>OY982544.1:7677626-8927626 GCA_963859965.1 Ceramica pisi | reverse complement strand
TTGTTACCAGGACTACCCAAGATGCGCAGCTCTAAGGGAAGCAAAGCCTAATATATTCACAGGCTCTGAAGTTTCATTAATCTGTACAACTAACCATTTTTTTTTTGTCAACAGTAATAAAAAGCAACATGCGGCATCAGACAACGTCGCCAATCACCAAAGTGGGCCCCACCGCGTCGCTTAGAGATGCTGAGCCGGACTTCATAGGGCCCATCGAGAATGTTACCGTGGCACTCGGCAGGGAGGCTGTGCTTACCTGCTCTGTATCAGACCTTGGAGATTATAAGGTTAGTGTATCAAACTCTAATAATATTGTACGGTGCGACGATTTTTAGTTTTTAAAGTTTTGGGTTCGACTTCCAGTCAAATTAGATTCAGCTGAATACTAGTATTTTATGTGGAGCGGTAAAGCAGCTGCTCCATAATACATCACGATACTCCTTGGCAAGATTAGTGACAGGTATGTTGGCTTCTGACTATCCGTAAGGACAGCCAAAAATCTACAAATGTCAGCCGGGACCAACAGCTTAACATGCTTTCTGAGCCACTAAGGAGTATCGGTATGTTAAGTCAATCACCCATCCACAGATTAAGCGTTGTGTTCTGGGCAAGCGTTTCTTAGCCTTAAAGATCGACCCGAACGTCTGTTTTTATTTAGCCATGAGATCGTCCAAAACTAAATATTAAATAGCTAACTTGTTTCTACTTACTATTCACTATATTATATTAGAAAACAAAATCCTCCGCCGCGTCTATCTGTCTGTTCGCGATGAACTCAAAAACAGCTGCACCGATATTCATGCTGTTTTCACCAATTGATAGAATGGTTTTCGAAGAAGGTTCTGGTATATAATTATCAAACGGGCAAAGCCGTAGGCATCAGCTACTAATATATAAAGCAATGTGTACTATACAGTAGACATTAAGCCAATTTACTGTCTGTCTCGGTGGACACTAGAAGCCTGTCGTTTGTAATCAGTGTATCAATGCTATTATCTGATCACGGTGTTGCTCTTGCTCTATATCAAAGTATGGTTAAACAGGTTTGTCAATATAAGGATCTGAATAATTAGTTATTTATAACGACAATTAAATATTACAGGAAATAAGCTGGAATTTCTCAAATGTCAAAAGATTTCCCAAAAATAGTTTAAATAGAAATAAATGTGCTTAGTTATATATCGTTTTCTAGAGGGCAATTCTTGTATTTTTAAGGAGCGTGCTTGGATCGTAGTAACCATCTGTGAAAACCATACCAATAGGGAATATGCATGAAAAAAGTATTTATGATCTGAACAGTTTATCTAAAAGTATTGGAAAATATAATGCTAACTGTGAAATTAGAATTTAAATTGTTCGAAAAACGAACGAGATACAATTATTTTAAACAAATATATCTGTCCCTCTCGCGAAAACGCTGTTTTCTATGGCAGCTATATAGTCGCCGTTTGACATCACATTACGTATCGGACTTCTCTTTCTAACTGTAGTCTTGGAAGCTTTATAACTGAATAAATGATGAAGGTATTTAAAAAATAATTTCATGATTGTTTACTAGAGCTAATAAATATCTTATTTTGCAAATAAAAAAATCGCATGCATATTCCCTATTCTAAAATTTGAGCGACTCCCAAGTAGGACTCACTCACCTATACCAGTACCACATTTTGTCAAGATTTTAACATTGATTGTCATTGAGATTATATTGCGTCTTGAATTTGAAACCCTTTATTAATACGAACGTGTATATTTTTATCATCATCTTTTTTCTGTTAATAACGAGAACCTGGAATTAAAAAAAACAAATCATTGTCAATTATAACGTCTGAAACCATACTTTACTTATTTGGTGAGTTGTAAGTTCATGAATAAATATAAGACTAAAGATTAGAATAAAGCTCGTGGCTGAATATTAACAGATCTTCAAGGTTAAGCAACGCTTGCCCAGGTTGGTCTGTGGATGGCTGACCATCTTAACATATCGAGTTTCCTCCGTGCCTCGGAAAACACGTTAAGCTGTTGGTCCCGGCTGTCATTTGGAGATCTTTGGCAGTCGTTACAGATAATTAGAAGTCAGGAAATCTGCCACCAGTCTTTCCAAGGAGAACCGTGTTACCCAGTTAATGGGTTGTGGAGGTCTGGCAGGCAGCCGCTCCACGTGAAATACTGGTTTTCAGATGAATCCGGTTTGACTGGAAGCCGATCCCAATATAGTTGAGAAAAGGTTAGGCAGATGATGATGAAGTTCATGATGACATAATAATTTGGCGTAAGTCGTAGATACATAAAGTAAACATCTTCACTCCTCACGCCAAGAATCTAAAGACTAGATTATGACGTAAGCACTTCAGCATCGTAAAATAGGCATCTACGAAATTTCAGCGCCTAAGCATGCAATAAAATCTGATTTCAAGCCTTTTTATAGTCTTCTTGTGATAATAAGATATAATAAACAAAATATTATAAGATAGAAGCTTGTACCTGAATAATAACAGCTGCGCAGGTCGATCTTCAAAGTTAAGCAACGCTTGCCGAGATCGCTCTGTGGATGGGTGAATATCTTAAATACCGGGACTCCTCCGTCTTGGTCATAATTTGTAGATTTTTGTCAGAAATTGCGGTTTGTCAGAAGGTAGAATCTGATACCAATCTTGCCAAAAAGTATCGTGGTACCTTGTTACTCGGTCCAGTCACTGACACCAGTCTCTGAAATTTTACTGAATCCGGTTTGACTGGAAGTCAACCCAAACATAGTTGGGAAAAAGCTGGGCAGATGCAACAGAATAATATACCGAAGCTTTGAAAGCTTACCATAGTTTGTCTTTATCACGAGCATGCTTCCTTAACGTTACCAGCCCCTACTTGGTAACCAGACCTTAGCACAATCAACTTTAAGGTCTTTCTGATTATACTTAAGAGGTTTATACCAAAGTTGCTCTCTTAAAACTTTAATGAAATATGTTCACTTGAAAATTAAACGATGAAGGTAGTTTCGTAACTTAAGAAATTAAATTCTGCGGTACAAGACGTTATTTCAACTACTAGAAAGTTCCACGATGCAGAAATGTTAGCAAAATATTTCTCTAACACATTTTTGAAGTAAGTTATGATATGTAAGTCAGAACTCAGCAATATGAATGGCCAATCTCTGTTTGTTGAAAAGAAAATTAATGATGTTTCAATCCGAAACACTTAGAAACATTTATCTGTCTGTGCTCCATTCATGATGTGTTTTGCGGAGCAGTAGTGGTCCGTAAATAACCCGCGTTTATCGAGCATCCATTTAGTGTCCTCGCTCATGAAAAACGAGCTCTTTTCCTTCTAAAAGCTATCGATCAATTGCAATGTCATTTATACAGAAGCGTACGTTTGATCCCCCTGACTCGTCGAATGCAGCCTTAACTTTATTTTTATCATTGACTCAAATGGCTTTGATAAATTTTCTGAACTAAAATCTACATTTTGTAGATGTTGAAAACTTATTAACATCTAAGAGACAAAACATGAATTTCTGAATTATGTATGACCTGCAACTAGCTTTTGGCTACTGGCTCGGCCGCGGTCAAGTAACCTATAACCGTGTCCAGCGATTAATCCTATCTTTGTATCAAAATTCATCAAAATCGGTTTGGCAACAACAAACAAACCACTTTCGCATTCATAATACTACAAAGACTTACAGAATAAACGCAATACCTCAAAAGTGGCCATTGTACTCGTCATTATGAACAAGTTATACTGTGGGAGCAACGCTAAATTCGTATATTCTTCAGATTATCTCTTCTTCCGTTAGTAAAAATAAACACACCGAACCACCTCACATTATAAAACAAAAGCTGTATAGTCTACCAAGATGTATTTTACCTATTTTCTTAAGGTAACGAGACATTTTCGCCACACTGAACATGAAGGAAATATCGAAGAGTCTTCTACCTCGACGTTGCTGCTGTTTTTTTTTAATCTTACTTAGTGATCTCGTATTATCCGTGTGACGTCATATCCCCCCTGATGTCAAATACGATGTTTCAAAACCATTCATCCAGATCATTGGTTTTGTGTGAATCATAAGCGAGGGAGGAAATGTCTAAGTAAATAAGAACATTTTCACATTGTCGCGTAATATGTATTTACTATTAGGGACTTTGGCGCGGATACAATTTTCTTTTTATTCGTCTTTATAAAAATATAGTGTCTATTTTTACGATTGTACGTAATGTTGAAGTTGATAATTATTTTCCTGGAGAATCAAAGTTTATAGTTTACTATTATGGTTGTCTTCAAGATGTAATTTATCTTTTGTAATTTTTAATTCTCTTTTGAAACGAATAACAGAATAAATTAAGCATCTTCCGGATGTAGCAAGAATTTTCCGAACACAATTTTAAGACCAAATTCAAATCAAATTATACAAACTGAAAATAAATTCTGTTCTTACTGCACAGCTGCATCGTTATAACTTTAAAACTTCATATTTTTCCATTTTATCCGCCGATAATTTCCACCTCCCTTCCAACCTTGTTATCATAACATTTTACAAATGTAATAGAACAGAATCAAGGGTCTTTAATTTCCGAGGGTCTTTACAAGGACCTTGTAACTTTAGTAGGTCATAGTAATAACTGTAAGTAAAACGGTAATTGTAAATCAGGGGGGGATGTATACTCGTAAATGAGCGCGCAAATTCTGTCGTCTGCCCCAATTTGTTCCCAATCCCGTGCCCGGGACTCGGCTGGTCCCGTGCCCATCCAACCGTCAAATTCATTTGCATTTCACCGAAGCGTTATCTCATTACGATTTGCTGATTCCTCCTTCTCCCTGAACTCCATAATAATTCATAAGTCGTTCGTAAAACAGCGTATTTATAAAAATGATGTGACAGACTCAATACATATTAATGGATTTTATTATCGAGTCTTGAGGCTTGTTGAGGTTTTTAAAGCTTTTGTTAATAAATGAGCCGTCTGTTGTGCTGTTTACGATGGTAAATTTATAAATTATGTTAAGGAAGAGCTTTATGAAATGTAATGTCTATTTCACGATGTTAACTTGATGTGAAATGAAATGAGTGGTTAGAACGTTTATAAAATGAGGTCGGTTGGTTAAAAAGGTTTCATATAATTCTAGCTTTGTTCTAGTTTTTTGCTTAAATCCTTTAAAACTCTCGTTACTTTGACGGCGTCTGAGTCTGGGAGCAACTAAATTCGCAGTACCCTTGTCTACTTTTTTATCTTTTTGCAGCATTAGACTGACTGCCTCAATTTTAAGCTTTAAGTCTTTTTTCAGAGTTAAAATAAATGCTGAATTATTCTTTATTTTTCAAGAGAAAATTATTAAATGCTTTACGAATACAAAATGCAGTGAATCATTTCACATTATCCGCAGATGCTACATTATAAGCCAGTGTAGCAAAATAGGTCAGCGGTTGATGTGCAGCAAACTTGAAAGTTATAATCAAATAAGTTATAGTATCTACATACCCGTACGTGCGAAAATAGATGATTTTACTAAGTTTGGGATCTTAATTTCGCCGAATCAACTGCGAAGCCTAGTTTAAAAACGATGAAATTTATTTGTTGTACTATAAATTGAAGCAACAATATAAGTTGCGACTTCTAAACGGAGTTTAGAAGTTGCAATTCATTTGTTGCTTTAATTGTAGTGTATGCTACAGACTAAGTCAAGATTAACACGTATATTATATCGTATGGTGAAATTGTGTACTTACAGTTGATTTTTAAAATTATATAACAGAGAAACCTTAGTTTTTCTTCCATGGCAATATTGTCGATATCGATAATTACAAAAATATCACATGTTATACCTTCTTAATATGATTCGTTTACGCTTAATCGATGTGTACTACCTTACCTACTTAACCATAGTAACACATTATATACTCTACGACTTATTTATGTATAAACTCCAGTTTATCTACGATCCTCTAAGCGGGCGTTAGACTGCTATTTCAGCGCAATCAGTGCAAAGGAAATTACTACTATTAGTTGAATCTCAAGACTGTGGCTGAGTCGGTTAAAAGTGTGAGCATTTAAATAATTTATAGCAATTTTCTAATTATTATATATTATATATTTAAAAACGGTTCTAGTTGTGTTACTAGTTTACGTATAAAGAGACTCGTTCTTAATACGTATGTGTGTCTCTACACATACGGATTCTATTTACAGTACTCGAATTGAAGTTATCTGTAAACGCCCGTAAGTCCCTATCAGGCCAAAGTTGTATTGTTCTTTTAATTTGCGGGTGCTGACAGATTACGACATTTAGAGTTTAAAAAAAACAAAGACAATATTTTTAACAAAAATATTTGTCATAAATCTATACTTAAATATTATAAAGAGGTAACATTTGTTTGTAAGTTTCTATGTAGGGGGTAATTTAGGAACTACTGGTCCGATTTGAAAAATTCTTTCAGTGTTAGATAGCCCATTTATCGAGGAAGGTTATAGACTATATATCATCACGCTAAGATAAATAGGAGCGGAGCAATAATGGAAAATGTGACGCAGCCGAAGTTGCGCGGGTCAGCAAGTTATATAAAAATCACGAGTTAAAAAAAAACCTCTTTTGGAGAGCTCCATTTTGGATTTAGCTTTAAGTCACTTAGCATAGCCTAACTTCAAAGAAAATTACTACCATGTTCACCAAAAACTATGACCATTTAAATCACTAACAGTAGTCGCTTGGCACTGGTTATGTCACCAGTTTATGTGTAAAGTGACAGAATCTGTTTCTATTCTCAGAGTGAGCCGGCAGAGCGAGGCATGCGTTTAGAATTTATTATCAACGTCTAGGAAAGGTCTCTCATTGTCTAGCACTGTGAATTGTAGTTTGTCGAGTTTAACATGAATCATTTTCATTTTCTTGCATCATAGTTTAACATAATTTTACAAATAAAAATACATTAAAGTAGTGAAATATAATAAACCATCTGTTTAGCTTGTTTGTTGGAATGATTGCCTAAAAGTACTGATCCAAAGCCTCCACATTTGATTCCGGCAAAAACAGTGACCTCAGAAACGTAGCTGCATAAAAATGCTCATTATAATCTGATGATTATAATGAGCATTTTTATGCAGCTTATATGCTGATGCTCAACTGGAATACGTCCACCGCATAACTAATATATGTTTTTATTAATTATAGTCATTTAAAAAAGCTTGAATACAGTTATACTAAGACGACCCATTGACCATGCATCTTGTCTTATAATCATTATCGATTATCATCAGGTGCGATGGTGTGACAGTGGACAAATGCAAGCCTATCAATATAAAAGAAGTATTGTTATATTTGTACTAGTTTTTGCCCAAGACTTCGTATGCGCATATCCCGTTTTTTCCCGTTTCCGGGGAAATTTCAGGAAATCCTTACACTCCCCAAGGGATCTACATGCCAAATTTCAGCTTTCTACGACCAGTAGTTACAGCTGTGCGTTGTCTGTCAGTCGCTCACTCAGTACCGGAAGAATTTTACATCTACATCTATCTATACTATAAAGCAGAAGAGTTTGTTTGTTTGTTTGGTTGAACGCGCTAATCTCAAGAACTACCGGTCCGATTTGAAAAATTCTTTCCGTGTTCAATAGCCCATTTATCGAAGAAGGCTATAGGCTATAAATCATCACGCTAAGACAAATACGAGCGGAGCAATAATGGAAAATGTGACGCAGACGAAGTTGAGAGGGTCAGCTAGTAATATTATAAAGCAGAAGAGTTTGTTTGTTTGTTTGGTTGGTTGAACGCGGTAATTTCAGAAACTATTGGCTCGAATTGAAAAATTATTTTTGCGTTGGATAGTTAATTTATCGAGAAAGGCTATAGGCTATATAACATCACGCTATGACCAAAAGGAGCGGAGCAGCAATAACAAATGTTGCAAGCGGGAAAAAAGCTTCCGTTGCGTGCGCTGCGTAAACGGTTTAAGTTACGCAAAAATCAAGTAGCACAAAATTATTCCTCTTTAAACCTTCTAAAGTCCTGGACAGCATATGTCCTTCCCTTTAGGTTAACTCACTATAACCCTTTTTATGGAAATCAAATTGTTCTAAAATAATGCATTGAAGAGTTTGTTTGTTTGAACGCGCTAATCTCAGGAACTACTGATCTAACTTGAAAAATTATTTCAGTGTTACATAGCCTATTTATCAAGGAAGGTTATAAACTATATATCATTACGCTAAGACAAATAGGAGCGGAGCATTAATGGTAAATGTGACGCCGACGAAGTTGCGCGGGTCAGCTAGTATAACATATAGTCAATTGGTGCCAATATTAACTTGGCATTTGGCTGATATCTTACGGGTCCGTTTTATGACTTAATTCAAAAGGTGAATAGATGCTTTCTGCAGCTGCAAATGCACACACCACGTGCTAGGTCACGCTGTTTCATGCTTGACTCCACAGACTGTAGATATCTGTTCCTGTTGACAAACTGGGTCACCCGTGTTCCATACATGTTTAGAATTCATTACTAGCATTTCTACGATCTCTGGTTTACTCTAGTGTTTGCTTCCACAGTGTCCTGAACTATTGTAACTGATAACCTGTTTTGTTCTATTTGTGAGTGCGGTTTGAAAGAAACGAAAAAAACAAATTACAGTTTTTTATTTGGCGAAAACATAAAGGAAGTAAGTCAATAGTCACGTCTGTAGTTTCGTTTGTATTATTATTCGCGGCTATTGAAATGTGCAATTTGACCAAAAAGGCTAGGCAGATCATTTTGTTGTAGAATGTTTTTTTTCCTAAAGCTTTAGTTCAAACATCTTACCTCATAAACTCATGAAAAATCATTTTGTATATTTCATTACAGAAAACAAGCTTAAAACTTAAACTTAATCAACAGATAATTCCTTAAAATCTAAGTTCTAAACCGTTAAATCGACTTTCCATGTTTGAAGTAATCCTCTTTAAAGTTCATAAGTCAACGGGGAATCAATAAGTCCGCATATTCTTAGGTGAAGTGAGATCAGCCTTTTTGCTCCACAAAGAGATTGTCGGCGTTTGCGATTTTTCCCACAAGCTAGCTAACGGCCGACTCATCATGATTTAAATCCGTGTCTACGGAGAATCTTTTAGGTACAAAGTGAACTGATGTTTATATTGTGTAAGTGCCGTTTTTGGTCTGAAGAGCAGTTATTTTTAAGTGCGGATGTTGATTGTGATTGTTTTGAAGTTTGACATTTTTATAGAAACATCAGTTGGGAGTTTTTACTGTATTTTATGTTTTAGAATTAAAACCTTTTCGATTTAGATAGTACGTTTTCAGTAATAACCTACTTAGTTTATTGATGAGTCTCTTAGAGCAACTGTTCGGAAGAAAATCCTCTGAAAATCATAGAATAACGCAAATTATAGATATTTTTTAAATTATTTGACAAACAAAGGCTGATATCCACACATATAAGGGCCATACACGGAATGTGGACGGGCTGTGGTTCTGCGGACACCCCTGATATGTTTCGATTAACGTTAAGGTCTCACAAAACACATATTATCACGTTGAAATTAAGTAGTGTTAAAAATATAAGTAGGTATGTTAAAAACGTAATTATGATTATGGTCGGCGCCAGATAAACGTGCAATAAAATTCCTCAATATCTCTTTATAGGTACTCGAATAATACATTATGAACCGTTTTTCATCACTAGAAAATGTAAAAGATTACGATAGAAGTCGATTCAGGACAGCTTTGTGTCATTATTTCTGTGTTTGATATTTAGAAAGTCAATGTATGTGGGCCAATGACCGTTATTGCGCAGGTATCTGACGTCTATCATAGTATAATAATAGCAGATTCTTAATTCGAATTTGATTGGTTAAAACTCAAACGTTTGACATGTAATTATGTTTGTCTACCAATCAACTATGATCACCATATTTACGATCTGAGCAAAAAAATACTGTAATAGCACTTTAACCGTTTCTTTATAGACTTTTTCAGGTAACACAAACAGCAAAACATATTTATGTTTACTTATGTAAATGGTTGTGTATCAGAAAAGTCCTGAAGCAGCATAGAAATATGATTGATGTGTTTACGTATCCATTTAACGGTAGCTGAAAGTAAATAAGTTACTTTATAAATAATAAATACACAACATGTAGCCAACTGTGTTTACAGTAAAATGTTCACCTGAAAATGTAGATATTTCATAAATTATTGTATGTATACATTCTGGTTACTGTAGTTATTTTGAGAAAAATCCTTGGTGAAATCAGATGGACTTATCACAATTTTTTTATTGATTTATCACATCACCTGAGTTGTCAAGGCAAAACATTTATAAATAACTAGCTAAAATATATACAAAAACCTTCCTCGAGAACCACTCTATACTTAAATGAAAAAAGCATGAAAATCGCTGCAGTAGTTTTTGAGTTTATCGCGAACAGACAGACAGACGCGGCGGAGGACTTTGTTTTATAATATCTAGTGATAATGCCGTCGATCAATAAATTATTTTTCACCGAACGAGGACTTTTATCTAAATTTTCATTCTGCAATAAAAAACTCTTAAGAGCGTGTATTCCGTCCACTAGCGCCGCCAATCGTTTTTTATTATTTGTGGTAAATTTAAGACACGTAGATAAAAAACCGCTCTGTAGTGCACTGAAGAAATGTATTTATTATGTTTTGAGAGTTATGTTTTGTACTTTAGAACATAAATAGTTGCCAAAGTCGATATTTTTGCTAAAAGTGGCCACTTTTAGCAATAATTGCCGTTTTGGCTATTTAGCCATGAGTTATGTATTAAAAATAGCTGTCAAAAAATAATAGATACATTTCTTCAGTGCACTACAGAGCGGTTTTTTATCTACGTGTCTTAAATTTACCACAATTAATAAAAAACGATTGGCGGCGCTAGTGGACGGAATACACACTCTTAAAGATTTTTACCAAAACGAAAACTAATCGGCCAGTAATAGTATCTTGTCAGAACTTTTTAAAACATCATTTATCTTAGTAAGTTGAACACGGCAGGATTTGGTAGTGGCACTTCGCTCCACGGTCGGTCGCTTGAGTTGGCAAGGGTTCGCAATCCTGACTAGATCTAACCAATAAAGACTTTTTAAACTTAGTTGCGTTCTTCCCAATGTACCTAAGGAACATTAAAAAAAAAAAAAAATACTCGAATGAATATCTATCCTCAGAGTAAGTTTATTATTTAAATCAAAATGTTTGCTAATACATTACAAGATAGTGCGAGGTCGATATCCTATAGTTATGAGCACTGTTTGTGCTCATAACTATAGGATAGGATGTACCTAACTATTTAAGTAGATTTACATTATGACGGTTGTTTTTATGTTTAAATTCTGATAATATTATGTTTATTATTGCATAACTATAAGTATGCCAAAAATTAAAAAACTACTACAAGTTATTCTTTTCGAACTATGTAAGAAAAGAATTACTAGACTTCTTTTTTTCCCTGTATGTATACAATGTATAAACAAATAAAGAAATCTTATCTTATCTTATCTTATCTCGTGTCCATTCTTCTCCTCCTTTGCGATACAAGTAGTCACTTATTTCACAGTAAATCTTTAATTTAAAACTGCCTCTGACCTTTTACATATACCTACGTAGGCATAGGTCTAAAATGTGAAATAAAATATATACATCTTCCGTTACTAAGTGACTGACAGACAACGCACAGCCGAAACTACTGGTCTTATCGGAGCACTAAGAGAGATTGCCCGAAATTCTTACGGGAATGAGAAAAAACGGGATATGCACGTACGAAGTCGCGGGCAACTACTAGTTTATACATACATATTTATATATATATTATGATCTCTTTGAAATAGAAGTTTTGGATTTCGACTTAGAGCAATGGCTATGGCTTTTTCATCACAACATCATATCAGCCGAAAGACGTCTACCTACTCATGGATATCCCCGCGTGAGTCGCCACAACCACCCGTCCTGTGCGCCTTTTTTTTTTTTAGGTTGTGTAATCATCCAATGACTCCTCCCGCTCTGGGCGGAGCGAGAGGGAGTGTCAGACTTCTACTGACTAAAACCCATCCATGTTCCATCAGTGCCCTTTGTGTTCCACAGCCATGGTATCTCTTTCGAATAGTCCCGTGACTCCGGCAGGCGTCGGCCCTTTCGGGCTCCCCCTGTGCGCCTCACCTTACATCCACTTGCTACCCGCAACCCTAACCAGGTCATCCGTCCACCTTGTGGGAGGCCTTCCAACGCTGCGTCTTTCAGTACGCGGTCGCCACTCCAGAGATTTTCCGCCCCACCGACCATCTGTTCTGCGAGCAATGTACCTTGCTGTAGCCAACTATTACCTACAGCGTGATAGTTATGATAAACTAATCGCTAGGTTGGCCTGATATATATCATACCACTACACTCTTGTCTCAACAATACCCTTGAATGCTGACACATGGTAATTAATTATAAGTGATTAGTAGAACAATGTGCACCACAAACTATTAATTAGTCAACTGACACGATACTATTGTCGATAGGAACAATAACTATTAACAGGCTATTATTATCGGGGTGTGTATAGAACTTAGTGTTTTTAAGATAGTACAATTAAAGTAACAATTAGCTGATTCCCGTGGCTTCGCCCGCTTGACAAATTATACACTAAAACCGTTCTCGAAAATTACTCTATCCATCGGTGAAAACAGCATGAAAATCGGTGCAGTAGTTTTTGAGTTTATCGCGAACAAACAGACAGACGCTATGGAGGACTTTGTTTTATAATAATGAAGTGAAAAGGTGATTATAATAAATTAATTGATCGTCACCGATGGGGTTTAGTAAGTTCGTATTCCCCTCCGGGGTGTCATGTTCCATCCAAAAATTAATTCAGCCGTTAAGACGCAAAAAGGTTACAAATAAACATACAGAAAGAGTTACTTTTGCTTTCATTATTATATGGAGCAATGGACTGTAATATAATATTACTTTTTGGCGAATGTTGTTTAATTTTTGGATAGCAACATTGTTGTTAAATCGATAGCATACCATCATCAGTTGCCTAACCTTTTTACCAACTATGTTAAGCTCGACGTCCTGTTTTCCTGTCTATTTCACCACCAAAACACAGTTTCTGTTTGATGCCCTAATAGAGACGTTTCTTAACAAAAATCAACTGATAAGTAACTGCTAAAATATACGCAACATATTAATTATACAGAACTGCGTGTAGGCATAATACCAACCCGTCCCGTTCCGTCTGGTCCGTTAGCACTCTCTGGTTGAGATATCTTAATATTGTATAATTAACATGAATTTCGAAGAATTTTGTATACTTGCCCATTGTAAATTGCTGTATCGGAAATTTCCTTCGGGCAGACATAGTTCCAGGACTTAATTTAGGAGTTCTTTACTTAAGATATTCAACACTAATAGCTGTGGCTTCAGCAGCATTGTAATACAATTTTCTAAAAGTTAAAATTACTTTAGAACGGAAATATGATTTCTAGCCGTTTTTGTTCTAGTAACTATATTTTAAGTACCTAAATATTTTGTTCTCATCACTTAAAATACGGCAAGAATTAGAGATAGGTAAATTAATAGAGAACGAACTCTTAAAAACAGTCCCAATATTACAAGTTAAACATTTATAGTTGTCGCTATGATGACAATGTGACTTGTGGCTGCGGAATTTGTTCGAGAGAGTCACCTCGGTTCTGGAATGCAATGGGCATTCGGAGGAACATGGATGGGTTTTAGTCAGTAAGAGTCTGACACTCCTTTCCACTCCGCGCAATCGGAAGGTGCCATTTGTTGATTTGCATTTTAATAAAAATAGTATCAGGATTGGCCATCTGGTCTTTAATTCAATGATTTTGGAAACAAAACAAAACCTAATCTATTTATTATACAACTAGCTGACCCGCGCAACTTCGTCTGCGTCACATTTTCCATTACTGCTCCGCTCCTATTTGTCTCAGCGTGATTATATATATATATATATATACGCCTATAACCTTCGTCAATAAATGGGCTATCTAACACTGAAAGATTTTTTCAAATCGGACCAGTAGTTCCTGAGATTAACGCGTTCAACCAAACAAACAAACTCTTCTGCTTTATAATATTAGTATAGATTGCTGGTGGTAGAGGTGCTGAATCAAGTGGATTCTTAATTTCGTCCAGAACAGTCCAAAAAGAAACACATTTTCTCCGATTTTTACTGACAATATTGCTGATCGTAGACCACTGATAAATATAGTTTTTTTTTAAGATTTTATAATATCAAAAAAGTTTTACTGGGTTCATAGAATCGATTTATTATAGAGGAGCTCGTTCAAATCGGACCAGTAGTTCCTGAGATTAACGCGTTCTACCAAACAAACAAACTCTTCTGCTTTATAATATTAGTATAGATTGCATAATATACAAAATCTACGTTCAGTTACGTATCCTGATCTCTCTCTCGAATTAAGAATATAATTATGAAGAGGGTACCTAATGCAGGGCACTGTATCATCTCTATCGGTTGAAATGCCGACCAGCCCAGGTACCTAATCTCCTGGTACAAACTAATCTTGAATCAAAATCAACAAAACCAACTATCGAACGAATGGTGCTGAATCAAGTGGATTCTTAATTTCGTCCAGAACAGTCCAAAAAGAAACACATTTTCTCCGATTTTTACTGACAATATTGCTGATCGTAGACCACTGATAAACATAGTTTGTTTTAAGATTTTATAATATCAAAAAAGTTTTACTGGGTTCATAGAATCGATTTATTATAGAGGAGCTCGTGGCTAAAGCCGCACGGGCCGATCTTCAAGGCTAAACTATAACAGACGAACGCATCGATCTTCAAGGTTAAGCAACGCTTGCGAAGGTTGGTCTGTGGGTGGGTGACCATCTTGACATACCGAGTTTCCTTCGTGCCTCAGAAAGTACGTTAAGTCTTTGGTCCCGGCTGTCATTTGTAGATCTTTGGCAGTCGTTACGGATAGTCAAAAGCCAGTAAAATCTGACTGAAAATCTTGCATTGAATGAGTTGTGGAGGTCTGGTAGGCAGCCGCGCCACGTAAAATACCGGTATTCAGCTGAATCCGGTTTGTCTGGAAGCCGAGCCAATATAGTAAGGAAAAGGCTAGGTTGTTATAATGGTCACCCATTCACAGACCGACCTCGGCAAGCGTTGCTTAACCTTGAAGATCGACGTGTTCGGCTGATATAGTTTAGCCACATTGAAACATAATACCAAATATTAATTCTTCTGTTAGTAAAACAGTTTACTTATGGATACAAGTAACTCCGGACTCCGGAGGAGCCTCTCCTCACCTCCCAGTAAATCGAAAAACAATCTAGTAATTCAATCATTCAATCAAATCCATATCCATAATTCCATAGCTAGTAATTAAAACATGGGGCTGACCTTATGCTACTGCGGAGAATCTTAACACCGCGATTCAGAAAAACGCGTCATAAGTACAACGCCATCTATCGATCTACAACGTAACTGAACTGTCTTTATGCTCATAACTACTCATAAGTTCAAACTTAGAAGCTTACACGTTACGATAAATAATGATAATATAATAACATATAATTATAAACATTATGTGTTTAATTAAAAAATAACTCAAAAATACATTGTTTCGGGGTCTTTTCACACATTTCTTATTAAAAAATTTCTCAATAGATGGCATTGCAAGTATCTGAAGTCTCAATGAAAACAACCTATTTTAGCGCTCGATGAAGTTTCTTCGTAAACTTTAAAATTCGATATCTTTTGATTTTGTGGGTCGATTTTGATGAAATAAACACTAAATGTTGCTCCGATTATCACTTAATATTTCGAAGTACCTAAATTTTGAATCCAATCAGTGGTTTATGCGTGATGCTCCTCCAAACGCACAGACATACAGACGCACAGACATACAGACGCACAGACAAACAGACAAACAGAAAAGAATTTCAAAAACTGCTTTTTTGTGTTCTATGTCATTTTTCTGACATTTCTATGTATTTTTTATGCGAAAATATTCAATGTACAGACACGGCAACTCTACGATTTTATTATATGTATAGATGAGGTACACAACGCTTTCTCAACAGGCAAGATTCCTAAAAACCTAACAAAAGTAAATTCCGATACAGGTTCAGCTAATAAAAATAACAAATGTCTATCTATACGATATAATAAATCACGTGGCGAAAAAAGGGCTTGCGAGATTATGCGAATTTTCGTATTGAATATTCAGCCGAAGGCACTTTCACAATCATGAGCGAATTGTGAAATTACTGTGTACATTTTCCGTACCGTAGCAATGGGGGGCGTATATATATATCTATAAATCAATACATCTATACATATAAATAAATTGGAGTGTCTGTTTGTAACATTGAAATAACTGTTTTTTACTACATGTATATGAATATATATACGGTACATACATGAAAATAACATTTTTTTACAATTTTTGTCTGTCTGTCTGTCTATTTGTTCTGGCTAATCTCTGAAATGGCTGGACCGATTTAGACGGGACTTTTATTGGCAGGTAGCTGACATAATAAGGAGTAACTTAGGCTACGTTTATTTTAGAAAAAAATACTAAAAAATTTAAGAATCAACTGTTAGGCGGAAAAAAGTTCGCCGGGTCAGCTAGTCCATAATAATATCGAGATTATCATAATAGAAGAAACAGCTCCTTAAATGTATAGTTGCGGAAGAGGTTCGAATTTTTTGAAAGAGTCACTGTGGCCTTGGAACGCAAAGGGCATGGAGGAACATACCAACATTACCAACAAATGGGTTTTAGTCAGTAAGAGTCTGACACTCCGCCCAGAGCGGGAGGAGTCATTCGATGTTATCTCATTCTTAAAAAAAAGAGTATCGCAAATTATTTGAAAGAGTTGTGTTGCAAGTTCGCGGCCCTGGACCGCAAGGGGCATTTGATGGAACCCGACCCGATTTCCTATAAAAACCAAATTAAGGAAGAATTTGACAATGCCTCGCGCTCCGCCCAGAGCCGGATGAGTCATTTGGTGATTTCATTTCCACAAAAAAGAACTACAGTCAACACATAATTGATAAAAGCATGGACGTTGAGCTGGCCGAGTAGAAAAGAAGGCCAACTTATCTTACTTAATCTAATCTAACTAAATGTAAAAGTTTGGATGTTTGTTACCCAATCACGCCAGAACGGCTGAACGGATCTGGATGAAAGGGAGAGAGATAGATTATAGTCTGAAATAGTACATAGGCTACTTTTTATCTCGGGAATATGATCCTTAGGAATCACGCGGGCGAAGCCGCTGGCAGAAGCTTTCTTTCCACTGATATGCAGGTAAAACTATAGTTACAAAGTTAAAACAACATTTTCATCAAAGTAGGTACCTACCTTATCTTTTTTTGTAAAGTAAAACAAATCTCCTAAGCAAAGTCTGTAGTCTGAGATCCTTTTTATACTTTAAGAAACTCCTCAAGTTCAATCACAATAAGTAATCAAAAGTTATTTATGGCTTCTTAAACTCAAGAGGATTGAGTTCTATACAGATTAGAATATTATTAAAATGATGCCTTATCCAGATTTATTATGATAAGCCTCCCATTATGGGGCTGTCAAACATTAATGGTGATTTTAATAGATCAGATGTGACGGAAAGTTGACGCTGTCGGGAAATGTTTAATCAGTATGCCCATTCTATTAATTTTCACATTCGCATCGTATTCGCATCTCAATCATTGAGATGCGAATACGATGCGAATGTGAAAAATATACCTTTTTGACAGATTGTGACTATCACAATCTGTCAATAATGTATGAAAATCAAGGCTTTTTGACACGTTGCGATTGACATGCGAATGCGAAGATAGTCTTAAAAATTAGTCTTTAAAAAAGAAAAAGTAGAATTGGCTCTCAGGTATTTGGAATTTTATAAAAAGAAGTAGGTAGGTACCTACGTGTAGGTAAATAATCCTATCCTCCTTACTAACTATCATTATTAGATATTTTTGGATGTTTGTTAATTAATCACGCCTCAAACCCTCAATGGCTGAATGACTGTAAGTTAAACTTGGCACACGGGTAGATCAGAACCTGGCTTGGGATGTACTCATTTATCAATTTTTTTAACGTAGAAAATTAACTCGATTGGTACAGAAAGTCGCTTCCAAAAGGAAGTTAGACTTTGTCTCCTCCGACCTAGACTAATTTTATAAATATGAAAGTAACTCTGTCCGTCCATATTGTTACGCAATCACGCTTAAACAACTGAACCGATGTAAGTGAAATTTGGTACGAAGATAGTCAAGAGCTCCAGAACAGATATAGGTCATATTTTTATCCCGGGAACATGTTCACCTAGGGACCACGCGGACAAAGCCGCTGAAAGAAGCTAGTAAAAAATAAAAAGGTAGTAATCATTTGGATCTGGTTAAATTTGTTTACTGAACTATTAGGGGTGTTTAAGATGTTAGTAATTAGATTAATTTCTATGACTAGAATATCCAAGTATTGCTTATGAAGTACGGAAACATCTAGAGTCTCAGTCTATTTAAGAGTAACCAAATTACACACAAAATAAGTTCTCAATTTCTAAGCAAATTTTTATCACAAAAATCTTTTCCTGCTTCTTGTCGACCGACATAACGTCCCTCCCTCCTTAAAATCTGATAATATTGGATTAAAATGTGCCGTACAAATACCAAGTGCGGCAGTAAAATGATTTCGCTTTTCATGCCATGTTTCCTTTGTACCCTAAGTTTGGGTATAACATAATTCCATTCGTAATTTCACTTGATTTCTAACCTTTTCAAAAGAATCTCACTTTATTTTCATCTTGTACTAACTACTACTACATCTGAGTACACGTTTTCTTTTGATCATGGGTTTAACGCTTCTGGCAAAGGCATTGTTTCACAGTAACATTGTGTGTTTAATTATACTCCCATTTACTTCATATTTATGTTAGGGTCTTGTCTTACAAAACACACAATGTAAGGGTCTATTTATATAACCTACACATTGTACAACGATGTTGTGTTTTCAGGCTCTTTGAGAATTGAAGTACATATTTTTAGGATATGGTTGGTTGTTTATTTAATAAAAATATTTTATTGTAACGTTGGTACTTATGAAGTTTCATTTTCACTTAAAAGATTCGTCTTTTGTACCTGGGTAAAGGTAGGTACTGAATGGTGTTACGAGCATGTTACGAAATGCCGGTTCGTAAAACCCAAGTAACATGAGCGTTCATACTCGTTTCTTCGTACTGACTGCACGAATGTTCAAAAATCCAAAAGTCATTTATTCAAATTAGGCTGAGAGCCAGCACTTTTTGAACGTCAAATTTTTACAAAAGACAGTCCTCTAAAACGCCCGCCCGTCACCACTTCCTAGTGTTTTAGCTGTGGAGAAGAAGTGGCCAACAAACTCCCCAGCAACACATCTGTCTGTTACGTTTTAAGAACTTGAATGAAAACAAAGTATGCAAATAAATTTATACACATAATGAAAAAAATCACTTACTAGCTAGCACACTATCACTACATATTATAAAACAAAGTCCTCCGCCGCGTCTGTCTGTCTGTCTGTTCCCGATAAACTCAAAAATTACTGCTCTGATTTTCATGCTGTTTTCACTAACGGATAGAGTGGTTCTCGAGGAAGGTTTTTGTGTATTACTTGTCAAGCGGGGGAAGCCGCGGGCATCAGCTAGTGATACTATACAACAAAATGTACACTCTAGCATTAATAAGTTGCCTATCTAAATAAGCCTCCAGGAATGTGCCTGCCTAATAATTTAACGAAAGAACCGTAACTCGAACCACACGTAAATTAATAATCATTTAGTTGTTAAAAGATAATGTGTGTTTAAATGTAGATTAAGTAATAAAGTAAAAACAAATAACTTGTAAGCATGTTACATTACGCCTCGTACCACCATTCAATACCCAGCTTTAGGTAACAAAGTTTATTTATTCTTAATTTCACCGGTTACGGATACGGTTAGTAATCTGATGGATAACTAACCGACACTTATAATACTATAATACTTTATAATAATCAAATACTTAATAAATCTGCCAGATATCGCTATCCGACACCTGTGAAACCAAAAGTTTTAGTTCATCTGCCAGATAAGTTCCTAATAGGCTAACCGACACTTTATCCGTAACCGGTGAAACTGGCCCTTAAAGTTTAAATTTAGATTCTACAGTACACCAGAAATGCCAATTCTTATATTTCCCGAGCGACGTTCGAACCCTTGGCTTTGCGCGTCACGGGTAGCAGTTGGTTTCAGTTCAATAAAGATTTGATTCGTGCAAATATTATAAATCAGTTGGTAGGGTGATTCGGGAGGAATTCAGTTGAATGTCAGGGGTGAATTAGTCCCTAAGGATCCCAACTAGGTAGAAAGTGTATGTAATATGTAGCCTAGCACGATCAGATCGACTAGTCGATTACACATATGGTTGGTCATAAAAAAATATTTTAAGTTACAAACAGTAGAATTTCTTACTTGTACAAAACGCACGTTGTGTTCAGACTATATGAGTGTACAAATATTACTTGTAGTTGTACTCAGTTTGTGGTAACCCATAAAGTTGTGATTTATATTATTTTAGTCATAAGTGTCGAATTTAATTTGAATGTCCTGTAGGTACCACAATTCTGTGTGTTACAGCAACTTACGTGGGAAGCAATGAAACTCTTCTTAGTTTCTTTGTAGAATTTTATTTTGTAAAAAAAGTATGCACAGCTGTTGTAGAGTCGCCGGCACATCAAGCTACAACATCTGTCAAATTTCTTTGTCAGATTTTCAGCTTTATTGCTGAAGAAATTGGGTTAAAATTTGATTGGCGTGTTTTGACATTTTCGGATAGCCTGATGTGCTGGTGATTGTACTAGCACAATTAATTTTGATAGCAATACTTAACATACAAGGTGTACCAGATTATACGCAAAACCTGGAAAGAGATAATAGGCTTGTCCACAGAAAAAATCCAATTAGTCCGTCAGTTAGATAATCAAAAAATATTTGACCTGTTTTTATTCTTTTGTTACGTAAACTAAAATTGACGACTATTTGACGCTTTTTAAATTCTCAATACGTCACGCCGTGGTATAATGTTTAGTGCGTTCTGACTTCACGAGCCCAAACTCACGAGTTTTGATGCGTTTTATCTTTGTTAATATTCATGGATATGGAAAAACAAAAAATACGTGTCCATTAATTTTAATACTCTAACTGATGGACTCAATATATTTCCAATTTATTGATGGCGGAAACTAGTCTATTGTACAAATTATTTATTAACAACTTTGACAACCATTTTTTAATTTATAACTTGTCTTCCCTTAAGTCCCATTTAACTTTACCTCTAAAACAAAAGAAAATCTCCACCTGAACAGTTTTTTTAACCCTCACCCAGGTGGCGTGGATCAGAGCAGATGACCAGACGATATTAACCCTCCACACCCGGCTGGTAACGCATAGCTCCCGGTACGCGGTTACCAACGACTCCCCGAGGTCATGGCAGCTCCACATACGGCCTCTGAAGGTGGAGGATCGAGGGTGCTATATGTGCCAAATAAATACGAGCACTATGAAGAAACAGATTGGATGTGTTGATGTTTTAGGTAAGTGGAGATGGATTTAAGGATATCCATTTAATTGTGTTCATTTTATTTTATAGTAGCCCAAATTAGTCTACCGCTGTACTAAGCCTCCCCCAAGTTCTTCCTAGAATTTTCATACCGCGCCACCTTGTCTTTACGTGTTTATAATTCTATGGTCTTCGTTCGTTTACGTCTTCGTTCTATCGATGGACGTCTTGGCGTACGTCTCTGCTAGACAGTAGAAACTTTCGTAGGTATACCAAAATCATGACGTTTTTTGGAAAACTCCCAAATTCTATCATAATGATATTTTTACGTAATTAAGCAGTGAATCCAGTGTTTGTGGACGTAATATGAAACTCTACTTTTTTCCGTTATCTTAGAAGTTTTAGGATTGCATCCGTAAAAGAAACGATGGTCTAAATTTCAACCGTGCTGGTATCATTATTGAGAAAAGAACGAACGAAAACAAGTAATTGGAGAAAAACTTTAACAATATAAAACATGTCTTTTTGCAAACAGCTTCAAAAATTAGAACTACCGCTAAACCAACCCAATTTCTTAAACTGCACTAAAGCGCGAACTTTCCAAATAAACCGGTGCCACAAAATTATATGACATACTGTTCGTTCAACCACTTGTTTTTTATATGTTTTCTGCTCTAGTAGAAAAATTTCGAGTATTTTTCTGAAGGAAAACAACATCAGAGTTGAATGGGAGCTCGGAATGGCGTCTGGTCAGCCATTACGGACCCGTCCGTTATAACATAACATCAATACGTTTCTTTGAAATGTTTCTTCCCAAATGAAGTACCGAAACAAGCGGTAAATGTGAAGGATAATGCTGTCTTACTGTAACAAATGAGATTGGGGCGAAATTCCTCAAACGGTGCAGATTGAAGCAGAAATATGTCCTACTTTTTGTCGTAAGGTACTATAATTGGTAAAGTACCCTTTTTGCGACCGACCTTATTTGCGGAACTGTTGAAGTTATCTACTTAATTTATTATTTTTTTGTAGGAGCTAAGCTTATATGAAAATACTAAAAGAGGACGGTGCAACCTTAAGTGTGAACATATTTCACAGCTGCTCCAGTTTTGAAGTATTTGTCAATATTTCTCCACGACTCTCCTTGAACTCACAAGAAGAAACCAACATCGTCAAAGCTTCTTGAATAAGTCGCACAACATTTAGTAGCCGTGCAAAACTTTATTTATCAACACGGCGTAAACTTTATTTATCAACGTCAGTTAAATTTTATGGCACAGAACTTCAATTTGTCACGACATAACAAGCACACCCGAGAGTAAATTTAATTACACACTAGAGACAAAAACATGATGATATTTTAACTTTTCACATCAGCAGAACACGAAAGCAAGAGTGGGAACTGCTCCGAAATTAAAGCTACTACATCTATTGCACAAAGTATGCAGAACAAATTATGCGATGCTGCAGCGCTTTCTTCAATTGTTTTTGTTTTGTTTCGTTTCTTCTCGGCTGCTCGTTTGTGTTCGTATTTTATATCTACACTCTTTTTGTGTCCTTCACCTAAAAGTTCCCGCAAAAGGGATTAATGATAAGATTCCTCTGGAAGCAATAATTATCGTAAATGTCGTGCGTCCTCAACTTTTGGTGATGTATCGAGTTGTTTTGGGACCAAACGGCTGTTAAAAGCTATCTTTTCATTCTGACTTCCTCGTTTTTGTACGAAATGTTTCGAAGTGTTCCATTCGGGGCATCGTCACTCGAATTGAAATACATGGTCGAGATACTTTGTAAAATAAGGTCAAGATTTGGTACCGACTATGTTGGGTGTTTGAATTTCCGTCAAATTGAAGTGTGTTGTTAATTTCTGAAGCAAGAATATACTTTGTTGGAATATTGGTAGGTACTGTGATAAAAGATTATGGCTCACATACAATTGTGATAAATTTTTGAATGGTTGGACGGTACAATAAGACGAGAACTTGAGATTTGTTTGTCATGATTTACTTTGTTAGTCTATTATTTGTTATTACTAAATTTTGTATATTTTTTGTTTTACTTTCTCGGGTCCCTGGAGACCCGGTCCTTTGGTGCCTGCGTACGAGGGGCCGAAACCAACTCGCAGAGGCCCCGTTAGAAATTTCAAATGTAATGGGACACCAACCGGCGATTATCCCTGTATGCACTGTGAAAGTATTCCTCGGTTGGAGCAGTACTATTGCAGAATATGGAAACAAAAGATGAAAAGCTATGGGTTTGGGTGGTTTAGTGGACTGATAATCGTTTATTATAGAAGCACTATTGGCCCCAGCCTGACCACTAACAATACACACGGCTTTTACGACGTAGCGCTAAGGTGGCAACATTTCCTGAGGTGCTAGAGGAGTGTATAGGTATATCATGGCTATCAGGACAATCCCGGAAGTGCGGACAAAATCCCTACCAGCATCTTACTGGATTATACATCCTTCTCCCGAGCACGTTTACTCTAGCGAATCTCCACTCAGACCGCCCGATTATGGCAAGAAAGAGGTGGGAGCTCTGTTCCTCGTCAGTGTTCACTCTAGCCAGCCAATAAAGGCAAACCGGAGATGAGGAACAAGACTTCTCCCGGGAGATTTGGTTCGTGGGGTCGCTACTGCTCAACAGTTCGCCACAAAACTGCCTTGCGGATTGTATCTCTCTTTGTCTGGCCCCTCACCCTAGATATGTCCTGAGGTCCATCGGAACGCACAAGCCTCACCACGACGTAAACGTAGAGATACTGCGGTAGGATAAATTTTGATAATTATTAGTAACAGATTTCATTAATATTTTTTTAAACTCGAATTTATAAAAGTTAGTTAAAATCACCAGGAAGTTGACAAATAAAAGCTGGTCTAAAAAGCTACTTTAGTAGAATCAGCCAGCATATCAAGTTACCTAAAACTGACAAATTTTCCCAATGAACCTGCAATCTATTGCTTAAGAAATAAATATGAAAACGTAATTTGACAGATTTTTGTGTGCTTGATATTGTGATCTTAATGTGTTTCTACTAAAGTGGCTTTTTAGACCAACTGATGGCACTTCAATCAAAAACAATAATATAAGCAAAATCATTTTTTTAATTGTTAACTGGCCAGCTTTAGTTGTGTCTAACAGTTAACCCAGGAAACAACCAACTAAAATTCCTCAGACGAACGATGGAACAGAATTCTTTGCACCTACCCACATTGTTCTTTTTCCTTGCCGAGCCAATTCCGTAAAAAAATAACCCAGCAAGATTGGAAAAACGCCATTCTTCGGATTTGTGGTAGCCTTCTGGTTAGGAGACAAGTGGAAAATGTTGGAACTTTGAAGGCAGCGCTGAAGTTTTGGTGCTTTAGCGTAGTTCCCATACGCGATAACAAATCACTTCACCGCTATTGTTTTAGAAATTCAAATGTTGGGTTTTGTTCGGGTGAATATTTATGGCATGATTCTGTGGGTGTGTTATAGATTAGGGTCGTGTATCACCTAGGCTTAGGCCTAGTTTCTGCATTGAGTATTTGAAGTTTAGGTTTCTGTAACAATTTAAAATATCGGGTATTAGTTAGAGGTTGCTAAAAATGTTTTCGAAAACTAAAGTGGTGTTAGTGTAAATTAAAGGTTAGCTACCTTGTGATTTTAATCGACAGATTTAATTTACTCCAGAAATAGTATTTTATTGGTTTTGTAGTTTCTAATCATTGGCATCGATTTTGGTTTGACTGTATTTTTTAACTGGTAATAGGTTTCGTTCGCTGTTGTTAAGTATTTTTATTCCTTTTTTTTTAAGTATAAGGATTACACAATTTTCTACTTTGAACATATGGGGTCTACCCATATGTACAAAGCAGGACATTGTGTTATCCAAATTATAAATATAAAAAAATACTAAAATGTTATACAAACTTCAAACGAAGGCTAGCAAATATTTAAAAAAAAATCACACCAACGAATAGTTAAAATAAAAACGAATAGTAGTAGTTACTAACGCTTCAATGGTCCTCTAGGGTTGTCAGCGGGTAGCACGTAGGCTAATAGCGTCGTGCCCCCACGTTGCTTGCATCGACAGCGTCGGCTATTTCGTTCAGTGTTGTTCCAGGATCCAGTGATTTACAGTCCGCACATTTTGTTCGTGAGGCTATCGGGGTCAATGGCACAAGATTTTGATTCTGGGAGTTGATCGACGGTTAGCGTTTGGATTTCGAATAGTAGATTTTTGAAGTGACGTGTTTGTTTTGCTTTTTTTTTCGTGCTCGTATTTTATAGTTAAGAATAATTATTTCACGTTTTTGTTTTGATTAAAGTGCAATTAATACGTTTGGTTACTTTAACCAATGAGTGCTATGTAATCAAGGTTGTTATATTCCAAACGTTCCATTTCAAGCAGCTCTACCACCGCTTTCAAGCACAGAAAAACATGTTTTTCTTCAACTTTGTTATTGAACGATGTTCTCAAAATATTTTCTGTTCGCCGCAGACCAAGAGCAAAGCGGGATATTATCAAAACTTGTTTATAACGTTTGCTTTAATACACGAACGTCACCCAAAGTTTGCCCGTTTGCACAGTGACTTAACACGCAAAATTATGCTCAATAATCCTCTATCAAAGTCACATAGTTACTATGTAAGTGCCATAGTATAATGTTAAGTTTATAAAGACGATAGTGCCGTACGTGGTTTGAAGAAGTTCGGTGAGACGTGACTATATTATAAGACGTTCCATATACGTTATATTGTGTGCTCCGGAAAGTATTATAATTATTTGTTTTGTTTATAACTTTTATTATAAGACCAAGTTTTCATATTCGTCGCCGGCGGGTATTTTTGATCTATAAAATATTTTGTCGAACTACCCTGGATTTTTCCGGAAGTAGATTCTTGGTTTCAAAAAAATAAGTTTTCCCATTAGAATAGTTAATTAGGGGATTGCTACCATGTACCTTTTTATTTTCGAGTTTTCGATATTTCGGCACTGTTGCAAGCGCCATGATCACGTGATGTGCAACAGTGCCGAAATATCGAAAACTCAAAAATAAAAAGGTACATGGTAGCAATCCCGTAATTAACTATTCTAATTTTAGTGACCATGAAAGTTTAAAACAATATATAAGTTTTTCAATTTTTTTCTGAAACTATGAAAGAGTAAAAACAACCTGAAAAAAATCATTGAAGAAGAAAATATGCTTCGCTTACCCCAAATAAATTAGGATAAGGGTAGAGAGTTGATGAGGAAGCATACAAGTAAACGAAAACGGTATAATACCAGTTACCTAACACAAATGCTAATATTTATATGCAAAAGAAATCCTTAAATATATGTAATAAGGGTCTTCCCTTGCATATATCATAAAGGATATTACATGCCAAGAGTATTCAGAGCCTATACTACGTTTCTCAATTTACGAGTTATTCTTAGAGCTGGCGAATAAGTAAATAAGCATCTCTTTGCTTTCCATATAAACGTTCTATATTTGGTATTGCGCTGTAGTCAGGCTTAGGATTCAGTTCACACAATATCGAAAGTCCCATCTATTTAACCGACTTCCCAAAAAGGAGGAGGTTATCAATTCGGTTGTATGATTTTTTTTTTATGTTTGTTACCTCATAACTCCGAGAATTATGAACCGATTTGAAAATTTTTTGTTTTATCTGAAAGGATATACTTGCAGATTGGTCCCATTTAAATCATATCAAAATCGGTTACGAACTTTGGATTTTAAATCGAAATAGCTGGAATTTGACTATTTAGATGATTCTTTGATAATCGAAATTGCGTATTTTGCTTTTCTGCAATTTTGCAGTGGTGTTGTAAGGTGTGGGGCACCACTAAAAAGTGAAAATTAAAAAAAACTTTTTACAAAAAAATACAACCGACTTCCAAAAAAAAAACACTACAAAGTAAAAAATAACTTTAATTTCGGAAGTCGGTGTTATTGTTTGTTTCTTCGTATTTTGACACCGACTTCCGAAATCAAAGTTTTTTATAAATATATTATGTAATTTGTCAACTGTCACTTTTTATTGTGACATCGATGGATCTATCCGTTTTCACTACTTTGTCTTTATCATGAGGGAAATTCTACTAA
This sequence comes from Ceramica pisi, assembly GCA_963859965.1. Lineage (NCBI taxonomy): Eukaryota > Metazoa > Arthropoda > Insecta > Lepidoptera > Noctuidae > Ceramica > Ceramica pisi. The sequence continues at coordinate 8,899,958 of OY982544.1, read as the reverse complement.
TTTTTAAACAAGGACTTTTTTTTACAAATGGCGGCTGAGACCAGTCGCAATTTGTCAAAATTTGCCAAATCTTCGACCCGCCTATTTGTAGCCTCTCTCTCATCTGTCATGCCAAAGAGAAGTTTGTGGAGGTCAAATAAGGGTAGTCGCTCTATATAAAACAGTAGTACCTACTCCGATGTATTCGGTCAGAAACTCAACGCCAAAAGTCAAAGCAACATAGTTTTTATTTTTAAAACGTTACTCACTCTAATAATTTTTTCCTACTTTGTGGGTACGTTTACATACATATAAACTCACATACACAAACAGCCAGACCCGGAATATATATCTGTAGGCCATACAAATATTTTTTCAGTGCGGGTTTCGAATCCGCTCAACCACTGCGCCAACCGTGACACCATAAATTCAGTTGAGAAACGCCTAGGCAGTTTGATTTACTTAATTGTCAAATACATCTAATTTCTAATTAAAGCTTTTATAGCAGTATATGTTTACTAACATAACGTTAATGTTAAATCGTTAAATCATACTATAGCATAATTGTTGTATGTCGATGAAGTTAAATAAAATTTAGACTGTGGTGAACGTGTAAATATTAGTCTACACTCGAACCAAAGCCATGTTTTTGAGGAGTTAATATTTACTACTACGAAATGTGTATTAGAGGTTAATATGGCAGTTGTCTGTCTAATATTGTAAACTTTTTGTAAATTCGCATGACAGCTACCACTATCATTCTGCAAACATGCACGCTGTAAGGTCCTTCAGCAAGCAACCTTGACGGACCCAATAGAATAAACAGGGTCATGTAATTGAATGCTAAAATTATAAAAAAAATAACGTTTATTTCGGAACAATAACATAAGATAAGTACAAGTAAAACGATGGTAACTGCAAAAGTACAAACTGTAGCGCAGCTAACAACGCCCTTTTCCAAATACATAATAAAATGATGTTCCATGCAAAAAGTGCTAAGCATGACACTATAATAATTTAATTAATTTAGATTTATTACTTTACGAGCTTTACCCGGGTCTGCGCTCTCGTCAACTGGCTACCCTGCAACTTTCTTATTTTTTCTTTCATAAGAACCTTCTCCTGACAATAACAAACAAAACAAAAAAAGAATTAGCGAAATCGGTTCAGCTTTTCTCGAGATTTGCGCTTAGCAACACATTCAGCGATTTATTTTTATATCATAGATAATAAAATAAAAAAACAAGACAAAAATAAATAGTTCTCCATTAGTAGCCGGTGTTCATAGCTCACTTTACTTTTAAACTTAAGATTTTCTTCGAAAACATCAAATCTTTTATCTTTTTGTTCAAACTCACGGGAATCGAGACGGGTTCTACTTCCGTTGCCTTTTTACGGTTTCCGATACAATAAAGTAAAATATTATTTTACGTTCATAATTTATTCTCGTTACTGAAGAAAGAAAACGTTGTATCTTAACTTGAATAAAAATTATTAGGATTCCGTACACTTAAGGTGAAAATCCTATTTCTGAGCCTCCTCCTGGCCGTTTGTCTGCCAAAAATAGGTTGAATCTTTAGAACTTTTGTAAGTACAAAACGTATTGTCTTGCGTTTTTAGCAATAGTTTTGTTTTCGTTATATCGTTAACATCGTCAAATAACAAAAACTGTTCAAGTCCGCGACAAACATGCGCCCCAATTTTTTTTTAATACGCATGTTTTGAAACTCGCAAATCTTACAGGGTGCTTGTTGTTGACCTGTAATAAATAATCATTCAATAATAATTGGTATTAATATTTTGCGAAATGGTATGGATACGACGGAACACTTTGTAGGTATGCAAATCCGACTCGTACTTGACTGGTTTTTTACTTTATACAATGTTTAATTAAATTTTTGCCAAGACTCGTTCATTAATTGCGTTAAAACAATATAATTTTCGTGGTTTAACAAGGAGCGTGCTAGTTAATTAAAAAGAAAATTTTAGGTAAATGTTTTGCGATTTTACATAACAATTTCTAATCACCTTTTTTATTAATGAACTTTAATCACAAAAAGAATGATTTTAAATAGAATATTTAGCGAATTATAATTGAATAAACTACTACTTCTACTACTACTACTTTATACGTCAACCGTAAAAAATTCCTTTGTAGTATTCAATCATGTGCTCGAGTATTTATAGAGCTCAGCCATAAATAACTATAAATGCATTTACCTTGTGTACGTACTTGAAAATATCGTTCTGCGCCTGACAAGCGTATGAAGTGACAAAAACAAATACTGTCATAAATATACTTACAGCTGATGAATCAGAATTCAGCGGTGATTATTGATGCATATTAACCTAAATACCTATCGAATTACACCTAAACATTTAATAAAATATAAAAAAAAACAACACTTATTGTTCTTTTCCTTCCCAGTACCTCCAAACATAGTGGACGAAGGCACAAGCGGGGACCTGATCTCACGCGAAGGTCAAGACGTGAGCCTATCTTGCAAAGCTGAAGGTAGACCTCTCCCGAGGATCCTTTGGCGAAGAGAGGATGGAGCAAACATACAGCTGAGGAACGAAGCTGGTGAGCTTCGGAAAGGTAAGCTAAAGGCAAACTGCTTGCTCAATACTCTATTTTTCACTGGTTTTATTCTAGTAATGTAGCATAGCATTAACAAGCCCTTTTAAGAACGTGCCTTTCGCCGCGTCTTGCGGTGAGAATATACCCTCGCCAGCAATTCCCGCCAACCTGAGCAGCAATACCGCCAGCGTGCAAACCACACTTTCGCCATACGCGCGAAGTTTGATTGTTTTATACCTGTTAGTGGCAAAATTGTTTTACGTTTATTGTACACTAGCTGACCCGCCACATTTTCCATTAATGCTCCGCTCCTTTTAGTCGTAGCGTGATATGATATATGATATATAGCCTGTAGCTTTCCTCGACAAATGGGCTATCTAACACTCAAAGAATGTTTCAAATTGGTCAAGTAGTTTCGGAGCCTATTCATTTCAAACAAGCAAATATTTCCTCTTTATAATATTAGTGTAGATTTATACTTGTTATTGTGCCATACCCCCACCAACTCACCCTGAGAGGACACTTCATTTTAATAAAAAAAATTGCGGGCTCAGGATTGAAACTCACTTCTTTAGAACCCACTCTTAATTTCGATTTTACCTGATGGTAAGCGCTTGATGAAGTCTCCGATGGAACGAGAGCCGAGAATGATTGTTGATTATATTTACTAGCGTAAAAGAAATATTCTAGCCCTCGGTGATTTATTTACCAATAAATAAGGGCTCACATTTTTTTGCTGGATAATAATCTATTTTTAAACAATACCGCTTGCTCCAGAACCTATGCTCAATCAAACATCCACAAGGCAAACGGTGATGCGCCACCGATATACGAGTATGGTGGACATCCCACTCACACGCACAAAACGTTTTGGGAACACATTTATTGTGCGTACAGCTATGGAGTGGAATTCTTGAGTGGCTAGCAAGCAGCCCCAAATTTTATTTAAAACAAAAAGCTTCAATTCCTTTTTTTATTTTCTTTATGCACATTAAAATATTCTTTAATTAAGTCTTTATTTTATAAAGCTAGGTCATCGCATCCATAAAAAAAATAGGTTCTTTTGAAGATATTGAAGATTTTCTAACCGACCCTTTCGTTTGCGGCCCAGGGTATATGTTACCAGCAATCTGTCTAATAGAATACCTATATAGGCATTGTATAGAATACCTTAAAAATTCGATCGGTATTTTACCGAATGCTGGAAAAATCTGATCCAACAAGTCACGATCGCGTTATTTGAAAATGTTCACAATTGATTATTACCTACATGTTGAGAATTACGCGAATTCTTAAGGGTTACGGTAGGCAAACTTATAATTTATTTTTTATATTTATAAGCAAATAAAAAAAAACTGTTTTGGACGCAAAGTTAAGGGTTTCATTGTGTCAAAGCGCTTTTCTGTAAAAAATCGAATTACGTATTCACACGATGACAAATCAGTCGGTTTTTTTTTTTCACAAAACTAAAACCAAATATCTGTGTGAACTAAGCATTCATCATCTGCCTAGCCTTTTCCCAACTATATTGGGGTCGGCTTCCAGTCAAACCGGATTCAGCTGAATACCAGCATTTTACATGGAGCAGCTGCCTACCAGACCTCCACAACCCATGAACTGGTAACACGGTACTCCTTGGCAAGACCGGTGTCAGATTTTCTGGCTTCTGACTATCCGTAACGACTGCCAAAGATCTCCAAATGACAGCCGGGACCAACAGCTTAACATGAACTAAGCATTCGATCCTGTCATATAATTATGTATACGTGTCTCCGTATGCACATAGCGTACAGTGACAAAAATTATGTAACTTTGGCTGCTTATTAAACGGCTGATGAAGTTAGTTGGTTGTGACATGTTTTCGTTCACTGATAAAAACAGGCCTAAATCTATTTATTTTGCACATTGCCGGTGGACCAGCATGTAATCTATACAATGCCTAGGAATTGTACACATTACCTTGTTATTATAATAATATCCTTGGACATTTCACACAACACCATATAGTCCCAAGCTAAGCAACCTAATGCTTGTGTTATGGTAACGATATGGCTGATAAACTACTTATATACATTTTTTTTTTTTTGTAAATACATATATTATATTATAGATAGAAAAACACCCAGACTCGGAACAAATACTTGTAGGTCTTACAAATATTTGTTCCGTGCGGGAATCGAACCCGCGACATGCTGCGCAGCAGTCAATCGCTCAACCACTGCGCCAACCGTGTCGTCAAAATATTGTAAAGAATACGATAATTATACAGATTGCCGTTAACATATACACACTCTCTAGTACCAATAAATAAAGAAAATCGCCATAATTTCAATTTCAAAACATCTTACAAGGCCCAATTACAACTTATTTAACTAACATAATTCAAAGTTCAAGTTCACAGTCTTACGATAAAAGTAATATGTTTCGATGAAAAGTTACAGAAGTATCTGTAACTTAGTTGTTGGTTTCTATTTTTATATTTGACCTTTACTTGTTTACATGTCATGAGGTAAGATCTCGGAAAACAGGATGTTGTTCTATTAGATTCAATTGAAAGGACATTTTGAATGATATGGTTATAATCAAATCTTCTGTATTTTGCGGATTTTGTGCTTTTGCTAATATTTAGGCACTGGGGAGGATCTACTTTATAGTGAAATGGGTATCAGATTGTTGCATCGTATGAAAATTGGTACGCTGGAATCGGTGAATACTATACTATATATATATACTATACTCATAAAACTGTGATTGATACATTTTTTATTTATAGAATTAGACTAGAAACAGTTATTTAAACGCCAAGAAGCATAAATAAAAGCCCGCTCATTTTTGTTTTTAGAAAACTAAATACTCCAGCCGCTCTTCCTTGCACAAAATGACAAAGAACCCAACACATTGCACCCTACACTGTAATAAATAATATCGTGTCCTCCACTTAATTCCTCTTCCTACACCAGCTTCGAGTATATTGCCTCCTTTTGCAGTTCATTTTAACCGGGTTAGTTCTCCGTAACGATGAGTCTTTTGTGCAAGGGAAAGGATTACAGATGACTGATTGCAGCTAGACGTCATCTAAAATTTTATCTTTTACTTTTGGTAGAATTTATTACAATCCTTGGACGCCTGCGTCTAATTACGGCTGTGGGAAAAAGGGGTTCCTTTATTATGGGAAGGTACTCGTAATTTATGTGGTGAGCGGTTTTATGTCTTAGCGCTGTGATTATAGATGTCAATGTGCGGTGGTGTATAAGATGTGCGGTAGTTACTTCTGGGTATTAGTATTTCTTAATTCTTTATTGTAGACAAAAGAAAACAGTAATTTATATCATCCATATACAAAGAGAAGCTTAACTCAGAGTTGAGTTTCCGCCAAGCATGCACAATAAAGGGTTGGTTTTTATTTTAGGCTGCCAGTTGCAACCGCAACTGTCAAGAAACGAGTGACAGCCGATACTTTAGGATTACGTGTTCCAGAGACATGCAAGAGCCTTGATATGAAATGGGTGGTCAACCACAACACTGATGTATAACAAAAAAATTGAACTCAAACTCAAGCACTTATTTCAATTAAACTCAAGCATTTATTTAAATTAACAATTTACAGGCACTTACAGGACCTAAATCATCGATGTAGACGTAGGTCTCGGAAAATCAGGTTTATTTAAAAGAGTTTTACACAAAGGCGCGTTGCGGTACAGGGCTGTTTTAAGAATATTTCTATTTGCCTTCTCATTTTTGTATCTCTGTCGTCCTCAAACCAGACCTTATATAACCTCGGTCAAATCATGGAATGTCCAATTAGCCTACAGCAATATGGCTACTACATCTGCTCAGTCTATCTTAAAAACAGTACTGCACCGTACCATACTATCCTCGAGCTTTTAAAGCTTTATAAATTCTCAAGGCAAACATTTTCAGAAAACTCAATTTAAAATCATATTACAGCCAAGATTACGAGGAAAGTTCCATATCCATTAAAAGCAGCATTAAGAAAACAAGGCGAATCACCTTCGAAACAGGGAGCTTTAATATCTACTCCTTAAACATAAATACTGATATTATCATAAATCAAATCCCACTGGGACTGGGTTGATGAGAATTTGTAACCCTTGTCTCAATGCCTCACCGGCTATCTTTGATGATAAATGGGAATTACAGCTGTCAAGATACATGGTTTAACACCTGTGTGTTTTTTGATAAAGTGAATACGTTGTCTTGGAAAGCCTGTGCTAATCTTGAAGACTGTGTGTGCCATTACTACTCACAAGAAAGAGTGTAGAAAGGATGAAAATGTCGGACTTGATTAATCAATTTCTTTAGATTGTTACTAACTAATATTTGCTGCAGTCGGCTCACTTTGTCTTTTTAAGTGAAAGCTTCTTTAGCGGAGCTGAGCACTTTTCTTGAAATGGGTGTAAAATGTTAAACTCGCGTCAGGACACGTGACCTGATCAAAAATTCGTAAGACGGATGATTTAAAAATCCACAACGCTAATGTTCAAGTTTTCACTTCTGCCGGCACTCCTGGAGTGCAACCCGTTGTTTTTTTACTTTAGTCTAGAGATGACAGAGACAAAGTCTACGATGGATCGAGCTTACCCAGAAGAAGCCTGACGGACAGACTTAGTAACACCATAAAGGTTCCTTCTTACAACCAAGGATGTGGCCGTGCGAAGTGGAGAAGAAAAAGCCGGAAATCAGACCCCGGGCTCCGAATCAAACCAGCTGAGGATGCAACCGGGAACACGCTAAGAAGAGAGAGAAAGGTTCCTTCTTATCATTTTGGTACGGAACCCTAAAAATTCCTTTTTCACGTCAATGCCTACACATAAAGAACAAGTGAACTAGACACTTTCGGAAAATTAGGCAAATACGTTCAGAAATATTTGCATCTACTTTTTTCTTCAAGATAAAATTGTTATACTTATTCTTCATGTTCCCATTACATACTTCGTTTACATTATAATATGTATAATGTTTTATGCGATAAGATCCGCTCTATTTCTTCGCTGAATCCAGAATTCTACAAAACCGTCTCATAAACATAAGTATCAAACCAGTCTAGCCTTTTCCCAACAATATTGGGGTCGGTTTCCAGTCAAACCGGATTTAGCCCAGTACCAGTATTTTAAGCGGAGTGGCTGCCTGGGTAAACACGGTACTTCACGGCAAGACTGGAATCAGATTAACTAGCTTCTGACTATCCGTAACGACTGCCAAAGATCTACAAATGACAGCCGGGACCAACGCGACGGCTTAACGTGCTTTCCGAGGCACGGAGGAAACTCGGTATGTTAAGATGGTCACCCATCCACAAACCAACATTGGCAAGCGTTGCTTAACCTTGAAGATCTACCCGTGTGGTTTTATTATCCAGCCATGCCGTGTCGACGGCGCGTTAGTGTTCCACGCGCGCCTCAAAGAGAGTCAGCACACGGAGGGGCCCGAAAGGGCCGACGCCTGCCGGAGTCGCGGGATTATTCGCAAGAGACACCGTGGCTCCGGAACACAAAGGGCAATGAAGGAACAAAAAAAAAGCCACGAGCTCCTTACATAAGTATCAAATTAAAACCTGAAAAATGGTTATTGTAATTACCATAATGAAAACTTTTGCAATGGTAGCCCCATTGCAAATATACTGAAATCGCGATAGAAAATGAATTTCTAAACATGCATGTTTGCATAACTCGACGTACAAAATAAAGTGTGCTATTTTTACATCTCCTTATTTAATTTGTTTTTTACCTGTGCAAAAGAGAAAGAAACCCGAAAGATTAAGTGGAGATTTTTTTTTTTGACTTGATTTGGGCTTGCTCTTGACTCTAGTCTTGGTCAGAGATGAAAGAGACAAAGTCTACGATGGAGCGAGCTTACCCAGAAGTAGCCTGATATATTCCCTAATACTACAGCCAGTTGCAGGGCACATTGCTCGCAGAATAGATGGTCGATGGAGCCGTAAAGTTCAGGAGTGGCGACCGCGTATCGAAAGACTCAACGTTGGAACACCTCCCACAAGGTGGACCTTGTGATGTTTAAGAATAGTCTGTGAATGCGAGATGCACAGAACCGGTTGTTGCGGCGACACTTGGCGGAAGCCTATGTTCCTATGTCCAGCAGTGGACTTCTTTCGGCTAATATGATGATGACCCCCATTTTTCGTCGGTTCTGTTTGAGTCCCTTGTAATAGAAGCAAGCATTATGCTCCAAGCTACTCGGAAAATTCCTGAAACTACAATAACACTACTCCTGAACTGGGAATCGAACCCAAGATTTATTTTTTTATTTACTCTAGAAACAAAAAAAGTATTTTATTTTTCACTTTTTAGTGGTACCCCACACCTAACAACACCACTGCAAAATCGCAAAAAAGCAAAATACGCAATTTCGATTACTTGGATGACATAAAACTATCATCCAAGTAGACGAATTCCAGCTATTTCGATTTAAAATCCAAAGTTCGTAACCGATTTTCATAAAATTTAAATGGGACCAATCTGCAAGTATATCCTTTCAAATAAAATAAGATTTTTTCAAATCGGTTCATAATTGTCGGAGTTATGAGGTAACAAACATAAAAAAAAAAACATACAACCGAATTGATAACCTCCTCCTTTTTGGGAAGTCGGTTAAAAAGCGATAGAATGCATTTATTACATTATTATGACATATGGTTTTTTTTTTATTGCTCAATATTTGTGAGTCATGGCCCCTTACTTGAAAATCCTGTGTTACGGGGACGTGTAGGGAAGGGGGTGATGTAATAATTGGTTATTTGCATTAAGGTTTCATCAGTGCTTCTATTTCCTCATAATCCAGGGTGAGCAGGAATTTTTTAGTTTTTTTTTTTTATATGTGCGTTTAGTGTGTGTTACATTGTTTATATATTGTTACGAGCTTGGGGTTCGTGACAATAAAAACAGCCGATTAATTAAGCAAAAATGACACTTTAATAATCAACACTAATTAACACTTTTAACACACTAATTACAACACACAATCGCGCTATTAAACACTTCACTTCACTTAATTCGCAGTTGAAGATCGCTTCCGATGTATCGCTTGTATCGCCAATTCAATACTGACTCAGTCGCGAGCGATGCGTACCTTATATAGTCCCACAGTAATTTCCAGAACCTTCGAGAATGGAAATATCTAGAAAGTTCGGGAACATACCGGCCCCGACTGACTAGGTGTCGAAACATCGAGAATGTTCTTGCATCGAAAAGTCTAGAAAGATCGTGACCCAATTAGTTCCACTACTCGATACTAGATGGCGTTAGTAGTACGTTGTGTACCCGGCATTAATTCTGGCGCGTAACAATATTTTATTGTAAATAAGGGCACCTATACATATAATACTTTAAATAAATTGAGATTTAGATAAAGAAACAGAACAATCATGAGACTATTTATGAAATTATTCTACAAACATTTAACTTTTCTCTCAAGGAAGTTTCAAACATATTTCAGTCCTCATAGTTAAGAGTGGGCGGAAGTTAAACTTCCTAAAGTGACCGATTTAAAGTTTCCCCGGAACAACTTTTCACTTTACTATAAAATGTTTGTCTTCTTCATATTATGTAACTACTGTGACGCTCAAGTGTGTCCTTGGCCTGGGATGCTCTTGTATGTTCCGGGTTTATATGATTGGCATTGGCCATTATTTTGTAAAACTTTGGAACGGTCAATTAAAAAGTATAGCTTAGGTTTCAAGTTGAAGGATAAAGAATTTGATTGCTTTTATAAAAGATCTTGTATTGATGTGAATTTAGGCGGAACTCGCCAATATAACTATTTTAATGAACCTCAATTTATCCTTAATTTCCCGTACCTTCTGAGTGGTTCCTCCACAAATGGTGGAGGCGCCAGGTAACTCAGAAGGTACGGGAAATCCAGTGCTCAAGTGTGTCCTTGGGCGTCACACTACCTACTGAAAGTTCTTGTTAAACGTACAATATAAGTGTTCACTTTTACCATTTTGGTAGGGAACCTTAAAAGGCGGAACTTAAGAGTTGTAAATAACCTTTTCTCAAAATATTTAGTCTCTTCAGTCAAAGTAATTCATCATCTGCCGAGTCTTTTTCCCAACTATATTGGGGTCGGCTTTCAGTCAAACCGGATTCAGCTGAATACCAGTATTTTACGTGGAGCGGCTGCCTACCAGACCCCCACAACCCATTAACTAGCGCATTACTCATTCAGTCAAAGTAATTATTCCTCATTATTCCTCAAGTACAATTTTTCAGATCGTTGACATATGATTAAAACACTAGCCGGCAACTTCGTACGCGCATATCTCGGTTTTTCCTGTTCATATTAGAATTTCAGGAAATCCTCTCTCAGTGTTCCCGTAGACTGCCTGTCCATTTAGGCGGAGTCAAACAGTTGCGCAGAAAAACGGAGAAATATTGACCAATCATATCAGTCAAAATGTCAGTGGTGCGGAGATTTCATGCAATAAAATTCTCGCTTCGCTGTAATGGACAGGCACCCTTACACTCCCCAAGGAACCTTAAAAAATCAGCTTTTTAGTTTCGGCTGTGCGTTGTTTGTCAGTCTGCACTCACTCACTAATGGAATAATGTTATAACGGGTGTAAGGGACAGCCCTCCTCAAACTGATAAGGTGATTTCAGTATATCGTACTAAGTTGACCGGTACATGAAATTATTTCAGGAACTTTATGGGAATCCAATAAAACTGATTTGTTTAATTACCTCACTCGCAATGTATCGCAAATTCTGCAAAACGCACTCAGTAAACGGCAGCGCAGCGAGCTTTCGAAATGATAGCTGCGCCCGCGCTACTTTTTAACAGCTGATTTCATGCGTCGCTCATAAGATTTTTTTTTTTTTTTTTTTTTTTTCAATTTAGCTGTGTTATTTACAATAATGGAGTTCTGCATACAGATAATGTAACTTTACATTGAAATAAAGCAAAAAAAAATGAACAATCGAAAAAAAAATAAAAAAAAAATCCTGAGGAAATTTCCACTGGAATATGATTCAAAATAAGGAGCTGATTGCACCCTGTTAATTTGTGGAAGGCTGTCCCTTACACCCTGTATATTAGGATTGATGAAAGGATTACGAGCACACGCAAGGTTATAGCAGGCCATTTTACGGCCACATAGATTTCTTGATACTTATTTCTGAGTATCAGATTCGTAACACAATATTTAAATACGAAAAAGCTCACGCCCTCTTCAAAATACACTATTCAACATACGAATATTGCATATCAAGTAAGCCTCAAGCCAGAATTAATGCATATAATTTATAATCTTCCTCCTCGAAGAGCCGCAAATAATATAGACTGGTAACAAAATAACACAGAAGGTTCAATCCATAGAATGTACGAAAACTGCTGCACGCAAACGTAGATGCGTACGTACTGCCACATCAAAGAATGCTAGGCGTTTGAACTCGCTGTACATGATAAAATGTGTAAGCATGTCTAATCAGACTATGGACACAAAACTGTAATCATGTTTTAGGGTGCCTGTCTATTACAGCGGAGTGAGGCAGCAGGGCGAAGAAACGGAGAAATATAAACCAATCATGTCAGTCAAAATGTCAGTGATTCACATTCCTTTGGTTAAAATTTTCTCCGTTTCATGGCTCCACTGCCTCGCTCCGCTGTAATGGTCAGGCACCCTAAAGCCCATGATTCCGGGCACTGGTGGATGGTTGGCTCTTTTTAACCGACTTCCAAAAAGGAGGAGGTTCTCAATAAGGTTGTATGTTTTTTTTTTAAAGTTTGTTACCTCATAACTCCGTCAATTATGAACCGATTTGAAAAATTCTTGTTTTATCTGAAAGGATATACTTGCAGATTGGTCCCACTTCAATTTTATCAAAATCGGTTACAAATTTTGGATTTTAAATCGAAATAGCTGGAATTCGTTTAATTGGATGATAGTTTTATGTTATCCAAGTAATCGAAATTGCGTATTTTGCTTTTCTGCGATTTTGCAGTGGTGTTGTTAGGTGTGGGATAGCACTAAAAAGTGATAAATAAAAAGTCGGTGTCAAAATACGAAGAAACTAACAAAAACACCGACTTCCGAATTTAAAGTTTTTTTTTACTTTGTAGTGTTTTTTTTTATTTGGAAGTCGGTTGTATTTTTTTGGAAAAAGTTTTTTTCTATATTATACTTTTTGAGCCGAGGCTCTACAACAAGGGGGACAAGTGACATTCTGTTAGAGGTAGCGTGGCGAAGTTGATTAACAAAACGTCAAAACGTTTGGGATTAACGCTGTCGGAATGTCACGTGATCAATGCTTATATTTTGCCATTTCGACCAGAGTGCCTATTCTAATAATTTTCACATAAGCATTGCATTCGCATCCCAATCGCAAACTGTCAATATTGTATGAAATAAAGGCTTTTTTGACAGTCTGCGATTGACATGCGAATGCATAAGTTGTTTAAAAATAAGTAGAATTGGCCCTCGTACGTTCGAACCATATCGATGGATATGATGCAGTACCGTTCTATAAACGAATGCGAAAATTCGCTGATAGATGGATCCAGAGCCTTAACTAGCTCTACCTCTAGTTTTTATTTCAAATTGCTGCTTTTAGTGAAAGACGTTAATTATTATTTTAAACGTATGAGAATATTTTCGTTTTCGCTAGTTATATGGAGCCAACCTTCTGCAATATTCTGTATCACGGTTTCGATTTGCGGCTTCACCGAAGCGCTTCTCTTTGTGTTCGCCGCTATTACTTTAATTTCTCTTTGTCAGCGCAGTCGGTGTCTCATTTCCGAGTGTGTTTTGTTGGCCTCTCTATTATTGGTATTTATTTTTGTCAAATAGAAAACTGTAGGTTCCTTTGTTTTTCTTTATGAAAATTTGGCTTATGCGTGAGAAAATATTCTTACGAAAACCTTTTTAAATTATTAGTCCAGTGTCAAATGCAGCAGAAATCCCATTTTCTACCAGATTTTTTTCAATTAAAACACTACAAATTCTCTTTAGCTTACCTTACTTGAGAACCACCCAATATTATTAGCTTTAATATATTTTAACTTATTTTTTTTTTTGTACGAGTTTACACTACATTTGTGTAATGGCTCATACAAGTTGCCTGTCATAGGTCTGCTGGAAGAATTTTGAAATCAGGAGCACTTTGAGCATTATTTATCCGTTTTTTTTTATTCTGTCATTTAAATATGTTTATATACATTCTTTGTGTACTCAAATAAATAAATAATTAGGCAATTCTGTAAAGATCCAAGGTGACGTAAAAATACCAAATAAACTAAATCTAAATTGATTTGTTTTCTTTTGTTCTCAGTGGACATGTTCATGGGTCCTAGCCTGAACCTGTCGAAGGTGGAGCGTCGACAGATGGGCGCATACCTCTGCATCGCGTCCAATGACGTGCCGCCGTCAGTTAGCAAGAGGATTATGCTTAGCGTTACTTGTAAGTAATATTTTATAAGGTAAAAGTATTATATAAGCATGTGTTGTTCAGCATAAAGCTAACTGTCTACTGCAAATCAATGCAGAGTCACAGTTCGCAACTTCGTTTCACATTTAATTACCCCCCCCCCCGCTCCTTTCCATTACCTCGCTCTACATCAATGGAATTGGAAGTTTTGAATATAATGAATCTGAAAAACCGATACATTTATAATTTTAATATAGCATGGTCTTAGTCTTAGTAGTCTTACCGAACCAAACACCCACCTCACCAAATGCAATTTGCGAGGTCTTTCTATATGTTGCCGACAGTAAAAACAAAGATGGACGCATAGATGCGTTCAAAATTTAAATCTATTCATCATATTTAAGAAATTGCTAAAGAATTATTAAAATTACTATGATTTCGTATTAATTTTAATTATTCATTACATTTTTTTTCAAGTTGCATTAGTTCAAACTAACAAAATACCGTTTTCTAAATACTTTTGAGCGCTAGTGTTACTGTGTTCCAAACAGCAGTTATAAAATTCAATGTTTTGCCACAATCCAGCACTTTTATTTAATTTTATCTCTCCATCGGTGTGACTGCCCGTTAAATCCGGGTTAGTTTGTCAGTCATCAATATTTGATTTAGCATCCTGCATAGACTCGACGCTAAGCGCATTATTTCGTAGTTTTAACGATCGATGCAAAAAAGTTGTTAACTACGCTTATACTGCATCGGGCCAATTATTCCGCCAATTAGGTCAACTAAATCCTCTATACGTAATCGTGTTTGTTTAGAAAGTTTTTAAAAAGAAATAAAATATTCCAATCTCTCGCTTTCTTGTTTTTGCCAATCTTTTACTCTGGCACCTATCGATGGCTATTAGAAACGACTTGAATAAACTAATAGGTTTTTACTAGAAGTTTTGATCTGTAATACCGTAGTCACACGTTGGCCACTTGCCGCAAACTTCGAACTCGTGTTACAAACAAACGTTAAGATGCGCCACAAGCGCTTGTGGCATATGCCCTTTAATTTGTGCAAAGACAACCGGGGCTACTACAAACCCACAAACGCTTGTAAACTTACACAAACCAAGTCAAACTCTCCATCCATACGTTTGGATTTGTGAGATTTTAGCAAGCCTGTGGCTCCAGCATGTCATGAAAACAAGCAAATCGGTTCAATACCAGCAAATCTATACAAGAAACAGGTTTTAGAAACGTCTTGCTCTACCTACTGTAGACTGCTAATGGTGCTTGACGCCATTCTCGTAATTAAAAGGCGTTTAAAGCCTAATCACGACAATCAGTGTCAAAACACTTTTGGCAGTTTGAGGCTGCAACCCGAATGCCGTCGATCCTTAAAAAATAGGAAAATGGATCAGGATATTTTCATCATTCAATCTAAAACAAACGTTAAAGAATATTACTACATTGCAGGGAGATTAAACTAATTTAGCTTGATACTATTCATCTGAATACATTCCGTTTAGTCTAAAACTTTTTCTTTTATACATAAATATATTAGAAACCAACTTTGTCCACAGTTCCTCCTTCTACACTAGTGGCTACCAAGGTGATTGGTGTGCCAACAGGATCCCAAGCGAGGCTGGAGTGCTTCGTGGAGGCCTACCCTCAAGCCATACACTACTGGCTCAAGAGTGGAGAGGAAATGATTTTACCTGGGTAAGTGGTAGTAGTTCATGTTTGCAGACAGACAAATGGTCCATGGAACTGACATATGTCAAAATAGTGACCGCGTATGGGCAAACGTTATGTGGCACGCCCTGCGGCACGATGGATCGATGATTTGAAGATTGTTATAGTTTACGCCAGATAAACGTGGAGTACATTGACCCACATACATTTATTGACTTTCTTAAGATCAAAATCAGAAATAATGACATAAAGCTGTCCTGAATCGACTTCTATCGTGATCCTTTACGTTCTCTAGTAATGAAAAACAGTTCTTAATTTATTGTTCTAGTATCTACAAAGAGATATTAGGGAAAGGTCAATGTACTTTATTCCACGTTAATCTGTCGTAACCTATAGTACCAGGGTGCGAAGACTCATCGAGCTTCAAAGAGGACTTATTAACCAACTTTTTTACAAATGCACATCAAAATACAGCTCATAATGTCCGTAGTTTGGCCGGTTTGGTTTTTCTATTAAAATTTATATTTAAATCAACGGGAGTCATTATATAATGAGCTAGTTACAAGCATGTTCAGGTCATGTAACAAGGTTCGGTATGTTATGTTTCTATTTGGTTTGCGACACACGAACACGTCATTAAAGCCGAGTTTCGTATGTTGAAACGCCACAAAATGGTGGCCCCCATTCGCAGTCCAAACAAAGATAAAATCTAAAGGTTTTAACACCTACAAGCGGAAAAAGCTGCCAATATCAATCGTTCCAGTAAAACTCCCGTTAAAAGTATTAACGAATGCCGGCTAAGTTCGCGAACATTCCGCCATTATCTTGTGCCCCCTTCGCACATCTGTTCCTGGCTTTACTCTGAAATGCCGTTAAATTACCAATATGAATGGCTTTTATTAGTCATTATTTTATATTAAGATAATTGTTTTCTTTTTATTGCACGATTGCAACAGTACACACGATGTGGATACGACAATTTATGAAAACATTAGTAAAAGTCTTTCGAGCGTTTTTTTTTTTACGCCCGTAGAAATGACAGTTTCAAAATATTCCTGTGAGTATTTTGAAGGATTTGTGTGTTTATTCAAAGAAATACTTTTAAACTGTTAAATAAATCCATTGAGGGGGCTTTCACATTTCTTCAGTCCAAGATTTAATACCAAAAACTGCATGAGACAACTTGAAAAGTTTTGGGGGCCGAGTCACCCGCGTCCGTTGGAGAATACCCTTCAGCGAATCCCTACACGTGGTCCCCGGGTGGTGCTAAACAGGTGACACTAACCGCCTCCGTGGTCTAGTGGTTATACCACCTGATTCAGACCCAGAGGTCCCGGGTTCGATTTCCATCGGAGGCAAATTTTTTGCTCGGTTTGGTTGGTTTTAGGACTTGTTCTAAGTCCGTCTGGCAAGCTACCACCATCATGTCTAAGTCTGTCGCCATAACAACCATGTTAACAGCATTGTTGTGTTCCGGCAGTTAGAGTTATGATAGCCAGTTCCTCTGTATTAGAGGATTCCGGGTGAAACTCGCTTCCATCTTCGGCCTAATCAACACTTTCCATCAGGTGAGATTTGGGCCAAGAGTTTTCCCCGTTTTGTAAAAAAAGAGGTCTCCTGTTTTGCAACAAAAACAAGATTGATTATTTTTTTGATACCTGAAAAAATAGGCCGGTCATTGAAAAATAACTTTTTACACCTTATAATATCAAAACACGACTTTTGTCCTAATGAATTGAATCATTTCCATCTGTATAAAATATTTCATTTCAGTGTCTTGTGATACCAAAACTGTTAAGAATTTTGGCTATCAAGAATTATTACAACTACCTATTACATACTTATATACTTATTATAACATTCACCATTCTCAAAACTTAATTAAATAAACGTCACAGAATTAAATCAAAATAACTAATTATTATCTTTATCTCTCTCAGCATTGCGAGATCCTTATTAAATTAGTTAAAACATCTAACGTAAAGTAATTAGACAAATTAGTTCATTATTTTGTGTAATAATCACTGAGTCGGTCTCGTTTTATGATGTCGTTAATTCTCGAAGTCTGCGGACTATCTTTCCATTTAAGTTATAGCTGGTGTTTTCTTATTGTTGTTATTTTTTTTATTATTATGTATGAGAAGATAAGAAAATTCCGGTTGGACATCCATACCTACTATTGGCGAAAAAAATATTAGTATACATAATTGTAGATTAAACAGTTGTTTAATAAAAACATTTTGTTGCAGTGGAAAACACGAGATATCTGAAGAACGCATTTCCTCATATCAACTGCGAACGATTCTAGTTGTATCGCAGTTCAATCCAGAGGATGTTGGTACTTACACATGCGTCGCTACCAACACTATGGGGAAAGCTGAAGGCACTTTACGCCTTTACGGTAAGATGCTTTTCGTACCACAAGATAAGAAGGGGACCATAATACCTAGAATAAATTCCAAGGTCAACTTGAAGAATGAGTGAAGGACAATTTTCCTTTGTCAATATCAAAAGTTGTCCTACAAAAAAAGCTATTACGAATAATTACCAATATAGAACAGACAGATAGTTGCAAGCCTTATTTTCAAAAACATAAAATACTCACATTAGTCAGTATTTATATCTTGGAGTTGTGTAAACTGGTCCGCAAATTCCCAGAATCCTACAACACACGGGGAGACATACAAACGACCCATTCACTACGCCATAAAAACAGGATAAATTTGCCTCCGTCCCGCCTTAAGTCACATGCTTCTAGTCCGCATTCTATGTCGATCAAAATATATAATAAATTGCCGGAAAATATAAAGCAAGAAACCAAAACCAGTATATTTTTAAATAAGCTAAAAAAATTCTTAATTGAGAAAAGCTATTATACTGTGGAAGAATACCTAACGGAGAAATTTTGATACTAACTAGACATATAAGTAAACTTAATAATAATTAATCAATAAAATTACACTCTCTTAATAAAAATAAAGAAATGACATGATATCCAATTGATAATAATAAATAATTAAATTCTATTCTATTGAAAATAATAATTATTCACATTCTATTCCATTGATAAAAATACAAATTGACATTCTTTTCTGTTAAAAATAAAAATAAGTTTATTAATGACATTTTATTTTATTTTACTATTATTTTTATTTATTTTTTTTTATTTTGACGAAAACTGATAAATGACATTCTATTCCATCAATAATTATAAATAAATAATATACTCTAATATAATACAATAACTAAGTAAATGACACTATTCTAATTAATAATAATTGATAATATACTATTCTAATTAAATAAACAAAAAACAAATAATTATGAAAAAGTAAATTCGGTATTAATCTAAGAATAAATAGAAAATAAATTATATTAATTATACTAATATCAAATCAGAAAATGCAAGCGAATGAATAATAAAACAACTAAAAATGTAAAGTAATCCAAAAATAATTGTGAACGTAAAATAGGTATTTAAAAATAGTATCTAACTAATTGAAAACGAAACGCTAACATTTTAAAGCAAAATCAAAAATAACAAATACAAAATAACAATAATAATAAAAAGCGCCCTTCCTCTCTCCTAATTATTTTGCTGTGCCCGACAGGGTCCATAATTGTTTCTAATTATTAATTTTACCACCTGTATGACATTATGGATTGCAATAAACGATTTGATTTGATTTGATTTGATTTTGTCAAAATGTAGGGAAATTAGAGGCAATTTGAAAGAAAATAAACACTTTGTTCCTCCCAAACAGACGCACATTTTGGTCGAGAAAGTTGAAATAAATAAAAAGAGTTTAAATACGCCAAGCATACCATCAATAAAGCGAATAAAAAGATTGATCGGGTTATGCAATTCAGGAAGATCACATCTGCGCAAAAATAAATTAATAAATAAATAGTAAAACGGCCATTTGCAACTGTAATGCGAATGCTCCTTAAAAGTACGAGAATTGTCCTCTTATAAAAAATATTTTTATTTTAAGAAAACAAATTACTTCCAAGCCTGTTTATAATATGTACTAGCTTCTGTCAGCGGCTTCGCCCGCGTGTTCCCTCCAGAACATACTCCAGGGACAAATATAGCATATGTGTTATTCCAGATTATAATCTACCTCTGTACCAAATTTCATGAAGATCCTTTCAGGCGTTCTGGCGTGAAAGAGTAACAAACATACATCCATCCTCCCGAACTTTGGCATTTATAATATTAGTAGGAAGGAAGTTGGATATTGTTACATTCCATAATGTCTTTTTTTTTTCATATTTCTGCGCTTCATTATTGTGAATTTCCAATTATAAAATTTTTAGTTTTTTTTTTGTTTTCTCTTTTGGTGTACAATAAAGCATGTATAAATAAATAAATAAATAAACCACCTACTTGGATGTAATAAGTTATAGTAGTTTTAGTGTTTTGAAGTTTTTGTGTTTTTATATTGAGGCCCAATAAAATATTCTCAGATTGAATTAACGCCACACTACCAGAAAATTGAAACTTAGAGAAGTGGATAGAATTTTTAACTACCAATAAAGTTTAGTTAACTGGAACCAAAAGTTATAGTTAAAAATCTACACGTCAGTTAATTTAACAGTAGTCAATGAAAGGTTAAACCGTCGACCGCAGGACTTTACTGTGCGGTTAACTTTTTCAAACGGAATTGTATCGGCAAAAGTTTGCCTTGCACGAATCAAACTGAAAAAGACTTTGTTCGCCTAGATTAGAAAAGGCTAAGTTCTTTTATCCTTATTTTTATACCCCTATGATTTACACTCATTCAATCTAGAGCTAACCTCAGGTAGAAAACACTCTGAGCAAGGCGGTTCCCGGCCATTCGTAGGTGCAGGAATTTATCAAAGAAGTCATTTGATAAATTCTCATCCTAAACAAAATGTCAGATGGAGTTAATACGCGACGAATACCTTCTTAGCGTGTCAAACACGAATAACACTACATAACTTATAGTTACCCTCCACCCAATCAGTTAACCGGTAATGCTTCACCCGAATATCTGTAACCACATTGTTTCCTTGACAGAAATAAAAATAACTACAACAACAACGACAACAACAACAACAACAACGAGCACTACTACAACGACTACGACGACAACACCGGCGCCGACAACAACGGAGATGCCACCAAGTAAGTTATCAAGCGTTCAATAGTTTTTATTTGTTGTACGTCATCATCATCATAACTGACAGCCGAAAGACGTCCATGGCTGGATATAGGCCTCTTTTTTTTTGGGACAAGCCCGCCACACATTCCCAACCACTGCAACTCCTGAAAGCCAGAATCAACAGTGGCGACCACCAGAAAAACGCCGAGTTAATGAAACCCGACGAGTCCCGGAGAAACGATTCAACTGTCTTGGATCCCGCAACGAAATTAATCAGAAGAGTACAGCGGAGGAGTAGGAAAAATAAATATAATTTCCACTTCCCTCCATATCAAGCTGGAGACAGATTAGAGCTAGGCCATTAGGCACCAAGGATATAGGCCTCTCCCAAGTGTCGTCACAACCCGTGCGTCTTGCATTAATCAGCTACCCTCGACCCTCACCAGGACATCGGTCCACCTTGTGGGAGGCCTTCCCACGTTGCGTCTTCCCATATGCGGACGCCACTCCAGAAGTTTTCGAGCCCATCGTCGCACGTTTTACAAACACGCAACCACGGCGCTATAAATGACCATAAAGTAATGCTGTCAGCGTCTGGTCTTCGTTTAAAAACGCGTTAGTACGCCTAGTCAGTGCGATAAAAAGGCCGCGCATCTATTATTCTTACTGAATAATCATTATAAAAATCGTCCATCTGAGGAAATCGCACGACGTACAGAAAGAAAGAAAAATAAGAGTTTTCTTCTAAAATAACGAGTAAAAATAAAATGATAACTAAAAACTACTAAGAATATATTACCATTAATCAAGTTGCGTTGCAATATTTTTTTTTTTTGTATTTCTCTCATAAAAATAAAAAAATGTATAATAATATGACATTTTTAAACTGAAATATCATGCCAAAAGAGAATGCCACTCACAAAAACGACACGAAGAAAGAAAACTTATGAAAATTCCACTCAGATGTGCATTTATTTCTGTCACCACATTCAAATTTACGATTTTTCATAATCTCGCCTACGTCATCGAGATGAATCGTCGAAAAAATTCATTTGTCATAATCCATTCAGTAATTTATGAGCCCGATAAGAAAAAAAACTGAGCGATGCATGTACTTAAAAGGGCACGCAGCATAAGTTTTATTTTTGTTCTGCTTGTGAGCCATAATCTGTATGTATTTTATGTAACGGGTGGACCGCCAAGGTGATAAAAAGACCTTACAATGGCAATAAGATGGACTAAGAAAAATACCGCTATCCAAGTTAAAATATTCCAATTAGCCGAAATGAGGTCATTATTATTCCGTAGGCCATAGTTAATTCACCTCGACTAATTAAAGAATAATTCCCAGGGTTCGTCGTGCCGCTCCAACCTGCTGAGCAAAAGTTCTACACGCCAGATGTCACAACATATGGTACGTAGCAATTACACTCTCAGAGGGCCTTTCAGCTTCATGATTTCCGAGTCAATAGACAACGTAACGAATCCAAAGGATCTTCTTCTTGCAATCGTCGTTTCTATTGTTTTTCTTGAATTGAAAACGACTCTTAACTTTCTTGAATTGATAATTTGAAAAAAAAAAAAACTATCCTACTGTTTATTAGGTTTGTGTAAATCAGGGAACGCATGTAACAATCTGATATAGTTTTATTTTACTTTTGCAATAACAAGGCATCAAAAATATATTTTATTTATAGACACAATGCAGAACGTGATCGAGCAGTCTGTCCTCGACAACAATTGGCTTCCAACTGCCGAATCTGCAGCAACAAGCCTCAAGCCTCAAGCCTTCTCACTCCCCACTCTCGCACTCATCTCAGTGTTGCCATATCTAAAATATGTTATTTTTAGTAGTTATAATGCGTTCGTTATAATTAGCAGGAATGTTCAAATTGTAACACAGGGTGCAAGATGATAAGTTATCTTGTAAACACGGAGAATCAGTGTCAATTTAGTATGATAGTAATGCGTTGGCTACATGATGCGTTTAGTTACATAGTTTTGCTTGGATTTTAAAATATCGCTAAACAATACAATCGTTTTGCATGCTTCTGAATTGTGTAAGCGCAAGAAACAAGTTTTTATTTAAATCATTTTATTATTTTTATAACTAGATTTTTCCTCAATTCAATTAGGTCTTTAGTGAATTATCGTGTTGTTTAAGCTATTTATTCTCCCAGTTCAGTGGCATGTAAATCGAAAATAAAAAGAATAAAACCTCCTATGGAAGTATCCAAATAACCTGAACATTATATCTGTCACTAACGATGGCTATGTAATATAAATAATCTAGTTGAAAACTAAGTAAATATATCGAAGACATTAATTTAAATAAGCTACATTGTAAGGGTATGTAAAAACGTTACAAGTGTAAATAGCTACCAGATTATTGGTGTTTCGAAATTATTGTGATGGAATTATAAGTATGTTTAAGTATAAAAGCCTACTCTAAAATGACTACCATACATTTTGAAACAGAACCGACGTGATTTTGAATTTCGATATCAAAAAGCGTTTATATGTTGTTTTTTTTTTGCCTAAATAAACTAGTGACTTCGCCTCAATTTTTATACTCAATTGTACTTTTATTCTCGACCCTCAAAAGTTTTGTTATTTCATAACGTAACTAATAACTGTAACTCTAACAACAGAATGGTTTATAACTGTTTTCACAAGTACATTTACGGGTAGGCTCGCGGTTAGCATAATGTACAAATACAATAAATTAGTATGAATTTAACGGTGTTTTGAACACGAGAACTGATGGGGAAAGTTTTTATGAATGTTTTGTGTTATTAAGTTAGCTTTTACACAAATAAATTGTGATTTTTGTACCGTTGAGATATTAAGGACTGTTCTGTACCATTTTTGTACCAAATTTGGTTGATACTTTACAAAACAAAAGGGAACGCTCAACAGTGCGTCACACAAGCGTTGAGACGCAATGGAAGAATTAAAGTGTTGTGTCAGTACGACGCATAGACATGCGATCTGCGACCAATGTTTATGTAAACACGAACTGCTTCCGTTGCAAGCATTTAACGCGATCTAACCTTATTTTAATTTGAACTTGAATACTTTTGTCACCTACAAGATTTGAATGGCAATTTGGTTAAGGATGACAGACTGACGATATTTGTATGTTGTAGAAAAGAGAGCGTGTTAAAAATAGGAGGCCTAACATAAACATAATGGTTTACCGACATCTTCCACGCATTACACAAGTATAATAATCATACTGAAGCATATCAAATAAATGTATAAATAAATTGTACATAGCATTAGTATTACATTTAGTAAGTGGACAAAGTTGAATCAGTTTCCAAAAGGGAACAGCTGTCCCTTTAAATTTTTATTGAAGAGTTGTGTTATTACTGCTTACATTTTTTTTTTGTATGTAACGGTAACTTATTAAAAATTTTGGCTTGTTTATTGTTCCCAAATTATATTTTATGAATCTTTATGGCATAGCGAATACTTTGTAATTTGAAACTAGCTAACCCGATAGACGTCGTTATATTCAAATAGTTACATTTCGTGAAAACCTCACTAAGGTTTTACAAAATTATCTACTTAAAAAAACAGGCCAGCCCTGTATTTCCCAAGTGATGTGCTTGTCAACTAACAGCACTTATCTTTTATTTATAGGCATAGAAACGATAGATTGACAAGGACAGAGACAATACAATTACAATGAAATAAATCACAATATAATCTCTAGATCTCTCTATTAGAGATGTTGCTCAGCATAAAACTAGAAACCCAGCTAATGAAGGCATCAGCACAGTTCAAAATGATGTTGAATAAACCTCGACATGTCTTAAGTACCGCTTAAGCGAACTTGTATAAATGTAAGTGCAAACTTTCTGCATAAATACTGAGTTTATGTGGAGTCACTCTGTTTTGCGCACTTATGGGCTCTGACGCGAGACGTTTACTAGAATTTACTTACGTAATTATGGTCAACATTATGATTAAACTAGTCTTATTTAAAACAAACTGTCGTACGCGTATACATAATATTATACTTTTTTTTCATAATAATAATGCTTATTTGGAAATCGCTCAGGGAATGAAACAATAAAAAAATAATATGTAAATAACTAAAAATATAAAATTCCAAACAAAAATCTGGAGTCTAGATTCAGTCATGTAAAACTAAAGCAGCGCTGGTATACATATGAAACGAACTTGACAATAACTCATTATTAATAAATTATAAGTTATTTCAATGCCATTTTTATGTTACCTTTTTTCATTTACAGTGTTTTTTACTACTGAATAAAAGGCAAATTACCGTTTTTTCCAAATAAATTATGTTTTTTTTTAAATCCTCATATTTCTATCAATAGTATAAACCTTGCAAATTGTATAGTAATAACCTTTTATAAGTTTTTTGAAATCACAGCAAAAAAATAAAATCTAAGGTAACGAAGTCCCGTTGGGTTACTAGCCTCAAATATAATTTGGGTCAATAACAGCGGTCAAAAAAGGACAACACCTTAGCAAATAAATATGTATTACACTTTCGTTACTCATAATATTGAAAAACAATCTGTACCTGTTCTTAAATAATTATGATACATCGGTTAAGAAAAAGTATCACTATGAGCTTAATTTTACGAGAGATTACGCAAATAATAACAAATGCGTATTAAACAATCGTTAAATAAAAACTCGACGTTTCCACACGCAAGCTCCTTGCATGCATGTTTAATTACATAGAAGGTCACAATCGAGTGGCATATTATACCTCGGAGGCAATGCAATGCGCCAATAACTTGAATGCGACTAGAGTGTCAAGTCTACCAATTTTCAAGCAGCTTTCGTATTCGCATCTCAATCGCAAAAATGTATGAAAATTAAGGCTTTGTTATCAGTTTGCGACTAAATGCGACTGTTGTTCAAAAATTAGTAAAATTGGCCTTCTTATCATTGCTTTCCAACAGGTGATTTTATGGTCAAACGTGAGCTTATCAATATTCTAAAAGGTGGAACTATGGTGGAGTGGCCTTATGTCATTTAAATCGATGTTTTTGAAACAACGTTTCTACCTAGAGCGTTAACTCACTCATTCATGGATGTGCATCTCTTTGTAAAATCCGATGTGTCATTTTTATGTAAAAGTTTTTTTCTATTGTTTCTGTTAGTGATTGCTAAATTATGTTAATATAAGCGTTATTTAGTTCTAGGAAGAATGTTATGTACATATTGCTGGTAAATTAGACGTAATCGCTAACATTTACTTAGCTAGGTATTGTTTTAATGATAGGCATCTGCCCCAGAATAATGTAAATAAATAAGGATTAAGGAATATCATTAAACGAACAATTTATAATTACTTTTGTGGTTTTATTTCAAAACTTGGTTTTATTTCAATTGTCATCACAAAATTAATGAGGAACATAGGTGCCTCATACATATTTGTGTTTGATAACATAATATGATTCTATTTAGTCTGTCAGTTAGATTGTCAAACCTTCAAGTATTTTTTGCTTGAACCAATCAATAAAATGACAAAAAGAAATTGCATCAACGTTCAGGAGTGGAGGCTTGTTAAGTCAATTTCTAGATAAAATTTGGTACACTTTCCCAGACGTCGCGAGCATGAACAAAAGGGATGGCCAATATTTTTTTTCTGTATTCTAAAGCTGGATACAAAATCCTGTGTCGCGACGACTCGTTGTGCGAAATACACCAACCAAACGCATTTATTCAGGCCTACATCATATCGTGTTTTATATCCAATCAACTGCGATAGAAGCCACGACACGTAACATCACAATAATTTAAACCCGGCTTAACTATCGGCCGACTAGATTTTTTGGGAATCTGCTCTGTACTCAAACTCGCGTTAGGTGCGATAAAATAGATTTTTTTTTAGAAACCGCGGGTAATTCTAGTATCTCATACAGTAAGCACTAATATCTACAGAGAATTTCAAGTAAAAGGAAAAACAACATGCTTGATAAAATCAATTTAATTGGTTGTTATTTTTGGTTACACACTAATTAGGCTTCTAAACCTAGTTGTTGCTACACGCAGAAAATGGAAGACTTTCTCTTATTTACTGTCTAAATATTAAATAATAGAAGCTTCGCTACTTCAATAATAAACACTAGAATAACTACCTCAATATCTGTAAATTAAAGATAGTGGAATATGCAAAGGGTCTACGCCGTAGCCTTTCGTAGACACCTGCTACGCAGCTACGAGCGATATCGCTACGAAACTGTGCCGCTGGGATTTTAGTTAATTCCGGTTTGTTTTTGTTTTATCCTTATGTTGAAAACGGGTTAATTGAATAAAATTAATATAAATAACATACTAAGTGAAAAAATCGTCAAAATGAATATGCTGTTCTGAAAGATTTTGCCTCTTGCTTTTTTATAGTGCAAAATACTAGTACCACTGCACTTTGTTGTGTTTGAGGCAACTAAAAGAAACAAAATATCCTGATATGACTTTAAATTCTCATAATATCTCTATATTTTAAGTCTTTTTGATGTAAACTTAGTTGCGAGGACGGTGGAAAAGACTTCCATGTATGTCAATAAATAACAGACTGGGTATATTAATTTTTTTCAATTTAAGGGAGAAAATGTCTAAGAATATACAAGTTTGAGTGCTTGTCCATTACAGCGGAGCTAGACAGCGGCGCGGAAAATTTCTAATAAATACATTTGCATAAATTCTCCGCACCACGTGAGGCACAGACATTTTTACTGACATCATCATCTGCCTAGCCTTTTCCCAACTATATTGGGGTCGGCTTCCAGTCAAACCGGATTCAGCTGAATACCAGACATGATGACATGATTGGTTAATATTTCTCAGTTTCTCCGTTCCGCTGCCTCGCTCCGTGCAAATGGACAGGTACTCTTAAGGTTTAACATTAAGAATTATGCCAAAATTCACAAAAAGATTAATGTCAGCAAGTTTGTTTTAATTTTTAAAATACGAACGGAAGAGGCGTTCAACCGTACATCGTTTTAAATGCATACACATTTTTCCTAGTGTAGTGTGCCAACATTTTTGAAATTATAGTGAAAGAATCAGCTTGTTATAAATCAGCTACGTCATAAGCTTTTTTTTAAAACGTTGAGCGGTACTGACTGGGTTTTGGCATCGCTACAATGAATAAAATATTTTCTTAAAATGGAATGTGAATTTATATGGTTTGTAGATCTACATGTGTGTTGATTTTTTTGGGTTCTGCAGTTGAATGGTAACTAATGGGACACTAGTACTTAGTCTTCGGTGTTCGTCCATCCATCTGTATGTCAGAGTTATGTATCTCATAAACTGTAATGTAAATATGTTCATATCTCAATTGCTGACATAATAGATAAAAGTAAAGAATAAGAAGTCCATAGTGTTAAAATAATATGTTATAAAAAGCGGCCAAGTGCAAGTCGGACTCGCCCATGAAGGGTTCCGTAGCAGCAAGTAACATAATAAAAAAAAAATTGTAGTTTGTTGTAACTTTGATCGATGTTTTTTTTATTTGAGTTGATTGAAT
The DNA here is from genome assembly GCA_963859965.1 of Ceramica pisi. NCBI lineage: Eukaryota > Metazoa > Arthropoda > Insecta > Lepidoptera > Noctuidae > Ceramica > Ceramica pisi. Next base: position 8,871,664 of record OY982544.1, on the reverse strand, counting down.
GAAAGGTAAATTGCGGTTTACAATTGATGACGTATTCAAAAAAAACTGCTTACTAGATCTCGTTCCAACCAATTTCCGATGAAAGTTTACATGGAAATGTACATCATATATTTTTTTTTGTTTTATCATTCTCTTATTTTAGAAGTTACAGGGGGGGGGACACGTTTTACCACTTTGGAAGTGTCTCTCGCGCAAACTATTCAGTTTAGAAAAAAAATGATATTAGAAACCTCAATACCAATATTGAAGACCTATCCATAGATACCCCACACGTATGAGTTTAATGAAAAAAAAAATTTTGATATTCAGTTCTAAGTATGGGGAACCCCAAATTTCATTGTTTTGTTTTTCTATTTTTGTGTGAAAATCTTAATGCGGTTCACAGAATACATCTACTTACCAAGCTTCAACAGCATACCTCTAATAGTTTCTGAAAAAAGTGGCTGTGACATACGGACGGACACACAGACAGACATAACGAATCCATAAGGGTTCCGTTTTTTGCCAGTGGCTACGGAACCCTAAAAATGAGATTCGTTCAGAACTCTTTGCACGCGAGACCAACTTGCAGGTGGCCAGTTTTTATATTAATTTTTACTTGTAATGGTCAGTACTTATCTTCATTTTTCAAAAAAATAATATACTTGTTTCGTATATAAGTAAGTAAGTAAACAGAGTCGACAGCGTAACTAATTCAAATATCATCACTGCTGAAAGCCTTCAGCTAATGTAATCAAATAAATAAATGAGTACTGAGAAAGCTGAGTCACGAACCCAAAGGTGTCTTATTTGATCTAGTTTTACTTATAGGTAAATCAAAAGTGACGGCGGAAGTACAGCGCCATCAGTTTTATAAGATCTGTATCTATAACTAGCTGACCCGCGCAGCTTCGTCTGCGTCACATTTTCCATTACTGCTCCGCTCCTATTTGTCTTAGCGTGATGATGCATAGCTTAAACTTTAACCTTCCTCGATAAATGGGCTATCTAACCCTGAAAGATTTTTTCAAATCGGTCCAGTAGTTCCTGAGATTAGCGCGTTCAACCAAACAAACAAACAAACAAACTCTTCTGCTTTATAATATTAGTATAGAAATAAAAATGAATCGCTGAAAGTGTTGCTAAGCGCAAATCTCGAGAACAGCTGAGCCGATTTCGCTAATTCTTTTTTTGTTGTGTTTGTTAATTGTCAGGAGAAGGTTCTTATGAAAGGAAAAATAAGAAAATTGCAGGGTAGCCAGTTGACGGGAGCGATGCTGCGGGGGAGAGCTAGTTTTTAATAATTATGTACCTTCTTTCTTGTTCAGTTTCCTATGAATTATTTTTTTGCGTAGAGGTCCCAAATGGAAAAAGGATTATTTTTTCTGTTTAAACTATTGACTTTTTTTGTAGTTCTAATCTCCTTTTGCTAAATCTTCCTATTGAATTTTGTTCTTAGTTCCGTAGAAATAAAATTCAATCACGTCCTGGACCAGCGGGTCTAAAAAGGCCTCTTTAGCAGAATCAGAAAGCACATTACGCTGTCCGTCTCTGACAATTTATCCCAATCAATGTTGAATCTAATGCTTTAGCGATAAAGATGAAAATGAAAGACAGACTGTTCTGTTTTTAATATTATGATTCTAATTTGATTCTACTAAACTGGTCTGTTTAAAACCGCAGCGCACATACTTTAAAAGTACCAGTTTTATAGCTCACGGTGGCTAATTAATATTTTTTTAATTTACAAAACATATCTCGTTTCACGCGGTGTACCTGCCATTCCGCGTTCTTAAACTCTAAATTCATGTAAACAATGCTTCTCATTACCATAACTTTTCGCGTGAAATGTAAGCACGGGAAGATAACCCATGTCTCGTTATTTATTGTGACGTCACTTCCATGGCAGTCAGCAATCTTTGTGATGCAAATTATAGGACAAAAACAATTTAAATGTTAATTTACTAAACATAGCTTTTTAACGTGGCTTCGCTTCCCTGGCCTTTTTGACAAAAACTTTGGATTTGTACTTATTTGTGATTCTTAACTCTTTCGACCAAAAAAAAACTTCCCCCAAGTGTCGCCACATCAACCAGTTCTCTGATCATCCAGCGGGCTCACAAGAAAATTTCTTACGTACAATAAAGCCAAGACAAACAGAAAAACAAACACTTTGTAACTAATAAGTTTCAAAGTGTAGACGGCGAAAAATTAGACATATTTTGAGATGTGTCAAATTATTGTAAAAAACTAAAAGACGTTTACATCTTATGTTTTCATAACGTTCAGAGTCCCACCACTGGGAATATAATGATGACTGATTATGTTATGATTAAGTTGCCAGAAAAGAAAAATAAAATAATTTAAATAAGAAACGTTCCACGTGGAACATCTTAAACTAACTAAAGATTGTTTATTACTAACAATACGAACTGTTGAAACACAAGTTATTCTTGACGTAATTATTTTTGTAACCATGATGAATAAGTTGTAGGTGTATTGATTCAAAATTTTAGAGACGCAGAATAGGTATAACTGGTTTTTGAAGTGAAAACTTCTTTAGCGGTTGAGCATTTTTCTTAGGATGGGTATAAAATGTTAAACTTGCACCAGGACACGTGACCTGATCGACAATTCGTAAGACGGATGACTAAAAAATGCACAACTTTTATTTTTATTTTATTACAGGCTAACTCAATAATCCGGTTAAAAAAACGGCATAGAACCATTATAGTCCCTCGCCTCCAGGACACTTTAACAATAAAAAAATGTTAGAAATATGATGCCCTAGAGGACAGTCTAGTGGGCATAACATCTCGGCAATGTGACAACTTTCCGCCACCGAGGGTTCCACACCATCATATGAAACGTGAAAAGTTTTTTTAAATTTTATCAGCGAGGTCTATATTAGACAAAGATTTTCAAAACTGCGGTGTATAATGCAGTTTTAAATCAGCGCCATCTCTTAACCGCTAGTGGAATTAATGTTAGTTTTGTTGATGATATTTTCTGAGTGAGTGAAGATTACAGTAATAATGACGATGTCTATCGTCATTATTACTGTAATCTTAACATACCTACACTTCTATCACATAGAAAAGTTTCAGATTTTTCCCTATGCAAACTGCTAATCGATTTGCAAATAGCGGTCTTTCATGTGATGAAAGAGCCCCACATGCCCTAGTAGCCCCACTTCGAATTTTTAAGAACCCCAATCAGTGGCTGTTGTAAAAAAATATAAACATTTTTGATTTTATCTTATTTGCAAAATAGTTGAGCATGCGTCATCTAAAACTGTTCCAAATGTCAAGTTGATAGCATTAGTAGTTCTTGAGATATCCAGCTGTGACAGACGGAGTGACTTAGTCGCACCATAAGGATTCTTTTTTACCATTTTGGTAGAAAACTACACACATGCACAATGACTAAGAAAAAAAGGCTCCTTTTTTTGCACAGGTCTTGTGTGAAAGACCAAGCAGGTAGTGAAATTGCGAGAAAAACCATAATTAATATGATGAGATTATCTTTACCCAATCACTCACAACAGACAGAAATATCTTACCGAAACGTATCGATTTTTCCATAAAAGAATTATGAAGAATTATTCTTGTTGCGAAGATACATAACTTAGTTTCCTAAACCACTCGAAGCCTTGACAACTAAGCTAGGATAAAATATAAAAGAACCTATTCTTCGTATTTTCAGACACTTTGATGTAATATTATACTTTCTGTATAGGATACCAAACAATGGTAACAGTATATAAGAAATAGACAATGTGTTACAACATAAACGAAAAATATCCCAGTTCTGGAAAAAATATGACAAAACTATTAGTAGACGTCTGATCTTTTTTATCTTCAGTTTATCTGTAGATGTATTTTTTTCTGTTAATAAAAATAAACATTGGCTCTTACGGTTCGGAACATGCGTAGAAAACGGAATATATACCCATATAAGACCACTTGAGAGTCTGTCTGTCTGTCTATCGGTCTGTCTGTCTGCCTGTCTGTAACAGCCAATTTTCTCCGAATCAACAGAAGCAATTATTTTGAAATCTGGTATACATATGAACTTCTGTGACTCAAACACGGACGCGTTACGTAAATAAATAAATGTTGAAAATAGGGGTTACTTTTGGGGTCGAACTAAAACATAAAAATAAAAAAAGCTTTTTTAAACTGTACCCTGCTGCATATCAAATGAAAGGGCTTATTGTGAGAGTATTTATTTTTTTCATAATTTTAAAATACAACACTTTGAAGTTATTAAAAAAAATATGAAAAATTCTCCTCAAATCCGAAACTATCGAGCCTCAAATTTTGAAAAAAAAAATGCAAGTAACAGTTCTTTGCCTACACTCTATAGGAAAACCTTTAAGAAGTGTATAGTGTTAAAATAGCATGTTGCAAAAATGAGATTTGTTCAGAACCCTTTGCAAGTGAGTCCGACTCGCACTTAGCCAGTTTTATTAAACATGGTATTTCATGTCAAAACCTATGGGGCGGCGCCGTCCAGGCCGGTCCCAGAAAGAGGTCGCGAGGCATCTATTGCCAGGGTTAGTTTAATGTACTTCTGAAACAGAAGAGCTGCAAGGATTATTTTGGTTTTAGGCCTTTGCCCAGTTGTGTGACACGATACATGAATAAAAAATTACAAAAGTAGATATTGAGTCCGATCATAGTGATTTTATCATAATAAGAATCCAATATAACAATGCTATGAAGAGAATGAGTCTTATACTACTTAATTAATGGTCACCCATCCACGGACCAACCTCAGCAGCCGTTGCTTAATCTGCGAGACCGTGTGGCTACACAGTATTCTACTTCTTACTATACATACACGATGTCGAAATGAAATTCCACGTATGCAAATTGTAGCAAAGCATTATTAATATGATTAACTAAGTAGAACCTAACACGCAATATCTGACTAATTATGTAAACAGTTTGTATAATGCTTGAGGAATGACAGATATGTATGTGTTTGTAATTTATGTCTGCGATTAACGGGTATGTAGGTATGGTTGGCAATCTTGAGAAGGTTGAGATGTGAGGTCAATAAGGGTCCATCCACACTACACCGACTTTTGTCGGCGCAGATGTTTGTTATCTCATAACTCCGCCAATAAATTATGAACCGATTTGAAACATTCTTTAATCAGTTTTATTTGAAAGGATGTACTAGTAGATTGGTCCTATTTCAATTTTATCAAAATCGGTTACGAAGTTTGAATTTTAAATCGAAATAGCTGGAATTCGATTACGTGGATTTTTTGTCATCCAAGTAATCGAAATTGCGTAAGTATTTTGCTTTTCTGCGATTTTGGAGTGGTGTTGTTATGTACCAGTAAAAAGTGAAAAATAAAAAACATTTTACAAAAAGAAGTCGGTTGTATTTTTTTGTAAAAAGTGTTCAGAGCTCAATACATACGCAAACTGAATTCAGTGCTGTGTGGACCCGTTTAAAGCACGTTTTCCAAATGTTTAGCTCCTTAACACAGCTCAGCCATCGTGACAATTGAAAAATCCTCGATTAATTTTTATAAGTAACTATAAATTCAATTTGATCTGCAGAAATTAATCTGATTCGAGAAGGAGATCAGTTGGAGGACAAGACTTGAATTATAAAGGTAAGAAAAAATGCTTGAATAATCACAGCCTCGAAAGATGCCACAAGATGTTTTTCAAGTTGCACTGAAATAAACTTCTTAAATCGATGTCTTCATAATTATTACACTTCGGGTAGGTACACAAACTCTTCAGGCGTTGCTTAACCTTGAATATGCCCGGCACAACGTGTGACTGTTATTACTAAGCTGCAATATATCATCAATTTAGTTATGCATAGGACACACAATAACATCACTTCTATAAATTCTTGAACCTTCTAACCTTATATGAAACAAACTTATCTCCTTACAACCCTAAACAGGGTTTCAATTGCTTGATCGTAACTTAGAGAGTAGTTTAAACCTATATGTATAGCTTACGACACCAGATCAGTTAAGGCAGTTTACTAAATTACTAAATATTTTACCTTTAACTTAGTAATAAAAGGCTATTTTTCTGGAAAGTATGGGTTTTGCTGGATATCCCAAGTTAGTTTGAAGATTATAAGAAACACGCTTTCAATCCTAAGGTCTCTTTGAGGAACCACGCTTTCAATGGCAGCAAGCCACACAGTAGGGCTCCTACTTCCTAGTTCTGCTACAAGAGTTTAAAGGAATCTAACGGGAGTTTCACGACGCTTGATCACTCTAGCTCCCGCCATCCCATTCAAACCATACCAATGTCGGGGTGGTTTAAATATCATTATTTGTTCAGCGTTCAGATTAATGTCAGTTATACAAGATGACAATTTGATTAAAATAACAAACTAAACGAACTAAAGAAACGTTAGAGAATGTGTTGTAATAACATATGTTGTTAAACATACTGAACATAACGTTTAGTACAATCTTTAACTAAGAAATATAATAATTAAAAAAAAATACGTAAAGTACTGTCAGATGAAGTAAACGTTATACCATTTGAGCATTATAGCTTTTAAAAATATCGCTAATAAGGGGAGCACCAGAATAAATAACTTGTTATTTAACTAAGCTAACATCAATTGGTGGAGTCAATTTGGAAATCATAACTTAGAATATTCTAAGTTAAAGTAAGTCTAAGTATATTTTTTTCTATTTGATTTTTTATATGTTACACAAGTTGTAGATGGCATTTTCTCAAAAAGTTGCTTTTTATTTGACTGGCTGTCTGTTCCTTCGATAAACTAAACACAAAATGAAGTCCCACAACTTTAAAAATTCAAATCACGACCTCCATACATTTATCCCGAGTCCCAAACATCGCATCTCGTGACAGGAACAAAGCTGCGATTTTATCTCACACATACCGAACTGACGTCACCATAAGTTAAGCTTAATTTACATTGGCTTAGTAAGTAGTTTGATATAGATGGCTAAACTTCTTGGCCTCTCTAAAGTTCAGGATGAGTGAGAGTTGAGCTAGGCGACATGTTTCAGGGGAACGAACTTCAAGCGAGATAGTACTTAGCGGTTACTATTATCATGTCAATACGGACGGATTTTGATTAACAGTTACCGCACTATCCTAAACCTAACTAATTTCCCAATCTTAACTAATATCACAATCGAAAAGGAGTCGGTCTGTTTGTTACAAAAAACGATTATGGTACAAAGGTGTAATATATGGGATTCTGTAGAAATTATAGGCTAGTTGTAAGCGATCGAATTCGTGAGAAAAAGCTTACACCGTTATAAATGAAACTAAACAAATATTCACCTGGCAAGCGGCCTATTTGAATAATAGCTAACTATAGAAAGCCAATCGATTGGAAAACAGCGGAAGACTTGGTTGATAATGTTATCAATAGGTATGAATAACATGAATAGGTACTCTTCGAGATCGTCGATTAGCACAGGGTCTTATATTTCTGCATAAATTACTAAATAATAGACTAGACTGCGGTTGGCTACTCGAGCGTGCTGCACTAAAAGTTCCATACCATATACCTAGATTTCCTGTCACTAGCTTATTCCAAATTCAGTCATTTAGAACAAATATTGGGCTAAACTCACCTATTAACAGAATCTGTAGAGAGATGAATGCCTTCATAAAATCTGTACCAGAAGTGGACATTTACTATGATTCCTTGAAAGTCTTTAAAGCCAAAATACTGGAGTACCAAAGAACGCAACCGAATACTTAGTTAACTTTTTGAATACCTACATAAATTATAATTTTTATTTTGATTATGATGGCATAAGTAAATTCACCGTGGCCATTCACTAATACGTCAACAGTTTTGAACGTATTTGAGTTTGAGTTAATTTGACATTTTGATAAGTTAAAGAAATCTTTACAAATAAAATAAAACGCCGAAATGTATGCACGCACATCACTTGAGAACGAATTGAGCTTTTTGTGTTGTGTTTGTAACCGTGGTCAAGTGAAAGAAAATTTTAAAAAAATACGTACGGGGCCTACCATCTAATAAAAATTCATATTAAGTTAATCTAGTCTTCGTGACAATACAAACTTTTCATTTATTTCATTTATTTATTAGAACAAAAAAAAACACATGTTACAATTTATTTGTGTTCGATAATAGCCACATTAGTTAAAACTGTGTCGTGGCTATTAACGCCCACCTCCAGGATAGAGATGACATCAACGTTCCAATTTAAGAGGTTTTATCAATCTACTTTATTATAACTACGCTTAAAATCTAATGTGTCAGTGTGCGTGCGTATGAGTGAGTGAGTGTGTGTGAATTTATGTATGAGTGTATCTGTATGAATAAGAGGGTGTGGGGGTGATTGTGTGTGTGTGTGTGTGTGTGTGTGTGTGTGTGTGGCTTTACCTAAACGTGTGAGAGGAAGATGTCGTGAGAGTTGGAGGTATGGAAAATAATTACGGTTTCACTATATTTTCCAGCTCTTCGTATGTGAGAGTGGACAACCATTGGCTAGTGAGCCGTTTACACTCTCGGGAAGTGTGTGGATAAATATTCAGAACCCTATTCACTGTATTGTATAACGCAGGGGCAAAGAACTTGAATTGTCGACGTACTAATTTTAGATTAGAGGAGTAAGTTTGACAGACTCTATCAGACCTACGTTTATTTTTATTTAACTCAGGATCAAACGAAAGCTCAGCATGTTTACGTAGGATAATATTTAGCACGAATGAATGCCTCACTGAGGGTACTTTACAGAGGGCATACAGTTCAATGGTAGGGAAACGAATTGGTTTATGTGTCATGACCTTAAGCACAGCTCTCTGTGCCCTCTCAAGACGTAGAAGATGACTCTTCCCAGCATTACCCCAGGCCGACACACAGTACGTGATGATGGAGTGAGCTAGAGCAAAATACACGGTTCTCAGAGTTGAAAAATCGGCTGAACTTCTAAGGCTTTTAAAAACAAATATTAATTTTCTAACCCTAGATACTAGTGCATTAATTTGCCCAGCCCATGTCATCGCACTGTCAATCAGCAAATCACCGAGGTATTTAACGGAGTCCATACGCCTTATTGGGGAAAACTTATGTTAATAAGTAACTACCAAGTGAAAACTTAAAAGTAGAAACAATTTCAGGTATATAATCCGTATTATAGAAATAAACCAATTTTACAAATCTCAACAAAATTTAATGAAAGCTTAGCCAAACCAAACAACTTTTGTGGAACGAACTTTTGTAAAGTCACGCAAAGAATTAATCTTGACTTTGAATGAAACAAGGCCCAATTTTTCACTGGCCCAAATTATATTTTTAAAGGCTTTAGAATTTTACCTTCGAATTCTAAGTCATAAATTACCCTAGCCAGACCATTTTTTATGGTATTTAAATTTATATAATGCCCTCAGTGGCTTCAGTTGCTCGATATATTTTACAAGGCTTGAGTTTGACTGCCTTTCAAGTTTGTTCTAGTGAAAATTAATTCTCATTGCCTTACATTACGCTTTTGTGCTGGTTCTGTAACGTAATAAAGAACATCTTATTCGACATCGGCCACAAAGGCAACTTTCCTTGGTAATGTGCCGTAATATCCGAGTTATTAAACCAGCAATAGGTATTCGCTGAAATTGGATACTGTAACATAACGCTGGATTAACTTTCGGGTGTTTTTGCCGGTTTAGATGAAGGTTATACGTAATTCATTGGATTTGGGTACCGAATTGAATGACAGGGTTGATGGACAGTGAGGTTTAAAGCCGGGGATTATAGCACAATATACAGACGAGCGTCGGAGTAGTCCAGCGTCATCCCGTTGTCAAAATCAGGATTTTCTTGCTTAGCTAACAGCTATTTCCGTATGATATATTAAATGAGATTATGTTAAGTATGTTAGATATTTTGAAGAGACATTCATTTATGGTATTATTACGAAAAACAGGATATCTCGTACCTATTAACTAAGGTAGAATATTGGCTGTATTACAGAATCAGATTGACACTGACCGTATAAAAGCTAAATAAAATAACCGATTGCCTCTGACTTGGTTCTTTAATTTATCCTAAAACAGTATCTCGTTTTAGTATAGCAGTATAGCTGAATTGAAGTACCAAGTTCTTACGAAGTCGCCGAACAATCAATCTGCCCCGCCTTTTCCCCTCTATGTGGCTTCGGCTTCCTGTCTAACTGGATGCAGACACTTAGAGTGGCTGCTTATCTGACCTCCACAACCCAGTATCTGGGTAACACGGTACCCGTTGGTAAGACTGGTGTCATATATTTTGGTTTCTGACTACTCTGACGACTGTCAAAGATGTTCAAATGACTGCCGAAACCAACGGTATTACGTCCTTTTCGAGGCACAGAAGAGTCTCAGAATATTAGGATGATCACCCATTTGCAGTGCATCCTCGGCAAGAGTTGACCATGAAGGTCGCCTCGTGCGTCTAGTATTATTTAAGCATTAATATTAAGCTCCTAATGCAATCACTGATGTCCTTGTGAAAGAACATATTTCTCTTCTCAACCAAATAAAATAAAAAATCATAGTACCCGATTCGACTACGATGGATCGGTTTTCCCGGTCTGTCTGAAGATCGGGGTATGCTAGTAGCATTGCCACTATGAAGAGCCGTATCCTTCCGTTTAAACAGACGGTTTGTCTAAGTGTGCACGCGCACGGCTGGCCGCGGTCTTTTGTTTAAATAGACGGTTCGTCTAAGTGTGCACGCGCACGGCTGGCCGTGGGTCTCTGTTTAAATAGACGGTCCGTCTAAGTGTGAACGCGCATGGCTGGCCGTGGTCTTCTGTTTAAGACGCGTTCCCGAGCAAAACGCAGCGTTAGCCGTTTTTTGTGCAGTTTTTTGGAGCTATATACTCTTTATCCAAAATAAATATCAACTAACAATAAATACATTATATTTCTACATAATCTTGGCTTCAAAATGGTAGATTTTATTTTTTATTACTAAGTATAATGTTTAAGTAATCTCCTCACAACGAAACCACAGACATGAGAAAAAATTACTGAAATCATGCATCTTCTCGAAAACTAACGATTATTTTTATTTTGTACTTACACTAATGGATAGGCAATTTAATTATGAACACTTTGGTAGAAATATTTTTTTCAAACGACCAAAATTAGATTTTATAACGATTTTATTCAACACTAGCTGGCCCGTGCAACGTCGTCTGCGTAACATTTTTCATTACTGCTCCGCTCCTATTAATCTTAGCGTGATGGTATATAGCCTATAGCCTTCCTCGATAAATGGGCTATCTAACACTGAAAGAATTTTTCAAATCGGACCAGTAGTTCTTGAGATTAGCGCGTTCAACCAAACAAACAAACAAACTCTTCTGCTTTATAATATTAGTATAGATTCAGAGCGTATTCGCTATTGTATCTCTTGCGCTGTTATTGAGGGAAAACAATGCTCAAGGTTATTTGGTCAGGGTACGGCCTTAAACAGACGGTTCGTTTAAATGTGTACGCGCACGGCTGGGTCTTCCGTTTAAATATATGGTCCATCTAGGTGTGCACGCGCACGGTTGGCCGTGATCTTCTGTTTAAACAGACGGTTCGTCTGAGTGTGCACGCGCACGGCTGGCCGCGGTCTTCTGTTTAAACAGACGGTTCGTCTGAGTGTGCACGCGCACGGCTGGCCGCGGTCTTCTGTTTAAACAGACGGTTCGTCTGAGTGTGCACGCGCACGGCTGGCCGCAGTCTTCTGTTTAAACAGACGGTTCGTCTGAGTGTGCACGCGCACGGCTGGCCGCGGTCTTCTCTTTAAACAGACGGTTCGTCTGAGTGTGCACGCGCACGGCTGGCCGCGGTCTTCTGTTTAAACAGACGGTTCGTCTGAGTGTGCACGCGCATGGCTGGCCGCGGTCTTCTGTTTAAACAGACGGTTCGTCTGAGTGTGCACGCGCACGGCTGGCCGCGGTCTTTCGTCTAAGTGTGCAAGTCCACGGCTGAGTCTTCCGTTTAAACAGACGGTCAGTCATAGTGTGAACACTTGTCATAGAAAAAGCCCGTACATTGCATAATCGTGGTTGTTATTCCCAGATTAAGAAGTAGGGGAAACCGGGGCAATGTAAGGGAAATCATGAATAAAATCAGAGAAAAACAATATAGGTAATGAAAAAAATCAACATTCATTTATTAGTCTCACTATTCCTTATCATCATTAATCGTTAACAATTATTTTAGGCTACCAGTATTTGGTGCTAATAGAAATTAAAAAAGTAAAATAAGCTGCCTGTTTTGCCCCTTGTATGGGGTAAAATGGTCATATGCGGGGCATAATAGGCATGTTCGTTTAAAACCGAGCACAAAAAGTACAAATGTGAAGGGATCGTCATCATCATCCTCTTCACCGGCGCAAGAACAGTGGGCCCATCTCTGGCATGCACGGCAAGTGACCCAACCCTCAGTAGATTCTGAGTACAAATGTCCACAGTACAAACATTCTACATCTTCTTCCTCTGACTCGTTTTCTTTATTTTTTTCATTTTTCTTCGTCTTTTTCTTCTTTCCTTTCTTCTCATTAGCCACTGGTTTCCGTGTCTGGGCTTCTTCTATATCCTTCTTATAAGGTGAGCTAGTTATTAATGCCGTTTTCCCGCGTTTCCTAGTGACTCGTTTTTGGACATGTGCTTTGGGTTTTGGCATGATATCTACAGGCGACATGATATGGAAAGATGTTCCAGGTGGGGGAGTTGCACATAGCTGTAGCATTGTTGATGGACCCGGAGAAGGTGATACAGGAGGCTGCTCGATATTTGGTTGTGTCATGGAATCATTGTAACTTTGTGTGGGATTATGCATAGCCAACGGTTGTGATTGGGATTCTTGATTCAATGATGATGGTGGTACAATTGCATCATCCATAGGCAGATCTGTAGTATCAGCAGCTAAAAAATCCTCATCAAAAAGATTTCTGAGTTAATAGGCCATATGCCAGTTTTACGAAATCCATTAATTGCTACAAGCATTTTAGCAGATTTTAAAAAGGCATTGTAAAATAGAGTAGCTACTTGATAATGTGTCACTACACGCCCTGGATTTGATCGGAGCCATTTTTTAACTTCTTCTCCATAATAAGCACTCAGTGGTTTCATAAAACTTACATCCAGCGGTTGAAGCCGGTGCGTGCAATTTGGTGGGAAACAGATAATATGAACACCGCTTGATCTGGCAATATCGATGAGTTCTAAATTTTAACATGGCTAGCGTGTCCATCTAAGAGTAATAAAACTGGTTATTCCTGCGTAGCTCTGGACCAGGTCACAAACTTATTAAACCATTTCAAGAAAATTTCCTTTGTTATCCAACCTTTCTCATTACATTCTGCCCAAGAATTGGGAGGAGCTCCATCCATTAGTTCAAGCTTCAGTCTCTGACGTGGAAATATAAACATTATAACACCCCTGTAGCACTCATTCAGATTTCGACTGTAAACAGTTGCCCACGCTCTGCCGATGACAACGACCCAACTTCTTTTCTACCTTTAGTGGCCACTACTTTTCCAAGGCTTTTTGCTACAGTTGTCATCCCGGTTTCATCAACGTTATAAATTTTATCCGCTGTAATTTTGAACTTATCGACTGTCTCGATTAAAATTTTAAAGAGAACCTCCACAGCTTGGCGATTGAAGCCCATGGCTCGAGCAGTGGATGTGGCTTCAGGTTTTCGCGCAGGGACAAAGAAGCATTGCGTTTCAGAAAATTTGCTAACCAATCCTCGCCAGCGGTTTGAGTAGTCGGATCAAAATTATGTGGGATATTATTTTTTGTTGCCAATTGATAGGCCAGCTGACGAACTTCTTTTGGAGACAAACCAAACAATCTACCTTCCATGTCTTTAATATATGAAGCCAGCTCTTCCTCTTGAGCAGCTGAAAATACCGGTCTAAAACCTCCTAGTTTTGTGGGTGACAAGTGTTGCTTTGATTTGTACTCCTCGAGTTTGCGCTGCAAAGTTGATTGACACATTGTACTCAAGAGCGGCCCGTTTACAGCTTAATCTGTCACTAGCCACATCCTTTACGGCTGCTTCCATATCTTCCAAGCTCCATTTGGCACGTTCTGTCTTCCTTTGATAGTGGCGAACCATAATTGTAGCTGCGGAAAAAAGATCAACTTAATAGGATTACCCGAGGCAAAACGAGCACCCTACCCATTTTGCCCCGCCCAAAATGCCCCCAAATTCAATCAAAACAAATGATATCCAAATCAAACGAATATGTGGTTTTTCGTTCACAACTCTTTCTAGTTATTTAGACACATAATTGAACGTAGCAATTTACTTAATAACTGGGCATTTAACACAAACACAAATTAGCTATAACACGGATTTAAAACCAAAAAATTACATCAAATGCATCAACTTACGTAATTTCGTTCTGTCGACGTACGATGCGCATCTACATACACACAACCACTGTTTTCGCTAGCGCGAGGTCGACTGGAACGCGATCCGACTAGTTCCGATCGTCTCGGTTTATTATCTTGTGGGGAAGAGGGTGTGCCCGTCTTACCCCGGGGGCCCATAATGCCCCGGCTTCCCGTACTATCTTTTGCCCGCATAGCATTTCATGTCATCATCATTTAAATTAAGTTAAGCGTGTGGTGAAGTATGTTTGTGTGTTAGATGTGTTTTGTAGGGATGTTTTCAATATTATTATTTTACTCTAGCTTTTGCGAGCGAAGTTCTTACGAGAAGGGGCAAAATCGAGCTGTGCGCGTCGATTTTGCCCCTTCTCATAAGAACTTCGGGAAATCCTCTTTAAGCTCTTCCCTACACTCCTCAAGGAACCTAAATGCCAAATTTAAGCTTTATACGACCAAAACGTTCGGTCACTCAGTAACCGAAGAATTTTATATATTACGATTGTACTTCTGTGAGTACATCACGAACTCCACTCACACACACACACCATCATCGCGGGGCACAATAAACCCACCTTTCCACGAATTCATCGTCAATAATAACACGAATCTGCCACAAAGGGGTTGTTAATTGTTATATTTGTTTGGACTGGGGTTGAAGAGGGTTGGCCACTCGCTAGCGTAATTTATTTATTTCGAGGTCACTGTGAGGCCACTGTGTGATGGACTGTCAACGTGTCTGATTGCATACTGGAATAATTATTAAAGGTCATGAAAGGGCGGCTAAATATGTGATTTCGGATGACATTGAAGAGAACGAACGCAGGTGGAGTGACTACTGTACGACAGGGGCGATTATGTGATGGAACCGAATTATTTTTTGTCCTTTGTGATTATTCTGGTTTGGGATGTTTGCTATGGGATTCGTTTGTCAAAACACCCACGATGAAAGCACAATAAATTCCTAGAAGAATACTTTTATAAGTAGACAAAATTAATTAGCCTTTTAATTTGCGCTTTTTTCATCGGTATCCTTTTATATTTACATACAGGCGCGACGTGACTTTGCGACAGCCCGTTTTTGCGGATTTTTAATGCTTGATTTTCTATTTCTTTTATTTTTCCTATCTATTTGTGTATATTGATGGCAAAACGTAAAAAATATCGCTGCAAGATAGGCCGCAGCAAACGCAACTTGGCGATGGAAATGCGATGCCCCTGTTCAAACTATGAGGCACTTGTTAGAGTGCCCAAGTTCCCATGTGTGAAAGGAAAATCCCACAAAGACAACCGGGGGATTTCATGAATGCCATCGATGTCGCAATCAAAGAAGCCACCAACTAGGCTGAAACGATCTAGAGAGTTTACTATCGATTCGAAAAGAAGAATAAAAAATATCGTCATCGTCGTATATTCGCGTCGTCTTCTGTCGTTTAGAGACAGGATTTTCACGATCGATCACACGACCAATGGTTGTGTTTCTGGAATGTCAACAAATATAAAGGACTGCATCAGCGCAGTGGTTTGTTTGGCGACGATCGGATAACAGCAGAGAGGATAATACCCATACTTTATCGATAGAGGATCCGCATTCCCGAGTGGACCGGTGCGGCGCGGTCCGTGGCGGTGTTGTGTAGAGAGCTTTTGTATCGTTTGTTGAGCTGTCTCTTAACCTTTATCCTTGTATCCATGCATTAGTTTGGTTACTGTTGTAAATCCAAAAGTTGTTTTCCGCAAAAATTAAAATTTTACAAAGAAAAGGACCGATTAGCACCTGAAAACAATACAACCACTCACTCAATCACAATCACCGAGCACTGCAATCACTTGGATGCATTGGCAAAATATCAATACTTAACATTAATAACCACTTTATAAGATTACCACTTCGCTCACTTCAAGGTGGACCCATGATGATGAGGATCGCGGGTAGTCGCGGATGTGAAACGCAAAAGACCGGTTGTTATGGCGACACTTAGGGCAGGTTTTTGTCCAGTAGTGGACGTCTTTTGGCTGATATTGTGATGGTGATGACCAATTTGTATCTGAACAGGCCTATGACGTAATATTCCTAACATGTATCCGTTTTGAAAAAGGGTTCTGTATA
The DNA here is from genome assembly GCA_963859965.1 of Ceramica pisi. Taxonomy (NCBI): domain Eukaryota; kingdom Metazoa; phylum Arthropoda; class Insecta; order Lepidoptera; family Noctuidae; genus Ceramica; species Ceramica pisi. The sequence goes on along the minus strand of OY982544.1, from coordinate 8,855,192 downwards.
GTGCTGATTCCCCCTCACCTGTTCTACAATACTCTTCATCATTTGCCTAGCCTGTTCCCAACTCAATTGGGGTCGGCTTCCAGTCAAACCGGATTCAGCTGAATACCAGTATTTTATGTGGAGCGGCTGCCTACCAGACCTCCACAACCCACTACCGGTGTCAGATTTAGAATACTCTTAATTTTACTTTACTGAAAACTCCTACCAAATAGTGTTTTGGTTTCTATTAAAACCTAGGACTCATTTAAAAATGGGTACGATGAACCAAATTGAAATATTATAACCAATATTCCTACCAAATATTTTCTTGTAAACGTAGGTGAGTGGGTCTTGAATAACTATCATGTCGAAGTTACCAACCAACTTACATGGAAACGCCATGTTGAAGAACTCAAATCTCAAATAGTTTATTGCAATCCATAATGTACACATACAGGTGTTAGAATGAATAATTAGAAACAATTTTACTATGGATCCTGTCGGGCACAGCAAAATTTTAAATAATTAGGAGAGAGGAAGAGCGCGAACTATGTATTGAACGTAGAAAAGGCTCTTTTATATGAGTTCAGGAAAAAACCAGTACGGATTTAATATCAACCAAGTATGTCATGCAAAATGTAAAACCGTAGGTACTAATGAATAAAAGCTTTTTTGGTACTGTTCCACTCGCATATAATGAAGTACCTAATGATATAAAAAAATATGACTCTATAAGAATAAGGAATATGCATAAAAAAATATTTATTGTCTACACATTCTATCTAAAAATATACAAAAATATAATACTAACAGTGAAAATAGAATCAAAATTGTTCGAAAAATAAAGGAGCTATAACTATTTTAAACAAATATACCTGTCCCTCTCACGAAAACGCTGTTTTATTTGGCAGTTGTATAGGCGTCATGAAATTTGACGTCAGAGTTCATATCGGACTTCTCTTTCTAATTGTAATCTTTGAAGCTCTATAACTTCATCGCTGATGAAGGTATTAAAAAAATTATTTCATGTTTGTTTTCTAGAGCTAATAAGTATTTCATTTTGCAAATAAAAAAATCACATGCATATTCCCTATATAAAAGGGCTAAACCAATTTTTAATCATGAAAACTTATTACACGATTGACGATTTTCTTAATGATGATTCACTTACTGATTGTCATACTTTTACTCTAATCGACATACCTAATTTTTGTGATCATTCATTGTCTTATTTTTTATAGACGTAATCACACAGATATTTTTTTTAATGTAATCATCCTGATATTATTTTTATTTAATTTTTTTATGTAATCTCGCTGTACTGTTTTTAACATGGAATATTGTAATTCCCATGATCTGCTACTATTTTTTTCTTATTTGAAATTGTAAAACTTTTATGCCCATGTGACGGTAAAAAATGGAAAACTTTATTATTATAAAAATACCTTTGTACTTTAGCCATGTATGCAAAGAAATAATATGATTTATGATTTATTTTATGTAAATCGAGATTATTTTCCGCCCACTGAGACTCAGACCTCTTTTAAGTCAAAAATAGACTGTAGTTTTGATCTCTAAAAGTAAGTAGAAGCCCTATAAGCCAATAAAATTAATTAGTTCGATGAAGTCTACTATAAATGCCTACGTCAAGATATATAGAGAACTGATACCGCAGTTAATTTCAGAATTACTCGGTAGGTATAAAATACCTCAGTTTTTGGAGGGTGCTGCTTACCAGAAAACTGCGTTTATTCTGAAAATTTTTTTCGTGACGAATAAATTAAAAAAACCAAACGAGTCTTTCGGGGACATTAGCAAACAGCGAGTCGAATGTGCACGTGAGCAGAGAGAGAGCTTTTTTTCTTTTTTCTTTTTATTATTTATTTGTCTGACTAGATATGTAGGTCATTTTTTATACTTGTTTAATCCACATACGTCAAAACTTGCTTAAGTGTGTATTTTGTTTTAGTGTCATAGTGTGCTAAAGTCCGGCCGCGAAGCAGAAAGAATTTCGTTCGTTGACCTGTTATTACCTGTCTCTGTCACTCCCGCGTAAATAGAATGAGTCTCGCTCGCACAGATGCAATGGCCGCCGTCCTCAGGGATTGTAAACCTTTGCCTGAAAGTGTAAGGTTTCTTCTTGTTTGAAAGTGTATGTCACGTAAAAAAAGGAGGAATCGAAATAAGTTAAACTAGACGATAATGTAGATAAAACTGTTGATTCTTTTGTAATAAATGTGATAAGGCGAGACGTTTTTGGAAAGCAGTAACTCCGATACAGAGGAATCGGATTCTGATTTTTGAATTTAATTTTTTTTTATTTTTGCCGTATTAGTAATTTTAACTCGATTTTTATAACTTATAATATAAAATCTAAATACATCATTTATATGATATTAATATTCTTTTTATTTTCTAAGTTGGTACTTTCTCCTTCAAATATTTGATGTAAACCGCACTTAATACAAAAATGTTTGTGACCACTGTCAGTAGGTAAAAAGGCCATTATACGAAATTCTTCCTGCTCCGCGACTGGACTTTAGCTAACAAGTGATAAATAATATTTTTTTTGTGTCATGTAAATTTTAGAAGGAATTTTGAATTTTGAATTACTTTGCATACTAATTATTGTAAAATTCTAGTTCCTAAAACGTAACAGACAGTTGTGTTGCTGGGGAGTTTGTTGGCCACTTTTTCTCCACAGCTAAAACACTAGGAAGTGGTGACGGGCGGGCGTTTTGGGGACTGTCTTTTGTAAAACTTGACGTTCAAAAAGTGCTGGCCCTCAGCCTAATTTGAATAAATGACTTTTGAATTTTGAATTTTTTGATCAAAGGATTGCTCATTGATATTTAACGGGGCAATGCCGCCAGGGTTTGGGGGGCTGAAACAGCCACTTAAGGAGAAATATATTAGAATCATAATATTACTCACACAATAATCTGTCAAATTTCATTTTCATCTTTAGCGCTAACAAATTAAGTTCAAGGTTGATAGGAGAAATTTGACAGTGACGGGTTGGGTGATTACCATTCTGATTTTGCTAAAGTGGCCTTTTTAGACCCGCGGGGCACTTTTCTCATTGACAGCGTTGTGAACTTGTTGACTTCTTTTGTTTTTATACGCATTTGGACATAATTTCACGAGTTTATAAGTCTATTCGTTATCCGACTTCCAAAAAAGGAGGTTCTTAATCCGGCGGGTATTTTTATGTATGTACGTACACCAATTAATCCGAGGTTTCTTATCTGATTTGTATGATTATTTTTAGTTCGATGCAAATTTAATTCAGTTTAAATCAACAGTTTTTATTTTATGAACATTTAAATGATTATAAAAAATAAAAAACTTTTTTACAAAATAAAATGTAACCGACTTCCAAACAAAACACTACAAAGTCTAAAATAACCTTAATTTCGGAAGTCGGTGTTAAAAAACAAAGATACAAATCGAAAACACCTACTTACACCTTACTTTTTAAATAAAATTTTAAATAATCAAGCCATAAAACAAGCTTTAAAATAATAAAAGTTTCTTCAAAGATTTTTATTCTAGAAAAGATAAAAGAAACAACACAACAAAATTACAATAGTTTCTGCTCCCGTAGATTGTTTCGCGAAATATAGAGGGAACGGAAAACCCGAAGAAAGGCGAAATGGTGTTAATGAGGATGCCACAGTTGTGTGCTGACGTAGGTGTATGACTCAAAGTTGGAAGAAAAATATACCTACTTAGATACAATTATTATTGTTGAAACAAATTGTCATAGTGGACTTTACTAAAATGTTGTCGCAATTTATTTAGTTTCTTATGTAGCAGAAAATTTTATCATCATACCTGCATCATCCGCATTATTTTTTATGACACTCATAAAAGAGTGCATTGAGTTGACTGTACGTCGAAATGTCCGGAGATTCTGATTTCGGATTCTGAAAACTCTGTAAATGACAGCAAGCCCAAAAATAAGCTATGCCGAAAAAATGCTCGGATACTGAAGTATACCTAGGATACGTAAAATGATTCTCAATTTTCCGAAATGTATTTAAAGAGGCTCATCATTTATTGCAAAATGTCAATGTAATCAATCGGAAACATAATTAGTCTAATTCAAAAAAAGTGGCTACACTAATAACACTCCAAAGTTGTGTGTTTCTATAAAAAAAAAATACGAGTTGAACAGGTAAACTCCACAAGGCTAAGGAAACCCTACATTTACGCAGATCCACTTTACACAGAACCATTGAAAAAATAAAACAAAAGAACGTTCCAACTTGCAAAACGTATCCATAGAATTGTTAAAAGTACACGGAGTAATTTAAATAAAAGATATTTCTACTTGTTAAATATTATGAGTAGCAATAAAGCTAGATAAGCTTTTAATATAAACCAAGTTGCCTGTGAACATCGCAATTTACAAGTGTCTGGAGTGCACAAAACGCACCTAAGTAAATCCACAGACCAACGAAACAGCTCGGTGGCCAGTGCTTGAGTTCTGTCTCAAATTGTCTAAAATTTCAAACAAGCTTATCGTGACAGAATGTGGCACCGTTTACACATAGAAATGGGCGTCCCGTGACCATTTTGGCTATAGTTATGTCAGCTAAAACTTGTGACCGAATCAATAGCAATTCTACTATTTTTAGACAACGTTCGCATTCGCATGTCAGTCGCAATGTATGTATGGAAATAGAGGCTTTTTTGACAGATTGCCTGTTCTCGTTGCCCTAATGAGAAGAGGCAATCAGTCAAAAAAGCCATTTATTTGACTACTCTGTCAATCTATATGAGTGAATATTACTTTAAAAGATGTTAATAAATTAAATAGTACGTTTTGTGCAAATATAAGTAAAATCGGTGGTCAAATGGAATTGCTAAACCCTTTTGAAGATTTTCTTCCATCCTTGTCAGTTAAAACGACAGCTGATAGTGTATATTTTCTATGGCATGACTTACGACTGACGTCACACGCAATTGCTGCAGGTTTTTATAAAAGTAAAAAAACTACCGTATTTTAAGATAAAAAAAAAATAATGCGTCTGTTATTGTCTCTTCGAAATAATAAATAGTAAAAATTATATTTATCAGCGAAGGCGACTATAGATGCTTCCGATATGACGTTCCGTGCTCTATGACTAAACCGAACCGCGTTGGCAACCGGCCTTGAGAGATTTACCTCCAGCTTTATTAGAAAAGGCATTCCTTTTAAAGTGAGTACTTAATAGTTTTTATAAACCACTCGGCTACTGGGTTCTAAAGTTTGTCTTTAACTGGGAGAGACGTTCCCGGGCTTGACAGAGTAAATTCTCAGACTGATAGATTTAAGCCATCGTTTTTGCTGACGTGAAAATTGTTTGCATTTTCCTAGTTAAATTATGGAAGGTTCATTGACTTCTCGAGTTTGAATATGTGTTTCCCTTTGTGTTTTTGTGAAAGTTTGTTGGTCTTGTGAAAGTACAGTTGTAGACATAGAAATGTCGGATTATGTTTCTATTCTTTCTACTATATTATTTCTAGTTTATTTACAATTCAATCTAGAGTTCAAAAGAACTGTTTGGTTTGACTTCAAGAATATTTTCCCTTTATTGGAGTTTTACGTCTATGTAAATTACTCACTTTCCATTGTTTGGTTTCCATACCTAACAATTCGCAAGAAAACCGTATTAATTTATTAACGAATATACAAACTTTGTCTCTTTTAATCTGTTTTGCATCACAAAATTAAAATTCAAGAAGAAAGTAAAAAGTTAATGTCACTCACAGGACCAAGCTGTCATTTTGGTCGAGTATAAAATTTCCATAAGCAGAGCATCCAATCAACGATGTTTTGTGTTATGACGTAGTTTTGTAAGTATGTCATCGGGAAATTTAATTTTTAGACGGTCTTTTCTAGCTGGTTGGCTTCTAACAACTACTTTAAATAAATTTTTCTAAAGCACCTACATAAATATTTTATCTGACAACAACAGCTTGACAGATTGTTACTTACTAATAGTGCCTCTATTGCACTAATTTACTAAATTATATCCAAGCAAATAATCTTCTTTTAATTTATGTAAAAAATAAAAATCTCGAGTCACTGTATTTGTTATCAAACTCCTCCGTAACGGCTTGACCGATCGTAATGAATTTTTTTGTTATATTTGGTAGGTATGAGAACAGGTCGTAGGGGATTTTTTATATACATATGTCAAAACAACGATGGTCGAGTCAGCTAGTAATCTATATAAATGTAAAACACACAATACACTTAGAGGAGAGCATATTATGTTGTTACGTACCGCTATAATTCTATGTTTTCAAAATAAACTATTTAAATTATTATGAAAGCCATTCCGAAATATTATTAAAACATTATTTCTCCGTCTTCTTATAAACAGATATTGGCCGTTTTGGATGAACGATGAAATAATTTAAAAATTCGTTTTAACTTAAAATATTTCCCACAGACGCCTTCTAAATATTTTATAATACCTATCTCAGTGTGGTCTAGACACAGACCTGTCTTCAGTAACTAAAGTGGATTTAATGCCTTCACAACGCGAGACAAGTTTAAATTAAATACTTACTTTTATTACCATTTTAAAACAAAATGCAAAGCAATTTTTCTTAACATTTTTCGCTTTATTAAGTTTTTATTAAAGTCTATAGTTCTCATGGACGATGAAGGGCCGTCAAATAAAAAATATTTAATTTAGCACTCGATCAGATTATGAAAAGAAATCAAACTTTAAATAGAAAGTTTAAAATTAAACGAAACAAGATCAACAAGAATTATCAAGTAGAAAATTTAAACGAAAATGAACTAGTATTCTGGTGTTTTTATTAACAAATTGAAATCAATAATAGTAAAAGAAGGTACTTCGAAATCATTAATATAATCAGCAGTACTAATAATCAGAAATAAAAAAGTATGGTTAGCAAAATCGTTTCTGGGTCTTGAATAAGTTACGATGAAAAATTTAATTAAAAAGATTTCTTGTCTTCACGAACACAGTGAAAATACTTATAGGAATTAATAATGTTTGGAAACCGGAGCCTCCGTGTTTCTTTTTCATTAAGGGCTGCTATCAATTTTCTAGGAAACTCAGATCTCGGGAAAGACAAAAAGTTAATTCATTGAGATTTTATGGAGAAAAAGTAAGCCAAAGAATGGACTGGAGATAAATTGAGTGTCAAAAACAATTTGATCACTGTGTATTTGTTAAAAGGTTTTTATTTCGTTGATCGAAATCAGTTCTGACTGTTCTCCGAGGAATCAAATATTTTGGCCAATTTGCGAAAAAGTGCGGATTTTCGTCGTATGAGATTATTGGTCCCATTATGTTTCTTGGACTTTTGTTTCTGCATGATTGTATGGAGTGCAGCAGCCTACTTACGTAATATACAAATTCGTGTAATCGATCGCAAATTCTTTCATTTTTAACCGACTTCCCAAAAAGGAGGAGGTTATCAATTCGGTTGTATGTTTTTTTTTTTTTTTGTTACCTCATAACTCCGACAATTATGAACCGATTTGAAAAATTCTTGTTTTATCTGAAAGGATATACTTGCAGATTGGTCCCATTTAAATCATATCAAGATCGGTTACGAACTTTGGATTTTAAATCGAAATAGCTGGAATTTGACTACTTAGATGATTCTTTGATAATCGAAATTGCGTATTTTGCTTTTCTGCGATTTTGCAGTGGTGTTGTTAGGTGTGGGGCACCACTTAAAAGTGATAAATAAAAAACTTTTTACAAAAAATACAACCGACTTCCAAAAAAAAACACTACAAAGTAAAAAATAACTTTAATTTCGGAAGTCGGTGTCAAAATACGAAGAAAGTAACAAAAACACCGACTTCCGAAATTAAAGTTATTTTTTACTTTGTAGTGTTTTTTTTTTATAATTTCAACAGTATTTGAGACAAATCAGTAAACATGTGAAGCAATGGATTCGAAAATCGATTTTGAGAGAATAGTGTTACGCAATTGAAGTATTGAAAGAGCTTTAATTTAGTTTGCCATGTATACACATGGCAAACTAAATTATAGCTCTCATTTTAACAAACCAGTTTTTAATCTTTCTGACTAAACCTATTTATCGTAACTGATATTTTCTAAAAAATCCAATGATGCAGTTGTAGATTTTCGGGTCCAATATTGGTGAAAAAAATAAAAGTTTTTTTTTTAAATAATTTTACACAAATTAAAAAGTATTTTATTAATCTATTTTATTATTTTTAATAAAACTTACTGCTAATACATAACCATATAAAGTAAGAATATTATGTAAAAATTACCATTTACAAGTTTTTACTTATAAGATATTTTGATAAAAATGAGTTTTAGTTTGCTTTTATCTATCTAAAATGAATCCCTGTTTGCCTTGGTCATTTATTTATTTATTTATTTAGACTTTATGCACAATAGTGGTACATGGGCGGACTTAATGCAACAAGGCATTCTCTACCAGTCAACCTTTGGGTTAAAAAGACTACACTGTGGTAGGTGTACAACAAACAAATAAAAATAAAATGTAATTGAGTCATATCGATACAACAAAGTATACAAATAATATATATATACATATACTATAAAATACATATATATTTGCTAAAATAATATACTAATAAATATGATGATTTATAATAATTTCTGATTAAGAGAACTTACAATAGTTATGACGAGACCAAACTACGAATGACATGCCTTTAAGTAGTGTTTACGGAGCTTACGCTTAAAGGAAAATTTTGACTCAGCCTTCTTGATGTCATGGGGTAGCATATTCCAGAGTTTAATGGTGGAAATAACGTAGGAGTTAGACAAGAACCCGGTACGGTGAGGAGGAATATAAAGAATTAAGTTCTTGGACGCTCGGAGGTTAAGATTGTGAGAACTGCCCAACACTTTAAAATATTGTTTTAGATAATCAGGAGCACAAGGATCATTCAAAATACTGAAAAGCATGCAGAGGGATCTGAGGGATCTCCTTTGACGGATAGGTAACCATTGAAGCTGAGAACGGAAAGAAGAAATGTGGTCGTATTTACGAAGACCAAAAATGAAACGTATACAGTTGTTAAGAAGTCGATCCAGTTTGTTAAGGAGTTCTTGGGATAGATCGGAGTAGCAAACATCAGCATAATCGATTATGGGAAGTACAAGTGATTGGACCAACGTGGTTTTAGTGCTAGAAGGAAGAAAATGCTTGAATCTATAGAGAGATCGCAGTGTGAATGTTACTCTCTGGCTAACTTGAGCAATCTGCTTTTTCCAACCGAACCTGTCGTCAATGTATAGGCCTAAGTCTTTAACGTGTGGCGAGAAAGGGATGACAGTATCGTTGAATGACAGCGGCAGTAATTGGCTGGTGTCCAAGTTGCGTAGAAAATAAGAACTACCAATAAGGATAGCCTGGCATTTACTGACATTGACAGTAACCCCGAATCTGCTCGACCAATCACTAACAGCTATAAGGTCAGCATTCAGCAAAGAAATGCAGTTGTCAAGGTTGTCAATGTCAGTTTGCACGTAGAGCTGTAGATCATCAGCGTACAGATGGTAAGAGCATTTGAGGATAGTGGTAATAGAATTTATGAATAGAGAAAATAAGAGTGGAGAGAGTATACCGCCTTGTGGGACGCCAGTTTTCAGGGCGCACCAGTCAGAAAATTTCTGATCAGCACGGACCGCTTGCTGGCGACCACGAAGATATGAAGAAAACCAATCCCGAGCCGATGAAGAAACCCCAATTTGAGACAGAAAAGCCAGGAGAATGTCATGATCAACGGTATTAAAAGCATTGGAGAAATCTATTAAAACCAACACCGTTAATCTCGAATCCTCCAAACCACTCCTAATGTCATCGCATCACACGTGAACGGCTGGACCGATTTCGCGAATACTTTTTTTGTTGGCAGGAGAAGGTTCTTATGAACGAAAAAAAATTAGAAAGTTCACGGCAGCGAAGCCGCGTTGACAGCTAGTTTAATATAAACTAACGATGTTTGCAATTACCCGGTGACTTATACCTCACTTGATCACAAGTTCCTAAGTGCTTATCTACGAATTATTAAATAGATGTCAGTAGGCATCAAACGTATATAATTGCTACGAGAATATTTAATTCGTGCTTACGTATGTATTGCGCGTATATGATATTATATATTGCGTCTTAAGCCAATATCACTCAAGATAACCATCATTCAAGCACGCTCTGACGCAAACGTGCTTGCGTAGGAACCTGCCTACTTACTTTGGCAAGTACCTATGTAGGTAAGGTACAAAGTCAATTTTAGATATGGTACTCAGTTAAAATGATGACGTATTTTAGTAGTAAAAAATAAATGAAAAGTTTATTATTTTTCATTTTTAAGTGATACTTGGATGACATCTTCGTCAACGCAGAAATTTAAATATCAAAAATGCTCAATAAATAAAAACTACTCTGCCAAACTGAATGAAATGGCGAGACCAAATGGCAAGTATGCCACACCGAACTAAAAAAGAATCAGAAATCGGTTCAGAAACCTAATTAGAGTACATACATAAAAAAATACCCACTGAATTGAGAACCTCCTCCTATTTGGAAGTCGGTTAAAAATATTTCAATCTGCCTAGCCTTTTCCCAATTTCATCGGGATTGGCTTCCAATCTAAACGGATGCAGTTGAATACCAGTATTTTACATAAAGTGACTGCCTATTTGACCTCCACAACCCAGTTTCTGGGTTTCACGATACCTCCGAAGTTCTTGCTACATACAATATGTGACGACTGTCAAGGATCTATAAATTATAGCCGAGACCAAAGGCTTAACGTGCTTTCCGAAGCAACGAGGCATTTCAGTTTGTAATAGATAGACACAAATCCACAGATCACACCTTCAGCCAGCCAAATTAAATTTCATTAACCTTTTAACCGCCCGATTTCATATCAGTTGTCGTGCCTCGGAAGCCCGGTACAAAAAAAGCTCGAAAAATAAACAACAAAGTCGGATGTGCAATACCTAAATTTAGTCTTATCGACCTGTCGTAAATATACGACCCTGGCGGATTAGACATGAAAATATTGTCATTTTAATCCGACGTATGCGTTTAAATGGGTATCTATCTATTCACAATGTTTAAGTAGCTTACAAAAAATAACATGCAAAGTAACCCTTCTACAGTAAAAAAAAATTTACCGTCGTAATATCCAAAGGAATGATAGACCCAAAGAGATAGAAAAGCAAAAAGCGATCTGACACGAATGTGAGAAAAATCGCAATATCATTTAGTCGCCGCAGTGTAGGGAAGTTTTTCCCCGTCACAGATGCATGTGATAAACGAGCGACCCCTCAAGATTTGCTCGGGTGTCACTTCAATACGCTTACTTCTATTATGTTACTTTATGAGTCGCGAGTCTAAGAACCTTTTTTAGATTTTGTATTAAGGGTCCCTATTTTATTCGGTATTTCTGAATAAAATAGACCAAGTTACTCCTACATCCAGAACAGTGTTTGCCAAACGTCAGTCATATGTTACTAGTGATAAACTGTATAACTCCAGGGCATGATTCTGGACACCCTAGACTTAGAATTTTTCGTCGGCTTTTTTCAATTTTTTCATTTTTTTCAAGAGTTTTTTTACTGTAGACTGCTCATAATCGTTATTCTGACCTAACCCAATAAGATTTTTAATAAAAAAATAATTAGTTAACTACTTTCACTAAAAAGAGCAATCTGAAAAATACCACAAATAGATATCAGCTCAGCTGAGCCTACCTATTAGTGGTACTCTTGAAAAAAAATGAAAAAATGAGAAAAGAACCGACGAAAAATTCCAACTCTGGGGTGTCCAGAATCATGCCCTGGACCCATGTAAATCGTTTGTGCGTCAATGTCAGATACACGCGGCATATAACACTTTTTTTCTTTTGCACCATTTATTTGTGAAACCGTGTAATGACAGCTTCATACACATATTTATGGCTTTGTCACCACGGAGAATCACTGACTCCTAAGCCACAGGTACACCTAGTTTAGGAGTATTAAAAATTATCTACATATTTTTTTAAAAACCTGCTCCATAAATGAGAATATTGTGAAGTAAATAAATAAATAATAATAATACCTTCCTAGCTTTTGAGCGAGATTTGAGCTTATAATGACACTTCTAGCATTTCTTTCGCTTTAAAGTCGGAAAACAAAGTCTCCTATGTATATTTAGGGTATGATGGGACTGACATACGCTATGCGTAAAAGTTCCTTAAAAATAAATATAATAAAAAAGGCTCCTAATCCAGAACCAACACTAATCATGCACCAAGTTTCACCCACATTCTATCACAGTTAAAACATTTTAGGAAGATTTCTTTAACTGGGTCACATTTTCTCTTGCCTACTAAGTCAATACCACAGTATATCGATTAGTCGCAGCGCTATCGTCTGACACTACCGTCCTGAACTGATTCTACCGTCATGTACGCGCTTACCTACATGGTGACCAGCCATTATCTTTCTTTTGATATGTCTCTCTCAGTGAGTACACTGTGGTATTGAGAAGAAAACTAATATCCAGAAAATATGTTTATTTTTTCTCAAGTCCGTTCTTTACAAGATACGTTCATAACTACTTAATTTTTTTTCCTATGTTTGTTTCCATTGAGAATAGATCTCGCTTCGTTTAATGAAATTTGAGATTATTACCAACCTACAGAAACGAGCATCCCATATTTTGTCGTCTTCATATTTTGTCTACGGAAAAATACATTTTATTTACCAACAAAGAAAGGGAAAATGAAAGCATAATTCTGATGTAACTACAAATAGAAATGAATGTAATTGTGTTTCACATCAAATTAAAAGGAAAAATACTTAATAAACGAAAATGGAGTAATAACTCAAAATTAGCAGCAGAAAGGAAAAACCGTTGACAATATGAGCGAAATTCCCCGAATATTCAATTGAATTTGGAATTGAATGGAGATCTTTTATAAAAGTTAGCTCGATTACATTGATCTACTAACCATTTAATTAGTAAGTGGAAATGAAGAGTCCATTTATGGTCGTAATTTTACAAATGCGCAGTCAAGAGTCGGACTTTAAAAACACGTAGGTGAAACGAGGAATTTAAATTTATACGGATGTTTTATGGTTACGACATCGCCCCTCACCGCAGGTCAGGTAGCACCCGGAGGGTCATGAGTTAGTATGGAAATTCTAACAAATCACAGCGTTTTTCGCAGCAACAAAATTTGTCGCGAACCCACGCGTGTTAAGGTGAGGTCTTGATGGACGCGACTAAACGGATTTGGGTGCGTGAAATTTGTCGCTGTTACGTCACTTTAGCTTAGAGAAACTGAAACTTTTTTTCGGGTGTACAAATATAATATACTTGTACAATGAATATACTGGGAATGGAAGCAAAATGTCGATGAAATGTTGAAAGAACCAATACGATTTTCCCTCAAACATTAAGTTTGTCAATTTAATGTACAGTGGCAAAACTTACGATTAAACTTTCAATTGAAAATCGCTTAAAACCCAATTGTGGCAACTCCACTCCAATTCTTCGCAAGCCGCAATCGTTTGTCGCGCCAAAAAGACCTATACTTTATCGATTTCATTTTAAATGAAACCCGAGTTTCGTGTGGTTAATTTATTTGTGTGATACGTGAAACGAACGTTTCACTGGGCCCGCGTTCATTTATCTTATTCACTTTACACAAGGGCATGACTCGGCCGAGTTTTACATTTTAATTTGGCCCGCGATTTAATATGTTGCTACAATCATGTCGACTGCGTGCTTACATGACGATTTTTCACGAGAATTTAATATAAGCAGGCGACTCTACACAGAGAGACTAAAAATAAATTTTCTGAACTAACTTTACTTTGCACGCTATGTTAGGTTTTAATTTAAGAGACTAACATGTGGCTGAAAGATGTTTCCACATGAATTTGTAGCTAAATGGTTACGAGGTCTTATTCTGGAATCTAAAAATGTATCTAACACAAGGAAAGATTAATTTTGTACGAGTGATAGGAATTATTATAATAATTTATTTAATTAGCCCCCACCAGAGGTTTCGCCAAGTGACAGTAGGAAATCACCCCAGGAAAAAAAAACTTTCTCAGGGCTTGGTCTACTCTTGTGCCCATTCATATCCATTCAGACGTGAAGAGGTAACAAAGAAACAGTGACTTTCCCCTGTATAACATTACTAGCTGACCAACTTTGTCTGCGTCTCAATTTCCATTAATGCTCCGCTCCTATTTGTATTAGCGTGATGATATATAGCATATAGCCTTCCTTGATAAATGGCCTATCTAACAATGATAGCATTAAAAAAAATCGGACCAGTTTTTCTGAGATTGGCACGTTCAAGCAAACAAACAAACTCTTCAGCTTTATGATATTAGTATAGATAAATGTGACCGGTGTCTACAGAGACTAGAGTCGATTGATGCCTCAAAGCATTGAAAGCGCCTAAAGGGACCTTAGCGAGCTGGCTTCGGCCCCTCGAACGCCTTCCGCAGCTTCCCCAGGGTCCCGAAAAATGTCTAAAGCTCATTAATCAATTAACTAATTACCTTTTGAATTTTAGTACCAAAACAGATCAGTAAGGAACTATGATCAAACTCAAGATGAATTTTCCAATACAACTATACTTTGCAGAATTTGTTCCAAAAGAGTCACCGCGACCCTGGAACGCAAAGGGTACTAGGAGGAACACGGATGGGTTTTAGTCAGTAAGAGTCTGACACTCCTTTCTGTTTCGCCCAAAGTGGGAAGACTCATTTGATGATTTCCTATCCAAAAAAAAAAAACAAGGGGTTGCACTCTGGGAGTGCCAGCAGAATTGAAAAACTATTTTTGAATCATCTATCTTACGATTTTTCGATCAGGTCACGTGTCCTGACGTCTTATGAATTTTCGATCAGGTCACGTGTCCTGACGCAAGTTAAACATTTTATACCCATCCCTAGAAAAATGCTCAACGCCGCTAAAGAAGTTTTTATACTACCAGTTTCTCTACAACGGAGCACCAAAGTAACTAAGAACCGAGATGATTAGGTATCCCCAAGAAAATACGTTATTATTCACAAATGCGATATTTATTTCTTCGCCAGTCGAACTTTCCCGAGGTATCCGTGTTGTGGCAGCAGTTTCGGGTTAATTTCACGTTAGTCTTAAGCGGTTTACTTTGCAGATACGGTGCGCAAGCTGGTATTTATATCCCAACTCCTTAATGATCTTTGTATTACCTAGAGCGGTACAGAAAGTCTTGGAACTAAGTATTTATTTGTTTGTTCGTTTTTTGAATATGGAAAGTCTGTTCTGATGCTGTTATGTTTTGTTTTGAGTACAAACAGAGGGCCAATTCTACTAATTTTTATACAACTTTCGCATTCGCATGTCGCAAACTGTCAAAAAAGCCATATTTTTCTTACATTTTTGACAGATTGCGATTGAGATGCGAATGTGAAAATTAGTAGAGATGACACTCGGTTATCATTTGCCTTTATTCCAGCTGGACATAGACAGTAGGAATAGCATGCCCGCTTTAGTTGCGGGCGTATTCTACTCCGTATCACCTACGGACTTACGTACGATTAGTCCCGAACCTGGGGGGCTACTCTCTAAGCCCGACGTCCGTAGTTTCGGACCATATTATGTTTTATCCTACTTCGCAATCACGTATCACGTAGAAAATGCTTCAACCACCTTCACAGACTTAATTTTGGATATTATTGACTCGGGAGCCATTCAAAAATTCTCACTTTTTCTTACCACCTTAATAAAAACAATTTATTTACAAAGTGTCAAAATTTCAAATAAACTGGCAAGAAACGCCGGAACTCTACTCATTTATACTTAAACTAACCCGCTCGAAAAAAAAAACAAAATAGCAAAAGTTTTTGCTCCCGCGCACCGCACTTGCCCAGTAGAGTCGTTCTATATAACTAAGGAAACCACAAAAACGGCACACGCTCCGCACAGGAACGAAAAGCAAATAAGTAAATTTCTGAAGACATTGTGTAGGTAATCATCTTTATTTTAAGAATGAGGATTTAGTCTAAAGTGTCTTCGCTCGAGCAAAAAGCCTTTGAACTAAATCAGGATCTAAAAAAGAGCACGATATTCTTTTTTATTAGGGTTCCGTACCCAATGGGTAACCCAAGGAATCCAATTTCAAAGCCTGTCCTGTCCGTCTGTCTGTCTGTCAGCGGGTTGTATCTCAAGAACAGTAATAGGTAGACAGTCGAAATGTTCACTAAGTGCGTGTTGCTATTGCCGCTATAACAACAAACAATAAAAATAAAAGGGTGTTCAGTCCAACTCGCACTTGATCGTTTTTTTAAGCTAGTTGTTGATTGACTCACATTTGACAGAAGCGTAACCAATGATCAACGATGGAGCACATTTACCGTGATGGTACCTGTTCAAGATTTGTATATCTAACAACACAGGCTCCGGAAGAAAATTGCTACAGTTCGGTGTTTTAAAAGCCCTGATTCCTCCGAATTACTTTGCATTTACTCTCGTTGAAATGAATGAAAGTACCGTTGTGTTTATTTCAAAGAGTACCTTTGTGAACTTGTATCTCTTTATTCTGTTAACATTCCTGGAACATTATTTTTTGGATAGAAAGACGGCGAACATAAAAGTAAGTATTTGTTATTTAAACTCAGTTGCTATGGACTTAAATGTGCGGTACCCACTTTTATTTTTCAAAGAGGTAGGTAAATCGTGAGAGCTTTTCAATGATCAAATATTACGGGCAAAAGAAGGTTGATTTTCTCTTAGATTTTTTTTTCTTTAATCGCACATCTCATTATAGGCTGAAATTAGCTCACTTTTAAATAGAGCACACATGTTTTTTCTTGAGTTTTCGCACAACTAACTACGTAAAAATGTGTTTAAACAAAGACATTAATAAAAAAAAAATACATAATACTCTTCGGTCACTGAGTGACAGCCAGACAACGCACAGTCATAACCACTGGTCGTAGATAGCTGAATTTGGCATAATTATAGGTTCCTTAGGGAGTGTAAGGGCGCACTAAGTATTAGGCAAAAACTAATAAAAAATATCATTATTAATATCAATAACCTCACCAAACTTTGTAACTTAAGAAACTTATCGCTTCGTGAAGCAAAGAATATAATTACCAAATAAATAACAGATTGGACGTATGACAGCACCGAGTATTTTTATAAAACACTTATTCTGATATAGTGATCTCATAGTTCTATAAAATAAATATAGGCATTAAATGCAACTGTCTAGTTTATTTCATCTAAGTTCCTAATTTGTTGTACGTAAAATTCCTTGTATGCTTGTAAGTGAACAATTAAATTGTAATTTATGTTTTATGTTACCTAGTAATATTTTAACTGAAATTCTGCATATTGTAATTAATTACTTGTTATTGCATTGGAATCTTAAAGCTTCCCGCGAGACAGGCCTAGCCTAGTGCAGGAAGTCCTTGGAATTTTTTTTTTTTCCTTTGTAAAGAAACTAAACATTCTAGTACATAACACACAATTTGTAACCATTATTTTCTTTTAATAAATTTATTCTATTCTTAAGGCGGGTTGTATCAAACAGTTGGTTAACGTAACATACGTACGTCAAAAAGTTACGATTACGGACGATGTTTGACGTTCGTAATAAGAAGCGTTGTTTCAAAACATTCTGGTATAAGTTTCTGCTCATCCCAATAGCTAAGTTATTGTCACGAGTCCTACCTACATAGCTTTTTTTTCATTTCACCACTTATTTGTGTCATCAGAAGAACTGGTATTGAGGAATTCAAAAGAAATTTCACAATAATGTTCTATTTGACGCAATTAAAGTTACGTAAATCAGTGCTCAGACCATCTGTTAACGTAAACGTTATATTTAACGTGCGTTAACGCTGGCATTTTGTGAAACAACCCAATTTTTTGATTTAACGATAGTTAGCACCATTTTTAACGTTTACGCGTGCGTTAAGTGTAGTTGAAACAACCCGCCCTTAATCTGCTTAGCCACTTTCCGATTATGTTGAGGTCCTCGAACATAACACAGTTGGATACCGCTAGTTCACATGGAGCGACTGCTTGACCTCCATAACGCGGTAACTGGATACCAACTTGCTGTCTGGATGACTGGTCAGGTTCTCTGACCACTGTCAACCCATAACGACCGTCAATGATGTTTAAATGACAGCTGAACCAAACGTGCTTTTTTTTCATATTTGTGATGTGTTTGTCTTGGTCAGAGATGCCAGAGACAAAGTCTACGGTGGAGTGAGCTTACCCAGAAGGAGTCTGTTCACTCTAACTTTAAATAGATTAGGGTTGTAAGCGTTCGGAAATACAGAGGCAGGCAGAGAGTTCCACTCCTTTGCTGTGAGCATTATAAATGACGTTTAGAAACGCTTTCCGAAGTACGGCAAAAATACAGCATTTAACAAGCAGTCACCCATCCACGGACCGACCTCGGAAAGGGTTGTTTAACCCTGAAGTTCAACCCATGTGGCTGTTATTATGCCATTAACTCTTCCGAATCAGTGTACTTAGTCAACCAAATATATAAAAAAATATTTCACTTCTCAAAATAATATAAAATGGACTTCCAAAATATCCAGGTGTGACATTTTCCATGCCAAAAAAAACATACAAATTAAAACCTATTTTAATCCCATTCTTTGCGCTGTCCGTTTGCGATTAAACGATTATTGTAATCCTTATAATTGATGGTCATAATCGGCATGCCCAGGCTCTGGATTGATTATAAAATTATACAAAAAATATGCATATTAAATAACGGGAAAATCTTTTTGAACCCCTATGTACAGTCAAGGACAGAAATACGTACACATCCAGCTTTTCAAAATCCTATTCTCCTAAACTGAGATTTCAGAAGTAGGAATTTAACACTAAAACTGTGTCTGCTTCAACTATACAGTGCCTTGACACAGCACAAACTATTGTAGTAGAAAACTCAGAATAGTAATTCAGAATTTTAGACCAGACTTCAGGAAAAATCCATATTATTCAAATGTACCTAGAAACGTACCGTCTGTACGTGTCGTAGCCTATACAACCTTAATATACCTGCCTGCCTTACCTGCTGAGCCAAACTTAGATAGCATTGTGTATTCATATTTTTGTCCTTAACTGTACCTACTCACGAATACTAAAAGCGCGTCACCAAATAAATCATTTGTGTTTTTTACCAAAGAGTTTACAGGTACCTTGGTTGGATTGTACGTTACCTTTTTCCAACCCCTGTTGTTTTTCACCCTCCATTTTCGAGTGTTTTACCTCTTTAATCAAAAGTTGCGCGGTCATTACGCCGGAGTCATTGTTTTACGAAGGCAAGCAGGCAAACCATGGTGCGTCTGTATGTTAATTATTATGTATTTCATGTTGGGATAAAGTTTACTTTGTGTGGTAGACTTTTCATGCGTTGTTGTGGATACTTGTGCGTTAATTTTGACGTCATGTGAAAAAAACAACACCTATATTATTTTTGCCGCACATAGCGTTTCAGTGTACCCAAATTCCGTGGATGGTTGTGTACAGATGCATTACTATTGGCCTTAATGTTCATACTTATTTGTACTTCTTGGCACTTCTAAACCTTAACTACAGATCACTGATTCATTTTAGTTGCAGTGTCTGGCTGCAAACCAATTAATAAAACTGTCAATCGTCAACACTGGTGCTAGCTGCCGCCCCTGGTTCCGCACGCGAGAATCATGTACTAAACCTCAATGTTATGTTGCATAATTTGGGAATTCGATAATTAAGGAAACACGAAAATTTTATCAGCCTAGTCTAACTTAGGAACAGTCGCATTAAAGAGCAACAAAAATCTATCCATTCTCACTCTTACCAGAAATGATTATTGAGCAGAAAAATATGTTTTTATTTAGTGCGTCAGTTATATTATCGAAAAATATTGAACATGTATTTTAGCTTTATCAAAAAACAAAGAAGTCGGTTGTATTTTTTGGTAAAAAGTTTTATATTTTTCACTTTTTAGTGGTGGGGTACCACTAAAAAGTGAAAAATAAAAAACTTTTTACACCTAACAACACCACTGCAAAATCGCAAATGTGACGTCACACGAGTTTTCAATGCACTATATCGTCTTAAACTTATTGTTTTCGTGAGAAAATAAAAAATACAAATCCAATATCTTCTGGAAATCTATCTGATGGACTAATTTGATATTTTTAGTCATTGACCCTATTTAGCAACCTTGCTTTTCAATCACTTAGCCATTCTACATTTAATTAAGCTGCTAATCGTTTCAATCTTCAATATTGGTTATTTGGTACTATGTAGATAGGTGCCGCCGCGTGAATTAGCACTTTCTGTAATTTCTTTGTAATTAATATATTATTTCATTGCGTAAAGAGGAAAAACATCTATCCTATAAACTGTCTACTGCTATTATAAAATAAAGCTATTTATTATTACCTACATACTAAAGCAGGATTACATTTAATAAGAAGGACGATTTATATTAACTAATACTAACATTATACATGAGTGTGTAGTCACATATTCTTCAGTGACCATTTACGGGCTGATAACGATGAAAAGCAAGCAAATGAATGATCTGGTCAGGGTAGAGTTCCGGTTACACAGGGAATTCCAATAGATCCTTATATTATATCAAAAGTTCGGTGGATTTATTTAACCTTTCCCTTTTTGTACCCTTGGCATTTAGGACTTTTATATCCCACCTTCAGATTTTATTCATGAAAAGGATAAACTACCCTATCTTCAGCTTATTTTCGTATGCATAGTTGGGGAACGAAAAATTAAAGGTAAAAATATAGGTTAAGTTTTGCATACCAAACTTATTGTAGGTATTTAACGGTAAGAAAGAAGCCTGGATTTCACGTCACAGGGAATCCTTGTTTGAGTTCTTAACAATTTAATTATTCCAGTAATTCCTATTAATATTCCATTTACTACATACATCAATCAAAATTGTAAAAATGCCAATGCAACAAGCACAAATGAGCTTTCTATGCGATAACAGAAAATTACATTTGATCCATCAGTAAAACGCTTGGGTTATGAATGAGTTTGTTACCAGAAATTACTTGACTTTTTACTCAAATCTTATCAAGAGCAGCACCTATTTACTTTCATCGCTCAAACTCCAATACAAGATAGTATATTTCCCATATTTTGCACCAGATTTTGATCTCAAACTGCCCTTTAAAGCATAAACCAGAATCATTTTTAGCCCTCAAAGCCGATTAAGATGCCAAGAAGTGGACAGACAGTCTTCAGTGGGACGACCCTCAAGCCCTCTTCCCATTAGGACACCCTCCTGCAATGCTTCGAGGGCCCTTGATTCTTCACAAACCCGGATTTTACGGGCTAGTGAATTTCAACCGAGTGGACACTTGAATATCAGTGTTCTGCTTGTTACTCTGCGACTTTTTATCATTTTTATGTTGATGTTGCTGTTGGAGGTTCGAATTGAAAACGAGTCTGTGATGGTATGTAATGTTTTCATGTTTCTGGTTCGTTGTTACAATTTCAGGCGCATAAAATCCATTTTTTTTAAGAAAACTTTCATCACTTGAATCGAATCAGTCGCTAAGATATCGGAAAAAGACCTGAAGGCCAATTCTACTAATTTTTAAGCAACTTTCGAATTCGCATGTCAATCGCAAACTGTCAGAAAAGCGTCAATTTTCATAAATTTTTGACTGATTGCGATTGAGATGCGAATGCGATGTGAATTTGAATATTTTTAGAATTGTGATTAGTTTTAATAAAGGTGAGCCAGTAACTGTAAATAAATTTGAGAAAGATGAATATTTTAATTAGGCTTTTTACCGACAGTCTTTTTTTATATACAAAACGGGAAAACTCTTGGCCCAAATCTCACCTGATGGAAAGTGATGATTAGGCCGAAGATGGAAGCGAGCTTCAACCGGAATCCTCTAACACAGAGGAACTGGCTATCATACCTCTAACTGCCGGAACACAACAATGCTGTTAACATTGTTGTTATGGCGACAGACTTATATAAGATGGTGGTAGCTTGCCAGGCGGACTTAGAACAAGTCCTACCAACAACCAAACCGAGCATAAAATTTGCCCCCGCTGGGAATCGAACCCGGGACCTCTGGGTCTGAATCAGGTGGTATAGGCACTAGACCACGGAGGCGGTTAGTGTCACCTGTTTAGCACCACCCGGGGACCACGTGTAGGGATTCGCTGAAGGGTATTCTCCAACGGACGCGGGTGACTCGGCCCCCAAAAAGTCTAATAAATAGATAGATTTTTTTGTTGACGCTCACACCATGTTGTAATTTGAACACAATTATATTTTTCTGCTTTACTGGCTGTTTTTATTAAATCTTGTTCTTAGCACTCGAAACTACATAACCAATTTGACTAGAACACCGCCGTCAAAGACTAAAATAACTCACATCCAATCCTATAATCCTACATTCGGAATCTTTAACTTAAACACTAGTAGTTGAGTTAACTCAAAACAGTAGAAACTTGGTATTAACGATGATCATCTCAATTTAACTTCTCGATAGACAAGCCGAGAACTAATCATAGTGAGAATATTGTTTGCAAATTTCCTTACTACTTGCATAATGGTTTTTAGTGATATCTACAATTTACCCAATTTCACCAAAGCGGATATGTGACGAGCGGGGCGGAGACTTGTTTCCAAAAACCAATAGAATTTGATTAATTACTCATCTCGTCTCCACCCAGCTTAAGTGGAAACCACTGAGTGGAGATGTATCATATTTGTATGGCGCAATGGAAACGGCGATTCGACCTGTTCCTCGCTGAGATTTAGCTGGGCCGCGTTACAAGGCGGAGATGTCAGCTTTGCCTCGCAAGCCAGCACGCATCTCCGCACAGTTTCGGTGGATATTAGTAGCTGTTTTTAGTTCTCTTAACCCGACTGTGCCAGAAGGAGGGTTATGTTTTCAAGAGATTTTTTTTTTTTTCAAAACCTGTCGAAAGGGATATCAAGACAAAGAGCTCGAGGAGACGATTCCAAAAATGTAACTCACCAAAATTTAAGAAAAAAAAAAATACTACGTCAAAAAACCAGAACGAGAATTCCTGAGAAGTACAGTCTGATGCAGTTCAATTTCAGGTCTGATCACCAGCTGTTCGGAACTTGAAAGTCGCTTTTAGCGGTCGGGTTTTTTGACGAAGACATTTTTTTTTGTTTGCTTGCCATCTCATGAAATGTAATAAACACAAACCTACCGATCTATCTAATACTTCAACCCAAGTGTATATACTGTTCATTTTTATTTATATCTTCAATTATTCCCATCGGCTAGTGGCAGGACTTTCCTATATTGACAACTATCGCAGCTCGATGGGCATGAGATACAATCTGTTTTATCTTTCATACAAAGACGAGCTCGATAGCCCGAGACTGTATCCTATAAACAACTGAGGCAGTATAGAGAAATGAAAGACCAAAGGAATTATCTTCAATAAACTTTCGTTGGTTTTCTATACTAATTATAAAGAGGTAACATTTGTTTGCATGTAGGGGGTAATCTCAGGAACTACTGGTCCGATTTGAAAAATTCTTTCAGTATTAGATAGCCCATTTATCGAGGAAGGATACAGGCTATATATCATCACACTAAGACTCAAAGGAGCCGAGCATTAATGGAAAATGTGACGCAGACGAAGTTGCGTGGGTCAGCTAGTATTCAATAAAAAGAAGAAAAATTGTGCATGACATAGTTGCCTACAGAGAGTGCATAAATTTTCAATTAAAAAGGTTTTATTATTAAATTTTGATAAAAGAACAAAAATAATTTAAACAGAACAGTAGAGTGTTGACAGTTATTGCTGATCTTAAAGAATAACCAGGAAATTGCATAAAACATTAATAAAAAAAAATCGGAATGAATCATACTGGCCGAAAATACATTTATTTTGGGGGCACAAGGAAAAAATGGTAATTGAATTAAGTCGTATGGCCTTCGTGTTTGAATATCATTTGAATCGAAATAAGTGGACTACGAGGGCGTTTGTGGAGATCGTTACAAAAAGCCTGCGTAAGTTATAGGCTGAAGTTATCTGAAATTAAGACTGAATTTAGCGTAATTTACTTCATAGGTACAGGTAGTACCTACCTATGAAGTATTTAGGCTCATTATAAAATGGAATTTACCTTGTTGCATTCCTGCCGTAATATCATCGCCCAGTTTTTTTTAGTGTTTGAAATCTTTGTAAAATAATTTTCTCAATAAATTCGAAAATATCAGTAAACATAGAAATCGACTGCCAGATTTTTTTCCAGTGGTTGCTTGAACACCGTTTTATTGCTTTTCAAAAACAGAATAGCTTGCGTCAACTGATTTTGGAAATTTCTACACAAGCATACCCTAAATCCAAGTTTAAACCTGGTAACCTTTTTTAAAAGGTTACCACAGATTTTAAGTGCTATCAACCCACTTTGTGATGTCTGTCCAACTCGCCCCAATATCAACAAAGAGCGAGGACAAATACCGTTCCCTCAAAAAGAGGGACACAAACAGTTTGAAAGCCCTAAATCGTACCTAACAAAAATAGCGTGCCCTTAGCCCTAATAAATAAAAAGGGATCGCGGGGTTGTCCGTTTTTCATCATTCTATAACGTTCTATCACTAGGTTGCGAGGTTTTGATCTGATCCTTATCGAGGCCCCGTTTTTGTTAGGGATTCACCCCGCTTTGGATTAAACATTTTCAAATTATGCACCTAATTCGTACGCACATTTCGTGATATAAAATGCTTTCAACTGATTTAGCCAGTCGTCATTAACACAGAGCGTCAATTATTAGAATTAGTTTTAAATATGAAAACAACATAACCTTGTAAACATACTTCTTAAAGAATTTTATTATCTTCGTCTCGAGTGAGATTACTGACAAACACAGTTGGTGGCAACTTTGCCAGAAAGGAGACGGCCAACCATGCTTAGGACTTGTACCCCAGAATGTACAGAGATGAAACATATGTCGTTCAATAGGGCATATCTTCAATAATAAATAATTGAAAGTTACACATAGCTATGCAGTCGTGGAACAAAGTAATGAAGATTTGAAAGTTTTGATTTTTTCAACTCACTCAGTCATATTACAATGTATTCATAATATTATAATTCCCTGAACGTTAAATAGGTTGAGGTGTTTATATTTGTCTTAGGTAATTAGTAAATATCATATTATAACTTGGAAAAACTGCCACAGCAGTTACTGAACTTTTTTGTAGCATAGGTTAGCATTAGGCAGAATAAAACCACATACATTATTATATACCTACATTTAATCATTCAATGTTACAAGTACATTATCCAGAAATTGCAGCTGGTGGAACAATACTTCTTTGGTATCAGGAGTTATATCGGGGGGTAATGTTTCATGCCGCCTGATGCGTTCTCTAATAGCGATACCTCAGTTAACACACGATCGTAAAAGGTCTATTGTCCTTACTTGTTGTGTTATTAAAACGTTTATTATAATAAGTAGAGCACTCACATGGGGCTACGACACAATAAAATAAAGATGAAATAAAATATTAACACAAACACGAAGCAAACATAGGGTTGGGCAAAAAAATATCGATATTTATTCATAAAATAATCTACATATATATACCGGCGATTATTTTTTCGATTAATCTATTTTCAATATTTTGTTTTCGGATATCGAAAACGATATTATTTCGCCTCCGAATTTTCGAGGATCTGTGCCCAATGAGCTTAAGCAATATCTCTGGACCAACCATTTCTTGAGAGGAAGTCGGATCCAATATAGTTTTGGATGAATCGCCGATATTTCACGTCGGTTCTTTCGGATATCACTCTTAAATATTTTAATATGTCAAGCTTCCTTAGTATCATCCGAAAGAGTTGCTTCGATTGTCAATTTAAAACGTCCTCCACACTATTCCCGAAGTTACTTCGACGAAGTACTCTCCGAAGTTGACCGAAGTCCGAAGTACGTGTCCACACACTCGAGAAACTTTGCGAGGAGCTCAGTCGCCCGTTCCCCTCACGATAGGCATCATGGCTAACGTTCATCTGGCAACTGCCGTTGCGATGTGTACTCTCGCGTAATAAAAATACGTGCGTAAATACGCACGTATTTTTATGGCTCGACGCAAACCGAAGTGAGCCGAGTACTGTGGTCAGACGCTTCGTGTTCGAACTTCGTGACACTTCGAGTCTTTTGACTCGGGCGCAAAAACCGACAACGACTGGAAGTCGCCCGAAGCGAGGCGAAGTTGCACGAAGCAAAGCAAAGTGCCCCTCGACACTATCGTATTCGATCAACTTTGGGAATAGTGTGGAGGACGCTTAGCTGCCATGGTTAATTTTAATTATTTCTTTGTATTGTTCCTCTTTTATTCCGGACGCTTTTATCCTGCTCGTCTTTTACATCGTTCTCACATGTATGTTTAATTTCAACCCGATGTAAATAAATCTTTATAAAAAATTATTATTTTTAAAAGACTGTCCGTGGAGTATCTTGCACGTTCTTCTCCATAAAGATCTACGCTTTGGAACGTGAAAATAGCTTCAACTTTTTGGACCGACCGACCTTGACAATTCAAAAGTGACTGTAAATGGTTTAATTGAAATAAATGCTTGAATTATGTTTTTTGAATTTTTGACGTTTAACAGTGCCGGATAATAGGAGCAGATTGAAAGGTACGCATTTTACCTCTCGGGCCCAAAAAGTGCTGCTGATGTCCATTTCAGACGAATACTGGTTTCAGTGATGGTTATTTTTAAACAATATAAATGATTTATGAATAAATAAAATAATAAATATTTCAGATATTATGTATTTTAATTTTTTATTATCTAATTTTTGACATTGCAAAATATATATTTTTAGAAAATATATACCAATACATTTAAAAAGTATCGATACGATATAAATCGATATATTTTTTTCCATTTGCCCATCCCTAATCATGTGTTCGAAATGCCAGTTTTGACGTTTGACGAATTCATTGTTACTAGTAATTAAGCCAAGTAATACCTTTATGTCAATATTGTAATGCTACGATACACGACGTAACTGTTTTAAAATATGCTATCAGTATGTGTACTTTGACTTTTGATCTAAAAAATCATTAAGAGAAGGTTGGTTTGATGGATTATTAACCGTAAAAAGTATATTTAAATTAATACTTTGTTACGAATAATTTAATTGCTACATGCGTTTATTTATCTTTTCCTCTAAGCATTGATATTATTAAATAGCAACATTGAAGATACTTCAAAAAGAAGTTCGCCGGTTAAAATCGCTTAAAATTCTTTTAATTTAATATTTTATTCAGAGACTGCTATGAAATATTATTAGCTATTATAAATTATTCATATATTTAAATTTAATTAATTGTAAAACTTTTAATATGTACAGCTTGGGCTACATTTTGTCCATCTCTTTTGGGCCCTTGAGGTTGATGTACTGGCCACATTGAGTAGCAAACGGGTTTTTAAACTCACACTCTAGAGTGGAGTTGGCAATAATCATTAATGTGATAATATTTATTTACCCAAAAAGTTTGTACAAAAGAGACTTAGTAAGCTAGTTATACTTATAAATACAAAACAGTATAGTAAGTGCCTCTGTAACCGAACTAGGTAAAAACCTGTATCTCGGTATACAGCGCCAAACCTCACGGAATAATATTTGCATACAAAAATTATGCTAACGAGTACAGCATTTTAAATCGTACAAGAAAAAAAAAATATAAAAAATAAAAATAAAGTTAGTTGTTGAGTATGTGTGATGAGAGGTGAGTGAGAGTGTAAAGGGAGGTGAGTGTTGGGGTGTGTGTAACGACGTATGAATTGATACGTGCGGAGTTAGCTGGTGTGACTATTTGAGTGGATGTGTCGATATAGAGTAACGAAGAGTGAATCAGAAATCGCATAAAGGACCCTGCCTACCTCGGTACGGTAAATAATTTTTCTGTGTCATCATAAGATAGTGTCAATAAATACTTTTTCACCCTGTCTTTGCAACGAACCCTATTAAGCGAGTAAATATCCAAAATATAGTTTAATTTATTATAGACCCAGAAATACAAAAAATCTTCTAATAAAAGAAGTTTGTGTAAGGTTGGAGTCATATGATAATTCCTGATGTTGCTTCAAAATTATAGATAGAACGTATAACTGTCTGACAGTAAGTACCTCACAGTATTTATATAGCTCTATGGTGGGAAATAACCGAGGCTTGAAAGCGCAAACCTTTAAAATGGCGCGTTGAGCGATCTCAATGGGCTTAATAACTGTTTTGGGAACTCCTCCCTAGGATGAAATACAATATGTGAGTACTGACTGGCACAAAGCAAAATAGATTTGTTTCCATAAACAAGCATCAACAACGTATCGCAGCTTCCTAAACACAAATATAAGCTTTCTGACTCGAGTGCTAAGTAATTTTATATGGTCTTTGAAGCTGAGATTGGTGTCGAACACGTTCTATAGGCTTACAATTACAATGTGAGTCTAAGGTGCATTGGTGAGGGACTATGTTGTAGTTGCTCCCTAAATTTGTTGAGTGGCGTATATTAGACGTCAGATATTTGGTTTTATCAGAATTCAAGGTTAACAGATGAAATGTGAGCCATTGGTTTACGATATTAAACCCATTTTGAGCAGCATTAAAGGCCTCATCCCAGGTATCGGCAGAGAAAAGAAAAGCTGTATCATCAGCGTAAGATATGATGTCACCCTTGGGAATGTCGATACTAGTGAGGTCATTAATATAAATAAGAAAGAGTGTAGTGCCTAAAATGCTACCCTGGGGAATGCCAAATGACACCGGAAGATCAGCACTCACAAAACTCCCTATTCGAACACGCTGCGTCCGCCCTGTGAGATAACTCTCGAAAAGACGGAGTTGAAGTCCTCGCACTCCAAGTTTTTCCAGCTTGTATTATAAGTCCGTTAGTCTTTGGACGAGAAAAGCGTGGAAGCATCACTCAATGTCTCATTATGTTGTCGCCAGTATTACTCTCGGTCACTTTTTATAACTACAAGGAGGCTAGGCAGTTTAAGCACGGCGCTATTTTTAAAACAGAAAGTTTTGACGATGCAAAAGCGATGATATATGAACGTAAGCATCCCGAAAAGGAATATAAATTTTTAGTACATTAGAACATTACTTGCTCTTTTTCAAAAACTCAATTTATTCGAAATACTTCTAGGGTACTTTCGTACGGTTTTCTATTTCCACAGAAGTGTCTTATTTAAGAAATCATGTTCTATTTCACCTAAACCGTATAATATGGGGCTTACAAGGGGCTCATCCAGTCTTTGTACGGCGTTAGATCAGCTTACACTGTTCGCGAGTGTAGACATCATAAACTTACGTACGTGAAATGCTCAGAAGATTAAGGTCTTGAATTTTCCAGACAATAGACTACAGAATACCCACGCGAGGTAGTGTACACCTGCGGACATTATTAGGGATGCACTGCGAGCAGGTTTATTTTTATTAATGAAGAAATTGGTGTCGGTACATATACATATACAACATTTAATTATAAAAATCATAAAATAGTTCTATGCTCCCAAAATGCATTTTTGTTGACCACATGACACTTCGTTATCGTGTGCTAATCCCATATAAATTATCAGTCGCTGGTGTTGTACAAATCGCAGTTTGCCTAGAGGATTTTAGTACTCGCATTTTTTTTTTTTTTTTAATACAAAACGGGGAAACTCTTGGCCCAAATCTCACCTGATGAAAAGTGATGATTAGGCCGAAGATGGAAGCGAGTTTCACCCGGAATCCTCTTACACAGAGGAACTGGCTATCATACCTCTAACTACCGGAACACAACAATGCTGTTAACATTGTTGTTATGGCGACAGACTTAGACATGATGGTGGTAGCTTGCCAGGCGGACTTCCGCCAGTCAGAACAAGTCCTACCACCAACCAAACCGAGCAAAAAATTTGCTCCCGCTGGGAATCGAACCCGGGACCTCTGGGTCTGAATCAGGTGGTATAACCACTAGACCACGGAGGCGGTTAGTGTTACCTGTTTAGCACCACCCGGGGACCATGTGTAGGGATTCGCTGAAGGGTTTTCTCCTACGGACGCGGGTGACTCGGACTTTGCTTATTTAATTTTAGTTATATGATAGCTTTGTATCAAGGTGGACTGATGAAGGTCGCGAGTAGCCGAAGAATGCGAGACGCACAGGACCGGTTGTTGTGGTGACGCCTGGGGGAGGCCTATGTCCAGCAGTGGACGCCTTTTGGCTGATATGATGATGATAAAAGTTTTGTAAGTGAGCACATCGTCAATTGATTTTTTTATCTTAAAATATCCAATATGGACAAAATAACACATGAAAAATATTGACTTACAAAAAAAACAACTGCCCTCATTCAAACAAATAAATCAGTCAGATAAAGAAATAAAACATTTACCAACGAATTGCCATAAGCGTTTCACTTAATATGTCCGGCTGTGTAAAATATATGAGACAGTTGTTCGAAAATTGTCACAACGGCGGAGGATGGCGCGAATTTGCGAATGCAAATAATAAAGTAGGCCTGGCATTGTGCCCGACCACGGCCGCAGTTGCACTTCTAATCATCTTAACCCTAGAAGCCCAATCTAGGTAATTTTTACCTATAAGAAAACGAATAATTGCTTTCTCTTTCGCAAACTTCTTTCAATCGCCGTGATTGATCGAACCAACTTAGTACAGCCCGCGAGCCAACAGGAGACGGCCGTGTTGCCTTGGTAAGTACCTCCATATTGTAGTTATCGTAATGTTGTAGGTCAATTTGACCTATGTTTAGGATTTGTGTATCTTTTACAATTGTTTTGAGTATTTGGAGATAGCTATTTTATGAGGATTTAACGTTATATTTTATTTCGTTGTTAAAAATTAAATATTATTTTAGGTAGAAAAACAAGATGGCGTCCTCTAGACAACTGAGAACTGACGAGATAGCGTCCTTTTTAGAAAATACCAGTGACTCGGAGACATGCGACTCAGACTCGGGAGAAGAAGACTGCGTGACTCATGACGAAGTCAGTAGTGACGTGGAAGACGAGGTAGTGGACTATGTTGAGTGTTCAAACGAGTCAGCTAGCCAAGAAACTTTCGAAGCTAGAAAGATTCCTTTGATCAAATGTGTTCGTCTATGTCTACTTATAAGAAGACGAATAGGTAGGTGGCCCATGGCTGTTTTTTACGGCATGCTCAATATGTCTTTCGTAAATTCTTATATTATGTACTGCCATTACAAGCTATCAAACAAAGAAAAACCGTTAAGTCGCAAAAACTTTATGAAAAAATTGAGCACTGATTGGACTCGGCCATGGATGCAACAGCGTCTGGAAGCCCCTACATTGAAGCGTTCAGTATGTGACAATATCACGAATATCCTTCAAAAGGAGCCGCAGCCATTGCCAGAGAATACCACAGAAGAACCAGAGCCAAAAAAGCGTCGCTATTGTGGTTATTGTTCTTATCAAAAAACAGCGAAAGACTAATTCGCAGTGTACAACATGCAAAAGAGCAATTTGTCGTGAGCACAATATTGACATGTGTCAAAACTGTTTATAATGTGGTAATTGCTTAATGAAACTGTTTGATTGTTTTGAAATATTTCTTAATTAGTTAAAAAGAGAAGATTTTATTTTGATTTTTCTTTATAATTTTAGTTTATAAGAAGAGAACCGGAAGGGTCTCATTTTGTACCAAATTTTTGTATGTTTACGTATTTTTGTATTTTCAAAGATATAATAAATAGATATTAATATAACTATGCGTTTTTTAATTTCATGAATAATCAATACAAATAAATAATAATGAAAAATAATCAATTTAACATCATAAACTATCCTATACGTGTATTTATTTAAGTAGGTAAATTTGACCTATGATTGGGCTTTTTAGACGGCAAAATATGATTGGGCTTCTAGGGTTAATATTGTTCCCGACACTAATGTAATATACCTGATGTACGATTATGCATTCGTGGACCGCAGCTACTTTGAATTGGAACTTGTAATAGGGGAATCGAATTACAAAAGAGGATTTGCTCTGGCATCCTGCGTGAATGCATTTGTTGATTGTTTGAAATCGGAACGGAAAGGTGGAAATGTAATTATGCTGTGATGAAATAAATCGTGAGGAAACCTGGACTTATATTATCTAGGTAATCTCCATTAACTTAACCGACCGTGGCTGATATTCAGTCGGGCGACCTTTTTAATATTTTGACATTGTTACGTTCCAACTATTACTGTAAAAACTGACCCAGTTATTTGTCTTTACACTGTAAAACATCACATAACATCGCAAAAAATCGAACTAGCTAATTCACATACACTTACTAACAAACTCCCTTCTCGGAAACAACTCGTAACGTTGATTGATCAAGTCCTTAAAACACTTTTATTCTTGTTGGTAACAATTCCAGAATACAATACGCTGAAGTACCTACTTGTACAAGTAACACAAAAGGGTAATAAAGTTGGAAAACAGTTCATGAACAGTTCCGCTTGGTTGATGTGTTTTGTGGGATTAGGATTTATTTCAATCAAATAATAAACCTCCTGACTGACTATGGTCATAGTGGCTAATCTCAGCGAAAATACACAGCCGAGTCGGAGATGTTTTGGACAGCGAGCGTGTGCGTTTGGGCACTTTCTCTTCCCATATACGATTATAGTTAGATAAAAATAATATACTCATATCTACGGGTTACCTAACGCCCGAAAGTATTTCCAAGGGATATCGTTATATCCATAAACTGGCTTACGGAGGTCAGACAGTCAATCGCAAAATATTCAAAAGTCGTTGTATAAGTTATACACATGAGATAAATCGGATTTGCCATTTACTTATCGTAATATCCTTTTATTTTTCGATTTTACTTTGTCATTTATTACATTTTCCTCGATACGCTAAGATGAAGAACGCTGGGACACAAAATACCATCAACCTCAAATATTATAAATCGTTTTGATGGACCATTTCCGCGAAAACAGATAAGATCATACCCTAATCGTCAATCTGCCTGTCAAGCATGGTAATTGAGGACTCCCCCAAATTCATTTCTTGGAGTGGTTTATCGGGTAGATCCATTTAATGGACACTTTCGGCCGGAGATGTTGATGCATAAAGTGAATTTACACCAGCATTAATATAGTGGGAACTATAGCCATTGACCGCTATATAAATTCTGGTACCATAGTATATGTAGGTAACTATACCTACATATTATACTATGGTGTATACATAGTGGTTAGGCATGGGGAACGTTGGCATTCGAAATGTGTTGGTATTTCATTTTATGAACGTGAAATATGTAGCTTCATAGGGTAAATACTCTTTTATCAAAAATATATAATACTTATTTGAAGGCTGTAACTATATAAAGTTATTAGATACCTATTGACAGACATGGAGAGAAATTTTTCGAAGTCGTAATAGACATAGAATTTTAGTTTAGTTTGGTAAGTTGCACAATTTTATTGTAATTTTTAGGTGTGTAACACTTTTAAAATGCACTATTCATCATCTGCCTAGCCTTTTCCCAATTACATTGGGGTCGGCTTCCAGTCATACTGGACTTAGCTGAATACCCGTGTTTTACGTGGAGCGGCTTCCTACCAGACCTCCACAACCCATTAGCTGGGTTACACGGTACTTCTTGGTAAGACTGGATTTACTGGCTTCTGACAATCCGTAACGACTGCCAAAGATCTACAAATGACAGCCGGGACCAACGGTTTAACATGCTTTCCGAGGCACGGAGGAAACTCGGTATGTTAAGATGGTCACCCATCCACAGACCAATCTTGGCAAGCGTTGCTTAACCACAAAGATCGACCCGTGTGGCTGTTATTATTTAGCCACGAGCTCTTCATTGAACATGCACGAGTATACTAGCTTTAAGCATTTTGTATTTCACGTGCACACACAGATTACAATATAATACCAGAATTCACTCCATTATAACAGCTATACCACACTCCTACGCTTGTTGCACTACACCCGTCGTTGCCTGTTATGTTGTACCTTACAAACACCGTACAAAAGAAACCTTAGCACTGAAACAACACGCTGATTTCCTTTGGAGGCATTTACGACAAACGAGTTTTGAATGTTGGCAGGCATAGTAAATGTACAGACGCCGCACATCAAGCTGCAACAATCTGTCAAAATTCTTCAGTAGATTTTCAACTTTAAACGAAAAGGTTATAAGGTTCACATTTGATTGGGAATATTTGACAGTTTCGGATAGCCTGGCGACTGTACAAACAAGTCTGCAACAAAAAAAATGTAGGGATCAGAAATCTTTTACCATATGCCCAATGTCATCGTGGTTCCGTTGTGTAAAAGAAATAGTTCTATTTGTCAAGGGCTTGAATTTAGTTGTCACTGGTAAATTTATCACTGGTAAAGAGCAACGGCCGTTAGTTGGCAAGAGAGAAGGAAACAATAAGTTGTCATCGTCTCTCTCTCTCTCTCTCTCTCTCACAACGGCATTGGCACATCATATTAGCAGGAGATTAATCTAGATTATTTTGAAATTGTTGTTTATTAGACATTGTAAAACGAAAGGATAATGCTTGGTTACTTTTCACCAATGTCACTAAAGCGTATACCGATGGTCATGTGTATGTACTCTGACTTGAACAATGGTTTACAGCTTGTTATATGACGAATTAATGCCATTATGATTTCGTTTTGAATACAGGATAGTGCATTTCTTTTCTATATAGCCCCGTCTCACTTGCTCTGCACGTAATGCAATGTAGGAAAGTACTACCTTGCTCAACAGTGGGTCAATTTTATTAATAGGGTTTGCTATAACAGCAAGCGTACTGTGACATAATATGTTATATAGCCAATCTTTACTCAGAACTTCTTTGAGATATAACGGGTCATACATAGAGCTGCAAATACATAATCAAATTCTACTTTCCAAAGCTGCCGTATAACAGTTCGCACGAACTGCTCTATATAATAAGAGCTACCTACCGCACTTTTCCAACTTGGGGAAAGGTTTGCGGTACCCTTTAATCCAATTTCAAGAAACTTCTTTGTGGGGACTTGTAAAACTGGTGTGTTGTAGTTTTTCATCGTTCACTGTAACATTACGTCTGATGCTTTTGTGATTATTTCAAATACTATGTTTTGTATGAAGTCTCAGCTGTCAAGCCTTTTCCGACCCGGGTTGCGGAATTCGTTCGAAAGAGTCACCGCGGCTCTGGAACGCAAAAGACAATTGGAGGAATAGAATAGAATAGAATAGAATAGAATGCATTTATTTGTCAGAATATTGTACAAAGTTGTTATGTATATTATGTATTACGTCCCAAAATTCTGCCCTTTCCGGCGTACAAATATAGTTGTTAAAAATATTGGTTATCATTACATTAACACAAATTGAATAACAGTTGTGAAAGAGATTATATAATCCAAAATACAATAAAGTCAAGGAGATAAAATACAATTTAAAGGCTTTCATGACATTCATTTAGGTAGCTTTTCGTTCATAAAAACTTTGCTCTAATAATAACATTTGCTAATATTCTGAGGCTGAGAGTTTTGAAGCCATCAGTTTATTTGTTGTAGACAGTAATGGATATGCAGTAAACATTATTAGAAAACAGTTTAATTCTACGCCTAGGAACAATAAGCAATGCATATACCATCCTGACATTGTTCCCCCGCAGGGATTAGCTCCGAAGTATTCTCTTAATGCAGTCGGACGCTTAGCATAGACTTAAATAATTGTCAGATACCTCACCATTTTATAATGTCATAATCATACAGTCAAATTTATCGCAATAGTCACTAATCACCAATTCTTAAGTCACATTCACCGTAAAAAAATAGTATAATAACAATATAATAATTAATGCATGTACATAATCTAAAATAAGAATAATGGAACTGGATAGGAACATGGATGGGTTGCAATTATTATGAGTCTGACACTCCCTTCTGCTCTACTTAGAGCGACAGGAGTCACTTGATGATTTTCCTAACTAAACAAAAAGCCTTTTTACCCGACTGCACCAGGGGGAGGGTTTTGTTTTTTCTTTTTATGTAAGGGTTGACTTCTATTCTGCTGAATGCAGCTGAATTCCAATATTCTTCATAAAGCAACTGCCTATTTGACCTCCAAAAAGCAGTTAGTCGTACAATACCCCTTTTTTTTTAGGGGTGGGAAATCATCAAAAGACTTCTCCCGCTCTGGGCGGAGCGAGAGGGAGTGTCAGACTTATCTACTGACTAAATCCCATCCATGTTACTTCAGTGCCTCTTGTGTTCCGGAGCCACGGTATCTCTCTCTAATAGTCCCGCGACTCCGGCAGGCGTCAGCCCTTTCGGGCCTCTCCCAATGCTGACTCTCTTTGAGGCGCGCGTGGGACACGAACGCGCCGTCGACACGGCCTTTCGTCAGATGACGGACGGACGGCGAGCTGCCCATAGCTCACCGTCCACAGGCCCGCGCCTACGGCGGCCGTAGGTTACCAGGTGGCCTCCGACGCCCGCGGCGTCTACCACGGCGGCCGGGACGAGAGGTTCTCTCCCTCTCCCACTCTGCCACCGTCGTACAATACCCCTTAGTAAGTCTAAGGTACCACCTGAGATGTGCGAGGATGCGTAGCTAAGGGATGTCTTTGTTAAGAACAAATAGAATCGCTTGCGCTGAGCGAGGCTAGGTAAATGAAGCGTTTCTATTGTTTCATATAAACACATCCGTCCCTACGCATCTCTGGTGGAAATGCAGCTTAAGAATGCTTGTCGGAAAGGTCATGACTTTTGCCTAAACGATTTTAAATTAAGCTGACTAGATTTTGATTCAATAAACACTAGTTCCGTTGCGCTCTTGAAATTTTTTGTATAGTACAGTCACCAGCACATCATCATCACCGAAACTGTCAAATTTCCCCAATCAAATTTGAACCCAGTCTCTTTAGTGATAAAGTTGAAAATCTAACAAAGAAATGTGACGGATTTTTGTAGCTTGACGTGCTGGCGTTTGTACATGCTTTATTGCTATAAAACCTTTTTTCTTTGAATGTGAAATGTCTTAGGCTAACTTTAATAAACCAGATTTGGGGTGCCTGTCCATTACGCGGAGCTGAGAAACGGAGAAATTTTAACCAGTGTGATTGCATTATTTGCTGAGTGCAAGTATGTAAATCTAAAATATTACAAGAGAGCGTTGCATGTTCCCATAACGGCCTGTGACAATAAACTGCAGTGCCATTAGGTAATATATCATTGCAAATTCTCTGAATGTATTCCCGCCATTTTATATAACCTGTTCATGCTAAAATGTGGTTTACAGCAGTGCGGTAACAAAATCTATTAAAACAATGTCCCTACCAGTAAAATACTTACTAGACCACCAAGTATAGATTCAAACTAAAATGGGAAAGAAGTTCTTTAAAAACGAGAACAAAATTTTCTTGAGATTCCATTTAATTTAATGCAAAGTTGGTAAAGATCCAATTTGAACTTGACCGATGCCACTAATTGCATTTCTGCGAGCGAATTCGAGAGTGCTTTTTTTGAAAATTACGCTGTGAAGTCATGCTTCGTTGTTAGAAGACCACGAAGTTTAAATACCGCGTTCTTTGTACACTGTCGAGCCAAAGTAGGAAACTCTTTGGTACAAGAAATTATTCATTAGCTTTTGCGGCGCGGAGCGAGACGAGCCGGCTACGATACGTCCATATTCTTTGTAATTACCCCCATTGAAGCTGCTCTGGTTTGCGCAAACAGTGTTTTATTAATGATAATTTGGAAAATAACATCTAAGACAATTTTAATGGGTTTTTCTGTTAAACGATTTTGAACCATTTGCTTGTGAATTTGCAGTTTTATTAAAGACTAGCTGACCCTCGCAACTTCGTCTGTGTCACATTTTTCATTAATGTAGCGTGATTTTTTTATATAAAATCACGCTACGACCGAGCAGTACAAGGCTCGCTGTACTTCCTCGATAAATGGCTATTCAAAACTAAAATAAGTTTCAATTGAGTTAAGCGCGTTCAACCAAACAAACACTTTAGCTTTATTCTTCGGTTCTTCGTAAAACTGATCTTCACAAACGTCTTTTATAATGCGTACAGGAAAAAAGTGGAACTCTCTGCCTGTGTCTCTGTCATATCCGAAGTTACTTGAGTCAAGAGTAAACCTATCTAAAATACAAAAAAAAAACTAGCCAAGTGCGAGTCGGACTCGTGTGCAAAGGGTTCCAAACCATTTTTTTTTTTACATCACAGACTTGTTTTATAAAAGAACTATTATAAGCATTTTTTTTTTTTTCAAAATATTACGCTCTGTAGTCTCGGAGATATGGGGAAAGTATAGTAATTTTTGTTCTTATTTCTTAATTAACTTAAAACAGCTTACTTTTAAATTATGAAAAAAAAAATATAACTAAAACCCTTGCAGTAAGCCTTTTGACAGCAACTTTTTTTTAATTTTCTAGTTTTAACCCCATACTAAATATTTATTTATGTACGTACAGCGTCCGTATTTGAGTCACAAAAGTCCATATGTTTACCAAATTTTAACAGATTCGGTCCAGTAGATCTGGAGAAAACTGGCTGTGACAGATGGACTGCCAGATAACACCACCACCTGAGTGATTTTATAAGGGTTCCGTTTTTGACGGACATTCAGAACCCTAAAAATTGTTTTTAATTCCAACCTATTTAAACTTTGCCTGTCGATCAGTTTTCTATTTAACGATTAGAATAGAACAATTGCCACAAAAAAAACTGCTCTAAATCTTAATCTATTTAACTATATCATTTATTTACCTACATAGCTTCCCATACCCGTTATCAAAAACCCTGAACACGCGCGCAATGTATTACCAATATTCATGGTGTTGCCATGATTCATCGACAAACGCTGATATACGGCATCATATTTTATAGTAGAAAAATAATGAGATCGATAAGTTTTCATTGTTGAATTCGTAGCATGGCCCGTATAAACACATCGCGACGCCATAACGGAAATTGGATAATAAATCTTTCTGTTTTACTTTGTAATTTAAACATAATTATTTCACAATCTTCCCATTCAAACAACGGTTCGTTTGGAAACAATTTGCAAACATTTGGTCTTTAATTCTTGAAAATATATTTTCTTATCTGGACAGGATTTTGTTCTAGAAACTGCAGCTAACTTGCCTGAGAATTGGCCGGGTGAATGGAGTTGCGGAGAAATACCCTATGCTTTTAATTTTTATTCTATAGGTGAGTAACCTTGGTCAATATTTTCTGTATGACCATGATGATAATTATATTCTTACCACTCATTTAAAGCGCGTCCCCGAGTAAAACGCAGCGCTAGCCGTTTTTTGTGCAGTTTTTGGAGCTATCTACTCTTTATCCAAAAGAAATATCAACTAATAAAAAATACAATAAATTTCTACATAATCTTGGCTTCAAAATGGTAGATTTTATTTTTTATTACTAAGTATAATGTTTAAGTAATCTCCTCACAACAAAACCACAGAAATGAGAAAAAATTACTGAAAACATGCATCTTCTCGAAAACTAACGATTATTTTGATTTTGTACTTACACTAATGGATACGCAATTTAATTATGAACATTTTGGTAGAAGTATTTTTTTCAAACGACCAAAATTAGATTTTATAACGATTTTATTCAACATTCTGAGCGTATTCGCTATTGTATCTCTTGCGCTGTTATTGAGGGAAAAAATGCTCAAGGTTATTTGCTCAGGGTACGGCCTTAACGTAGCTTTTTTGACGTTTTGTAATCGTGCATGTCTGAATTGGTAGAACTCAGTGAACCGCACATTTACCTAGCACCTCGAAATGTATATCAATTTATACAAACTATATTTCTAGTATGTAAGATTATTTTCAAATTGGAACATGGGTAGTATGATTTCTTATTTAGATAGTTTTCTCCCCTGTGATAGAACTGACCTTTAAGCAAGCGAAGCCGTTTGCAATAACTAGTTTTGTAAATCAATATTGGCCTGTAATCTTTTATGCGTAGGTGTTGTTGGAGACAAAGACAACTATTAATTGATCAATTTCTCGATAAATAATAATATAACGTTTATAAATAGCTGTCTTGAAAAGTTGTGAGTGTCTTCTTTTGCAAGAATTCAGGCTTACCTAATTAAAATTACAAAGTCCTCATGCTCACAAATGGAATTAAAAACATGTATAATTTTCCCTCACCATAATCTTCCTCTCCTTTTCTTTTTTCTCATTATTTCTACTCTTCGTCTCATTTTTAATTGACTTCCAGAAAAGGAGGAGGTTCTCAATTCGGTTGTATTTTTTTTTCATGTTTGCTACCTCATAACTCCGTCATTTATTAACCGAATTGAAAAATTCTTGTTTTAACTGAAAGGATATACTTCTCGATTCCATTAAAATTTTATCAAAATCTCTTGTAAAGTTTGGATTTTAAATCGAAATAGCTGGAATTCGTTTACTTGGATGATGGTTTTTTGTCATCCAAGTAAACGAAATTGCGTATTTTGCTTTCCTGCATTTTTGCAGTGGTGTTGTTAGGTGTTTGCTACCACTAAAAAGTGAAAAAATAATAATAAAAAAAATACAGGTGACTTCGAAATAAATAAAAAAACACTACAACGTTAAAAATAACTTTAATTTCAGAAGTCTTTGTCAAAATACGAAGAAACTAGCAAAAACACCGACTTCCGAAATAAAAGTTATTTTTTTACTTTGTAGTTTAGTGTATGTGTATAACGGTTTAATTTTTAATATAATTAATATGTAGTTTGGAATTTGTTCAAATAATTAGACGAAAAATAACTATCTCCAATATCACTGAGCCTAAGCCTGAAAAATGCAGCACACACCTTTGAATCTAAAACGATTTTTACATCTCATTCACATACACTCACACAAAACCACGCTCTTGTTACTTTTATATTTCGTGTCGTTCCGCAAACAATACCTACCTACGTACGCTTCTACAAGTATTTTACATACAAACAGAGTGTATTCCCTGTAGATTTGCGGTAAGACCTACATCCACTAAACTAGAAATGGGGAGGTTAGGTGTAACAATTACTCGATTGTTTGATTCGTTCCCCTGAACCTACATGAATATTTCAACCAGCTTCTGGGAATACTGTAGTATTCACAGAGATATATATATCCTTTGTTAATGTTTAGACGGTTTATATGTAACCTGACATTGTTCTATTTTGTTTTGTTTTTTCATCATCATCATCAGCCTATAACAGTCCACTGCTGGACATAGGCCTCTCCAAGTGCACGCCATTTGGCTCGATCACTGGCAACTCTCATCCAGCTGCTACCAGCCACCCTGCGAAGATCGTCGCTCCACCTAGCCTGAGGGCGTCCTACCTTACGTTTGCCGATTCGCGGTCTCCACTCAAGAACTCGTCTACCCCAACGGTCATCGATTCTACGGCTAATATGGCCGGCCCATTTCCACTTCAGCTTGCTTATTCTATGAGCTATGTCTTCAACTTTGGTTCTCTGTCGGATCACTTCGTTGCGGATTCGATCTCTCAAAGAGACCCCAAGCATAGCCCGTTCCATAGCTCGCTGAGCGACCTTGAATTTATGGACCAGCCGTACCGTGAGTGTCCACGTTTCGGCTCCGTAAGTCATAACAGGCAGGACGCACTGATTGAAGACCTTAGTCTTTAGGCTCTGTGGAATACGTGACGAGAAGACTCGGCGAAGCTTCCCAAACGCTGCCCAACCCAGCTGAATTCTTCTGTTAGCCTCTCTCTCAAAGTTGTTCTTACCAAACTGCAGAGTCTGCCCGAGGTACACGTATTCTTGAACAACCTTAAGAGCACCGCCATGGACAACAATCGGTCCCGGGGTAACGTGTTCGTTGAACATAACCTGGGTTTTGTCCAAGTTCATCCGGAGACCAATGCATGCAGAAGAATCAACTAGGTCGTTCAGCATCTGCTGCAAGTCCTGCAGCGATTCAGCCAAGATGACTATGTCATCTGCAAATCTCAAGTGTGAGATGTACTCGCCGTTGATGTTAATGCCGCGTCCTTCCCAGACCAGCGTCTTAAACACATCCTCTAATGCGTTTGAGAACAGTTTCGGTGAAATTACGTCCCCTTGTCTCACCCCTCGACGCAGTGGGATATGTTTAGTTCGCTGGTCCTGAATTTGGACGGCCATTGTCGCGTTTTCATAAAGACATCTTAGCACTTGGATATATCGCCAGTCGACTTGGCATCGCTGCAGAGATTCCAAAACAGACCAAGTCTCGACAGAGTCAAAAGCTTTCTCATAGTCCACAAAGGCAAGACATAAGGGCCGATTATATTCTTCGGACTTCTGTATAATTTGTCGCACTGTGTGGATGTGGTCTATGGTGCTGTACCCCCCTCGAAACCCGGCCTGTTCCGGTGGCTGAAACTCGTCGAGTCTTCGCGCTAGACGATTCGTAACGACTCTTGAAAACAACTTATATACGTGGCTAAGGAGTGAAATGGGTCTGTAATTTTTTAAAAGGGTCTTATCGCCCTTCTTAAAGAAAAGAACGACCAAACTCCTTCGCCACGCTTTTGGAGTTCTCCCAGAGAACAAGACAGAGTTGAAGAGCTCTTCAACTCTGTCTTTTGTTTTTTGGAACAACATAATTACTTGTATATTGCATCATACTTTATAGTCATGTAAACTCATTCGCGTACGCACTAGCGGTCAGCCGCGGAGGCGGTTAACCGCACGGTTCCAGGTCAGTATGTAACCGCTTGTCATTTAATGGCGGATAAGTGCGTACAATAACTAGCGGTTGCATATTAAATTGGAACCGGTGCAGGCCGCGCAGTCAGCCGCCCCCGCGACCATACGCTAGTGCGTAGGAGGGTAAATCCATATCCGTACCTATACAATAATACCAGCTGACCCGCGCAACTTCGTCTGCGTCACATTTTTCATTACTGCTCCGCTCCTATTTGTCTTAGCGCGATGATATATAGCCTATAACCTTCCTCGATAAATGGGTTATCTAACACTGAAATAATTTTTCAAATCGGACCAGTAGTTCCTGAGATTAGCGCGTTCAACCAAATAACCAAACTCTTCTGCTTTATAATATTAGTATAGATATAGTATAAATTATAATTGCAAAAATAACTCTGTTTGTCTGTGTCTGTTTGTTAGCTCTTCAAGTATTAACGGCTATGCTGTTTAGACGAAACTTTGTCCTGCGATAGAACATAGGATATTTTTCGTTTCGGGAGTATGTTTCGTTGGGATAATATTCGACTTTGACGCGGGGAAGCCGCTGGAAAAACCCAGTAATAACTGCCAAAGTAACTGTTTGTCTGTCTGTAACCTTTGCAGATTTTCCTGAAACTTGGGTCACAGGTATATCATGCCTTCGAATAGGACAAATGTTGTGAAACAGAAGAAAGCAATACCTCCTAAGGGATTATTGTACTCATAATTATGAAAAACTTTAACTATGGGACCAACCCCGCAATCGGGAAAATATAATCAGCTGTTTGTATATTTTTTTTCTGAGTCACCGGCACGTACATGTTGTGAAAGTTGTTTATAACAATGAGTTCAATGTTATATATTTTGAATCAATACTTTATTCCCTTGGGATAATTTTTTACTTTCCAATCGTATTAACCCTGGCTAGGTTTTTTTAATGTTGTGTCTGAACTTTTCAGGTCTGAAGCGTCTAATAAGCATTGTGAAGAAAGGCCACGGTTACCTAGAGAGACGGTCTTGTTTGAAGTTCAAAGAATATGACCCGAGACTCGTTGCAAAAAAGGCGAACTTTACCTTCCTCTATTATAACTTCTCCGGGGTTCTTGAGAGTTGCTGCTTGCGATTTTTTCACAAGCCTTATGGACGACGTGTATGTGGATGGTTTTTGTTCTTTATATTATTATGTTCGATAGGGTTAATTTTGGGGTTCCACACACAAAGACTAACCAACGGAATCCTATGACGAAGTTTCCGCTGTCCGCCCGTAAGTCCGTCTGTCTG
Organism: Ceramica pisi; assembly: GCA_963859965.1. Taxonomy (NCBI): domain Eukaryota; kingdom Metazoa; phylum Arthropoda; class Insecta; order Lepidoptera; family Noctuidae; genus Ceramica; species Ceramica pisi. The sequence continues at coordinate 8,811,173 of OY982544.1, read as the reverse complement.
TCAGCAGGTTGTATCTCAAGAACCGCAATGGGTAGACAGATGAAAATTTCATAAAGTGTGTATTTGTGTTACCGCTGTAACAGAAAGTATTAAAAACTAAAATTGGTGCCCTGAAATTGCGAGAAGGGGCCGCAGCAGACCACGAAGGAAATGGCGGGAGGACTTGGATGTCTGCCTTGGGATTTGGCAGGAAGAGATACAAAACGGAACGGTGGAAAGAATGGATGGAGATTTTTGCCCAGCAGTGGGACAGTCCGGGTTAGATATAATAATGTAATATAGAAAATAATAGCTCAAGATAGGATAAAATAGAATAGAATACTCTTTATTATGTACACCATATAGGTTACAAAAAATAGATGATAACAAGTAAATAACATATCTAAATAATAAAAGTAATAAATATTACATAGGGTAACACAATGGGCAGAATCCTTATCGCTAAGAGCGATAAAGACAAAAAAAAAAGAAATTATCACCTAAAACCGGGTGCTCTTGACATACCTTGACCAAGCGTGAAGGTGCTTTCTCTTTATGAAAAGAACACTTTGCCCAGCAAAATAATATTATAGCCTCGTACTGTTATTGACTGGCTGTGTCAGCGGTTTCGGTCACGTCAAAGTATAGAATGGACTTCTATCCACAAGTCCATTGGGATCATTTAGATATAGTAGATTATACACCGAGGGGACAAAGCAGTGTCTTATGCCACGGGCGTTATATTGATGAACTTAATTAAGAATTTGAAATTAACTCTCGATCATAGAATGCAGCGAGGGATTCAAGCTAGCTCAAGGCAAAGACACCTTTATCCTTGAGGAGCAAACTCTAGTTTTCACACCACTACTGCGAGAAAATTGTTCGCAAGTCATGAAGAGAGATGTTCCCGTCTGTTTCCAAGTTGAATTCCAAATTCAAACCACATTATTGACTTCCGGGTAATAATATCCGGAAGTCTGTGGTCTAGTGGTTATACCACCTGATTCAGACCCAGAGGTCCCGGGTTCGATTCCCATCGGGGGCAAATTTTTTGCTCAGTTTGTTTTAGTGGTAGAACTTTTAAGTCCACCTGGCAAACTACCACCATCATGTCTAAGTCTGTCGCCATAACAACAATGTTAACAGCATTGTTGTGTTCCGGCAATTAGAGTGATGATAGCCAGTTCCTCTGTGTTAGAGGATTCCGGATAAAGCTCGCTTCCATCTTCGGTCTAATCATCACTTTCCATCAGGTGAGATTTGGGCCAAGAGATTCCCCGTATTGAATAAAAAGAAAAAAAAAATCACTAAATTTCATTAGGCTTATGTTTAACTTACCACCAGATATAGTAACATTTAGCAGTCAAAAATAGTAAATGATCACCAAAATTAAACCCGCATTTTAATGTAAACTTATAACCAAAGTTATAACATCTCGCTATCCTATTTAAGCAAACCAACTCCAAAAAAAATATTCTAACCCAAAAATAGTTAAAATGATACGCAAAAAAATAACATCTCGTTATCCGATTAAACCAAATGATTCACCAACAATAGGAGGGATCTGGCGCTCGGCGGCCGCTACCGCGGCACGCTCGCTTCGCTCGCTCGCCTTCGCGCGCTAATGGTCATGGTTCTAACCTAACCTAACCCACATGTTTCACCAGCCATAGAGGGGATCTGACGCAGACACGTTACTATAGAATTTGAATATTATACTAACTGAATATTAATTTGCTCGCTAAGATTTGGTGATCATTTACTAAATTTGGTGGTCGAATACAATTTAAAGTGGAGTCGTGACTAAAATAGCTGGTACTATTGTATTTTTAGACTTTATTTTTCTGGTGTTAAGTAGATATTTTTGGTTACAAAACTAAGGGTATCAAAGCATTTTATGGTGGTCATTATATTTATCCCCATTTCATTACAACACGCATGGTAATAATGGCTTTCCTATTGGCTCTTACGTTTTCGTGCAAGTGGTGTGAAAAATTATACATTCTATTCTCGATTATGGTCTTACCGTGTGCCTAGTTCCACCCAAATATTTACAGCCTTAGGTACCCACACATTAGGATGTGAAAAGGTCAGAGTGACTGCCGAGTTACGGTCAGAGGGGCAGACATGTCGATGTCTGCCCGGCCTCTGACCGTAACTTGGTAGTCACTTTCGTAATTATTATACATATGTATTAGTATGAATGTAATGGTTTAGTATGGTTAATCATCATCTGCCCAGCCATTTTCCCAGCTACATTATTATATTGGGGTCGATTTTCAGTCAAACCCTATTCAGCTGAAGACTAGAATTTTACACGGAGCGGCTTCCTACTCTCAACAACCCATTAACTAGGCATCGCGGTAGTTCTTGGCAACACTGGAGTCTAATATAAGTGACGCAGGTTTAGTAAGGAAGATATATACCTTTTTCCAGCTGGTACTCATAACGCCAGTATGCTCGCTGCCGGCCGAGGTGGCGCACGCGTCGCTGCACGGCATGGGCTTGACGCACAGGAAACACGAGCCCTTCATCGAAACGATGGCGAGAGCAGTGTTGTTCCCCACTCATTGCTGCAATGAGTTGCAGAATAGGTTGCTGTTTGATAGAAAAAGCAAGTAACTGTATTTTGTGTAGAAATTACTGTTTTATTAAACGCGTTTCTATGGATAACTTCTCTTTGACTTGGAATTATACACTAAAATAAAATTCGAATTTAAGCCATGTCATTTTTATTTCTTACTAGCTGTCCCCCGCGGCTTCGCTCACAATTCTCTTTTTTTTTCATAAGAACCTTCTCCTGACAGTAACAAAAAAAAAGAATTAGCGAAATCGGCCCAGCCGTTCACGCTTGAAGATGATGAGATGACCTAGAGAAATAGGGATTCATTTTTATATAGAACTAGCTGTCCCCGGCGGCTTCACTCCCGTCAACTGGCTACCCTACCTACCCATTTTTTTTTGCTTTTAAACCTTCCCTGTATGCGGGCGAACTAAACGAAAAGAATTATTCAACTCGGCCCAGCCGTTCTCGAGTTTTAGCGAGACTAACGAACAGCAGAGAACGGGAAGAGCTCGTGGCTAAATAATAACAGCCGCACAGGTAGATCTTCAAGGAGGCAACGCTTGCCGAGGTTGGTCTTTGGATGGGTGACCATCTTAACATATCGAGTTTCCTCCGTGCCTCGGAAAGCACGTTAAGCTGCTGGTCCCGGCTGTCATTTGGAGATCTTCGGCAGTCGTTACGGATAGTCAGAAGCCAGAAAATCTGACACCAGTCTTGCCAAGGATTACCGTGTTACCCAGTTAATGGGTTGTGGAGGTCTGGTAGGCAGCCGCTTCACGTAAAATACTGATTTTCAGCTGAATCCGGTTTGGCTGGAAGCCGACCTCAATATAGTTGGGAAAAGGCTAGGCAGATGATGTTGAAGGGTCGCGAGGCAGGTTGACCGATGACTTGGTGAGGTTCGCGGGTAGCCGATGAATGCGAGACGCACAGGACCGGGTGTTGTGGTAACATTTGGGAGAGCCCTATGTCCAGCAGTGGACGTCTATTGGCTGATTTGATGACGATTTCTTTTTCTAAATCAGTTTTTTCTTAGTTCCTGGATTTGTTTTCTACATCTTCACTAATATTATAAATAGGAAATATTTGTTTGTTTGTTTGTTTGAAATGAATAGGCTCCGAAACTACTGGACCAATTTAAAAAAATCTTTCAGTGTTATGTGCCCATTTGTCGAGGAAGGCTATATATCATCACGCTACGACTATAAGGAGCGGAGCATTAATGGAAAATGTGGCGCAGATGAAGTTGCGCGGCTCAGCTAGTTTTTTGTAAAATTGGCAAACACCTTAGGAAACCATTTTGGTGGTTCAGAAGGTTAGGTAAAAAGCTTGCACCCAGGATTACTGGTTACCACTTGTTTTTATTTGAGTTTTTGTATGAAAATTTTTTTGATTATTTATTTATGTACACACAAGAAACTTAAAAAAAATTAAATGTATACAGAGAAAAGAGCACAAATGTAATTCTGACTAATGATCATAATATTTCGTATGGCATAAAAGTGATTCAAAAAATCAAAAGCAAATCATTTTGGAATCATAATATTTTACCCAAACAATCTGTCAAATTTCATTTTCATCTTTATCGCTAAGCATAAGGTACAAGGTTGATTCGAAAAATTTGACAGTGACGGATAGCGTGATGTGCTTTCTGATTCTGGTAAAGTCGCATTTTTAGAACCCCAGTTCTAATGACATCTATTATAACAAAAAAAAAATGCTATTTATATTTTGTTAAATCTCTACTTTTGTCGTCACGTATATAAGAATCCAAAAAAAACAATACACCATCAAAACGAGGACAAATTGAATGTTGAGCTTACTCTATATAACATTTATTTATATTTAAACCTACTGAAATAAATTCAAGTCAGAACAAACGAATGGTTTAGGTTCCATTTAAAACATCGTTATTTTTTAAAAGGTTTTTTCATTGAGCGACATACAAGGAAACCTTGTAACTATCCATAATTATTTGTTTATCCGTTTCTGCGAATATATGTTAAGTTCTAAAACAATTAAGTTCAAATCCTCAGGAATCCTAACGAATTTAATTTTTTTGTTGGTTTTCTTGGTTTTTTTATTTCTTCATTCTACGTAGTAGTTCAGTTTCAAGTACCTACACGTAATAACTAATAAAATCAAAATTAGTGCCATTCACACAGAACCCTCCATACAATACCTAATGACTATGTTTTTAAGAATGAGTTGCGGTCTTATTGATACTGACAGGTTTAGAAAACGGGAGCAACGCTGAAAATATATCCAGTGATGCACATATGCCTCTCCAACACCACATCGAGTGACTCTGCGCTTCTTACATCCAGCCCTCACGAGGACATTTGATCCAGCTTGTGGCATGCCTACCAACGTTGCCTTCCGGTACGCAGTGGCCGCTCCAGAAACTGCTCTTAAGTTTGATGATACGTTGGGCTAAGTTGGTTTGTTCTTCTGGAAATATATATATATATATATAATATGCGAATAAAATTTTAAAATAATGACAAGAATGCCCAATTCTATTAATTTTCACATTTGCATCGCAATCGCATTCTGTCAAAAATGTATGAAAATTAAGGCTTTTTTGACAGTAGTTTAAGAGTTAGTAGAATTGCTATTGCTACCCTATTGGCTTTAGACAAAATGGCATTCTATTGGCAATAACGATTGACAAAATACCAAAAATAAAGGGATTGACGTTTCGTCATTACAAATCCTTCACATTGCAAACTTTTTGTAATTCCTTATCGCTACGTCACCATGTCCAAAGCCTCTTGAAGCACAAAACTTAATAAAAACATTGACTTAAGATAACAAAACAATACTCACGGATCCTTCTCATCAACGACTTGAATATGTAATTTGAGACACGTCCGAAGTCTCTTGTGCACTTGCAGTGACTTCGTTCATTAGCCAGCCGGGAATAAGTCGCGAAGTTTCGCTAACTTGATTACTTCGAGTCGGGAATTAACACGCTTGCCGAAACAACGCGCCTAGTAATACGAATATTTCGCAGCCTGCGAGATGAGGCGATGATATGGAACAGTTAGGATTTGGAGAACACATGAGGGAAGTTTTTGTTGATGAGTCGAGGAAAAAATGTACACCAACCGTAAGCTCTTTTTTTTTAGGTTTAGCCAAAAGTGTAGCCTTGCCAAAAACACATTAGAGAACAATCATATCTTCTTTTTCGACTCACTCTTGAGAGGACGGTCATACTGTTGATGACATGTTCCCGATTGCCATTATAGTTTTCGTTGCTTGCCTCAATGATTTTCTCTGTTAGATGACAGTTTGGTGTATTTATTGAGCTACATTAAGTCTCTCTCGTTACTGATAATAATCAGTCGTTACAGAGCCTGCTTTAATATGACTGTATCTAAAAGGCCATCAAACGGTATGTAGAAATTCAACTCCGCCAACTCCAGACGGAACAGTTACCACGAGAAAAAAGGTACACCCGAAAGACGTACTGCAAAAGTTACTCATAAATTGCCCTTAAAAGTTTTCCAACCTAAACCTAGCCAGTTACTACACTTCGGTCGATTACAAACGTATTCCGGTTAACGATTGTTGCAGCAATATGCATTCTCCCCGCAGATTTGTTTTACACATTTTGCCTTGGACTGATTTCTCCCTTTGTTACCTATTCTGTGTTTCAAGGTGAATACTGCGAATGGAGATGTTTAACATCGTTACTAAAGAGAATTAATTTGGTAGCAATTTGCTCCTTGTTTCCAACACTACGGGCGGGAATTTAGTACTTTGGTTAGACTGAGAGTAGACTACAAAAAATGTTTGGGTGGGTTCTGGCTTCTGTAGCCATAGCTACTGTCTCGATTGAAAATAGAATAATCAAGTCAGTAGGTACCTAGTAAATTCCTCGAAAATTTTTAGGGTTTTTCATTTTCAGAAATCGCTCGGTTTGCGCTTTCAAACCACTTTGTGTGATTTAGAATAGTAAGAAGAGGCTTGAGGTTTCGAGCAATAGAAATTAAAACATCCGAGTTGATAACCTCTTCCGTTTTTGAAGTCGGTTTAAAATATGCTTTATGCAAAAGCATAACATTAATGATCCATCTGCCTCTATTTAATTGTGTTCCCACTGCTTGGACACATACCTCTTCCCTGTGAGAGCGACCGGTATATAATCTACAATGCATCTACCAACTGCCGTGATAAGAAAAAACCGGTCAAGAGCGAGTCGGACTCGTGCACCGAGTGTTATCAGGTCAGGAAGAATTCATGGCTTAATAATATCAGACACACGTGTCGATCTACAAGGTCAAGCGACACTAGCCGAGGTCAGTCGGTGGTTGGGTGACCATCTGAACATACCAAGATTCATCCGTATTTCGAAAAGCACGTTAAGCTGTTGGTCCTAGCCATCAATAGCAGGAAGACTTCGCAGTTATTCACGAAAGAAATAAAGTGACAGACATTACGCGAAGAATCAGCATGCTGAAGTGGAAGTGGGCCGGCCATGTCTGTTGACGGAGAGACGGTAGATGGAACAAACACGGTTAGAGTGGAGACTGCGTATGGGCAAACGTGGTGTGGGACGTCCTGTGCCACGATGGATCGACGATTTGAAGAAGGTGACTGATGCGGACTGTTCAACACCGGGATAGTTGGCGCTCTTTTAGGCTTGGAGGGTAACGTTTAGCAGTGGATGACAATAGGGAATATGCATGAAAAAGGTATTTATGATCTGAACAGTTTATCTAAAATTATTCGAAAATACTCTCAATAAACTAACTGTGAAATTAGAATCTAAATTGCTCGAAAAATGAACGAGATACAATTATTTTAAACAAATATATCTGTCCCTCTCGCGAAAACGCTGTTTTCTATGGCAGCTGTATAGTCGTCGTCTAATTTGACGTCACAGTACGTATCGGACTTCTCTTTCTAACTGTAGTCTTTGAAGCTTTATAACTTAATAAATGATGAAGGTATTTAAAAATAATTTCATGATTGTTTACTAGAGTTAATAAGTATTTTGCGTACCGCGCTTCCGTCACCACATGACACTGGCAGAATAGTCGTCATCGGCTCAGTTGCCAAAGAAGAAAAAAAAAAAAAAGTATTTTGCAAATAAAAAAATCGCATGCATGTTCCCTATTTCCTGATTTGATGATGATGATGATACAGTGCTCCTAATGGTATCCTGTTACCTAAATAGGCAATCATTCCATGTGATAACAAACCTGCAGCCGGCTAGACTGAAAACTTACTAGACTTTTTTAAAAGCTAGCATATAGATTCTGTCGGAAAAAAAATGGTACGGAATTTCTCTTTGCATCTGAATATATCCTATCCTAATTATAAAAAATCTTCTGTTTCTGAGTGACAGACTGATAGACAACGCACAGCCGGTACTACTAGTCGTAGAAAGCTGAATTTTGGCATATAGGTTCCCTACACTCCGAAGAGGAGCTACTAAGAGAGTATTTCCCAAAATTTCTATAATTCCTAAAATCGATTCATAATTTAGTGACAGTAGGATTTATACTTTAGTTTTACATGCAAACCCAACCGTCTGCCAGCGGCTGTCTGTCTTAACTTTTCTCGTTCTACATACATACATAGCGTTTCTTTTATAATGTGCCAGTGGCATCCAACGAAAATTGGTAAGCAAGTCACCACGTGTAAAACCACTACAGTATTTACCTACTAACCTGAATTCATCCTTATCAAACACGTATAACATAATCAAATGAAATGAAATAATTTATTTGCTATGAATGTAGGTACAAAAATATGGTGTTAAGTAAGAGTCCCTCTCTTACTTAACACCATATTTTTCCAGTACATTCTACCGTGAGGCTTGCAAAATTTTTTTATAGTAGAATTTATTATGAAATAATCTTAAAAATTAAATATTTATCGAGTATCAAATTATTAAATAGTCAATACAAATATAAATCCTTCAGTTTGTAAGTGATCAGTGATCAGCATAAGTATTTCTATTCCCATGATTTAGTGACCGTTATGTGAACATGGATATGCCTTCTGAATCCCGGAACCAGTAATAAAGCAAACAACACTGCGCGGGACCAGCTTATACCGGAAATGAGTAGTTTGATATATCGTCGTGCGTACTCATGATATCTTAAACGGTTTAACTTCATTTGATACATTGAAATTCGGAAAAATATTTCCGGGAATCCCAGGGCATGTCCATATTAATAATTATTATTATTATCATTCAGGTTCAATTTTTATCAGGAAGCATGTAGTAATGCTTGTGTTGGGTGATTCTGCTCTTCCCTAGTTTCAACAGATATTTTTATTTTTATTTTTTTAGTTAAAAGTAGATAAAAACTATTTTATTAGGTACATATTTACAACGAAGCACAAAAAGAATAAAAAGGTGTTTGCTTGAGTGTGTGTGTGAATGTGTGTGTGTGTGTATGTGTGTGTGAGTGTGTGACTGTGCCTTTTTGATGGTCAGGACATCCTGTCACTAGTATAGACCGAGTGAATAGCGCTCCTATTGGGAGATTTCCAGCCCTACGATATAACGTCTTGGGATCAGTAATTACCACTGGAAATCATGAGTATTGTCTAGGGCTCGTATTTAAATAATAAGTTCTCTATATCGCAGTATCGGCAGTAAGCGGCTCGAGTTCACGAACAATTGTTTTTTTACATTCATGGAGTGGAAGGTTATATGTATATTGAGTATCTATTATGAAGCTTATTATAAAGGTAAGCAGAGTGGGCAAGAAATTGACGCCTGGCAAAAAGAGTTCTAGAGGGAGGGGTAGTAGCTACTTTACATTTTCTTCTACCTGAATGAGCCTTATATTCGTATGGCAAAATTTTATGTAGTTTAAGAACAGAGTTGATAATATAAAGTTTCCTAAGTGATAATATTTTATGGTTTAAATATAGTTCGTCAGTAGAAAATGGCTTGAAGAACGGCATCTCTGGGCTCTTTCCGCTTCAAGGAATTTTATTTTAGTGGCACCACCCCAGATGGTAATACAATAACACATAACTGATTGTGCTAATGTAATGTAGATACGCTCTAAGAGGTCAAATCTATGTATGTATTTACAAAAAAAAAAATGTATATAAGTAGTTTATCAGCCATCTCGTTACCATAACACAAGCATTAGGTTGCTTAGCTTGGGACTATATGGCGTTGTGTGAAATGTCCAAGAATATTATTATTATTTTTTTGTTTTCTTTCTCGGGTCTCTGGAGACCCGGTCCTTTGGTAGGCGTACGAGGGGCCGAAACCAACTCGCAGAGGCCCCGTTAGAAATTTCAAATGTAATGGGGCACCAACCGGCGATTATCCCTGTATGCACTGTGAAAGTATTCCCAAGGACAATCCCCGGTTGGAGCAAGAATATTGCAGAATATGGAAAAAAAAAAGATGAAACGCTATGGGTTTGGGCGGTTTAGTGGACTGATAATCGTTTATTATAGAACTATTGGCCCCTGCCTGACCACTAACAATATACACGGCTTTTAAATGGCAGGGGGTGACTTGCACACTCAATGAATGGGCCCCCGAAAACGGTCGCTAGCACAAAGTGACGTAGCGCCAAGGAGGCAACATAGCCTGAGGTGCTAGAGGAGTGGAGAGGTATACCATGGCTATCAGGACAATCCCGGAAGTGCGGTCAAGATCCCTACCAGCATCTTACTGGATTATACATCCTTCTCCCGAGCACGTGTGCTCTAGCGAATCTCCACTCAGACCGGCCAATTAAGGCAAGAGAGAGGTGGGAGCTCTGTTCCTCGTCAGTATTCACTCTGGCCAGTCAATAAAGGCAAGCCGTAGATGAGGAACAAGACTTCTCCCGGGAGATAAGGTTCGTGGGGTCGCTACTGCCCAACAGTTCGCCACAAAACTGCCTTGCGGATTGTATCTCTCTTTGTCTGGCCCCTCACCCTAGGTATGACCTAAGGTTCATCGGGACGCGCAAGCCCCACCACGACGTCAACGTAGAGATACTGCGGTAGGGTTATATTATTATTATTAATTACCCCAAATAGCACGCCGATCACCGAACATGGCATTTGACTCGGATCTACGATTGCTGTGATACACACATAATATTTAAAATTTGCCCAAATTAGGGGGCGAAGTATTCCTCTAACAACTTATTTGATATTTTTCTATTGCTCTTTATTTAATAACACAAAATCGCTCCACAATCCACTGAATTACTTCGTGAAAGAAATGTAATTTTCTCAACGTTGCTGTTCACTGATTTTCCAATTTAACGCAATTTTTTGTTGTGAATAGACTCGTTATGCGAGAAAACTTGTGTAAGTAAGGTTCTTGAGTAAATGCGTATTAAGTTATATGTCGAGTATTTAATTTTATGTTTCTTCGAGAGAGGCGATAAAGTTCTTAAATATATTTAAGGGTGAGTGGATGTTTATGTACAGCAAATAAGAGATTAATAATTAGTGTAAGCTTTAATCTATGTATGTATAAAATGAACTTCAAGCACAGGATTACTCTCAAGTTTTACTTATCGAAATAAAAATATGCTAGTTACCTATATGGGAATGAACTCTCACTTCGCAGAACCTACCATACATGTTAACACTGTACGGTTAATTACATTAACTACTAAAAATCTTTCCGTTGATGGCTCCCATTTTTTTCAACTAATATCAAAATACAAAATGCATTTTAATATTCACATACAACTCGCAAACGGCGAACATTTTCATCAAACCTAGATATTTCATAATAAAATGAAAGAGTATGAGCTACGTATAAGCCAGGCAACAATTTTAAAAGGCGCACGATACATCATCGTTCGAAGCACAGTAAAGATAAAAGTGCAAACAAAGCGATCTTATCGACCCAGCAGACGCAATGCGATCAGACAACACACAAACCAAGAACATAGACCTCGTTTCTTACCCTTTTAAACCCCTTTAACACATACGTGGAATAGCTTGAAGGGGAGTGCAGAAGGTCATCTTACATTAGCCGCTTGCACTTAGTATAGCCAGAGGCATTTAATAGTACCTCTCAAAAAGTAAACTAAGAAACAATAAGCCATACACCATATTGTTTGCCCCAGTTATACAATACCGATGCTATCTCAGTCTACGAAATTGAATTTCAGTTTCAATTTAATTTACAGTACTGTTGGGAGAATACTTCAAAATAAATATTAGTTCCTTTATTTCTGTGCCATGAGTAATCCCAAGAAAATTGTTAAAATATTTTTGTTTTCTTTTGTATTGGTAAAGAAGATACTCGTAGATTTGTGTTTTTGTTTGATGGCAGGAAACGCACACACTACCTATATAAGTTGGGTTTTTAAATGTTAATAGGACAAGTTTTTTGTGAAATCTAGAGAACAGTTTAGGAACTAATGTGAGCTATTACTTTGATACACTATAAGTAATCTATACTTATAATAAATCTGTAGAGAGGCCAATTCTGTACATGAAATATATTTCCAAAATAACTATCAGGGGGTGATTAGGGATCGATACTGATGCCAAAAATGCAATCAGTAAAATTTTTGTCTGTCTGTCTGTCTGTATAACCGTTATAGAAACAAAAACTACTCGACGGATTTTAACGAAACTTGGTACAATTATTATTCATACTTATAAGTAATAGTAAACAAAATTATTGATCTGCATGCCTTAAACCAACTATACTGGTGTCGGCGTCCTGTCTAAAAGGATGGGCTGAATATACCAGTATTTTACATGTAGCGCCTACCTACCTGACCTCCACAAATCAGGAATTGTGTAACACGATTACCCTTCGACAAGGGTCTTTGTGTCACATTTTCTGAGTTCATAGTACCAGTAACAACCTTTAATGATCCAAATGATAACCTGGGTCACTGACTTAATGTACTCTTCGAGGTACTGGGGAAACTTGGTGGTTTGGTCACCCACCCATGGATTGATTGACATTGGTAAATGTACCTTAACCTCGAAGTTCGTCCCGTGTCGCTTTCATTATTTAGCCACAAGTTTTTTTTTAAGTAACCCAAATCATAATTCAGAAACATGTCCATACCCCTATCTCACAACAACAACAGCCTTCCCCTCTCCCTAAGATATTTTCCAGCGACACTCAATTACCGACTCAAATCACATATCACAAAAAGATTACGTAAAACTATCACGTATGCAGACTTATATTAAGCCGAAAACAGCCCAGAGGTCCTCTGTGATTTTGGCAAGCGTGCATCCATGTTACCACACAATAGATAGGCACAGAAGTCCGGCTCTACACAACTAACGAAACAAGGCACACCCTACGACGGTTGACTAACTATAACTTTACTACCTATTTTGCAAATGGTGACTAAAATGGGGCATGGGGCCTAAAGTGGGAACGAAAATTATTACAATGTTTATTAATGTAAAAAATTGTCAAAACTGCTTTGATTGCTTAAATGAATTTTCAACCGTCAATCGCATCAATTCAATAATTTCCGTTAGATATCGATGTTTTTTGGAAGCACAATTATATTGTCTTATCTTTATAGACACTCCTTTCCTATGCCGCCTCGTACACGTCATAGCGGTGCCTGTCCAGATCGTTTTTCCACCGCTTTGTTGTTCGGCTTCGACGACAGCAACGCCATCTATGTCAGTGTACCAAAAAGTTATCAAAGTTTTCGTAAAATAAACTTAAGAACGACAATCTTCACCAAATACCACGCAGTTTTGACTACTGCTGCACTGCTTCACGTAGACATGCGTCTATGTACCTTCTGATTATCTTTCAAGCTAGGTACGTTTTATATGTAGGTACCTCTATATATATGTTAGTGATCACATTAACATCTACCCTCTCATAAAAGCCAATGGACTCGGTTGCGCAATATGAGAACTGTATCGTTTTATTTTACTGTTATTTCACTTTCTATTTCTTCTCAGGTCAATCTGGTTTGTATTTAAAATATTGTTGGGTAACTAGGGAATAATGAATAGGAACTAGCCCATCTCGCATTTGGAATTAAAGTTTCTAGACTTCTTTTTAATTTCAGAGACTTCGAGTTTGAGAATGCTGCAATATGGCTATTGTATGGCAAAAATAACGATTTGCGACATTTTCATACCCATTTCCAGAAAGAAGATCACACCTATATTTCCAGAAAGTTAAGGTCATGGCATATTATACCGGCACCGCAACTGCACAGCTGCAGCACGGCGTTGCCTCGTATTTAGACTACGGCTACCCGGCGCACGTCGTCCGCTCGCAGTCCGCGCACCAGCCGCGAGGTGCAAGCTTGCTGTCACCGCAAACACAATTTTACATGGCATTTGTCATTGAACACGCCTAGGACTGGCGAATCGGAATTGGCGCGCAGTAAACACGCGGACGGCGCGCTGTAAGCACGCAGGCTGCGAGTCAAGTTGTATTGAAGCGGTTAACACGCTAACTGCCTGTCGTTGGCTTTTTGACATTGACATTACAAAATGTATTATACGACACACGAAATAAGGACTAATTTGAATGACAAGATAATTGCTGGGCTGGAGCGGTGCCGTTGCGATGCTGTTATAGTGTGCCATAACCTTTAGAGTGGACGGGTATCTTTATATCACCCACATCCTGCTGCAGTGCGATTCTGTAAACATGTCGAAGTGATCACTTAGGCGAAGTGAACGACAATTGAGCTGTCAAACCATAAACAAGATGGCATGACAGCTCACTTGCCGTTCACTGCACCTAAGTGATCACGGTGAGATGTCAACAGAATCGACCGGCTGATCATGTTTAAGTTCCTGTCCATGAACCGGGTATTGCAGGCTGCTGTTCCATGTTACGGAGTTATTCGAAAGTGTGACCGCGGCCCTGGAACGCAAAGGACATTGGCAGGAATACGTATAGGTTTTAGTCAGTAAGAGACTGACACTCCTTCCTGCTCCACTTAGAGCGGGAGGCGTGTTTTGATAAAATTAAAAAATGGCTGCTGGACCATAATTTTGTAAAATATTCAGTGGGCATACACATAGTCATTTTTTACTGGGCTATGAGCGGCTCGCAAGTGAGAAATAGCATATTTTGCATACCTACAGGAACGGACCTTATGGAAAAAAGACTTTAAGTCTCATAATACGTGTATATTATATTACTCCTTAGCGAAATAACAACAGATTCATAAATATGGAAATATTATTTCCTGTCCTCATTTTGCACTACCTACAACTGGAATAATTTTATTCGTAACTGAAGGCTGATTAAAATAACGGATGTACATTTTTCTGTAACAAGTCGACATTACAGGAAGTTTTGTCAACCAAGATAAATTCAAGACAAAAATACGCATTACACTTAATTATAATGAGATTTACCTGCTAAAACACCTGTAGAAACATTTTTTAAAGCCCGTCACACTGTTGGACTTTACTCTGAAAAATTCAAAATAATTCCAGGCTTATCGCTCGCCATTTTTATTTTAAAACATCGGTTACATTTTATTCACCGACATAACCCTAAACGTGGCACACGGCTGCCATTTGCGGACATCCGTACCAACCTAAATTTAGCATACCGCGCTGACCCCCAATCAGATCCCGTATTGAATAAAAACTCGTATTTGCACATAAACGGCGTGATCCACAAATACACGGCTCGGGTATCGGTTGACCTCTTTGAATCAATGATGAATCCAATTTCACCCTACTTTTACGTACGACAGTCTCATTTGGTCACAGGTAAAAACATTTACGTGAAACACGAACCAACGGACCACTTTGTCACAGAGATTTAGAGCTCGGAAATAGATTTATTATTCTTTTTGTGAACAACTATTGTGCCTCCCCCTCGGGTATAAAAAGTACTCGAGTGAGGGAAATGACCGAACTTTTGTCTTTAAATTATATCTGCCGCCCTTCAGAGGGGCAGTGCGCGACATTCCCGTTCAGTACAAGAAGAAACAGAAATTTTCTCTTCGTATTTATAATAGGTATATTACCTACAATAAAAAAGTTTGAATCGTTTGCGAAACACTGGAATATCTTTATTTTAATCTATGGCAAAGCAATTACCTCGGGCGACACATAAAATCTGAAGTGGTCGTAAAAATTCTGGAATCATTCGTAAAACTGCTATCTAAAATCTTTTGAATCGAATTTTCAGCTAATTTGACAAATAGTAATTTATTCATTCGCATTTTATTCTAGTAGAACGAATAGAAAATTAAAAGATTACGGCTATAAAAAACCTGTCTTTAATGATTCTTTAAGTTAAAAGTTATAACATAAAAATGTTTCGATCGTTTATGAAGTTGTAACACTAACGCACGTAACTTCTTCATTCCAAAACTTATTAATTGCCCCGAATTAACGCAATATAAGCTTTTATTAAACATAATCTAAAACAGCCTATTATGACTAACTAATTGCCAGTTCAAACAACTAATCCACACCCACTTAACATATCAAAACAGCGCAGTTATAATAATCGCCTTACTACAAACTTACGCTATACGCTCTTGAATCCCTACGAAATATACCAAGTGGCGTAGTTAGGCAACTGCAAACAAAGGCAGTTTGCATTACAACACCACGATACATATGTATGTGTGTGTATATGTGTCCGACATTCTCTGTCTCGCTCATTAATTCAAGTATGAATAGCGCAGAAATTAGTGTCAGAGTAAACTCTTGTGTCTCCGTTTGTGTTGCTGTGGACTGGGGCTTAAGACGGATTTACTGGGCAGACGGAATTCAGACACCTTGTCGTAACTTCTTAGTATGTTGGGCGGGGGATTGTTTTGGGATGGCTGCTTGTATTATCGTTAGAAATGTAATATGTAAGATACTGTTTTGTGCCAATTCTAATAATTTTAAAATGTCGTTCGCATTCGCTTGGCAATCGCAATCTGTCAAAAATATATGGATATTGAAGCGAACGTTGCTTAAACGTTATGAGAATTGGCCCTCAGATAGTGTAAATTGTCAAAATGTGAAGTCAGAGCTCAATAAGATAATGCAGTATGTAAAGGAATTTTAAAGGTGTTTTTTTTTTTTTAAAAAACCAAGATTTTATTTGTGGCTGTGCACACAAATAAAATACAAATGTCGTAGATAAAAAAAACACGTTAAAATAATATAAACTACCAATGATAATGATAATCACATGAAATGAAGAACAAGTCTTATACATCGTTAAACAATTGTATAAAAAATCAATTTCGGATACCAAAGTAAACTTAATAATAAATCCAACAAGAACGACGTCAAAGGATGGCTTTCCTATCCATTGGAAGGGCAAATGGTAGCAAACCGCGATAAACAACTACTTTATGAAGGTATTATATAAAACGGTTGTATTAAAAATCAGTTGCAAACATGCTTTGTATTCAGCGTTCGCCCGCAGCCGTATCGGGGAACACTAAAATTTATTTTGCACTCAAAAGGGAAATGAGATTATGTTTCAATAACAAACATATCCGGGACTACACGTTGCAGGAATAAAAAGTCACATCCCGGGAATTTATTTACCGCTTTCGAACGAACTATTCAGTTCGGGCGAGTTTTATACCGGGCCCGGCGTCACTCGCTGAATATCTTATTTTTTACAAAAAACGTGACACGCCGGAAAGTTTTCAATTTCCTCGTGCTGCTGGAAATAATTCGGTAGTTATCAATTTTGCTAGGGAGGTTAATGTTAAGATGGTGCTCTTAAATATTTTGTAAGAGGAAAATGCTGTTGGGGAAAATTATTCGGGACCAAAAATAAAATACTACTGCCGACATATTTAATTTGTTTCAATTATTTTATCCAAACCACTTACAAAAAGTCAGTCGACAAATAAAACTAGTAGGTAATCGTTTTCAAAAGAGAAATATTTCTTTCTTATTCCGACGAAATCGACGGCAACTTTGTTTGACACAGGTACCCGGAAAAGGACAAAAAAAAGTCATAAAAACTTTTGCTAACTAACCCGAAACTCCCATTAAACCATATTAATCTGGGAATTTAACTTGTTACAGTCGCATAATATAACATAAACGGTATGCTTTACCTCCCAATGAAACGAAAGGCTGCTGTAATATTTTGTTATTTGCTTTATTACTACGAGCTACGCTTGTTAAGAGTCCTATTACGAATCGCAAATGCTCTTTTGCAATAGACGAAGTTACGTTGGTCTGCGTTGGGAGTACATCTATAGTCCGCGAAACTATTTTGATACTTACTAGTCTGAATAGGATTATAGTTTATTTGGGCGCTCGCGCGAGGCTGAGGAGCGCGCGCGCTGAATTGACGCAGAATATATAGTACTTTAATTTTATTTATTGTAATTTTGTCTAATTTTATTGACAAACGAAAACTAATGAAACGTATTCATTGTAGATTGAAATTTTATATCATATTAATTTATTTGATAAAATTGTTTTTATTTGGAATATAGTGGACGCTGAATCAAGACATTTCTGGCTTAAATTTGGCTTTCTTTACGTTTTTTTCCGTGAAAACTCAAGGAATTTAAAGAAATTCTAGAACTCCAATAAACAAGTAAAACATTCAACTTACCTTTTAGTAATTTTAGCTTTTAAAAGAATTGATTGTAACAATGTGAATTAGACCGTCAAAGTTCCATCGCCGACATTTTTTCTTGCAAACTGAGTTCGTAAAATATTTATAGTAAATTACACGAAAATAAAAATGAAAATTTGTAACTCTAACTTACAAGAAAGAGACTGGCACTATCGTTATTCATGATCAAATAATTAAAATATCTTACTGCTGCTGATAATTACAGCGTCAAAAATCATGAATTTCCGTAAAAAATGTAATAGGACTCTTAAGGCGTCGTCTTTACAGCAACCATTGTGCTACGCGATCGTAGCATATAAAACAGTCGTCTACGTTACGACTCTACGCATTTCCGACATCATTATTGAATCCATTTATCATTATTTGGAGTATATTTTTTGTTACTATAAAAGTCCGTTCAATCCTAATGAATGTTTCATAAATAATTTATAATGCTGTGCGCATTATAATAGCTTTTATAATGCGCACAGCAATAGAGTGGAACTCTCTGCTTGCGTCTGTGTTTCCGAACGCTTACAACCCTAATTTCTTCAAAGTTTGACTGAACAGGCTCCTTCTGGGTAAGCTCGCTCCATCGTGTACTTAGGCCCGTATTAATAAAAGTTACTCAGCCCGTGAGAGCGCACTTGATTTGAATGTTGAGATGCTGATCGTATTAATAAACGTGATTCTTCATGTTCTCAAGTAGCGGATTAGGCGTTCGTCATCAACTGAGTGACGTACTGATTAATAAACGAAACTCGACCCTTAAGTACACAACGAGCGCGGGTTGCTGAGATGCTATATCGTGAGTGCAGATAGACCGTGACTTGAGGAGTGATTAGCGTGGCGCGAAACATGGAGTTTGAAAATATTTTGAGTGATATTAATTATTACGATGAAATAGACTACTATGACGATATTTTGTGGCCTTTACGTTTGCGATTACCAAAAGTTTATATAAGGGATGCTTCAAATCCTTTTGAGATACCAAGAGAAAATTTTAAAAAACGATTCAGATTTGATCAAGAGTCAGTGTTGTATATTGTATCATTGATCAAAAACTCATTTGTAAAATATAATAACAGAGGTCTTCCAATTTCCCCGGAAATAGCCGTCCTTTTAACCTTAAGGTTTTATGCAACAGCATCATTTCAGGTTAGTATGTAATATTGTAACTATTGTAAAGTCAGTAATAAACTATGTAATACTGTAAATAGATATCCATTATTCATATGGTAATGTACCTAACGTACTTAATTAATTTATATTTCAGCTTGTTTGTGGTGACCTAATACATTTATCACAACCTACGGCTTCAAATATCATAACCAGAGTATCAAAACTATTAGCTCTCCAGCACAGAAAATACATCAAAATACCTCGAGGAGATAATGCTAGTACAAATAGACAACTGTTTCAAAACTTAGGAAGTCATGGACGTTGGCCTGGACTCCCAGGAATTGATGGCGCTATTGACTGCACCCATATCAAAATAGTAAATACACCAGGATGCCAGCATCATGAAGTATATAGGAACAGGAAGTCTTATTTTTCAATTAATGTACAAGTAAGTTAAGATAAAGACATATTTATTGCTTAACTGTGTACATTAAGATCTTATAAAAAAAAACATTACAATATTTAATTGTTTCAACAGTCTACCCAAGTCGGCGTCAGAAGCCTCATAATTGTGCAGGACTATATACTTTTGCTGTTTAAATTGTTTTCAAACAGTCACAGATATTCAAAAAAAAAAACCCTATAAATTCATAATTAAAGTGAATTTTTTGTTTTATGAATGCAATTTAATTTAAGTTTTCTTTTTTCAGGCTGTTGTTGGCCCTCAAACTGAATTTTTAGATATTGTTGCTAGATGGGCTGGCAGTACGCATGACTCAAGAATATTTCAAATGTCTTCGGTGTACATGAAATATACCCAGGGCATCTTAGATGGAAGACTTGTAGGTGATAGTGGATATCCTGCGTTACCATTTATACTTACGCCTATAAGGCCTTCTCCTGAAGATCCCCCTTCAATACGGTATAATAGAGCTCAAATAAAAACCAGAAATATTGTTGAGAGAACTTTTGGAATTTGGAAACATAGGTTTCCTTGTCTTTCACGGGGGTTAGGAAATAAACTTTCTACTGTTTCAAATATAATAGTCGCTTGTGCAGTGTTGCATAACTTGTCATTGATTTTAAATGATAATATTGAAATGTTTAATGAACAAGACCATAATGATGCGGTAGATGAACCAAATAATAATATGTCTGGCACAAGCTCAGGGTTTTTACTGAGAAATACAATAATAGAAAATTTCTACCAATAATTTACAGTATCTGTTATGTGATTGTGATATGAGTAATTTCTGTAATAAATGTTTATATTTAGCTGTTACAATTCAAGTCAAAATATGTTTATCTAACTGTAAGTAACTTTTTAAAAGTGTTAAAGACTTTAAACTGTTAAAGACTCAAGACTGAAATTAAACAATGTTTAAGTAAAATAAAGCTTTTTTATTAATATACTAAAGTTATCAATCATAATATGATACATTCCCAATAGGCTATTTGCCGAACTATTTTTAATTCTCCGGGATCAAATCTGTAACAAAACACAAAAGCTTTTAAATATTAGCATGTAAACCACAAGAAACAATCAATCCATCATCTCTCAAACCTACAAGTTAACATTGTAATTAAAGTACCTGAGGAACATGTTTTTTGCTGAAGGATCAGCTCAGCTAGGTCAGCTTTTGCCTTCGCTTCACGAAGCTGCTCGTGAAGGACCTTCATCTCTACTTCATGTTTTTCATTGGCCCTTATTTGCCGATTCTTAAATTCCCTCTCCAAAATTGAATCTTTATGGCGCTGACCTGTCAGCGCCACTGGTCTTTGTTCATTGGGTACCACAGTTGGAGCAGTTTCTGCCACAGAGGTTGGTGTGGATACCTGTGGAGGAGCTGCTGTAACCACTTGAAATGGGTCAAGAGATGCAGCCACAGTTATTTCATCTATGTAAACGGGTTGCACCATAGGATCTTCCGTAATATCTGAAAAGCATAATGATTTTAAAATTAAAATCAATCAATCATCATGCATTATGTAAGTACTAAAAGCTATATGTTATCCTGTGCTTCTTTATGAGGTGTAGTACAAAGTAAATTTATATTTATGTGAGTAAATATTAAATACTAATACATAGATGTACTCAAGTTTTTTAGATAGATATAGTATTTACCAAGAACTGCATCTGAATCTGTCGCAGTATCTATCCCAACTATAAGTGCTGGGACCACTTCAGCGACATCAGGGTCAATTGTGGCATCACTTATTGATGGCCCTCCCCCTGTGGCCATGCGGTGTTGGCGTTCCTTGGTCAACGCCTCCCTCTGTCTCTGTTTTAAATTCATCCAGAGCCGGCGCAATTGTTTATTTGTTGCCTAGAATAATAATAACAAGGTGAATGTAATTATTGCAACAAAAAAGAACAAGCCAAAATTTGTCACTAGCATAATTTCATGGAAATTAGGGTCAAAATCTCAAACAATATTAGGGTTCCTTTTGTTCTGTAACCTGATGTCACAATATTAAACAGTAAATAATGTAAATAATTATGTACCTGGGTAGATGCGTGCGGACTAGCATTGTATTCTGCTGTTATTTGGTTCCATGTCTCATTTTTATGTCGCAGAGACGCACCATCGGTGTCCTTATTTTCTATTATTGCCTTATACTTTTTTAAAATCTCTAAAAAAAACTTTTTCTCCGTTGGAGTAAATATATGCTTCCTATTTTCCATTTTAATGTGCCGGTAAACAAACAGATGATGTTATGTTTGGTTGGCTTGGCAGTTAGCAGTTAGCCATAGAGTATGTAAACTTTTCCAGTTAGCGGGTTTGGCGACCACAGACTACATAGAGATACTTTTTTTTTACATTCACGCTACATTGCGTTATGTTGTTTATACTTGCTGAGTTTAGTAGTAAACAATTAATGTAGTATTGGGAAATAAATACACAAACTTTTTAACAATTTAACGCTTTTTTGGGTAGCAACCATCTTTATAACGTGTATTAGCGCTATTTATTAAAGATTTAATTAAATAAAAGTATTTCAATCAAAAATTTTACACCTTATGATATAGCAATAACGAAATGCGACAAATGTCATTCAAAACTTCGGTCAATGTGACGTCATCGTTCACGCGATCAAGGCATCAAGTACAGCTAGGTGAGGAGCTGATCTTGGTAACTGAGATACTGTATTTATGTGACTATTAATAAGGAATAATCTTGAGATGCTGATGACGTCATAATGGCGTATCAAATGATAACGTACTTGAGTACGTTGTTGAGAGACGTTTATTAATACGGGCCTTAGTCTCTGTCATCTCTGACCAAGACTCGAGTCAAAAGCAAACCCAGAACAAATTATTTATAAAAAAAATAACGTAATTCCATTAGTCTAGAACTTATGAAAAACTCTATTTAAAAATATGCCCTAATAGGCCTTACTTTGACTGTACTATCAGTAAACTGACTCTTCACAAAATCTTTAACAATGACTCAATTTTCTTCCGGACATTCGAACCATTTTTTGTTCAACGAGTTCTTCTCTGAAAAGTTAACGAGTCATTTATTAATATTAATTAATGGGTAACAAGTTTTGAGAAAACCTATTAGTTTTGTTTTTGATTCTTCACACTTTACATTTTAAATGTAAACTACATGACATTACATTTTAAATGTTTAGTAAACTACATTTTAAATGTTAAGTGTTAAATGATTTTTTGTAAATTTTATTGATTTATTAGCATTCAACTAGAACTCATCTGCAGTGCTCGTCCATTCCACCTAATGTATTTGTAAAATCACCTACCTCTAATTAGTGCCTAATTATTAATGTATCATTTGAATTAATGAACATCATAAGTTAATAAGCATGCATTGCAAATTCGTATCAGGTTTTGCGCAGTTAAACAAAGCACCGGAGTATAGCAAAGTATTCATTTTATTACAATCCGAAGGATTTTGTAGGGTACTACATAGATCATAGTCACATTGTTACAGTACGAATATTCTAACTTTACCCATGCGAAGTTGGCTGTTAGTGACGACCGCGCAGGGTCCATCGCGTAGAAAAGTGTTACGTTCGTAGATTATGTTTTTTTTGTGTACGTGTTATATTTGAATTTTGAAAAAATGCATGCAATAACAATAACTCGATCACAAAGTAACACAACAAACACATACACTACAAGAAAACACAAAATACAAGTCAAACAGTAAGAAAAAACCAGAATAATTAATTAAAACAATAACAACGTTTAACACTTTGCGCACCAACAGTCGTATTGCATTGAGGAAGCGAGGCACAAGTATGCATCAAACGTATACGAGTGACTGAGACGGCATACGCGACGTACCCGCGCATGCGCTTTTCTATGTTTCTTGTCAAATTGACATCCTGCGCAATCGATTGCGACGTACTTCGCATGGGTAAACTTAGATTATTGGTACTGTACTAACACTCTAGTATACAAATACAAAATATTTAGTGCTTCATTAGTTTACATAAGTGTTTTAAGTGTTTGAAGCTTCCCTTTAAGGGGAATGCTCCAACCAGCCCGCGAAATTCAAAATTTCTTGCGTTTTTTGCAATTTGCAGGCCAGTGCTAGGTTGTATGTTGATTTAAATATTATTCGCGGCTGTAAGACGTATGTAGTTACAGAATTATAATCATCAAAATCACCAAAAAAAAAAACAGAAAAAGTCATTCCTAGAGCTTTATGAACTTAGAGCGTTGTATTGATGATTTTGATGATTATAATAAATTCTGTAACTACATATGTCTTACAGCCGCGAATAATATTTTAATCAACATACAACCTTGCACTGGCAACCACGCTGCGTGGCTTTTTTATTTGTTTACAAGACTTAATTAATCTCCCATTCATGTTAAGTTACTTTCATGTGAGCTAAGTTCGCTTGTTTCGCTCGCTCATCTGTCTCCTGTTATTCCATTCGGCGATGTGACTATCTGTCACTCCTAGATAATTAAATACTTATTTTATTCGTTTCAAAACATTTCACATGTTGCCAGATACTTGAAGGATCATAAATTGCTGGGCCAGCCGTCCACTTAATTTCGAGAATCACAAAATATGTTAAGTATCTGCTTTTGAAATGTGTAGCATGAGATTTGGTACTCAGGAAATCAATCAATCTTTGTTTTAATGGGAAACAAACGCGCCATTTGCCAGACGTTATTCGAATGCAATATTTTACGTTAGTGGAAATACAACCTACTCCTCAATTCGTTAGAGTCGATATTCGTTAGCGGATAACATTATCGACTCAGGCGCTTGTACCTGAAACCCGAGAAATGATGCATGCACTTATGATGTGCACTTTAACTGGGGTAAAACCCACAGGCACTTTTGGGCTATTATTAAGAAATTGCAAAAAAAAGCCCAACAGGACGCCGGTCGGTGACGCTCGTGATTTTGGAAAAGCGCGTCACTTGGCGTTAGGGCTTGGAAGGATACGGAGCCAAGTTAGGATTGATGGCTCTGACATCGCGAGACTCTGTAAGCGATAGGCTAGTGAGAAGACTGATAGTAGTCAATGCCATATGGCGAGATGGTGTAGAGCTGTTGTATCGCGAGTGCAAGTAGTATTTATTAGATTAATATAAGTTAGAAATAATTTAGTATTGAATACGTGTGTGTGTGTTTGTGCTGGTGTGAATGGGTGAGTCTTTTATTGTTCTAATTTACTCTGGGCTGATATTGTGTTTCATTATACACAGTGACACTAACGGAGCCGCAGGCAAACCTAGTTGTCTATAGGTTGTATAACAGAACAGACAGATACGTGTTGCTAGAGAGTTTGTTGTGCCATTTCTTCTCTCTAGCCCAAACACTAGGAAGTGGCGACGGGTGGGCGCTTTAAGGGCTGTCTATAGGCTTTAAGAGTTGAAGTTCTCAACTATATTTATTTCTTGAGTTTATAACTCTCGATTGTAGTAACTATTTGTATTTGTATTGATTCTTGAATTTATATTCTCTACCTGCGACCACTGATTCGGTCAGATACGAACACTGTGTCTTACAGATGTACTTGTTGTACAGAGAGTGCGCTTCCTGGGGTTGGGTTGACCATATCTATCTTATATTATACAGTCTAAGGACTTAGGGACCATGTCTCTATATTATGAGCATGATGTTTGACGTTCTGCCGCTGGAACTAGTCGCTCCGTTGCTAGACAAGGACGGTCGCACGGTTGGCGCAGGGAAAGCCGCCTCGTCACGTTTACAGTTCGACCGAACTGCTAGGGACCGCGTTTCCTATAAACGTGTTGCCGACACCTTGTTGCTGAAAAGCCGCTGGTGTCACTTAAGGAAGTGTTGCTCTGAGTGCTATGGGTGCAGACGTGAGGTATCGTGCGAGTAACTATTGACCTTATACCAGTTACGCTAGCGTAAAGGTTTCTCACACGATCTATTATTAATTAAAATAGAGTAATTGATTTTCCCTTTGTTATAAGGTGAGCTTCTGAAACCATTCCTATTTTATTTCATAACTATGAATTCCTAAGCCCTTCTATTATATATTTCAATCCAAACTTTGACCTATCAATGTGATAAGGCATTGGATTATTTCATACTTTTGGAATTCACTTCATAAAAGGCGGGAGGATGTCCAGTCTGGTCTGAGTCCTACGGAGACACGCGTTGGTTGGGGCGTGTTTCTCCCCCTTCGGGGGGACCGACCTTATCTATTAGGGTAATTTAGGAAAAACGAAAATTTTATCAGCCCCTAAGGGTAACTTAGGAACAGTCACAGCGACAACCTAACCTATCCAAGTCAGGGTATTTAAAATTTTCTGTATTAATTGGTTTGTAAACGATTACTTTTTTTTTTAATAAGCCTATTACTGCTTCAAAAGACAAACTTACAACAACAGACCATTCGAAAACATAAAAGTTTCAATACCTAACTACCGTTCTTTTTTATTTATTTTTATTTTTTTAGGAATGGGAAATCATCCAATAACTGATCCCACTCTGGGCGGAGCGGGAGGGAGTGTCAGACTTTTACTGACGAAAACCCATCCATGTTCCTTCATTGCCCTTTATGTACCGGAGCCGCGGTATCTCTTTCGATAACTACCATTTAACTACCGTCAAAGCATCCTTTTGTAGGTAATCGAAGTTTAAAACGGTATCGGTACACACGGAATAGTTAAAAGTTTAAAGAAAAAGCGGGCAGAGGGAATTTTAGTCTTGCAGACATTCCCTCTGCCCGCTTTTACAACTGGCGAACGATAAAATGTTGACGAAACTCTTTCTAAATTCACTACTGGAAATGGTGAGTTTTCTCGTGTATCCTACTTTAGTCCTCTAGTGGAAAGTTCAAGGCTTAGTTGTGTCTATTTGTTTGGGCCACACTTTGTGGTAAATCTGTCGTAAGATAAACGAAATAACATGGACAACCGAACAAACTATACACCAACAGTTGCATTGATTGGTACCTTTGAACATCTAATTAACCCAACTAGTGGAAGTGTCTATATAATATTAAAATTTGTTATACATACAAAAGCTCACGTTTTTTTTACATGAGAGCAGAAATTACTGAACGCCACATACTACGAG
The DNA here is from genome assembly GCA_963859965.1 of Ceramica pisi. Classification (NCBI taxonomy): domain Eukaryota; kingdom Metazoa; phylum Arthropoda; class Insecta; order Lepidoptera; family Noctuidae; genus Ceramica; species Ceramica pisi. The sequence continues at coordinate 8,784,451 of OY982544.1, read as the reverse complement.
CCTTACATATTGTATTTTTAAATGTAATAGGTGCAATTAACTCCAAAATGTTGCCCATGTGAATTTCAGTAGTTCACACGAATAAATTTTGCTGTGAGAAAATATTTATTAAAAAATCTTAAGAATCACTTGCACAATATCTCTAAAACATTAACTATAACGTCTCAAAATAATAAAAAAACCAATAGTTTCGTATCCATTTATTCTTTTAGGTAAATGTTTTTTTAAATCTCGTTACATAATTAAATACCGGCCAAGTGCGAGTTGGAGTCTCATGCGATAGGTATATGGATACCATAAACTAAAAAAGGCGTATTTTTTATGCGAATACAAGGGATCCTCCCTTAAATTTTTGATTTAAATTATTTAATTTTTATTATTTTTTGTTATAGCGACAAAATACACACTCCATGAAAAAAAATCAACTTTCTACCTATTCTTGTTATTTCTACAGTTCTTGAGATACAGCCAGCTGAAAAACAGACGAACAGACATTATTAAAAGGGTTCTATTGACTACCATTCGGGTTATTTCATTAAACAAAGCGTAACAATTAGAAACACCAAACACCACTTAGTTAGCCAACATTAATAAATAAATGCGCCACACTCGCCACCAAAACTGACCGCTCGCGTTCGTTAGATCGATGTCTATTAGTGACGTCATAAATTAGCACATATTATGCTAATGCTGGCTACACGCGTCGCGATCGTCGTGCAAAGTGAAATCTCATTTGTCATGATAATGCGCAGGAAGTTTGTAGCCGGCCTAATTATCGGATGCGCTGACAGCAGTAATTACTCATAATAGATTGTGCGGTTTTAGTGGCATTGAAAAAGGGTGTTTGGTATGGATTGTCAATGATGATAATATGAGCTAACTATACCGCGTGTATCTGATCGACGCACAAACGATTTCCATGGGTCCAGGGCATGATTCTGGACACCCCAGTGTTGGAATTTTTCGTCGGTTCTTTTCTCATTTTTTTCAAGAGTACCACAAATAGTATCTATTTGTGGTTTTATTCAGATTGCTCTTTTTAGTGAAAGTAGTTAATTAATTATTTTTTTGTAAAAAATCTCATTGGGTTAGGTCAGAATAACGATTATGAGCAGTCTAAAGTAAAAAAACCCTTGAAAAAAATTAAAAAATGAGAAAAAAGCCGACGAAAAATTCTAAGTGTCCAGAATCATGCCCTGGACCCATGGAAATCGTTTGTGCGTCGATGTCAGACACACGAGGTATATATTGTTTTAAACGTTCATGGTCACTAACATTAAAATAGTTCATAACAGTATTGCTACCATGTACCTTTTTATTTGCGAGTTTCCGATATTTCGGCACTGTTTCAAACGCCTTGATCACGGACTAACTGAAGCAAAAACAACAGCAATATCTTAACTAAATTGTTGACATGAAATTAGCAAACATAAAAAACTCGAATAATTCTCCCGACAGAATTTCGGACATGGTAGCTAATAATTAAAGATTGATGAAGAAATTATAGTGGACTAGAATTTGCGCGCAAATAGTGTACGCGCGTATTTCTGTTTTCCCGTTCCTGTAATAAGGAAATTCGGGAAATCCTCACTTAGTTTTCCCTTACGGAGTATAGGAAAGCTACATACCAAATTCCAGCTTTCTGCGACTAGTAACGTATTTTCGGCTGTGCGTTGTCTGTCAATCACTCAGTACCTACCGGAAGAATTCTATACCTATATTAGAATAAGTGTGTACGAAAACTTTTTACAAAAAAAAATACAACCGACTTCCAAAAAAAAAAACACTAAAATAAAAAATAACTTTAATTTCGGAAGTCGGTGTCAAAATACGAAGAAACTAATAAAAACACCGACTTCCGAAATTAAAGTTATTTTTTACGTTACTGTTTTTTTTTTTGGAAGTCGGTTGTATTTTTTTGTAAAAAGTTTTTTATTTTTCACTTTTTAGTGGGGTACCACTAAAAAGTGAAAAATAAAAAACTTTTTACAAAAAAAAAACGTAACCTAACAAACACACTAGTTGCCCATACGATTTTCGAAAGTTCCCGACTCGAGTTCGACTTCTCTGGGATGCCATCATCAGATCCTGGTTTCCTTATCATGGGACCATTTGGGAAGGATTCCCTTTCCAACAAAAAAAATCATTTTTAAAATCGGTTGGCAAGCGACGGAGTTATGCCCGAACAAACATAAAAAAAAGAAAAATATACAAACATCCGAATTGAGAACCTCTTCCTTTTTGGGAAGTCGGTTAAAAATACAGGAGCTCTGTCTGTTCGTTTACTCACATATTACGGTGGTATGACTATTTGACACGACCGGGGAGAGATCGGGTGCAGGGCCAACACATTTACGTATTTCCAATACATACACACATACCTACCAATTTCAAACTTCGCGCTGCTACTTCGAAATATCAATTGGTTGAAAACGGAACTAATCATACACAATACAAATAGGTGATACTTTCTAACCTCCTTTTTCTAAAGTCTTATTAAAAGAATAAACAGTGACTAGGTGCTTTTCAAACTCGATTTCTTTTTTTTATAGTAATTCTATGGATTCCTCACTGCTTGCAACAGATGCAGGAGTTGTACTTTCAAACATAAAACCACGATAGAACTTTCGAATCCAGAAAGAACCAAAAGGCTTGACAAATAATTGAAAAATTCTAATTAGTCCGTTATTTGGATTATAAAAAAATATTTGACCGGACTCTTTTAAGATTCTAAATACGTCACGCTGTGTTATAATTTTTATTGCGTTGTGACGTAACGAACCCCCAATCCAGAGTTTTCATGCATTTTAACTTTGTCAATATTCACTGATTGACAAAAACAAAAAATACGTGTCCAATATTTTTCAAAACACTAACTCACGGACTAAATAGATTTACAATTTATTAATAGTGGAAACTAGCCAATTTCTAAACGCTAATAGACATTTACAAACATCATACTGCTACTAACAATTCAAATATCCTATTACACAATACACACATATATGTAAATAATATCCAACATTTTTCAATGAAAGCGTGTAGGTATAATATATATTTCTGAACATACATTCACGTAATTTACTACAGCCAGTACTAGCAATCTTGCATTGTTTTATTGTTTACCGCGTTATTGCACAAACGAGTACAATAGGGTTGTTGACAACAATATGTTTACTTTTCTTTTATTAAAAAATCTCAATATTATTTTTTGACTGACAAGCGATGGAGCATAAAACTAATGAAATGTCAAGTGATGTAACACACCGTAATTTGAACGTCATAAATATCAAAATTTATCACATGAAATTGAACACGTCATATTTCTGAAGCGAGTCTTTTATTTAACACATTCACTGTCCGCAAAGCAGACACAATAGTTGAACAATCAGCCTGAACCACATATGGTTCATGGGACTGTGAACGGGTGGATGGTATCATGAAATGACTCCATCCGCTCTGGGCGGAGCAGAAAAAAATGTCAGACTCTTACTGACTGAAACCCATCCGTGTCCATCATGCAACAAGCTAATGTCATACAGATACATGTTAGCCTAATGCAATGGTTATCTATACTAATATTATAAAGCAGAAGAGTTTGTTTGTTTGTTTGTTTGTTTGGTTGAACGCGCTAATCTCAGGAACTACTGGTCCGATTTGAAAAATTCTTTCAGTGTTAGATAGACCATTTATCGAGGAAGGTTATAGGCTATATATCATCACGCTAAGACAAATAGGAGCAGAGCAGTAATGGAAAATGTGACGCAGACGAAGTTGCGCGGGTCAGCTAGTTGTTAATAGAATTTCAATTTGAGGGCCAATCCTACTAATATTTTAACAAGTTTCGCATTCGAAATGCGAAACTGCAATCGCAAACTGTAAAAAAGATGCAATCGCAAACTGTAAAAAAAGCCTTAAATATCATACATTTTTTATAGATTGTGTTCGAGATTCGAATATGAAAATTGGTGAAATTAGCACTTTGGGCTCTAAGAATTGTTGAAGATCTATAGCGCAACGATGCGATCGAGAATGCCGTTCATAATTATGAACGCGATGTTTGCATATTCGCGCGATGATCGCTGTCAACAGCTGAGGCTAATTTTTTAAAACTATGTTCACAAAAGCTGTTCGCAGCCTTAATAAATTTATAAGACAAGGGAACGCACTTGAGAAGCGTGGGTCTCCTCCATTATTTTTTAGTTTACTTAGTTTTTACTTTTTTTTTTTATACATATTATTTTAGCTGTTGCCTACCCTACCCGTTCTTGCCAGTAATGGAAAATGAATTGAACACTCATAATGTCGTACTTGTACCATAAATATGATTTGCAATACAATTTACGTAATCTCCGAAAATATGGCAATGGCTTTTATTTTACGTTCATAAAAAAAATTGTTTGAACAGAGAATTTGTTATTTAACTTTTATTAGTTATGGAATATCATCAGTAATATGAAAATATGCTGGTATTTTATATAAATTACCTATTTATGAAGAAAACAACCACTACCACCAACCACTAAGCGAGCGTAGTCATTTTTCTGTTTTGTGTTATACCTATGTATATAACACATAATCTTCTATAAATTTTCTGTTTCATATGATATTTCACTTATTGTATTATATATTTAACTGTAAGTTTTCCAAAAATAAATAAAATATTTATAAATATAAAAACGTAAAGTTTAAATTATATATATTAGATGTTTCCGTTGCTAAGTGACTGTCTGACTGACAGACAACGCAAATCCGAAACTGCTGTAGACAGCTGAAGCTCCGCAAGGGAGCACTAAGAGAGGAGATCCCGAAATTCCTGCGGGAATATATATTTAGCCTAAATATATACAAATATATAAGCTAAATATATATACCTAACTAGGTTTTTCCCGCGACTTCGTACATCCCATTTTTCCCGTTTTGAAATGAAAGCAGGTAATTATAAGCGAGAGAGAGTTAATACTTTCTCTCGCTTATTACCTGCTTTCATTTCCCAAATAACAAAATAACTCAAAAGACGTCTCCTGCTATCGCTCCTACCAGCTAGTCTATTCTGTAAATAACCATTTCGATATCGACTTCACCTGAGTGACTAAGCTTACAAAGTGAACTTTATTTCACACATCATAAGGTCTTATATTTATACGAATTTGAAACTCACCTCGGATTCCGCTGTCGAGACACGAAAATGTTGTTACAGAATAGCACTGCAGGGCGCTCCCTCAAACCGCCACAGCGACCGTTGAGACCCGAACAATACAAAGTGGAAACATTGGAAAAACACTGTTCCGTAATTGATTCTTAATCCCCCCATTTAAAACAAATCGTTTTGAAACGTTTTAATATCGTTCAGTAATAAAAAGGGGCCAGAATTAAAATTCTAAGAATTGTAATGGCTTTTGTTAAGCAATATCTTGTAAGAACGATAGCTAGATGGAATATCTTGGTGAGAAAAAACTGTAACAATCTATTTTGATAGCGTCCTTCTTTCTTTAGTATAGAGAACAAATGCACTACGCGGAAATGTCACAGGACTGACATAATGTGGATACGTCATTATTACTTTTTGTTTTATTTATTTATTTAATCTTTATGCACAACAGTGGTAAATGGGCGGACTTAATGCAACAAGGCATTCTTTCATTAGTTTTTTCTTACTAAATGTTTTGATGTATAGCGATAGTTTGAAAAAGCATAATAAATCACGTTTTCACTCTGGTAAGCGATAAACATAGGACAGTAGTGGAATAATAGATCTATGTTATATTCGATTGTAAATTAACAAACCATTCAAAGTAAATACGTCACCATGATATATTTTTAACATCTCAAGAAGAAGACTTTCAAATACCAAATAAATCACTCAAATATTTTACTTAAACAAATGCGAGGAATACACAAAAGCTAACTGAAGCCAGCCTTAGTTAGCTTTTGTGTATTTTACTTACTATATACGTGTATTCTACTTTTACGTGTGACTGACGGACGGATAGACGGATGGATAGCGAAAGCTTATCAAAAACCCTTATTAGGAACGCTAAAAAAGAACAGTTTTGTAAAGTACACACAATATTGCTGATGTAGGTGATATTTAAATGTTAAAAAGGAGTGTTTCCCTTAAAAGTCATTTTTATTTTCTTTTACAACCCTTTTTTTTCTATTTATTTATTTATGTACATTGTACACACAAGAAACCTAAATAAAAAAAATATATACAGGGAGAAGATCACTTAAGCTGCAACAATCAGCTCTGAAAGTTTTACTGAGATACAAATATGTATATACAAATATATAATTCCAACTTACAAACATTCACAAACTAACTAGCATTCGTAAAACTTGTCAATTTTGCACGAGAAAATAGTATTTTACTGTCAATTCTCATATGTATATTTTTTCTCCAATATGGATGTCCGCACTTTTTAATTATAATAAACCATCAGTGATAATGCTACATCATCATATCAACCGAAAGTGGTCGACCGCTGGATTTAGAACTCGCCCAACTTTCGCCACAAAAACCGGGTCCTGTGCGTCTCATATCCATCGGTTACACGCAACCCGCACAAGCAGTGCTATTCTGTAACAACATTTTCGTGTCTCGACAGCGGAATCCGAGGTGAGTTTCAAATTCGTATAAATATAAGACCTTATGATGTGTGAAATAAAGTTCACTTTGTAAGCTTAGTCACTCAGGTGAAGTCGAAATCGAAATGGATTTACAGAATAGACTAGCAGGTCATCGGTCCACCTTGTGGGAGCCCTTCCAACGCTGCATCTTCCGATACGCGGTCGCCACTCTAAAAGTTTACTACTGGTAATAGGGAATATGCATAAAAAAAAATATTATCTAAACAGTTTATCTAAAAATATACAAAAAAAAAGAGTGCAAATAGAATCAAAATTGCTCGAAAAACAAACGAGATATAATTATTTTAAACAAATATATCTATCCCTCTCGCGAAAACGCTGTTGTCTATGGCAGATGTATAGACGTCGCGGATTGTGACGTCAAATTCCATGTCGGACTTCTCGTTCTATTAGTAATCTTTGGAGCGTTATAACTTTATCGCTGATGAAAATATTTAAAAAATATTTTCTTCAGTGTTTACTGGAGCTTATAAGTAATTCATTTTATAAATAATAAAATCGCGTACATATTCCCTATTCATCTACCTATGGTAAATCACTATGTTTTGTACTGAAATATGGGTGAGCTCTTGAGCACTCGCCAGACGATTCTGTAAAAAACTCACCGTGTAAACTCACATGTAGTGAGTGTCAATCCGAGTAATCATGTTAGAGTTTCAGCTCACTTCAAACTCACTGCAACTAAGTTTTCACGCTAAGATGTTTATAGAGTGAATCGGCTGTTGTTATTCGACTAGATCAGTTTCTAGAGAAAAGCTATACTGATTCCATCTTGACATAATCGTTACATGGAAACAAATGAACAGAGAATCAATTCTACTACTTTTTAAAACAACGTTCTCATTCGCATGTCGGAAACTGTCACAAAAGCCTTATTTTCATATATTTTTTACAGATTGCGAATAAAATGTCTTTTGCTGAGCTGGGCCTATTTGGCTCATCTGTGGTAAACACTGTTTTCATTCACTAAACAATCGACACATTCTAACTTATAAAACTTACTTCTGTATTCGAATTACAAATTTTGACCAAGAAATACACTGTAGGTACTGTCTGTCGTCGTTTTATTTCTGAGCTAAGTCATTGTTAATATTAGGACGTCTCCCAACGTATAATATTTCACATAAAGAAGAAAGAGCCTTAAAAAAAGCAAAGGTCTCGTCTCGAATGCCTAAGGCAGTTTTTTGTCATGGCAACCCCCTAAAATTCCAGTGTTGTCATGGTCGTATAATCCTTTCCTTAACTAAGAAGAGGGCAATAACCCTTTAAATACCCGCAGGTGACGGAGGAAACTTCCACAAGCTTGGGCCTTTTATTTTAAAACAAGATACTTCAAGTACATGTCTATGTAATTAGTACTGCTATTCTGTAAGAAACCTGAGGTAAAGTGAACGTGAAAGAAGCTGTCAATCAAAAAGATCAAAATTGAAATTTCACTTTAACTTCACAAGAAACAAAGTTTCCATGGTGTGAGGTTTGTAGAATAGATCAACTGGTCACATAACAGAACACCACGCTATATTGATGATATCATCATAGTATGGTAGAAGCAATATATATTCTTTCATCTATGTAATAATTAAGGTCCAAAACAAGGCAAAAAGTATTGACTGAGCTTCGTGCAAAATATATTTGAGTTGCAATTGTTACGGTACCTAACAAAAAACTGGCCAAGTACGAGTCGGACTCGCGCACGAAGAGTTCCGTACCATTATATATTATAAAAACGGCAAAAAAAATAGTTAGTACTTAGTTTGTTGTTATAGCGGCAACGGAAATACATCATCTATGAAAAATTCAACTGTCTAGCTATCGCGGTTCTTGAGATACGGCCTGGTGACAGACAGACAGACAGATAGCGAAGTCTTAGTAATAGGGTCCCGTTTTTACCCTTTGGGTACGGAACCCTAAAAGAGTAAACTTTTCCTGTATTTGAGTTGAGAGGAAACTCATACAATATTTCATACTGGGTGTCAAAGTTAATATTCTATATGCTCTGTATTAACTTACCAACTATTTCCACAGCAACGAGTACCTAACTTATTTTACAACTCAGTCATAAAATAAATGGAAGCAAGGTTTTTTCATAAAAAAAAACAGCTAAGCTCTACTTTTTATTTCATTTCAAACTCTCTTAACGTCTTGCTATGAACTGAAATATGAATTTAAAGTGAAAAATATAGTGGAATAGGAAAAATAAGAGAGAAATATAGAATCCACATTAACATATACGAGTGAATCGTAACTTATGGTGAGAAAAATACGGCTGTCTTCTCGCGGCAGGATTATTAATCAAAAGTATTTGATACGAGGAAAATATGAATTTCCTCGTCGGTCGCCTGGCTGCTTAAGTGATACCTACCGCGGATATCAAAGAAATAATTTATTTTTCACCGCTAACAGCATTCCCTACAAACATTAATTGGTTTTACTAACTTAAGGGAGTTATTAAAATATCTGCTTTTGACAGGTTTGAAAAAAAATAAAAGGATTTTCTTGTTAGTAATTGGGTGATGGTCAACAGTAAGTATAAAAGAGAAATTCGAAACATAAATCTTGGTCGCGTTCGCGTCTTGTCCTTCAATATTGAGGACGACACTAAAAATGTGACGAATCCCTACAATGTAGTTTTTTAGGTCATTTGTAACACGCTCTACGAAACTGGGAAAAATACTCTTGCCATTTTGTTTTTTTTTTTCTTCGTGATAAAACACTGACACTAAATTATTATTCTTGTACTCTAGTAAAGTAGTTACGGAACAATAGCTCACGGGATTTCGACTCCAATAGCGCTTTATAAATAAAGCATCAATACAATAATTGAGTGTAAGTGAAGAATTTTTTGTCTCCATTTTCGATAGCGACACTTCGATCAACCAAGAAAGGCAATAAATAAATGAAGTAATCAGTTAGGCAGATGTAATACTCTTGTTGGCAAAACGACAGCAATATTGTCATTGACAGTACAATAAAACTATTGTAACCATGTTAATGTGTGTGCGTGTGTTTTAAAATTATATAACAATGAACCAACAGCTTTATCATATGTTAAAATAAAAGTAAGCATACTTGCAGATTTCAGCTTTCTAATGGAGAGTTGAAATTGCAAAATAAACCTAATTTTACTATATCATATTCATCCTGTGGAATTAGTGAAAGCAATTATAGGTGTTCCGACAGCTTCTCCTCTTTCTCTCAATGATAACTGACACCCAAGGGGAAAATGAAGTGCTCCATTCCCAAACAGAATCCACACGGCACAATATTTTGCCAAAATATTATCAGATAATTAACTTGCAAAATATTCCCCATATATTTTGGCAATAAATTATAATATTTGTAATTAGTTTGCAAGCACGTAGCAAGCGGTCCCTTCCGTATCCTACTGTTCGAGCCACAATTGTACCTACTCAATTTTAATTATGGTAAATGAAACATAGCTAAGGGACGATAAATGAGTTCTGAAATAAATTAATGCCAATTGGAGAAGACTTTTGAAAACTGATTGGTAAAGTTTATTCATAAACAAAGCAGTGCACAGGTGGTTTGATTGACGAGGGATTCCGTAGACTTTGAGATGATGATTAAGTGAAACTAATATTTCCTTAACATGAGCTGCGTGCGCCGGGATTTATCAAACAAATTATAAAGGTCCCCACAGACAGAACAAAGCGACAATTTGACAGCGAATTTTATAGAAGTTGGTCTATGAAAAGACTACATAGGTTGAATGTCACTTAGTATAACTAATTTCAACTGTATCAATCGAAGATTTTTAATGTCCACACTGGCTGCCCTTAGATATATTTTTTTATGTTTATAATTAATGTACAGACGTGTTTGTACAATTCACTTTAGGCATTGACTGAATAGTCGACATTGACTGTATTTGCATACAAATGGTTTTTGACACAATATTGTGACTTGAATTTGAGCAACTTTATAGTACGAGAATATAGCTTTTGACTACCTACTGCGAAAAATATACATGAATTAATATTTAATATTTGATAGATGTTATTGAAACAGTGCGATTGGTGGAAAATAAATCAATTTGGTGGAAAAACAGAAAAGTTATATGCGTTTGAATTTATTCTTCTATCCTTGTCATAAAAAAATTATTTGTGAGTGATATCACATGCCATTAGTGCTGTCTCTGTTTATTGAGATATTTAAGTAAGACTTTTTAACTGCGTCTTGTCTGTTGGGTTTCGAAAAATGTAATAAAAATCAGTATAATACCTTATTGGCCTTCTGCTCAATATTGCTTACAATCTTCAAACAAAAAACAATTGGCTGACGATAATCGCCAAGTGTGCAGCTAAGCTCGGGATGACGCGCTGTCATCCCTTCGTTTGCAGTCTGAACCCCGCAGCCCTTGTTGACCCCTTATAAGATAACTGTGTTTGCTTTTTATGGCGGAGACGTTGTGTTTACTTTGTTTGTAGATAGGTAACTATCTGTATATATATTTTGAACAAGGAGAATGTACAAGCATAAACATAATTATGCCAATAGATAATCCTCCTAAGCTTATTTTTGAGTATGATGATAAACTCTCAAATATTGTTTTGACCCAGTACCTGGCTACGTTAATAGCAGCATCGGTGGCATTAATTAAATTCGCCAGAGTACAGGACAATGGGCAAGTGGGAAACTGTAACATGTAGCGCTCTGAATAGAGGCACCACAATCACATTGGGTAAGGGTATCCGACGGATCCATAAAACCCCATTTTGTCAAGTTCTGCTATTGCTGTTAAATTCATTATTCATTCACTGACAGACAAAGCACAGCCTAAACCACTGGATTTAGAAGGACATAACTTTGCATATATGACGAAGGTGAACTCTAAGGAAGGTTCGTGGTTCGTTTGGGTATTTTGTATTAGAGTTTATATTTTTATGAATAAAAAAAACAATGGTATATTCAGCCTGCAATTTAAGAGAATTTAAGAATTTATTTATCATTCCATAAATAAGTAAAATAAAAAAATTGTTTGAGTATCGGCATTTGAATATTAAAATCTTTATAAACATTGTCTTCTAATTTCGCCTCTTAAATTCTGACAGCTCGTTTAAGCCCAAGGCTTCAAAATCTCTGAGTAAAGTACTAAGATTTAGTAAATTTCTAGACCCTTTCTAAGCCTCTGGTCATTATCCTTCTATTTTGGCCCGAGAGCTGTATAGTAATCCTTTGCTTTAGTTACTCGGCTTTTATATACATATTCATATAAAGTCGTCCAGCTAAAAATTCAAGCTGAAAGCACAAATGTAAATAAGTCTTCAAGTAAATGTTTTACGCAGAATGGTACCTTAATTTATATCGATAAAGGCCTCGTTTAACTTCCAATTACAGAAATTATTCCAATTTCAATCAAACTTAATTAAGTAATAATAACGAAGGTCATTGTAATCAAAAGTTCCGTCCAAAATTTAACGTCTTCCGGCCCTCTATAATTTACACCTACCCCTTTAGGATATCTGCCTTGCGTTTCTCATTAAGGTAAAGTTCCAAATGAACTCCGCGATAATCTTTAAAAATATGGAACAAAAAACTCTCAGATTCAATGAGCAAAAAACGTGGAAAGATCTGTTTAACTTGGAAATGGATTTTTGCGGTAAGAACGCAAAGTTTTTTATCTTATTTTCACGTTGATACCCGTGCATTAATCTGATGAGAATAATAACGTTGTTCCAGACGATGCTCGAGTTTGTAGGTAAGTCGTACCGGATGATAAGCATTAGTAATCGGCACACGTGTAAACACTCCACGGCCTGTGATTACATGACGTCACAGACTCAAACAAGCGAAATTGGAGCTATCACGGCAATACGATGGTAATTTACTTTCTAATAAATTGAATAAAAGACCTCATTTCATCAAAACATCGTACGGGATATAACGCAAAATAATTCCAAATGAACGAAATTGTAAGTCTAATAAGTATGAAACAATTGCTTTTTGTATTGATGACGTATCGAGTACACTCGGTTTATATCAAACAAAGGTCATGAACAATAAAATCGTACAACAATAGACTAAGTGTAGCTTGAATATTTTTATCATTTTCATTAAACTCGACCCAAATGAAACATAACAGATGAGTAGGAATAAGTTGGTGAACATTGCGGGATTTTCAGTCCAAGTTTCAGTGGAGCGGGCCCGAGGGAGCATTTGTCATCCCGTCCTTCGTCGCAACGAAACACCACTTGTTAAATTCTTTTGATTTTTTACTTATTATTAGTACACCGGAGAGATCCCGTCTCTTCTTACTGAACCTCGTTATAAAGATCTTGTTTCGTGAAACACGCCGTTTGTACTTAAGCTAAATTATATGCCTAGCGTATTTAATTCTATTTTGAAGTTCCGAAGTGGAAAGTCGGTTGTTTAAGTACGGCTTAATGAAGATCATTATATAAAAGTATTACAATCTTTTTAAGCACTGGTTTCGGAGTTTTTTTTTAATCCATTGCAAATGAGGGTTGTTTTAAGTTTTTGGCTTTGTCGGTATTTTGCGGGACAGTTGATCCCAAATGTAACAGAATTTTACGTAATACATTTACTAAACAATTCCCGAGGTATTATGAGAAATTCTGGCTTTATTTTAGAATTTCTTAGAGCTTGTGTATACTATTTAACAATCCAAGAGTTCATTAGCCAGGCTACATAACTAGAATGTTACACACCAAAACATAATTATATACTACTCATATTTGACTTCGTCAAACACAGATGTAGCCGAGCGATTTAAGTACAAACCATGAAAGTAAATCTTTGATACAGGATATCTCTTAATTGAACTACTGGCGTATACTACAGCCATGGTAACAGAACACTAATTAATGATTGAGAACATACTCATTCAATGGCTTCCTGTTAGTAATTTTCAGCGGCTTTTAGGAGAATTGAGAAGTGATTCGATGTTTAGTTTAGAACTTACGTAATGTCACAGATGTGTTTCTCGAAATATTTGACAGAGGTGTATATTGTACACCAACATTCATGTAATAGGGGCCAGTTGTTTGTCATTAAGCGAGTACATTCCTTATTCCGAGTTGCTACTTAGATATTTTAATCTAACAAAAAATCTTATTATACAGCAGATCCTGTCGGGAATCGACCATGAACCTCATTATAATGGTGTTGTGCGGCCACTTGACTAGAAGACCATGAAATCGAAACCAAACAGGTTGTATCTATTTTTTTGAGTTTGCGAAGGCATTCGTTTGATTGTAATCCAAATAAATTATGTTGCCGGGGCACATGGCATAAACCAATATTTATGTAGTATATAAATTACGTGTAAATACCTCATCCGTATCACACTCACACTCACGCGCCACAAGAATTTCCGCAAGCTTGCAATGTAACTAAACCACATACACTGTAGTTATGATAAAACCTGCACACCTAATACGTTTCCTAATAAATCCTAGTTCAGAGAACTAAAATAAACTTCTTAATTCTTGGGCCAGCGGCCACATTGTAAATCACTTTAATCGCCTGGGTGACACAGGAGACACGGCCTCAGCGGGCACACCGCCCGACGTCCGGAATTACATGCCCAATCCCACGGTATAAGAAACCAAAGAAGGTTGGTTCCATAAGGCTTCTCGCGATGCACACGGATGCGGGTCAGCTCGCACCACTCGGGACCATATAGGATGGAACGTCCGTGAGAGCGGAGATAAGTCTGATCTCCAGTGAGTCGTCACTTTAGTGAGTTCTCTTTCACTTAGCATTTTGGTATGACGAAATGGATTCGAATCTTAAGACCGCGGTGCGTGTCTGATTGTAGTCGTTTGCGGTGTGAATCCTCAATATCAGTCACTGTGGAAAGCTGCCTTAGGGTGCTTGTCCATTACAGCGGAACGGAGCAACTGAGAAATATTAACCAAGCATGCCAGTCAAAATGTCAGTGGCTAACGTGTTGCGGAGATTTTATGCAATTCCATTGTTTAAAAATTATCCTTTTCTCCGCTCCACTGCTTCACTCCGTTGTAATGGACAGGTGATTAAACGAACAAAATCGCACGCACACAAAGACACGCTTTAGTGCAAGTGTATTCGAGATTGGCATTTGTTCGAGATCACCGTCCATGTGTGCGTGTGCCTGATTCCGCTCATTCCTTGTAAGGAACAAACCTTCTGTACATATTCATTAAATGGCCATGCTAAAGGAAACCGTAAAATCCAGCCTTGTGTCACGACAAAATGTGAAATCTGACAGTTTTTCTCAAATAAACAGCGGTAAAACGCTTTTAATGGTGCAAAATAGAGCTTCTAATTTTATAGTTTGAAACTGCCTGTTGTTTCGGATTCAAGGTTTGTTTGTGATTTTTAAGGAGATTTTTGTTTACTTCATTTTAATCTTAAAACAAGATAAAACTGTCGTATGTTTGATATTATCTATTCCCCAAAATGACGAACTTCCATACAAAGCTTCGCTTACGAGCGCAGCGAAGTATCGTGTCTTTCTATGAATGAACAAAAAGATTTTTATATCTTAGACTAAAATTTTAGTTCTGAAAATATATAAAACTATATTTTGCGCGCGACTTCGTACGCGCATGTCCTGTTTATTCCCATTCCCGTAGGAATTTCTGAAAATCCTTGTTTAGTGTTCCTCTACACTCCCCAAGGAACCTACGTGCAAATAGAATTCAATTCAGCTTCCACCACCAGTAGGTAGTTTCGTCTGTGCTTTGTCTGTCAGTCACTCAGTAACGGAAGAATTTTAAAAATAATGATTATCATACTTATAAAGTTAAAGCACCTTACTGTGATCGTAACGCTCACTCAAAATGTATCTAAATAATATTAAGGCTCAGCTTTTTATACAAATTCAATAAACTCAGCCTAATGGTAGTTTTGTTGGAAGCCGCTCGAGTCTTCAGTATACCAAATTACAAGGGTCCGACACAAAATGCCTCCGAGAATTGAAACTTTATTAAGGATAGCAATTTTATTCGCCCCACCAACCGTAACATAACTCCAAAATTGCTGAAACAGTTGAAGTGAAATTTTCTGCCGTTTATTGTAAATTGAAGACATTGTTATCAGAATGTCTCAGACGTTGTTATCTGTCATTAAATATACTGATTTATTATTTGTGCATGATAATTGATGTTTTTTTAAGTATGAGGATAACAAGACAAGTATAACACAATTAATGTTTAATTAAATTTAGATAAATTTGTCATTTAGCTGCAATGCATGTCGATTTATCATTATCATTGAAATTAATCATTGTGGATGCATATTGCGAATCAAACATTTTTTTTTTTCTCTTTTGAATATCTGCGATCAGTCGATTAACTATGAACAGATTCTTTGTAGTGTCATATGGCTTTGAAGAAGGAGTGCTACAGTGAGCTTCTTTCCTCTCTTTTAATATCAAGGTCCTTCAGAAAGTTCAATGATGTGATGTCGCTTTAGCCTTTTGGGATAGTTTATACTGATCAGCTGTGTTGCTAAGGTGTTTGGATGTGTATGAAGTCGCTTTTTGTACTTTTCGGCGTAGCTTTTGACTTCTTCTTTGACCGTTTTGATATGGAGCTCGTAATGCAATTCATCGTTACGTATGAACCACGGTGCATTTGCGATAGTTTTCAGAATCGCGTTCTGTGCTCTCTGGACTATTTCCATACTTGATCTGCAGGTCGATCCCCACAGTTGGATTCCGTATAGCCATATAGGTTTTAATATGGTTTTATAAATTAAAAGCTTGTTGTCGGTTCTTAACACGGAGTGTCTCCCAAGTAGCCAATGTAGTTCTCGGAACTTGAGATTCAGTTGGTCTCTTTTTTTTTGGAGATGACATTTCCATATGAGTCTGCGAATCATACATTGAAATTTAAATAAATGTATTTTATAAGCTGAATAATGAAGTCAGTGCCTACTCACAATTCAAACTTGTAATTGACAGGAGAAATAGAAGCTGAAATCATGCCAAGGAGTCGACACTAATATTTTAAATTAATAATTGATTATCATTTTATTTCTGATGCTGGTGAGTTGACATATTATGTAAAAAAAAAGTTACAACTTTTATTTTTTCTTGGAATTTTCAATATAGCGTCAAGTACCTCGCAACCGCCATTTTGAATAACTATAATAAAATTACACAAGCTGCAAACTTAATGATAACGTCACAGCTTCATAATAAACTTATCTTACTATTATAACTAAATGAAAAGTTAGCAAAATACAAATTGCCTGCTTAACTTGACTCCTACTCGAGTTATATTGTATTTCCACAAGTATTTCATTATGCAAACTTGGAAGTAAGGACGAGTGTCTCCAGCAATTTTCCCGCGAGATTTTATGTCATCACTTTGCCTTCCAACTCATTATTATTTAATCTTCGTCTTAAGTAGACTGATGACATTCGCCTTAGTTAGAATAATTCAATTGACGCACTTTGAATGTTCACTTTCACTTTTGATTGTTCAAGTGTTTTTGTAAGACAAGGAAGATGAGAGGTAATGGCAATCTGTTGGAAACCTCGACCACTTTCTGTGAGTTTTTAATTGTTGCCTGAACGAATTATTTTGATTAACCGTTTTAATGAGGTTTTAATGAGTTTATGAGCATGAGCTGTTGCTTATCATCATCTGGAATTTGCCTTGTCTCAACTAGAGGTATATTGGGGTCGGCTTCCAGTCAAACCGGATTAGCTGAATAGCCACACCTAACTGGGTAACACGGTACTTCTTGGCAAGACTGGAGTCAGATTTTCTGGCTTCTAATAATCCGTAACGTTTGCCAAAGATCTGCAAATGACAGAAGGGACCAGCGGTGCTTTTCGGGGCATGCAGAAGTCTCGACATATAAAAATGGTCACAGATCCACAGACCGACCTCGACAAGCGTTACTTAACATTGAAGATTGACCCGAGTGACTGTGATTACTAAGCCACGAGCTCTGTTGCTTAAACAAATAAGTATGGAAAAAAAAAAGAATTATTTAGATTTATGTAATAAGTTATTTTTTCCAATAAAAATAAACACGTCCGTAAGTGAGGCCCACGCTTATTAAAATTTATATCTTCATCGAAAAATATCGTAAAAATTCTTCAAGAGTCATTAACATGCATCATTAAGAGGAAATGTGGGCTTGTAGACTTCGTATATAAAAAGTTATATTTCGAGGTTTGGCTCTCGCCTGTTTCCTCCTCCAATATTAAATCGATTCAATAGATATTACACAAGCTGAATAAGAAGGATATAAACTGTGCCCCCATGTTTTTCTCTATTCATTTAATAGTTGCCAAACTTGTTCAGTAAGGCTCTTTTGACAGCAGTTTATTGGACAATTTTGAGCATCTTTTGAGGGTCCTAGTGCTTTTACGTTTAATTTATCATCAAAAAAGAAAACATAGCGACACAAAATATATTCTTCTTGTATAGTTCATGAAATATCTCTTAAATCTGTCCAATATTGAAGAAGAAAACAGGCGAGAGCCAAACCTCGAATTATGACTATTTACATACAAAGTCTCTCCGTCCGCGTTTCCTCTTAACAGCGCGTAGTGTGTCATCGCAAACATAGGTTTTTATTCCTATAAATATTCTCCAATAATGTTGCCATAAAAGATTTCTGGGAAGAAAAGTCATTTTATAACAAAATAAAATAAAGTAAGCCTCGGATATCACATACAAAACACGCCAGGCTAAGGTCTGAACATTTTATCTCCGGAAGATAAAATCCTGAGGTCTAACCTGACCTGAGACTTTTTCCGCTGTGTTTTTAGTAAATAAATATGTTGTAGGTCTCCAGACCTTGTAATAGAATAAAACAAAGTTTTCTCATTATGTTTTTATTTATATACCTACCTAGCATTATTTTTTTTGGAACAAGCCGTCACACATTCTCACTGCAACTCCTAAAAGCCAGAATCAAATTATTTATTTTAACCTTGCCCCATACTTAGAATTTCTCCTGTATCGTGGGCGCGTTTACAAAATATACAATTTCGCATAAACAAACAGCCAGACCCGGAACAACTATCTGTAGGCCATACAAATATTTATTCCGACCGGGAATCGAACCCGCGACACGCAGCGGAGCAGTCAATCTCTCAACCACTGCGCCAACTATGTCGTCTAATCAAGAATCTGATAATTAAAGCCCCGGGCAACAGCTCATAATCAGAACTAAATGGCAAGTTTCGAAGTAAAAAGGAATCACACAAATCGGATCAGAAACCTTGGATTAATAATACCCGCCAAAATGAAAACCTCCACCCACCTATTTTAGAAGTACAAAAAACAGATCTATACATAATAATAAAACTGTAGCAAAGTGGTTTTTGTACATGAAAAAAAAATTCAAAAAAAATAGCTAGGGTGTTAAAGAACAACCAATAGAACCCATTTCCAGTATTTTTAGAATTTGTGTCTGTTTGTCTGTTTATTTGTTCGGGCATCACGTAAAATCTGCGAAAGCAATGTAGATAACGTTTACACAGAAAGATTGAACGTAACTTGGAGTAACATTTAGTTTTTGTTTCATTGCAATCAGTTCAGTCTATCAAAAGATATTTGAATTTAAAGTTTTCCAGAAGTTAAATTAGGGTTATGTGCACTTAGTCTCATTATTACTTCACGTAACTTTTATACATAACAATAAACTAGCCCATTTATCGAGGAAGGTTATAGGCTATATATCATCACGCTAAGACAAATAGGAGCGGAGCAGTAATGGAAAATGTGACGCAGACGAAGCTGCGCGGGTCAGCTAGTATTAAATAAGTCGTTGAAAAGGTGTGTCGTTCCATGAATTTATTCTGCGTCTGTGTAAAACTAGGTTGTATCCACCCAGCAATACGTTCATGAAGCTTTTATATTAATAATTCAACAACTGGGTACAGCGCATGGCATCATATTGAATTCAGTTAACATAACGTTGTCGTAGACATCATAAACATGGGTTCTACAATAATGATCTTAAGACAAAATTGGTGGATTTCTCACGGTTGATACTTAAAAACGTACACCTACTTTTAGAAGTATGCGGAACAGAGAGTAAAGTCCCACGAACCTTTATAAAAGGGAAGATCCTCTGACCGGAAGGTTATTGAGCCCGGTGGGCTACTGCCCGATAGATAATATTCAATCTATCTATCGACAGTCAGATAACGGATTAGTTCGAATATCCGTTGTTCTTAAAAAAAGGAAACCTTTCTTTAGAGTTTTTAGTAATTACCTATAAACTTGCGCAGGAACAGCTAATGCAAAGTAAATACTTAAAAGTTCTGTTCCCAGTTAATTAATTGATACGTGATACGCTAAAAATGTTTCCCTAATCAAAACTAAACAAGAACTAATTCTTCCACAAAGTTAACGGTCATAATGTTATAACCGCAATTATGTTGTACGCGTTTTATTGGCCCGTAAGTGGTGAAGTATCGTCCTTGCTCGGCGGTAATGTGTGCGGGGGCCTTTAGTTTTACGTTCAGCTTGAAATGGGTCAATTTGTGAACTTTATGTGTGACTGAGATCCAGACGAATAACGCTGCACGTTTTTATACTGTGCTTCCCTCTTTATACGGTACTTTAGAAATCGCGGGGCACATTTTAACGAGCTATTTGGTGTGTCGCCACAAAGACTATCTGATGGCGACATTTATTTTAGATAACCGGCGAAAGTGGGTTTTGTTTCGGAGTTTTAATTGCGTATTTTGGTCTAGATTTCGTTTTAGATAAATGAAGTTTGGTTGTTGTTAATTTTTGCTATAGTGTTTCTGCGAACACCGACACCTCGACTTTAGTATCTACAAATGCAGTCAATTAGAATTGCAAAGAGAATGACGAACTTAATTGCCTTTGGATAAGCTGATACTTTGCTGAATTTTAATATTAATCTTCAAACAAATTTCCAAAATGGCGGTGACTCATCAACGACATAAAATAAGAACAATTATCAACTAACGACACATAATCAACGGTAAAAATAACAATTTTAAAACTGCAGCGAAATTGAAATTCAAAATATAGCAAAAGATGTTGTATGATAACATTGTTATAAGTTAACGCGGTTGAGTGTACACGACGCCTCGGGGAGAAAGCAAATTAGCTATCAGAGGCAAATTCAATCTTGCATTTTGCCAGATTGTTGCCTTTAGCTTCGAGATGAAATTATGACTGAAAATGTGCGTAAATATCAACGAGGCTTCCTTAAACATCGTTATTATAATAAGAACCTGCAATTTTTGTGTCGTTGCTCCTGGATTAAATATTTTTTTGGTGATGAAATGAGACGATATTGGTAAGATATGGTATCAATTATTTTATCGTCGTGGTTGTCGTTTATACATGAGAATCATGAAAAGAGATGGACGAAAATATATGGACAAATTACTCAGATTGAAGTCAACTGAGTATAAGTGTAATTGATAAAGAGATTTATCCATTCACGGCTTCGCGCTGACACAATGCTTGAAACATACAAATTAATCAAAAATCATATTTTGTTTTTAAACGCTTATTTATTCAATACTTTTGTAACAATTTGTACCTACGAATAGTGTATTAATTTAATATACATAAACTAAAGATAAATCTACAGTATCTACATTATGTACAAACGCGTATAAAACAAAGTAGATCATTGGGCATTAAAAAAATAATCCACATCGCTGTCAATGGCAAAAGTGCCCAGAACACTGGCACTAAATAAGCACTGGCTGGTATTTAATAAGTAATAAATTGTTTTAATCTTCGACATATTGACATTCCTCGTCCCTCTCACTCACACAAAATAATTATTTACAAATCGATTCAAATTGTTATTTTTGAAGTTGAATTTAGTCCTCAGTAATTCTTAAAATCAATTTTTTTTTTATTTTTTTATTATAGCTGTTATTTGTAATCACTTA
Source organism: Ceramica pisi (assembly GCA_963859965.1). NCBI lineage: Eukaryota > Metazoa > Arthropoda > Insecta > Lepidoptera > Noctuidae > Ceramica > Ceramica pisi. Next base: position 8,762,916 of record OY982544.1, on the reverse strand, counting down.
CATTCATTCAAACATGTTTTATCTATAATATAATTGTAAAACAAAATTATCGAAGGTGGTCAATGGATTTTGATTTTTAATTCTAATAGATACCATATAATATTCTTTCGTTACTGAGTGAGTGGCTGACAGACAACGCACAGCTGAAACTACTGGTTGTAGAAAGCTGAAATTTAACATATAGCTTCCTTACACTTCGCAGGGGAGCACTAAGAGATCTTTTCTCGAAATTCTTACTGGAACGGGAAAAAAACGTAATAATAACGGAGCTAATATTGAATTATCTATAAATATAGAATAGCTAAATCGCCCAAAACGATCTACGAAAATAGGCTTGACTTCCTACAAATCCTCCATAACTCTACAAAATTTCATACATAGAAGCACTATAACAAAAAAAAAAAAAAACAGAAGTGGAGTAGAACGCACAATTCATATAAGTCGCATTACCAAGACAGGAAGTTAGAAATTTTCATAAGGAATCACGCTATTGAAACTGCTAGCAGCAATAATTATATACCTGCCTTAGTAAAAACCCTATCAATTTACTCCAACAACTTCACCGTGTATTCTTTCACGTTATTTAATAAAAATAAATAAAAACACTAATTGGATGGCAGCTGTTAAATCTCCCGTGAGTCTCTCAGCTCAGGTAATTCAGTTAATACGGTTTACGATGGGAAGAGCAATCAATATATCAATATTCAATGCACTTATGCAATTTTAAAAAACGTTTCTGAGTACAGTTTCAAGCGTTTTGTTTTGATAGCTGATCAGTCGAAACATCAAATGGGTTCTCCTTGTGTTTAAACAAGACAGCCTTTACCTTGCGGTAGGATGGAACAGATCGGAGTGCAATGGCACTCCGATCTGTTCTCAATCATTGTTAATTGTTTCATTGGTAATGACCAATACTAGTTTTTTTTAAGCAACGTATGCATTCGCATGTCAGTCGCAATCTGTCAAAAATGTAAGGAATATATTATGGAGGTCTTTTTGACAACTTTTAAATGAGATGCAAATGCGAATGTTGTTTAAATAAGTGGAATTCGCACTTATCTATTTGAAATGAATTATGATTCACGTTCTTTTGAATTTTAATCGTGATTACAGCCGGACTCCATAATATGTTAATGCTCTACTCTACCTATATAGTCAACACGTATACCAATGACACCAAAAATCCCACCACAACAACAACAGAACATACCAATTTGTTCCTCTTTTTTTGGAAAACCGAACCACATAATCTGGGATCATCAAAATGTCAGAGCTAGAAAAAGTTACTTGGAAATGTGAAATCTCCGTAGTTCTGCAGTTGGGTTTAATTATACGGGATATCATATCCTTTCCTAACACGACCGGTGACACTGAGCTAATCAAGGAAGCGCTTTGAAACTGCAGAAATTAAATTAATTTTAGCTTTTGAACTTTGTTTGAGTTAGGTTTAGAAATGTAGATAATAAAAGTGAAATTTGTGGGGATTGAGGATTGTCAGTGACTATTGGGGTTGTTTGCTGATATTTTTACTCAACTGTTCTTTCCAGAACAGTTGGAGGGTAATAATTTTCGGAAATATGTATGTACATTTCTTTAATACGCCTAGTCACCTAACTGACTAGATAGACTTTATAATTTGAGAAATAAACAGATTCGTCTGAAGTATTGAAGTGACAGGCTATATGCATTTTGCAAAAAAATAAACAAGATGGCGGCCGCTGTTAGGTAAGTACATTGTCATGAGGGGTAAAGTAACCGTCTCGAGGAGCCAATTCCAAAAGTTTTGTCACTAAAATGTACGAGTCAAAAATTGACGTACGAGGCCAGGTAAAAGATTATGTGCAGTTCCAAAGTTAGGCCACGCAATCTGCTCCCTTGTAAGCAGAAATGTCCTAGATTATTATAATCACGGTTAAGGATTCAAAAGCTTACGTAAATTAACGGTAAGAAAAAAAAAAAAAAACACAGGTCAGATATAAATCTGACCTAATACTCCACATTCACATTCATACTATCGCGAAACTATGCCAACTCATTTGTTAATACGCGTCCGGACCGACAAGCGCAACTTTTAACTGAGATCTTAATTACAAAAGTAATTTATAAACTGAGAATTAAGTAATAAATTACCTTTAATCTAATTTCAGCTGAAACTTATTCTCTACAAGTTTGTAATTAAAGTACGGTAGTAGTAATTGGTCGGGGAATACACAGCCACAAGGCAGACGCAAAAACGCACTCGACTCCAGCTAACACTTACTAGTTCCATGCACCGCCCGCCGGTGTCAGGAATTGTTCCGCGCGCGGAATTAAGTTAGGAAGTCCGCAACGTCTGACCCATGCTTGGCCAATGTTATAAATTTAATTACAATTTGTAATTACGCAACTTGTTTTACTCTGGCCGAGGGCTAATTGACATTGAATAAGGATTAAGTAAGCGTTAATAGTTGCTTTTAGTTTAAGGGCCGTTTCAGCTGTTTGAAATGTGTTTAATTTAGTGTTGATCGTTTGACATAGCCAATTACAAAATGATGTTTCGAACTCTTCAGATATTCAAGCCAATTAACAAAAAAAAACAGTCAACAAAGAGCGGAAAATATGCCAAATAACAATCCCTCCAATTAAATCCATTCATTTGTTTCAAAAATAAAAATAAATCCCTTTGAAACATCGACATTTCCTCTCGTCTCCAGCCATTAAAAAAACCTTTCAAGCGGGAGCCGAAAGACCAATAAAAACAGCGCATAGGTAAACAAATTTTTGTAAGAAGAACGAGTTCTAAACCCATTTATGTATCTTCGAGCCTTTAACGAAAAAAGTTTTATAATATTTCCCGTTCTAAGTAAAAAAGTAAACAAATGTAGTAAAGAAGGCAATCAAAAGTTACGTCAACAACTTTTCGACGGTTAGTGAGGAGGGTGACTGCTGAAATATCATCAGATATTATGTTAAATCTTATAGGGCTCGAGGTGAGCGCCTAAATGCGTTACGACATTCGGAAAGAATGTAATGCGAAGAGAGAAATGTCTTTTATTTAAGAAGGATATTCCCTTATCTTTAAGTGAACGTTTCGTATCGGGAATGGGTAATAATAAGCTTATAGCCCTTTTTTTTTTTTTTTTTTTTTTAGGGATGGGAAATCATCCAATGACTCCTCCCGCTCTGGGTGTAGCGGGAGGGAGTGTCAGACTTCTACTGACTAAAACCCATCCATGTTCCTTCATTGCCCTTTGTGTTCCGGAGCCACGGTGTCTCTTGCGAATAATCCCGCGACTCCGGCAGGCGTCGGCCCTTTCGGGCCCCTCTGTAAGCTTATAGCCCTGAGGTGCTTGTTGTAATGTCGTTTACTAAAACTGAAGCTACAGATTGTGAGCGATTGTTTGAAAGAAATCGATAAATAAAGTCGTATATATTTTTTTTTTTCAAACAGTTGCATACAATTACGAGGAATACGAGGATTTTTATGTTTTTTATTATTAATTTGTGGCTTAACTTTGGTACTGTGTATTTGTTAACTTTATGGGTCCGTCAGAAAAATGCGAGAGATTGGTAAAATTATGTGACTACGCGTTTTTTAGATTGCAATTAAAATTTATTTACGGATATAAAAATATATGGAAACCTAAGTTGTCGGAGGTGTTTAATGTACTAGCTGCTCTGTGCCAAAATTCATGAAGATCCTTTCAGGCGTTCTGACGTGAAAGAGTAACAAACATCCATCCTCACAAACTTTCGCATTTATAACATAAGATATCGTGTGCAAAATTCCTGAACCTTACAACGAAACATAACATTGCATTACGTAACTCGTACAAACGTATTTTAATGATGCTGATCATAATCCTTTATTTAACCATTACGAATAGTCTTTATTTTTTTAAATCACCATTGCAAACTTTCACTTCAGACAGATTAAATAAAAACCACGCCATAACAAAGTTGCGTCTCACTACTGATCTCTCAAAAGGTACCCGCCTACCCCTTAATTACAAAGGAAGGTATTTTCAATTTCGTTATTTTCCTTTGAAGAAAACATAAATAAAGTGTTTTTGATTGAAAGTAGCGGAAAGCTTAGTATTCAACGAAATAATTTAATTTGTACCTCGTTCGTTCAAAATGCTTGATTTTACGAGTACATCAAACATGGCGCTCTGTTTTGATCTGAATGCGTTACTAATTAGTTTATTTTCATTCGTAACATGTATTTGTAATTTGGTTTCGATTCATTCGCTTTTATAGATCAAATTTTGTTTATATCATAAATCAGATTTTAAGGTTAGGTGGATTATACGGATTTGCTAACATCATGTGTGAATATTAACAAAATTCGTAGTTGATAACAAAACACAATCAAACATTGTTCGGAATTAATACAACATACCGTGGTGAGTGAATTCTAGATCGATTTTACATACAGACAAATGCACCTGATGATAGCATAATCATTATTATGAGTTACTTTGATCATAAATCACCAATAAACAATTAGGAGATTAGATATTTATAAATTCTGCAATTTATGTCTTACACAAAACCTGAACTTACATAAATATAGAATACATATTATGATAGCTGACAGAATACCATGTCACATAGCTAAATAACGTCTTTGAAATATGACCAAACAAATCCTCAATCACTGAAACAAATTATTATGGAAAGCGATTCCATAATTATTTACTACCTGTAGTACCGCAGCGAGTGTGTATGATTACGTCATCAATCGCCACGCCTGCCTATTATACCAATCCTATAAGACTCCGTATCTTAATAGTTCTGCATAGGAAACGATGATATATGGCTTATGAAATTTCCACATTGACCCTTCTTTCAAATAAATCAAGGATGGATAGGATTACCTCGACTGTATTTTATGTCGCATCCACAGAAGGGCCCGATGTGAAATATGGTGTACTTAGTCTAAGTAAGGCTCAAATGATAAATAATTCATCATTTCCATCTGCAAAATGACAAAGAAAATTTTAGTCGAAGATATTCTGGTAGAGTTATGGCGGTAATAGTGTTTATGATAACACTAACCGTTCAAGACATTATCGTAAAACAGCGGATTTTGGGACCTCGTTTTGTACCTGAAATATGGTTATACATCACTATTAGGCGGTACATGTTATTAGGGTGTGTACTGACCGCGTATATTATATAAGAATATTTAAGGTTTAGGAGTCCTAAATAAACGCTAGGCCTCACAGGCAAAGTCCGTCTAGTCAAAACGCATTTTATTCTCACATCACTAAGTACATAGAGCGAGTTTCTAAATCCAAGAACTTACGCAGTAGCCAAAAAGTATTCCCTACAAAATTTTCATACAATAAACCGTCGAAAATACGTAATATAAATTAACAAAGCAAGTGTTTTCTTTGTTGGCGATACTTTAAGCTTGTGGTTTGCCAAGTTAAATCCGAACTTCAACAAAATGTGAAGGTATATTCGAGTTTAATAACTCAAGTTTACGCGGCCACGTTAATTCTCGCGGCGCCGTAAAAAGAGTCGCAGTTTATGTACTGTTGGCGCGTTATGTTAGTTAATATAATACACAGCACAAGTAAATGACAGAAAATTTATTGAGAAGAAGCTCTAGACAAGTGAAATTCTGTCAGCAGCAGCGAGCCGAAGACAATTGTCAAAACGTCAAAAATGCTTGGGATTGACACACGCTGTCGAAATGACACGTGAATTTAATTCTATCCCTTTTTTTTGACGTAGGCGTCGCTAACAGCATCAGCAACATAGAAAACTGCGAAAAAAAAATTCAACTGCTCCATACATTTCTTTGCACATAACTAAACAAAATGTACGGAACAGCTTATTTTTTACGTGATCTTGGAGTTGTTCCACAGTAAAAGTTGTTCATAATAGGATACTGGTTTTACACAACCCAATTTAATCCAATTCGATAGAAGAGAAACCCTGTGAAGGACAAAGGATGTATGTTTCAGAAACCCTTACCTGTATACTGACCAAATTATTTATGAAATCACAAACAGCCTTCATGTATTCAGAACATGTAGACTCAGAGGTATGACTTCTCGCAAACCAATACAAGGCTTTGAACAATCGATATTCGACAGCTTCAAAACCTGTTACTATGTGGTGTTTCTTGTATGAGTTACATACGTCAGAACGTTACAGTCCTGAACTGATCCAATATAGCAGTACCAACTATACCTACACAAAACGTGTGTAGCCGAAAATAGGCCCACAGGACCCGCTCTCTGTGGGCCTATGTATATTTCAGCCACGAACTTTAAACAATCTAAACAAATAAAATATAGAGATTTTTTTTTTTTTTTTTGGGACAAGCCCGCCACACATTCCCAACCACTGCAACTCCTGAAAGCCAGAATCAACAGTGGCGACCACCAGAAAAACGCCGAGTTAATGAAACCCGACGAGTCCCGGAGAAACGATTCAACTGTCTTGGATCCCGCAACGAAATTAATCAGAAGAGTACAGCGGAGGAGTAGGAAAAATAAATATAATTTCCACTTCCCTCCATATCAAGCAGGAGACAGATTAGAGCTAGGCCAATAGGCACCAAGGGACATATACAACTGGGTTAGGCCCAGTTGCCAAGCACCACGGATTATATATTAACATTTAAACTAATGGGTCCTAAATTGTGAGCTACTTTTGATTCCAGTAATAGGTATGGCAAAATCGCCTGAACGCACGGAAATTTGTTCTGGTTTCTACAAGGTCCGTGTAGTAAACTACTCCAGATTTACGCTGAATACTATCTAACATAACATTACGTTCAGTCTGCCAAAGAATACACTCCCACAAGATGTGATGTGCGGATTGTTCGTATTCAAGGTCAGCTGTAGAGCATTGACATAAAGGTGAGGCCACAAGCCTAAAGGAAAATAATTTACTCTTAAAGTTGCCATGACCTGTGAGAAATTGGGCAACACAGTGATCCACCTCCAGCCATGTCTTCTCCAGCCGCACACGAACGGATGGAAAAAACTGGTGGAGGTGTCGGCCCTTGATGGAATCTTCCCACCTACATTGCCATTCGCATAAAAGTACCTCCCAGACGTCAGTCTGGGGTTTTAATAATCTAGAGATCTTAGCACGGTCGCGTTGCGGTAAAAACTCTGGGTCCGTGATCTTTCTAGCGTAGAAGTACATTGCAGCACGCCGCTGCACCTCAAGATCGACTGGGAGAACACCCGCCAGCACCGGTAAGGCTTCAGTACTAACCGTCCTATACGCCTTGCATAAGAATATCAAAGCCAAACGCTGGTTTTGAAGTAATTTACGTCGTACCGCCCCTATGGTGGCCCTATCGGCCCAGACAGGTGCCCCGTAGCACATACAACCCAAGTAAGTAGCCCCATATATAGTTTTTAGGGTTTGAAATGATAGACCCCAAGTAGCCTTTGATATTCTCGTCAAGGCGTAGAAGTTCTTTTTTGCTTTTTCTCCTACTGTTTTTATATGATCAATAAATGAAAAGTTTCTTTCTAGTAGCATACCGAGGTAGCACACGGATTCTTTCCTTTTAACGGGTACGTTATTAAATTTTATACTAGGCCAGGATTTAAGGTTTCCTTTTAAAAGAAGTTGATAGGTTTTATGCGGTGCAAAGGTCAGACGGTTTCGATCGCCCCACTGAGATATTAAACGTAGGCATGTGTCAGCCAAGTTCTCGAGTCCAGCCCGAGTACTTGCCTGAATGAGCAGCAAGCCATCGTCCGCGTAACCGGTTAATGAACAGCCGTACGGGAGCGGAAGCGCGAGGAAATCATCGTAGCCAAAATTCCATATATATGGACCGATAACTGAGCCCTGAGGACATCCCATGGTTAGAGACTTAGTAATGGAATGATGTCCAAGTTTGAGTTTCGCGGAGCCATTTAGAAAGTACGAACAAATCAGATTATAGATGTTTTTGTAGCAACCACGGGTTTTCATTTTAAGTAGTAACATCGGCCACCATGCGTTATCAAAAGCGCCAGAAATGTCGAGAAAGATTCCAACCACGTATTTATGTTCCGATGAGTTGACAATTTTACGGACAGATAGAGCCGCATCTACAGTGGATTTTCCAATAGTAAAACCGTATTGATTTTTATGAAATTTAGGTCCGTTCGGTAACAAGCGCGGAACAATCAGTCGCTCTAAAAGTTTTCCCAAAGATGGGAGTAGTGTTATGGGCCGGTATGACTTAGGGTCGTCCGAGGGCTTGTCGCCACTCTTTGGAATAATTCGTATAAAGCCTTGTCGCCATATTCGAGGAAAAATACCTTCCGCAATGCATCGGCTATATACTGATAAAATCGCATCGCTCGACGTTTTACACGCTTCTATAATCATTCTATTAGATATTTTATCTTCACCGGATGATTTGTTGAGAGGTAGTCCTTGACAACGTTTATGAATTCGTCAGTGGACGGAAGGTCTGACTCTGGTGATTCAGGTGGTACCGCGGCCCACGCCCTGATCTGCTGATGGTATTCATTTTCATTTACTGATGAATCATCTGGTATAAGAGAATCAAGCAGAACATCAGTTGTTTCTTCAATGCCGGTGGTATGTGTATTATTTACTTTAATGTTCTGAACGTATGCAAGGTCGACCGATCTATTAGCCTTAAATTCGTGATACAAAGGAGAAAATATAGAGATATGTATGAAGTAATCTCGGACTCAATATTTATTTTTGCTGTTTTTTATTATTTTGGTTTTTTACTTTCTCGGGTGTTACAATCCCCCGGTTGGAGCAGGACTATTAAAAAATAAGATAAAGCGCTATGGGTTTGGGTGGTGTAGTGGACTGATAATCGTTTACGATGAAGAACTATAGGCCCCTGCCTGACCACTGACAATTAAAACGGCTTTAAAATAGCAGGGGGTGACTTACACTCAATAAATAGGCCCCCTGAAAAAGATCGCTAGCATATAGTGACGTAGCGCCATGGAGGCAACATAATCCTATTATTTAAAACAAAATATGTTCAGTTAAATCCTCATTATGGTAATTTCATAAAATATAAGGTAATTTTCATAGTGTCAATCTAAAGCGCTGCGTCTTGTGGCTAAAAAAAAAGTAAAAAGAAATTGCGAACTTTGTAATTATTTTTTATCCAGAAAATTTTGTTCGTTTCGTGTATTCCTTCAGTTGGATACTAGATCTTATGGTCAAAAAACATGTACTATAATTTCACATTCCTGTTCCAGTTATCTAAAAAGACACGTTTAAACGAAAAATGGCGTTATACTGAATACATGCTCTTAAGTTCACCAAGTTCCTGTCCACAACAACAGCTGCTGCACACAAAGTCCACACAAAGTGAGCTTACTGCTCCGTGTTTGTCTACGCGATATAAAGCTAATAAAACCAGTTTAGTACTCATTGCCGTGCACCGAATCTTGGGAGGAGTACAACAACTTACGCGAACAACTTGCCTGCTTGGAACTAATAAGTAAATGCTGTGCGTCCAACTTGCTATAACTATGCTTGAGATGCGGACATTTGAAACAACGTTCACTTACAAACTGTATCGATTTTCTGTCTAAAACTGTTATGGTAAATTATTAGTAAGGTTAGTACTTGGCATAGTTTAACCCTTCTAAATACGTGTAACATAAGGTATATTTTGTAAGTAACTTTCTCAGTACAGAAGTGGTCGTTAGAAAACCGCTTTAATTTTTTGGATTCGTATCGTTCGTTTCCATAATCTGATTATAAAAGCTGGTATAGACATATTTCATGTCCGACACGGTTAATTACGTTACCTCTATCATAACACACAAGATTTTTTATATCTAAAACAACAAATACGAACCCTAAAAAAAATAACAGCGATTCTCGCCAAATCGTCGTGTGTTTCATATACTAAAACTCCTCGGGTGTTCAAAGCTTTGCCATGCCAAATATTCGCCTCGCTTTTCAATATTGGCAGTGTAGAACGTAGTTTGGCTAAAAATCCTGAAAATAGAACGGAAATGGGGAGTGGTGTCACCAGCGCAATATAAGCTGCATCGTAGCGCTGTAAACAGTTCAGTACCAGAACTTAGAGTGCATCTTGTGGCGTTTTTTTTTCATCGCTTTAAGCGCTGCGGTTTTGTGTTGTCAATTTTCAATGCCTTCAACGTTTGCGTCTAGCTTAAAGTTTGTTTAGACCACAAGGATTAATTGGGCTCTTGAGAGATAACAATAGTCATGCACGATGCCATTCATTTTGTCAGTTCATTGCGAGCTTTTTGTTATCCAGCAGACAATTTTTTTCAAACCTATGATGCAATGGATCATTATCTTCCTTCAAAATCCTCCGGATTGTGTCAGAACATTTTATAGACGGAATACAATTACTAATTTTAACTGACAAACTAAAATCTAAACCAAAAAAAGCTACAAAACAAAAATAATCTTCACCACTTACCGAACGATTGATAAAATGAAGTCATTCAGATTCAACCACACATCTAATGAGAGCCCCCATACGGATGACGTCATTACTAACCGCTGCACAACCGCTCTGTCACCGCACAGTTAACGCGCAACACCGCTCAAATAAATGTGCATAGCCCTTTACCCCAGCGCGGCGTGCAGATTGGCCAATTCATTTTCTAGTAAATAGTGCACTAATTCAGGGCCTTGTTGATGCTGAAAAAGTTGAAATGAAAACACTCGGTGAAAGGTTTCGTCTCTTTGCGTTTCGTTTTACGTGGATGGTTCCGAGGTGAATGAAGTATGTTGAGGAGTTAAGATTATTTGAATGGAGATCCTTGTCATCTTGTAGAGGTTCACATTATATTTTTTTGGGGGAAAAAAACTAAAACATATTAATTTGGCAGCAGATGGATGTGGATTGCTTAAGACTGGGTTGACTGGCGCTATTTGGGGGAGACTTACGTTCAGCAGTGGACGGCAATTGACTGATATGATTGATTTAAACCCAATTTGGTAGATAAATAATTACATTTTACTAATTACGAAATATTATCATAAAATAGATTAAAAAAAACGCAAATTAGACCGCGATTATTGCATAAAAGAATTCCTAAGAAAAACCGCATCGTTACATCAACTTTTTTTGTTGCGTTATTCCGTCATAACCGTCATTTCTGTTCCTGTCATTTCCTCTGGAATGACGTAGGTACCAAGTTGGATCTATAAAATATAAACAGAGAAGAAACTGAAAGTAATACCGTTAAAAGTCCAAAACAACTCCCCTAAACATATAATATGTCCTCACAGCAACAAAAGAAAATCTATTTATTTCGCACTTGACCATAATTACGGAGGGCTTTTAACGCATTAATATGCTAACGTTACGAGGACAGTGGCCCACACTCGGGTAGCCATAAAATCTTCACAATTTTTGAACACAAAAGACCCACAACAAAAGCCTGGTCACTCAATAAGAGAAAATCCCTGGATTTTTTTTCGGTCTCACATCCTTTATTTGTGCAAAAATATATTAAACAGTTGTTTTGTATAAAATGCATATTTTGTTTTTTGTTTATACTATGAATTAAACCATAAATTTACAAGGTTAGGTACTTACCTAAATACATAAAGTGTTATTACTTTTTATGTGATAAATATTTATATGCTTCAGATCCTCGGGTATCATTCCTAGTGTTACCCTTACATTAATATCTTTCTTGGTATCATGTAGGCACTTCTCCGAAATACTTTGAATGAAATTGATTGTACCGAAATAAACTTCTATTACATTTAATCAAAGTCAGCACCCATCTTTTATTAAAGCTGACGTAGATGAATTATAATGAAATTCTTACAGCAAAAAAAATATAAGCATATTTAATAAATATTCCAAACTAAGGCAAATTAAATGCTTCAAAATTAAATACTCAACTCAGCAACAATACCAAAACTAAACTTACAAACTCTTATAACCAAACTGAATCCACCGAAAACCCATTTCGCAACCAATGAGGCCTAAACTCTAAAACTTAAAGGAGTTCGAACAAAAAAAGGTTAATAAAACTCAACCTAAACTCCATTCATACCGCTATAAACAGTTTACTACAATTCCATCGTAAAAATGAAGAACCGAGGTTCAGTAATAAAAGCCTTTGTTAATACATAATACGTTCAGGGTCGACCAGTGACTTATCGCATAAATTCTCTTATTAAATTCTGTGTATTTTATTTTATCACCATATGCAGAGTGGGGACATAAATAAACTGTTTTGCTGAAGATATAAAATAAACGATGTTGCCGGTCAGTGCGGTCAACGACGACTGGCATGATGTAAAAGCGAGATGCATCTGAACAAAGAAATTTAATTTCGGACTTTATTACTACAGTTTTCGTTGCAGTAGAAAAGTATGAGGGTGTTATAAGTTGATGTGAACCACCGTATATGACGTCGCGAATTTTTTTATAAAACTCGAACTTTATGTAGTCATATTTGGCGCAGCACGATGATGTAGCACTTTGCTACGCCGTAGCAAATGGCTACGCCGCCGTAGCAAAAAGCTACACCATCAGACGAAGAACTTTTCGAGAGATTATAATATTGAAGCCGATATTACGCTGCTATTAAAATACACAGGTATTAAAATCCTTCTTGCTAGAATAACCACGAACATAAATCAATTTAATAAAATCCTATTACAACAAAACCCAAAGGCTCTGAAAACTAACCCTACGCCTTTAATAGGATCTAGTGGAGCAATAAATTAGTGGAACGAACATTAATACCAGTTTGAAATAGTGTTTCCCTACTAACCACACGATGAAAGTTATTAGTTTGCACTTCTGTTTGCGGATTGCACTTCAAACTGTGTGTTCTAGACTATCAATTAAACATATTTAACTGATTCATGTGGATTTGTAGATATCGAGAAACGGAGTTTCATTTAGAAGTTTATTTTGAAGGAATAATTTAAACTTCTATGCATCATTAATAGAATAGTCGCTCGTTTGACTGTATTTCGCAAATTGAGGTATCCTTTGCTTTTTCTTTTCTTTGCGAAGTGATCTTGTACATATATTACTGTAGGGAAAGTCAGATATCAATCCTTAAGTTATAAAAATATCGCTTTCGAAGTCGCGGGCCAAAGCTAGTTTTACCATAAAATAATTAGTAGCTTGTGTGATGGAAAAGACAGCGGTAATACCAGATAATATCTAAGGACTTAGTGCGAGTTTTTAACCAACTCCAGTTAAACAGACTCGCACTATGGCCAATTCTGGAACTCTAAATCCATCAAACCTACTTATAGGGATCGAGATTATTGCCATAAAACACATCCTACTATTTTGCTCATTCTTGATCCAATAGTATCTAGGAAATATACCACAACAATAAACAGTGCTTAATCATATTATTCCAATAAATATTATTTTTACCAATTCCACTAATTATGACAAATTACACAAGTTTGTGTCGGGTTATTTATCTAAATTTATAACTCGATTGTTTCGAAGGAGAGTCCAAACTTATTTAATTTCGCAAGTTCATTTATCAACGGCAAATGAAATTGAACGTTAATATTCGTCCAACGTTCTATCTGTTGATTTGGTAAAACTGATATAACGTCTTTTGTCTACGGTTATAACATGTTTATTAATAACATTTGGTAATATTTGTTCATCAAAAGAACTAAAAAATATTTTTTTTTACTGGCACGCATTTTACCATTAATATTTATCTAAAAAAAAGTAATATAATTCTGTTAGGAAATATACCATTTTATAGGTACATTATATATTTTTTTTTAATAAAAGCGCGCTTTGATTAAATATGTAATAAAAGCTTGTTTTATATATTAAAAAAAATCTTTATTTTATGTATTTATGATTTACCACGGCGTAGTTCGTAGCGCGTAGCCGCGTTTTTCCGTAGCCGAACATTTGTAATGTTTTGAACACAATATAAATTGTTATGTCATTCATATTTTATTTAAAAACTTAAATCTATTTAATTAGTTGGACTTGTAAGTTACAGGTTAAGGTGACGAGCTGCGAGTATCAATTTAGATTTGGACGTCATAAGCCACCGGGGACACCTACTGGCCAGTTTTTGGAGAAGAAAGGCCTCCATATGATTAACTCTTTCTTAAGAAAGCGTCAGCATAGGAAATGAACCTGGCAGAGCCCCGACGGTACAACTAAAAATGAGATTGACTTCAACATGTTGACGGTGAAAACCTGAAGTGACCACCACATGATAAGAGGCACATTGAATCTGAATATGAAGCTAGAAAGGTCTCCACTGATGATTTCTACACTCCGTCCTTCATAGATCCAGATCCAGAACTCCGAGCTAGAAAATCGTTTTGAGAAAACTCCGTGGACGAGTGGAACGATGGGTTCTTGGAAACTGTTCAAACGATCGGGTCTAAGTTCTTTAAGACTCGCCGTACAGATAAGAACAAGAGGCACTCTAGAGAGAAGGGAGATGATTTTGCAGTCTTCAGACAATGTGTGCTAATGAGGGCAGCTCAAATGACAGATCACCAAGTCTTTGACAAGCAACCTTCGCCGTCCTTGAAAAACAACAAGGTGTCGAGTGAGTACGGAATGACGCCCGAACTCCTGAAGGCGGAAAGAAAACCGGCCCTTAAAGCTCTTCAGAAACTGTTCGATTCCAACTCGAGGAGAAAACGCCACAGGCATATGGAGCAGAGCTGGTGTGGTGGTACTGTTCTATTTGAAGGGTGACCATGCCCTACTTAAGAGGAAATGTGGGCTTGTAGACTTCGTATGTAAAAAGTTATATTTCGAGGTTTGGCTCTCGCCTGTTTCCTCCTCTAATATAAAATCGATTCAATAGATATTACACAAGCTGAATAAGAAGGATATAAACTGTGCTCCTATGTTTTTCTTTATTCATTAACAGTTGCCAAACTTCTTCAGTAAGGGTCTTTTGACAGCAGTTTATTGGACAATTTTGAGCATGTTTTGAGGGTCCTAGTGTTTTTACGTTTAATTTATCATCAAAAAAGAAAACATAGCGACAAAAAATATATTCTTCTTATTCAGTTCATGAAATATCTCTTAAATCTGTCCAATATTAAAGAAGGAAACAGGCGAGAGCCAAACCTCGAATTATGACTATTTACATACAAAGTCTCTCCACCCGCGTTTCCTCTTAAGAATTACAAGTCCATGTCACGTTTTTCAGCGTCATCACGACCAGGATTTGTAGAATACCAGAAAACTTTCGATTCGATCGAGACTTGGGCTGTGCTGCAGTCCCTCCAACGGTGCCAGATCGACTATTGCTACTTTGAGATTCTGAAATACTTGTACAAAAACGCCACCGTCTCAGTCCGACTTCAGGATTAGACCTCGAAACCTAAACTCCTGCAGTGGGGTGTGAGGACTGTTCACGGCCGCTATGGAAGATCTCTTCAAGGAATTAAAAGGAATAGCTACACGGATATTAACCAAAATCATGGTAATACACATGTAGCATCCGCTCCTAAAAGGACTGGAAACTCTACACTCGAAGTTGTAGACGAGTACGCCTACCTAGGACAAACGATCTAGTTAGGTAGGGATGACTTCGAGAAAGAGATTATAACCTTCGACTCCGACTCGGCTGGGTAGGATTCGGGAAGTTGCGTGGTATATTTTCGTCTCACATACCAAAGTGTCTCAAGACGAAAGTCTAGGTGGGTATAGACTTTGACGTGACGTGCGTGTTGCCAGTGATGACTAACGGAACCGAAACATGGTCGCTCACAATAGACCTCATCAGAAGGATCAAATCAGGAAGGATGAAATCCGAAGAAAACCAACGTTACAGACAAAGCCCGAAGGATTCAAACTGAAATCGCAGTGGGCAGGGCACATTGCTCACTGCACTTGAACAGATGGTCGATGGGTTGGAAAGTTCTGGAGAGACTTCCGAGACGCAACAAGGTGAGAGTCGCGGGTAGCCGATGGATGCGAGACGCACAAGAACGGTTGTTGTGGCAACACTTTCGGGAGGCCCATGTCCAGCAGTGACGTCTTTCGTTTGATATGATATGATGATTCACGTTATAGTAAAATCATGTTCAAATTAGTTATGTAACTACTGGTTAATTATTTGTAACTTTCTCCATTCTATCCATTTCGTTTCCATTAATGAATCAACATTATAAGGTTTCTTCGAAGTCAACTTGGAGCAATCTAATTCTTCGGTTTGAAGACCTGCTAAAGACCTAACTCAATTAAAAGATGTTTATACACTCTCATACTATTCAGCAGCGGTACGTGCTCGCTTTGGCATTGATTTATCCATCTAATCAAATAGAATTCACATTCATAACAAATGGAATGGAGTTATTTTCCCAAATCTCATGGAGTTGCATAATTTGTATATTATCTGGGACCAAAGTACTCAAGACGAATCAAACGAGCCCAAACTCGATGCAGTTACGTCGTTTTATTTCAGTGGCCACCTTCCAGTTTCATCATCAAACCCTGTTAACATTTAGGACCAAATAACTCGTGAATACAAATCAAACGAGTCTTAACTTGATGGGGTTGCGTCGTTTCATAACAGAGTCCTATGACTATCTTCTAGTTCCATCATCATATCAGCTCCATGTCATCATCATATTGCATTATCACGCGATATACATGCGCGAGCAAAATTTCGGCTTAATTGTAAACCTGGAAGTGTGTAAAATTTAACTTGCAAGATTAGATTACAGCCAGACAACGGGACAAGTGAAACCATAAAAAAAATAATTATATTAGCTTGTCATTAAGCTTGATTTCATGATCCGTTTAGTCACTTACACAAGATTTTTTTATTTAATTTAAAAAATAATTATGTGTTTGTTGGATAATGTATTCTTAGTTATTTAAAATAGGCTCCCCTAAATTACGTGAAACTTACAACACAGTTTACCTAAATTTCACAGTAATAAACTAAACGTGGGTGTACCGTACATCTCTGCTAAACCGTTCCTGGAAAACAGGCGTAATTATTAACCATTGTAAAACATAACAACAACATAAAATGTTCATGAACAGTTTCTCAGCGGTAAGTATTGTCACTATAATTATTTCGCCAACAACATCAACGTAGCAAATCTATACGTTAACTGTAACGTATGGAGTCAAATACTGTTTACTGACCAACACAAACAACATACATATGTAGATAGGTACATAATCACAATGGACCAACATTAGTGCCCCGTACCACCAGACCACCAAACTTCAGCACATACTAAAGTGCCCCCTTACCACGATACTACTCATTTCTCTTTTTAACTTGAACGTCAATGTTTGCCAAATGGCCTGGCCAAATTGTCCATAACACAAACTTTTCCTTTTTCGGGTCCTTTATGGTAAGCAGAAATTCAATTTCCATGGTATGGAAAAATTGTGAGATTACCCCGTCTTTTGTACGCCAAAAAGTTTTGGGGTTTTGGTAGTGTCACGATATTTGACTCCGTAGTTAAGGTTTGGGAACTATGATTTGTTAAGCGAGGGGATCCGATTATGAGCCATTTTGCGAACATAACGTTGTGATCTAGGGCCAAAAAAAAGCTTATATAGTCTGATCATCTCCCTGCTCTTGCCCCATATTACTTGGAGTTGAGTGAGCCCGTTTTATTTACTTATTATATACACCTCATAACAAGCACAGGAAAAACATTCTTATTTATGTTTATAACTAACTTCTGTCAGCGGGCTCGCCTGCTTGATCTCTAGAGAACATACTCCCGGAATAAAAGTAGCCTATATGTTATTCCAGACTATATATAATATAACTCTGTGCTTAATTTCATGAAGATCCTTTCAGGCGTTCTATGTGAAAGAGTTACACATCCATCCTCACAAACTAGTAGGAATTAGTAGGATTTAATTTATTCATCATCTATTTAATTTTTCATATATATTTTATTATTTCATATTCTGAGAATAAATATTTTTTGCAGGAGATAATAATAAATAATTTATCTTCTTTTTTGACAAGTCCGGCATGATTTTATTCAGACAGCTATAATATTTATTTAAGTGCAATCTGAGCTCTTAAAATTCTCGAAAACCATTTAATTAACAGAAACACGGTAAAAGCTTACGTTTATAAATATCAATTATAATAATTCATTACGTCCAACAATTACTGCTGTTTTACAGTATAATTTAATACTATTAACACAAATATACCCGTTTGAATGTGGTTGGTTTTGAACCATATTTTTGCTATCGTTCCTTTAAAATAGTTCAATCATTTTTCATTATGTATTTAAAAAGAATCTTAAAAAACATTATCACAAGCCATTAGAATTACATTGTACGTAAACAAACTGTTTCCCTGAAATCTGCGTCTCCTGGAAATGGATTAATATTATTCGAAACCGTGTGAAACTAATAACAAACAAAATCTGTTTCAAAACTACAACAACGTATTTGCGTATAGCTTCTATTTTCTTTACTAAATGAAAAACCGCCAATAATGATAAAACGAAATATTAAATCGCTGTTTGTGGGAAGTAGACTTTCTTTCGGTGACAGAATTGAGAATTTTAAGTTGAGAATTTTGACAAACTCTAATTTAATATTGATGATTACAGAAATAGTATGCAACATGTTGATAACTTCATTAAAAAAAAATAACGAACGCGTTTTGGGGAGCAAGATCCTCAAGCATTTTTTATTCCGAATGAATGAAAAGAAAGAGTATGATGAAATTAAACGCGAAAACATTACGCAACGTTACATTTTCTTCCAAATCACACCCAGCTCGGACTCCATTCCAAAATACTCGAGTAACTCATTGACAAAACGTCTGTGAATTCTACAAGAGTACCTACCATAAAGGTCTTTATACCAGGATTTATTCGGGTTTCACCTAAATCCTCCTTGGAGCTTGGCGGAGCAAATCCTTTATGGTCCGCTTCCTAATTCGTTTTGTCAATAAGACTTAGCAGGCTATTGTTTGAAATGACACCTGCACTGATTCTGGTAGGGGAAATACTTACACGTACTCGTAGTTCCGAGAAAAGCCGGTGGGTGAAACTTGCAGTGTATTGTGCCTAATAGCATCGAACTCAAATTGTTGAATAGCGATAATAATTGAACCCTTTGATTTCAATAACTTGAAATTACTGCTGGGTTGACCACTGGTCGCTATAAAATACATTGCTACGCGTTCGTACATTGTTCGCTTAAGAACCAACAGATACGTGAATTTACTTTCTGTGTCCTAATAAATAATGCAAGTGATCGACTATAAATAAATAAAAATCACGGTCACTTCTCAGAATTGTAAAAATTCCAAAATGCTTTCGGATTTTGAGGTTATAAAAACATTTAGTACCTATGTTTAATTGTAGCCAATAGAAATGTATCAAATGGACTAAGATCCCGGAGCCGCCAGAACTCTCATGAGGTGAGATATTGCAATCTGTCAAAAAAACCTCAATTTCCATATATTTTTGTATGCTTCATTCGTGGGAAACAGAAGAACCTGTAACTAACACATCTTATGAACCTGTGATCCACAATAAATGATTTGATTTGATTTAGAATTGGCACTCAGGTAAGAATAAAGACAGTATCCCCATAAAATAAAGGATCCAAACACAAATTCGAACATACACCAAACAAACGTAATCTCAAGTCGCCATAACGTACTTAGAACAAATAAGCTCCTTGGGTGCATTTGCTACCAATGTGTTCCGTTTTACTTCTCACAGTTTAAGCTAAAGATATGTGCTTGCCAAGAAACCGGCGAACTCATTAGTAAAACCGGAACGGGCGTCGTAATTCGCCACAATTAACAACTTGTATGTAATCCGCCATGATAGTTGTAGTTCTGAGTATATGGATGGCGACACGTGACGAGATTTGCTAGTAGGGTGTATAAGCTTGTTTGTAGGGGGGTTTGTAATTATTTATTACTAGCTGACCCGCGCAACTTCGTCTGCGTCACATTTTCCATTATTGTTCGGCTCCTATTTGTCTTAGCGTGATGATATATAACCTATAACCTTCCTCGATCTGGCTATCTAACACTAGAAGAATTTTTCAAATCGGACCTGTAGTTTCTGAGATTAGCGCGTTCAACCTAACAAACAAAAAAACAAACAAACTCTTCTGCTTTATAATATTAGTATAGATATACGAGCTTTTGCCCGCGACTTCGTTCGCGCATATTCCGTTCCCGAAGGATTTTCGGGAAATCCTTAGCAATCCCCTACGCTTCCCAAGGAACCTACAAGCCAAATTTCAGCTTTCTACGACCTATAGTTTCGGCTGTGCGTTGTCTGTCAGTCACTCAGTAACGGATTTTTTTTATGTATACGAGTATATTGATATACCGCGTGTATCTGACATCGACGCACAAACGATTTCCATGAGTCCAGGGCATGATTCTGGTTTCATGGTTTTTTTCAAGAGTACCACAAATAGGTATCAGCTCAGCTGAGCTGATATCTATTTGTGGTCTTATTCAGATTGCTCTTTTTAGTGAAAGTAGTTAATTGATTATTTTTTTATTAAAAATCTCATTGGGTTAGGTCAGAATAACGATTATGAGCAGTCTAAAGTAAAAAAACCCTTGTAAAAAATGAGAAAAAAGCCGACGAAAAATTCTAAGTCTAGGGTGTCCAGAATCATGCCCTGGAGCCATGGAAATCGTTTGTGCGTCGATTTCAGATACACGCGGTAGACGAGTTATGTACCAATATTATAGCTAAAATCTAAATCAGTGTCTAAAAATCGGTTCAAAATCGCTAGCGTACATTAACGGCCACACTTGAGCAGATTTCCTAGTAGTATAGTTGTCAATAAGCTCGTTTTAAATGAGTTGTTTGACTTACATGAACAAGGCTCGTGGATAAATAATAACACTCATGGTAAAGCAACACTTTCCGAGGTTGGTCCAAGGTTGGATGATCATGCAATTCAATCTGAGAGTCGTTACTGAAAAGAGTTTTATTTATAATCTTTTCTAAGAGAATCCCAAAAGAAGAAAAGAAGAAAGAAGATCGTGTTACCCAAAAGCTAGGTATTGGAAAGCAGACAAGCAGTCACTCCAAATAAAATTCTGGTATCTGCTGTTCTCAATAAAATTAAAAGCCGACCCCATGTGGTTGGGAAGATCTCGGGACATGGTTTATGTGCGAGGTTTCCTTTTTGATACGTTTACTTAATCTATCTTAACAAAGAACAAACTTACAAAATATTTCCTTTGTATAGTTACTATTGCTATCACGGTAAACCGATTTAGGTTGCAGTAGCACTACCGTTATTACGCAAAAGGACGTAGCTTTTTTATCTTTTTTATAACCCTCAAGTAATATTGTAAGGATAGTTATTTTTATATAGAACCTATAAATAAAACATAATTATAACTACTTTAAAAATAGCATCCAAAATGGTTAAAATACTGCGAGCTCAATAACCTATATAAAAATACATTTATTTCTGGCCTTACTGAAATATAATCGCATTCCTTTTTATAATCGAAATCAGACGTTCAAACATCAAGCGTCAGCTTTGTCTGAATTTAAAACAGTTCAATAAATACCATATCGGTTCGGTACAAAGGTCCCTTATCAAAACACTAGCTGACCCTTGCAACGGCGTCTGCGTCACATTTTTCAATAGTGCTCCGCTCTTATTGGTCTTAGCGTGATGATATACAGCCTGTAGCCTTCCTCGATAAATGGGCTATCTAAAGCTGTTTTTTTTTAGTTTTTCATAGAAGGAATTTTTAAATCGGACTAGTAATTCCGGAGATAAGCGTTTCAGCTTTATAATTTAGTAGGTATAGATAAGTGATTAGCGTTTCACAAATTCAACTTGACGGCAGTAAAAAGAATGAAGCGTGTTCTGTTCTTAATCTCAAGAATGGGTGTTTCACAAAAACACTAAGTTAATCTTTTTGTTATATCTAGAGAAATAAGATCTTACTGTATTTATTAGCGGAATATGGAACAACATTAAAATGGTATCAAGAATATAGCTGAATAACAAATATCCTTGAAAAAAGTTAATTTCTAGCAAATGAAATCGCTTTTCTTTTCTCAATCAAAATCAGACGTTGAAACATCAAACATCTGCCTCGTTTGAACTTAAAACAGTCCAATAAATACCATATCGCTTGGTTACAAAGGTCCGTTATCCAATTATATGTGACTAGCTGACCCGCGCAACTTCGTTTGCGTCACATTTTCCATTATTGCTCCGCTCCTATTTGTCTTAGCGTGAAGATATATAGCCTATAACCTTCCTCGATAAATGGGCTATCTAACACTGAAAGAATTTTTCAAATCGGACCAGTAGTTCCTGAGATTACCCCCTACATACAAACTTACAAACAAATTTTACCTCTTTATTATTAGTATAGATTAGCGCTTCACAAAAAAAACTTGACGGCACATAATGTATAATTAGAGTTTCACAAATACAACTTAATGTCATTAAAAAGGACGAAGCTGGATGTGTTTTTTTTTTTCTCAAAAACGGGGTATTTTTAACAACTCTCAAAGTAATCTTGTGTATGTATGCAGACCCGTCAGGCTCCGTAAAATTAAAAGACAATGGTCTACGTCTTACATGTGGGACGACCGGGGACTGGCCAGAGATTGTGACTCCTTTTTCTCCATTTATAATTGAAGTATATCAGAACACAACATTTAAATTATGTTAAAAAGACTTACTTGAATAAAAACGCTTTCCATTTTGTCAATCTAAATCAGACATTGAATCATCAAACATCTGCCTAGGTTAAATTTGAAATGTCCAAAACTAACTACATCGCTTCGTTACAAAGGTCCCTAATCTATATGTGATTAGCGTTTCACAAATACAACTTGACGGCAACAAAAAAAACTTTTTACAAAAAAATAGAACCGACTTCCAAAAAAAAAACACTACAAAGTAAAAAATAACTTTAATTTCGGAAGTCGGTGTTTTTGTAAGTTTCTTCGTATTTTGACACCGACTTCCGAAATTAAAGTTATTTTTTACTTTGTAGTGTTTTTTTTTTGGAAGTCGGTTCTATTTTTTTGTAAAAAGTTTTTTTCATTTTTCACTTTTTAGTGGCCCCACACCTAACAACACCACTGCAAAATCGCAGAAAAGCAAAATACGCAATTTCGATTACTTGGATGACATAAAAATATCATCCAAGTAGACGAATTCCAGCTATTTCGATTTAAAATCCAAAGTTCGTAACCGATTTTCATAAAATTTAAATGGGACCAATCTGCAAGTATATCCTTTCAGATAAAATAGAATTTTTCAAATCGATTCATAATTGTCGGAGTTATGAGGTAACAAACATAAAAAAAAAAACATACAACCGAATTGATAACCTCCTCCTTTTTGGGAAGTCGGTTAAAAAAGGATGAAGCTTGTTGTGTTCATAACATACGAGTACTCAAGAACGGGGTTTTCATTTAAACTCTCTTAAGGTAATCTTGTCGATGTATCCAGAAAAGTAAGATAACCGTACTTTTTCATTTAATAATAATAAGAGACCAGATTAAAAATAAAAATAGTATCTATAATGTAGCTCAATAAGAAATGTCCTTGACAGAAATTTATTTCTAGAAAATAAATCACTTTCCCTTTTCCCAATCAAAATCAGACGTCGATACATCAAACATCTGCCTCGTTTGAATTTAAAACAGTCCAATAAGCACCATATCGCTTCGTTACAAAGGTCCCTTATCCAATTATATGTGATTAGCGTTTCACAAATACAACTTGATGTGATGGCAATTAATGTGCGAACCCTTTGAAGGCGGCATGATATTTATCCTTTATGTATTTAGGGTTATTACACACGCTGCCGCCCAAACTTTGCACGTGGTTCTATACTACGCTTGTGGTAAGATGTTGGTGACGTCATAACTGAGCTGTCGTTGTTTATAAACCATTTTCTAAGAAATGTAAATTCGTTAATGATTTAATTATGTTATTAATTTTAACACACTTCAAAAGAGTTCGTTCTGTATTGGATCTTATGTATGATGTTTTTATGTCCGCGGTATTCTCAAAAACGATTGAACCGACTTTGGGGGTGTTTTCTAATTCAAAGTACAACTTTTATGAAGGGGTGATTTTCGAGGTTCCACTTTTGATATTCGAGGTCTAATTTCACATGTATTAATAAAATCAAATGCATAATAGTTTATATGATAGAAGTACTGTAGGTATACAATTCCAAACTGAATCAAGATGAGAATACCATTGCATTTCTTTAGTAAGCTCGTGGCTAAACAATAACAGCCGCACAGGTCGATCTTCCAGGTTAAGCAACGCTTGCTGAGGTTGGTCTGTGGATGGGTGACCATACCGAGTTTCCTCCGTGCCTCGGAGAGCACGTTAAGCTTTTGGTCCCGGCTGTCATTTGTAGATCTTTGGCAGTCGCTACGGATAGTCAGAAGCCAGTAAATCTGACTACAGTCTTGCCAAGAAGTACCGAGTTACCCTGTTAACGGGTTGTGGAGTTCTGGTAGGCAGCCGCTCTACGTAAAATACTGGTATTCAGCTAAATTCGGTTTGACTGGAAGCTGACCCCACTAAAGTTCGGAAAAGGCTAGGCAGATGATGTTGAAGGGTCGCGAGGCAGGTTGACCGGTGACTTGGTGAGGGTCGCGAGTAGCCGATGGATACGAGACGCACAGGACCGGGTGTTGTGGTAACATTTGGGGGAGCCCTATGTCCAGCAGTGGACGTCTTTTGGCAGATGTTGATTCTTTAGAAGTTATCCAAAAGGACTATCACATAAAATAAAACATAAACCAGACATCGTACCGTGTAAACTTGGGCGTAGTGAACGACAAGTGAGCTGTCAAACCATACAAACAAGATGGAATGACAGCTCACCTGTCACTCACTTCACCTAAGTATACACGGTGAGATGTCGACAGAATAGACCATCTGCTTATTGCTGTTCAAAATTCGATTTCGAATGAACAATATGAACTTGCGCTAAATTAAAACAAATTGATACAAAGGCGTATTAAATTGAGATGCATGATAATAAGGACCGAAGCTAAACATAAATTCCATCCAGCATTTATTTAGTTTAAATTAACTTTCCCACTCAGACCCACACAAAAAATAAAGAGCCATAAAAGCGATGATTTACGCTAAAATAATTGAATAAATCCTCCTTCACCTTTCCTAATTTTACTGGCCATATATTATAGACTTTATGACCCAAAGACATAATTATAAAATAGTTAGGACTGTCGTAATTCCTCTTGAAGCGTACTCAGTGGGTGGAGGGCACAAGTTCGTACTAATTTAGCAAATAAATGGACAATTTAGTCGGGTAGTTGTCGGAAGTTATCCCTGGACTCGTCCCGGTTAGATTTGACGTCACGCTATCCTAATGCTTTGTGGCGATGTATTATTATTGTGGTGCCACTCCTTAATGTTATTGTAGCATACTGCTGAATGTTTGACGGGTCAAGTGGTGACAAATTTGTTGGTGATATGAGTTGGACATTTTAGTTTAATTAATTTTATAACCGAACAAGGTAATCGTTATTAAGATGCTAGAATGTGTTGGTTCTTATGTGTGTTTGTTCATGTCTAAATAGCCGAACTGATTTTAATAGAAGACGTGTGCAGTGCATGGTTCATCATGCATGGTTGGTTTAGAAAACATTGAGATTAATGATTTTTATTGAGCTGTGATAAAATCAAACTTATGTCCCCTCAGCCGTTACTTCATCTCCTGGAGCTGCGCGCGTCGGATCGCACTCTCCTCGAGATTTTGTAACTCGGGTCGGATTGAATAACAAACATTGCCTGTCTTGAGTATTACTTTCCTACTCTAAGTTAACCAGACTACAGGAAAAAGAATAGGAAAGGCATCATCACAAATGCTAAACATCCGTCAGAAATTTGTTATGGAATGTTGCACTCAATTAAAATGTAGTCTGCGTCTGACGTGTTCATTTGTCTTTATGTATGGATAAAATAATATGTATGTGTAACAGTCATCTAACAGACAAGATGTCTGTTAGATGACTGTTATTTTTTTATTAATATGACGACTTTTGTACGAAAAACTGGGATAAAGTTGCTCGCCTTACTTTCAACTTCAAATCAACAATACATTTCATGATAAAACTGTACTAAACTATATAATCAGATAGCTTATTTCATAAAAAATTCAATGACACAGGTTTGAAGAGCTGTGATTCGTAATTGCAGAGATATCGTAGTTTTAGTGAACGCTAAGAAATCGCACGATTGCGGACGCGTGCACTAATAATAATATCAAATGAAGTTCAAAACATACAAGGTTAAAAGTAATATAAATTTGATTTAATTTCTATTGTATGGGCCTAGTAACGTGTACTTATACATTCTGCGTCGATTTTCAATTAAAAAACGGGTCTATAAAAATGTAAATATATTAAGTCTGGCAGTTTGAGTACTTTTTTGACCTACCCAAATGTCCTTTCATTGGCATTGCTCGTCGAGTCATTAAGCTCCTTATTGGTTCTAAGTTGAGCTAATCGACTAATGACCAAGGCTTGCATTGACTGGACAGGTCCACTCAAATCTGTGTGGTTCTTTCCTCAAAAGACCATTTCAGACACTGTGATCTGCATGGTCCTAATATAACGTATTGTGAATATGAGGACCATGTAGATTGCTATGTTAGGGATTTATTTCACCATCACCCATCGTTAAAAAAAAATGGATTTATTTCACAGTCTGGAGTTCTTTATGCGGCCTACACAAATGTCCTTACTTTGGTGTAGTTCATCAGTTCGTTGAGCTCCTTTAAGTTCTAAGTTTGAGCTACACTATAACTGGCAAATGCTTGCACTGTCTGGACAGGTCCACTCAAATATGTGTGGTACTTTCCTCAAAAAACCACTTCAGACATTAACCTGCAAGGTCTCATATGATTTGACCAGTAGGTACGATTGTATGGACTTTAAAAGAGACTTTGACCTCTGAGTTTTTATTTCGGCGTTTCTTACCAGAGCAGTCAGCTAGGAAACGCCGGCCGGTTTCATCTAGTTTAAAATTACCAAAAAATATTGACGTGTAAAAGAGTTATTTACAACCTTAAGTAGGCTGTAAAATAAGTATAATTTATAATTTAAGCATATTATTTCTTATTATGAAAAGTCTTTTAAGTTAAGAAGTCTCACTTTATTTAGTCTATTATTATTACTTAACCACTATAAAAACAATGAGCCGGGTTTAAGATCAAAATAACTGAAAATTAGTTCCATATAGTTACGTTACAACTTCTTATTTAGCATTAAGGTTACGACTTAAACCCGGTTTCTGAGGTTTTTATCTGTCCATTAACGCTATTTGTCATAACGCCATTGCTTGGTAGTAGTTAACGAACGATCGATAAAGTACCTCAATAACTGGGCATTAGACGATACTCGTTGGTATAATGTTATTAAATTTTTAAGTTGAGATCAGCTAGATGAAAGCTAATAAATGTAAAAAATAATAATTTATAAAAGTCTTCTAAAAGTACTTTTTGTGTTCTGTAATTAAAACATAATTATTATAATACCTTTGTGTATTTTAAAACTTATTTTTGGCGACCTTTGGTAAAATATTTTTGAGGGCCGAGTCACGTACACGTGGTCCCCGGGTGGTGCTAAACAGGTGACACTAACCGCCTCCGTGGTTAAACCACCTGATTCAGACCCAGAGGTCCCGGGTTCGATTCCCAGCGGGGGCAATTTTTTTGCTCGGTTTGGTTGGTGGTAGGACTCTTTCTAAGTCCGCCTGGCAAGCTACCACCATCATGTCTAAGTCTGTCGCCATAACAACAATGTTAACAGCATTGCTGTGTTCCGGCAGTTAGAGGTATGATAGCCAGTTCCTCTGTGTAAGAGGATTCCGGGTGAAACTCGCTTCCATCTTCGGCCTAATCATCACTTTCCATCAGGTGAGATTTGGGCCAAGAGTTTCCCCGTTTTGCATAAAAAAAAAAAAATATATATCAGTACATTTATTCCTCTGAATCAACTAAATGAGGATTAATAGGTGTTTGGAGGATCATGTGCTATCGGGTTAGTATAAAATCATGCACACATGGGTCAATCGGATATATTTAAAGAAAAATCTGATAGTGAACTGTCACTTACACCATCCATGTCAAGAAAATGGTCTTCATCATCGAAATCCAAGCCTACTTCTGATAATTTACCTGAATAATTTAAACGAGAAGAGAAAACACTTAATCTAAAACTTGCTGTTGCTCGCAACTTCGTTCACGTGTGAGTCGGAAAAAAAATAGGCCAAGTGCAATTCGTCCTCTCACACAAAGGGTTCCGTACCATAAATCTTAAGTTTTATTATTAATTATTTTGTGACTGTCCCAACATTTATTTTATTTTTTTCACTTCTGAACAAAGAACCCTTAAGAGCGTGTATTCCGTCCACTAGCGCCGCGCCAATCGTTTTTTTATTATTTGTGGTAAATATAAGACACGTAGATAAAAAACCGCTCTGTAGTGTACTGAAGAAATGTATTTATTATGTTTTGAGAGTTATGTTTTGTACTTTAGAACATAAATAATTGCCAAAGTCGATATTTTTGCTAAAAGTGGCCACTTTTAGCAATAATTGCCGTTTTGGCTATTTAGCCATGAGTTATGTATTAAAAATAGCTGTCAAAAAATAATAGATACATTTCTTCAGTACACTACAGAGCGGTTTTTTATCTACGTGTCTTAAATTTACCACAATTAATAAAAAACGATTGGCGGCGCTAGTGGACGGAATACACACTCCTAAAGGAATCCTCTTGACATACTTTCGTGCTCTATTTAGAATTATGTTATTCCCTGCACCTATTCCCAATGGGATCTTTCTCTGTAGGTATCATTTTATTTTAAAATCCCCAACTCCCTTTTCTCCCAACAATTACTTTCAAATCTTCCCATCAACACATTTATATCAATAAAAGAGCATTAAGAAAATCAGAAAACCAAGGTTCATTTACTTTATTGAAACCAAAATTGATTCCTCTCGAAGCCGAATATGGAAACAGATCCAAGGCCAATTGAAATTGAGGCATATCGAATCTATAAAAACAATTTTCCTCGAATGTTGATATAGGGGGAGGGTAGGGGGAAATTTTTCGACACCATTTCGTTCAGAAATGTGTGTGAATGTTATACGTGACTGTGTGCGACGGATTAGATCGATGTAGGCAGTGGCTTTGAAGACAGCGGCGGCTGAGAGTGTTTAAAAGCCACTGGAGCAGCGGGTTGATCAGTATCTACCGGGTAGATCACTAATAAATGAATACCAGTAGATTAGCCTACTCCAACACGGTATGGAAAAGGCTAAGCCCTTGTTTCTATGACCTGACTGCTAGACAAGCTTCGATGTAATTGACTGGCTGTCAAGTGACTCTGTCTTTCTTCATCAACTTGGGATTTCTTCTTCCGTCTGAAAACTTGATGAATACTGTCTCTCAATAAATGAACACGCCATCTATTCCAAAACACTCTTCGATATATTTAAGTCAATAAGTAATGCAGATTAAAAATATAAGTGTAGAATACATCGGTGTTGTTTATGCAAGAAAGGCTAGGTATGCCTATTACTAATGAGTAAAACTCCTTTCACACTACTGCTTTCTATAGAAAGTCAATTCTAGCTGTTGTTGAACTGTTAGAACGTGAGTCTCACTAACCTACCAAAATAAAACTCAGTCATCTTTTATACCATTGCACTAGAGCCCAAAAAGAGCAGATAATGTTGTTTCCCCACTTACAAACTCTCATTCTGCCCCGCGTTTCTCTTAGCCCCCTGTTTACTTGCCGAGTTTGCCGTCGATCTAGCGCTGACTATGCGGAACTTGGGTGCAATGGCTCCTTCCCGATTATACCTTGTAGTAGGTACCTCCGTACCTATGCATACTGCCCATTGAAGCATTGAAGTGTGAGAAATGCGTCCAAATGATTGTGTAACTATTTGCATCAGAGTTGGTGATGCGTGATTCGATGTAGGCACGTGTGCTATTGGTTTCAAGAAAGCCTTGTAGATTTGTACCGACACAACTCAGTTCCCAGTAGTGGTCAATTCTCTTGACCCTATAAATGAATTAGAAAGAGACTAGTCCGTTTCGGCAATGCAAACATAGTCAAAAACCTGTTGTTTCATATAACACTTACAGGCGCTTCAACATTTCACATAAGTTGTTGCAACAAATCCTTTAAAAGTTTTAGGAAGAACTTGTGCGTCATTTAAAATGACGAATGTGCATTTTTTCTATAAGTGTATTTTTGAGTTTTTTAAGTATAGGTAAGTACTTTTTGCATGGTCAATGTGCTTTCATTCACTGTCTCATAGCGTCTCTCATATGGATTCTCAAAAAAAAAGGTATTACATAAAAATCAAAATATACCTAAGCCAGAAGATACCTGTGTATTCAAAATATTCACAGGAAAAATCTTAAAGCGGTCAAATGCAGTGTGACTGTCAAGGTCAAATTTTTATTATTTTTATTTTCTATGTAGTCTGTAAACAAAAGTTATATTTTTAATATCCTTAAGAAGAAACCTTCAAAATGCCCCCAAATTTTGTGAAAGGTTCATAGGCTCTGTACAGTCCGCTAAAGCCTTTTAAAAGTCGTGTTAATCATTCGCCACGTACTCCAACTCGTAACGACAAACACATCTTTAAAACGGAATTCAACACAAAACTAAAAAAAAGACTAACAAAACGAACTTTCATCAGCTTATTTATAAAGTCGTGTTGTTAGTAAAGTTCCAACAGACACAAACTAACATCATTGTATCTCGCCTATGATGCAGTCGCTGAGTTACTTCTGAAACCCTTTCGTTCTGAGAGTTCTTCACAAATAAACGAGTGCGACTTAAAAGTTCTTTTTTGGTGCGCACATACGTTTTACTTAATAGATCGTGTACACTGCGGGGTAGCTGTAAGTTATTAGGAAAAACTATCTGTTGCCCCCCGGGTTACTTGCATTAAAAACTATGCGTCTTCTTCAGGCGATAAAAACCTAAAAGGCACTTTTAGAATTAAAAACTCTAACAGTAACTAAGAAGTATATATAAAAATAATATTGATCGGTGGTAAAAAATATATTTTAATTCACGTTTACACGTTCAGCCGTTTTTTTTTTCAGATGATATAAACGTCATCACGAACTCTTGATGACCTTTGTGCTCAACGAAGAATCTGGTTTATGCCTACAGTACCTGTATGTTCTTTTTTTTGCTAATTATATACACACTTGCTTTTCCAATCCACTTTAGACATTGGCAGAATAGTCTACATCGGCTCTTTTGCCATATCAAAACATAGATTATACCTTTGTGCTCTTCTTTCTGTACAAAAATTACAGTACACAAATAAATTACTGTACATATTTTTGGTCTTCACTAGGTCCTTATTCATCAAATAATTTAAACCAAAAAATCCTAAAGAGAGCAGTGTACAGTATCCACAAGAGTTTGTTCCAACTTTGCAGAAGTTGGGCTCACGACATGAAAAATGCATTTAGTTTTAGCTACCAACTCGCTACCGACTGCCTATTCGATGATACTATTGGTTCGTGTTTCGACATGTATCATACATTGGCTTATGTATTGCTTAGTTTATGTGTTATCTTACAATATTTATTGGTAACCGAAAAGTTATGAGTGCCGTAGTATTGAAGGACTAGGTGTTAAAAATTTGCCTTTTAGCACCAGGTTGTAAATTGACCATCATTCGCCTAAATAGAGTTAATGCTACAATCTTATCTACAAAGAAGAGCGATCAATATTACTCCACTCACACACATAAATATGAGTCTTATATTTTATAGCCTTTCTTATGATATTAATTAAATGTATGGTCCTTTATCCTTCACTTTTCAACTGAAACACTTTACTTATACTTACATTATGTACTTCATGCATATCCATTTCGCATTTTACATACAGCCAAATTCATAGAAAACTAAAATTTATATAACATCCTCTGTCATAAAGTAGCCGTTTTAATTTCTGAGGCACATAGATACTGTTTTCATTTGAATCCATATAACAAGTAGTGTGACAGTTTATGTTAGTTTTATTTAGTTTACCTCGATTCAAGCTGGACAAACGTTTGCCTAAAACTATTTGTATTACAAGAATTAGGTCCTAATGGTAGACGTCCTAAGCTAACATTGCGGGATTTCAGGGCCCTTATCAATGACTTTCAAAGTAGACAAACCAAGAAATGTCTGGTTTTAGGCTAAGTACTCGACGGTAGTGAGTGGAGTGTCACTTCAGTTGAAATATGGGGAGAAGAAAATATTATTTAGTAAGCATCTGGGTCGTATAAGAAGCGTTGTGACATTATTATATCTATTTCTTCGTCTGTATTGCCAACAATATGAAATCTATCTCAAATAAACATTTTGCTTTCTATCTTCCTTTCGTTCTAGACTCAGACTCTTATAGAAATAACTTTGAGAGGACTAAGCAATATTAGAGTACAATTAAAAAAAAACTTATTGCGAAACATAAGAGTAATATTAAATAAAATCAAACAAACACAACGCACATCACTAAATATAATCATCACAGACACTAATAAGGACATTTAAATAAAATACATTTGAAAAAAAAGAATTTCTTCCATGCAATGCGAATAAAATATGAACGTAAAAAAAAACTCCGATCCGCGTTCACTTCCCTTTAAAAAACGAGCACTGATTTGTTCTCTTTGACATCAGCAATCTATCCGTGATATAGAATCACAGCGATTCTATATTTATTGCATGCACTACACTATCATAATTTGTGACAGTGAAAATTCGTTTCCACAACGAATGTGTTGATGCTAAAATAATGCGTTTGAATGAAAAACAAAATTGTGTAATTCGACTACAAATGGGAGAGCGATCGAATCAAAAAAACTCTGGGGAAAATGGGAAATGGCCCGTACACACTGGTCGTACGTGGCTCTGCAAGGGACTTGTACAATACCCATACGTTGTTACCTAAGTACGCTGATGGATATCTTGTGTCCAAATTCAGTGGTGGACCAAATTCGTTCACCGGTGCAGGCCAAATGTACTGAAGAAGGGTAGCACTGTTTGCAGGTTAGGTGCTAATTTTACAGAACGTTACTTTTTGTTATCTGACTGTTTTGATTAAATGAGAATAAGAACCAATTTACAATATTAATAACTAGCCGATCCGCGCAACTTCGTCTATGTCACATTTTTCCTGCTTCGTTTGGTTGTAGTGTGATATCATATATTATACTTAGTCAATAGCCTTCCTCTAAAAATGGGCTATCCAAAACTATAAGACTTTAATTAAAACCAGTAATCCCTGACATTAGCGCAAACTACTATTATTCAACCCAACAAACTTTTCAGCGTTATTTAGTATATAAATAATACTAGCGAGCCGCCCCGGCTTCGTACGGTTACAACAATTTCGAATCATCATCATCATCATCATCTGCCTAGCCTTTTCACAACTATATTGGGGTCGGCTTTCAGTCAAACTGGATTTAGCAACAATTTCGAATATAATATATCTTATTAATTTGTCGTAACGTACTAATAAGTACGGATTACGTTGTCGCGCTGAAAAGCACGTTTTTATTAAGTAAAAAGTAATTGTTATTTTCCTCGCTAGAGACGCTTTATAGGCACGCGCGCCGGCCGCGTCGCCGGCCTCTCGGCCGGTACCGCCGCAATCGCTATGTGTCCCTGTATTTTATTTAAATCTGTTATTTCTCCGAAAATATCCATTTAAATTACATGCTGTAAAAGACCTTATTGATCTATATTAAATGCACAATGTATTTCAGGTACTTCATTGCATAAGGATTAATGCTGTATTTCTTAAAATCGTTTCGTGAATAAGCCATTATTACTCGTAAAGAGTAAAGGATAAAAAATGGTTATTGTGGGTTATTCGTAAGAGATAGACATATACTATCCAGTACTTTTTTGTAGACCTTTTTATGGTGTACAATACTGTAGCACACTATTTTGATCTATCTACTGGTATTGCTGAAAACCAGCGCTGCTGACTGTTGGACTTGTCCAGAGTCGCAGCATACCTATGCTGAGCAAATACCAATTCTTGCTAGGATGCGACGCACAACTTTAATTTTCATTTATATTGTTTATGTTGTTTGTACATATTTTTATTTTTTACTTTTATGTTGTCAACTTGACAGGTTGTCAATGTCAGTCAGTGCCGGATGTCACGGTCGCGCCATTGACATCTGTTGAACTGAGAGTCGTGGTAGGGTGATGCCCGGCCTGAAATAGACAACATGAATGTTTCTGGCTTTGTTTAGTTTTTGTTTTCTTTTAATTTTGTGTTTTAGTTTGTAATTTATATTGTTATTGTGTGTCGCTTCTGGCGGAATGAATACATTTTCTTTCTATCTCGTAGGGTTCAGCCAGCATTTGCAATGTAAACGCAAAAAATGTTTTAATTTACGCCATCACATTAGAAACCTCTAAATCAATGTTTCTCTACTATATTATGCATGTATTACCTATACATATAAACCTTCCTCTTAAATCACTCTATCCATTAAAAAAATCCGTTGCGTAGTTTCAAAGATCTAAGCATACATAGGGACAGACAGCGAGAAACGACTTTGTTTTATTAAAAGTATTGATATAAAAGTATTGATTTCATGTTTAACATTTTTACAGTAAATATTAAACGCTCAACAACACTAGATTACAAATATCAGTTCCAAAATATAACAGCTCCAATAAAATATCAGCTACTTAATCACAGTCGCGCCGCATCGGTTCACGCTTGTCGCAGCGAATTTGTTATTTGCCGTGCACTACAACACATTAGCACGTTGTACCGTGCAGCGTCGGTAAAAAATGACAATGAATTCAATTCGGCGCACCCGTTACTACTGCCATCTCTTTCTGTTATAGCCCGGTGCTATATTTTTGAATGGCGACGAATTTAAAAAAGAAAAATGGCGTTCTAAAAAAGTCGTGTTTAGAAAAGTTGCTTCCATTTTAATACAAAGAGTTTTTAGATGTCTCTGATCTAAGTCGTATCCTTTGACACAAGGGTATAGATGATAGTGAAATATCATTTTACGGGGACAGGAAGAAGAAAACATTTGACCAAAAATACAGCGAAATGAAGAGAAAACTGCAAATGAAACAACCGAGGTCTTTGACAGTCCAAACGAGCGAACACAAAATGTAACATTGATAGACGGAGCCAATCATGAGTTTTGCATAATCAAATGCTTTTACCACAGCAGCGCGCTATTACGCTGATCAAGTCCGTTAGTACTGAAAATTAGTATTTCGTTCGAACAACTCTCATTGCGGCTTACTCTGAATGTTTTAAACACCGAAATAAGCATTTCGAGCGCCCATTAGACGATTTATGTACTAAAAGACTGCCAAAAGTAGTACTACAAATACTCGATGTTCGCTAATACTACACTTCTTTTTACTTTTTCTCCAATTCCCGCAGATTTTACTTTGAACTCGGGACTACTGAACCCTGAAAACGGAAAACTGAACCCAATATTGGGTTCACCGGTTACTTTGTCTGTTCCAAACTCTTTACTGACAGCAATTGAATAACAGACCCTAGTACTTTTGTTAAAAATTTCTAAAGTAAATAGTCTTGTCTCAAAGGGTTTGGAGTTTCTATTTAAATTTCTTTAAAAACGCTCTTTTTTACTTGTAGTTTAGAATTTTCCAAAACAAAGAATGTCTAGATATTTGTCTGTTTGAATGAGAAAAGAGCAGATTTATTTTACAACTGAAATTAAGATGTTTAGAAAAAGTATTTAGGTTTTTATTTTCTATCTAATCATATTATTTTTGAGCTGTAATTTTTAGGGTTCCGTACTCAAAGGGTAACCAACGGGACCCTATTACTAAGCCTCCGCTATCCATCCGACCGTCCGTCCGTGCGTCCATTTGTCCGTCCGTACGTCTTTCAGCGGGCTGTTTCTCAAGAACCGTAATAGATCGACAGTTGAGAGAGTATTTATATTGCCTCTAAAACCGCAAAAAAATTAAACCTAAATTAAAGGGGTTGTTTTTTAGGCTTATGGTACAGAACCCTCCGTATGAGAGTCCCAATCGCACTTGGTCGATTACTTTTATAAATTCGCTGTCCCTTATTTATGTTTGGATTCGATGAAAGAAATTCCCGTCCGTTAAAGATTCAAAGTAAGTCTCCAACTGCATCAAGCCATTCTGGAGAACTTCATCGGTCTCCTTAACAAACTTATCCCTACTTAAAACCATTGTTCAGAAAAAAACACTATTTTGTCAAAGAGAAATTGTAGTGACCTATTTCACGAAGTGCTTACGACAAATTCTGGTGCGCTTAAGAAATCAATACAAAGAACTTTTTTGTTCATTCGCGTCCCGTGCGCGCCATTACCGAGGCACAATGGATTGTTTAAACTAAATTAGCATTTTAGAAGCGTCTATCTCGTATTAATTTTATTCGTATCGGTCAGTTGCTTTGTTTGTGGGGATGCCAAACGTTATGAATTTTATTAGACAGTCTGTGTTTGGTAGCCTGATAGGGTAGACAGTTTTATTTGCAAACTTAGCATTATTCGCGAAGGGTTTATTATATCAATCAATGTTCTTCACTACATATATAAGATTAGGGTTTCTTCTTCAAGCAATAAACAACAATGTGATTCGTCTAAAAGAAAAAAGTTTTATTAATTAAATACAATTACTTGTACTACAAACAAAATATGAACTCATGAAATACATACTAGAACCTAAAAAGAAAAGAGAATCAACAATTAAATTTAATGTTCATGCTTTCCTTGTGCGTACTTTGCACTGTTATTTTACATGTATCATTTATACAAACACAACTTTAACAATAACTTCACTTATTTAAATTATTGAATTAAATTATTAGACAAAATTACTAGTTTTTATTCTATCTTATGACACGAGAAAAAATATCTGAAAAACGATTTTCATTCCCTTCTCTAGTGGCTCCCTCTATACTCATACAAAAAAAATCAATGTCAAATGTCAATGTCAAAGCTTTCACATATTACAAAACATAGTCCTCCGCCACGTCTGTCTGTCTGTCTGTTCGCGATAAACTCAAAAACTACAGCACCGATTTTCATGCTGTTTTCACCAATGGATGGAGTGGTTATCGAGGGAGGTTTTAGTATAAAATTTGTCAAGCGGGCGAAGCCGCGGGCATTAGCTAGTCTTAATCTATACTATATATCTACACTATATATATATATATATATATTATAAAGAGGAAAACTTTGTTTGTTTTTTTGTTTGTTTGTTTGTTTGATTGTAATGAATAGGCTCAAAAACTACTGGACCGATTTTAAAAATTCTTTCACCATTCGAAAGCTACATTATCCACGAGTAACATAGGCTATATTTTATTTTGGAAAAAAATAGGGTTCCGTAAGATATTTGGGTTTTTCGGACACAAGGTGTAAAAATCAACCAGAAAAGTAACTTATTTTGTGTACGCTGCCTAAACTATAAAAGATAGAACCATACATTGTTCTAATTAATTGTAGATCTTATAAATATCTACAAAAAAGTCCGCGACACACTATACCTATCTATGTCGAGTGAGGCACAACAACCATTTTTTTAATTTAAAAATCTTGATTTTTTTTGGACTACATTTAAACGCGTTTATTTTACTCATGCTATTAATCTTTATCAAAATAAAGTATTTCATCACAAAGTACAGTTTATGTAGATAATATTTGGTCTTTGAATGATTTAAATCGGACGTTTGGTTTTGAAGTTATGGCGAAATTAAAATATTACGATTTCTGCTGCACGACCCGTTGCGAAGTGGACGTCACCAAGGCGGGGGTGCGCGTGCGGGAGGGGAGTTTAGATCTATGAGTAAGGTACCCGCGCGGCTCAGCCGCGAGGTCGGCTCCATAGATAAGTATAAGTACGTCGGCTCCCTATGCAGCGGTCGTGCGCGAAGTCTAATAATTTTCGTGCGATTTTCTTTAGATTTCGTTCTTAAAACTGCACCTACGCAAAAGTTCTTCTCAGAGCCAAACAACAGTTCTTTTCAGGGCTAAGCAACAGTTCTTTCCAGGGCTAACCAACAGTTATTTTCAAGGCTAACCAACAGTTCTTTTCAGGGCTACACAACAGTTCTTTTCAGAGCTAGAATATTACACGCTATTAACATTTTCTTAAACATTTGAAAATGCCTAAAGAGAGCCATGTCTCAACTTACTAAACATAGTTCTCAAGCACGGGCAGCAAGAATACGCCGTATGGGAGAATCTTCACCTGATCGTTCACAACGCCTTGCTGAACAAAATCAGAGAAACTCTCAGGTACGCGCACGAGAGTCGAGTGTCGAACGTTCGCAACGCCTTGCACAACAAAATCTGAGAACCTCTGAGTTATAATATTATAAAGCAGAAGAGTTTGTTTGTTTGTTTGGTTGAGCACGCTAATCTCAAGAACTTTCAGTGTTAGATAGCCCATTTATCGAGGAAGGCTATAGGCTATATAATTAAGCTAAGTCAAAAAGGAGCGCAGAATTAATGGAAAATGTGACGCAGACGAAGTTGCGTGGGTCAGCTAGTAATATTATAAAGCAGAAGAGTTTGTATGTTTGATTGTTTGTTTGGTTGAACGCGCTAATCTCAGGAACTACTGGTCCAATTTGAAAAAATCTTTCAGTGTTAGCCCATTTATCGAGGAAGGCTATATATCATCACGCTAAGACAAATAGGAGCGGATCAGTAATGGAAAATGTGACGCAGACGAAGTTGCGCGGGTCAGCTAGTATCTCAGACCAGGCCAGTTCCTCTATGTTAGAGGATTCCGGGTGAAACTCGCTTCCATCTTCGGCCTAATCATCACTTTCCATCAGGTGAGATTTGGGCCAAGAGTTTCCCCGTTTTGAATAAAAAAAAAAAAAAAAAAATCTATATAAAATCCTTCCGTTTCTGAGTGACTGACAGACAACGCACAGCCGAAACTTCTGGTCGTAGGAAGCTGAAATTTGGCTTGTAGGTTCCTTAGGAAGTTTAAAGGAGCACTAAAAGAAGAATTTCCGAAATTCTCAAGGGTTCGGGAAAAAACGGAATATTCGCGTACATAGCCGCAGACAACGACGAAGACTGTTCAGATCATAAATATTTTTTTCATGCATATTCCCTACTATTATTAATGTGGCTTTCTTAAGCTTAGGTGTCAGTTACGACTATCTGCACAGAATTTAACGTTAATTTCAATCAAAGATCTGAATCGTATCCGTAGAATTACTTTCTACGGATACGATTCAGATCTTTGATTGACAGCGACAAAAAGCGACCATCATTAGCTAATTAAAGAAGAGTAATTGGTATATTCATAGCTTAATTTTAAATCCAAAGACGTTCGATTATCAACCACATTCCCCCTACATCTCAAAAATAGGAATCCATGAAACAATTACCCGCTCACAGCCCTCCGTCATAACATTTCACAATAAGCCACAAGGAACAAATCCTGGTCGCCTGCATTTGGCAACTCCACCGGCATCTGAACGTGACGTACTTTTAATTGGGAGTTTGTCGCTATGTGTGGCCAAGCTCTT
Organism: Ceramica pisi; assembly: GCA_963859965.1. Classification (NCBI taxonomy): domain Eukaryota; kingdom Metazoa; phylum Arthropoda; class Insecta; order Lepidoptera; family Noctuidae; genus Ceramica; species Ceramica pisi. The sequence goes on along the minus strand of OY982544.1, from coordinate 8,723,388 downwards.
GGCGTCCTCTCTCCGCCTATTCTTGGCAGACACACGTACTCTGTGCACAGAATATTGTAAATTCATTATCTGCTGAAATCGGATCAGAATGAAAAAAGTAGATGGGCGTGAGTGGATTGTGGGATTTGGTTTTTGTTTTTGTGATAGTCAGCTGCTTTTTTTTTTGTTTCTTGGCTTCCTGTTTGTCGTATTGCAGTGACTGTAATGTGTAAGAGCCTACGCATATGGAGTATTTTATCACACCAACAACGCACGTTTTACGAACGCATACTCACGGCGCTGTAAATATGAGCAAAAAGCAGTAGGTACTGTCTGCGTCTGAATTTCGTTTAAAACGCGTTAATTAAATGCCATGTGCAAACGCCTTAAGGTTGTTTAAAACAGCTGAGCTAATCTGTAAACATCTCACAGTAAAAACTTCAATGAAGTAAACCGACAATTCATAGCTTGGATGAAGTGAAACCTTAGTCGAATAAGGTATTGCTTCACCTAAGTTGTGGCGGTGACATTTTAGCAGCATCGTCTATTGGGTTCTACCCTAAGCTACTACACTGATTTTTCAATAGGGGAATACAATGGGGGATTGACAGCCATCGTGTATGTCCATCTACAATATACTTTATTATATTCATGTAAAATGAATTAAGCTCACATGAAATCTTTATCATAACGTTATGCAATTTCGTAGATACTAAAAAAAAAAATATTCCTGCATTTTACGGCACAGTTAACCACTCTGAGTAACGTTCCCATGTTCCAAATAAATTACGTAGGTACTGATATCGTTGATATCATTGTTGGTGATTGATTCCTAATTCGAGTTGGCGCCAACTGAATAAAAAACGCATTTTAACATATGATGAGCATGTGGCTTAATAACAGCCACACGAATGGGACTTCAAGGTTAAGCAACGCTTGCCGAGGCAGATCCGTGGATGAGTTACCATCTTAATACACCGAGACACCTACGTGCCTCGGAATGCACGTTAGACCGATGGTCTCGGCTGTCATTTGCACATCTTAGACAGTCGTTATGGGTAGTCAGATGCCAGAAAATCTGACACCAGTCTTGGTAGGTACGTGGTAGCATGATATCCATTCACTGAGTTGAGAGGACTGATAGACAGTTCCTTCATGTTAAATACAGCTGCTAGACACACTGATTGAATGTACGCATATATTTATAGAATAAATCCCTAGGTACTGTAATTTAAAATCAAAATTGGGCAGTAGACTGTATTTTCAGTACGCGAGTTAAAATTCAAATTATTTATCTTGCAAATATTAATCAAAAATAAACACAAAACATATCCACGAGTCAATGCTCTTTTCATTTTTAAGTGTATTTACTTAAACTAAAACATATTTCAGTAGATATCTAAAAGCTCTTTAGATAATGCAAGAAAATAGCTATGAATAAACATTTTGTTTTATTGTTCGTCCGGAGAATCGCATATATTCTTTGTGTCGGATTTTACCGATCATATTTTACCCGGCGACCCGTTCCAGGGCGCGACATAAAAATACGCGTTCTGCTTTGATAAACAACATATAGATCAAACGGACTTGTTTTTATACAATTTGCTTTGATAAATCATACGGTTTCGTCAATCATTGTGCAGTATCACGATTTTGGACATGAGTGTATCAGATTTAGCATCTTTTTTCTTTGTTTTGAAGTACATGTGGGAAAATTTTATACAAAAGTATGTACCTAATTGCTAAGTGGCCATAAAAAAATCATTCACATTGCTGTCAATGGCAAACGCGCCCAGCTAGTCTATTCTGTAAATAACCATTTCGATATCGACTTCACCTGAGTGACTAAGCTTACAAAGTGAACTTTATTTCACACGTCATAAGGTCTTACATTTATACGAATTTGAAACTCACCTCGGATTCCGCTGTCGAGACACGAAAATGTTGTTACAGAATAGCACTGCAGAACACTGTTGAATTGCAATGTTGATTCTTTGGCCGAAGAAAAGTCTTAGCCAATTGCTAAGTTAGAATTAGTATTATGATTTGTATGATATACTCAGAATCATAAATCTCCCATGTAAGCGGCATACTGGGAGACACTGACATGAAGAAGAAACTTATTCATATCACATCACTCCGACGAAGCTTACCTGCAAAATATTTACTCCAAACAATGTCCATTCTGTATTTAGAAATCAGTAGGTAGCCACGCAGTCGTTACCCAGCCTTATCTCATTTGAGGTCTACTGTTTTAGGTTTTGGCATAAAATAAAAAACCGGTCAAGTGCGAGTCGGACTCACACATCAAGAGTTCTGCACCATAATCCGAAAGTAAAGACGTTTCTTGTATGGGAGCCATTTTAGTTTCTATTACAGCGGCAGTATAAATACACACTCTGTGAAAATTTCAACTGTCTGTTCTTGAGATCACCTGCTGACAGACAGGCGGACAGACGAACAGCGGATTCTTTACTAAGGGTTCCATTTGAAACCTTAACATTTGTGCCCCACTGGCACATGCACGGTCGATGAGCTGCGGGCGAGGGGAAGTTATAAGTCGTTCAAGATTGGTGTACCCATTATTTATTATGGAAAATGCCTTTCTGTTGATGTATGGCCAGTGAATGCGAGATTAAACACATGGATTACTTATGAGAACCCGAGACATACCAGAAGCTATAAGGCATCTGTTATTGCACAACCAACACACCAGACATTTCGTGTCTAAGCAGCGTCTTAACAAGATTAAGAACATTGATGTGCTCTATCAAAATGTCCGTGGTCTCAAAACCAAATTGTCGACGTGGAGAACGAACTTGTTACAGCTGGAACATAATCTGGTCGCCGTAACAGAGAGTTTTCTTGATGCCTCTATCGAAGATGGGGAGCTTGCGACCGGCGATTGGAATGTGATGCGACGTGACCGTGGAACACCGTGCGGCGGAGTGATGCTCGCCGCGCGCGCACCCATCGTGCTCTGCCGCCGCCGTGATCTCGAAACGGACGGTGGTGAGGACTTATGGGCTGACTTTACATGGTGCGGACGTACTGTTCACGTATGTGTTGTATATATCAAACCTAGTGCTAGCGATGATGAGTATATGAAATGGTTTTGTAAAGTTGAAGAGTTTATAAATGGGTTAAAAGGCATTGTTATAATTTTAGGTGACTTAAATTTAAATAGTGTTTCGTTAAATATTAAGAATTATTATTGTTACTTTGTGTCATTTTGTAGTCTGAATGAGATGAACGTTGTGAAGAATTCGCATGGAGGTATGTTAGATGTTGTTTTGGTTCAGGAGAACATTGGCGCACCAGAAACATTGGTCACTGCTACCGAGGGCATAGTACCACTGGATGCATATCACCCGGCACTACACATTGAGGTAAGAATAGATGTAGGTCATTGCTCAGAGTCAATTGAGCCCAGCAACATAGACAGTGCCAAGGATTGGAACTTCAAAAAGTGCGATTTCGAACAACTCTATTTGTTATTCTCTGATGAAAATATTTGGGAGGAGGTTTTAGAATCAAAGGATGTGAAAGGAGCTACTCACAAGTTTTACAGCATTGTCTATAATCTCTTTGATATGTGCATGCCTAAAAAACGTAGAGCGAAGTCGGCCAACAGGCGATATCCTATATGGTTTACAAGCGATATCATCCAGGATCTAAGGCTCAAGTTAAAACTTCATAAAAATTGGAAACTAACCAAGTGCGATAGCGCGTATCTGCTATTCTCTGGCCTCAGGTCAAGCCTTAAAACCCGTATTGCAGATGCGTATTCCCTACACATGAGAAATATAGAGAATAAAATGAAACTTAATCCTCGTCAATTCTGGTCACATATTTCCAGCCTGCGGTCCAAAGGTGGGTTTGAACCGAATATAACATACAAGAATTCAACTTTTTCGGGTACTAAGGCGGCAGGGGCTTTTGCTGATTTTTTCTCGACTGTTTTTCTGCCGGACGTCCCGCAGCTTAATGCTGATCATATCGGTACATCTGACCATTCCAATAACAGCAATTATATAAATATATCCTCCTTGTGCAATGTAGACATTATCAAAGGCATAAATAAACTTAAACCTAACAGTTCCATTGGCCCCGACAACATCCCCCCTTTCATAATTAAAGACCTAAGAACTATTTTCATGGATCCTCTTTGCCACATTTTTAATTTAGCCTTGCAGACTGGTACATATCCCTCCGAGTGGAAAGTTTCTAGAGTTACACCTATCCCTAAAACCCAAAACAAAAGTGCTGTTGAAGAATACCGCCCTATCGCAATCCTATCTTCCCCGGCGAAGGTCTTTGAGAACATCCTCCATAATGCTATCTATGAGCAAATAAACAAATATCTTTGTAATGAGCAGCACGGTTTCAGAAGCAAAAGGTCAGTTGACACAAATCTTCTTACACTAGTAGATTATATCTCGTCTAGTTTGGACCGCGGGCGTCAAGTAGACGTACTTTACTTTGACTTCCGGAAGGCGTTTGACAGGGTTAACAATGACGCGCTGCTAATGAAGCTTAGCAAAATAGGGTTCGCACCATCTCTCCTCCGCTTCTTTGCAGACTACCTACGTGATCGACAGCAGTTTGTTAAGCTTGGTATGTACGTGTCGGGTACCTATCACACGCGTTCCGGCGTGAGTCAAGGCTCAATTTTAGGGCCTTTGTTATTTCTCATCATGGTCAACGATCTTCCTCAAGTTCTGCTTCATGCAAGATGTCTCTTGTATGCTGATGACTTAAAACTGTACCTGGAAATAAATTCCGACCGTGACAGTTTGGCGCTACAGAGGGACATAGATGCGATATACAAGTGGAGTGTAGACAACAAGATGGAGTTTAATTCGTCCAAATGCTTCGCTATGACCTTCGGTCGAATGCGGTGCCCAGTTAATTTTGAATATAATTTGAATAATAATACCATTACGAAATCAACAACCATGAAAGACCTGGGAGTCACATTCGACCGAAAGCTCACCTTCCACGACCATATGATCACGGTAGCTAAACAATCCTACCAAAGGTTAGGCTTTGTTCTGCGTAATTGCCGTGATTTTCGCACTGCACATGCCGTCAAAATAATATTTAATGCTCTCGTACGTAGCAAGCTGGAAACCAGCTCTTGCGTTTGGAATCCACACGAAAGTACCTACGCACTTTTATTAGAGAAAGTCCGAAAAGCGTTCCTTAGGTACCTATATAAGCAGAAACACGGCTACTATCCTTACCTCTATCCGACAAAGTTCTTACTGGGTTGCCTCGGATACAACTCGCTAGAGGTAAGGCGTGCTCGAGATCAGCTCACAATAGCCTGTAAGACACTCCGTGGTGTTATTGACGCTCCCGATCTGCTTCATGTGCTGGCGCGCTTCTTTGTCCCAGACAATTACTGCCGGGGCAAAAAGCACAGGATGTTTGCCATGCCTCCATGTCGTACTGTTGCACGTGCTAAGTCGCCAATTCCTCGCACTCTGGCTGCGCTTAATGATCTCTTAGATTCCAATCCAACAAGCGATCTGTTTGCGGATGGATGGACGAAGATTTTATTGGTATGTCAGAAGTACTGCGAGAGTAATTTATGAAAGCGTTGTTGCCTTTTATTTATGTTTTCCTTTTAAATTTTACTTTGTTCATTTTGTATATTTTTGAATGTGTTATAATTGTCTCTTTTATTTTTATAATTTTTATATGTTACTGTAATTGGTTTACGGCCGTTGTAATTAAATAAATAAATAAATAAATTAACATTCTCGTAGCATTCAATTGAACAGACCTGTTACAATGTCTCACAATAAAGCCTGTTCTATTTAATTGTACATCTATTACTAACACTCTACGCAGGTAATGTCTGGAGGCCAGCCCAGCAGTAAGAACGCAATGTAATACATTTTATTAACATCAATTTAAATAAATACCCCGACAAATGGCGGAGGGTGCCGAGACACTTTCGGCTCGAAATCAAATTGTCTGAGCCCCTCCATTTTAAATTGGTGCAGTTCAAAACTATCAGTTTAAATTGGGGGTATTTTAGGTAAGATAATGGCGTAGGGGATCGTAAGTCGTATTTACCTACGGTGGAAATTTGGTGTGAAAAATTTATTAAAAATACAAATTATAGTCAAGCTTGCATATTGCTGTAAAGGCTTCCTTATGCATGAATCTTCAGTCATTCGCAATTATTAAGCTGATGAAAATTTGCAAATAAAACTTTGATGTCAAATCAGCAACTTCAAAATGACAGTAAATAGCCAATCTAGTCAAATAAATAAAATAGAGTTCAAACAAACATCCAAAAGTGAACATATTTTCTATAAGAACAATGAGAGAATAACTCTGAATAAATTACTCGGTAATTAAACAGAGTTCTCAAACGAACTTTTCTGCAGGCAATCATAAATCGGAATCACCTAACCCTTAAATTACCCAGTCAAAACATACTAACGAAATTGCCAGACTTGGGTCCTCCAGACCTACCTATACTCTACCAGACCTGTCTAAATGTAAGCAGACGTCTGTTTCGTCATACGCGTCCATCGAAGGCATACACAAGATTAACACAGAAGGTTACACTTCATAGAAATAAATGAATGTACTGTTTTTTTTTTTTATGGAAGATTATACACCGAGGGGATTAAGCAGTGTCTCATGTTACGGGCTTCATATTGAATTTCGAACCTAATGAAGGGAACGTAAAGAGTTAATAAAAGACTCCTGAATGCGGTGAAGTATTCAAGCTATCCCAAGGCAAGACACCTTCACCTTGAGGCTGATACTATACTTTTCACACCTACTGTGAGAAAATTGTGCTCTAGCATGAAATCAGGTGGCGCGAGTCGGCCTCCACATCGATGGAGCCGGGCTTCAGCCCATTTTTTTTTTCCCCGGTAATAATGTAATTTGAATTTGGAACCACAGTTTATCTGCGCGACCTACACCTAGCAGCGGAGGCCGACGGAATCTATTCGCGGGTTAGAATGACGTACTTTAGATTAGGTTTACATGGCAAATAATTTGAGGTTTTCGTGCCTTGGTTTGAAAATTAAATTATTTATTGAGTAAACGGGATATCAAAATCACTTTTAGAAGGCATGTTTTATTAATTAATGTCAACATTTCCTATCTGACTATCCCTGAAAAGAATTGGCAAATCGAACTCATAGTGTTTCATTACTCTATTTCAATGTTTAGCTCCACGCAACGAGTGAAAACGCTCGATATATGGAAAATCTGAAACGCAACCGCGAACCGGCTGGGAGTAGACTTGCACTCGTTGTACTTATTTGTGCAAGTCTTTTTGCTCGTTGCACGAAGTTGACCTTCTGAACCTTATCTTCTCTTTGTTGGAGGGGTGCGGAATTAGGTATAGCATTTAAATTGAAATACTGGCAGCGCTAACTTCATTTCTGGGGGATGTACAGGGGCGGGACGAAAAGTGAGGAACGGTGCTGACTTGTTGAGACATGTTATAGACGTCTGTTTGGCGATTTGGAAGCTTAATTGGATCCTTTAATACGAGTTCTATTTTTAGCAGTATAGCTTTTAGTTTTTAAATCAATGTGATGATAGAAAATTTCCAACTAATATTATTCACGCAAAAGTGAATTTTTAAAATGTTTTAAGAATAATGGACAGACAATGTTCATTTAAAATGTAGCAGATCTCACTATTTTCATGGTTAATGAAAATTGCTTCGTGGAAAGCTGGAAGCAAAAACAGCAGACTGCTCTTAAAACAAAATTAAAAACAATTCTGAAAACTTATCAAGAAATGAAACTATTCCGTGAAAAAAACATTTAGCCAAAAGTAAAATGGGAAATAAATCCTGGGAAATTAGCTTTACGTTGATTCTCTTAACTAGGTTATCTGTAACGAGGTTCCAAGGTAGTGTCCTTGTATGTGATAACCCTTTTTAAATCTTAGCCTAGTGTTCCTAACGAAACACGTGTAACTCTTTCCTTCTAGTAATTGGTACAGCTAGTACGAAAACGCTATTTATTTTTCCTTTAAAAAATCCAACTACTGTTATAATTAAAGAACTAAAAACAAAAACGATTTTGCACTTTTTTCATAAAAAAAAAGAAATTAATGCTTGTAAACAGGTCTGTTTGTTCAGAGTTCGGAGTCTATAAAAATAATACTTCTACGTTTTTGTTTTTATTTTCGTGGAACCATCCTTAATTATACTTTTCCGAGTAAGACTTTGAATTTTCCATCACGTCTTTTGATTTCTTATCAAGGTGCTTTAGTCAGGATAAAAATAGAAAAAAGGTAGCTGGTTTTTCTCAGAAATAAATTATTCGGGAATTGACATCGAATGCTTTCCAAGAAAATTTTATTCCTTATTTCGTCTATTCATTCATAACGTGCCGTTAAGTTCCGTAATCTATACTTAATATTATAAAACAAAAGAGTTTGTTTGTTTGTTTGTTTGGTTGAACGCGCTAATCTCAGGAACTACTGGTCGGATTTGAAAAATTATTTCAGTGTTAGATAGCCCTTTTATCGAGGAAGGCTATAGGCTATATATCATCACGCTAAGACCAATAGGAGCGGAGCAGTTATGAAAAATGTTACGCAAACGACGTTGCACGGGTCAGCTAGTCCTTAAATAGGTCTTAATGAAAGTATATTGTTTTAAACTTTCATGGTCACTAACATTAGAATAGTTCATATCGGGAAATAAAAAGGTACATGGTAGCAATCTCGATATGAACTATTTTAATGAAAGTAGATCTACAGTAGGTACTTTTGCTCCCAGTCAAAAAACTTACTACAGTAAAAAAAAATAGGCAGCTCAATCTAAAATTATAATTCGTAAATAACAATCTTAGCTTCTTTTATTCCCCCAGCGTGGTACCAGACGTATAAAAACAAAACACGCTTGCTTTGCGAAATGCAACGTTATTAAGAGCGACACTCAATACCAATCCAATCTCGATAAAGTTAGGAGGAGAGTGGCTTCAGCGTTACGTGTCATACGTGATCTAACTTTGCGAAAATTCCAGCACTTCTGCGAAAATTCCCCCATTTTGCGAATCGAACTCTATTTCGCATCGTTTAAATATTAAATCAAACTTACGACGTAAGTCAAACGCGCGTGTGAACGCATGATAAAGTCACTCGGAGCCAGAGTAGACAATAACAGTTCCCTGAGCTAATAAATTTTGTTTGACAAATATTTTTACGGCACCCAGTATTGGTTTGCTGCTGTTGCTGTTCGTATTGTATGCAGATTTTGATGTGCAATTTTGAAATACCGATTGCATTGGGGTATATCAAGCACAAACAACAAATAGTTGAATAGGTATATATGTAGAAGCAAATCTATACTAATATTATAAAGCAGAAGAGTTTGTTTGTTTGGTTGAACGCGCTAATCTCAGGAACTACTGGTCCGATTTGAACATTTTTTTCAGTGTTAGATAGCCCATTTATCGAGGAAGGTTATAGGCTATATATCATTGCGCTAAGACAAATAGGAGCGGAGCAAGAATGGAAAATGTGACGCAGACGAAGTTGCGCGGGTCAGCTAGTATTATATAAATACCTACTTGTAATCTGTGAAAAACATTGAAATTTACCCAAAACCAGTTATGATCACGAAACATTGCATTAACATTAAATTCTATGTCACTCGTTGTAATTCCTGCCATTGCTGCAATTAAATTAATTATCAAGCGCAAAACATACTTCGGATTTGGAAGCTTTACATATTATTTTCGGAATTTTGTAATAAACGCTAAATAGAATGTTGGGCGTTGCTATGACTGCTCATAATTATCATAACTGATTCCAAAAACTAATGGTTATAAAATGATTAACTAGTTAAAATAATTTCTAAAATTGTATTCACATGCAGTCGAAAAACGTAGCTACTCATCGTGAAGTATATTCAGAATATGACATTATCAAACCGATTTTTTACGTCTTAACATAAAAATTTATATAAATAGGGTTCAATTTCGCTCGCCCGAAATCACTGGAAATGTCCTAATATGTATGAGCGTAATCAAAGAAGCTTAGGGCTTGCCTCCCTAGAGGCTGAAATCTGGGGTATTAGAGAAAGTACTCCGAATAAACTGGCAAGAATACACAATAAGCCTATTCATTTATGCCGTTTGCGCTTTTATTTAGACTTTTAGGTTGGGTAATGGTATTTTTAATTCTGATATTGTCAAACGTTTGCTTTGGTTGCTTTAAAATACCCTTGCTGATGTTATGTTAGTAGAATAACAAAAGTAGAATATTGTAGATAACACCCTAATTTCCATATTTCGGCAAAAAACTTCAGTAACAAAACATTTCGTTTTCGATCTCAAAACCTTAAAATAAATATAATAAAATCGGCCAAGTGCGAGTCGGACTCGCGCACTGCGGGTTCCGTAAGCAGAAGTTGCGATTTACGATTTATGACGTATTAAAAAAAAACTACTAACTAGATCTCGTTCAAACTAATTTGGGCTGGTAGTTTACATGGTAATGTACATCATATATTTTATTTATTAGTTTTATCATTCTCTTATTTTAGAAGTTAAGGGGGGGGGTCACATTTCACCACTTTGGAAGTGTCTGTCGCGCAAACTATTCAGTTTAGAAAAAAAAAATTTGAAAACTCGATATCATTTTTGAAGACCTATCCATAGATACCCCACACGGGGTACGATGACAAAAAAAAAAAAAAATGAGTTTCATTTCTAAGCATGGGCATCCCCAAAATTTATTGTTTTTTATTTTTTTTTGTGTGAAAATCTTTATGCGGTTCACGAAATACATCTACTTACCAAATTTCAACAGCATAGTTCTTATAGTTTCGGAGAAAAGTGGCGGTGACATACGGACGAACAAACAGACAGACAGATAGACAGACGGACAGACATAACGAATCTATAAGGGTTCCGTTTTCGCCATTTGGCTACGGAACCCTAAAAACAAGAAAATGTTTTAACAATCACAAACAACGTCGAAAACTTCCTAAGCTTTTACGAGACCCGCAAATACAGATGAAAAGTGACAGCCAAAACAAAAATAAAAACCGTAAATTAAGGGACATCATTAAGATAATATTGAGGAGAAAAATCTCGAATGGCTGTGAACAGCAAGCTACTTGACACATACAGAGCACTCTCCAATTTGTTGCAAACTCTCTTCGAAAGTCCGTACTAGTGTTGTAACGGACACTTCCGCATCTGGAAATGCGGAATTCCGCGAGAAACCGAGTATTCACCCTCCACAATTTTTACGAAGTTGTGAGACTTGTGAGGAAGATTTAATAAAGGCATATAATTGAAAAAAAATGACTGACAGTCAATATCATTAGTAATCTGTGGAAAATATTTTCATATTTTATTGCGTTGATATTATAGAGTGCGTTGCATTGTTTTGTTTACGTTTTGTTTGTTTTTTGATCGTTCAGTGCCGATAATAATTTATTGTGAAATAATCATGAATTAAGTTTATCTTCCTGGTTGTAAAGTTCAAAAATAATATTAATTAAGGAAGTGTTTATTTTGTTTTCTAATCCTACAATACTGTTTCAGTCCAAATGAGACACGTTCCTCTCACCCATCGTCGCTAACGAGCATTTTGATTTCAAAACCGGACAAAAGTGACAATTACAAATTTCTGTAAATGTCATTTAAGTTGTCATTTTATTGCACCTGAGTAATGGTACTATCATAAACCGGTCCTACCTCGGACCATTCCCCTCCGCCCGCCCCGTTCAGTTAGTCGAAAACTAGTCATTGTTTAGTACGCACGTCTACTTTCACGATACGCTCTATTGTTTTCAAACATGCATTTGCTTTAAAAAGTGGTTAGAAGTGGATAGTGGAAAGTTTTAACAATGGAGTCTGAAGCACAAGGTATGTACTTAATTTTAACGTTTGTTATCTTTAATACGATTGACAATTTTATATTTTTAGAACCAGCTTCTATAGATGGGGAAAAAAAGTGAAAATCGTGTTTTTTTTTTACTAATTAATACATTTGTAATAGTACCGAGTTAGATCGAGCTATTAATATACCTCTGTGGTAAAATAAAGAGTTTTATCTCATCAAAACAGTAATAACATTTACCACATCATTCCACCACTCCAAAAAATTTTACTTTTAAAGTGATATTAGGATTTTTTATGGTTTAGCACTTTGTCGTTTTTTTGCAGATTCGACATCAAATGTGATTGATATGACACGGAAATCGTTGTATATGCTTTTCAAAGAAAGCCCAGCAAGAAGATTAGATGACAAGTTATCATTTATGGAAAACAAGGTCCGAGAAATTACGGAATGTCCCCAAAACGAGTATCGAACCGTAAGTCATGATTTACGACATTTCAAATCAGATTTAAAGAAAAAATGGGCATCGTGCAATTATACTGAAGACAGATTCATGAAAAAAAACGAAAGTTGGCTTAATGTTTCGATACTAATACATATATGGACGCCAAACACTAAGCCGGGGCGCCCAAGCAAGGACTTCCAAGAATTGACTGATCGCAGTAAAAGACGAAAAACTAAAGAACTCCGTGAGGAGGTACTAGTGGAAGTGCTTACCTTCGCAGCTAGCGTCAGTCAACATATGTCGGGAAATGCTGCGGCTTCAAAACTTATAAAAGATGCAACTTCTACACCAACAAGAGCCAAACGGTACAGAAAAGCAATAAATACCGCTCAGGAGCCAAAAATAAAGAAGCACACACCTGAAGAAGCTTTGCGCATCTTTATAGAAGGTGGCTTTACAAGGAAGCAGTGGGAGTTACTGCATGATGCAACTAAGGGTATATTCCCTTGTTATACTCTTATTAGAGAAGTAAAAAAACTCTGTTATCCAAAACCAGAGGCAGTTCGAGTTACGGAGACTTGTGTGGAAGTTGTGCTCCAAGACTTACTGGATCACACAGCTAAAAGACTCTGTCTTTATCTTGAGGATGTACTCCAAAACTGTACAATAGAAGAATTGGAAAATCTGGAAATCATTTCAAAATGGGGATGTGATGGCTCTCACCAAACTGCCTACCAACAAAAGTTTTTAGACAGCTCTCATGATGACTCGAACATTTTTCAAAGTTCATTGGTTCCCTTGAGATTACAATGACGAGTTGGAGAAAAAATTAAGACTTTATGGCAAAATCAAACACCTTCATCTACTCGTTTTTGTCGACCAATCCGCATTCGATTTCTTCACGAAACAGTAGACATAACCAATGATGAAATAAACTATATAGAAGACCAAATAAATCATTTGTTAAAGACTGAATTAGATAATTGTAATAGAGCCACTTTTGTGCGACATACATTGCTCCCAACCATGGTTGATGCGAAAGTTTGTAACGCAGCTACTGGCACATCATCTACTATGAGATGTTACATATGTGGCAAAACGTCCAAAGCCTTCAATGACTTCGAAAATTTAAATGTGGAGGATCCTCAATCCTTAAAATTCGGATTGTCAATTCTTCACGCAAGAATCCGTTTCTTTGAAACGATTTTACATATAGCCTACAAACTTCCTCTGCAAAAATGGCAAGCTCGAACTGTAGAAGAAAAAACTGTGGTCAAGAAAACAAAAGAAAATATACAAAATAAATACAGAGAAAAGACTGGCCTTGTTATAGATATGCCGAAACCTGGTTTCGGCAATTCCAATTCAAGCAACACGTCTAGAAGATTCTTCGCCGATCCTGATCTAGCTGCTGAAATCACTGGCATAAATAAAGAGTTCATAATTAAACTTAAGGTGATTCTGGAAGCAATGTCATCTGGACTCAAAATTAATGTAGAGAAGTTCGGAAAATACTGCAAAGATACTGCAAAAATGTATGTCGAACTGTACGGTTGGCATCCAATGACGCCGACTCTTCACAAAATCCTAGTGCACGGTACAACTGTGATGAAATATGCCATCCTGCCTATCGGGCAGTTATCCGAAGAGGCCGCAGAAGCCCGTAATAAGCACTACCGTTCATACCGGCAAAATTATGCCCGAAAAATTTCGAGGATTCAATGTAACCACGATGTCCTCAACAGGCTGCTTCTCACATCAGATCCTTACATAAGTTGTGTACGGAAACGTAAACCAAGCAAAAGCCAGCCTTTCATGAGTGAAACCATAGAGTTTTTCGAGGCAGAAGAACTGGACACAGAGGTAGACCAATCATCGAGACATGTTTACTCAGATGATTCAGAATAAGGTCCATCAGAATTTATTAATTTGTGTTTTTTTAATATTTTTTGTCATGTTCATAAAATATACGATTTTCTGTATTCACTTACGTATTTTTATTAATTTCCAATAAAATAAAAGTGCTAATTAATTTTGTCCGGTTTAAAAAGCAAAATGCTCGTAAGTGCGCGTCGGTTCGAGTTTTGGTAGATTGTCGACGTTTTTCTAGTTTATCCAAAGCATGAGCTTCTTCTAATAAAGATTTAAACAAAAACATTCTTGCCATCGTTATCGCTTTAGTAGGCAGGCACTTATTCACTTTAAAACTTTAAGTACCTTATTTAAACACTAACTATATATACCTTCTATTTTCACTCGTAAAATAGATGCTTTTAATTTGACACTTTGAATCGAGTTCGAGTGCGAAGTGAGCGTCGAACTGACGGGGGAATTACCTTATAGAATGCCACTTTTTACGCCATCTCATACTTTATCTGTCAAAATCTCGCGCTCAATTTAGTTCAACTCGCAAACACGCTCGCAAGAGTAGCGCTAGTGTAGATTCGAATTATCAAGCGAGTTTTAGAATGCCAATCAAGAAACTCACAGCGGATTCAGATTCGAAGTTTAGAATGAAGTCTTACAGAATCACACAGCTGCTTTAATCTAAATCGAATCAATACGTGTGAGGTATTCAACATAAGAAGAGACCCGAGCCAACACCATTCAGCGGGTCCCTTTACTGGTGATCTCGACAAGGAAAATAGACAACACCACGGAGTTGGCGAAACAGGTAGCAGCAGAAACGTTCAGGGTTAGAGTACGAGTGTTACCTTTCAACCCGGTTGCTGATAGGGTTGCTGTTATATCCCGCACTTCAGAGGAGTACTGAGATTCCAGCTAAGCCAACACGTAATAATATTTGGTCTAAACACGCATCATATTAAATAACACGAACTAACCTTCTATTTGGGCATACGGTTGTTTGACTAGTATAGCATAAAAAAATTCGTCCCCAACGCTCTCAGCTGGTAAAGTAACCCAAGAGACTGGCGGCATTGCCACGTTGAATGGCAATGCTTAATCTCTGCCCAAAGTGAGAGTCTGCTCTTGGGTCACGGGAAGTGTCAACCAACCCTTTCGAAATTTCTTTGAAAAGGCTGTGAAAAATAAGGTACTATATTTACGCCGCTTGACTGAATTAAATTGATAAAATTAACTTAAATTAATGAAGATTACAATAATTTGCATTCTCTTCGATTTTTTAAAATCGCGTTTTAAAATGTTTTCTACCTCCACCTCTAAACATCACTAGTTTGTACCTATTGGATATCACTCCGCACAAATGAGGTTTCTATCCTATTTAATTACTTGTACCATCAAATATATCATGAAACATTTTTATTTACTAGTCTGTGTTTGATTTCTCATTCAATTCGTAAGTAATTTATTTTATTTTACTTGCTAGCTTTGGTAAAGTAAACATAAAATGTTTCTGGTAAATTATAAACATTTCAGGTTTATCGAATAAAAATGGCTACTTACCTAATAACGTAATGTTTCGCATAAATATTCAGTTATATTTATTTGAAACTAACAGTTACCAGCGGCTTTTTGTGTGTGTTTCTTTAATTATAGAGGAAAAAAAAAACCTCGGGTATGTATTACGGGAAAGAACGGCTCCTATATTCCAATCCAAACCATTTCCTGACTTACACATTCACCATATTAAAAAATAACTACTTTCATTATCATCAAAATTCATGATTTCAGTCAGTTTCAAATTCCTAATATTATACCTACTCGTGTCGCTGATATTAATAGTTGAAAATTTATTCCTAACAATACTCATGTTCTGAGTACATTGTCAGTGACAAAGACACTAACATTGTTTAATCCCAGTATAATAGGGTGTTTCTAGAATACTGTCCACTATTAATAAAGCCATATTTCTATTTCATGATTTCCCATCCATAAAAGAAGTGGGTATAGTGGGCGCAGTTTTAATTAGGTACTCCAGTTTCGCGAATGAGATACGTGTTATTTTATTTATCAATCGAGAGAATCTACAACTACCATTAAGTTGACCACGTTCCATGTCTCTGCGCGATTGCAGGGAAAGGCAAGGTGCGATCAAAATATTTGCGGGATAAAAGACCTTTTTCTCGGCAGGGCATCAATCCTATATGTAATTTATATACATTTATATACCCATACACGGGATAGTCGTCACAAATTTTTTAGAGGTCCGAAAAATCACGAAACAGTATGTTTTTTGTTTCACAAATTTGAAGATTATAAACCAAAGTACTTACCCATTATTAAAATAAAGTATTTTGCTTTTTGTAATGAGAGATAAAAAGTGTGGCAACTGTCCGTCCGGGTTTTACCCTATTTCTATGATTGAATTTACGTATCCCGAAAAGATTCCAACTGGATATACTTTTTTCCAGTTATTAAGATACAGTCCTCTGATAGACAGACGGCGGGGGCATACGCCTCCACTCTTTGATTAATTACATAAAAAAACTATACGCTGAAAGTTCTGGAGTTGTTACTTTGCAGTGAAAACAATTATTAAATAGTCAAGAATGTATGGGATTGACAATCGGTATCGAAATGCCACGTGATCTATGATCGTGAGTGATATTTTGGCATTTCTACAAATTTTACTGACGAAAGATACTTTATCTAGACCAGCTGTATTTTTGGAATAAGTAGTGTTTATAAAAAAAGTTGGATTTGACACCAGAATACAACGTTGCTTTACTGGTGAGACATGCAAATAAATCTCTTTCGTACTTAGTGGTAACGCGATCTTCTATCCCTCTCTACTACAGCTGTCAAATCCAACTTTTTAGATTGTCACGAATATAGAGACCAATATCGTACTTAATAATAAATGTATCTAAGTTCAACGACTTCATCGTCACATTTAGTCGCCAACGTCGAAGACTTTTCGTTAAGAAAATTATTGAAGTTTTCAATAAAGTACTCCTTAGTGCTAAACCACTTAACACCATCATTAAGCGAATTCAACATCTAAATTTGATTATAATTTTGATAATAATTTTGACTCTTTAGGATATTTATTTATTTATATGTAAACTAGTTTTAAGTTTATAGTGGCGTCTACCTCACTTTTATGTCTGGAAGTTTCAATTGCTTGTTTCATTTCACGGTTAATTGGATTTTTATTTATTTATTTACTAGCACTTCGCCCACGATTTTTTCTACTAATTAATATAGCCTATGTTACTCAGGAATAATGAAGCATTGTACTGATGAAAGAATTTTTGAAATCGGTTTAATAGTTTTTGAGTTTACTCGTTCCAAACATACAAAAATACAAATCTGTCCTCTTTGTAATATTAGTGTAGGTTAAAACTTCACGCAACACACAGGTATAAAGGCAGACCTGTGTGTCACCATAGATATTCTTTACCAGTCAACCAAAGTAGGAGGAGAGATAACATGGCATCATTTTTCGATCAGGAGATTTTGAGTTGTAGCCTGCGCGCTGTCTGTAAAACACATAATTTTGGCAACTCATGAACATTAATTACGTTATTTGCAGCGATATGCAGCAATGGATACATAATTTTCTTTATTAATAAAGTGTAACAGTGAAAACAGAATCAAAATTACTCGACAAAAAAAGAGATATAATAATTTTAAATAAATAAATTGGACCCTCTCGCGAAAACGCTGTTTTACATGGCATTTACAGACGTCATGGACTTTGACGTCAAAGTCCATATCGAACTTCTCATTCTAATTTTAATCTTTGAAGCTTTATAACTACGTCGCTGATAAAGGTATTTAAAAAACAATTTTATGATTGTTTACTAGACCTAATTAGTATTTCATTTTGCAAATCAATAATCGCATGCATATTCCCTATTGGGATCTTGGTTTGTGCCTAGTTAATCACAATCGAATCTTCCCTTATTACCGACATCTTCGTAGAATCAGGATAATCACACAAGATCTTACATTATTTATTTAGTCTGACATGAAAATAGTTCCTCACACGTTTCTCCGTAGATGATAATTAACGAATAGTCTCCCGCGATATATTACTGTCAGTTGCTTGCTGTCAGTCTGTGGTGTTAATTGTGGTGGTGGTGTGAAGCAGCCGAAAGATATGTGAATTAATTAGTGAAACAGCGAGTTATGGCACCTATTTGTGTCGCCCGAGGTATTGTGTGTCGGTGTGAGATGTGGCTGCAGTTTATTGGTTCGATATCATTTAATATATCGGGCTGCATTTTTTAGATATTTTTATGCGACTGCCTAAAAAAGGTAGTGTTATGTTTTCGGGGTTAATTTTTATTTATGTTTGTTTGTGAGTTTCTTTATTCCACCATATATAAATAGTGAAAAATAAAATATATAAAAGGGGAGCAACGGTTCATGAAACAAACGGGTCTTTTTTATTTTCTTGAAATTTGCCTGCCTACACTATAACTTGCTTAATACATTACAAAAATATAAAACAGTAGCATTAAATATGCATTCGTTAACTTATAAACAATAATAAAACTTACGTTTCGTGGCACATTGCACGTGAGCAAAAATATTGTTTTTCACTAAAAAGTATGAAATATTAACGAATAATAAAAAAAAACGCCTGCCATTTGTCTAAAAATGAAATGTTCCAGAGTGCCGACTGTCCCCCGACTGCAATAAAATAGTTGCGATTACGTTTTAAATTTTTGGGCGAATGCTTGTTTTTCATTTTTAGACATGTCAGGCGTGTTTTGTATTATTTTTTATTATATGCGTTTATTTATATTTTTTACACGTTTTAATAAATAGGTACTTAACTAACTTCACATTCACACTTGAATTAATACTCCTGAGTAATCGCTAAAATACGGCTTCACAAAAGATCATTTGTATCGCATTATGTAAATAGTTTTATAGATAACTTTTATCATTTCTACAAAATTTTGCCAATGGCTTCATCCGTGCGATAATCGAATATGATTTCACGGGAACTGACCACCCATCAAACAACCAACAGACTTTTAAAATAAAACATTCGTTTAAGCTACTCTCCTCTTTATTCATACTAATGTATGCTGGACACAATCAAAACATTGAGAAGCACAACAAAAATTATTTTATCGTAATTTCGTTTATTTTATCGTTGGTTTTTTTTTCGTGAAATTATTTTACATAATTCTGACGTGAAAGAGTAACAAACATTCATCATCACATACTTTCGCATTTAAATATTGTTAGTAGGAAGACTAAAAAGATTTTTTTTATGTTTAAATGATAATAAAAAAAAAGCTTTTCATTTTTAGTAAATGTAAAATAAATAAAACTGCGGACTTTTTCCAGTATTTTCGTCATGTAGATTGGTTGGAAGAAATCCCAGACCACATGTGAACAGAGCCTCCGCCGTATGGTACTTTTTCTTCTATACAGGCTTGGTTATGCCACTCTCCCGGTCTTCTGTACACGCTTTTCTTCCCATCCTTTTATTATGAACAAAATCTAGACTCGTCTGAAAACATAACTACTGACCAGTCTTTCAGCGACCAAGTCTTGTGCTCTCTACCATAACTTAACCTTGAGTTTCTGTGGTATCTTTCTAGTTTTGGGTCATTTGCAAGTCTTAATGGCTATAAATTTGCTTCAGCCAAACGCCACGGTATCCTTATTTAGATTGTTTCTTCCAGCTTGTAAATGATGATTCTTTCTTGACTTCAACAGCCGTAAGAAAGTGATTTCTCAAAAATGTTGACACCATATAGCGATTCGCCAGCGCCGTCGTGCACCTTGTTCAGCCTGTTCCTCGTCTTCGAATATTGAATCCAGTTTCATGGAAAAGCTGCATGCAGTACTCGCAGAACTGTAGAAACGAGTCACACTAACAGTTTTTGTTGAATTTCTGACTGTGCCCATCTTTAAGCATTTTCAGGATCCTTGTGCATTCTTCAGGGGTTAACGATACGATGACTACAAAATAATAAAATTTATAAGGCAGGAACACCATCACTATTTATGTTGTTTTTATTGCTAAACTAAAACAAACGCGAAACAATTTATTTGAACTTTTCGGTACCTACTAAATTAAAAAACGACCATTATTTTACATTTTCAGTTTTTATAGAACTGACAATAAGAAATTAAAATGTTTTTTTTAATATAATTTTATGTGGCATTAAACATTTCTTTATTAAGTCTTTATTTCGTAAAGCCAGGTCAGGTAGTTTTAAAGATACTGATGATTTCCTAACCCTTTTTCTTTGCGGTCCAGTGTACTAAAATAAATAGTAACAAAATGCTAACTCCAGTCCATAAGTCAAAAATGAAGTCATTGGAGACCAATATAACGCCAGAACAAATCACGCTATATTGAAAATGTTCCCCAGAAGAAGAAAGTACATTTACTAGAAAAATAAAAAAGCATTCTGCAGCAAAACTTCAGGATTTTCCTCGTAGCGTTCAGATAGTAGTAACATAACTATGCATCTTCGAACGGCCGCGCCCGGACACAATCGTAAACATAAAATGTAATACAGGTACAACAATACTGCTTGGTCTAAGCCACGAGTGGTTTTCCATTTTTTATTTCTACTGGGAACTTTCATCGCCATTTGGTTAGCATAACCACGAAAAATCAATAGTTGTAATAGATTGTAATGATTAGCAATCTATACAAACCAAATATTTTTTGTTTTCGTTTAGTACCTAGTTTATTGGTCCTTCTGCGAAGCTGTAATGCAGGTGAAGGTGCACGCGGAACGCGTGAGGGGGAAACAAACGTGACACCTCAGCCGCCATAGCAGAAGAAGACGCCCCGGACGTCAGGAATCACAGAGCGATTCCACGCCACCGTAGACGCGGGTCTGCGGATGGCGAACGACGGGTACCTCGCACCTTGTCGTATTTGGACCAGCCTCGGGTTGACGAGGCGTTGTGTTCCGCCTTTGAAGGAAATGATACATTTTATGAATTCTCTATCAGTGCCACTATCTTATAGTAAAATAAGTCATCTCCAGTGACCCCAAAGGTCTCAAACTTGCTACCAAAAGTTCCTCAACCCGCCTCCGCTCTTACCTTGCACCAAAGCATTTGTGTGCAGGTGTTGGGCAGAGTTTTACGTGAGGAGTTTACTGAAGAAATCACGCCGGCCACGGTCGGTGGCGCATTTAAACACGACACTTGTCGACCGCCTCGCTAGCCAGTACCTACCACATACTAACTATGTTTCACTTTGTACGGTAGTACATCATTTTGTTAGGAAGTTATAGAGAGAAAATAAATAACTGGTAATGGGGAGAGGACTATACTTGGAGTTTCCTGACGAGGTCGAATCAGAAATGACACAGGAGAACCAAGGTAACCGACAAAGCTTACAGAATTAACCTAAGTCTCTATACAAGTGTCATTCTCTTAGCGGCAGTGTGGTAGGCGATTGTCAAAAACGTCAAAAGTATGGGTTTGACAAACGCTGTCGAATTTTCACGTGACCAAATCCGACAGTCGCGTTCACTGCTAGAATGGCACTTTGTTTAGAGTATTAAGTGGCATGTGGGTAGGGCTTGTAAAACGGATGGCTAGCGATGGGTAGCGCACAAAAGCAAATGTCGAAAGGACTCCCACTTTTATACTTTACTTTTATACCTATGTTACCTATGTGTGCTAATTAAAAAAGTTGCTTTCTTTCTTACACTATGTAAAGTGGTAGTAACCTGGTGAGTGCCTCGGAAGTCCACCGGATGCGCGAAGCACAAGACTGGTAGATGTGGCAACGCTTGAGGGAGGCCGCAATCTTGTGTCCAGCTGTAGACGACCTAGATGATGTTTTTTCTTATTAACTCATGTTGACGCGAAGACGGAACGAAACAAAGTCAATTTAAAATGAAAATAACGTTATTGATTGCATTTACATCGGTATATGTACTGGCTGAAATGATGATATAGATGTGGTGCACCAAAGGGGTTGGGGATAGTGTTTATTAGTCTCTTCGATGATGACTAAATTGACTAGCCTTTAATGTAGTAGCAGAATTTATGTTGCAGTAATGAAGCACTTGTCCACAAAGATTATAATGTTTCAACTTTAAATTGTGTATGGTCGACGCCAGATAAACGTGCAATAAAGTTCATTGATTTTTCCCCAACATCCCTTCGCAGATACTTTACTTTTTTAATTACTAGACAACGTAAAGTCGATTCAGGACAGCTTTTCCTCATTGTTTCTTTTTTTATATTTAGAAAGTCAATAAATGTATGTGGTTCAATGACCGTTATTGCACGGGTATCTGATGTCCATCATAGTCTTTGTATTTAATTATCCTTACCCAACCAAAGTAAAAATAAATAGTTAAAAATAAGGAAATAAGTATTCACAAAAGAAACCTAATATTAAAACAGTTTCAAGCTTATTTTATGAAGCCTTCAGAGTTCTCCCGTTGGTTACATCAAACAATCTGACTAAAAATAATAACTACAATTAAATTCTTTGTTTTACTTGAGAAAAACAAAGAATTCGTTGAGACCGCGCCTAGCCCACGCAATTATTCATCTCACCTTTGTCTCAAAGGCGAAGAAAAAAGGCTAGAATAAAATTTTCACGTCTTTAAAATACCTACGTCTTGGTTTATTTTTCAAAGAACCTTCAATTAAGATGGTGTGGAAACAGAGCACCAAACTTCAACGTATTTCTCTTCATAATTATAAAACATTCAAAAAACTTTGCTTCAATAAAAAATACCTACTGTAAGATCATTGAAAAACAAATTCAACGAACCATTTTTTCTTTTCAGTAAAGTTGAAAAGGAAGTTTTTGAATAAAAATGCCTACTTTACCATGAACTTGCCATCGTTTTCCATTTGAATGTAGTCACACAAATGAGCTTGTTTTTTAAGAGATCAACCAGCAAGATGGAGACAGAACAGGAAAATCTGAATGAAAAAAAAAAACAAATTGAAATTGTGACCTTTTTTCAGATTAGATTTTCCATTAGGCGGATTTTTGTAAGTGAAGGTTTATCATCGTTTAAACATTTAGAGAATTGGAAGAAAAATACGTGTTGCGTCGACCCCAAGTAACATGGGATAAGGGCAGGAAGATGATGAAACATTTAGAGACGGCACGGTTAGCGCAGTGGTTGAGCGCTCGACTGCTGCGTCCCGTGTCGTGGGTTCGATTCCCACACGGAACAAATATTTGTATGGCCTGCAGATAGTTGTTCCGGGTCTGACTGTTTGTGAATGTGACTTTGTACGTTTGTAAACGCACCCACGATACAGGAGAAACACCTAGTGTGGGGCAACGTTATTTAAAAAGAAAGACAAAAAGAAGAGGATTCATCATGCGACAAGATCTTTGTTCGTACATTATTATTACTCACCGATTGGGCATCTGCAATGAAACTTCAAAGCAATGTTCGAACAATTCTTTTAATTTTAAGTACAGATTTGAATTTCTCACAAAAATATTACTGTAGCTGTTACTACGGCAAATAGTGAAACTATGTTTATTTCGGCGTTAACAGCGTCAAAACCGACCAAGTGCGGGTCGGATACACCACGCTGATTGTACGGAACCCTTCGTATACGCCACCGAATCGCTTTTGGCGGGTTTTTAATTATGAAAATCAAGGCACTTGCTTACGCTGTGGTAAATACAGACGTCTTTCGGCTGATAATATGATTATAATGGTGATGAACATTATCATCATATCAGCCGAAAGACGTCCACTGCTGACATACGCCTCCCACAAGCGTCGCCACAACGACCGGTCCTGTCTCGCATCCATCGGCTACATATCATCGGTCCAGCTTGTGAGAGGCCTTCCAACGTAACAGATTTGTAAGGCAATCAAAAGAAAAACTCTATCATAATAAATCTTATTTACACGTTAAGGGTGCCTGTTTATTACAGCGGAGCGCGGTAACGGAGAAATTTTAAGCAATGGAAATGCATATTTAAGCAATGGAAATGCATAAAATGTCCGTACCACGTACCACTGACATTTTGAGTGACATGATTGGTCAAAAAACCGTTTCTCCGCTGCGCTGCCTCGCTCAACTGTAATCGACAGGCAAAAAGGAATCGACAAAAGTAATAATAATTATGCTAAGACGGCGTAGCATTCGTAGCACACGTAGCTGATTGCCTACGCCGTAGCTGCTACATATCAATTTCATTGTACCACTGATTAAATTATTAGATTGCAAAAAAGCAATACACACACATTTACAAGACATACAATAACAATAACAACAACAACATTAACATACAACATTTTACAACTAATTGTGTAGGATACCAGCTCCATTAGTTAGAAACTATGTCGCCGTAGGAAGAAAACAGCGCAACTGTTCTAAATACAGGAGAAAGAAAACAATAGCAAATATGAAACATCTGAGCATAGTGTGGTGCTTTTGAGGGTGTATATGCTGTATATAGTGCATATATGTGAGTTGTGAGTGTAAAGTCGGCTTGTATGGTATCTCCATACCAAACCACACTACCCTACGTGGCATTTGTGATGTGCATGTCTTGGTACAAATGAGTGTTTTTAAGGTTTAACTTAAAAAATCATAACCATAAAATACAGACATAAATAAATCTTATGGTAGACACTAGGTAAATGTTTAATAAGGGCAATTGCCCTATACAAACATTTATTGACTTTCTAGCAAAAACAAAAATAATACGTAAAGTTGTCCTGAATCTACTTCTACCGTGATCCTTTCTTTACGATGTGTAGTAATGAAAATCGGTTCATAATTTATTGTTCGGGTATCTGTGAAGGGTTATTAAGGAAAGGATGCACTTCATTGCAAGTTATCAGGCGCCTACAATACTACTTCGGTACTTTGTTAATTCTATTGCAAAACAGGGAACAACAGAATTATGTTACTTCTACGTCCATCACTACACTAACACCGACCCAATAATTCAATCCCAACTCACAAAACACACACACACACACAAAGCCACACTTGACAAAGGTAAGCTCTCATCACAAAAACAATACAGTCGGTAAGCAGGTGACATTACGCATGACACACGTCTGTATTTACCACAGCGTAAGCAAGTGCCTTGATTTTCATAATAAAAAACCCACCAAAAGCGATTCGGTGGCGTATACGAAGGGTTCCGTACAATCAGCGTGGTGTATCCGACCCGCACTTGGTCGGTTTGTTGTTAAAATTTAATAGCAGCCAATGACGCTGTTAATGCCGAAATAAACATAGGTTCACTATTTGCCGTAGTAACAGCTACAGTAATATTTATTCGTGAGAAATTCAAGAGTCCACCTATTAAGGCGTTCCATAAAAGTTACCCAGTGACAGATATGTAGACAGACCACATGAGAAGGCTTTGTATAAGAGCTTCAGTTTTCACACTACGGGTGCGGAACCCTAAAAACGGTACGCCAATGCAGGACAAAGGGCGGTGACTGGCGACGCGCGAAAGCCTCTCTCAGAATACGTAACCAGAAAATCCTTTATATGCGACCAAAATGATATTTTGTTTGAATATATGTGGGTAGGTTGGTAGGTGCGGCCGGAAGATGCTTTGTGCGTTAAACTTGGGCTAAGCCCACAGTTATGTGACGTTTGTAGAATGTACTGTATAAGGTTTTTTAGAATTCCAAACGTCCCTATAAAAATTATAGCATTGCGATTCTGTAACAATCTCATCGTGTAAACTAAGGTGAATTGAACAGGAAGTCTTAGTGAGCTGTCAAACCAGTGTCAAACCATACGAACAGGGTGATGATTTTTTTTTTGTACAGAATTGATTTACTGGAACACTGGCTGAATATTTGTTTGATCCTGATTTAAATTGAATTTTGGTTGTCATTATTATGAACTTCGGTGACCCAAAACAAATATTTTTTTAGCATTAGATCAGTTTTGGGGAACAAATCAGAAAATGGAAAAAAAGTTTTTCAAACTGAGTGGCACAAGGTGCCTAAATTTTTATTTTTTCATGATTTTAAAACAATGTATGCGGTCTACGAAGGAATGAGGTACAAGGAAACCTGTTACTTTTCTCTGCAAAGCAGTGTTGCTAGTGACGGAGGAGGAGGGCCGCGTGACGGAGTGGCAAACCTCACGCCCCAGCTGCCCCAACAGAAGGAGACGCCCCGAGCGTCGGAAGTCGCACAAGGCGATTCCCGGCCACCTAAGGCGTGGACCTCCAGACAGCGACCGTTGGGTGGCTCGACGTCCGATCAGAACCAGGCCCAGGTCAACGACGCGTTGGATTGTGCAAGCGTTCTTCGACAGTCGTTTCTCCTTTGGACTGATCACCGACAGGACGTTTCGTTTTTAAGAGATTCGTCGATAGAACGTTTAACCTATGGACGTTTCGCTGACAGAATGGTTCGCATTTGTTTGTTTCGACGACAAGACTTTTCAAATATGGAATATTCGCCGACATACCGATTTTTCTTCGATTGTTTTGACATGGCTTTTAACTATTTAACTACAAAACCACCAAACAGCTACTAACAGCCCCCTGAGACAAAAAATAAAACGTCAAAAATAAGGTAAAGATATTAAAAATATGAAGGGTTAATTAATAAAAGAAAAATGGTTAGGTTAGGTTAGGTTAGGTTAGGTTAGAACTGTGACCTCCTACGCACGAGCCGAGCGAGCGAAGCGAGCGGGGCCGCGGTAGCGGCCGGCGAGTGCCAGAAATGACTAGATTATATAGAAAGAAATATGAAAAAAAAAAACCTAAAAATGCTGAATAGAAATGGGAAATTGAAAACTGACGATACTAAATATTTGCCTTATTATATTTTGCGTAAAATGTGTTATTCAAACTGAAATATTTGACTATATAACAATTGGTAAAAGTACTAGTTTGGTAAAATTTTGATGAACGTTATCGGGTCGGCGAACTGTGCGTCGGAAAAATGTTCCATCGGCAAAAAACAGAAGAGTGAATCGGTCCGTCGACGAATATTCCATAGTTGAAAAGTCTTGTCGTCGAAACAAACGAATGCGAACCATTCTGTCGGCGAAACGTCCATAGGTGAAACGTTCTATCGACGAATCTCTAAAAAACGAAACGACTTGTCGGTGATCAGTCCAAAGGAGAAACGACTGTCGGAGAACGCTTGCAGAATCGGCGCGTTGTGACCCACGTGCGCTCAAAGAGAAGTCAGCAAAAAAGACGGAATAAGTTCCAAAGGGTCACCGCGGAATGCAAAGGGCATTAGGAGGAACACTTGTAGGTTTTAATCAGTATAAGTCTGACTCTCCCTACCACTCCACCCAGATTGGATGGGAGAAACAGGAGCCGATTACCCATGTTTCAAAAAAACAGCAAACACTGATGGTCTCCGCCATTTAATGGAAAATATTTTGTAAAGAAAAATTCTGTTTTCTTTGTGTTGTCCGTGTAAACTAAGTTGGAAAGTAAGTTTGGATTAAATACGATCCATCATTTTCACAACGAAAATAGACGGAGAGACCACAAAGTTGATACTACAATCTAGATGGTACAACATTCCACGACAGTTTTTGGTATCTATTTTGAGCCTAGCCGAAACCAAATAAGTATTAGCGATAGAATACAAAATAAGGTACTCTAGGCAAAGTGGCATTCTATGTATAAGTGACTAGCTTTTGCTCGCGACTTCGTACGCGCATATTCCGTTTATTCCGTTCCAAATTTCAGCTTTTTACGACCAGTAGTATCGGCCGTGCGTTATCTGTCAGTCACTAATGTCCGGTTTCTGAGGCTTTAATCGAAAATCGGTTTTAAAGGACCAATTAAATAGCTTTTTCATTATACCATTGGTTGACTAGAGGCTAACGAACAGATAAACAACCGATAAAGCATCTCAGGAACCCCGCATCAGTCACTCAATCACTCAGTAACGGAAACATTTATATGTTTGGATTTGACCATGTGACATTTCGATATCGCTTGTCACTAATACTTATGTTTTGAAAGTTTCGATTATCGTTATTGCTAATTGAGTGTAACTTTGCCTAGTTTAAGGACAACAAAGAACCAATTCTACTAATTTTAAATAAAGCAATGTTCACATTCGCATCCCAGACACAATCCGTCAAAAAAGCCTCAATTTCGATGCAAAAAAAAATTCCAGTCGCAATCTGCAACATGCGAGTGCGAACGTTGCTAAAAAAACCAGCCAAGTGCGAATTGAAGTCCCACACGAAGGTTGCCTCGATGGTTTGTTATGTTTCGGGTACGGAAACCTAAAAATTAGTAGAATTGACACTCACTTTTACAAATTCGAGTCGCAATTTCCCTGTTGCATAAAAAACAGTCCTCTTAAATGTCAAGCAATCTGCTTAGCCTTTTCCAAACATTGTAGGAGCTAGCTTCTAGTATAACCGGATTAGCTGAGTGTAGTCTCTAACATGAAGCGACTATCTATTTGACATCCATAACTCAGTATCTGGGTTACACCTTACCCCTTGTTAAGACTAGTGTCAGATTCTGGGCTTCGTACTAACCGAAACGACTGTCAAAGATCTACTTTGCTTCCTTGTATTATTTATTTAGCCACATTTAACACTAGGCAAGCATGCTCCATCTTAGACCGCATCATGGCTTACCAACAGGTGAGATAGTGGACAAACGTATTGTCTATCAATAGTAACAAACAATAATAAAACGTTTTTAAAATTATACTACTACGAAATTGTAATATTATCTTTTCTTTTCTCTAGCTTAAAATCCGTCCTCAATCTTTTTATAGTAATCAGTTACCGCAAGACTCGACGCTAAACTATGGAGTTTTCCAATTTTCTACAGCAGTTTACAAAAGCTTTTAGCATCGGCTAAAGACTTTGTTAGATTGTTTTACTGATAGTCTCACTTATAAAGAATATCAAGTGGATGGGGTAACGATATTTTGTGCAGCTTCTTGGGTCTCCTTCTTTGCTTCTTGCTTTTTTCGGGTCAATAGTTTTCAGGAAGCAAGAAACTCGTTGCTAACTAATAACAGGAGCACCGGTCGATCTTCAAGGCTTCTGTAGATGGGTGAACATAGTGACATACCGAGATTCCGATTAATGTCCTGTGCCTTCAGCACGTAAAGCTATTGGTCCCGGCTGAAATTTTTATATATTTTCCAGAAAAACTGACGTCAGTCTTGCCCCAGTTAATGAGTTGTGGAGGTCTAGTAGGCAACCGTTCTATGTAAAATACTGATTTTCAGCTGAATTCGGTTTGACTGGAAACCGATCCCAATATAGGTGGGAAAAGGCTAGGCAGATGAGCAAGTGTATGGGGTAACGATATTTCTGTCAATGAGTCAATGGTTTCTCTACACAGACGAAAATGTGACATACATTCCTTTGCTTCCTGTAAGGACATTGAACTCTGTAATTCAAGGCTCAGTAGTTTTGGAGATAAAAGGGGAGAATGGTCAGATTTGTTCCAAGTTCTTGAATAAATTCCAATATATTTATTTAAAAAATTTGAAAATTATAATTAAAATTCTCACAGTACTTTCATATGTTATGTCACACGATACCGCATTTGAAACTTTTTATTAATTTACTCGTTTGACCCCCAACAGTGACCTCCATATTCAAAATTTATATATTTTCGTTACACGGCCGTGTTTGAGTCACACAAGTCCATATGTATACCTTTCAACAGAATCAGTCTAGTGGATCCGGAGAAAACTAGCTGTGACAGACGGGCAGACAGACAGATAGACAAACAGACACCCGAGTGATCCTTTAAGGGTTTCGTTTTGTAGCACGGTCAATTGTTGTTACAGATAATTTGATAAATATTAACTGTAACACGGCGACTTGACACTGAAGTGTTTTACCTACCCGTGCTATAGTGAATTTGTAGGGTATACAAAAATAAGGAAAGATTCAATTAAACACGTACCTTGCTACGCAATACAAAGTTTATTAATAACGTACATATGCAGGAACTTACATGCAATACAGAAGATACACTCTTCCCTAAAACCCTGTAAAATTACATGAATACACGCTCACCCTGTCTCCGTTCCAGGGTGAACGTATAATACACATGAGACATAAAAAGTATACGAACTCAGGGACGTTTGTAAGGGAACGTGAGGTGAACCGCCAATAACTTTAAGCTCAATCGTTTAAGTTAATTAAATAAATATTATTTGTGCTTGATGCAGAAAAGTCTATGCTCAACTCTCGAGACACAACATACACTGTAAATTATACCAACCCCTCAATTACACGGTCTTTCTACTAATAAGTGACCAGTGAGGTTCACTTCTCCCTCTCCAATGTGACTCAAACTCAACATACAATATAACCTAACCAACGGTCATAGTTAGCGGTCTTAAATGGCTTAATAAATTAGCGTTCCTACTTAGCGGTCTTTTATACCGGTATTGCATACCTATCTTACATAGCGGTCTTTTATAGCTATCTTACATAGCGGTCTTTTATACCTATCTTACATAGCGGGTCAATATCCCCTTGGCATCAGCTCTGTGCCTAGCACAAGAGCCACGTGCATAGCACGCACCTGCGGGGGAAGATATCGTTCAAAACGGGAACAGAAGAATAAAACACGCATCATAGACCTCCCCGAGCGATGTGGAAATGCGTGTGGCCTACCTCGGCAAATGGGTCTGCCACGCTGTCCGCACACGCGCCGGGTACTAGCACACACCGAACGTGACAACTGCGTCCCTCTACAAGCTAGCGTCAAAAAGCCAGAACCTGCAACAATATCCCCCTAATCAGACACAAGAACTCAACCTCAAGAGGCAATAGAAAATAAACCACGTGCGTGGGTCTTACCATCAAATTCCGGAACAGGGCCTAGCAATTATTAGGCTGCGACTCCATCGGTCTTCTCAGGCTGCGAGCAAAAGAATCTCGACCCAGCGACTGCCTCCAAAACACACCATTGGGTTTAAAAAATATCAAGGCAGCACGATCTATTTCATGTCGTCTCTCTTGCAGTCTTGGCAAAAATGCCCTTAGTCATCCCCCCAGAAACAACAATCCCACAGATATCTAACTCTGCGACCATAGACGTAAAAACGCCTATGCACCGAAATAGTCTTACTAATTTATCGATTTCCAATTTGATCTGAAATTAATAGTTGAGTTTTATTTTCGAATGTATTATATTTTAATCGTTTTATTGTGTTGTTATTTTATAATGTCACAATTACTAAACTTTAACTCAAATACTCATGTCTATACGACTTTGGCGCCATCTCTTTACTGAGTTAGAACTAAACGAGATTTGTCAATAATGATAATCCGAGAGATGTCGCCTTAAGTCGACGTTATGATTTTGCAACGTCACAGTTTGTCACGGATATTCGGAACCCTAACAATACGATTTACCGATTACCATAATAAGTTGCATCAACAAACATTTACGATTTCATTGTAAGA
Organism: Ceramica pisi; assembly: GCA_963859965.1. Taxonomy (NCBI): domain Eukaryota; kingdom Metazoa; phylum Arthropoda; class Insecta; order Lepidoptera; family Noctuidae; genus Ceramica; species Ceramica pisi. The sequence goes on along the minus strand of OY982544.1, from coordinate 8,691,836 downwards.
GGCCGTTCAATATTGATATTATTATTGTTGTTTTCTGTTAGTAGACTTTTATAAAATCAATGAGATAGTAGATACTACTATAAAAAACAACTATAAGTAGAAGCAGATTTCTAGCACGCTGATATCTAAAATTACTTCTGATACTACCAACAATCGTATCTTTTTATCCTAACAGCACCAACAATGCTTACGGTCGCAAGGGGTGAGTGTACAAGTACCCACATGCATCTAAGCGGCACGGTCGCTTTTTGCATACCAAAGGCCACGTCCAGCCAAGTTAAATATGCCAGTGTTTAGAGTGGTTAACCGCAGCAGTTCAACGGCATTTGAAACAACGTTTACCTGTCTACGGCTTAACCAATGGCTTTATTTTGGTCATTTTGTGGAACATTGTATTAAGTACTGGAAACTGAATCTGACAAGGTGGCCCGGGGGCTCAAAGTGTAAGAAGATTCAATCTTGGTGTATGATGTCTTATTTAGGTATACAGTTTATTAAGATTGAATATAACACTGAAGTCTGTTAACTTCGTGTAATCGTGTGGACTGTTTTTGCTGTAGGTTTGATTCCAATTGAAACGACTTGCTAATTTTCACTTTTATTGCTCACTGCACTGTAACTACAGACCAAACGGAGGATCAATGGCGGACGTAAAAAGACCATAGATAAAGCTAGTCGCCGTCGTTTCTTACAGATTAAAAATTACATTTTGTGTTGCCATAAACATACTGCCGCCCCAGGCAATCAAACAGTAACAACCCCTTATTTCTACTTACAGCAGAATCTAAAGGCAGCTAACTTTTCAAGAAAACGTAAAAAATCTAAACGACAATATAGCTAACAAACATACCCACTATATAATAGAAAGACACAAGATTATTAAAATATTCTAAGTTTAAATGCACAAAACACAACATTTTCTTTCAGGTTCACTTAGACATTACTCATAAGCAATGGTATGTAGGTACATAATATAGAAACTAATTAGGCATAAGTTTACATGTAAATGAGTCTTAATATTATGTTACTTATATATAACTTATTCTATTACAACCTTGGGTAGGCATGCAATATTATGCATTTATTAACACAATACCTATTATATACATCTTATTAACAGGTAAGTATTCTAAATTTTGTTGACTGAGTTGCTAGTTTTTATAATTTTATATAAAAATAGAACTAATATTTAGGTATATAGCTGAAATTTTAAATAAAGACATCTTATATTATTAGAAAATTACTTCTCAATAGGTAATACACTTATGCTTTGTAATGACCTAGTATATAATTGACCATTGGCCGTTTTTACCTGCAAGGCTCGAACCTTGCCGTCATTTCCAGGAAATACATTCACTACACGTGCCATGGGCCACGCCAATGGAGGAGCATTGGCTTCTCTCATGAGTACTAAAGCACCTACAGTTACATTAGGCATAGATTGACACCACTTATTTCTATTCTGCAAAGTATTTAAATAATATTTATACCAAGCCTTCCAAAATCTTTGTTGTAATTGCATACATTGTTGCCAGAACCCCAGTCTATTTGCTTTGGTTTCAGAAATATCTACTTCAGGGTACATAGTTAGGGCTGTACCTATAAGGAAGTGGCCTGGAGTCAGGTAACAGTAATCATTGATATCTTCAGAGAGAGGTAAAATAGGGCGCGAATTAAGCACGGCCTCTATCTGACATAAAACAGTATGTAACTGTTCATAAGTTAATGCAGCATCTAATACAATTCTTTTTAAATGGTACTTCATACTTTTTACAGCCGCTTCTGCAAGCCCTGCGAATACCGGCGCATAACTAGGCGTGAAATGAAAATTAATACCTTCTTTCGCGGCATAAGCTTGCACAAGCGTCTGGTGATCAGCAGAACTATTAAGCTTGTACAGCTCAGCTAGCTGGTTCCTTGCCCCACGAAAACAACCACCGTTATCGCAGAATACGTCGCTGGGCAAGCCACGTCTACTGATGAACCTTTTGAAAGACGCTAGGAATGTCTCAGTTGACAAATCTGAAGTCAACTCTAAGTGAATTGCCTTCGTGACAAAACATACATATATGCATACATAACCTTTACTGACTATAGCTTTTCTTACACGCGAATTCTTAACTTGGATTGGCCCAGCGAAGTCCATGCCCACTTTTTGAAACGGTCTGCATGATGTCACGCGGTGTTGAGGCAAGGATCCCATTAACTGCTTCGCTGCACCAGCTTTCAGCCTAAAACAAACCAAGCATTTATGAGTCACTTTTTTGACTTGCCGCATGCCATTAATTAGCCAGTATTTTTGATTTAAGTTAGCTAGAAGCGACTTAGGTCCAGCATGTAATAACCTAACATGTTCACTCTGTATAATAAGTTCAGTTATTCGCGATTTTTGAGGTAGAATGATAGGATGTTTTTGTGCAATTGGTATATCCGAATTATCTAAACGACCCCCTACTCTTATCAGGCCATCTGTATCAATGAATGGATGTAGATTTTGCAGTGGCCCTCGCACGGAGTTACCTTTCCGTAACGAGTCTTTCTCTTCACAATACTGTATTGATTGCTCATGTTTAATTATTGAATGCAGCGCATGTTGTAACTCATTAGGACTGAGAGTGCCCCGAAGTTTTGTTTTCTCTCTTAAGCTTCGACAAAATCTTTGCACATATGCAATTACCCTTATCATCTTTCCTATGTCTGAATATTTATTTATTATTTGAAATATATTATGCTGTATACCTGTTGTCAAGACAACTTTAGCCGGAGGAGTGGACGGGGACTTCGCCTTCATTTCAGGTAAGTTTTCAGCTAAAGCTATTTTTTTATTATCAAATTCGTACCTCGATTGCAGAAACTTCGGTCCCTTCCACCAGAGGGCGCAAGTCGGAAGCTCCTGAGGGCTGATGCCTCTACTAATCAAATCAGCAGGGTTCTCTGCGGAAGGTACATACAGCCAGCGCCACCTATCGGTTTTTTGCTGAATTACCGCCACTCTGTTCGCTACATAGGCTTGTAATCTAGTGAGGTCAGTTTGAATCCAAGCCAAAGTTATTTTGGAGTCGGTGAATAGGTACACATCATCAATTTGAATATTTTTATGTAAGGTATCATAAACTCGTTCTATTAAAATGGAAAGAAGCAATGTAGCATTAAGCTCCAGCCTGGGTATCGTTAATGCGTTCGCACGTGGGTTTACTCGCGACTTCGAACAGAGTAAGGATAATTCAGCCTTACCTGTTTTGTCGACCACGCGTAGGTATATGCAGCACCCGTACCCCGTCGTGCTGGAGGCATCCGCGAAGCCAATCAGCTGGACTGTTGCTGCGTTGATGGTTGGGATGTGCCGGTCTAAATTGATAGGATGCATGGCAGCTAAGCTTCTAGCAAATTGAAGCCACTCGTCAACTAGCTCATTAGGTATATGTTCATCCCATCCAATATTATATGACCATATTTTTTGCATTATACTTTTGGCCTTAATTACAATCGGACTAGCAAAACCCATGGGATCATAGAACTTTGATATATAGCTAAGAACTCCCCTTTTTGTCATTATATTTTCATCAAATGGTTCTGGGCTGTCTATTTTGAAACAATCCTTTTGAACATCAAGCGTAAGCCCCAAAGCTTTCATATTATAGTTGCCCTTTTGAAGGTCAAGCTCGCTAAATTGCTGTTCCACCTCTGGAATGTCAGAGAGAACAGAATGTGTGTTAGAAGCCCATTTATGCAAACTAAAGCTCCCATAACTTAACAGTTCACATAACTGCCGTTTAGCTTCAAGCAATTTGTGCACATCAGAACATGAATAAATTACGTCATCAACATACATACAATTTTTTATTATAAATGATGCTAGCGGTAGCTCATGCTCATGCCTTTGTGCAAGTTCAAGTAAACAGCGCGTTGCTAAATAGCTTGAGGACTTCACACCATAAGTGACGGTGTCAAGACGCATACATTTTATAGTCTGACTAGGGTCGTCACGCCACAGAATGTTCTGGAGTGAAGTGTGTTCCGGGTTAATCAATATGTTGCGAAACATTTTCTTAATATCTGAACTCAAAGTGAATTCTCCAAATCGAAATAACGAAACAATATCAAATAATTCTTTCTGCACTGTAGGCCCATTTAATAAAATATCGTTCAATGAGATCTTTTTACTAGTTTTCATTGAAGCATCATACACAACTCTAGTACGAGTGCTCTTGCTTTGCTCGTTTATAACCGCATGATGTGGCATAAAATAGATAGGATCTTCATAGAAATTGTAAGAGCCAATATCAACAAAGTGCCCATGACCGAGGTCTATGTACTCATCTATGAACTTTTTATAATCATTAAGTAAGTTAATGTTGTTTTGCAGTCTTTTTTCCAGACTGAGAAACCTGTGCAAGGCTAGGTCAAAAGAATTCCCTAAAGTCTCGTTTATTTTGCAGGTTTCTAGCTTCAAAGGTAAGTCAACAGTGAATTTTTTATTTTCAAGTTTGACTGAGCTTACAAAGATATTTTCAGCTAACTTTTGCTCCGAATCCCTTTCTACTAGCAATTCCGGAACGCTCTCCACCTCCCAAAGCTTCTTGACACTGTCACTGACGTCTGTTTCACACTTAGTACAAATTAAAGATACAACCTGATTCTTTATGATGCTAGATGTCATTGCTCCGGCAATGACATGGCCAAACTTCGTGTTTATGATGCCTGGATATGAAGATTGCTGCTGGTCGTCTAGGTCATTGCATGCATGTAAGCGCTGAGGTTCCTCAAGCGGCAGGAGGACCTGGCAAAAGATATCAGCACCCATTAGCATATTTATTTCCGAGGGTTGGTTAAAAGTTGTATCTGCTAACGTGATGCCAGAAGGGATTTGTATGCCTTCAAGGCTGACTGGTGATTGAGGTAAGTTACAAGTGATTTTATCTACCACGTGACAGTTAACTAGAGTGTTAAATTGGGATGTCAAAGAATTTACTTTTAATGGAATACAATAGCTGACTTTGTTCTGGCTCTCTGTCACACCAATGAGGTTAATATCATTTCGCTTAGGTGTATATCCTAAGACCTTCACTGCCTTTGTAGTGATCAGCGACACCTGAGAACCTGTGTCTAGTATGCACTTTATGTGCACTTCTTGCCCATCTTTTGCAAGCACCTTTACCCGTGCTGTAGGGAGTAAAATATTATTAGCAGGGTCCCCCGATAAGAGGACCACTGGGCCTGGGCCACTTTCTTCATCGAGATGTAGCAGCGTGTGATGAGTTTTCTTGCACTGCCCACACCTAAAGTGGTATTTACATTTGCCAGGGTGTGTATTTAAACATGTGTTGCATAAGCTTTTTGCTTTTGCAAAAGAGACTCTCTCTTTACTGGACTGTAATTTAAATTTTGGACATGAGTATAACTTATGATCTGAACACTTACAGTAGAGGCACTCCATTGCTGTCTTGGCTGTTGCTGCTAGCACTACCTTACACTGCCGCTTTCCGCCTTCTGTTGTCTCAGCCCGGATATCTGTGTTCTCTAGAGCGAGAGCACGCCTATCCAAATATGACAAAAAATCCTCAACCGTAGGGTCATGCTCTGGATCACGCTCCAGCTGGTAAGAGCGGGAGCTGTAGAGATCCAGCTTACGCACCAAGATGCCCAGAAGAATGGGGTCCCAGCTGTCCACTTCTGCCTTCAGGTTGCGCAGAGCGCTTAGTGTCTGCCTCACTACGGAAACAAAATTCCTAATCTCATTAGCCTTAGGGAACTTGGTAAACTTGTCCAAGTCTAAGAGAGTGTTTACATGCTCATTTACAATCTTATATTTGTTATAAAATCGCTTGTCTAATAATTGCAATGCATTGTCATAACTTTCACTGACAAGAGGAAGATTACTAATTAATTCGTAAGGGGGGCCCTGGAGGAATGATCGCAGGTAATAGAGTTTTTGGACGTTGTCCAATGATGTGTCGCTGTGGATTACAGATTTGAATATCTCTATAAAGTTTACATACTCGGAATATTTACCAGTAAAATTTGAAATATTGATATGGGGTAATCTAGCTCTAGAAACGACACTGTTACCTGACTCCGAGGTTTTCCCTTCCTTGTTCCTACCTTTTGATTTTATGTTTTCATTTAAAAGTGTCAGACAGTGGAAGTACTTGTTTTCCATGTCCTCAACATGTTCAATGTCTGACGAATCTAATGCCAAGATATCTTTATTATAATTTTCGTACTCTTTAAAAGCAGCTAGCAATCTGTCCCTCTTAGTTATCAGCGCTTCAAGTGAGCTTACAATTAAGTCGTTAGACTCGGCTACAAAAGAATATAGTCTGGTGATTGTACCTTTCGAGTATCCCCTGCTCACTCGCAATTTCTTTAACACATCATCCATCTTAACAGCTTAATTCAACTATATACCCACTTGTTGAAATTACACAATAGCAAAAATGCAAAAGTAAAATAATTAAACTGCAACTCGAGAACGAGAACTGCAACTCGCACGCGATCAGACGCCGCTAGCTTGAACGGTAGATGTGGAAGGCCGCTAGGGGGCGCGCGCGTCGCCTCGCTTCGCTGCACGCCGTACTCCAGTCGTACCAACCTAACCGCACTTTCGCACCAATGAGAGCGGACCGGCGCCTCGTTGACAGCAGTTCGCTGCTCTGCAATTGGTCGAATTTACCGCGCGCAAAATCAGCGTTAATGCCGCGCTTCGTTGACTGTAGCCGGTGACGATGATGGGGCGTGAGTGCTCTCTTTCACTCTTACTCGAAAGGAATCTTGCTATCCTTTTCGCACTCGCAGATCTATGATTCTTAAAATGGCCTATCGATTTTATTCCCTGTATTATTGGAATTTCTTGACGAAATATGTATGTTGGATTCTTGAAGCACGGATCTTACTGTTCTTCTCGCAGCAATCGATACTTGATTTTAACGCAAGTATATGCCGAAAATCCGTATGCTCCGCCTTGGCCACCTTCCGTGGTGTCGCGTGTCTTCGCTGTACGATACGTGTAGTGAGAAGTGTTTTCGCCGCAAAACGTTGACGGATCGCATGGACCAATGTTAACTTCGTGTAATCGTGTGGACTGTTTTTGCTGTAGGTTTGATTCCAATTGAAACGACTTGCTAATTTTCACTTTTATTGCTCACTGCACTGTAACTACAGACCAAACGGAGGATCAATGGCGGACGTAAAAAGACCATAGATAAAGCTAGTCGCCGTCGTTTCTTACAGATTAAAAATTACATTTTGTGTTGCCATAAACAAAGTCATCATCAGTGGATGACGGCATAACAAAATATATGTTCAAAATCGTGATCATAAATAGCTACTCAAAACACTATTCACATATCTCTTAAGTACCGACAAACAAGTAAAACTATTTATAGGGTGAAAGAAAAAGGCATCTGGGGGCTACTCTCTAAGCCCGAAGTCCGTAGTTTCGGGCTTAGTTGCGGGCGTATTCTGCTCCGTATTACCTAACCAATAAGAATTAATGTCAACACTATTGGAAGTCGCTGTGAAATCGTGTTCACTTTCATTTTTAGTTCGGGTTTGGAACCAATCGTTAATTCCGTAATTAATACGGAGTAGAATACGAATAATTGGGCTTAGCGAGTAGCCCATGAATTCACACAGGACAAAAAACAAAATGAATTCAAGTGAACTAACAATATAAAAATATCTGTGCAAGGCCAAAAATATCAGGTAAAAATAGATAGAACAAAATATACAAGAAAATACAATAATGACGTGAATGCACGAGTTGACTTCCCGATATCGACTCGACCAATACCATCTTGCAGTAAGACTAACAATTTTATCTCTCCACCTATAAAATTTTCCTATCTCCTTACCAACTAAGGTAAGATGCATGTAAATTGAATTCAAAATGGTTTTTCCGTCATGAATGCAAAGTGACTGGTCATAACCGTGAGCTGTTGACATTTTGATTGCGTAGAAAGAATATTAGCCCGTCTAAACTCGTTCCCTTCCCGATTAGTATTCTCTCTGCGAGTCTACACAGGAAGGTAATAACTATACCTTTTTATTATACACTATTCAGTTTATACAAGGTGTTTCAGAACTGCGTGGTCAGATAGGTGAAAAGTTCCATACAAATCACATTTCAAGCAGTCTGATGCAGTTGTTGGCATTTATTTTAATTCAAGATAGGTTGTCACAAAACTTTATTTATTTATTTCCATCCTACCTCTATCAGGACAGGTTTAACCCAATGCGATATAATCGCTTATTCTAATTTATAGGTACCACCATCTATAAATGTATTATAAACTAGCCGTCCCCCGCGGCTTCGCTCCCGTCAACTACCCATTTGTTTTTGCTATTAAACCTTCCCTGTATTCTGGCGAACTAAACAAAAAAAGAATTACCGAAATCGGCCCAGCCGTTCTCGAGTTTTATCGAGACTAACGAACAGCAATTCATTTTTATATAATTATAAGATAATGTATTCCTTGTGTAAACCCAGAGGACAACAAAATAAGTCCGCCTCATTAGCAATCAGCCGGTCGGTTCTGTAAACATGTCGAAATGAAGGCTTGGGTAAAGTGATCACGAAGTAACCATCATTCCATCTTGATTACTTGGATTGACAGATCACCTCGTGATCTCTTCACCCGAGCCTTTACTTTGACATGTTTACAGAATCGCGCTGCAGAATTGCACCACTATACATATAGTACATGTCGAAGTGAACGATAAGTGAGCTGTCAAACCATACAAACAAGATGGCATGACAGCTCACTTGTCGTTTACTCCACCTAAAAGATCACGGTGAGATGCCGACAGATTCGACCGGCAAGTGTGTGCGAAGTGCCCACATCAGTGGCGCCTCCCTTAGAAGATTGTTTCGACTGCCCGGCTGCACCAGCAAGCGCGGTTGCCATCGTAGCCAGACGTACTCGTCGGGGACATACATGCCCACCAGCCCTAAAATAGTGGCATTGTACAACTTCCCTTTCAATATAATATATTTATCACTTTGAATGAATGAATAGTTTTAAACAAATCGCTGTTTGTAATTCAGATAAGATCTTAACATGAATTTTTCCGGTCGAGTTTTTTTTTTTATCTCGACATTTTCTTTTTTGTTATTGTAAACAAATCACCCATAGTATGACCAGGCACTTCTGAAGCATCCTGTATACCAATTCTGTGAGTTCCTTGATCTTTGCAAAAGGTGTGTTCTGCTCTCATAAGCGGCAATAATGCGGGCATAATGATCAATTACTAGCGTTATTGTACCTTCATTATAGTCGCTATAGGAAAGAGATAAGGAAACTTTGAGAAATGTGGCTTCTGGTCACGTGTAGACGTGAATGTGCGAACGTGGACGCTTAGTTTTCTCATATGACGTGTATTATTGAATCTTATTTTCTGACATACTTACTACTAATAATAAAAATGTGAGAGTTTTATAAGATTGGCGGATGGATGGATGTAACTATGTTTGTTATTGTTTCACGCAAAAACTGTCGAACGGAAGTGGCCATTTAGCAGAAGTGTAATTTATAACCAGATTAACACATAGAATACTTGCCCTTAGGATGATTTAAGACATTCAGGAAGGAGCAGCGGGCAGCATCTAATTCTGAAAAATTCTTCTGTTACTTTTCTGTAAGATCGAAAGTTTTTTTTGGGTACCGAACCTTTTTATGAAAAAACGGAGCCCTAATAGGACCACTCGGCTGTCTGTCTGCCTGTCACAGCCCATTAAATATAATATATTTTAAGTGAGGTCAGTTTTTGAGGCGAAAATTGGAAAATTTAAAAAAAAAAATTAACGTTTAAACGTTCGCAGTTGTCTACTGTCTTGCCTATAAGTAGGAAACGTTAACTTAAACACCCCAGGTCATAGTTGCACAGTGAAATTATCCCTATGGGTGGAATGTCCACCATGTAACGGTGGCACATTCATCACCATACGCCATATTGTCCGACAATAGAACGAAGTTTTCGGAATTAAACTGAACAATAAAATGGCTAAAGGCTGACCACGGGTTTATTTTTTTGCCTCCTTTGTTTGGTACTGAAAACCCCTTTTTAACCGACTTCCCAAAAAGGAGGAGGTTATCAATTTGGTTGTGTTTTTTTTTTTTTTTTTAATGTTTGTTACCTCATAACTCCGACGATTATGAACCGATTTAAAAAATTCTTGTTTTATCTGAAAGGATATACTTGCAGATTGGTCCCATTTAAATCATATCAAAATCGGTTACGAACTTTGGATTTTAAATCGAAATAGCTGGAATTTTACTATTTAGATGATTCTTTGATAATCGAAATTGCGTATTTTGCTTTTCTGCGATTTTGCAGTGGTGTTGTTAGGTGTGGGGCACCACTAAAAAGTGAAAAATAAAAAACTTTTTACAAAAAAATACAACCGACTTCCAAAAATAACTTTAACTTCGGAAGTCGGTGTCAAAATACGAATAAAGTAACAAAAACACCGACTTCCGAAGTTAAAGTTATTTTTTACTTTGTAGTGTTTTTTTTTGGAAGTCGGTTGTATTTTTTTGTAAAAAGTTTTTATTTCAGGCATTCTGAGCCATAACTCAAATAAACACAAGTTACCAACTTAATTACTAACTGAACAACCAAAATAAACATCAAATTCAAAAACCGGACACATATACCAACTAAGTAACACCGCTAAACAGTAATTACTTTATCCCAAACACGGCTAATTAACATTGTATCACTGCATTATCAAATTACATCAAAATTAACTAAATGGCCAGTAGTTAGTGATAGATGATGCTCCTACTTACACTGTACAGTTCAGTTTACAGTAATTAAAAGCATGCATGTTGGTTCGCGTTACCTCGTTGACGTGAAGGGGCTGATCCATTGCAGCGCAGGATTTCAACGGTACAACCTTTTTTTTAAGGATGAGATAAAATAAATAAAAATAAAATAAAAGTTTGTTGTTTGTTGTTTTTGTTGTATTTTTTTTTTTTGTTTGTTTGTTTTTATTTAGGAACACAAGATAAGCATTACTAGTGAAACGATGGTAGCTGCAATAGTAAAAACTGTAGCGCAGCTAACAACGCCCTTTCCCAAAAACATAATGGAATGATGTTCCATGCAAACAGTGCTAAGCAGGTAATATTTCTTTTTTTTTTCCTTTAACATTTATTCCTGTATAATAAAAAAAAAGAAAATAAAATAAAAAAAGAAAAACAAGACAAACTAAAAAATACAGAACATATGCTTGGGATGTGGATTGATGTTGAGTTAGTGCGGTGAGTGTAGCTGTAGAGTAAATGGGTGTGTATGAGTAATGAGTGTAATGAGTTGTGCATGCATGTTGTGGTGTTAGTGACATGAGTGTATATGTGTGGTTATGTTGCGGTGTATGTTTTTACACTTCCACAAGTTTTACTGTTCCCTCATAGTTTTGTGATTTTAGCCAGGAGTCAAGTTTCAAATAGCAGAAGATAGTGTCAGACTCTTACTGAACAAAACACACCCGTGTTCCTCTTAATGCCTTTTGCATTCCAGGGCATCAGCCTTCTCACGAAGTCTCGTGTTATATAGTTAAGTGCGTTCCGTGTTAAATATTGTTTTTTTTTTTTACTTATTTAGCTGCATCCGGTTAAATTGGATTACACCATATTCACGATTGAACATAAAACATAACATGAACACTTTATGAAACTCGACTTGATGCATCTTCGTATTCCACGCGTATACAAGCAACTTCATCAAACTACGCAGCGGTACTAATCGTGAGTACGTCGTGAGTACCGTACGTCGCAGCAAATGATTGTTGACACCAAGTACTTAACGTAACGTGTCCGTTCGCAGCAATGAAACATCACCTTTACAGCTTTACCCCGTTGACGTAAAAGCAAATACAAACTAGAAACTAATTAGTGTTTGCAACAATTATTGAATCATGATCACTAATGTTATTGAAATAGTTTACGTTTCAACTTAGTGCGGTAATTAGTTACTGACATCCAATATTATAGATTTACTCGTTAGTTAATATTTAAAATTTTTGTATAGCTTAGTTTTTTTGTTTGTTATGCAAGATAAGTTTATGATGGGGCTGACATGAACTGAGTTCAAAAGTCCCTTAAAATAAAGATTAAAAAAAAACTTTTTACAAAAAAATACAACCGACTTCCAAAAAAAAACACTACAAAGTAAAAAATAACTTTAATTTCGGAAATCGGTGTTTTTGTTCGTTTCTTCGTATTTTGACACCGACTTCCGAAATTAAAGTTATTTTTTACTTTGTAGTGTTTTTTTTTGGAAGTCGGTTGTATTTTTTTGTAAAAAGTTTTTTATTTTTCACTTTTTAGTGGTGCCCCACACCTACCACACCACTGCCAAATCGCAGAAAAGCAAAATACGCAATTTCGATTATCAAAGAATCATCTAAATAGTCAAATTCCAGCTATTTCGATTTAAAATCCAAAGTTCGTAACCGATTTTGATATAATTTAAATGGGACCAATCTGCAAGCATATCCTTTCAGATGAAACAAAAATTTTTCAAATCGGTTCATAATTGTCGGAGTTATGAGGTAACAAACATAAAAAAAAAAAAAAAAAAAAAAAAAAAAAAAAACATACAACCGAATTGATAACCTCCTCCTTTTTGGGAAGTCGGTTAAAAAAAAAAAAAAGTCCAATAACCAATTAGTACTTGAATATTATTGTATGAGATGAGATCCAATTAAACGACTAATCGATGTTTGTGTTATTGTTAATTTAGCTTGTGATGGTCTAAGGTACCTAGTACCTACTGGCCGTTTTAAGCCGACTGGGTATACCCAATGTTATATAAAACTATAGATACGTTGTCCGCACTCTAAAATGACAACATGAAATGAAGCCAATTGGCCACATAGCGTTTAGTTACGCACCAACCTGTCGCGCTACACTACGTTTGTTTTGATGTCAATTTGACTATTACTTATCCTGTGACGTAACTGAAGATGTATAGTTATCTACTTCTAGCAACAGGCATCCGGCCGTACGGTGACATATTTATTTCCCTTTCTTCATGCGTATTAGTAGCTATCTAGTATTTTCGCCGTTTTTAAGCGCCGCGATGTTGGTTTATGACGTGTCTATATATAATACGTCATTGGGTATACCAATGCTAAAGGGCCTTACTTGATTTGATATGAGAATCTTTCTCTTTATATTGGAGCCAAGTTGTCTTACTATTGTTCTTATAAATTGCGGGCGCTAACAGATTACAAATTGGCTTTGTGCAATAAAAATAATAATATTGGAAGATAGAAATAACTAGTAATTCTATTATAATTTACCCTGATTTTAAAATGTATATTTTTATTTGCCATACGTTCTATTTTAGCCTATCAAATATTGGCATTAAAGTTGGGTTTTACGTGGTGAGAAAGCCACTTTTCGAACTTCAAAATTGACCAAATTCAAGTAGCAATATCATTTCGGCGACAATCAACGTCTAAACTGTATCAAAAATTTAGGGAAATTAGAGAGAGGTGTGCGCCTTCAAAATACGAAAAGTGCTGCACACTTAACTCCAAATAGTCAATTCAAAAACATTCCGTTAAACTATTAAATTATTTTTATTATGAACTAGCTGACCCGTGCAACGTCGTCTGCGTAACATTTGTCATCACTGCTCCGCTCTTATTGGTCTTAGCGTGATGATATATAGCCTATGACCTTCCTCGATAAATGGGATATCTAACCCTGAAATAATTTTTCAAATTGGACCAGTAGTTCCTGAGATTAGCGCGTAAAACCAAACAAACAAACAAACAAACTCTTCTGCTTTATAATATTAGTAAAGATTAATTATGAATATATAAAAAGTACTTTTCTTAGTGTTTCGTTACTCCATCATCGGCCAAAATAAACAAAAAACCCGCCAAGTGCGAGTCGGACTCGTGCACCGAGCACCGACTAGAGAAGCAAAAGTTGCAGTTTACGATCTATGACGTATCAAAAAAAAAAATTTACTAGAACTCGTTCAAACCAATTTTCGGTGAAAGTTTACATGGTAGTGTACATCAAAATTTTTTTTAGTTTTGTCATTCTCTTATTTTAGAAGTAACAGGGGGGCGACACATTTTACCACTTTGGAAGTGTCTCTCGCGCAAACTATTCACTTTAGAAAAAAATTATATTAAAAACCTCTGTATCATTTCTGAAAACCTATCCCACACGTATGGGTTTGATGAAAAAAAAATGTTTGAGTTTCAGTTGCAGTATGGTAGCCCCCAAAAATTATTGTTTTTCTTTTCTATTTTTGTGTGAAAATCTTAATGCGGTTCACAGAATACATCTACTTACCAAGTTTCAACAGCATAGTATATGTACAAGCAAGTCTTATATCTTCTAATCAAGTCTTATAGTTTCGGAAAAAAGTGGCTGTGACATACGGATGGACAGACAGACATGAAGAATCTATTAGGGTTCCGTTTTTTGCCATTTGGATGCGGAACCCTAAAAATTAGAATATCGGCGAACATATCAAAATTTATCAACATCATCATATCGGCTGAAAAACGTCCACAGCTGGACAGAGGTCTGCCCCAAGTGTCGCCACAACAACTAGTGCTGTACTTATTATCAAAATTAACGATCCCTTAACCAGTAACTGCTGATTTATATTAATTTATGACCACTAGAATAGTAAATAGTAGTAAATTTCCCTAATAGCATTAAATAAAAGCGACATTCTAAATGTAATTGTACCTACTAAAAGCAATTTGCAAGGTTCATTAAACACATTTTCATGACGCTATAGAAGTTTTATGTACTACAATAATTTTAATTGTAGTGTCTTTACATGGCTTATTTGATTGTTGAAAGAATGGTTAAATGTTATTTGTATCTTTTAGGGGCAAGAAACATAAATAAACAGATGTTTACTTCCAGGAACGCCGATAATTTTTTGGCTAGAATTTCCATTATAACCCGCTGCTGTGGAAGTTCGTATTTTTTTTTTAGATAGTACTCACAAATAGAAAGCTTTTTACAAAGTTTCAAGATGCATGAAATCACGATTTTTACGAGATAAAATTCATTAAAGTTTCAATAAAAAATTAAAATAGTACGCCATTTGCAAATTTTTAGGTTAGATAAATTGTCATGGTAGACGTCAAAGTTGACATTTCACGTTCCGTTGACGTTAGAAGTGCTTTTTATTCAATTTTATATCTTCCGGGCTATAATGGTTTAATTGAAATAAATGCGTCGAAATTGAGTTTAATGAAGTTTCGTTTCCAAAAATGTAAAGCTCAGCCCATCAATTGCGTAAAACATTCATAATAAAAACAGAATTATGACAGTTTAACAATATCCATTGTGTTAATCTAACTAGATAATCGATAACTGTCAAACGGAGAAAGCTTTGTTTTGTTGCAATAAACATTATGTCAAATATGCTTTTGTTTTGTTGCAATAAACATGTGTAATTGTTACGCAATTAAAACACAGATTTATTTACAGAAACATTATGTTAGTTTGTAGTAGGTTTGCGCTGAAACATGACGTTCCTGTCGCTACAAGAAACTACCTGGCACAGTACAATTAAACTAGAAAAGCCAACGGTACAAACAAGAGAGTCACATAACAAAATAAACACAGAACCACTGCGACCCTCGAGAAATAACCGTCTACAGTACAAAAAGGCGAACACTCCACAGATTGTTTTAACCACTAAGTACTGAGAAAAAATTAAAAATACTTCCAGTTCCGAGCTCAGAGTTTACATAACAGAATAAAGCTCCAAAGAGCCACATTTAAGAAGACCAGCTTATAAAGGGAATTAAGAGATTTAAAGTTTTTTCATTACACTTGCCAAGTATTTCTTTGTACCTGAGCACGAATTGCAATTAACGTACATCGCTGCTTCAGAGTAATCCGTTGTCTGCGTCACTTGAACAGAGCCCGTAATGGAATTGGTTACTTGGGAACCAAAGACTTCTTTAGTGTAACGAGTTTACAGCTAACAGGACGAAGTGGTTGGTTCGAAAGTATTTATACAGTTTTAAAGGAAAAAAAGGGATTCGAAGAAAGTTGTTGGTGATGTGATAGGTATTCTTTGTTAATTTTAAAAAGTAAAAACACTAAGAGTAAACATTTTCTTGCTAATATAGATATGCATTTTCTGAAAGACGACTCTTTAACGTAAAAGCTTAAGTATTTTCGAGGAAAACTATTTTTATTTTGAAAAATCTGACTGTACTGAGAAAGTAAGAACATAAAATAAATATCTTTGAAGATCGATCACCTCAGAGTATTTTTTTTAGAACTTATCTTACTAAATAAAAGTAAAAAGAGCGAAACAAATATTGGTGTTTCACATTTTCTAAGTCCCTCGCAAAATCTTTTGTTCTGTATATTTTCCACTATAAAATATTCATAATGGCAACCCAATGAGATTACGGAAAGGGAAAGGTTTACTCCCGCGATATGCGAGTAAATTTATAATTAATATTAATGAGAATTTATATCAGTTTCATTCTGGCTTTTGTTTTGTCTGCAAAAACAGTAAATACTCATACATAACCTTCATTAAATTTTATACATATACATTACAAAAATATAGGTACAAAATTGTAAGCAATATTTTATCAAGAGAAATATGTGTTTGAAAAATGAATAAAGAATATTGAAAATAAGTAATATTTCATCGACACAATTATCCACTCACAAAATTAGCGAGCAAGCGCCGTTAGTTGTCGTCGTCTAAAGAAAATCCAATATTTATTACATAAAGCCACACAGTAAATAAACACAGCTGACACAATGAAAGAAAGACGCACAAAAGCTATTCAAGTGAAGTTTTAGGCCTATACTACATAGGTTGCGGGTCCACAGAGGATGGTCGAGGGGTATTTCGGGACTGGGACCGCGGTCCCGGACTACACCGATACCTATTATTTGAGTGATACTTTGGGACCACAAGAAAAAGTAATTAAACTACACTTGGCAAAAACGCTGATTTATATTTAAATAAACCATTATTGCTAGAATTAGTAGTACTAGTACGAAATAAAACTTAATATTATTTGAAGAACACAGGGAAAGAACGGTCAAATCATCCTGCAACTGCTTTTGAGTTAGCCTTTCCCGTAAAAGGAAAAGGCTTAATACGTACGTAAAATTACAGTAACTATACTTCGTAATGATTTTTTTTTAGGCTTAATTATAATAGAGGCTGCCAATTTAATTAAAATATTTTTCGGTCGTTTTTTAAAAATATATTTTATTAGTGTAACGTCATTTTTTTTACTTTCCCAAGACTTTGTTTAATTTATTTGTGGTCCAAATAAATACCACTCAAAAATAATGTCCCTTCGACCCCGGTGACACGGGTCGTTAGGGCTGAAACTCAATCTGCGATGCGATGGAACTTGGATTCTAGACAAAGTGATAGTAAGTTGCGGGATCCAAGATAGTTGAAACTTTTCTCCTGGACTCAGGTTTTTCTGGTGGTCACTACTATTGTTTCTGTCTTTCAGGAATTCCAGTGGGTGGGAATAGCTTAACCATCCAAGTCCAAATTACTTTGGACGCGAACACGAGATCTTCGATGGCGCATGCTAGTTCCATACATTTAGGGCTTTTTATCATAAATTACTGCTGATAAAACTATATTTTTAGGCTCTTTTATGGGCCAGTAAGTAAGCCTGCAAAACTTGGAAATCATACCTTACTTCTGTCGTACATAACACAGCGACAATCGAATCCAATGGCCCAGGTTCGCGACCCGCATTTTGTGTAGCACCGCCTTAACAACTTAAATTTATATATTTTTATTTTACCGCAAATATTACTTCTCGCAAATCTTCAACGTTTTGTATTGCTTTAGTTTTAATAAATATTCTCTGTGGAGGCGACATTAGACGATATTTGGCGAACCAACCTCGAAGCATCGTAACCGCGAGTTGTTAAACTTTGTCGTACGGTAATCCCCTGTCGACTGTGTTCGTTTTTGAATGGCCAAGTTGGTACGTACATTCGTACAAATATTTCTTTTGTGCCCGTTCTCGTTGGGGAAGTAATAAAAGCTGAGGCTGCGCTTGTCTTGTTGAAGTAAATCGCTTAATCGTGTTTTGTCTTGAATGTTCAGTTTTCATATATACCGGATATTACAGTACGTTTGTTTTTATTACATAGTAGTTTTATAATGTTCCGTTTTTTGTAATATTTTAGTATCTTTCAAACGAACACTTTATAATAGCTAGTAGTATTGAATAAATCAAATGTTTGACAATACCACTAACGTAATGGTCAATTGCAAAATTGAACACGTCCATCAAAAACTTGTAGGTAATAAATAAATTCATAGTAATTCTGTTAGATTACTACTGCTTCATACTTTCGTATTAACTGCTATTATCTCTAAACACATTTGCCTCAAGTCTGTCCCATCTTTGAGTCTACCTATTTGAACAGATATCCAAGTAATGGAAGTGCTTGTAACAGCTTTCCTGAATCTAGGTCACCCAATTTCACTCCTTTTCAATTTTAAATTCAGATGTCCAATGAAAATATTTAAACCATTACCATAATTAAATTACACATATTACCAGCGCTGGGAACAAAGAAAATGTGGTAAATGTGGTCGAACAGCAAAATTATTGATATGTACTTCATTCATTTGTAATACAAAACGGGCTTATGGATGAATGTATTTCATCGTTGATAAATTTTAGTCGACCACGGAACGTTCCGCCGTTTTGTCCAATTTCTGTTGACATGTCAATACATTAGCAAACATATCCAACATTATTGTCACCAGTCTAAAAACAAAAAAAGTTATATTTTACTCGACAAAGTTGGGGACACCTTTTCAGAAACAACTCGTAACAAATACATATTTTTCTTGAGGTTCGCGAAATATTGTATTAGTTTGTTTCAGAATAAAACATGGAACGAAGACTTGACCGGACGAGTTATGTTTCTGAGTAGCGCGACCATTTTGTATTGTTATTCTTTTGGTTACTCCGTTGGTAGATATTTACTTTCGTACTCGGGGTTGCAGTACTTTTTAAGATTTTTGAACGTCTGAAAATCTAATTAATTATGAGTTTTTTAATTAATAAAAATCATTACATAAAAAATGAACATACCCTCAAGTAAATGGTAAAGATAGAAACGCGATTTAGAATGATTGGCTCGATACTTTTTTTTATCAAACATGACACTAAATTACAATTTGCGTGTATCACGAATATATATAAAAGTTATATCAATAGATAGAGCTTTTTATTTTGAAGTAAATGTTGAAACCATATTGTATTATTTATTTATCAGTTTTCGCCAAGAAGAAAAAACAATCAAAATTTAGGCATTATTTCGCTCGCCGGACAGTCGCTGTTGTTCGTCAAAACACACAGTACTGCAACCTCGCCATGACAACAGTGTAGGTTAAGCAAGATTTCTTTTAGTGTAAAAACACTTACACAGTACGGTAAACTGACAGAACGTTACACCCACGCAAGTTTATTTACTTTTTGTATTGATCATTCCTTTCTAGACACCTGTTGGCTTGGAGAAGCCGATATAAAGTCAATTTCATAATTGAGAAAGAAAAATGAATAATAGAAAGAAGTACAGAACAAAGAGTTAATACTGGAAAATATGGAAAAAAGGCATTTATAGAATATTCTTTCCCCATTTATGAGAAACTCGGGGCTAAATAGTAATAGCCGTATAGGTCGATACACAAGGTTAAGAAACGCTTGGCGGCACCAATCGGGGATTGGTAATCATCTTAACATGCCGAGATTTTACTGTGTCTCGAAAAGCGTGTCCTGGCTGTCATTTTTAGAACTTTGACAGTCGTCTCAGAAGTCTTTGACTTCGAAAATCTGAAACCAAGAAACTTGAAACTATTCCTGCCAAGGGGTACGTATCTATCGCGTTAACCAATTACTGGGTTGTGAAGGTCAGATAACCAGTCTGGTCTGGTCAGGTCTATTTCAATACTGGTACTCAGCTATATCCGTTCAGACTAAAAGGCAACCGTGGTTTAAAACGCTACGCAGACATTAATTGTCGTTTGCCCAGTAATTAACCTCAAATTAAATTAGACAGTACCTAATCTACCCAAAAGTTAACCAAAACAAAACACTGACCCAATTCGTCAGCATCTCTGCCTCGAGTGGAAGCGTACTACAGAGGTATCCAAAGCTCTCGAGATAGTCCCGCCCGCTCATCTTTCAAACTTCTGCTCAATAATACTACTTAACTACTGAACTGAGTCTACCGACCAACTCCTCTTTTTACACAAAGGAAAGTTTCAAAGCAACTAAACTTGAAATTTTTAGTTTCTCGTAAAATTAATTAATTTGTAAACTTGTTGGAAATTGAAGTGAATATGTAAACTTGGAAGTCTGTTTTATTAGTTAGCGATACACAACTTTGTGAAGTTTTAATCAGCGTAGTCCTAGTTACTGTGATCAGATAACGAACGGTGTTTTTGTTGAACAAATATTGTTGAGTCTAGCAAACAACCAATAGCTGTGTTTATTTTGACTTCCAACGGGAAAGTTTGTTTTACAACTAAAGAAGGGTTTTACGTATTTTCGTAACTTGCTAATGATGTTATTAAACCACTTTTGTTTATTAAACTAAAATAAAAGCCAACTTTTCGGTGAATACCGCCGTACGTTTAGGGCTTGGCTAGAAAGACTTACAAATTCAGAAATTTAAATAAAATCCACAAGTTAACGTAACTCGAATAATGCGGTAAAAGGAGATCTCGCAAATCAGTTTTAATGTTAAGCTTTCAATGGCCTACAGCTAGCAAAAGCAAAATTAGACAGGAGTGTAGGTGTAATCTGAATGACTGTTTTAAAGACATTCAAGGTAGACTAGACTAAGTTAAAATTTGGTGCTAATTTCCTCACTAATGTAGTTTTCTGGGCTGATTTGGTAGTTTGTTCCCGATCATTTTTTTAATAAAAAACTTCAAATAATAGTACAACAGATAATTTTACTGTCAGTCTGTGTCGTCAGTTATTTTAATACACATTAAATATTTTAACTACATTAACAATTACCTGCTCAGCTATCGCTATCTATTCTAATATTGTAATGCTGTAAAATTTGTTTCTTTGGCTGAACGCGCTTATTTGAGTGTTGGATAGCCCATTTATTGAGGAAGGCTATATAACATCACGCTACGACGAAAACTAGAGGAGCATTCATGAAAAAAGTGACGCAAACTAAGTTGCATGGGTCAGCTAGTTTTATAGAACTGATATCTATAGATCCTATGCTACAGCGAATACGTGTTCGCACTAGAAATGGATTCATCACATAACTTCAACCTGACTGGCTTGAAACTCATGGCTTACTGATTTCAAGTTCACATCCACCTGGTCCACGCTTCAATAGGCTTATGCAATCATTAGTATGATAATCGAAACAGTTCTTGGTACATAGCATTCTTAGTAGCCTTTTGAGTATGGTTAACTGACTGGAATACAACCACTTCCCGCCATATCAAACTGGTGAACAAACTGATGAAAAAAGAAAATAGGCACAAAGGGACGTTTACGACTGTAAATACAAAATAAGAAGTGTAAATCATAGTAATTATAGAAGTCGAAATGTGATTGTAGTACAAGTAGGTAGAGATTGATATTAATATTGGTAAGAGATGCCTTGTCTTGCGAGGAATAGTGACTTTATGTCATGTAGCTACTAGAAGTAGACACTTAGTTTTCTTACTGCTCTGCTATTCTTTTCTTAATTTCGCTAAGACAATGGAATAATGTCTACGATTTGTTGAGCTTTACTGCCGCTTTCCTGGTAGTTTTTACTCCTGATTCTAGCTTTTAAGTGTCGCAGTGGTGATAAGTCTATGGGCTTAAGCAGTACCTATGTTATGGGCGTTACGCATCGTAGCCCAATTTGGGAGGCGCATATAACGTGAGGCAGTGAATGGCAGTTGCAGCTCGGGGAAGAGCTGAAATTCCATGGCCGAGTTATCATCATCATGGTTTCTGCGGAAAAACGTTCCCCACGAACTTCGCCAAATTAGCCTTCAGCAACCCTCACTAAATTTTCAGGTCATCTGTAAATGTAATGAGAATTTTTGTTGTATTATTATTCATCAATTTAACCATTGCACCACACGTAAATAAGAGATACGATCAAGCGATAAAAAAGAATGAAACAAAAGCAATTTGACAAATGTTTATTTATCATTTCAATTTGAAATACTTTGGAGAAATTTTGGTTAATAAATTGTTTTTATTTAGTTGGGAATCGAAACAAAACTCGCTCAAAGAATATTCAACAAGAAAATATTACAATACAATGTAGTACTTCAATCTGTATAATACACAGATTGAAGACACTTGACATGAAATAGGGAATATGCATGAAAAAGACATTATTATCTGTACAGTTTATCTATAAATATACCAAAATATAATATTAAAATTGAAAATAGAATCAAAATTACTCGAAAAACAAACGAAATAATTATCTTAAACAAATATATCGGTCCCTGTGCCGAACCCGATAAGAGATTAGATGGCAAGTGCTCTCTTTGAGACCCCCCAATTCTCCCCCACCCCCCTAATCAAACACAGAGATACAGTAGAAACATGCAGATTTGCGGAATACGGATTGAGGAAGCATAAACAGAGCAATCCATCTCCATACATCATTGGACCGTAATAGTATTCCACCTGCACTTATGTAAGCTCGTGCATATTTTATCGAGCTTCTGCTCAAGCCAAATGCGTTCACTTAAACGTGAGGAA
Organism: Ceramica pisi; assembly: GCA_963859965.1. Lineage (NCBI taxonomy): Eukaryota > Metazoa > Arthropoda > Insecta > Lepidoptera > Noctuidae > Ceramica > Ceramica pisi. Next base: position 8,669,071 of record OY982544.1, on the reverse strand, counting down.
TTGAATCAGTGGGAGATGAAATTTGTATTGATTTTTCCATGTAGTTTGCTATTTCGCTTTGGCTATTGAAACTTCTTACTACTGCTGATGTACTTTGCAGCGTATATTTACTTACAACAAAGTGATTGGTATGAAAAACGCGGTCTTACTTTCATAAGGTAATTTATCAAACCAAAGTCAAAGCGTTGCAGATTAGATTGGTTTTTTCTTCATGATGTGTTTTTTTTTAGTCTACAGTTGTGGCCTATTGCTGATCAAAGGCTTCCTTTTTTACTTCCACTCCAATCCTCTCGGTCCGAGCCAATATCTCACTTAGTTTGCCCCGCGATCTTTGTTTGATGTCGCATTTTTTTCAAAAATACTGTAAATATATTCGACTCGACTTCCTTCTCAAAGTTTTCAAAAAAGACGTTAGTATATGACATTGCTGATGCACGCGGCTTCACCCGCTTGACAAATAATATACTCAAACCTTTCTCAAGAACCACTCTGTCTATTGGTTTAAACAGCATGAACATTGATGCAGTATTTTTTGAGATAATCGCGAACAGACAGACAGACAGACGCGGCGGATGACTTTGTTTTATAATATGTAATGATAGTGATTCACGCTAGCATATTAGAGAACGTAATTAAGATTGTTTCCAACAGGAGTAGAACACGGCACAATAAATAACAGGATTAGCAACGTAACTCTTCCACATCTCCGCGTCCCCTTTCACTTCCTACCGACAAGTACACAACTAACTTACCGTCGAAAGCACCTTCAGAATTCATAATTTCCCATAAAACTGAGTTTAAAGTTGAAATTAAAACAAAATTAAGCCGTCGTCGACGAGTTTGTTGCATTTGTAGCAGAGCATCCCGTCGCCGTCCACATCGCGGTACCGCTGCACATTTACATAAAGCGCTGGCGCCACTCCCGCTAGAATTACCATAAGCGCTTAATTATTTTGTTTATCTGACCACTAAACTGCTCTGACTTCTCTGAGAGACGTGGAACGAAGCCAGTATGGTAATATCCCGCTGGATGCAGCGCTTTTTTCTCAATGTCCGCTTTGGCAGCGAAGTGGTCATTACTCTTTAATGTAAATATAGATAAAATAAATTTATTTGATTAGTTGCACCTGAGGGATATGAGGGTGTGCACTTTAGACACACTAAGAGTTTTCTACTTACTTCTATACTGATTTATTTGTTTTTCATTAAAAAGCTAATTTACAGTTTTGGATAGTGCTCTATCTACATAGTAATTGAATGCAAAGTGAAATCCAATTCAAACCAAGTTAATTCAATCAAACAAAATATTCTGCAACGTTAGAAATCAAACTTTAGACAGGGTGAGGAATTTGCGCGAGTGCCAAGGCGAACGCGAAGTATTTATACTAGTACTAGCTGACTCGGCAAACGTTTTTTTGCCAAAAAAAAATTATAACAAGTAATAAAAATTTCTTGGCAAAAAAAAACATAAAAATCGGTCAAACCGTTCAAGCAAGTTTGATTAACAAACATCGTGATTATAAAACAAACTCACCCGCCGCGTCTGTCTGTCTCTCTGATTTTCAGGCTACAGTCAAGTGGGCGAAGCCGCGAGCATCAGCTAGTCTATACTATATACTATATTACTATATATATAATATTATAAAGCAGAAGAGTTTGTTTGTTTGTTTGGTTGAACGCGCTAATCTCAGGAACTACTGGTCCGATTTGAAAAATTCTTTCAATGTTGGATAGCTCATTTATCGAGGAAGGTTATAAGCTATATATCATCTCGCTAAGACAAATAAGAGCGGAGCAGTAATGGAAAATGTGACACCGACGAAGTTGCGCGGGTCAGCTAGTTAGATTATAAAACTAAATAGTTCGTTGGTCGGTTTTGTTTGAACGATCTAATCACAGGAACTACTGATTCGAATCGAAAAATTCTTTTAGTGTTGGATAGCGTATGTATCGAGGAAGGCTATAGTTTATATAACATCACGCTACGATCAATAGGAGCGGAGTAGTAATGAAAAATGTGACGCAGGAGGAGTAGGTAGCGCGAGTCAGCTAATCGAAACCATCATCAACAACCGCTGTTTGCGTGACTATGTCACACAACGGTCTCTTTAGCGGGCGATAGTCTATTGTTTAACTCTCAGAAGTACAGTCTAGACTCTGCTGCCTACGACAAAGACTAGCAATGCATCGTGGCTACCTAATTGACACGCTACAGCACCCATACCCATTAATACGCGTTATCTCTTGACAAGGCCTTCAAAGTCATGCTATGGTTGCAAAAAACCAAGTTATAAGTAGGTGTTTCCCATTGTTAACCGATTCGTTCGTCTATTGCTTAACTCTGAGGGAACACGCCAAGCTCCCATTTGCCGCTACAAAAACTTGGTATGAACTCGGCCCTGTACCTTAGAAGTAATCCTTTTTTTAAATGAGTCATTCGACGATTCACTCTGGGCAGAGCGAAAGGTAGTGTCAGACTCTGACTGACTAAAACCCATCCTTGTTCCTCCTAATGACCTTTTTGTTCCAGGGCCGCGGTGACTCTTTCGAACAAATTCCGCAACCCTGCCGGCACTAACCCTAGCGGGCCCCGTCTGTTATGCTGACATCTCGCAGTTGAATTCCGCAACTAGAAGTCAACCTACAGTTGGTTAAAGAGCAAGTAACATGGGTATCCCATTGATAACCGCAAGGAAAGTTCCGGTCGCAGTATTGCCATATAACAAATAGTTCACGGACAGTCATTAAGCGACTCTAACTAACAGTTCAACACTCGTATTTTAATTACCCTTTAATGTCACTAAACTACACGCCAAAGTTCGTATTTAAATTAATAAAACCTAACAACAGTTCTAACTAGGAACTTCCGCTATGCATACTGATGTGGATTACATTAAACTACATTTCACGGTGGCTGCATTAGTAGCAGTAATTTAAATAAAAATACAGGGTGTTTCAGAATTGCGAAATATAAAGTAAAAAAACAATAGCAACAATTCTAATATCGACTTTTTTCCAAAAAAACACGATCCCACAAAAAAAACTCTTTGCAAGCTGTCTGTGGTGAAGAATGATTTATTTTAAACTTTTTAGTAATTTTTGAGGTGTTTATTTTTAACGTTTGTTTTTATTATTTATGCTTGTGTTTCCTTAAATACAGAAATTTACCCATGAGTATGACTACACACTTCTGAAACGTCCTGTATACCTACATAAAGTTTGCTGGAAAAATATGGTACTGTTTTTGTTAAAGTTATATTTTTAGATACCTAACTAACCTTTAATAACTTATATTTTTAAGTTAGGGCAATCTTAGCTCAGTTTTGGCATCAAAAATATGGCGAACTTCAAGTGATCAATTTTCAAATGCGCTGCAGTGATTGGAACAATGAATTAAAAATCGAAAGGAATTCCAGATCCATTGCTTCATTTGCTTAAAAATATCTTGTTTAAAATGACTTACTGAAAGCATGTGCGATCGATTGCATTAATGTTTGTATCACATAATTATACTGCTAATTCCGTGATGCGAAGTCCACCACTATGTTTAGATTGGTGTTTTTTTTTTTAAATAAAAACTAACTCCGGAAACATATTCCCTACTTTATCGGCACAAAAACCATTTTCAATGAATTCCTGATTGGTTGCCCGCTAAAGGTAAACGAAGTAGAGAAATTAAACACGTAATTCGAAAGAACTTGACGTGGGTACAGTAATTAAGTTTGCTGAGTCCACGTTGGACTCAGGACCGCCTTAGAAGAGACAGTCAATAAGATATATTATTCGAATGTACACCACTAACTATTACTATTTATCGTTCTCTATACGCTTTTGTATAAAGCATACTTATTAAGTCATTAAATACGCATTTGACTAAAATAGTAACGAATATTTAGTGTAACTTTGAAAGGGCCAACACTAAGATATCTAGCACAAAAGCATGCAATATACTAGCATTTACCATTTAGTGATTGTCACACTGACCCGAAAGTCACATGACAGTACAGAGAACAGTAGGAATGCAAAACATTTTGTTATTTTTACACTAATGTAAACTAAGTGCAGAAGAATCATAGCTGTGTGTGTGTGTTCCAAAATAAAATCTGTAGTTATGGGAAGTATCTATAGGTATATTACATTGAGATGTTCATAGATTGAGACGTTAAGTAGAGCGTTACATGAATAATATTAATAATAATCACTATAAACGACATTAATAGGTAATAATTATTATAAATGTCTGTATTTATTTCATTCTTTCTTACTTCTATTCCTCGTCATTTATAAGCCAGCGAACTATTTTTTTTTTTTTTTTTTTTTTTTTTATGCAAAACGGGGAAACTCTTGGCCCAAATCTCACCTGATGGAAAGTGATGATTAGGCCGAAGATGGAAGCGAGTTATTTCATGTATAGAAAACAAATTGTAAGGATAGAGATAGATATATTTTGTGATTTTAACATTACTCAAAAAAAGATAAACCGTAAAGGATGCCAGTCAGGAAGTTAATATTGAATTCGGACGTTGATCTTTTTTGTGGTTATAAATCACTTATTGTTTTTTGCTTCCATTGAGGAAAATGCCGCAGCCTCAGGCTGGAACAGACTTGACAAAAACATAATTGTCTTTCCACAGTAAGCGACAGCGACGTAGACGTTAAAATAAATAAAGACGTTCAAATAAATAAATATTCGAGTTCTTTTGCAGAATATTGGCGGCTATTTGAGCCAACTATCGGCCGATTATGTGATGTGGTTAATTTTACTGCCAAACCCCACCACGTTAACTGGCACAAAAGATAATGGGTCATTTTAAACGGTACAGGATATTAAACTGTCGTAGGTATGAACCTTTAACATCATTTTTCGGGTGGAGCGTACTTATGTATATTTAATCGAGCTGGTGTCCGTAACTCACGTATTTCACATAATTATGTTGAACCTACTTAATGCTGAGACTGATATATAAACTGGAATGTCAACTTGAAGTTGAAGATAGAGAAAGAAATAAGAAGTATATATGACGTCACTGATATTTGACACTGAAATGCATCGCCTTATTGCGTCTAACTTTAAGATACACACAATAACCATATAAATTACCAACTTTTAAATAAAAAACATAAAATTAAAAGAAAACAGAAACTAAACAAAGCCAGAAACATTCATGTTGTCTATGTCAGGCCGGGCCTCACCCTACCACGACTCTCAGTTTAACAGTTGTCTATGGCGCGACCGTGACATCCGGCACTGACTGACATTGACAACCTGACAAGTTGACAAGTTGACAACACAAAAGTAGAAAAAAATAAAAGATAAAAAATGTACAAACAACCAGTGTAGAACTAGACACGACTAGTACTAGATATTAAGAGCGGATTTCACCATTGAAACTGATCGCGATAAAACTGCGTTCAAGAGTTATCAGTGTTAATATCCCATAGAAAGGAATGGCACTGACAGCTCTTAAACGTGGTTCATAATAATACATATCGGACACGTACGTACGTATCGTGGTTCATATAGGACACTCTGTCGCATTGGATCATAGATCTGTAATGATAGTGTAGTTAAGATTGTTCTAAATAAATAAATAAAATATATTAATCGCGTTCAGTTTCAGATTGATGTAATCCGCCCCAAGTAGTATTAAAAATGGCTTCCAGATTATCTATCACCAATGCAACCCACTAAAAATATTTTGTTACAAAAAAAAACTAAATAAATGCGAAAAGGTCCACATCTCCCAAAGCAACCATAACATTAATTCTGAACATCTGTCCCAGTGGCGTTTGTACCGCAAAATTCAAGTTTCTCATTCTACTAGAATTTCATGAGACACGATAAAGATAGACTGCGCTTTAAATCATTTTTAGTGTGCCTTATCTCATAAACGGGAACCATTTTACGATTGCTTATCTTGCCGCGAGATTTTCCTTGTTACCGCACCTCTGTTTTAAAAACTACATGTCATTGAGACAGTTGTTCTCAATATTATAGACAGAACAGAGGGCCTAGCACGAATATTTTTGACGTATAGTAACGTTACGTATAATTTTACCATAGCTATAATACTCATTTCGCACATTATATTTATTTGAATTAGATACCATATTCATATTTTTAAATTATATAAATTGTGGATGTCCCCTAAAATTAAACCAAAATACTAGGGGTTTGTAGTTTTTCACAATCAAAATTCGCTTACGTTAACGTTACTATTAGTCAAAATATATGTGCTAGCCGCTCAGGTTAACATTACTTGTCATAACGCCATTACTTGGTTATTGGTTATCGAACAGATAAGCGACCGATGAAAACCTTAGAAACCGGACAATATACAACTATTTCACCTGTTCGTAAGCTACGATGTAATTGACAATGCGCACAATTGCCTGTCAGTAATCTTTTCAGTCAAGAATCGAAGAATACAGCGTAATATCTGCAAATATTCAGAAACACATACACTATCAGAAAATTACACTTTTAATGGTTGAACGATCAACAGAAAAACCTTACTATGAAATACACAGTGAATGAATGAGTTTTCTAAACGTTTTTTGCCAAATTATGTTACTTTCCCAAAGTTTTACGTTTAAAGCTGAAAATGACAAAACCAACAAATGTTTTACAAGTTAAAAGAGGCTGCTCTCATAATGTTTCAAGTTTTCCCGCGAACGCGGTCGAGTGCGGACGCATTATTCGCAATTTATTCGTAATTTACCCAAAAAAATGGTGTGTTAATTCATGGAAAATTGATTCGTATTGTTGTCGTACAACTAATAAACTAAGTACTAAAGTGGAGTGAACCTTTTTCGCTGATTTTATTCGCGAGTACAATATCGTGCGCGCTAGCAAGGCTGAGGTAAGCTCTTCACCTCCTCGGGAGAAAGAGACAGGCTGCGCGCGACAAATAATTCGTCCTTGTCGCACTTCGGCGAAACGTGGAGCGGTTGGCGTTACACTCACACATCCACGTAATTTGTGATTTTTGATTATAGTAATTCAAAAATAAATAATGGAGAAAAAGTGCGGCGCTTGCAATTCAACTATAACAGATAACTTCTTTATGGAATGCTCAAATGAGAAATGCATGAAAGCTTATGATATAAATTGTCTCAAAATTAACCTAGATGCTTTTAAAACATTTACCCTAGCATATAAGAAGAAATGGGTATGTCCGGAGTGTGTTTGCTTAAATCCGAAGCGCGGAAATATAAATACGCCGGTCAGAGGGGATTCCACCAGACTACACACAACCATAACACCTGATAATGTGAACTCCCAACGAGGAACCCGGGTCCAATTCTCACCTACAATGTCAAGCGACGTGTATTCCGTGTTGCTAGATGAACTTAGGCAGTTTCGATTGGACATTATGGCCCGCTTGGACTCTCAGGCAAATGCGATTACGCTCATGCAAGATCAATATACGCAAACAAAAAAAGATCTTGACAAATTGGTTAAAATAATGACGGTGATAGAAGAAAAAGTCAACCTTCAATTGGCTCGCAATATCCAATCTCAGACATCATCCAGCATCGTCCCACCACCGAAAGAAGCATCCACTAGCTTTCACTCTACATTTGCTGAAGCCGTTGGTCAAAATAAAACCAAAAAACCTAAAATAAATAACAATACGCACAATCAACCAACCGCCGAAATCCAGAATGTAAACAAGTGTGGGGCCACGAAATCCGCTACTACGGTACTTGAAACACAGGCGAGTTACACAGGCGCCCCGGACGTTATTGAACAGTCTGAGCGGGAAGAAGAAACTGGCTGGACTACTGTAAATTATCAAAAACCTAACCGTTTGTCTAAAAAGGTGACTATTGGAAGAAATACGGAAATTAAACGAATAGTGGCTATGGAAAGAATGAAATATCTACATGTATGGCGCTTGCATCCGGAAACCACACAAGAAGCTATGACTGATTACATAAAAAATCTTTGTGGGCCTGAAGCACCTATGAAAATTGAGAAGATCAAACATAAAACAGCACGAGATTACTCGTCTTTTATTATAGGCGTATCCGAAAAGCACTATACCTTGCTGAATAATGCGGAAGTATGGCCACTAAACGCTGAATTCAATGAATGGATTTGGTTTCGTAAACAACCCAACAGCCCGCCCCATAAGTAATAGTGTAATTGAAATATATTACCAAAATGTTAGGGGTCTTCGAACTAAGCTAGACTACTTCAGAAATAATTTATTGGCATCCGCCTCGGACTTATTCGCTATTACTGAGTCTGGCTGCAGTGAATCCATACAAGATGCGGAAATTGTTCCACCCGGATTTAATATATTACGATGTGATCGAGCGGATGGTCGAAAGCAAGGCGGCGCGCTTCTCGTGGCCACACACCGGTTCGAGCTGCGACAACTACCTATCTTGGACGCGTCAATAGACACTTGTGTGTTCGAAATGGTTTGTGCAACGGTACATTTAAATAAACGTTTTTTGTTTGTGTGTTGTGTTGTCTATATTCCGCCAGGTAGTTCGGAAAATGATTACATGTTGTTATTTAGAATAATAGAAAATTTTTGTGATAGGTATGGAGAAGTTATTGTAATTGGTGATTTTAATTTATATTCTTGTCCTGCTAATATTAGTAATTATTTCGAATGTTTTTTGTCATATTGCGAGTTCACTCAAAGTAACACAGTACCCAATCATTTAGGTCGTCAGTTGGATTTGGTTCTGAGTGCAGGCATTAGCGGAGGAGTGACGGTGGTAGCGGCGGATGAGGCGCTGGTGCCGGTCGACGCGTACCACCCGCCGCTAGCGGTTAGCGTGCGCCCCGCCTCCGCCCCGCCGACGACCCCCGCCGTCGTTCGCGATTCTAGTGCACAGCAAATTAGACCACAGTGGAATTGGAATAGGGCTGATTTTCAACTGTTATATTCTAGGATTCTTTCCATAGACTGGAGTATGATGTACGGAATGCATGATTTAGAAGAAATGTTGAACTTCTTTTATGATAATATTAATTGTACTATTAATGGGTGCGTACCCCGGAAAAAACTTAGTAGTGGAAATTCGCGGTATGTGTACCCAGTATGGTACACGAGAGATATAATAACAAATATACAAATTATAGCCAGACTTCACAAGAAATTCAAAAAAACTAAGTTGGATAATGATTATCACAAATTTGCGGAATGTAGAACTCGTATAAAAAAGTTAATAGAAACTGCGCATATACAACATAAAAATAAAATTCAGTATCAATTTGTAAAGGATCCGAAATCGTTTTGGCAGTATATAAGATCGAAAAGAAAAACACTAAATAAGCAGAGTATCATAAAAGAAGGTCAACATCTAGCAGATGATGAGTGTGCTGTGCAGTTCGCTGACTTTTTTGAGTCTGTGTACAGCAAGGAGCCACCCAAACTGGGGCCCGAGTCTGCTATTACAATAGTGTCAGAATGGTCGTGCACTGATTTCAAAATGGTTGATTTTGACAAGTTTGTTAATCTACTAACATAATGGCATCATAATGGCGTCATTATGACATTCCAATGATCTATCACTGACACGCCATTGAAAGAAAGCCATATGAATGGTAATCTCGTACATAATGACAGATTTAGTATTTACGAACTTCTCACTACTTCAGTCAGATTGCTTTAAATAACATTAATAAGTAATATGTAAAACTAAATATAAATAAAATCTGGCATGAATAAATGCTCAAATTTAGCTCGGTTTTATAATAATGGCAATACGGCATTCCTACCGCAATTCTATTACGAGACCATTGACGTTCCAGTGACCGGCCACTGACGCGCCAGTGATCGTGCGATTATGAATTTAGCAGATTACGAACTTTTAGCAAAATGACAATGGCATGACAATGGGATCTTGTCGGAATGACAAATTTATAAAAATAGCAGACTCGGGCCCCTGGACGCGTGCGCGGCGGCGGCGGAGGTCGGCGCGACCAGTGCACGGGTACACATTGAGACGCTGAGTCGCGCGGAAGTTCAGCAGGCGCTTGGGAGTCTCAAGCCAAAACGTTCGTCTGGCCCAGACGGGATACCAGCGTTTCTGTTCCGAGACTGCGGGAGGGTACTGGCGGAGCCATTACTTCACATTTTTAATGCATGTTTACAACAAGCCACGTTCCCTCAAAGGTGGAAGATCACGCGCGTTGTTCCGGTTCCTAAAGGAAAACCAAGTTCAGATACCTGTAATTATAGACCGGTGGCTGTACTCTCCACGCCTGCTAAAGTACTCGAGTCGGCTATTCAGCGCTCCGTTCAGGAACAAATGCGTGCGCGTCTGTCAGATGCGCAACATGGGTTCCGACCTGGACGCAGCACTGCTACAAACCTTATTAACTTTATGGTACAGGTGGTGCCGGCGGTAGACTCGGGGGTACAGGTAGATGCTGCGTACTTCGATTTTAAAAAGGCGTTCGATACGGTGGATAATGACATGTTGTTAAGGAAGCTCGCGAAAATGGGATGTACACTACCTCTACTACAGTTCTTCGCTAGCTATATGAAGGATCGCCAGCAATATGTCGACTACAATGGCTGTGTATCTCAACCGTATTACACGAGATCGGGCGTGAGCCAGGGCAGCAATGTAGGGCCTCTCGAGTTTATTGTAATGATAAATGACTTGCCGGAAGTCGTCAGACATGGGACTTGTTTATTGTTTGCGGATGACCTGAAATTGCTGCTCGAGATTCGGGATCACTCGGATTGTGAACGCCTACAGGAAGACATTGACAGAGTGGTCGAATGGAGCAAAGATAACAAACTACATTTTAATGTTGCTAAATGTTCGGTGATGTCGTTCACTCGCGCGCGAACTCCCTTGAGTTATCAGTACAAGGTTGAGGATGTGCCGATGCAACGAGTGTCTCAAGTGCGAGACTTAGGGGTAGTCTTCTGTCAGGAACTAACCTTCCGTGAGCATATCAATAAGATATGTAAGAAGGCATACAGAAACCTAGGTTTCGTACTCAGGCAGTCCCAAGGATTCACCAACATCACGACACTAAGGGTACTATATGACGCATTAGTCAGAAGTCACCTCGAACATAGTGCATTCATTTGGGCTCCTCATGAGACGAAATATAGTGTTATGTTGGAACGTATCCAAAATAAGTTCACGAGACACTTGTATTACAAGCTGTATGGGGTATATCCATTATACCCATTGATGTACCCTACACTATTTGTTCTGGGTATGGTAGGGTATAACACTCTAAGAGTACGACGGGAGTTTTCGCTCGTAGCGTATGTAGTGAAACTACTACGTGGCGTAGCGCATAACCCGGGAGTGCTGCGACACCTGCAGCTGTACGTGCCCGACCGGTACGTGTGGAGGCGGCGACGCCCGCCCCTGCTCGCTGTGCCTGCAGCCAGGACCAACCTACTGGCGAGAACTCCTCTCACTAGAGCCATACGCGTGGTGAATGAGGTTCACGGGAGGGTTGATGTATTGTGGTGCAACTTGAGTGAATTCGCAAAAGTTACACTATATGTTATAAGTTATTTAGATTAAGATATTTTTAAACTAGATATAAGGTGTAGATTTAGGATTTAGTTAGTAAGGACACTCTGTCGCATTGGATCATAGATCTGTAATGATAGTGTAGTTAAGATTGTTATAAATAAATAAATAAATAAATAAATAAATAAATTCAGCAAAAATAGATCCGATAGACGTACGAGCCTACCTACCAACATTTAAATAAAAACAAACTGGTCCAGTGTCCAATAAAACCACGCTAATTAAATGACAGTGAGAGCCTCGTTAATTACACCGCTCTCCATAGAAGTACTCAAAACGAAATGAAGAACGCTTCGAAAAAGAACTCCGAAGTGAAACGCATCCGCAGATTTGAATTAAAACTTTTTAAATTGGGCTGTCATCATTTTCACCAAGTTCTATATGTAGGTACTTCTGTTTATGGAATTTTCACGAGTGCTAATTTTGTACCATAATTTACTTATTTATTTTATTATGCTCGTGATTACTTGCTTGACTTAAGGTCCTATGACCCCTAGCTGGGGCAGAGGGCGTCCACAGTAGTTCACCATCGCGACCGGTCTTGAGCTTCACGCTTCACTCCACGTCGTTCCGAAGATCGTCGCTTCTGCTAATACGGTTTGATAGGGCGGCCGCGCTTCCTTTTCCCTTGAGGATTCCAATCTATGGCCTGTTTGGTAATACGATCGGGATCCCTCCGGAGCGTGTGACCAATCCACCTCCATTTACGATGCTTGATCTGGCGGTCGATTGGGCTCTCTTGGCATTTCTTCAACAGCTTTACGTTAGAGACTGTTCGATACAATAATTACCATCGAACACGGTTTGCAGATCTAGCTATCCAATTCCGCCGCACTTAGTGCGCCACAGAGTCAGTGCATATTCGGACAGCAAACCGGGTGCATTCGCCAGCCTATCATTAGCCATCATTTTAGCGTAGCTTAAAGTATTAAAAATAAACTGTCTTTTACCAGTGAATCGAAGCGTTTTAGTAGCCATCCAAATAGTCAATACCACGTAGGTCGCAAACCCAACAGAGACCATCTCGGGCCTTAAATCCCGAGGATGACGAAGACTTGAATTTGGAGTGAGATGTCTTTGGTTACCTTTCACGTTTCGCACCCGTAAAACTACCAGATAACTGAAACAAAGGGCTTTTAATTACCGTACCCTAGAAAGATGATCTCAGTCAATGCGATAACTGGAGTGGCATTACGTGCTATCTGTTCCCTCTACAATTTTCTGCAAAATAATTCTGGATAGGCTGTCGAAGGCCGTGAAACCAGTAGTAGGCCGTGAAACGTCTCAGAGGAGAGAGCAAGCTGGTTTTAGATCGAACCGCTCGTGCACGGACCAGATCAACACTCTCCATATCGTACTGAAGCGGACATCAGAATGGCAAAGGGAGATTTATCTTACCTTTGCTGACTTCGAAAAGGCCTTTGACATGTTGAAGTAGTCCATAAGTATCTGGTCCCACCTTCTGAACATTGGGGCGCCGCCAAAAATGGTCCGCCTGTTGGAGAATATCTACAAGAAATATTCCTGCATGATGAATTACGACGGCCTCATCGCGACGATATCACAGTCTATGCAGGTGTCCGCCAAGGCTGCCTCCTTTCGTCTCTTCTTTTATAGTCGTTCTGGACGGAATCATGCTTCGCATTGTATGATAGAGTAGGGATTATCTGTTGGTTAACTCATCACGTTTAACAGCTTAACGCGGCTTCAGATAAAAGTGATCCTGGATTAGAATATACTCGTAAAAGCAGGATGCATTTTATCCTGGTAAAATGTATCTTTGGCTAATTAGCGAAATCACGCGGGCGAAGCCGTTGGCAGTATTTTACAATCGTAGTACATCTCATTCTTAGACGAATTATTCACACGGATTTTCAACAAACAACTCTCTTTCTTTATTTTAATCTTGGTGTAATGTAGTCATAATTTAGAACACCTAAATTAATTTTACGTGACTGTAGCTGTTCCACGCGGACAACGTATGGTGACAGGGCAATGGCCTTTCCAATATAGGTACACTGCAGTGCATAGTTTACATAGAGCAAGAATAAATATATTCACCCGAAACTTTGTATGTAGTAGGAGTCTTATAGAAAATCTGTATAAACAATTTACGACTATTTTATAGTTCCACGTTCCGTTCGGTTATTCTATTGAGAAACCTTCTTTGTATTAGTATATTTTACAATCGCAGGACCGTAATTTAGGCACCGTTGAATTCAAAATTATTATAGTCACATCACTACATGTATAAAACATTGTCTCCTGCCACATTTGTCTGCTTCGACGCAATTATCGCAAAAACTACCGAATAAAAATAAATTTGATACGCACGGTTTTACATTTGCATTGGAAATTGAAATTCATCACAACCCTATTCCAAACTGAACTTCAATCATTTTCTATTATTGTAGCTAACCAGGTGCGCGGCTAATTATGAATAGGAACTCTTTATAAAGTGATTAACTCATTAAGCCTTATTATGTACCTACAAGGAGCTCTAATAAGCGATTTTCGTTGTGCGCTAAGTATTGTGAAATGTCCATGTTATGTAGCGATGTGCTACCGAAACATGGAGGATATCCTACCCATGCACTCAAAAATGTTTGGGAAGACTTTCGCTGTGCGTATCTACAGCCAAGGAGTTTAATTGCAAGCCGGAGTTCTGATACCGTTAAGAGCGTGTATTCCGTCCACTAGCGCCGCCAATCGTTTTTTATTATTTGTGGTAAATTTAAGACACGTAGATAAAAAACCGCTCTGTAGTGAACTGGAGAAATGTATTTATTATGTTTTGAGAGTTATGTTTTGTACTTTAGAACATAAAAAGTTGCCAAAGTCGATAGTTTTGCTAAAAGTGGCCACTTTTGGCTATTTAGCCATGAGTTTTGTATTAAAAATAGCTGTCAAAAAATAAAAGACACATTTCTTCAGTGCACTACAGAGCGGTTTTTTATCTACGTGTCTTAAATTTACCACAATTAATAAAAAACGATTGGCGGCGCTAGTGGACGGAATACACACTCTTAAGAGTAAATAAATACTAGGTTACTTCTAGGAAAGTGTGCTCCGTCATTGACCGTATCATAAAGGTCAAAAGTGTTATGGTTTCTTAGTAGGTACTTATGACTTAGCAGCCTTTTAAAATTATTGCAATATTATTCCTTAATTATTTTCTTATATATTAATACAATGGAATTTTGACATTGTAGTTAAATGATAATTAAAATGTTAATTAATTTAAATACAATTTCTACCAATATTCAATGTCATAATTATAAATAAGGATAAAAATAAAAATGTCAAAATAAAAATTTAATACAATTTCCAGCAATATTCAATGTCATAATTATAAATAAAGGATACAGTTTAAAATGTCAATACCTAATAATTAATTCAATGCAATTTTCAGCAATATAAAATACCATAATGTTAATTTAGGGATAAAATTTAAAATCGTCATTTACCATGAGGTAGGATTGTGGTCAAACGTGATCAACTTGACTTTTCGATGGAGTATATCAATCTCATACACTTTATACTTTCACAAAAGAATATCCTAAAGCGATGTTTGTGCTGCATAAAGAATAGTTAGGTACACATTAAGTAAACTGAGCTTTTCTTTGCACGCCAAGCAATCATCGCGGTTGCTTTCAAGCAAGCTCAGAAAAATGATCCAATTTAAAACACCAGTTGTAAAGACGTCCTTAGGGTGTCTTTACACTGACCGCTACGGACCAGAGACGGTTTTAAAATAGCTACCACCGCTCCGCTTTCGCTTACCTAGTCGGCAATGTTTTGATGCCAAGTGTAAATGAAGATGGAGTTTCAACTTTTCGGTTTTGACTTCACCTTTATGAAATAATTCCTAAGCTTTTAAATTACATGTGTAAAAATGTAACTGCCCGATTTTATCTATTACTTATGGATAATAATTAGAATAGAATGTTAAAGTATTATTATCTAATCGATTTATAAAATAAATGGCTATTTAACTGGTACACCGTTTGTAATGTGCCTGAATCTACTAAGAGCTGACTAAAATTTACAAGAAAAATTGGGCATACCGACAGTAGTTACGAAGTTCAATCTGTAATCACCCTAACACTTAAGACACCATAAGTCTCCCCGTCTTGTTTGCAACTTGCATTTTTCCATTGTTAAACGGCAAAAAACTTGCAAAACATTTCTTACACTAGTTAAAATTACAGAAGGAAACTATTATTTCATGGTAAATAAAATGAACTGAGATTCTTGTGAAAAATTGTGAACTAAAAACCTAACAAAGGTTGATGATATTTTTTGCATATTTAAAGGAGAATAAAATGAAAATGTTGGAAAAGGTTATTTAAGTTACAAAGTACGTTGTAGAACCTAAAACTTATTATTTGAAAACCTGGTACCTAAATAATTGAATAAAATGAAAATGTTGGAAAAGGTTATTTAAGTTACAAAGTACGTTGTAGAACCTAAAACTTATTATTTGAAAACCTGGTACCTAAATAATTGAAGGTCAGCCCGTCAGGCTCGGTTATGAATGGGAGATTCAATTAAAAAAGCCTTAAAGCGCTGTTGAACTTATAACAATATAATTCTCTACAATTGTTGGGCTAACGAGTCAACATTTGTTTCGAAGTTGAAATTAATTTGTTTTGTGGGTGAGTGGGCACTCCGTGAATTATACAGACAAAAAGAAACGTGATATGGGTGTTTTAATGGGCAGTACAAAGGATGCCCTCGTATGAGCAAATTACCAGCGTTCGCTAATTAGCCACATTGCTAGAAAATGTTACTAATTTTTCACCTAATTAAATACTTTCTTATGTTTGAGATACTTTTTCTTTGATCGTGGTCGTCTATTCCAAAATTAGATCACTTCTGTACACTTTATGTAGTAGTTTAATTGGTTTCTTGAAGGTCGATCTTTTGTGTAGAGATACTAATTGAGGCAGTATTTTTAATCGTTTTAACGAAGACTTATTTTATTTTAAGCAATTGTTAAAACAATTGCCCCTTCTTCTGCAGTGAGACAATAAGCTTAGATAACGTATAAGAATGTAGTCCAACGCAACTACGTACAAAAATTACATTCTTCTTTAGAACTGAAGTTTTCACACCAGGTGGCAGCTCTGCGGCGTGAGGTCCAGGCACCTGACAAAACATTTATGTTTTCCGTTTAGTTAAGGCGTGTCCCCGTGCAAAAGCCAGTGCTAGCCGTTTTTGTGCAGTGTTTTGGAGCTATATACTCTTTATTCAAAAGAAATATCAACTCATAAAAAATACATTAAATTTCTACATAATCTTGGCTTCAAAAGGGTAGATTTTTATTTTATTATTACTAAGTATAATGTTTAAGTAATCTCCTCACAACGAAACTACAGAAATGAGAAATAATTATTGAAAACATGTATCTTCTCGACAACTAACGATTATTTTGATTTTTTTACTTACACTAATGGATAGGCAATTTAATTTTGAACAATTTGGCAGAAATATTTTTTCAAACGACCAAAATTAAATTTTATAACGATTTTATTCAACATTCTGAGCGTATTCGCTATTGTATCTCTTGCGCTGTTATTGAAGGAAAAAATGCTGAAGGTTATTTGGTCAGGGTACGGCCTTTAATTGTCGTCAACGTCTGATTACATCAACGTTTTGTTTTCAAAGAAAATAATAACCTCTCGCTTAAGTGACGGCTGATGGTGGCGTGAGTTTTCCTAAAAACCTTCATTTTCTTAATTATTTAATCATTTCTACCTGTAATAATTACATTACCAACATACCCTTAATGCTAATGCGTATAAAATATCAAATGAACAGTCATTAAAAATCCATTCAGATTCGAGCTTTATATTTTACATGAATTGTATTCAAAATAAAAGCGGAACTTTTTTTACGGGCTGACTTTATTTTTCTCTCACGACGAGAAATTTT
This sequence comes from Ceramica pisi, assembly GCA_963859965.1. NCBI lineage: Eukaryota > Metazoa > Arthropoda > Insecta > Lepidoptera > Noctuidae > Ceramica > Ceramica pisi. The sequence goes on along the minus strand of OY982544.1, from coordinate 8,651,599 downwards.
TCGAGGGTGAAAAATGCTCGCAATAATTTTATACTTAGAGCTTCTAATTTAAATTAAGGGCTTACAAACATAAGAAGGAATTATAAACACACAAAAAAACACTACAAAGTAAAAAATAACTTTAATTTCGGAAGTCGATGTCAAAATATGGAGATACCAAAAACACCTACTTCTGATTTTTTTTATTTTATAAGGAAGTCGGTTATATTTTTTTTTCTAAGTTTTAATTTTTCTCTTTTTAGTGGTACCACATACCTAACAACACCATTGCAAAACCGCAGTAAAGTATCATACGCAATTTCGTTAACTTGGATGACAAAAAAAAACTAAACGAAAATCGGTTCATCCGTTTGGGAGCTACGATACCACAAATACACAGACAGACACGTAAAACTTACAACTATTTGTGTATAAAAACAGTCATCCAAGTAAACGAATTCCAGCTATTTTGATTTTAAAGCCAAACTTTGCAAACCGATTTTAATAAAATTGTATGGGACCAACCGAAAAGTATATCCTTTCAGATAATACTAGAATTTTCCAAATCGGTTCATAAGTAACGGAGTAATAAAGTAACAAACATAAATTAGAAAATACTCGTTACAGTTGGTTAAAAATAAGTGTTAACAGCTTAAAATTAATACAAACTACTATCGTTCGCGTTCGCATTCGGCGGAAATATGGAAAAAATCGAATGTCGTGCCGTTATAAAGTTCCTTACTTTCTTACTTACTTCAGTTGCGACCATAATGGATGAGATGTCGTCGGTTTACGGTGACTCTTGTCCAGGGAAAACCATGGTGTACGAGTGGCACAGTTTGTTTAAAAAAGGAAGGGAATCCCTTGAAGACGACCCGAGGCCGGGCAGGAGCATCGAGGTGACCACGCCAGAACTTATCCAAAAAATCGAAAAACTTGTACTCGACGATGCTCGACTAAAGAAGAAACAACTAACAGAAATGGTTTCAGTATCCGATACAACCATTTTTAAAATCCTGCACGATCATCTTGGCATGACTAAGGTCAGCGCAAGATGGGTACCGAGAATACTCACGCCGCCGCAAAAACAACAACGCGTAGAGTGTTCACGTGCATTTTTGGACCTCTGCAATGAAGACAAGGATGGTGTATTGAGTCGAATTGTTACTGGAGACGAAACTTGGGTTCATCATTATGAATCTGAGTCGAAACAAGACTCTATGCAGTGGCATAAAAAGGGCTGGGAAACTCATGGCAACGGTCTTTTGGAACTCAGAAGGAATATTATTGATCGATTATAAAGATAAAGGTGTTTCGACTAAAAGAAGCCATTAAACAGAAAAGACGGGGAAAATTGACGAAAGGTGTGCTGCTTTTGCACGACAATGCGCCCGTCCACAAGAGCAGAGTTGCGTAAGCTGCCCTGCATAAAGTGGGCTTCGATATTTTGAACCACCCACCCTACAGCCCAGACCTGGCCCCGAGTGATTATTACCTCTTTCCAAAAATGAAAAAAGAGCTGCGGGGTAAAAAAATTACCACCGATGATGAAGTTAAGGAGGCAGTTTCAGCGTATTTTGAGGACAAAGACAAAACATTTTTTATGAGGGTATAAATAAATTAATTGAAAGATCTGAAAAATGTGTCCGTCTTGCAGGTTAATATATTGAAAAGGAAAAAATTATTTGGTTTTTTTATTTCAACCCCTTACCCTCCATTCCGCGAACATAAAGTACCACACTACCACCATGACGCTTTAATCTACGAGTAACAAAAGTTAGCTCTTTAAAGCTTAATATTTTGCAAACGAATCCTTGGATGGAAAATGGTTTATTACAACATCAATATTTTTAAACTGCCTTCAACTTATTCAATGGCACCAAACACCACAGGTTTGATGATAAGAAAAAATCATCGCCACTTTACGTATAGAGGAAAGGAAGTGTAGAGGAGCGGGGGGCACGTTGTTACAGGGGTAAGAAGTTACACGCGTTTTTTACCGGGATTTTAAACTCTTTGATGGACATGATTGGACTCATTCATTTTCTTATAACATCGTGCATTAGATAAAAATCGCCAATCGCCGATCAGTGACCCGCCAAGCGCCAAGCTGCTAGGTTCTGTGCATGTGTCTCGATTTCAACCAAGTAAGTAAAAAAATCCTTTTCGAAATTTTTGATTCCTGGTGTCTTTATTTTTTATTTTCTCAAAATGTTTAACCTTGAACGTTCATAATTTATATCTAATCTTAATTTGCAATATTGTTTAATTCTACTATTGATATCCATTAATGATGACTTCAATATATGAAAATTTTTAGAATCCAAAGTATTTTAGTTTGCCAAAAGTTCATTAAAATAACTAATTAAGTATGAATAATTAACTACAAGCTGTTATTTGCAGACGAAGTCTGTGTTTTTATATAAGATATAAAAATGTACCTGCCAAAGTGATTTTCTACTTCAAAAATTACCATAATAGATATTATAATATCACTCATAAATGTAAGAAGACTGTTGAAAGTTATCTCTATTGTTTAAAACGTTTTGAAATAATAATAAAAATGATGAATGATGTATCATTGATGATTGTTTTATTTGTCTACCGTAACATCGTGCCCCGATGATGTAACAACTAGCCCCATTTCGTTGTAAGATGTTACAAACGACTTGTTTAGTTAAATTTTCCATTGTGAAAAAATTACATGAATTTTAATATTTTTTCAGTCATATTTTAGTAGCTAAATAGAAATACTAACTATATAAGTAATCTATACTAATATTATAAAGCAGAAGAGTTTGTTTGTTTGTTTGGTTGAACGCGCTAATCTCAGGAACTACTGGTCCGATTTGAAAAATTCTTTCAGTGTTAGATAGCCCATTTATCGAGGAAGGCTATAGGCTATATATCATCACGCTAAGACCCATAGGAGCGGAGCAGTAATGAAAAATGTTACGCAGACGACGTTGCACGGGTCAGCTAGTCACATGTATAATTTATTTGATAGCTTTTGTCATATAAACAACTATCTAAAAATAATATTGGATAATCATAACATTATCCAAGCGACACAATACACAATTTATTTCTTTCTATTTATAAGTAATCCTTTGCACGAGATTCATCACCAGTCATAGAGTTCATTCTGGCAATTAGGATAAGTGCTGGAGTCACAACATTTTTAACTGATTTGTGTGGGTCGAGAAACAGTAAGTTAATCATGTTATTTCTGCTTGTGTAGGCCTACAACGGAGGTACCCAGCCCACACGATAAAAAATCACCTACCTATCTTTACTCAATCCATCTCAGAACAAAGATTTACATTTAGGTATTGTTCGTTCTACAAGATAGCCTTCCGAACCGGGTCCCTAAATAGTTGGGCTTGGGCGCCGCTGCTCGGATGAAATCATTCCACGTACCCTCATCAATCAACTCCAGCGAAACGAACGATCATAATTTATACAAGAGTTCCTCTATTCATGGATCCATGTATTTTTCTTCTTCGTATTTACCTGATGCAAATTTCCATTGTAATGTAAGCAGCAGAAATTTAATTAACTTTCACTTCAAAGCCCTGTTAAAGGTCAATGAGCGCTCGAGGATTCACTGTTTTGTGTAAAAAGGGCCAACTCCAGTCATTTCCGACCCAACTTGAGCATTTTATAGCAACATTCTGCTCTTTATTATGACGTTAAATTGCTTAATTGAAGGATATATTAATTTATCTGAAGGAGGATTCTATTATTTCTAGCTTCGACATGCAAATTGAAGTGTGCGTGTGTTTCCTGCCGCTGGGGACGAGCCAGTCGTAAATACCGCTAACTTAAAACTATGTTAATTTTACGAGGTTGAAATTGAATTAACTTATTTCAGTAAAAAATCCTTTAGGCTCCATATTCGCAAGGATTATAAGATATTAAAATATTCAAGCATCACACGGAGAAAGATTTATTCATCAAGTATTATGTAGGCAGAAGGTTCCACACATCAAGTCATACGCTCCATATATTGAGGTTTTCACAAACATTTTATGTTAATCACGGCTGGTCGGAATCCACAAAAAATGTCCCCACGACACTCATGTCAGCCAAGAGAACTGTGTCCGCTATTCACATGCAAATTGAAGTGAAGGACCGATTTTTTGTCGAATAGACATTGTCCCAGTCGGGATTAAAGTGGATTAAAGTACGTAGAGGTAGATAGCAAAAAGATACGGACATAAATCGTGGAGCACTTTTACGGCATTTATAAAAGGGTAATAAAAGGCTTTACCACTTTTCAAGATTATCATAAAACATAACAATGATAAACCCTTTCGTGGCCTTACGAAGAATTACGCGATTAAAAAATGATATTACTCTTGAATACTGCTGGATGATTTTTCATAATAAATGCGCTTCGTTGGATGTTTCGAATCCGGTTTGCTTTAGCCTAATACCAGATACAAGACTGTGTTTTTGAAATTCTGTACAACCCAATTATTCATTTCAAGTTTTGCGATGCTCAGTGATCTTCGCTTTTCTATTATTTTATTTGTTCTGATTTTGAGGTAATTGTAGGATTGGAGGAGCTCGTGGCTAAATAACAACAGCCGCACGGGTCGATCTTCAAAGTTAAGCAACGCTTGCTAAGGTTGGTCTGTGGATGGGTAACATATCAAGTTTCCTCCGTGCCTCGGAAAGCACGTTAAGCTGTTGGTCCCGGCAGTCATAAGTAGATATTAGGCAGTCGAAACGGATTTTCAGAAGCCAGTAAATCTGACTCCAGTCGTGCCAAAAAATACCGTGTTACCCAGTTTATGACTTGTGGAGGTCTGGTAAGCAGCCACTCGACGTAAATACTGGTATTCAGCTGAATCTAGTTTGACTGGAAGCGGACCCCAATGTAGTTGGGAAAAGGCTAGGCTGATGATGAATTCGAGACAATTGTCAATTTTGAAAAAAATATGTTAGGTACCTACTCAAAACATACTTCAACTTTCTTTTAAATACAAATGGTCACTTAAAATACACACGGTTAAAGTCAATACATGAGTGGGTGACGATGGATTCATATCGACTCAAATTATCTATATTAATATCATAAAGCAGAAGAGTTTGTTTGTTTGTTTAGTTGAACGCGCTAATCTCAGGAACTACTGGTCCGATTTGAAAAAATATTTCAGTGTTAGATAGCCCACTTATCGAGGAAGGTTATAGGCTATATATCATCACGCTAAGACTAAAATGAGCGGAGCAGTAATGGAAATTGTGACGCAGACGAAGTTGCGCGCGTCAGCTAGTAAATTATAATTTTCTGATTTACAACAGAACACACCTAAATAACTAATTAGGAGCGCTTTATGCACCTACGATGTACGATGTAAGACGTAGGCGCATAAAGCGCTCCTCTCCTCTTTTGTTAATATTTATTACCCTTCGTAAAACATCAAAATAGAAAGGATTACCAAAATCTACGTCTCGAGAGTCAATGTTTATTCACTGACTATGTGGCTACCCGTCATCAGCTTGTGGTTTTAGAGCTGCCAACTTTAGATAATAATTTTGTCAACCCGTCGTCAGCTCAAACCATTGGCCATTTCGAAACGCTAGATTTTACTGTTATTACAACTTTCAATATTTCATAACCTATTATTCAATCTGCCAATCAGTGAACGACTTTTGACGTGACCAAAGGGCTGGGTTTTATCTTTGACTAAATAATCGCCATAATAATAATCACCAACAAGACCCAGAACACTGGCAGCACTGCGAATTTGCTGCCAATGTTCTGGGTACTGTTGGTGATTTATAATGCCCAATGAGTAATTTTTATACTAGTACGTATATATACAGTACATGGACGTATAAATACGTAGGTACAGAAAGTTTATTATGACATACATTTACGTCATAATATAGGTACTATAAAATATCTATCTTCCAATTCTATAACCAGCATAGCTATATCTACAAAATCTAAAAGTAAATATTTCAACAATTTTAATATCATAGAAAACTAATTCTCTTTGAATTTCATTAAAACTATTTGCTATTTGCGTCAAAGTTTATAATACAAAAATATTCTAACAATAGTTAGCTGCATGCAACGGAACGTGCAACAAAAGGACGGACTCCACAATTTTAATATAGTTTTGTAGGGAGTCGAGCAGAAAATATTCCGCGAAGTTACAGAGAATCCTTCGTTGAACAATATCTACATTTGTAGTCAAAGTTGAACAATTTCATATTAGAGTAAGCGTTCCTCAGTACAAAGAAAAATCTACTAAGGTATCTAGAAGTCTTTTCTAACTTCTAGATATTACATGACAAAATAAATGGTAGAGCTAAAGAAATTCGCATAAAAATCTCTTCTCATATAAGTTCTTTCATTTTATATTTCATTGTGAATCTACTGCTTAAAATAGAATCTAACCCACTTATTCAATGTCAGAAAACTGTTTCATTATTAAAACACCAAAAAGAGGTTTATTATTTTATTATGAGAAACTTGGAAATTCTTTTTTTTTTTGTATTTTTTTTTTTTAGCGGACAATGCCGCCACACATTCCCAACCACTGCAACTCCTGAAAGCCAGAATCAACAGTGGCGACCACCAGAAAAACGCCGAGCTTATGAAGCCCGACGAGTCCCGGAGAAACGATTCAACTGTCTTGGATCCCGCATCGAAATTAATCAGAAAGTACAGCGGAGGAGCAGGAAAAAATAAATATAATTTCCACTTCCCTCCTTATCAAGCAGGAGACAGATTTGAGTTTTTTTTTGTATTGTTACATGTTTCGGCAGTTGTAGTACCTAGAAGTAGGTAAAATCATTAATATCAGCCGAAAAACGTCCACTGCTGGATATAGCCAACCCCCCCCCCTCCCGAGTGTCACGACAACGACCGGTCCTGTGCGTCTCCCATCCATGGGCTACCCGCAACCCTCACCAGGTCATCAGTCCACCTTGCAACGTTGCGTCTTCCGGTACCACTCCAGAACTTTTCGGCCCCGTCTGTGGACATCCTTCGGTTGAAATAATGATGACAATTTTCCTCTATTTATACATACACAACCACATTCCTCGCTTGCTCCACTTAATCAATTAACAGTTATAACATTACATAAGTTACAAACTCCAAGACACCTACAACCGTCGCATAATTCTTACAAATATTCATCTAAGTTAGCACCTGAGGCCTAGCGTTAAGCTGAGAGTACACAAGCGGGCTTGGAGCCGAGGGACGCCACTAGCGAACTGTTTGTCCCGGACAAATACTATGCATCGCTAGCTTTACGCACATGGGACAGATTGTTAGCAAATAGCCATCGGGAAGGGACATTTGTAGAAGTAAGCGTGTTTATAGGTATCTTGCAAGTTGTAATTATGTTTTTTTTTAAATAGTTGACTTCTAGTTTAACGTATCCGCCTTTCTCTAAAAACACTGAAGACGGTTGATGTTGCTGACTGTTGACGGACAGTTGAAGTTACAATAAAATCCATAAAGTGAAGTGTTATGCACCTAAGTTTGAACTTCTACGTAATTTTCAGTGGAAAAAACCCAACAGTTTTGTCTCGGTCTTCTTACGGTTATTGGATACTAGCTGACCCCCGCTTATTTTCCATTAATGCTCCGCTCCTATTTGTCTTAGCGTGATGATATATAGTAGGTGAGTTCTTTGTTTCAGGATTGTGCTAGAAATGGGTGATTAGTTTTCTCCATTCGCTTATTTATTTTCACTGACCTTAAATAGCAAAATATCCAATGGCGTAGAAAAGGGAAAAGAGGCTTTTGCCTTAATATGGGAGAATGTAAAGTACTTATATTAGATTAAATTAATCTAAAAAGATCACCCGCTTTTGTACCCAAAGGGTCACCAGCGGGATCCTATTACTGAGCCTCAGCTGTCCGTCCGTCTGTTAGAGGGCTGTAGCTCTTGAACCTTTATAGGTAGAGTTGCACAACATGTGTATTTCTTGAATTTTTTTTTGCTCGATTTAACGGCATAATAGTAAACTAAATAATGGCGATGGCTACGGAACTTGTCATGCGCTAATCCGACTCTCACTTGGCCGGTTTTAACCAATGAAGCGAAAACTTAGTATACCCAAGTAAAACAGGGATGGCAAAACAGCTATTCTTGTCATAATTGTAATGAAAATAGAGAGGTAGAAAATAACTTACATGTTACCTAATACTAAAATAAAAAATACATTACCCTCCTTCTGGGGTAGTCGGGTAATTAACTCAAATATAATTACCATCTGCTTTGTAACAGATAAAAACACAGCAAAATAATGAATCAACTGTCCGAAGAATATAAAAATCAACTGAGAGAAACGGCCCGTTCCGTTCTGGTCCTTAATCCAAACATTTCTTTTGTTTTCATTCATCCTGTTTGCGAAAAAAAAAGAATGTTAAACAGACATCTAGGACAAAAGTAAATATGCAGCTACCGATCCGAAACATACCTCCGGTTCTTTAAAAACGGATTCGCGGTTTTTTTTTAATGCAAAACGAAGAAACTCTTGATAAAGAAACTCGACACAAAACTCACCTGATGGAAAGTGATGATTAGGCCGAAGAAGGAAACGAGTTTCACCTGAATCCTCTTACACAAAGGAACTGGCTATCATACCTCTAACTGCCGGAACACAACAATGCTGTTAACATTGTTGTTATGGCGACAGACTTAGACATGATGGTGGTAGCTTTCCAGGCGGACTTAGATCAAGTCCTACCACCAACCAAACCGAGCAAAAATTTGCCCCCGCTGGGATTCGAAGCCAGGACCTCTGGGTCTGAATCAGGTGGTTTAATCACTCGACCACGGAGGCGGTTGGAGGGATTCGCTGAAGGGTATTCTCCTACGGACGCGGGTGACTCGGCCCCCGAAAACCCCCGTTTTGCTCTCAAAACACTGAAGAGTAACAGTTGATGTTACAATAAATTAACAAATTGAAACGTATGCACCTAAGTTTGAACACCTACGTACTTTCCAGTTGAAAAAACACAAAAGTCTCATCTCTTTCTTCTTACGGTTATTAGATACTACTTCTTCTTAGCGTGTCTATGGGAAATAGAGTGATTTAATTTTATGTTTTACGCAGTACTCAGTAACAGTCGGCGACGCAAGACAAAAGGTGGGCCATGGACTGTGGGGTGACGTCATACAAACACTAAAGATCGAACCCATCCGAGAAACAAAACTACTAATACTGAAACTTTAAAAATAGAGGTTTATAAAAAATCTGCCAGCGCAACACGTCTTAAGAGCGTGTATTCCGTCCACTAGCGCCGCCAATCGTTTTTTATTATTTGTGGTAAATATAAGACACGTAGATAAAAAACCGCTCTGTAGTGTACTGAAGAAATGTATTTATTATGTTTTGAGAGTTATGTTTTGTACTTTAGAACATAAATAATTGCCAAAGTCGATATTTTTGCTAAAAGTGGCCACTTTTAGCAATAATTGCCGTTTTGGCCATTTAGCCATGAGTTATTTATTAAAAATAGCTGTCAAAAAATAATAGATACATTTCTTCAGTACACTACAGAGCGGTTTTTTATCTACGTGTCTTAAATTTACCACAATTAATAAAAAACGATTGGCGGCGCTAGTGGACGGAATACACACTCTTAACTAACAATGTTGTATAAATATGGAATTTACTTCTGCAATAAATAGATATTTTAATTTAATTTAACCAACAGTTATAAAGAAAAACAACGTTCGAATTACACCCAGCACGCACACATTTACGCCGCCAACTGTACGTACCTACGTAATTAACTTTCAACCGAGAAAAAGGGCATCTACTGTGCACAATACAAGTCTATACGTACCCAGTAATATAACTCACGAAATTAAATGCATGCGTTGACTTTTACGGTCCCGGTGGGGCCGGAAAGTCATTCCGCTTATCCGGTTCCGCCAACCACTTCATTTGGGAAGCTTCCACTCCTCTAGGTGTTTTTTCGGTAAGCTGAATTTTGATAGAGGATTACATTCGACCTTTTTTTGTTTTTTTTTTTATTCGGAGATAAAGAAACAATACAATCGTTGATGGCCAGTTTCTTTTAAGAGATTTGTGGGTGTATGTTGAGTGACATGTTCTTCACAGATTTGAAAGGTTGTTGAATTTAGCGAGTGTAGCACTTTAGAGTCTGACTGAAGTGTGTGATATACAGCTGCGTTAATGGGTTAATTTCCTGACTTTTCTGAGTAATTTTAATGAGTGATGAATACCCAACTTCTTAAGCTCTTTACCAATACGATTAGGATGATAACTGAATAAACTATGTGCCTTTGGTACAAACACAACTAGCTCTTACTAATCACGTCCCAGTAAAAGGTGAAAACAAAGGGGATAATAAAAAAAAAAATTTTTTCTTTCTTTTAAACTTATACTTAAATTTAAAAATGACGTTTAGACAGCGACATAAATGTACGGCTAACTCCCAAAGGATCCATCTGAAATGCTAGACAGAACACCGAAATTGCATTTGACGCGAAAGAAATTAATAAAAAAACTTAACTGAATGTTATGGCAAAGATTTCTGTCGAAACCGGTACCTACCACAGATTCTTCCTCGAATCACCGTCAAACGACATCTACTTACGACGACGGCACAGTTCGCATCTTGCATAATTAAACGAAAACTTTAATTCGCCTCGCGTAGAATTTCGCTAAGCAAAGCAAAACTCAAACATGGACAAAACAAATTTAAATGAAAGTTAAATAGCCACTAATTAAACGAGCTGTCGTACTTCAGACACTCCGCAGGGATTTATCTGGGACTGATGTACACATGGCGAAGGAGTTAGGTGTGCAGTTTAAAAAATAACATGTAGATAGGTATGCTAGCATTAGCCCTCAACTTCCTTCTGATGCACTAAGGACCGTAAACTGAGTAACGTACTCTGACTGTGCATTGCCAGTTAGTCGTGTTGATTAAATATGTTTTTAGTTACAGCCGCTACACTGTCTCCATCATTAGCAATTGTTGCGTATATTTGAGGCAGTATAAGATTTCCACAGACATTACCAGAAGCCGTTGATAAACAATTAATAAAAACAATAAACAAAGAAAGTGATTTGGCTTTCCTTTTTTTTAACCGACTTCCCAAAAAGGAGGAGGTTATCAATTCGGTTGTATGTTTTTTTTTTTTTTTTTTTTTTTTTTTTATGTTTGTTACCTCATATCTCCGACAATTATGAACCGATTTGAAAAATTTTTGTTTTATCTGAAAGGATATACTTGCAGATTGGTCCCATTTAAATCATATCAAAATCGGTTACGAACTTTGGATTTTAAATCGAAATAGCTGGAATTTGACTATTTAGATGATTCTTTGATGATCGAAATTGCGTATTTTGCTTTTCTGCGATTTTGGAGTGTTGTTGTTAGGTGTAGGGCACCACTAAAAAGTGAAAAATAAAAAACTTTTTACAAAAAAATACAACCGACTTCCAAAAAAAAAACACTACAAAGTAAAAAATAACTTTAATTTCGGAAGTCGGTGTCAAAATACGAAGAAACTAACAAAAACACCGACTTCCGAAATTAAAGTTATTTTTTACTTTGTAGTGTTTTTTTTTTGGAAGTCGGTTGTATTTTTTTGTAAAAAGTTTTTTATTCGAGTCCATGGTTAACTCCTTAGATTTTTTGGGCCCAATAAGTTCCTATATTAATTGCAGCGTCAGTGGCAATAAATCCCACAAAGTACCTACAGGTGTATGCGCACTTGGGGCACTCCAACGTGTGGCTCATGTTTTATTGATTTGGCTATCTAGCTAGAATGCCGAATGACTGGTGTGTAGGTAGGCTGGGGCAATTACATTATATTGTAGTCTGTAGGAGCAAAATAGGTATTACCCATACCTACAAACCGGTCTCTTTCATCCACTGTACCAAGAATCAAGTATGCATGTTTTTCCGTCTCGTCATATGGATTGGAGTGTTATTTTTCCCAATGGATATAAGTTTGAAGCTACGGGCTTGCAGATATTCCACCAAATTGATTCCGAGAATTTCGATACAACTGAACTATTTTATACTAAAGGCTCATATGTTAAATCTTTTTAGACATATGTTAGATTAAACACTACAAATCATTAGCAGACCCCCAGTTACCAAAAACTCGCAAAATAGAAATCCAATAATCATGTACTTCTATTTTTAAGTTCTATATTGTGTTTTAACTATTAATTTATATAATACTTACTTGAAAGTTTTAACATTTCGAAATTCAGATGAACAAAAGTCGGTGTTTGTTGCAAAAAAAATCCCACCATATTCGAGTCGATCCTTGACAAATTTGAGCTATTTTCTTTTACAAATCCTTGTTCCATGGTTATAATGACTAAATAACAATTAGTAATTAATGATTTATAACAAATACAAGGCAAGCAAGTACAATCGAACGAAACTTTTGACATTTAGTTTACTAAATGTCAAAAGTTACGTTTACAAAAGCGTGACGTCACTCGCTTCTGATAGATGTTTGATCTAATATGGCACATCGTAGTATTTTCATTTTTTAGTTTTACTAAAATAAATAAATCGCTCTTGTAAATTGAAGGTAAGCTATTTTTTAAGAATCTGTCTGCCGTTTCTTATTATTTCAAACCATAATTTCTATAATTCGTATTGATTGTCATCAGGCCTATTACAGCTCTTCACGTCTAGAGCTTGTCTGGAATATAACTTATGGAAAAGTAATTAAAACGAATTCCTGAAAAAATACGATGTAGGAAAACGTAAGTACCTATGTAACTGGGCAATGATTATTTTATTACTTGTCAAAATTTTCTTTGAACTAGCAAATACTATCATTTATGCAAATATACCTACCGGAGTTAGCCAGTTTGTTTGTTGTTTAAAGAAATTAGAATCCTTTTATTTATTAACTACTGAAAATAATCTATGTTTTGGAACTAATATTAACCTACAAAGGAGATAAAGGCTCTTTGATGTCTTATAACAATTTAGTTTCTGCGTAAATTTAAAGTAAAGTAATTAGAACCGTATATCAAATTAAATCAAAGCTGAACTTCTGTGACCAACACGTTAATACATATTGAGTAGCGGATCTCTTTTGAAGGACTTAATAGAGAATTCAAAAAGTATTGCTAACTATGCCGTATGACATGTTAATTGTGAGGATTTTAAATAAATTTCTTTAAAATTTTAAAACGAATAATTTTGAGTTTCCCCATTTTTCCTCATCTTTATTAACTTTAACTTTGTTGTTCCACCATTTTGTTCTCCAAATCAACATACACGAATAGTGAAGCCCTAAAAACCGTTGACTCCATTCCACAGTGACGCTAGTTTCGCTCTGATGTATCGTCATGAGTTATTGCTTTGTCTGGCGTACTCCGACACGCCAATAGAAGCCCAACATACGCCAATAAGCGCGTGTTGAAACGCCTTCCGCTATTCAAATAGCAAAAACATGTCGCAAGCATTCACATCCCTACGCAATAGGGGTGTCACACCTGAAAGATATAAATGTACTGTGGCAGGGTTTGTGGTTTGATTTGGGAAGCTTGGAATGCCTTGCTGACATACTTGACACACTCATGTTTGAAAGCATGTTTAATTAAATCACATAACATTACATCACGCTTGTATTCGTCGACGGAGGCTCTGGCAAGGGGAGGGTGATGGTCAATGAACTCAAAAATTCATGAGATTGACAAACGCTGTCGAAATGGCACGTTATATCAATCCTTTATATTTTGACATTTTGATAGGTACTGTATCAGGCAGAGGTGCGCCAGAAGACCACTATCACTTTTGCCAGTTATTGAACTGATATTCGCGGCTATACTAAAACCTTCCGCGAGAGCCACTCTATCCATTGGTGAAAACAGCATGAAAATCAGTGCAGTAGTATTTGAGTTTACCGAGAACAGACGCGGCAAAGGATTTTGTTTTATAATATAATTATGTAACTGGCAAAATTGAGTGCTGTCAGTTCGATGGCGAGCGGGCTGCGTCTGGTTCCATTCCAGGTAGAGAAATAGAATAACAGACTATTTGTCTTACTTCTGATTACCTGTTCTTGTTTTTGTTAACGAATAACAGCAGTTAATAATTTCTGACATCAAGAATTACTAACACCGCTTTTCCACTTGCATGGAACTTTTCTGTAAGAAAAACTAACTTTGGGTTTGGTTTCTTATGTTCTGTATGCCATAAAGTGAATGGGCACGAAATATGCAGCTCACAATAGGGTCATGGTCAACGAACTCTGAAAGTTAATACCTTAATCCCGACCAAGCGTAATACCATTGGCGGTTTTCAGTTATAGGTAATAGTTATCGTCAGAAATTGGAACTTTGCAATGAATAGCCGAGCTCGCCTCGTTATCATTGCACTGTAGAACCCTTTCCGATTCAGAGGTACGTATAACAGAGGGATCTATTCCCCTAATAAATTCTGGGTTTCAGTTCAAAAAGTATCCTTTATTGTGGAAGTATAGAGTTATTAGTTAACAACTCTATACTTCGATCCAAAAAATCTCTCTAATCATCACCACTTTCTGCCCAAATCTCATGTTACTTGGGGTCGGCGCAACCGGTTTTTTTCTTTCATTCCATTCACTAACTCCCATTTCTTTCATATCGCTCCTCATACAATCCATCCATATTTTCTTTGGCCTTCCTCTCCCTCTCCATACATACATCCACAATTATGGGCTGCTTAAATTGGAATCGTACACCTGAGTACATAAGGCACCGTACCTAGGTACTCTTGAGACTTTTTGGACGGATTGCGACTGAGATGCAAATGTACATTAAAATTAGTATTCTTCTGACATTTTGTAGATTCCAATAGAGGTTTCATGTGAAATTAAATATTTTGAATTTAAATGAGCCTAAGAAGCGAAACTAAATCCATGCAGTTTAATGCTGGATTAATTTACACCTCTAGTTTTTAAGAATCACACGACCTAACTAATAATCTAACTGACGATTCAAGAATCTTGCAATCCATCAATACCTTTCGACTATCTGAGATTCAGAACATTTTAAGGCTGCTGCAGATAGTTGCAATGCTATAGTGCAACAACATTGCGACTAATATTTTTTTATTAAAACTGTTCTAAAGCTTTGAAACCTTTTAAGGGTTCCGTACCCAAAGGGTAGCCTCGTCCATCCATCCGTCCGTCTGTCTATCAGCGAGCTGTATCTCAAGAACCGTAACCATAATAGATACACAGTTGAAATGTTCACAAAGTGTGTATTTCTATTGCCGCTATAACAAAAAATAATAAAAATTAAAAAAAACTTCAAAGGGGTCTCCCATACAAGGGACGTGTTTTTTTTTCAGTCTATGTTACGAAACCATAATGCATAATTTTGACTAGCACTACGCCGGTTCTTTTTTAATTTGTTGGGAAAGTGTTTTGTGAAAATGGAGCCCTTGTCGTTTTATCTATATACTAGCGACCCTACCCGGCTTCGCACGGGTGCAATGCTGATACTAAATACACTACCTACAGAAAAACTGATGTTATTATACATATGAACCTTCCTCTTCAATCACTCTATCTGTTAAAAAAAACTGCATCAAAATCCGTTGCCGTTAAAGATTTATGCATACATAGGGATATAGGGACAGAGAAACCGACTTTGTTTTATACTATGTAGTGATATAAAAGCAGAAACTGACTGACTGATCGATCAACGCACAGCCGAAACAGCTGGTTGAGAAAGCTGAGTATGTAGCATCTTTATACTCCGTAGGGATGCACTAAGAGAAGATTTCCCGAAATTCCTACGGGTACGGAAATAAACGAGATATGCGCGTACGAAGTCGCGGACGAAAGCTAGTTTTACAAACACTTGGAAATACATGATCAACAACATCGCAGGTAGGTACTGTGTTATATGACATAGGTAACTACATATTCTACATCATGTACGTAATTTGCAATCGACGCCGCCGTTCCCAAGTGATTGTGAACATTATTAATTTGTTGTTAACAGTAAATCAATGTAATGGGCTGCAGTAATCGGGCTATTAGTTGCTTCCGGACTATCACTGTCCGATATCCGGGATTGTGATGGAGATAAATAACAATATACTGTATTTAAAAGCTTTTGTTCGTGATTTTTCTTATTCAAGTTTACTTAAGGGGCACTGAGGGTATGATATGTAAGTAGCGTTCGTTTGATCCCGTGCTTTTTTTTATTTGTGATGGGTTTACTCTTGACTCTAGTTTTGGGTAGAGATGACAGAGACAAAGTCGGATGGTGCGAGCTTACCCAGAAGGAGCATGTTCACTCCAACTTTGAAGAGATTAGGGTTGTAAGCGTTCGGAAACACAAACGCAGGCAGAGAGTTCTACTCCCTTGCTGTGCATTATAAAAGACGTTTGGAAACGCTTAGTGCGAATTGGTGGAATAGCAACAAGGTAGGGGTGGTAAGTTGGAGTGCGTCTGGATGTCCGATGGTAGAAACGGGCCGGTGGGATGAGGCAGTGGAGTTCTTGGGCACACTCACCGAAGTACAATCTGTTGAAGACCGACAAGTAGGCAACCTTGCAGCGATGAGCCAAGCTGTGAAGCTTGGCATCCACCAGATTATCGTCACCGATGAGCCTCTTAGCTCTGCGTTCCACCGAGTCAAGCGCGGCAAGCTAGTACTTAGCTGTGCCATCCCAAAGGTGGTTGCAATACTCCATGCAGGATCGGACTTTTGCTTTGTATAGGGTTAAAAGCTGTCCAGGTCTGAAGTGTCGCTTCACTCTATTAAGGATGCCCAGCTTTTCGGCTGCAGTTTGGGCTTTGTATTCAATGGTGGTGCCAAAGTTTAGACAGGATTTCAACTCCATGCCTAGGAACTCGAGCCTATCAGTCAAGGGACATCCACTGAGGAGATCATTGTCTTCAAGGTAGGTCAGCAACTTACTGATCAGAACCTTTTCCATAATCTTGCATAGGATGAAGGTAATGGCGATCGGACGGTAAAGAGCAGGGTTCGCGCGGTCTCCATTTTTGGGTACCGGTTGCACATTTGCAAGCTTCCAGGACTTTGGCGCCGTTCTTTTTTCAAGATAGAGGCAGAACAGGCATGTCAACACAGGAGACCCTTCAGGCGCACATTGTCTCAAGAGACTCGCTGAAATGCTGCCTCTTTAATTGCGAATTGCTTGCAAAGAGAGATTCAAATAAATTTGCTTTCTCTCTTGCAGAGTGAGCCAGCGACCCATCAGGTTTCAACATTGTAGGCAAAGTGGGTCGACAGAAATTCGTTTCAACCGCTTTCGACAGAGACCAAAACTGCTTACTACCCGGAGGGTGCGATGCTAGTTTGCGTGCTGCATCGATATTACTTACTAACCCTTAGTTATATATTAACATGTAGGATATTTAAGGATTCATTCAATAAACCGTACACTTAAAAACAAGATTACTTGTAGTTTCCTCAATAGAAACCTACGGCCAAGTGCGAGTCGGACTCGCGCACCGAGGGTTCCGTACAAAAATGTAGGTATAAGCAAAAGTTGCGGTTTTCGATTTATGACTTTATGATTTTTTTAACCAACTTCCCAAAAAGGAGGAGGTTCTCAATTCGGTTGTATTTTTTTTTTATTTTTTTTTCTGTTTGTTACCTCATAACTTCGACAATTATCAACCGATTTGAAAAATTCTTCTCGTTTTATCTGATAGGCCATACTTGCAGATTGGTCCCATTTAAATTTTACCCAAATCGGTTTCGACCTTTAGATTTTAAATCGAAATAGCTGGAATTCGTCTACTTGGATGACGGTTTTATGTCATCCAAATAATCGAAATTGCGTATTATGCTTTTCTGCGATTTTGCAGTGGTGTTTTTTAGGTGTGATACCACAAAAAAGTGAAAAATAAAAAACTTTTTACAAAAAACAATACAACCGACTTCCAAAAAAAACACTACAAAGTAAAAAATAACTTTAATTTCGAAAGTCGGTGTCAGAATACGAGAAACTAACAAAAACACTGACTTCCGAAATTAAAGTTTTTTTTTTTGGAAGTCAGTTGTATTTTTTTGTGTAAAAAGTTTTTTTTTTCTATTTTCGTATGAAAATCTTAATGCGGTTCACAGAATACATCTACTTACTCAACAGCATAGTTCTTATAGTTTCGGAAAAAAGTGGCTGTGACATACGGATGGACAGACAGACAGACAGATAGACAGACAGACACAGTAATCTCTACAAAAACAACATAAATGTTATGCGTAGTTAAGAAGGTAATCAGTTTTATCATTTCACATTTACAAATTCTGTATTACGAAATACTAAAATTAGCGCGCGTTCCGTCCTTTCTAGCCGCCTCTATTCCCCCCTATCCATTTTAGTCCTGCTTCGGCCGTCGGACATTGATCTCTGGCGCTTATTCAGATTCAATAAAATATGACTTTTACGGTAACGCTCTCAGAATTTTTTAAACTCGCTCTAAGATCACTGTTCTCTTTAAAACATTTATGAATGTTTATATATGTGGCCTACTTTACACCCATTAATGGGAAAATGCAGGACTCTTTAACACAGCTCTATCCTTTAGTGGTACAAGACAGACTTAGGAATCAAGCTTGTTCAGCTAACGTCCGGTCTCCGGTCTCTGTTTTGAGTAATTTATCATAGCAGAAATAATTGTTTGATCTCAATTATTTATTGAAGCAATTACGTACGAGTAGCTAATCAAATACATAATTAATTTGATTAGGTAGATAAAACCTATTTGAATAGTGAAACGCTCAGCCTGAAAACGTGGGTGGACTGTATATTTTCTGTTCTAGATTTTATGTTTGCCTAAATTACGGGATGAAAGGTTTAATAAAACTTACTCGTGTCTTATTTTTTTTCTTTTTGTATTCGACGTTACTCAATGGCTCGTTATATACTGGCAGATTAGCTGCAGCCGGTTTGACTGGAAGCCGACCACAATATAGTTGGGAAAAAATTAGGAAGATGATGACGGGTTTGGAAAAGGCTAGGCAGACAGACTATAGTGAAGCTATATTTATCAACACTGACCTAACATTTTTTGGGTTTTGTACCCGAAGGGTAAACACCGGTAGGTACCTATTACTTAACCTCCGCTGTCTGTCTGTCTGTTCATGAGCTGTATCTCGTGAACCGTTTGTACCTACTTCTATTGTCTATTGCCGCTATAACAACAAATATTAATATACGTTTAAAAACGCTCATGACAAGGAACCCTTCTTAATTCTTTATTGACATAGTACACAGTTATTAAATCATTTATATACAAATGCGAGCTTAACTTTAACTTGAGTTTTCTTCCAACAAACCTTCCTTGATAGAGCATTTCAAACTCGACTCTCAAAATCGCACTTTGCCGGTATTTTGCATACACCTTCGGTCGAGTCGCTGGAATATTTGAGGAGTTCATGATCTCCTATCGATTTTTCGTACCAACTACGTCGTTCATATCTATAAGTGATTCCATTTCAATCTGAAATTACAAAAAAATAAATAAATAAGGTCTTCCTTAAAACAACTTCGTTCTTCATATTTCCCAGTATGAACATCCGTACAACCCTAAAAAAGCTGAATATTTTATGATAACACATACTATTTAGAATAACGCTCGGAGATGAGGACATAACAATAGCATCAAATAAATATAAGGACTGGAGACAAGTGGCACACAATTTGCCAAAATGGAAATGTTCTGTATATGCTTAGTTTACGTACTTACATATTGCCACATACTAAAAGATTGTTACATACTCTTGCTATTGGCGCTTATGGGAAATTGTCGTCACTGTTTCAAGAAGCTTCAAGGAGAAATTCTTTTTATTATCGTGTCGCCAGTAAGGTCTAACGACTCCACACACCCTAGTGTCAGAGTTTCTAAACTGCCTCAAGGGCCTCAGACATAGTTTAATGACCACCGGCTTATACCGTACCTTCCGTAGCACGGATTCATCTAAACATTAGACAATCAGGTGATTCAAGCCTGCAATGTCCTAGCCAAACTGGAAACAACGTTAGAAAGTATGCTTTCCGTGGGAATCGAACCCACAACCTCCTGATTACAAGGCAAGCACCTAAACCACTCGACCTCAGAGGCAGTTGACAGACCACGGAGGCAGCAAACTGAAATCGACAAACTCTATATTTTTTCGATTTCAGTATGGTTCCACCTCGCCCAATCTTAGGTTTTGTGTGCTCTGCAGTACGAGTATGTGTACGAAGTGACCATGAAATTAGCTATTAATCTATCCAATTGTGGTCGAATGGCAGCTCACTTAAATCTCACTCCACCTAAGTTTTCACAATAAGGTGCTTTCAGAATAGACCAGATGTTTCGATTCGAAACTGCAACGATTTAATTATTATTTTTTTACATATTTTGTGAGGATACAAACGCCTATTAATAATGTCTGACTGAGACTAGCTAGTAGGTGATCGAAGTTAACTTTGAAATTAATTATAGAAGATTTGTAAAGCCTACACTAAGTTATATATTTTAGGTTACTTGCTGACTAGACAGTAGACAGCTACTCGGATCGTCTCGTTAGGTACTCCGCATTTACAACATTGTTGATAAAAAAGTAAAAATAGAAAACTTAACTTATATCCGTTTAAAAAAGTTTGTACTATGACGCCACAGAAAACCTAAAAGTTCTGAAGAGTGACAAGAAAGCGAAAGAGTGAGAGAAGAGAAACACTCATATCCCATAATTGACTATGGTGATGTATACTACTATGACCTGAATGCAGATCTCCTCAATAAACTTGACCGCCTTCTAAATAACTGCATTCGATTCGTCTTCAACCTTCGTAAGTATGATCACGTATCCGCGCATCGATCACAATTAAAATGGTTACCCATTCGCCAGCGCAGAGCCCTCAGGGCCTTAACTAGTCTGTTTTCTTTCCTAAATAATCCTTCTTCTCCCACTTATTTAACTTCACAAATTCAATTCCTTTGTTCCGCCCACAATAACAATCTTCGCTCCACCAACAATCGTCTTTTACGATGTCCCTCACACCGCTCTGGGTTTATCCACTCCTCTTTCTTTGTCCAGGCGATATTCCTTTGGAATGCGCTCCCTCTGAACATCAGGATGGCAACAAGTCGGTTGTCCTTTAAGGTGAAGGCTCGTGAGCATATTCGCAAGAAGTTGGAAGAATCATTACAGCGGTAATTCGTTGGATTGATGTTTTCTTAATAATTTTGGTTATGTTTATGTATGTATTTATTATACATTGTATTTTTTTTTCTTCCTCTCGGCTTGTCTTTTCTATATGTTGCACCTAGGATGCTGTGTCTGCACCACCCTACGGTCGACTGGTAGAAAATGCCTATGGCATTAAGTCCGCCTTTGTACAGTGTTATTACTTGTGCATAAAGTTTAAATAAATAATTAATAAATATCCCCCCTCCTCACACACATACCCCCACATACCCCTCCCGTTCCCTTCCTACCCCTTCCAACATACACGTGCGAGCACATATTGCCCGCCCACAAAATATATAACACATGTTAGTTTACTTATAATTTATTTTTAGTACATGTAACATGTAAGACTCATTCGCTCCTATACAGTGTACACTAGTGCAGGAGCTAGGGAATTTATAAAAATGTATGATTTATGTCAATACAGATTATTATTCCATTATTCCAGTAGCTTGACCTTAGCTGTCTACACGGTGATAGTAGCTGCCCAATTTTCACCTGAAAAATACAGGTTCCTGACGAACGCGTCCAAACGATGTGAGTGATGGCCGAGCTGCTGCCATGTGTGGTGGTACTTAAGGCGAGGTTGCAGTACTGTGTGTTTTGACGAACAACAGCGACTGTCCGGCGAGTGAAATAATGCCTAAATTTTGATTGTTTTTTCTTCTTGGCGAAAACTGAGGCCCTAGCACGAATATTTTTGACGTATAGTAACGTTACGTAAAATTTTACCATAGCTACAATACTCGTTTTGTACATAATATTTACTTGTATTAGATACTATATTCATAATTTTAAATGATATAAATTGTGTATGTCCGATAAAATTAAACCAAAATACAATGGGCTTGTAGTTTTTCACATTCAAAATTCACTTACGTTAACGTTACGATACGTCAAAATATTCGTGCTAGGCCCTCTGATAAAGAAATAATACAATATGGTTTCAACATTTACTTCAAAATAAAAAGTTCTATCTATTGATATAGCTTTTATATATATTCGTGATAAAATCTCTTAGCAGTACACGTTTAAAATTGTTATTTAGTGTCATGTTTGATAAAAAAAAGTATCGAGCCAATCATTCTAAATCGCGTTTTTATCTTTACGATTTACTTGAGGATATGTTCAATTTTTATGTAATGATTTTTATTTATTAAAAAACTCCTAATTAATTAGATTTTTAGACGTTCAAAAATCTTAAAAAGTACTGCAACCCCGCCTTAAGAGCGCTTTCACATTTTGTCTTGAATTTTAGCGTTTTATTCGAATTTTGATGTGTGATTTTGCTTTAGATATAGCCTTAAAAAAATAAAAATATGCCTAAGAAAGTTTTGTCAAAGCGCTCTTACAAAATCGAATTGCTCAGGTTGACTAAAGTTGAATACCGCGCGTCACAAGATTATATTGATTTTCGACAATTATTTAAAAATATTTACTTTACTTTTAATTAGACCAATTTTTATTTCAAGCAATATAGCAATACCACCTTAATTATTAAATATTTTTTATTTGAATTTTGATTATAGTTTCATAGACAAAAATTATAGTTTCGTACGGAAAATTGTCAATAACTCTCAGTTTTACAGAATTATTTTTGGTGTATTACTGTATGAATCGTAATAAATTGATTTGAACATTCCAAAGTAGAAGATACAGTTGTACCGTGGACATTTTTATAAATGATTAAATTATAATATCTTCGGTGTACCAAGGTATCAAAAGATACCCTAAAGCAACGTTTTGTGAAACATCCTTTGCGGAGTCACGGATTTTACTGATGTACGTGAACAAATTGAAATATTTATTTAGAACACTCCCAAGATAAATGATCAAACTATCTTAGGCATATTTTTTTAAGGCTTTATCTAAAGCAAAATCACACATCAAAATTCGAATAAAACGCTAAAATTCAAGAAAAAATGTAAAAGTCCTCTTAAGGCGAGTAGGCAGTGAAAACAAAAAACTCCACTGCCACACTCAAAAAATACTGAAATAACTCGGATGTGAGCTACAATCCAACTCGAACGTGGCAGTAACTTGTAAGGTGCGATGCCAGTTACTACACTGCAGCTACTTGACAGGCTCAATACGAAGAAACTGCGATAAGTATCTCCTACCCATTTTGTTTCACGAACATACACATCATCACGAACATACGAACATCAAAGTTCACTTTCTAAGAATCTGATCCACCCTACACTCCGACATCGGTAAAGCCAAGGCTTTACCAGTATGCTTTACTTGGTAAAGCATACTTCTTCAAACATTTCAGCTCAGTACCGCCTAAGTGCACAAAACCCTTTTAACAAGACGTGAAACTAGATTTACACAAGAAATGAGACTGAGAGCCGCGTCGCAACTGTGTTTGCCGCCACGCAACTGTGTTTGCCGCCACGCAACTCGAATGCCGCCACCGCATGCATTTCGTTCGCGACACTATACCTCGTCTTAGTCTGTTAGCAGAGTCTCTGCTTTATATTAACGGGGGTTTACCTTCGATAGTGTGTACGAGGCTTAAAGCTTGATTTACAATTCACTGATCTTTGGGAGAGGAGATTAGACAAGCTAGTTTTGTGTCTTTGTTGTTTCGATTGTTCGATATTGGAGACAGCTTAATTAAAGGTACAAGTTCGTAGCCTGCAGTATTGCATGCAGCAGCTGCAGCGACATGCTGCCGCGTCACTACTGGTTTTTATGTATTTCTATGAAATACCTTTCGTAGCTAGTGACGTTGCCTGTTACTGCTGCTTGCAGTTGGTTACCAACTTGTACCTTAAGGCTCTCTCGCAGGTACGGCCCCATACAATACACAACGCGTCAAAATCAATCTCCCGGTTACGTATTATAATATCTAAAGTTAGTCAATTATATATCGATACAACCTACGGTTGATGACACATTATTATGTTAATAACACATATTGATCGACTGAACTACTGTTACTTATTTAATTCTGACTAAAATAAAATCATTATATTAATCATTCGTTACTTCAAGTACACGTACGATTAATGTAACGAGTTTTTAGATATTGGATAATTCAACTATGTATGAAATACCTAATTGACGACTCGCCTACAGTCTATTAATAATACATGCCACTAAGGCTATTTATACATAAAATGGGGACCTATCAGAGCATAGTAGCTAAGTTCGCTCGCTTCGCTCTCTCACTCTTGCTCGCGCAATCCCATTACTTAACCTATCCGTGTCGGGGTGCCCTAAGTTCCCAAGCTGGCACGGTCGCTCTGTGTTCAGCGGTTAGATCAAATGTCAATAGGGAATATGCATGCAATTTTTTTATTTGCAAAATAAAATACTTATTAGCTCTAGTAAACAATCATGAAATTATTTTTTAAATACCTTCATCATTTATTAAGTTATAAAGCTTCAAAGACTACAGTTAGGAAGAGAAGTCCGATACGTAATGTGACGTCAAATTACACGATAACTATACAGCTGCCATAGAAAACAGCGTTTGTTGAGGGTATTTTTTTTGTCAAGCAACGTTTGCCCGGTCAGCTAGTTCTTATATATTATAGTTTACGCCAGATAAACGAGGAATAAAGTACATTGACCTTTCCCTAATATCTCTTCGTAGATACTAGAACAATAAATTAAGAACTGATTTTCATTATTAGAAAACGTAAAGGATCACGATAGAAGTCGATTCAGGACAGCTTTATGTCATTATTTCTGATTTTGATCTTAAGAAAGTCAATAAATGTATGTGGGTCAATGTACTTTATTCCACGTTTATCTGGCGTAATACATTAAATGGTATACGAATAATACGTAAACCAGTCTCCCTAGCCTTTTCCCAACTATATTGGGGTCGGCGCCGACTGCCTATCAGACCTCCACAGCTTAGTACGAGTAAGTACTATTCAGTACCGGTTGGCAAAACTGGTGTCCGATTTTCTAGCTTCTTGCTATCTGTAACAGTAGTCGTAGTCGTTGGTTCGTCAAAGTTTTTCAAATGACAGCCGGGAATAACAGTTTAACGAGCTTCCCGAGGCACAGGGTCTAAGGGACTCACCACAGAGATTCCTTTGGTAGTCTAAAACGTAACTAAGTCAATGAGGAATTTACGAAAGTAATTTAAAGAGTAAGAATCAATTGGCTCTTCACCGTAGTATTGTATTCCTTGCCTCAAACTTCCAGTAATTAAAACACATGAGACGAGAGAAAGTTTAACTAAATCCAATCATTCGTATACACTGCCATGGCTATGAACGCATTGAATTTACGCATACATAGCGCAACTGTATGAAAATCGTATTCAGTTGCGAGTCAAATGTCTTTGAATTATTCAGGATGTCATAAGCTGAATTTCGGTCTGTGTGTTCTCTATAGGGTTTGGATAGTTCCCGAATCAAAAATGGTTGTAAAATCTTTTTAGAGGAGGAGGGAAATCTCAACCTCTAAAAAGATTTGTTAACGTAACTTTGTTAGAAAAGTAAGAAAACACACAGTTCAATAACACATTGTACAATAGTTAGACAATATTGCGATACATAAGAGCTTTAAGTGTTAGTGGGCTTGACAAGTGTTATACAATATTGCGATACATAAGAGCTTTAAGTGCTACTTTGACTGTCTGTTTGCTATCTCTCAGCTGCGTTTGGATTCAACTTCACACAACGGCAGACATGTTTCGGACACAGGAATCCAATAGAAAATAGGCCTTTTTATCCCGAAAGCATTTGAGGTAATTTTTATTAACTCAGAGTAAAATAAGAAACGTTACAGAAAAGATAGATGAAAAAACATTACATAAGGTGACACAGTGGGTGGCCTTATCTATCAAAGCGATCTTTTTAAGACAACCTTTGGATGGAATTTTAAGAGAAAAGGAAAGAAAGAACTGTAGGTAGTCTTTGATGTACCTTCTATTTGCCGACATGTATATAATCAAAGTTTGCTGGGTCAGGTAGTTAGGCAGGCTATAATATTTATAAAACAGGAGCAAAGCACCAAAGTAAAAACGATTAAAGAAAGAAGTTGTGATTTTAACCACACTTTTGTAAGTGGTCAATTTTTTTTAGAAGTTTTCCTATGACTTTCACTATGATCTATTGTATGTGTCTCATGAAGGAAATCGAAATGTTCTTAAAGATGAGAGGGAGTTGTAGGGTTGAACAGAATACCGTAGAGCAGAAATAAAATACATATGAAAATAAACTTTAACGCGGGCTAAGCCGCTTAGGCCGGCAAAAGTTACTTTGTTTATAACATGAAATTGATTTTTATTGGCTTCTAATAGTTTCTAACTAGCTTCAAAGAGTCTTCCTTAACGCAAAAGTGCACTTGACAACTCATTTTAAAACTTCATAAAACAACATCCAACTGAAAACTTCTATCAACTTGGCATACCCTCTAAAACTTGCTAAAGGGGAGATACTTTCACCACTAAGGGCGGCACGTACGGCGGAGTGCAGCGCAGAGCATGCCCGCGAAGTTTTCTAAGCGCGTGGCACGGAAAGCGAATTGCTACCGATCGAATATGCGCGCGGATGCGTGAGTATGCGCTGAACTGCGCTTACTCAACACACCGTCGTTATTCGTTTTTCAATTATTCCAGAGTCCAGACGACCAGAAGCGGATGCGCGTGGAGTAGCGCGCATGTTCGCGCAGACGCGTTCTTGTGCGCTACCTTTTACATGTAGTCGCTTTGACGCTCTTCAGGAATTAATTGTATTGTTAATTGATTTTTACATATTATTTCAATGAATACAATGTCGATAATAGTTTGACAGCGAAAAATGCTCTGCGCTGCGCTCCATCATATTTGCGTCGGCCCTAAGATTGCAATAAAATTACTGTGAAGGATTTTTAAGAGATTTTCACAACTGTCTCTTGGTATCACAGTGGAGTTAAGGAACTCAACTGTTATATACATGTCATCTGGCAAATGATTTAATGCAATAATCTCCGTCTCTAGTCTGAGCAAAATTTTATAAGGTTACACTTTTAAGTGTTTCTCACTTTTATCTTTTTCATAGTACCTTTGAAAGCTTGGAGTAGTTTTGTATTAAACTAGCTGATGCCCGCCGCTTCACTCGCTTGTCAAGGTTTATATTTAAACCTTCCTCGAGAACGACTCTATCCATTGGTGAAAACAGCATGAAAATCGGTGCAGTAGTTTATGACTTTATCGCGAACAGACAGACAGACGCGGCAGAGGACTTTGTTTTATATTAGGTAGTGATAAGTTTACTCGTAGAATCTACCCAAATGTATAGCTACTCCTCAGTACTCATGGTTTTTACCCGCACTTGCATAACTCTTTGAAAACCTGATGATCATAACGTTACTCCCATCACAACGTGAAAAATTCACTTAAACTTGTTAGTGAATTTTTCAATGGTATCGAATTGTACACCTGTTAACTTACCTTATGTTATAACCCCAGATACATCAATAACACACTACCAACAAACCAATCAGCTAAAACGAAGATTAACTTCAACTAAATGACACTGCACCTACACAACGCTTAAACACAACCCAAACCAAAATCAGTGTATTATTCAGCATTTCTATGAAACGATCACATCGTAGTGCAGTACGCCACTACGTTTGTACGTCACTACGTTTGTACGTGGCGTATTTCCCGAGGGCACACTACGCATTGATTAGAAGGGACATTGTTGCCAATCTCACCTAAACAACCCATGATTGCGTGTACTGGGCCACGAACGTGCTCCGGTATGAAACATATATTGACTTTATATGAAGTTACCAGTGAATGGACGCAAACGCGGCATTCATAACCTGGTTTTATTTTTTGTTTGGGCTTAGGGAGCATGTGATTGTGTGGAATGAAAAACGGTGTGAATAATGTAGGTACATTGTCGACTTACTTGTTGATTATCCATAGGGGGTTCCTGCAGAATATTATCAACGCATTATAAATTAAACGCAAGTTAATGTGATTGTTAAGAAATCCAATCAAACAAAGTATCCAAGATGCTTTAAAAAAACAGATCATGTGATGTATCCCATGTGTGTGAAGTTAGGTATGCATCACATCCGTTTGAAAAATTTTCACATTAATTTTTCTACAATTTTACTAAACGCAAATCGCAATAAAAATGTTTAATTAATTTGAGGCTTAGAAGTTTTTCACAAAAACTGTTTTCAAAATCGGGTGGAACAAATGCCACAAATTGGTATTCTAATTTCTTTTTTGTATACCTACGCGACACTCGTCACTTCTTTCAACTTCCTTTTTAAAAAAGCCGTGTGTTTGATGGAATTTTTTCATCAGAAAAAAACCGCCCAAGTACGATTCGGACTCTCACACGAAGAGCTACGTACCATAAATCGAATAAAACACGTTTCTTGCATATCCCTTTAATTTTTTATTGAGGTCTTTTTGTTTGCTATTGTAGCGGGATTTTTTTTTCTTTAAGTTTATTTTACAGTCAGTTTAATGAATATCCTATAATATTATAATTTAATCGATCCATTGTTACAAAAGAATAAGATGACAAATGGTAGAAACACTTATAGAATATACTTACAGACCTTGTAACAAAGATAATTAGAATAGTCATCTAACGGTGGTCCCCAAACTAGGCAGCGCCTGTATCTTGAGGGCCTGGTTCCGTGAACTTACATTTTTCAGAACAGTTTTTCATATTAAGTATAATATTTGAAAATGGACATAAATCAAATGGGTAGCAGACTTCCTAAAAATAAAAAATTGGTAACATAAAACTTAAGACTAAAAATAAAATAATTTAGAAGTACACACTATGAATATTGAATGGAAATAAAAATACACACTATGTTAATTTAAATTGTTTACCTATTACGGTTCTTGACATACAACCCGCTGATAGTCAGACGAACGGATGGACAGGGTTCCGTTGGTTACCCTTTGAAAAACTGTACCATAATATGAACTTTAAACTCATATCAAATCCACTTTAGGGACAAGGTTTTTTTAGCTCACTTTCGACTCCTGCACAACATTTCATGCAGATGCACTGCACAACGTTTCATGCAGATGCATGAATGTTGAGAAAGAGTCGAGAATTTAAATTAACTGACAGACAAAACACAATCTACTATCTACGCAGGTTGTGTTTTGTCTGTCAGTTATTTCTTATTGGTATAATAAGATTTATATTAAATTGAAAAAAGAGTTTATTGTTTCTCCAAACAATTAAAATCGTTTCTATAAACATGTTTTATTGTTTTGGCGCTAACCAATATAATGTTCATTGTTATTCTATTAAAGAGCGCCGCCAATAATTTATAATTAAGGCCATACCCTGACCAAATAACCTTGAGCATTTTTCCCTCAATAACAGTGCAAGAGATACAATAGCAAATACGCTCAGAATTTTGAATAAAATCGTTATAAAATCTAATTTTGGTCTACCAAAATACTCATAATTAAAATGCCTATCCATTAGTATAAGTACAAAATCAAAATAATCGTTAGTTTTGGAGAAGATGCATGTTTTCAGTATTTTTTTCTTATTTCTGTAGTTTCGTTGTGAGGAGATTAATTAAACATTATACTTAGTAATAAAAAATTAAAAATCTATCATTTTGAAGCCAAAATTATGTAGGAATTTAGTGTATTTTTTATAAGTTGATACTTCTTTTAGATAACGAGTAGATATCTCCAAAAAACTGCACAAAAAACGGCTAGTGCTGCGTTTTGCTCGGGGACGCGCCTTAATGTACGTTATATTTTATGTAGCGAAATCACTATAGGTAATTGATTTTGATTGTAACAATGAAAGTTTATTAATTTCAAATTATTGAAGAAAGGCTTCCATAAATTAAAAATTAATAAACTTTTCTGAAAAACCTGAGTGTTTTGCTTTGTATAATTTATTTTATCACTACTGTTTGTGTAATTTAATTCACCTGTAGATATAAATTAGCCTAGCCGCACGGGGCACGTGGTGGATTTAGAGCCACATCTACGCACAGTTGTAAATCACAAAATATAGACATAATTCTTATCTATACTAATATTATAAAGCAGAAGATTTTGTTTGTTTATTTGTTTGGTTGAACGCGATAATCTCAGGAACTACTGGTCCGATTTAAAAAGTTCTTTCAGTGTTAGATAGCCCATTTATCGAGAAAGGCTATAGGCTTTATATCATCACGCTAAGATCAATAGGAGCAGAGCATTAAAGGAAAATGTGACGCAGACGAAGTAGCGCGGGTCAGCTAGTTTATTATAAACTTTATTGCACATCTCATAACAAATACAGGAAAAAACATGGGACATAGGATTCTTCATGTATAGGTCAACAATAATTCCCATATTTTGAGGGTGCTTTGCCATCAGAGTTGTGCGAGGTAGCTAATCGGTGCGCGAGGTAATCCCTGCACGCATCCTCGCAAGCTAGCACATCTTAATTAATCTATTTCCTTTATTTTGACTGATTTCCCGTCTTTTTTTACACGATAATAACTTAAATTAGACATCGATTTCCGAAGTTCAGGACAACTTTAATGTCAAAGATTATGCTGGTTTCCAATATTTAAATAACGCAAGACTGAACGAAATTATACCACTGTAGCACTGGGGTTAATATTCCAAGGAAGCTTTAGATATTCCATTAGACTACCTCGTTAGTGCATTGATGTAAGTGATAGCGGAAATCAATTCACACGGAGCATTTTTCACCATCACTCCGAACAGACGTTCCGTCTTTGTTTTATATGTACATACTATGGATGGTGTACACATTTACGGACATACGATTTCACGGTCGGACGCCCGGTATGTGAGACAGTCTCGGCGAGCCGGCTGCCCGCCAGCCGGATCAAGCCGGATGGAATGAATTCGTCTTACGCATGGCCGGATACCGATCTGCATCGTATAGTCGCCGGCAATTCGTGACGAGTGTGCATTGTTCTCGAGTTAACGAATTAGTCGACGATGAAGTTCTTCGATTGGTTTTGATTACGGGAGCTGAATATGGAATAGACTTTTTGAACGAGAATGTTACCTGTTTTGTGACTGTTTTTGTCTACTCCTTTGTCAGATTAAAAAGTGTACGTTGTTTTTCTTAACTATATCAGAATACGTTTACAGTATATCAAAGTGCCAATTCTACTCATTTTCACATTCGTATCTCAATCGCATACTGTCAAAAGTGTATGAAAATTGTGATTGAGATGCGAATGTTAAAGTTGATTAAAAATTAGTAGAATTGTCCCTCTAGCTGCACCTTAATATACTACTGACAATTTGATCTCCCCAGAACACAGTTTCTGGGTAACAAAACATAATCTGTGTCGTATTTTCTGTGGCCCGGAAAAACTCGGTCTGAAATGGATGGCGCACCCATCCACGTACAGTCCTCGGTCAGTGTTGCTTAACCTTTTAGATCGACGCGACAGTTATTACATTAGTTGGTGACCTTAACATAGAGTCTGTTAAAAGCAAGACAGTAGACCCTTAGCAACACCTAACGTCTCACATTCCTTCTTTCCTTTCCTGGAAACAAGAGCTCAGTCTATCAATGGCTTCCTAACAATATATATCCAGAATTCCACGAAGCAGCTTACCTATTCTCACAAACAAAGAGAGCATGCATACGATTCTCGTTATTTAGATTGAATCGAGTATGTAAATACATTTGGAAGGCGTGTAAAGCTCTTTATATCACTTCGGTTTGACGCCGACGAGACGAAAATGTCAGGCCGTGTCTATGTTCACCTATGTATAGGGTGGATAAACAGTATTCTACGTCGAGCAGATGCTGGGTTTGAACAATTTAAACGGTACAATACATTGCAGTTCGTAGCGACAAGGATCCACTGGGATTTCTAACTTGAACTGTGATGGAATGTGGAGAATCATTTATATTGCTAAAAAGTAAGTAAGAAACATTACTGACATGCTACAAAGCTTGCAAGACCAGCTACGAGGCTTACATGACGTGCTATGAGGCTTTCATGACGTGCTGTGGGCTTTCATGACGTGCTACGAGGCTTGCATGACGTGCTACGAAGCTGGTGTCACGTTGTACTAAGTTTACATATATTTCTACAAGGTTCACAATGCGTGCTACGAGAGATGTATGACGTGCTACGAGAGATGTATGACGTGCTACGAGAGATGTATGACGTGCTACGAGACTTGCATTCGGAGCTTACAAGACTACTAGGGTTGCTACTAAGGTTATATGACTTGCTACTAAGCTTGCAACAAGTGCTACGAGGCTTGCATGACGTGCTATAAAATTTACAAGACGTGCTACGAGGCTTTTGCTACGAAGCTTACAGCATATGCTACGAAACTTGCACGACATGCTACTTAGCTTACCTGACCTGCTACGACTCTGCACCGCTTTTTAAAACTCGGATTTGTATAAAATTTTGCTGCTGCCTCGAAGCTGCTAGGCCTGGCCAGAATTAAGAGTACCAAACATTTATCAGAGTGCCAGACGACCCAAGAAACCATCCTCCAACAACACATTATTGCCAATATCTCGAAGCTAGTTCGGTCGGGAATTAATACAATTCTGTCGGCTTTAACCCAGCGGGGCATAACCAACGCATGGCCGCATTGCTGGGGCGGTCATCCGTGTAAGTACCCCTTAAGTGTTAACATCATGTGTAGCAATGCCTTGATCACTGATTGATTAATTAATGGTCAGGATTGCAGCTCTCTATAATAGTATTATCTGCTCTGTTGCTACAGCTGATTAGGAGATATTGGTAGCCACAATGAGGTAATGCGTTAACAAATGTTATGTTAGTTATCAATGGTTAGATAAGCGAAATAATCTAATGATGTCCTGAATATTTTGATATCCTGATGATACAAACTGAGTGCCAATTTTACTAAATTTCACATTCGCATCTCAATCGCAATCTGTCAAAAATATAGGAAATTAAAGCTTTTTTGACAGTTTGCGATTGACATGCGAATGAGAAATTTGTTTAAAACTTGTTGTAGAATTGGCCCTCAGATCAATACAAATCATAGACAATTGCATCTGGAGCCAAGATATTTTGCTGATTCTAGTTAGGCAGATTACAAACATTT
This sequence comes from Ceramica pisi, assembly GCA_963859965.1. Classification (NCBI taxonomy): domain Eukaryota; kingdom Metazoa; phylum Arthropoda; class Insecta; order Lepidoptera; family Noctuidae; genus Ceramica; species Ceramica pisi. The sequence goes on along the minus strand of OY982544.1, from coordinate 8,618,378 downwards.
TGCTAGTAACGTTTAAGTTCTATGGGAGTCTTATGCCATTAGAAGGGTGCCAAAGAGAATTTAGACAAGGGAAAACGCTATCGACGGGGTTTTTTACGCTATAACTCTTACAACCATACGACAAACTAGTATCTTAGAAAAGCGAGTCACTGATCCCAATTATAGCAAAGTTATAAAGCTACCAAGAACCAACCCTCGCATAATCATATGTATATAATAAGGAACACATTGCCAGAATTTGATCTCAGAAGTCTTCCGCAGTATAAAACCACAGAGCACTAAAACTCCTCTAGAGACGGCATAGTCAAAACTGTACATACAAACCAAAGGTGTCAGTGAGTGCCATCGTTTACTCATGAAAAAGTCCTACCTCTGACATTTGTGACTATGACTGTAACAGCCAAAACTTGAACAGAGCTCAGCTTCATCAACATCATCATCCACAGCCCTTCTTCGTCCACTACTGAGTATTGGACTCTCTGTTCTTGTGCCAATCCCCACGTTTTCGTGCCAGCCTCATTATAGTACTACCCGCTACCGTTCACTGGTCACAGCCTTACTGCATAGGTATGGTCACCGCGGGCCTGTGGACGGCGAGCTATGGGTGGCTCGCCGTCCGTCCGTCTAGTGACGACAGGCCGTGTCGACGGCGCGTTAGTGTTCCACGCGCGCCTCAAAGAGAGTCAGCACACAGAGGGGCCCGAAAGGGCCGACGCCTGCCGGACTCGCGGGATTATTCGCAAGAGACACCGTGGCTCCGGAACACAAAGGGCAATGAAAGAACATGGATGGGTTTTAGTCAGTAGAAGTCTGACACTCCCTCCCGCCACACCCAGAGCGGGAGGAGTCATTGGATGATTTCCCATCCCTAAAAAAAAAAAAAAAGATGGTCACCGCGCCTTGCAAAGTATCGTGCTCTAATCCATTTGAGTTCTGCAATTCGTTTTCCGATGTCGAATTCTTGGAAATTCATGGGATTTTTAGACATCTACAAGCACAAGTCTTACAATAGCTAAATGTTTTAGTGGATGCTCTCCCTCAGTTCAGCATTCACCTATAATGTAACATTTCAGATACGATTTTGATCATTATTACAGTACTGCCACCGTGACTTGACGAGTATTCGCCGGTTGTGTAACATTTCAGATTCGATTTTGAACATTACATTACAATCCTGCCTAATACAATTACAGGCAAATGCTCGTCAAGTCAGAGGACTTGACGAGCATTTGCCTGTAATGTCACATTAGATTCGATTTTGAGAATTTATTTGATTCCATAATGATAGAAGACGCGGTCGTGTGCATTGACACGCTCAATAACAAGTGTAAGTTTAAATTGTATCAAAATATTTCACATCGTATCATGAAATTGGGCACTGTAATGCTTGGTTCTCTTCCCTCACAATGTAATTCATGAATCGTTTTTTTTTTTTTTTATATAAAACGTGGAAACTCTTGGCCCATATCTCACCTGATGGAAAGTGATGATTAGGCCGAAGATGGAAGCGAGTTTCACCCGGAATCCTCTTACACAGAGGAACTGGCTATCATACCTCTAACTGCCGGACCACAATAATGCTGTTAACATTGCTGTTATGGCGACAGACTTAGACATGATGGTGGTAGCTTGCCAGGCGGTCTTAGAAGAAGTCCTACCACCAACCAAACCGAGCAAAAATTTGCCCCCGCTGGGAATCGAACCCGGGACCTCTGGGTCTGAAGCAGGTGGTATAACCACTAGACCACGGAGGCGGTTAGTGTCACCTGTTTAGCACCACCCGGGGACCACGTGTAGGGATTCGCTGAAGGGTATTCTCCTACGGACGCGGGTGACTCGGCCCCCAAAAATTGTAATGCTTGAATCTGTAACATTACAGGTTGTGCACAGTAATGCTCGGTTCTCCTCCCTCGCTGATGTAATGCTCGACTCTATAACATTACATTACAGGCGAATGCCAAGTGAGGAAGTACCTTTATGTCATTTCAATCGCTGTCGTTTCCTTGTTCTGTGTTTATTACAGTTGACATCTAGAAAGTACCCTCTCAGATCGAGTACAATACGATTGCGTCCTGATCGATCGAGTTACGAGGGTTTAGACAAAGATCGACTCTCAATGACAATACGTTTTGTACGTGTATGTTTGTTTGTCGTAGACGAGACAAAGGTACGAATACGTTACTAGTGTAGTTTTATTGTAATTAATTGTGTAGGGAAAATATAGGGCAATTTTTAAAGTCATTAAGAGTTAATAAGGAAAGATGTTCATTTTTCACACACAATATATGGGAAAAAGGAGACTTAATTTTGAAAAAAGCTGGCTAAGTGAGAGTCGGACTCGCGTAAAAAGGGTCTGAACGAATTTTTTTTTAACTTGTTACTTTAACACTATAGACTTCTTATTTTTAGGTAAAGATTTATTATCTCATCTCCATTTTTTTCAAAATTTTAGAAAATCATGAATAGAATGTAATTTATACCCTTCCTGTAAGCGCTTTAATTTGATGTGTCACAAGATATTGTCAATTTGTATAATTATGTTTTTTTGTTCTAGTTTGACCCCCAAAACAAACATTAATAAATTTTTAGTATGGCGCATACTAAAACCGTGTCCGTATATGGGTCACAGAAGTCCATATGGGTACCAAATTTCAACAGAATTGGTTTACTGGATCCGGAGAAAACTGGCAACAACACTATTTTTGGCTCACGGCCACAACAAACAGGTCCAGTTCAGCCAGACAACTAATAGTTCGTTTTTAACTGTACCGTACGTTGAGTGTATGGATACAATCAGTTTTGCGCGGTTAAGTGTACCTACCGGTAAAAAATTACAAATATCATACTCAGTTAAATTGGAAACAAAAGCCAGATTATCAAACTCAAGAAAATAAGCAGGCCTTTTAATACAACAACTTAGTACAATATTATCTGTAGCGCAAACAGAATCAGACTAATATAACATTGAATGACGTCATCAGCAAACAGGGAAGGTACCCTGACAAATATTTGATCGACAATAATTACGAGCGAACTTATTTGTTGGATTTCCACGGAGGATGTAATGATTTCATTGATTGCTCGCGACAGATTGACTGTAATTTCATTTCCATTATACTCTCTACTCTTTAGTAACGGGATTTCAGGATTTAATTGACGCTTTTATTTTGTTTCGAGTGTGCGATATAATGTAATTGAACTGATTATTTCAATTTGTTGCATTGGAATTGTGCTTGTACCTTGTTGTGCTTATTACTGAAATTTAATAACGTTCTCACCATCATCGTCGACCTGTCGTTTTCAACACGACTGGCGACACGGTTGGCGCAGTGGTTGAGCGATTGACTGCTGCGCAGCATGTCGCGGGTTCGATTCCCGCACGGAACAAATATTTGTAAGACCTACAAGTATTTGTTCCGAGTCTGGGTGTTTTTCTATCTATAATATGTATGTATTTACAAAAAAAAATGTATATAAGTAGTTTATCAGCCATATCGTTACCATAACACAAGCATTAGGTTGCTTAGCTTGGGACTATATGGCGTTGTGTGAAATGTCCAAGGATATTATTATTATTAACATTGATTTGAGGCCAGCGCTGTGTGTCTTGGGCCGAGATTCTCGAACGAAAATCTCAAAATTAGTGTTGCTGCGCGCCATTGGCTGGTTAGGAGTTAACGATCAGATAAACGACTGATAAAGTACCTCAGAAAACGGGCACAGATGAGCTTTTTAACAGAGATAAACTTTTCAACAGCCAATCCCATCGGCGTTTAATTTGTGACAGGTCGTTTTTTTCCTAAACCGGGGATTTTCTGCCATAATTCTATTTATAAAAAAATCAATCCATTTATTCTGGTAACTATAACTCAATTTACACAAAAAACAATAAATTAAACAACAAATAACACAAATCAAATAATAAAAATAAACAAACTGTAAATTGAATTTCACAAATTGAATTAAAACAAAAATTAAGTTAAAAAATGACAATAAAGTAAAAAAATGTCTGTAAAACCTACCATACTTATTCACTACTTATATTATATAAATACGATGGACAAATCAAAGTCAACTACGTTTTCTATGAAAATTGTAAGTCAAGTCAGTTAAATGTTAAAACTTTATTAATCTCATGTTACCATGTCAACATTAAATACTAGTAAATGTTATTAAGAAATAATTTTAATTTATAAGTAAATAATTTTCAATCATACATTCTACAAATTGAAATATCTAGAATGTTTTAAATATGTAAATTCTTTGATCAAATATAAATTAATAATTTAAATTGGAATAAAATATTTGCTAATTAGATTCATTAGGTAGGTATATTTCGGGGTTCATCTGTGTAATTCTTTAGCGTGTTATTTTAAGTAATAATGTTTTCAGAGTTGTTTTTTAAGGCGATTCGTTTTCGTTTATTTACTCGTAATTTGCAAAACTTATAAATGATAATCAAAATTCAACGTTTGTTATGAATATAAAGCTTTTTTTATATGTAGGTATAGCAGCTAAGCCGTTGGTCCCAGCCATCATTTGTAGATCTTTGGCAGTCGTTAAGGGTTATCATAAGCCAGAAATTCTGACACCAATCTTGCCAATAAGTACCGTATTACCCAGATAATGGGTTGTGAAGGTCTGTTAGGCAGCCGCTCCACGTAAAATACTGGTATTCCGCTGACTGGAAGGCGACCTCAATATATGTAGTTGGGAAAAAGGCTAGGCAGATGATGAGTAGCTACAAACAAAACAAAACAACTTAGTCTAGTAGTGGACAGACAGTAGGGGCGTTAGGGTAGGGCGAGGTTGGGCGACGGCCCAAGGCGTCGGATTTAGAGAGGCGCCGCTAGCGGTCCACCGGGGCAGCCCGCACCGTTTTACACCCGTTCGTTGACTGGTTATTATCACTGTCGGGTGTCACCCCTAAACGGATAGCTTAATGAAACCCGTGCGAGGTGGGGTTTAAAAAATTTCGTGCTCGCTTCGCTCGCTCTGCATTCTTTACTGTCGTTTTTCAAGACCTTATCTGCGTAACTCAACAAAATGATTATGTTTATGTATAAATGATCAAAAGAAAATAATACCTTTCCAGGGAGCATGAATTTCGAGCTCGCTTGTGTCCTGCCTTCTATCAGTTAATGAATTTATTAGTACATAAAGTTACTTCTATTTAAGTTTGAATGAGACAAGAAAATAAAACCTATCCATAGAGGAATGCGAAAATTTTCGAGCTCGCTCTTGTGATCTTGTCTCTTTCAATTAATGAGCTTTCTTACATCAGTCTATAAAGTGCCATAAGCTGAGGTGGGATGCAAAAAGTAGCTTATCCAGCTAATGATGAAAAGAAAATCAAAACAATCCGAGGCAAAGTGCGAAAATTCGCCGATTGAAAAATAAAATTGTATTAAGTACTTTTTATTGATTGCTTATTTCTTTTAATAAATAGTTATTTCATTATATCCTTTGCCTTTTTGAGGCAGTTAGGGGGCGCCAGTAGTGCCAAAACCGATACTGTGGACCGTACTGTCCACTACCGGGCTAAGGCCTTCTTTTCCATCTTCCATACAACTCTGTCCTTTGCTAGTATGAGCCAGTCTCGCACCATCTTCGCCGTGGTTTGCTGGGATATCGTCTGACAACGGGACCGCATGAAAACGTTATTTGCAATATCTTTTAATTGGAGATCCTCCATTGTGCCTCAATCGGAGAACTATGGACATAAATTGTATTCTCCCCTCACAAACAGTACTTGATAAACCAGAAAAAAAGTTTCGAGTAGAACAACTTCCAGACATTTTTGCAGCTTTTAGTTGATCATCTCTCAAAAATCCTGTTTACTCAACCGACTTTCATATATATTTCTATAAACTTCCGTAAACAAACAAACAAATATATTTCTTTCCACTCTAAAAGACCTTTTAGAGTTACTATTAATTGTCTGCACTCTTTACAATGTACTGGAAAATATCCGGGCCGAATGTATAGTGCAGTAACATACGAGTCTCGGAGGGGTACTGGCGGATCGAATTATAGCTATTTGTTCTCCTCTAACGTACTATTGCACAATAACCCATGTCTAATGGCAGTTGCAGTGGCCTCCTAATGGGAATATTTCAAACTGCATTCGTTATCGTCAAAGTGATAGATACCTTGATGTTTTGACGGCGCGACTGTAAGCCTAGGTTCACACGGAATCCATAGTAACTTTGTAAATGCGAAATGTATTCTGTCTGCTGTTTACCTCTACGCGATTTTTTCTTAACAACCAATAGGGAATATGCATGAAAAAAGTATTTATGATCTGAACAGTTTATCTAAAAGTATTCGAAAATATAATACTGACAGTGAAATAAGAATCTAAATTGCTCGAAAAACGAACGAGATACAACTATTTTAAAGAAATATATCTGTCCCTCTCGTGAAAACGTTGTTTTCTATGGCAGCTGTATAGTCGTCGTGTAATTTGACGTCACATTTCGTATCGGACTTCTCTTTCTAACTGTAGTCTTTGAAGCTTTATAACTTCATAAATGCTGAAGTTATTTAAAAATTAATTTCATGAGTGTTTACTAGACCTAATAAGTTTTTTATTTTGCAAATAAAAAAATCGCATGCATATTCCCTATTAGATATGAATGAAACAAACATAATATTGACGCTTACATCACGGGAGTGGGTATGGGATAATTTTTAGCATTCACATAGGTGAAGCCGACGGCCGATCTTAGTAGAATATAAAATAATACTATTTATAATGTACACCTAATTATGTACATTGAACCAAACATTATTTATAGGGTAACACAGCGAGCGGCCTTATTGTAAAAGCGATATTTTAAAGACAACTCTTGTAGAATATAAAAGTAAGGAGGTGATACAGTACTGCAGGTAGAATTAGATAATTATGCTATTCACATTATACTGAACGTTTTTGCAGTTTTTTGAATTCATAATTCTCACGTCGCACTGGACGTTTTCGGAAATCAGCAGGCTGTTGCTGTTTGATCAATAACATAATCCTGCAAAAAACACAATGCCGTGTGAACCTAGGCTAACACGTAGTGTAATCATTTGTTTTGGTCGTTCATTGCTGAATGCTAAACTAGTTGTTGGATTTTTAAAGTGTAACGTTGACGATTTGTGCAGTCATGGCTAACATAGACATAGAATGGGAACGCTCAATCATACCCTCTCAGAGAGACTGGATCTGTGACTCACTAGCTCTTTCGTGGGAAACGTTCCACTCAGCCACAGTGCTGTCGTCTTTATACCCAAAAGCAAGAACAATGTTATGTTGCCGTTCATAAATTTTGCAGATCGGACGTCATACTGTTTCGGTAGGTACCTATAAATATGGGCTCAAAACACTTTTTGAGCCCATATTTATAGGTACCAAAAGGTAAAGGTAGGTAGGTAATTTATAGGTAAAATAGTTTTATTTTCGTATTTCCAGGCCACTGCCTGGAAATACGAAAATAAAACTATTTTGCCAGCAATAGGACATGACAGGCCAAGTGGATAGAAAAAATAACTTTTATTAGGATTATCGACGTTAATTTTTCCGAATACCTATTATTTCCAATTTTCTCAAAGGAGAAGGTGTAGGTAGTACCTATTCGTAAAACAGTGAAACAAACTGAAGTTAAACAAAGAAAATTCAAACTACGTTAAACAATTGGACACAACACAAAAACATAAGAACTTTAAAAAAATAAACAAATTAGAAACCGACTCGTTGCGAGTAAATCTCTTTAAAGCTTAAACGAACCGCGGGGCTATACAGGTGAATCTTGTTAAGCTGTTCTACTCACTTATTAACAACCTGCCTTAAAATGTACACTTTTTCATTAACCATAAAGTTCTTTAACCACAGTATATTGTAAACAAAAGGTTTATCAACATCTTGGTGCCGAGAATCGTAAAATTTGGAAGGTAGGAACGTAAATGAGATGCTTTAGGCTTTAATCACGGTTTTAAAGTTATGTTTAGTGATATTGTGTGTGTAGGAGTCTGATAAATAAACTGTTATGTTGCTTAGTGGGTTTAAAATGTGTTTAATATAAACGCAAGGAGGCAAGGATGTTTTGAGCTCGTGTGTAGTTGCCGACAATGAGGGCGCTTACTTCTTTAAAAATATCAATCATGTCGTTTCAAAACTTTGTTAAAATGTTAGTGTATATTATTTAATCAATGTTATTCTATATCAACCGTAGCTATCACACAGGTTATGTCCTAGACAACGAATGCTTGCGTATAATTCTAACTGAGACAATATGAAGTGGAGCAGACGTCATGTTGATTCAACTCAACGTAGCCTACCCTTTTTTTTTAGGGATGGGAAATCATCCAATGACTTCTCCCGCTCCGGGAAGAGCGGGAGGTAGTGTCAGACTTCTACTGACTAAAACCCATCCATGTTCCTTATGTACCTTCATGTGCCCTTTGTGTTCCGGAGCCACGGTATCTCTTTCGAATAGCCCCGCGACTCCGGCAGGCGTCGGCCCTTTCGGGCCCCTCTCAATGCTGACTCTCTTTGAGGCGCGCGTGGAACACGAACGCGTCGTCGACACGGCCTGTCGTCATAAGACAGACGGACGGCGAGCTAGCCCATAGCCCACCGTCCACAGGCCCGCGACCTAGCCTACCCTTCACTCCCTTTCCTTTCTTTGCATAGTCTTTTCATAGCTATGTTGCTTTCTTTTTCACTCAAACTACCTCAACAATCCTGTGACTAGGTTACACATGCCAAGTCAAAACCTTACCCTAAAAATCCTTTTCACAAAAAACTATCAAAATCCACTCAACCAAGAACTACGGCTAAAAAGCCACCAAAACAAAAAGCGATAATATAATAATTAGCCAGCACATCGCTCAACTTGGGTATCGGAATTTGCTGCAGGTAATGTTCCTAACTCAGTCGAACTTTCGCAAAAGTTGAGAATTCATTAAAAACAATAGCCGTTCGTGGATAACTCTCTTCTTCTCACGACCGAAGTAGTAGTAGCTTCGAAGTTCTCGCTTCATTATAATTCAGCCGGGGGCTAATGAATTTTGAATCTGGAAGAGTGCAGCTATGTCTGAGGTCGCATCCTGGAACTTTGGGTTCGCTTTGTCACTATACTTATTTTAATTGAGTTAGCTTTCAGTAAATTGTTGAAGGAACCAGTTTGGAGTAGGTACCAAGATGTACAAATTATTTTGGATATGTTGATCTATGAGGCTTGAATAAAGTCATCATGCTAACGTACTACATAAAGCTACATCTCAATTGCCAATATTTACAAACAAAGTAGTAAAGTCTAGAAAACAATAAAAATACATTATTCCAGCTTGCGTCTTCTCTTTTATTCAAAATTGAAGGCTCAAGTCAAAAGGAACCGTTTTGTTCGTAGCCAAAGTAATCTTGGTGAGTCGGAGACTTATCTGAATTGCAAATAACTCCAATTTTATCAAGAAAATGCAACCAGAGCTGCATTTAATTCACTATAACGCATTCACGAATTATGCAGTCAAAACAACGGATAGACTGTCGCAGATATGCTAAAATATAACTTAGTTGTGGTGCAGTATATTACGGACCACGCCAGGATATTTACATAAACGTTTTGTACTTGCATTTGTAGGGATAGCTGTAATTGTAATAAGCGCTAGTCGTTTTTTTTTTTTTTTTAGGGATGGGAAATCATCCAATGACTCCTCCCGCTCTGGGTGTAGCGGGAGGGAGTGTCAGACTTCTACTGACTAAAACCCATCCATCCATCCTTCATTGCCCTTTGTGTTCCGGAGCCACGGTGTCTCTTGCGAATAATCCCGCGACTCCGGCAGGCGTCGGCCCTTTCGGGCCCCTCTGTGTCCGACTCTCTTTGAGGCGCGCGTGGAACACTAACGCGCCGTCGACACGGCCTGTCGTCAATAAGCGCCAGTCTGCGATAGTATTTTTACGCTTTTCGCTATGTGAGATAACTCTTTGTGTTGCCTACACATTGTTTCGGATCAGGCCCAATAAAGTGGCTACTCAACGTAACAAGTATAAATTAATGACTAAACTTAAAATAAGCTATTTTTTTTGTTGTCACAGCAGTATACAGTAGTGCCGCGATTGTCGTTACCTTTCAATTTGAAAAAACTAGATGCAAGAAGAACTCGGCCAGTCATTGTGGTGATGATTCATGACTGCCTATTATTTTTCTATGTTTAAAGCAAGATCTTAAGCAAGTTGATGATTGAGAGAGAAATCTAAACAGGCAGACTTAAACTTTTTTCCTGTAAAAATCTCACATATATTGCTACAGTACGCCGAGACAATGACGCAACCTAATCTAATTTTAGCTTTTATTTATCTTAATATTGTCACTTATTAAATTTCAAAATTATGTAAACACCTCTTATGGTATTTCATTTGAAATTTAAGAGACGCGCAGTAATGACTCCATTCCGCGTCGCGTCATACTCGTCGTAGTCATGTCTCATTTGAGAATTTATATTAAAAATCCCAGACAGTGTCAGACAGGCCATCATTTTGCTGAATACTTTATACTGTATGACACAGGTGTATCGTACAAACGTACGAGTATATGTATGCTTATTGCGTTGACAATGATATTTTGTTTTTTTGAAAATGTATTGTACCTCTAGTCACATCTCATAAATATTTGATTGAATAGGTAAACAAGATGAAAAGAGGTTATTTTACGCGATAGTAGGGACATCTTTTACTATGGGACCAAACAAGACATCGACCAAAAAATATATCTGTTCCGGATATTCTGTCGAGTTATGGAAAGTTTTTTAATGTTTTCAGCATAGTAAAAGTGGTTCATAATGATAAGTACAACATTCGCTTTTCAGGTCCTGTAGATTAATTTACAAGAACAATAAAATGCTTTTCTTTGCAAGTGCAGAAACCAACGACCTTATCCTTTTAGATAAGATAACTTTTATCGATCACCAAAACTCAATATGGGATTCGAACACATTACAGCCCCCTTTATTTTTTTATTTTATCATATGTTCTTATAGTGGCAATACAATTTCACACTCTGTTAAATTACAACTGTATACCTATTACGGTTCTTGGCACGCTGACAGACAAACAGACGGACGGACAACGGAGACTTTGTAATAGAATTCCGTTGGGTTACCCTTTGAGTACGGAACCCCAAAAACGATATTGATCTACCGATCAAGTACGGTCGGCAACACAGCTAAGTAGCATCAGCACCTGACAATGACTCCCGAACACCGATTAATGTAAAATTAGCCTAATCTATCCCCAGTCTAGTGAGGTGCATAATGTATCTCGCTCAAGCCGGGTCTGACCGTACTTAAAGTGTTAAGCCACCATGTGATAGCAGCCATTAATAACTTACAACACTTAAACACACCTCCTTACTTATTCAGAGCTTACCTGCGTTTTATGTCATACATCTTCACACGATACACTGGCTAAGGCCTGGATTTTGAATTCCTTTGCCAACTTATGTTTAACGGCTTGTGAGCGAGTTTTATACGATTCTCATGAAGTACCTAATGCTGCATTTTTATTAATATCTGCTTTTTCTAAGCTAATAACTAAAGAGGTTATGTTTTTGTGTTTACATTTCAGTTAAAAGTTATCTCTGGACGATACGCGATAAATAAATAAATCACACGATTTCAAAAAAAAATCTTAAAGATAGACAGCTGCACTATCACCGACTCTCATTAGCTAATATTTATCTAAAAAATTTGCAAGTATCCTATAAGATAGCCGCCGGAGTGAAACCGCGGGAAAAATCCAGTAATTATAGAAAAATTTGAAACAGTATAGTTTCCAGATTAAATTTTTAATCCTTCCCATTCCAATCAGTTAATTCTCGCCTCAACAGATAGATCCTTTGTCAGCGATCTATACCGCTAAGTTCCTTAGGGGATAAAGTCGTTATCACAGTGGAAGTCCCAAACTTGGCGGCGCACCACGTCAGATTAGCGAGCTTGTTGACTATTGGCTTGACTTAATTACTATCCCAAGGAACCTGCCTATCTATAGAACGATGCAGGCAACGAATAAACAAACCCATGGTAAAGGAATTGTTTGAAAAAGTTACCGACGCTATGAAACGCAATAGGTATGAGAAGGCACACGGGTGGGTGAAAAAGAATGACACTCCTTTCCTCTCCGCCCACAACGAAAGAAGTCATTTGATGATTTCTCATCCTCAAAAAATATCTAGTGATTGAAATGTCGGCTCTTGGACAATTTATGTCGTGACCATTTAGTATTATCAAAACCCTGTAGTAAAATGAGACCTTTGAATGGGGTTTTTCCTGAACTCTTCGAGCTTCATTGACTCAGCTTCAAGACATTTGGTGATATCCTGTACAAAGAAAGATATAAAGACGCAGGCAAGAAACAAACAAAGAGGCAATTATTGGTTCAGCTGCAAAAATAGAACGCCAACAAAAACACGCATTATCTTGACGCATCCTAAAAACTCTATTACAAACACCATTTACAGGGAGATTAATGCCATCCCGAATATAATCCGAGTCAGCGGGCGGCCGAACAACCTAACAAAAACGGCAATGTTTGTACGGGCCCACAAAATGTGCCGTATACCTAAAGGTCATGAGAGTCGTGACCGTCCAAATCGGGGAACCTTAAGTTTCCGCGGAACATTTTTTGGCAACGTGGCAACCCCGAACACTCGTGACCAATATGAATGTGAAACAATTTGTCAGGTTTACCTGGTTATTTGTACAGCGCAGGTGTGGATCCGGTGAACTCGCGGCCCCTTTTCATGTAATAATAATGACGAATTCGACTTAGAGAAGACTTAGAGGGAGAACCCTCTCGCATAAGACGAAGATCTAGCTTTACTCATTTGCACGGCTTTACGTGCTTGCCGTATACCGATGGGATTAGCTGAAGCGTGTAGACTTGGCTGATAGTAACTTGTTTCCTAATTCCTATTCACATACTAACATTTAAACGCTATCCTAACACTTTAACAGCCATTCTTTTCTAGTAACCTGCAGCGTAGAATTGGAACGGAAACTAAACTAAGTTTAACACCGGCGCCGAGTGCATTCCTTTTTATTTTATGTCCTCATTATTTGACCGCAAAGTATGTTCACCTAAAACATGCTAACCACATCGCTACTAGTAAGTCTTGTGTTCCTTTACGAAATATAAACCTAACCTATTTTCTATTTTTGATATATAATGCAGGCAACATTTTTTTGAATATGTACAAGCAAAAAAAGACTAACGGTGCTTTAAAGGCAAAAAAATCGTCAACAGCGCTATCAAAAGGAAATATTCCCAAAAGGTTGGTTGGAAATTATGGCCTTTTGGTTAAAAATAGGCGGCCTTCTACCCACGTATTGAGTCCATCAACTACTTGGCGATATCAAGAAAAACTAAATAAAAACACTCAGATTCATGGACATGTATTTCAAAGGTTACTTGTCTAAAAAGCTTGCTGTAATTCAAACATCCTTAGGTATTTATGTTGGCACTCCATTAAGCTGAGAGTATGTAGCCACCTACACATCAATATTTCACTTGACCTTTTACCTTTTAAAAGGTACTGCAGCAATATATTAAAGAATACATGTCTTTGTTTTACTTTCATTTCTCAATCAAATACGAATATTTGTCCGTCCCATTTCCAGATATGAAATACCGCTCCTTTCTACATTGGGACGATCAAATATTCTTATTTTCTATGTTCTACGCATGAGCTATATTGCATTGAGTATCATGAACAGTGATATTGGAATCAGATTTCGCTCCGAGACTTGTGCAATACGGCTGTTATATTCAAATCTGCATTCCCAAACGTACTTCACATATCAGAGATTTAATAAAAATTCCCCGTATGCTGGGTCTCAGCGTCTGCTGCGTTATCTCATAGCTTCTTTTGTTTCAGATCTATGAACGACATAACTGGCGTCCTTATTAACTTTACACTTCGTACGCTGCTATTTTGGATATGGGCATCAGTCTGTCAATTTAGTATGTCACCGGAAAATGAAAAACTAAATAAGACACGGATAAATTGGAACCTATTAAATTTGGATGGGATTTATTATTTACAAAACGATTTTTTCATAATGTATCGTATAATTATAAATGGGCTAAATAATAACAGCTACACAGGTCGAACTCCAGGGTTAAGCAACCCTTGCCGAGGTTGGTCTGTGGATGGGTGACCATCTTAACATACTCAGTTTCCTCCGTGCCTCGGAAAGCACGTTAAGCTGTTGGTCCCGGCTGTCATTTGGAGATCTTTGGCAGTCGATACGGATAGTCAGAGGCCAGAAAATCTGACACTAGTCTTGCCAAGGAGTACCGTTACTCAGTTAATGAATGGGTTGTGGATGTCTGGCAGGCAAACGCTCCACGTAAAATACTAGTATTCAGCTGAATCCGGTTTAACTTCAAGCCGACCCCAAAATATTTGGGAAAAGGCTAGGCAGGTAATGATCTAGAAGTTATAATCTAGTCAAGATCAAGATCTATTACAATGTTACGGAGTCTGTCATTTTCCGCTGACATGACATAATCATACATTACTTATTTGACAGACTGAGTTGATGCCTTTCATCAACTCTTTAGGAATATTAGAAGCTTAATGGCACATTTTCAATGAAAAGACAAGTATTAATTTGAATGTTGACAAACAGACGTAAGTTGGCGGGCAAGCAATAATTTTGTAAGTATTTTTTACTAGCTGATGGCCGCGGCTACGCCCGCTTGACAAATTATAAACTAAAACCTTCCTCGAGAACCACCCTCTCCATTGATGAAAACAGCATGAAAATCGGTGCAGGTGCAGCCTTTTGAGTTTATCACAAACAGATAGACAGACGTAGATAGAGAACTTTGTTTTATAATATGTAGTGATGTCAAAAACAAACATAGAATACTTATTCTTGTCAAATGCAGAACTATGAAAACTATTGAAGAACACTATTTTTTTTACGATTATTCGTATATTTTTCAATTGCCAAATAACTTTTATTGGAGGACTAGCTGACCCGCGCAACTTCGTCTGCGTCACATTTTCCATTATTGCTCCGCTCCTATTTGTCTTAGCGTGATGATATTTAGTCTATAACCTTCCTCGATAAATGGGCTATCTAACACTGAAATAATTTTTCAAATCGGACCACTAGTTCCTGAGATTAGCGCGTTCAACCAAACAAACAAACAAACAAACTCTTCTGCTTTATAATATTAGTAAAGATATAGATTTCAAAAGAATATATCCTATGCCTGCTCGTACATACAAATCCCGACTATCCCCGCCACGTCCATACAACACCTATCTGCATGCTCAGTAGTGTTGTCACTCTCATATAATAAAAGTACAGTATTTTGCTAATCTGTGAGATAATTGCTAATTGATTAATCTGATTATTCGTGTCGAAAGTTGCTGTAGTTTGCTGGCCTTTTCTTGGGCCTAGGCTGGTTTTGGGCATGAAGGCAATGAGTTCTTCGCCTCAGTTTATTCCCGCTTGTAATTTTTCTTTTATGTATACCTAATAAGATATTAATGTTTATCTTGAATTATTACACTTTTCAAATTTCAAAAATGTAATTTTCTCCTCATCCTTGATCGCGATGTACAATATAATAAAGTTTGTTATTTGATCGACCACGTCACATTGGAACTAGTTGTACACTTTGTATCAAAGCCGTAAATCAGATTCTTTTCCTAGCCTTAAAGTCACATTGTTTTTTTATAGTTGACTATATAAGTTGATGTGTATTTTATAACGAAATCGTTCTTTGCTTTAGGTTTTAAAATATTTCAGCTACTATGTTGCTGGGCTTACTATGTAAGAGAAACAAAATTGAGCATCAAAGATTCTTTATTTACCTACAGCTAAGAAGGAATTATCGTACTTGAAAAGCGTTCAAATTAAAAAAGCAATTATCATTTTAGTGACAATAAATGTCAAAAATGTTTCAAAATGTAGGGGAATTGATGTGTTTTTTTTTTTAGCCGCCTCCCGAAATTTAAGATTCCTCTTCCAATTAATTTCCCCTCCCTTCTAACATATTCTTCGTCTGAACTGCTTGTGGCGCTGATGAGCTTCATCCGTCACAACAACATAAAACTATGAGTCGTAGCCCGAAATCTATCTGTCTTTGTAGTTGTGGTATATGTAAATTTAATGTTTTAACCATTATTATATTTATGTATTTTTATTTTTTGTTTGTTTCAGTCCAGTACTAACCCGCCAAGTTCAACTGTATCAATCAAAGATTTTTATCATATTGCTGACCAGTTTACAAAAACTTAGTCTAATGCACACTTGCTTTTCCAATTTACTTTTGACATTGGCAGAATAGTCGACATCGGCTCTACTTGCCATTAATAAAAAATAGAATAGAATAGATGTGTTTTTGACAGCGACGCGAATACAACCGCTTCTTAATTATACGAGAAATACTGATCTTTGATTATGTTTATCAAAATAAAATCAAACTTTCTTTCATTTTTTTTTCTTTTGGAAGTAGCTAATGATGATTTGGTATTTTATGAAAAAAAATAGATAAAGAGTATAATTTGACTTTCTATTAACAGCATGTATCTTAATCGTTATCATTTTCGCGGCAAATGCCTACACAAATGTATTGCTCTTCACACCATAACGGCAGAACGTATTTAAATGAAACTTGGCAAACAGTTAGACCATTTCCTGGATAAGGATAAACATAGAAGCGTTTTAAATCCCGGGAAAATGTTTCCTAGGATACTTTTGACATTTACGCAGACGAAGCCAATGCCAAACCAAAAGCATAATCCAGTTAAAAATATAATACCCATCGTCGCCTTATTTAATTCCCTACACCACAAATCTTTCAGAAACAAGCTAGAACTTGTCCCTAACGCTCATACTCCGTTCTCGGCCTATTTCACAGATTTAGTTTCAAAACAGACCGCTTGTTTTAAATTCAAGGCGCAGCCGCTCTGGCCACAGGGATTGGACGGCCGTGACATGTGCTTATTGTATTTCCTGAAAGCACCGCCAGAAGCGCTGTTTCAACAGGATTTATATGGAAATGGCTCAACGAAATTGTTTTATTTAGATAAGGAGGACTGTTAGAACTAGGGCTATTGGACTGTTGTGAATTTATAAAGTGCGTTTGTTTATAGTTACGTCACAATGAATACATTGTCAATCAAAAAAAAAGTCCAGAAAAATAAACAGCGTCAAGATCTTACATAATAATGTAAGATCTTGACGCTGTTTATTTTTCTGGACTTTTTTTTTTAATTTTTTAACATCAATACTAATATTATAAAGCAGAAGAGTTTGTATGTTTGTTTGTTTGGTTGAACGCGCTAATCTCAGGAACTACTGGTCCGATTTGAAAAATTCTTTCAGTGCTAGATAGCCCATTTATCGAGGAAGGCTATAGGCTATACATCATCATCGCTAAGACCAATAGGAGCGACGCAGTAATGGAAAATGTGACGTGTTACGCAGACGACGCTGCACGGGTCAGCTAGTTTAACTATAACTTTAGGTACATAGGGCTTCCGAATAAAGGTATACAGCAAGACCTTTCTCTTTGTTTGCCCTAAATAGTATACATGCATCGACAGAAACACTGATTCCCCTAACTCGTGTGGTTAACGTGATAATGACGGTAGTATTCCCCCAAAAAACTTTCCAGTATTCTAACATTTCATTCCCTAAATGCACCAAATAATAACTCAACTTCCTGTACATTTACACAGGAATCAGGATACTCAAACTATTAATTTAGTTAAACTACAAATTAGCATTTGTGACGAAGATACTTGTCGCAAGTTTCTACTTGCACAAGTTAAACAGAATATCCAGATATCTTCACTGAGTTCAGTTTTCCAAGAGCAATACTGCCGGTCCTTAGACATAGTGTTGTGGAAGACAGAAGATCAACTTCTCTAAATATCATCAAACATAGTTGTTTCTCCTTGAAAATATAATGTTATAATAACAGGTAGATACTCGTACTTATAAAGTAGGATCATGATATATATTATTATCCATTGTAGTTGATCAAGTAATTTTCTTCTGTGATTTTTTGTATGGTATTCATATTAATGGAAGGAGGCTAGCGGATTTTGGCCAATACTACAAATAGAATAGACAATAGACATTGAACTGGTGATGATTAGCAAGCAGTATTACTTATTTTACCCGACTGTGTGAGGCAGGTCACAAATGATGCTTAAAACATCTACGTGTCAATGAAAGTAAACCTTATCATCTGCCTAGCCTTTTTGCAACTATATTGGGGTCGGCTACCAGTCAAACTGGATTCAGCTGAATATCAGTATTTTACGTGGAGCGGCTGTCTACCAGACCTCCAAACCAATTAACTGCATAACACAGTACTTCTTAGCAAGACTGGAGTTAGATTTGTAGATATTTGGTAGTCGTTACGAATTGCCAGAAGCCAGTACTTCTGGCAATACGTAACGACTACCAAATATCCACAAATGACAGTCGGGACCAACGGCTTAACGTTCTTTCCGAAGCACGGAGGGAACTCGGTATGATAAGATGGTCACCCATCCACAGATCTACTTTGGCAAGAGTTGCTTAACCTTGAAGGACGACTTTTTTATTATTTATTTATAGATTATGATTTCAAACACAATGTGAAATGTTCGTGGATAAAATAAATTGACCCGTATGACTATTATTCTTAAGCCACGATTTCCCCCCATTGACAGTAAACATATTATTAAAAAAATACTGTGGCGCATAAATCTTCATGGATTGTATATGTTCTTAAGAAACCAATTACCTACTGCGCGTCATAGGATTCCGTGGTGAAGCCAATAGAGTAACACTACTTTATTATTCTGGGAAATCCTCAGCAGTTCAAGGATTGATTTGATCCTTGGGAGATCCATGAGTATAGGACACCGGGTTCGCGCCTTATTACATGGGCTTATATTGGCTGAAATGAAAAACGCACCGAGGTGTCATAAAAGAAATACTGAGGCTTCATGAGGAAAACGGGCAGATGTGACATACGTGAACAAGGTGGGGTACTAAAACATAATAATAATAATGTTTTCCAAAATAATTTTTAGAGTTCCGTACCCTAAAGGCAACCAACGGAACCCTATTACGAAGCCTTCGCTGTATCTTGAACTGTAATAGGTAGACAATTGAAATTTTCACAAATCGTGTATTTCTATTGGCGCTACAACAACAAATAATAAAAGTTAAGGGTCACGGTACGGAACCCTTCGTGTGCGAGTCTGAATCGTACTTAGCCGGTTCTCGTTTTCCCTTTATTGTTTTTAACTAGTCTTCTTACTCAGAACAATTATTTTCTGACTAACTCGCCACACTATTCCAAAAACCGCAAGTCAATGAAGCTCGAAGACTTCAGCAAAAACCCCATTCAAACGTCCCATTTTATTACGGGTTAGTGATACTAATAAAATAGTCACAAAGTAAGTTGTCCAATAGCTGACTTTTCAATAGCGAGATCACTTTTCACTGAAAAATAAATGTGGCCGTTTGACGTGGCTTTCAAAACGTCGTATTAATAATAAAATTAATAGTAGTATCAGAATAATGGAAGTGAATGCACCTGTGTTTGCGTACATAATATATTTTGTGCACTAGAATATGTCCCACGCCGATGGCTATTCTCCGTTGAGAATGGCTGGCATGTCCGAAATCGGTCAGGCGGACTATATATTTTTATACCTCACATAAAGCTATCTAACGATTCAAAACAGCTCAAAGTTTATTCGAATTTAATTTAAAGCATTTTTTTTAATTGGTCCTTCTGCCCATAATTTCTCCACTAGCAACCTCCACCCGGTCCTATCTGACGTCACAAACAGCCTGGAGTCTATCTTAATTAACCCGGGGAGCCCGATTATTAATTCCCAGCAATTTAGCAGTTGAAGGAATCCCATCGCGCCATCGACCTTTGTACCGAGATCGGAAACACTGGCCAAGTATACCTACAACCTCTAATGAATCTTTGATATGCTTGAATTATAATACAATCCTTCAGAATTGTACAAGTAACGTTATTAGTTTTCAAACTAAAGAATGCAGAGTGATTTTTGTTTTTATTTGCTATTCAGGGAGTTAAATTGTGTGTCGTGTATAGCATGCATAAACTCTTACACTTTTCTTTCTTTCAGAAACCACTTTGAGTAAAGTACAGAATCTCTTAAATTTTATAGAGATTCCATTCAAACAAGTATTATAAATGCTAATATAAAATGACTGTTTGTCTGTATGTTATGTTTTCAAGCTTAAACTGCAAAACCAATGCTCGATATTAAGATAGATTGAACCTTAGAGAAGGACAAAGGATTCGTTTTATCTCAGAATTAGGTTCACTTAGGATAATTTACGAATTAGCGTCGTTCATATATATTGTACTATTAATGCTAAACATTTATTTGAAGTGATGATTCATGTAAATACGAGTTAATACTAATTATATTTTACCCATACACAGATATTCCTAAAATATCGTAAGCCTGGAACTGGAAGTGGTAAGACTGGGTGTTAAATACGCAGATGTCACAAATAAAACACTATATCCAACTCTGCCTCAAAAAGAATCAGCACAACCACAAACAGAACAAGTACCACCGACAACAGGCGGTCTCACACTAGAGGGCCTCTTCCATATGCAAACACAAATGCTACAGACACTGATGATGCTGATGGGCACTTGAAATAGGATACACTCGCATCTCAATGGCTAACCATGAAAGTAAGAAAATACGAAATATTACACCTGAACACACAAGGAGTAAGAAACAAATTTCAAGAAATTAAAGCACTAGTCGATAAATATAGACCGGCTATAATTATACTGAACGAGTGCAAGATTGACTTTGAGACACAGCAATATAATATAAAAGAATACGATAAACTCACCCACACATTGAAAAAACACTTAGCCACTGCCATGTATGTACAGAGGGGACTAAGGTGGGCCGAAACGGAAGTTACTCCAGGCTGGCATGATGAAAACAAGAAGATAGAAGGCATAGGTATCAAACTTTTCACTAACAACGCAACTGGACAATATATCAAGATCAAAGGAATATATATCCATATTCCAAATCAGCACCATGCTAGAGAAGAACTGGAGGATACCCTAACCGACGAGCCATCCATCATCATTGGCGATATGAACTTACGTATGCAAACCCTCGGTCACAGTAGGAACTCAGGCCTCGGCAACATTGTTAAAAAAGCAATGAATGACGGAATTTGCTCGCTGAAGCACGCCGATGCACCATCTAGACCTTTTAGCCGAGGTAATACCATCCTGGACCTGGCATAATAACACACCAACAACTAGAAGCGCAAGCCAAACAGTTAGAGAGCGTTGGTTCCGATCACCTCCCTTGGTTGCTAACGGTGAAAATCGAACACAATATTGAGGAATACCTATCCCGTAACACAAAGAAAATTTATGAGGACGAAAAACTGAGAGCCTACCAACAGACAATGTGGGAAGGTCTCAGCGACCTTAACAAAGAAATTTAAACAGAAGCCGATTGCGAGAAGTATGTTGAAATAATAGAAAATGCTGTTGTTGCAGCCCTTGACACTCACGCACCCCTGAAAAGTTCAACAAGGCAGGAACGACTACCGAAGGAAGAAAACGACAAAATAGACTTTCGAAACAAACTAAAACACACTGTATGGCAAGCGAGACACTGCAGCCCCGGACTCCAACGCTAAACACGTACTCTTTACAACCAAGCTAAGAGAGAAACTGAAAAAGTGCTGAAAAAATACTCGGAAAAAGGCTGGCTCAACAAACTTCAAGATCCACAGGATAACAGGTCACAAATGTGGCGCATTCAACGAAACTTGAAGAAGCCGATCGTTAAACTACCAAACAGCACGGGATGCAGTACAGAAATAGAAACGATCGATAAGCTCACCGATACAGCCATAATTAGAGTCCAAAATATCGAAAAATGATGAAGGTTCTGAAAAGACGACACCGTTCCAACCACTCGATCTAACGTCAAAAAAAGAAGTGTAACTTGCACTGAGCAAATTCAAAAACAAAAAGTCACCAGGGCCAGACGGAATAAAAGCAGACGCCCTTAAACTTGGGGAAGAAGTCTTCATTGAGGCATTTGTACCTCTTACTAACTTTGTATTGTCCACAGGCAGGAGTAAGCGATGGAAAACCGGCGCGTGCATATTCCTGCACAAGGCCGGCAAAGATCACCGTCAGGCAGCATCGTACCGCCCCATCACACTGTTCAACATCATGGGCAAGCGACTGATACTGAGTAGACTTACGGCTACGGTCAACCGGCTGCAACCAACATTACAACACGGCTTCACAAGGGCAAGAGGTACTGCAACCCAAATTTTACGTACCGGAAAAATCATCACTGATGCGCTAGCCACGGAAACCAGCGTCTCTATGATATCTACGGACCTATCAAAGGCCTTCGACTCAATTAACCACAAGGGCCTGATCAAAAAACTTCAGAATCAAGACGTCTCCAAAAACATCATTAAAATAATTGAGAACTACCTCGAAGGTATAAATCTGAGAGGTAGATTCAGAACTACTATAACCGAAGACAAACCGGTACCACATCAGAGGTCTCAAACTCTCACAGTACGCGGATGATCTTTGTATTCTCAACGGAGCCACAAACCCAGATCACGCGACTATGCGTGCTGAATGGGCAGCAGAAGCAATCGTTGATTACTACACGAGATGGGGTTTAAAGTGTTACGAGAAAACAGAATGCATTATGTTCTCGAAAAAGAAAAAATACCGGCCGACGGTGAAACTGAAACAACAAACGTTGCACTATCAAAAGCAGATCAAATACCTCGGTGTTATCTTCGACAAACACATGAAGATGAACCAGCACACTGAAATGGTCGTCAAAAAACTGAAGCTAGTCAGAGGAGCCCTCGGCCCAATAATAGGATATAATGCAAAGACAGAACTAGACAAGAAACTGGCCATCATTCTCATCATCATCTATGGAGTGGTGCAACTGCTCTCAAGGTTCAGCGCAACGAACCTAAGCAAAATTGAACGCCAATACAGACTGGCACTGAAAGATGCCGCACAACTACCAAGACGAACACCCACGGAAGCAATATGGGAGATGGCTGACATAGAAGCCTGGCACCTACGCGCCGAGGACCTTAACACCAAGATGTTGGAAAATATTGCAAAATTAGAAATAGAAGATCTTGAAACCCCTGGAGACGCTTACCTAGGGCACGGCAAATTTAACCCATTTGGGGTTAATCACAGAATAGGCGATATATTTTATGACCCCAATAAAAAGGATACAAGCGTTGGCCTACCGACAAAACGAAGGCCCCGCGTCCCCTTAAATTAAAGTGAAAAATATCTCAATGATATAGACTAAGCACACAACAAATAAAACACGTAATCTGTTAGTATAGTCTCACACATTACGAATAAACAGAACACAGCAAACATAGATCCGTCAGGACATAAGTTAGCTGACTTACCTTTGCACGGCCCACCGGCCACAGAGACATTTTTGTAATACACTAAGGGTGAATTCGACCAAATTCGAAATAATACGCGAGTGAGAGAATAATACCAGGATAATTTTACTCTCAATACTTACTCGAGGAGTAATATGATTTACGTTCTACCACACTATACCTAGATTAAAATTATTCTCGTCTAGTTACTCTTTGGTTGTCTTTGGCATTGAATGGGATTGAACGAATGAAATGACCTAATAAATAATGCTACTAAACGAAGAGGACATTGAGACTGCACCTACTGTACTTGAGCAAAGTCTATTATTTTTGGTAGATTTAAACGTCACTTTCTTGACTGTCACTGGCAGAGTAAATTTTCTTGGTTGCGACTTTTAAAAATAGAATTGATTTATTTGGCGAAATTGATGACTGTGCACGTGGTGATCTTCGCTATCGGATTCTTCGATCATATTTCTAAAACGTTCCATTATGGCGAGGTTTTGATTGAAAACCACACAAAAGCAAAGAATATCAACACGGACGGATGATTTTTGACAAGGAAATGACAAATGTACATAACCTAACATTTCAGCATTTCGTTTCGTTATTCCCAGTTAAAGTATTTACTCCACCAAAATCGACCGTATAAAAATTTACTCTCGTATAGTGACTTTAGCCACGGGTTAATGTTTGGTAGAACGCAAATTGAGCTTGCTCTCGAGTAAATAGCTATTTATAATAAGAACAAAATTTACTCTCGTTTGGTCGAATCCGCCCTTAGTAGGCAAATAAATGTTATTCTGATTCTGATTCATGAAATTATGTTAAGTTAGATTGGATATTAATAATAGTTTAGATTTCCAATTTAAGGAGTACTGTTTCCTCAATGCTTGTAATGCCGAATTTGGTCTTTGTAATATAAAATTAGTAACGATTGTTACTAAAATTATATTTCAGGAAAGTACATTCCGGCTACACACAGGGATAAACAAGCCGTTGTGTGATTCATTATGCAACCGATAGGGTTAAGCACCATCACCACTTATGTTTCTGGTTTCCAAACATCCAACAGGTTTTTAGTTCGCTGCTAGTTGTATAAATGGCGTCGCGGTTATTTTGTTTGCGATGCATATTTATAATATCCTTATAATAATAATATAATATCCTTGGACATTTCACACAACGCCATAGAGTCCCAATCTAAGCAACCTAATGCTTGTGTTATGGTAACGAGATGGCTGATAAACTACTTAAATACATTTTTTTTTTTTTGCAAATACATACATATTATAGATAGAAAAACACCCAGATTCGGAACAAATACTTGTAGGTCGTACAAATATTTGTTCCGTGCAGAAATCGAACCCGCAACATGCTGCGCAGCAGTCAATCGCTCAACCACTGCGCCAACCGTGTCGTCAAAATTTTGTGTCGCCAAATTTATTTCGTTAGTTTTTTTTTATGGCGGCATAATGCCGCTACAGAATGTAGGAAAACCTGTAAGAATTTTGTTGTGTTACTCAAACTCAAACTCAAGCATTTATTTCAATTAAACCATTTACAGGCACTTTTGAATTGTCAATGTCGGTCGGTCCAAAAAAGAAGATGAAGCTATTTGCACGTTCCAAAGCGATTAGATCTCTATGGAAAGAACGTGCAAGAAAATCCACGGACACTCTTTTAAATCAATTGAAGTGTCCAACAACATTATCTTAAACTTAAACGTTAACTTGCTTGCCATCGAAATTTAATTATTTCGGAATCCTTTGAACGCGCGTCCGACTCGCACTTGGCCAGTTTTTTCAATACAGATTTAATACTGGTGTCGGTACGGGGGTAAGTGACTACTCGGAATATTCATTGGGCTTATAGCGTGTTTCCTCCGCGTCTCGCAAAGCACGTTAAGCCGTCATTTAAACATCTTTGACAGTCGTTAAAAATAACGCTAATTTATTTCAGAGTACATTTAGGTCTTAAGATAAAATAGTTTCACATACACTACCGTTGCCTTGCCTTGTTACCGTTGCGTTACGGATAGTTAGATGCCGGCAAACCTAACACCAGCCTTGCCAAGGTATGTAATACGCATTTGCTGAGTTGAGGAGGCCAGTACGCAGTCGCTTCATGTAAAATACTGGTATTCAGCTATATCCAGTTTGTCTGGAAGCCGATCCCAACACAGTTGGGAAAAGGCTAGGCAGGCAGATTGGGTATAATTTAAACAAAGAAAATTATTTGACCCTATTGCAGGCAACGAACCTGCCCACTTTCTACCGTGGGTACTGAAAGTGCGGCCCTGGAACGCAAAGTGTATTAGAAGGTGCACGAATGTGTTTTGGTCAGTAAGAGTCTGACTCTCCCCCCGCTCTGCTCAGAGCTGAAGGAGTAATTTGATAATTTCCCATCCTTAAAAGAAAACAAAAAGCTACTGAAAGTGAACTTTAGGTCACGTTGAGAGAATGATTATGATACGATCATCCAGTCTGCTACTAACAAAACTACTGACACACTGCGACCACCATTCCTTGTAAAGAAATATTTGGTAACTTCATTATAGCTGAACAAATTATGCATTATTCCTGGCAACATGCATGAATAATGAGAACTGTATACAACGAGTTTCGACCCCAACTAAGGAGGTTCTCGTTAGGCAGTTGAACCAACTTGGCTTGATTAAAAAAGCAACACTTCTGAAGTTGGCTCGTATTACAATCCTGCCACACATTCCCAACTGTTTCCCACTGCAACTCCTGAAAGCCAGAACCAACAGTGGCGACCACCAGAAAAACGCCAAGCCAATGAAGGTCGACGAGTCCCAGAGAAACGATTGAAATGTCTTGAATCCCGCAACGAAATTAATCAGAAAATTACACCGGGGAGTAGGAAAAATTTATTTCCACTTAGCTCGTATTTTTAGGAGGTTCCTCTCTTTGAAATAGGTACACTGGTCGAGGATAGTTTGGACCCTGTTCCCGAAACCTGTGGGTATCTGTTCTAGGGCTCCGAAGTAAAATAACGAACCCTTGTAGTTTCATAATTATATCTGTCCTCCGTCCGACCGTCCATCCGCGGTTTTACTCTACTGTTTATGTCACGAAGCTTAGATTTTTTTTTCTAAATACCGTCGTGTGTACCATCGTTGGCTAGTCCTCCATCCAATTTTCGATTAGATAGTATATTTTATAAAATTTTGGCATGGTTCTTATATAAAAAAAAACCGGCCAAGTGCGAGTCAGACTCGCGCACCGAGGGTTCCGTACAAACCTGTAGGTATATAAGTAAAAGTTATGGTATTTTTATTGCTAAATGAAATCCATAACATAACAATGTGGAAAGCTGACGACGGTACCTTGTCAATACATATATGAAAACATTATGTATGTTCGGAAAAATCTTCATCTCTTTAAGAAGAGAAGTGATAGACATAATTTTAATACTAGAAATAGGCACAATTTGGATCAATCTCGGTTTAGATTGGCTAAGGTACGAAATTCTTTTATGGGGAATTGTGTAAAATTTTATAATAAAATACCACTGCGGATTCTACAACTGAACGAGACAAAATTTAAAACATGCATAAAACGCACACTATGTAGACAAGCATATTATAAATTAGAGGATTATATCCTTGATAAAAAAGCTTGGCTTAATGCTGGTCCTGCTCCACAGTCACAGCCACTTGGGTCCACTAATTAGTTTTCTTTTATTTTATATTTGGAAGAGATGCTCTCCCTTTTATTTTTATAAACATGGTTTTTTTTTTTTTTTTTTTTAAATCGTACTTAATTTTTTTTTTTCGGAGTAAATGTTTAATCTTTTTATTTTTAACTTTTGAAAAGTTATAGTATTCTATAACTTCGAAGCATTTTTTATTTATTTTGTAAATATGAGTACCACGTGTAATATAATGTAGGTAACTGTTTTTGTTTTTTTTTTTTTGACATGAACGAGCATGGCAATTGAGAGTTTGTCATGCTCACTCAAATGTCTCGCTGATGGTGGCACGTGTGTTGGGTCATTCGGTTCCCTTCAATATGGTTGAGCTGAGTAGTGCTGATCCACGCGTCATGTTCGTGAACGGGCGCCATCAGTTGAGACTGGTCATCTCTCAACTGCCACTAGCTTATTTTAATTTTATTGTTAATGTAATTTTTAATTAGCATTGTTCTCATATATTAGAAGTAATAAGACATGTAACCAGAATTTCTGTAATACATAATCATGGTTTAAAAGAGTGTCCATGGAGTTTCTTGCACGTTCTTCTCCATCGAGATCTACTCCTTGGAATGTGCAACTAGCTTCCTTTTTCTGACTGACCGACTTATTGACAATCGCATAACAACGTTTGCTGGGTCAGCAAGTCTAATATATAAAATTCTCGTGTTGCGGTGTTTGTTTCCAAACTCCTCCGAAACGGCTGAACCGATTTGCATGAAATTTTGTGTGCATATCGGGTAGGTCTGAGAATCGGCCAACATCTGTTTTTTTTTTTAATCGCTGAACAACGTTTGCTGGGTCAGCTAGTAAGTTTATGATTATTAAAAAAAATATACTATGTGATGTAACTAAAAATTTAAGATTTTCGGAATTTTTCCTATATGTGTACTTTATAACGTTGCTTCATGCCAAATTTCAAGATTCCAGGTCGTCTGGAAGTATCCTTTAGGTTTTGATTCCCTTGCGAGTAGTTGCGAGTTTCAAAATATGCGGCTTTAATTGCTGTATCTTTTGATTGCGTTGACGTAGAAGTTTGATTTTGTTACAGCTTAAAGATATTATAGACTTGAGTATTTGTTAAGAATTTCAATATAATACCACTACGCGTTCATGAGTAAAGGGGTAATAAGTTTAAAATTATTAAAAATATTTTTATTATATGATGTAACTAAAAATTTATGCTTTTCGCAATTTTTCCTTTATCTGTGTTATAAGACGTTGCTTCGTACCAAATTTCAAGATTCTGAGTTCACGGGAAGTACCCTGTAGGTTTTGATTCCCTTGCGAGTGTCGAAAATTTGCGGCATAAACGGGAGTATCTTTTGATCGCGTTGACTTAGAAGTTTGATTTTTTCACAGCTCCAAGAGACCATAGACTTGAGTATTTGATATGAATTTCAGCTTGATACCTCCACGCGTTCCTGAGAAAAAAGGTCTTGACAGACAGACAGACAGACAGACAGACGGACAACAAAGTGATCCTATAAGGGTTCCGTTTTTACCTTTTGAGGTACGGAACCCTAAAAATATTATTTTGATTCTAATTACTCAAATGTTAATGTTTAAATGAATAAATGTTATTGTTTTTAACTATAAATAAACATTAAGAGGAAATTCATGAAATTGAGGATAATAAAAGCAACAACGCATGCATTCAGTTCAGTTTTGTTTTGTACTTGTTAACTTCAATTACTAGTTGCAATATTCACAATTTAAACGAAGCGTCATATTAATTTAAATTATAATTATTTTTACTTGTTTTTTTTGTGTTAGTGTTATAAAGATAATATTCATGGTTTAAACTTCATTTATGTGATACTCGTATTATAACAGACAGTCAAAAGCCAGAAAATCTGGCACCAGTCTTGCCAAGGAGAATCGTGTTACCCAGTTAAGGGTTTGTGGAGGTCTGGTAGGCCACGTAAAATACTGGTTTTCAGCAAAATCCGGTTTGACCGGAAACCGACCCCAAAATAGTTTGGAAAAGGCTAGGCAGATGATGATGTATTATTTATGAAAAGATGTATAAAATAATATGTCTAGTTATATATCTGGCTATAAGTTTAGCTGCAGACGTGACCGTTTATATAGGTAACACTTACTCATTTTTGTGCACTGTAATTTGTGGGTTAATTTATAGTTTGATTTGGTGTGTCACTAATTCATTCTTTTTCAGGACGTAATACTGAACCAGTCAAAATTACTGAATTCCCATTAAAGTTTACGTATGACTTTGATTGCGTCATGAAATTATTTATAAAAAACATATCTCCGAGTGTTACTGTGGTTAACGTAACATATGAAACAGGTATTGAAATCCGTTTTTTATCCCTTCCTAGCCGGAACCGTCTCTCTATGTTTTTTACCAGAGACATGATTTTAGGAATTAAATCATGTCTCCAATAAAATAATCAATTTAGTTCAAACGTTATATTGACAAATAAAAACCGGTCAAGACCGAGTCGCACTCGCACACCAAGGGTTCCGTGCCATCATATAAAACGTGAAATGTGTTTAAATTTTTATCGGCGACGCCTATATTCGTCAGAGAATTTTAACATAGCATCGTATATTTCAGCTTTAGATCAGCGCTTTCTCTTGACCGCTAGTGGAACTAATGTAATTTTTGTTGATGATTTCTGAAAGTATGCTATTTAATGAGAACGTTTTATTAAATCTTTGTCTAAACTTCTATCACAAACATAATATTCAAATTTTCTCTTTTCAAATTTTGGAGATAAGGGGGCAAGCCGTGTCGACGGCGCGTTAGTGTTCCACGCGCGCCTCAAAGAGAGAGCCTGCCGGAGTCGCGGGATTATTCGCAAGAGACACCGTGGCTCCGGAACACAAAGGGCAATGAAGGAACATGGATGGGTTTTAGTCAGTAGAAGTCTGACACTCCCTCCCGCTACACCCAGAGCGGGAGGAGTCATTGGATGATTTCCCATCCCTAAAAAAAAAAAAAAAAAAAGGGGGCAATGGTCAATTTTTTTAAATTTTTCGTCAAAAGTCGTAAATCACGCGGCCTTAAAGACCCATTTTAAATGGTTAAGAACCCCTTTCAGTCGCTATTACAAAAACTATAGAAATTATTTTTCCAAATCTTTACTTAGTCTTCTCATATGTTTCAGATGGCGAAACGTACAACGCGGAAAACAAAATAGAACAATACGGTTCTAGAAAACATCAAAAATATTATATGTTCGGTCCGGTTAACCGTTCAACCGTTAAATTTTTGAAAATAAAGCTACATCTATATACATCAAAAAATGGGTACTCATCAGTACTTGTTGCGGAAGGGAAGGATCACTCTAAATTGACAAACGAAGAGACTAAGGAATTTGCTCGTAAGAATTAAAACATAATGCTTTATGTAACTGCTAGTTGCTGTGACTCTACCGCGTGTATCTGACATCGACGCACAAACGATTTTCATGGGTCCAGGGCATGATTCTGGACACCCTAGACTAAGAATTTTTCGTCGGCTTTTTTCTCATTTTTTTCAAGGGTTTTTTTTTTACTTTAGACTGCTTATAATCGTTATTCTGACCTAACCCAATCAGATTTTCAATAAAAAAAATAATTAATTTACTACTTTCACTAAAAAGAGCAATCTGAATAAAACCCTAAATAGATATCAGCTCAGCTGAGCTGATACCTATTTGTGGTACTCTTGAAAAAAAATAAAAAATGAAATAAGAACCGACGAAAAATTCCAACACTGGGGTGTCCAGAATCATGCCCTGGACCCATTGAAATCGTTTGTGCGTCGATGTCAGATACACGCGGTATATAAGTAAGTAATTAATAATGGTTAAGTAATTAATAATGGTTTTAACAATCTTGGGATCCTAGGTCCCAGTCTTTTGATAGGCGGAGGAAGGGCCAAAGCCAACTCGCTGAGGCCGCGTTAGATATTTTAAATTGATTAGGATGGGGCACTGACCGACGATTATACCTGACGGGCCCTGACCTATGCTAGAAAATATACCCGAGGACTATCCATATTGCAGAATATAGAAACAAAGATTTATTATTTCCGTATGTATTTATATATATTTTGTATTTAATTTTCAAATCTTAAATCTCAAATCGTTTATTGCAATCCATTATGTACACATACAGGTGGTAAAATTAGTAATTAGAAACAATTATGGATCCTGTCGGGCACAGCAAAACTTTAAATAATTATGAGAGAAGAAGAGCGCTGTTTTTAACTATTGTTATTTTAAATTTGTTATTTTTGATTTTCCTTTAAAAATGTTAGTATTTCCTGTTCAACTAGCCTTAAATTAGCCTTAAATTTTTAACTAGCTTTAGGCAGTCAACACGCTAATGAGATTGGTTTCTTTTACCTTACAGGTTTTGATTACTGCAGAAGCAAAAGCTATAAGCTAGAAGTAGATTTGGGAAATTTTTGTGATGGTAAGGCTTATTCCGCACGCACTACCCCTTTCTAACCCTCCCCCTTTCTTTTTTTTACTTAATATGAATAAACATATTCATATTAATGTTTTTTTTTATTATGAATACGTTTATTGTAGATACAGTAATACTTTACTGTCGACTGTTCACGTGACCAGTGAGACTGGGCTTTCCTTCGGCCAAAAAATAAGCATTGCCATTTAACGCGCCAGTACCGTTCTTGTACGGCACTTTTGTCATTGTCAGCTATCTGGTTGTTTTTTTTTGGGGATAAATATAATGACCACCATAAAATGCTTTGATACCCTTAGTTTTGTAACCAAAAATATCTACTTAACACCAGAAAAATAGTCACGACTCCACTTTAAATTGTATTCGACCACCAAATTTAGTAAATGATCACCAAATAATCTTAGCGAGCAAATTAATATTCAGTTAGTATAATATTCAAATTCTATAGTAACGTGTCTGCGTCAGATCCCCTCTATGGCTGGTGAAACATGTGGGTTAGGTTAGGTTGGAACCATGACCATTAGATTGGTTTAATTTTGGTGATCATTTACTATTTTTGGGTTACTCATGATTTACTTGGAGTCATTTTACTTAAATAGGATAGCAAAGTGTTAAAACTTTGGTTATAATTTTACATTAAAATGCGAGTTTCATTTTGGTGATCATTTGCTACTTTTGTCTGCTATTTATAATAATAATAAGTCTTAGAGTCAGGGTCACTGCCCCAGTTCCTAACTACAGGAATAACTCACCTGCTCCATAAATCAGGTAGTACCGCGGAACCTAAAAATTATAGACCGATCACGTGTTTACCGACGGTCTATAAAGTTCTTACATCCATTTTGAGAGCTAAGATAAATCATCATATTGATAGTAATTCAATTATGTCTGGCTCTCAAAATGGATGTAGGAACGGGTCCCGCGATACTAAGGAGCTGCTCCTCATTGACATTGCCATTAGCCATCAGGTTCGTCGTTCCCGAAGGGATCTGTCGACATGCTGGATAGATTATAAGAAGGCCTATGACTCAGTGCCACATGCATGGCTCATGAGGGTGCTGGAGCTGTATAAAGTTAATGCAGTTCTACGCACCTTCCTGATGTCGTGTATGGGGCAGTGGAGGACGGTCCTTCGCTATCCAGGGTGTCGACAAACCCAGGTGAACAGCGACCCGATAAGGATCGAGCGTGGCATATTTCAGGGCGACAGTCTGAGTCCACTGTGGTTTTGTCTTGCCCTCAACCCTCTCAGTACATTGCTGGAGGGTTCGGGGCAAGGCTTCCGGTTGAGAAGAGGTGGTCAGGTCATATCGCACCTCCTTTACATGGATGACTTGAAACTATTTGCTCCTAACAACTTGCAACTGATGAAGCTACTGAAGGTAACAGAAAACTTCAGTAGCGCCATCAGGATGGAATTTGGTGTGGATAAATGTACGGTCATGCATGTAAAGCGAGGGGAAATTATGGAATCCGTGGGAACACAACTCTCGAATTCTATACACCTAAGGTCCCTCTCCTCAACCGAAAGTTACAAGTATTTGGGTATGTCGGAAGCGTTAGGCATCAATGCTGCTGATATGAAACAATCGTTGAAGGAGGGCTTCTTTGGCCGCCTGAATAAAGTACTTAACAGTCTTTTATCAGGCGGAAACAAGGTGCGCGCCTTCAACGGTTGGGTCATGCCGGTTTTGATGTACTCTTTCGGCATACTCAAATGGACTCAGACAGAACTTGACGCCCTGGATAGAAGGGTACGCTCACTGCTTACCGCAAATCGGATGCATCACCCACGGTCATCGGTAATGAGGCTGTATATCCCGCGGAAGTGCGGGGGTCGTGGCTTCTTAAATGCTAAGACCCTGCACAACCGTGAGATATGCAGCCTTAGGGAATACTTCCTAGAGGCCGACGTGGGTATGCATCGAGATGTGGTAGCGGTGGACAAAGGCCTTACTGCGCTCTCCTTGGCTAACGAGAACTGGCGCAAACCTGTGGTATTAGATACTAACGACTGCAGGGAAGTATGGCAGAGCAAGGAGCTTCACGGACGCTTTTATCGGGTCCTACATGGGCCCGATGTAGACTTTTTAGCGTCCGTAGCCTGGCTGCGTTTTGGTGACCTCTTTGGGGAAACCGAAGGTTTTGTCTGTGCGATCATGGACGAAGTTATGATGACGAACAACTACCGGAAATACATTGTGAAGGACGGTACGGTTGACATATGTCGGGCATGTCACCGATCCGGGGAATCCATCCGCCACATTATTTCCGGTTGTTCTAGTCTGGCTAACGGAGACTATTTGCACAGGCACAACCTTGTTGCCAGGATCATTCACCAGCAACTTGCTTTGAAGTACAATCTTGTGGAAGCGGAAGTACCGTACTATAGGTATGTGCCCGACCCAGTTCTCGAAAATGGCAATTGCACGTTGTACTGGGATCGGTCTATCATCACTGACAGGACTATTGTTGCTAATAAGCCTGACATAGTGGTGATAGACCGACTAGAGCGTCTCGCAATGATTGTTGATATAGCAGTCCCTCATGACGAGAACCTCGTGAAGTCTGAGAAAGAGAAACAAAGTAAGTATCTTGACTTGGCTCGCGAGGTTGTCGACATGTGGGATGTGAACACAGCAGTCATTGTGCCGATAGTGGTGACGGCCAATGGCATAATTGCCAAGAGCCTCGACCAACACCTCAAGAGGCTCTCGTTGGGCAGCTGGATCAAGGGCTTGATCCAGAAAGCAGTACTCCTGGAAACGGCGCGTATTGTGAGGAGGTTCCTCTCTCGGGAGCCCTGACCACCGGTAGCTTGGACCCTGTTCCCGATGCCGGTGGGCTACTATTTTTTTATATTTTTAAATGTTGTTTCTTTTTTAGTTTTATACAAATATTTAAAAATGTAGAAAATATGTACAAAATATAAATAAATGAAATAATAATAATATCCTTGGACATTTCACACAACGCCATGTAGTCCCAAGCTAAGCAACTTAATGCTTGTGTTATGGTAACGAGATAGCTGATAAATTACTTATATTCATTTTTTATTTGTAAATACATACATATATAGATAGAAAACACCCAGACTCGGAACAAATACATGTAGGCCGTACAAATATTTGTTCCGTGCGGGAATCGAACCCGCGACATGCTGCGCAGCAGTCAATCGCTCAACCACTGCGCCAACCGTGTCGTCAATTTGTTATATATTTTGTATTTGCTATTTGTTACTATATCTGGTGGTAAGTTAAACATAAGCCTTTTTTTTATGTCCAATGATTTATTGTTTAATGCACGTTTGTAAATCATTTCGCGAATTTATTAGTCGAAGTGTTAAATAATATTTTTAGTTACTTTTGTAAGGTTCATAATACTTTTGAATCCGTTTTAATACACCTGCTATGATACCACTCCGCCAGCATTGGTTGACTGAAAGGTCAGGAATAGGAACTTATAAATGGGCATTAAGGCCGCCTTCGTTCCTCCTGCCTTCGTATGCTGAAGTAGTTTTAGATGACGTTTGCTCAACCATTTTGCAAATAATAAAGAAGTAAAAATGTTTTTTTTTGCAACTGTGACAAAAGGGGTACTTAAAAATTTTAAGTGGGGCTACAACGTCATGTGGGATAACATATAAAAGAGCGCAATTTGCACATTCTCAACTTTTTTTATTAAAAAAAACTGAACATTCCTCCTAACCTCCGAAGTATTAATGGAGAAATATCTGAAATTATTCTATGTGACAGAAGTATATGTAAAGATTACAGAAAAAATAAAAAGGATGTCTCTAACACACCTTTTTAGAAATCATCAACAAAAATTACTTTAGTTCCACTAGTGGTCAAGAATATTGGCCTCGCCAATGAAAATTTAAAACATTTCACATTTTCTGTGATGGTACGGAGTCCGGCTTGCTCTTGACCGGTTTTTTTTAAGACTACTTCATCTACAGTTATGTAGATTAGGAGAGATGCGTATTTATCGAAACAGTTAAAAAAAAACAGGTATTTCAAAGTAATAACAAGAAACAGGTATCTCAGAACCGAAATAACAGCTCCTACCTGTTTCGCCTGTTCCTCAAACAACCGTAGTAGCCGTAACTTTGAGAGATACAAACGAAACGACCTGGAACAGCTATGTGAAACAGTTTCAAATGAAACATGCTCCTTTTTCTTCTGACATATTATAATAGAAAGAGACAACATCTGTTCTTTGGAACAAGCTCTTTGCTCCTCTGGTTCATTGTAATAGAAAGAGATAGAACCTGTTCCCTGCCTGTCACTGTTTCTGACCTTTTCGAATACACATACAAATAATGAACTTACCAATGAACAAAATATCGAAAAACAAATTATTTAAATTTATAAAATCTCTTGTGAAAATAATAATTAATTTAAACAATATTGGGGATTTTTTAAAACCATTTAATTTAAATAGAAGCATAGTCAAGCTGTCAGTTCTAAGCCTACAAAAGCATGAAGGGTGGTTTTTATTTCATTTCAGTAGCAGGTACTGAAGCTACTTCCAGGTACTATTTATGAATCTGTTGCAATCAATGAGTCTTTAGTTCCAGTGGAACAGGCTGCTATTTTGGAACAGGATTTTAGAACTGTTTTCTTCATGGAACTGAAACAGGTGAAACAGGTTTCTAATTTTATCTGTTCCAACCCAGCTCTAACTACTTCATAGTTCATCTACAATGAACTATGAAGTGGTCTGCCATTTTAGGTCGACTAAAATGGCTGCGTGTATAAAGTTTTTAAGACAATATTTACGTTATGTTATGTTATTTCAGATTCCCCTTCTGCAACCGATACAGAAATTAAACCTGGGCACGATTTTACGTTAAATAGTACAATGTCACAAAGCGAACATTTAGAAACGACTACCCAGTATAGTACAACAGCTGATGATAGTAAGTATTCCGAGTATCTTTACTGACTCGCCATATTCACCAGTGCACGAAGTTTGCTTTACAGTGAAACCTAATGGGTCGCTGGCTCACTCTGCAAGTGAGAAAACAAATTTTTTTGCATCTCTCTTTGCAAGCAATTTGCGTCTGGACGCTGGGCTCCAAGCAACCACCAACTTTACCTCGTTGTGACTCTTCGATGCCGGAGGTCACAGTTCACGTCTAGACTGCACAAAAGCCAAGCTGAATAAGGCTAGCGGATCTGATGGCATTCCAGCAAGAGTCTTGAGGCAATGTGCTCCTGAACTGTCTCCTGTGTTAACACGCCTGTTCCGCCTCTCTCTAGAAAAAAGAATGGTGCAAAAATCCTGGAAGCTTGCAAATGTTGTTGTTGTTTGCAGACGCTCAGGTTGATGGCTTTCAGGCGATACATTCTAAAAGAGTAGCGTCTCTGATGCGCCGCATACGGGGCAGCTCGAACGACTTCCTCATTGCAGGGAGAATGGATGTAGATTGGACAAGACTATATGTACGGGTGGCGCGGTCCTGATCCAATGTTTCCATTGTTTTGTGTTCTTGTGCTGGGGTAATTGTGTTTTGTGTAATCTATGGATGGTTGTAATAGCTAAATGTGATTATGATTTATCTGAAATAAATTAATAGAATTGAACAGAATTGAAATGTGTAACCGGTGCCCAAAATGGGAGACCGCGCAGACCCTGCTCATTACTGTCCGATCGCCATTACCTCCATCCTATGCAAGATTATGGAAAAGGTTCTAAACAGGAAGTTGCTGACCTACCTTAAAAACAATAATCTCCTCAGTGACCGTCAATATGGCTTCCGCCAGGGACGGTCTACTGGCGATCTTCTTGTGTATGTGACGCACTGCTGGGGCGAGGCCATCGCGAGACATGGCGAAGCACTCGATATCTCGAAGGCCGTAGCACGCAAGTCTACTCAGCAAGCTTCCTGCTTATGGCATCCTAGCTGGTTTTTGTAGCTGGATATCAGACTTTCTCAGTAAGTGGTCGATCAGAGTCGTTGTTGACGGTTGCTCCTCTGACCTCATGGCTATCGATGCCGGAGTTCCTCAGGTCTGTTCTCTCTGCAACTTTTTTCCTGCTGCACATCAATGACGTACTTCAGCCTGGTCTTGTTGGGTATGCAGATGACAGTACAGTTTCAGAGAGATACATGTCCAGCGCAACAACCAGCGGGGGTGAAGTTCGTTCGTTGAGAGAGGCCATGGTAGAGCGGATAAATTGGACCTTAAGCCTTGTCTCCCAGTGGGGTGACGACAATCTGGTCACTTTTAACGCCACCAAAACTCAAGCGTGTCTTTTTACCGCAAAAAAGAGTCGTTTCGACCAAACTCCTACTTTTCGGGGTATATCCTGTGACTGATCGGCTCGAGCTTCTAGGCATGGAGTTGACATCCAGTCTGAACCTCGGCACCACCATTGAGTACAAAGCCAAAACTGCAGCCAAAAATCTGGGCATCCTGAATAGAGTGAAGCGATACTTCAGGCCTGGACAACTTTTAACCCTTTACAAAGCACAAGTCCAATCCTGCATTGAGTATTGCAGCCACCTTTGGGATGGCTCAACTAAGTACCAGCTTGCCGCGCTTGACTCGGTAAAACGCAAAGGCTCATCTTCCTTTACAGCTTGACTCATCGCCGCAAGGTTGCCTGCTTGTCGGTCTTCTACAGATTGTACTTCGGTGAGTGTCCCCAAGAACTCCACGACCTCATTCCTCCGACCCCCTTCTACCATTGGACATCCAGACGCACTGCAACTTACCATCCCTACCGTGTTGCTATTCCACGAATTCACACTAAGCGTTTCCAAACGTCTTTTATAATGCGCACAGCAAAGGAGTGGAACTCTCTGCCTGTGTCTGTGTTTCCGAACGCTTACAACCCTAATCTCTTCAAAGTTAGAGTAAACAGGCTCCTTCTGGGTAAGCTCGCTCCATCGTAGACTTTGTCTCTGTCATCTCTGACCAAGACTAAAGTCAAGAGCAAACCCATCTCAAATAAAAAAATAAAATACTCATCGACACTCACAGAGATTTGTTTGAGACTGAGAGTCACTCAGTGGTTTACTTTTTCTTTTTTTTTCTTTATTATTTTTGTATCTTTGTCATCTTTGGACGTTATAAATATCATGTAACACTAGCTTCTGTAATACAGTATACACTAGCGCAGGAGCTAGGGAATTCATAGACGCCTTCTGTCGCCGCAACGAAGCGATCGCATGTGCCGTACAAATAAACGCAACGATCGCATATTCGCACGGTGGTCGTTCTGATTAGGACGACGACGCCTTAGAACGACGCATTGCTGTCGCAATCTCGTGTTGTCAAAACTTAAGGTAGCCTTGCTTGACAGATTGCGCGTGCGATGCGTCATGCGAAAGTTCCTTAAAAAATCAGGTGCCCTCTAGACTGACGGATTGGTAGGAGAAGGCAATACACCGGGAAGAGTGGGATGCTATGGGAGAAACCTTTGCCCAGCAGTGGGACAGAATAGGTTGAAAAAAATTGTAGGGTTAATTTGTAGGGTAAAATTAATGGAATATATGGGTATGCAGCTATCTGAGGGCCAATTTTTAATAAGCCAAAAAAAAGTCCAATTTTATCATACATTTTGACTTATTGCGACTGAAAAGCGAATGCGAACTTTGCCTAAAAATTAGAGCAATAATTGGGACTTACTGTTTTATTGAAACAATTTTTTTTTTTTTTTTTTCAGAAGACCTTTTGGCTTCTCCACCTAAACACGTCGTGATCATATGCATGATAGTGACGTTTCTTATTATATTGGTGATTATTATATGTGTGAAAAAATATTGCCGTCGAAAATCGGAACCAGCAGACACAATGGAAATGAATACTTATGTAAGTTTTATGTAAAGTTATATATATCTTTTTTTAGATGATGCTCCACACTAAGAATTTCTCCCGTATCGTGGGTGCGTTTCCAAACATACAAAGTCACATACACAAACAGCCAGACCCGGAACAACTATCTGTAGGCCATTCAAATGTTTGTTCCGTGGTGGAATCGAACCCACGAGACGCGACGCAGCAGCCGATCGCTCAACCAGTGCGCCAACCGTGTCCTTGCTCTATAACACAATAACTAGAGACCCGACACAATCTGAAATATGACTGATCATTTCAAGGTTTTCCGAGCACTACGCAGTTAGCAAAGGTCCTTCGAAGCCACAAACTATGTATACCACTATGGTATCAATCCTTACAACATAAAAAACAGTACAGTGCATTTTCTGTGACACATTGTCCATTGTAATAATTAAATTACCATTTAATGCCAGGTTACCACAAACGAAGTTGTATATGCGGATCTCAGCTTGGCGAATGGAGACAGTCAACAACCAAAACGTGGTGAAGAATCACCTTATGCCCAAATAATTGGTGTGTTAAGACCTGTGGATGAAAATGTGAAGACGAAATAAATCGTATTTGTGTTATCAACAACGTTTATTTTCCAAAAGCTACGAGTAGACGTCAACAGCGAGCTTTAATTGCTTACAAACTCCAATGGTGTTTTCGCGAAAATCTACAATGACATCCCAATGCCATCATGACTCCGTTGCGAAAAAGGGACGGTGCTATTCGTTCTGTGTAGCTCTGTCTTTCTCCTACAGCGGAATCATGATCGAATTGTCATGTCATATATATATGGTATGGGTATGATAACTATCGGTTTCGTATTTTCATGAAATAATGACTGATGACACCTTACACTGACATACATATAGAACGTGTAACAGAGTAAACGTAAAACCTGAAAAAGGACATTCTACTCATGATTACAGCTTTAACTATGGCACCAAACATTCTATCTGTGTGTGGCAATTCTACTAATTTTTACATTCGCATCTCAATCGCAAACTGACAAAAATGTATGGCCTAATCTCTAATCATCACTTTCCATCAGGTGAGATTTGAGCCAAGAGTTTCCCCGTTTTGAATAAAAAAAATGTATGACAATTAAGGCTTGTTTGAGTTTGAGATTGACATGCGAATGCGAAAGTTGTTTAAAAGTAAGTAGAATTGGGCCTCTGGTTTGCTCACAATTTTTTTTAAGGCAATCGTTTTTTTTTTTCGGAACAAACCCGAAATTATGGAAATAAAACCGACTCTACCCTTTTACTTAAATGAAGGTGGCTACACTATCCCACTGAAATCGTGCTTGTATATTTAGGAAAAAGATCGAAAAAGTTATTATTTTTGTTGCCACACATACAAAATTGCCTTCGAACTATTTGAATAATTACTTGTTTCACAGATTTTACTATTTTCTATCTTCATAGTTCATTTTCTGTCATAAAAACCACGGTTACAATGAGGGCTTCCACGAAAATTTTCGCCATTAATTAACGCCACATTGGCGAGGTCTTCTTCATGAAAAACGTGACTTTGACGTAAACATGATGTTGATGTCAACATAACGAATGTCGGAAACATTAGCGTTTTGACAGGTGCCTGGACCTGACGCCTCAGTGCTGCCGCCTGGCGCTCGTCATTTCAACAAACCCTCATTTGACAAGTTATAGTTTGAACCCTCCCGAAATGACGTTTCCGTGTTACTGTCATTTAAGTTGTCGAAACTGAAGTTTAAAGTTAGATTTAACATAACTTGTAACAAAGTTATTATATTGCTTAGTTGTGATATTGTTCTCTAAATGTTGCTGACAGTTTGACGGGTTATTTTTAGGTTTCATAGTTGGGTAAACTATGTTAGGTAGTCAGAAACTTAAAAATATTTTTTAAATAAAGTAATAATAATAATTAAAATATTTAAGCCGATGCAGTTGGCAAGTGAGAGCGAAGCAAATTCGGACAAAACTTGGTGTTTTCAGTAATTTTTTTTTATCAGAATAAGTGTTTTTTTTTCTTAAGCCACATACAGTTTCATTACATGTAGCCTACAGTAAATTAAAACTCTACAATTTTTTTCGCGATTTCAGTTTTGGTGTGTATTTATTCATAATGATGTGTACAATGACCCCTTAAGACCCATAGTTTAAACTTCAATAAAACTCTTAAAAAAAAAATTAAGTTCATTTATACATACAAATACCTAGGTTAACCCCGTAGTTCTAGCAATAGCCACTCCAAACAATTTTCAAATATATCAAAATTCTGTCTTAATTAATATTCCACAAATTCCAATATCCCTTGCAACTATGATCAAAATAAGCAGAATATGCTGTTATGAACATTGCGCTCCCAAAAATAGGTAACGAAATAGTTTTAACATATTGTAAGGCTAGCATGATAATGAAAATGCCAAGAAAAAGTCCTAAAACTTTGATTTTTGATTTATTTTGTCAAGCTAAAGTGCTTCTAGAGGGAGACGGAGCTAACCGCCTCCGTGGTCTCGTGGTTATACCACCTGATTCAGACCCAGAGGTCCCGGGTTCGATTCCCAGCGGGGGCAAATTTTTTGCTCGGTTTGGTTGGTGGTAGGACTTGTTCTAAGTCCGCCTGGCAAGCTAC
This sequence comes from Ceramica pisi, assembly GCA_963859965.1. Classification (NCBI taxonomy): domain Eukaryota; kingdom Metazoa; phylum Arthropoda; class Insecta; order Lepidoptera; family Noctuidae; genus Ceramica; species Ceramica pisi. Next base: position 8,576,262 of record OY982544.1, on the reverse strand, counting down.
CACCATCATGTCTAAGTCTGTCGCCATAACAACAATGTTAACAGCATTGTTGTGTTCCGGCAGTTAGAGGTATGATAGCCAGTTCCTCTGTGTAAGAGGATTCCGGGTGAAACTCGCTTCCATCTTCGGTCTAATCATCACTTTCCATCAGGTGAGATTTAGACCAAGAGTTTCCACGTTTTTGTATAAAAAAAAAAGCTATACATGACGGATAACGCTATCCCATTTTGACAACGGAATCATGATGGTATTGGCACGTTATAGTACGAGTTAGGAAGGTAAGTTACCTGCTATTCTTCCATGATGCCTCCTCACGTCGCGTCGCCCAGTTCCCTGGCACATCTCTAATGGACATGCACTCTAATTTGTGAAATACTCAGCTCGCCTAAGCTTTCTGGTTCTATTATGAACATTTTACAATACCAGTTTATTACTATAGCTTTGACCAAGTTTCCAAGAAGACAGACAGCCTAAACAAACGAAGAGCCACATTGTTTTACAGCTTCATCGCACGATGGTAACTGTGAAATACTTTCATCTAGAGGTAGTTGAAAAGACGCTCACCTTTGTAAGATAACTAAAATGGCACCGAACATATCGTTTAACTGTCAAAATCACAGCTATTTCGAGTCTCCCAATAAGGAAGTACATCAATCATGTATACCGTCGTTCCACCCCCGTCACATTGACACATTGCCTGTGAAACTGAACGCAGTTTATCTAATCTTAGCCTTACCACGCGAAATGTAAATATCCTTTGACGGCGGCTGTAATTAATACAGCGCTCAGGCGTAAGCTCTCAATACGGGGTGCGGAGTCGTGACTTTATAGGTATAGATATACCTCTAGATACTAATGTAAATAGTTAAAATTACAAAACGCAGTTTTCTTACGAGTCTAGGCATGGGTCATTGATGGTTTTCTGGTTAACGTAATTTAACTGTTAATCGTCAATGGTCAACTGGTTGAAATATTAACAGGTTTTGAACGGTAGCGATTGGCGTCAACGTCAACTTATGTCAACATTTGTTGACATAAAATGACGTTGGAATTAAACCTGTTAATAATTTAACAGTTTGAAAACTCAATGATTGACAATGTTGCTAATAATAAATTGATATTCATTGAAGATTACTGAATAGTTCGGCATTGTCCGGTATCATTCGGAAGTAATCGTTTCGCATTCGCATACCAGACCAGTTGATTCTCAGAAATGAATAAATAAATAAAAAAACACTACAAAGTAAAAAAATAACTTTAATTTCGGAAGTCGGTGTTTTTGTTAGTTTCTTCGTATTTTGACACCGACTTCCTAAATTAAAGTTATTTTTTACTTTGTAGTGTTTTTTTTTTGGAAGTCGATTCTATTTTTTTTGTAAAAAGTTTTTTTATTTTTCACTTTTTAGTGGTACCCCATACCTAACAACACCACTGTAAAATCGCAGAAAAGCAAAATACGCAATTTCGATTATCAAAGAATCATCTAAATAGTCAAATTCCAGCTATTTCGATTTAAAATCCAAAGTTCGTAACCGATTTTGATATGATTTAAATGGGATCAATCTGCAAGTATATCCTTTCAGATAAAACAAAACATTTTCAAATCGGTTCATAATTGTCGGAGTTATGAGGTAACAAACATTAAAAAAAAAACATACAACCGAATTGATAACCTCCTCCTTTTTGGGAAGTCGGTTAAAAACGGAAGACCTCCCCAGTGGCTTGGGTAGAGAAAGTGGAATTCTATAAGTAAGTATTGGTAGTCTATATAACTTTGTCTCTGTCAAATGTTCAAAGTTGCTTGTCAATATCATACGATGGATACTTTTCGCCAATCGTAATCGTTGAAAGAATGTCACTTCGTCTTTGTCTCGACATTTAAAAAAGTTTAAAATCTTGGAAAAGGCAAGGCATGCATCAGGCTTAGGTATATCCACCGTTGTGAAATTTGTTCGAAAGAGTCATCGCGGATTCGTGGCCCAGTGGCGTAGCGCGGGTATCAATCAGCCGCCCGGGGCAGAAGAACATTTAGTCGCCCTCTTATTTAGGCATTTCAATTTAAAAAACTATTCAGTAATTTTAAAGAACTTTTTGGCAAGAACAAACATCATTATTGTGTATCGTACAGGTTACAAAAAAAAAAAGTCACATATGTATATTTCTTTTACAGTATAATAATCACATTTATTACAAACATTCTAACACGTGTTCTACTTACATTGGTATAACAGATATAAATAAAACACTTATGATTATACCTTGACGATCGACAAATTTGTTATTAGCGAATTTAATATAAATCGCAAATCGACTTGCAATTAGCTGCTAATTTCTTTTTTTTCTGACATTGAATTTATAATTTTTAAATGTTAAATTTATCTCCATATGGGTATATAGCCTGAATTAAATGAATTTTATTTTAATTAATTTTTATTTTTAATATATATACATTAGGTAAAAACAAAATTTTAAGTTGTTAGAATTAAAAACAAAAAATCTGTCTGTAACTAAAACCCTATTCTGCTCAATTCAATCGGTCCGAATCGTAGGGTACTAGGAAGAACACGGATGCGTTTTAGTCAATAAGAGTCTGACACTCCCTCCACTTCGCCCAAAGTGGTAGGAGTCATTTGATGATTTCCATCCCAAAAAAAAATAATTTAAAAAAATAATGGTGCCACAAAAATATGAAAAGTTTCAAATATTTACAAAGTGGGATTATGATTACTATAAAAGTTTGCAGCCCCCCCAATGGGCCGCCCCCACTACGCTACGCTACTGTCGCGGCCCTGGAACGCAAAGGGCATTTGGAGGAACACGGATGAGTTTTAGTCAGTAAGAATCTTACACCATTCCGCATCGCCCAAACGAAAGGAGTCAATTGCTGATTTTCCATCCTAAAAAAAGTATATCTATTAGCCATCAGCTGATATCTTACGGTTGACATAAGTGAATGTTGCCTCGCAGTAACCTATTTTCTTTATAGTGTTCTGCATCGAATGTAGTGACTCTGTTTGCTCTGTTTTGTAAAACAAAGGAAATCTCGATTAAATTAAACAAAATAGATTACCTCAATCATGAACTCCCACTGAATTAAATAATGTTTGTAGCCACACATAACATGCTGATTAAAAACTCATTAACATTCCGTAATTTTACAACAAAATCTGTAGTTTCGAGGAAATAGTCATTATAACCTACATAATTATACAGAAATACTCTTTTCAGCGATGATTTATCATAATTACTTTGTAGTTTATAAACAACTAGCTGACCCGCGCAACTTCGTCTGCGTCACATTTCCATTAATGCTCGGCTCCTATTTGTCTTAGCGTGATGATATAAAGCCTTCCTCGTTAATTGGGCTATCTACCACTGAAATAATTTTTCAAATCGGACCAGTAGTTCCTGAGATTAGCGCGTTCAACCAAACAAACAAACTCTTCTGCTTTATACTAGCTAGCTGATGCCCGCGGCTTCGCCCGCTTGACAAATTATTTATATACTAAAACCACACTATCCGTTGGTGAAAACAGCATGAAAATCGGTGCAGTCGTTTTTGAGTTTATCGCGAACCAAAGAGACAGACATACAGACGCAGCGAAGGACTTTGTTTTATAATATGTAGTGATTCTTCCGTTCTTGACTGACTAATTGACAGACAACGCACAGTCAAAATTGTTGGTCGTAGAAAGCTGTTATTTAGGACATAGCTTCCCTAAACTCCGCAGAGCAGCACCAAGAGAGGATTTCCCGAAATTTTTAAGGGAAAGACGTCGATTGCTGGGCATTTTCTCCCCCAGATATCACATCGACCAGTCCTGTGCGTCTCCCATTCAGCGGATTCTCACGGCTTTTATCTGGACATCCGTCCTTAACATTGTGTCAATATCGAAAAACATCGAAAGGAGTCTCGGGCCCGTGATAAAATCTATAAAGTAACTGCTTTATTAGATTTAAAAAAATCGTTATTCTTACCCCGGCAAAACAACCGGTTGATTAAGAAAAAAAAAACCACAGCCTGTATTTATTACACCTTCCGAAAGTGTAGCTAATTAGTATCAAGTTCTGGGAATTAATGACACATACCAAACTAAAAGAGTTTTTAACAAAATCCTTTTTTGTTATTAAAAATAATTATCAACCGAATATTTTTCAAAAATCAATTCCCGAGAATCTACAACTGCATAATTGGATTTTTGAAGAAATATTTTTTACGGTTTCGGCAATGACTTATTATATATAGACACGTCATAAACCAACATCGCGGCGCTTAAAAACGGCGAAAATACTAGATAGCTACTAATACGCATGAAGAAAGGGAAAGAAAATATGTCACCGTACGGCGGGATGCCTGTTGCTAGAGGGAGATAAATATACATCTTCAGTTACGTCACAGGATAAGTTATAGTCAAATTGACATCAAAACAAACGTAGTGTCGCGCGACAGGTTGGTGCGTAACTAAGCGCGATGTGGCCAATTGGCTTCTTTTCATGTTGTCATTTTAGAGTTCGGACAACGTATTTATAGTCTTATATATCATTGGGTTTCGGTAGGTAGCTTTAGTCAGATATGGTAGTTTTAAAGATTCTTCCATTGCACTGCGAATCCGATAACGATGAAATCTAGAGACGCTTGTTGGCGATGTAGGCTAGGTCTTTCGACTCAACAGATTCCTAAGGTCTTTACCTGTTATCGGTCCACCATATTACGTATATTACCAGCAAATTATTGCTAACCTCTCATAAACATATCAGCAAACAAACCACCACAGAATCAACGTAACATCAATATTCAAACGCCACATTACCTTGTAAAATCCGCTTAAGGACTACACAGAAGATGGCGCTTAAGCTTTTTAACGATCCTCCCATTGCACTGTGAATCCGATAACGATGAAATCTAGAGGCGCTTGTTCGCAGTGTAGACTGCCTTTATCTACGTAGTTACATGGGATAGAGTGGTCGTGTTATTTACGGGCCGGCCCAGGCTTTGTGGTTTGCGAATAAACGCTTTTGTTACCGAATGTATCTAAATCACGAGAGATACAATCGGTAATGTTGCATTTTTTTATGTAGCTGTACCGTGTTCAGCATGTTGGGTGTGAAACAAAAAGCGATTGTGAATTTGGAAGGGCTGTTTTCTGGTTACAGTATTTTAGTGGGCGATTTTTCGATAGTCAGATAACGTTTATATCAATATACATAGAATAAATAGGCCCGCGTAACGTAACCATACAAACAAGATGGCATAAGTGGTCACGGTGAGATGTCGACAGATTGTCTGACAAAATGTTTTCACAGTTTTTGTCAGTTTTCTTTTTATTATAACCTTAAAAAGCTTCACCAATCGACAAATATTACGTTACAACGCTTCGTATAATCATCTCAAAGTGGTCACGGTGAGATGTCGACAAAATTGTCCGACAGAATATTTTCACAGTTTTTTTCAGTTTTCTTTTTACCTTAAAAAGCTTTACCAATCGACAAATAATACGTAACCACGCTTCGTATAATGATCTCACGAAACAACGAACCCGCAAAATATTTTTCTTTCATTCACAAATCGCAAATTCATACATCTCGCCTGCAAACATCAAAAATATCGCTTGCATTTTTCTCCGAACTGTTTGTTTCATAAAGTGGACTACATCAAACATTCTGCAAGCTATTCTGAAATTATTGGCAACATGTGTACAGTTTAAAGGCTTGCTCCAGCCGCCAGAGATCACGCAAAGCAATCAAATAAATTTATTCCCACGGAGAAGCCATCGTCAAGAAACAAATTCAGAAGGTCAGCTCTCAAACGAGTGAAAACCCATGTCTGTGTGTTTACGTACAGCGAGGCAAGATCAGTGTGCTTACCAAAATGTAGGATTCTTTACCAAAATGGTAAAAAGGTACTGCCTTTATGACACCATAAAGGCGGTATCCAGTTGTGACAGACGGACAGACTTAGACAGACGTGTGTCTAAGTCTGTCCGTCTGTCACAACTGGATTTCTCAAGAACTACTAATGCTATCGATAATGCGACTGAAATGTCTTCTTAAAAATTCGTAAAAACCGTTTCATGTGAAAGAACAGTATTTGATAATTCTCAATCATTTTTTTAGGATGTATATTTCGACTTTTCACGAAAAAATTTACAAAAAATTGACCATTCCTCCCCCGCTTATCTTCGAAGTTTTCATGGAGAAAAATCTGAAATTATTCCATGTGATAGAAGTTTATGCAAAGATTACAGGAAAAATCAAACGATGTCTCCCCAGTGTTAAAATTCTTTGATGATTATAAACTTCGCTGATGAAAATTTATAATCATTTCAAATTTTATATAATGGTACGGACCCTCGGTTCACGTGCCCCACTTGCACTTTACCGGTTTTTTAACATAATTTTATAATAACTTTACTTTATTGTGCCTGTGAGTGAGTGCCTACTCACATTAAAGGAAGGTTATTATACGAATGAACAAAAGCAGGCACTTTTGTTCGTTGTATGGAACTACCAGTGTTATGAGGAAGCAGAATACTAAATTTTAATTTCCCGATTAATTGATCATAGGACTAGACACAGACGCCACTTCTTTTAATAAAGTTTCTGTCTAAAGAGATGGCATAAAATCAAATTCAAAATTCAAGCATTTATTTCAATTAAACCATTTACAGGCACTTTTGAATTGTCAAGGTCGGTCGGTCCAAAAAGTTGAAGCTATTTGCACGTTCCAAAGCGTAGATCTCTATGGAGAAGAACGCGCAAGAAACTCCACGGACACTGTTTTAAAAATAATAATTTTTTACAAAGATTTATTTACATCGGGTTGAAATTATACATACATGTGAGAACGATGTAAAAAACGAGCAGGATAAAAGCGTCCGGAATAAAAGAGGAACAATTCAAAGAAATAATTAAAATTAACCATGGCAGCTAAGAAAAGACCAGTCCCGACTGACGGCGCCCGTTCACGAACATGACGCATGCACCAGCACCATTCGGCTCAACCATTTTGAAGGGAGCCAAATGATCAAACTAGACTTTTGAGTGAGCATGACACTCCTAACCGCCAGGGTACATTCAAGTCAAAAACATACCTAAAACTGATAATTAAAGTTAAAGGTACACAGTACTCACACATGTGCTGTTAATGGCTGAAATTATACAATGCTTAGTAAGATGATTCTAAACAATGCAAATTTTTCTTACAATCTTCAGATCTTCAGCCGGTCCAACAATGTTTCCAAAATATTTACAGATTAGTTTGTGCTCCCTAGTGACTGTGGAGCAGGACCAGCATTCAGCCAAGCCATTTTTATCTTCAATATAATCCCCCAACTTATAATATGCTTGCCTGCATAGTGTGCGTTTAATACAAGAATTGCATTTCGTCTCATTTAGTTCTAATATATGGGGAGGTATCTTAATATAACATTTTAAACAGTACCCCATGAAAATGAGGCTACTTTAGCCAGTCTGAAGCCTGGTTGAACTAACTGGACCCTATTTCTAGTACAATAATTATGTCTCTCGCCTCTTTTACTAAAAAGATGTAAATTCTTTCTGACATACATGATGTTTTCGTAAATGTATTGACAAGGTACCGTCATGATGTTAATAATCTTAAACAGTTCCCTAAGAGAATCGCGCCGGCGGAGATTATATATCGCTTTGATAGCTCTTTTCTGCAGAATAAAAATAGACTCGATGTCTGCAGCCCGTCCCCATAGTAAAATACCGTAAGACATGATACTGTGAAAGTAACTAAAATATACCAGTCTCGCGGTATCGACATCCGTTAGTTGGCGGATTTTTCTAACAGCATATGCTGCTGAACTTAGCCGTCCCGAAAGAGATGTTACATGAGGGCCCCATTGAAGCCTGGGGTCAAGCGTAATTCCCAGGAAAACCGTTTTATCGACGAATTCTAGTTTTTCCTTGTTCAATAATATGTCACAATCATTGCTTTTGACATTAGGTAAGGCAAATCTTATGCACTTTGTTTTCTTTTCATTTAGGAACAAATTATTCGCCGTGAACCAATTTTGGACTTGCATTAGGGCATTATTTATTTATGTCATTAACATTGTTCGTCCTTCTATTTATCTTAAAAATTAAAGAGGTGTCGTCAGCAAACAACACCATATCAAGATTTTGTTGCAATAAATAAGGTAAATCATTAATATATACCAAAAATAAGAAAGGACCCAAAATAGAGCCTTGGGGGACGCCCCTTTTTACGTTCAATCCCGACGAATTGACACCGTTTATGTGAACTAATTGCTGTCTATGATTCAAGTAAGATTTGACTAAGTTTAACGCTGTTTTGCCTAGTCCGTAATGCCCGAGCTTCAGGAGTAATGTATCGTGATCAACACAATCAAATAATACATTGAAGGACATTAAATTTTGTATACAGTTGTTTTTACAGATATCGATAGCCCGTTTCGCAACTTCTAGAGGCTGAATAGTCGATAGGAGCTGGCCTTCTGCACTAATCTATTTTGTGCCATCTATATAGTCGACTGTCTGAGATAAACAAGCACCTACTCCTCAGTTTTGAATTCCAATTTCATTTGAGAATCGTTCTTTGCGTATTGAAATCGAAACAAAATGTAATACAGTAGGTCTAGGAAGCTCTAGATACATTCATCTTGCCTGTAAATTGATTTGGTATCTATTTGTGAAGTAACCTTTAGATCTTCTGTCTGTGTTTGCCAATCTAAGTTAATACATTGAAGGACATTAAAATGTATCACGCATCGTAGGTAAAGGAATATTTGAATTCGATATTAGATTTGATAGGGGACTGTGAACAATGATATCCAATTATAGCGAAGTTAATAAAGGTACATTATTAAATACTACAATGATGTATGCCTTTGATCACTGAAAGTCGTCCGCAAAGAAGATAATTCGGCTTCTGACTTTTCTAAATATATAGATAATACTTGCTGACCCGCGCAACTTCGTCTGCGTCACATTTTCCATTACTGCTTCGCTCCTATTTGTCTTGGCGTGATGATATATAGCCTATAACCTTCCTCGATAAATGGGCTATCTAACACTGAAAGAATTTTTCAAATCGGACCAGTAGTTCCTGAGATTAGCGCGTTCAACTAAACAAACAAACAAACAAACTCTTCTGCTTTATAATCTAGTATAGAGTATAGATACTAGCTGACCCGCGCAACTTCGTCTGCGTCACATTTTCCATTACTGCTTCGCTCCTATTTGTCTTGGCGTGATGATATATAGCCTAAAACCTTCCTCGATAAATGGGCTATCTAACACTGAAATAATTTTTCAAATCGGACCAGTAGTTCCTGAGATTAGCGCGTTCAACCAAACAAACAAACTCTTCTGCTTTATAATATTAAGTATAGATTCTTCGGTTAGGTGCTAAGTGACTGACATAAAACGCACAGTCGAAACTACTGGTCGTAAAAATCTGAAAGTTGGTAAGTAGCTTCCTTGAGTGTAGGTAAGCACTTGAAAGAGAAATTCCCAAAATTCCTACGGGAACGGGATAGATGCGTACGAAGTCGCGGGCAAAAGCTTGTCACCTGATAATGCTCATAAGCTTTACTACGCAGGCCCAGTAGTTTGATGGATGACAAATTCAACTGAAATTTGGGAATACTTAGAAGTGATTGCTGTTGTGCCTTTTTTTTTATTAGTGATGGGAAATCATCCAAAGACTCCTCCCGCTCTGGGTGTAGCGGGAGGGAGTGTCAGACTTCTACTGACTAAAACCCATCCATGTTCCTTCATTGCCCTTTGTGTTCCGGAGCCACGGTGTCTCTTGCGAATAATCCCGCAAATCCGGCAGGCGTCGGCCCTTTCGGGCCCCTCTGTGTTGCTACCTCTCTTTGAGGCTGCTGACTCTCTTTGAGGCATTGCTGTTGTGCCTGCTATTCAAAACAACAAAGTTGCATCATCGGACCAGAAGACGAAAGGCGATGCGCCATCGGTACATGGTGGGCATCCCACCCATACGCACAGAACGTTTTGGGTACGTACAGCTAGGAGTGGAATTCTTTTCTAGAGTATGTGTTTCCTGATAGCTATAACCTTTGCTACAAGCTTTAAGTCAAGAGTGAATAGGTTACTTCTTGGCAAGCGAGCTCCATCTTTGATCGCATCATCGCATACCATCAGGTGAGATAGTGGTCAAACGTGTGTCTATCAATAATACAAAAAATAAGTGTTTTTGTTAGTTTCTTCTTATTTTGACTACGACTTATTTTTTAAAGTTATTTTGGACTTCGTAGTATTTTTTTTATTTGGAAGTCGGTTGTTTTTTTTTTTGTAAAAATATATTTTATTTTTCACTTTTTAGTGGTACCTACCTACCACCTAACATCTCATCTTGCCTAGCCTTTTCCCAACTGTATTAGGGTCGGCTTCCAGTCAAACCGGATTTATCTGAATACCAGTATTTTACGTAGAGCGGCTGCCTACCAGACCTCCACCTGTACTTATTAGCCAGACTGGAGACAGATTTACTGGCTTTTGACAATCCGTAACGACTGCCAAAGATCTACAAATGACAGTCGGGACCAACGGCACTGCAAAGTCGCAGGAAAGCAAAATACGCAATTTTGTTTACTTGGATGACAGAAAAACTATCATTCAAGTAAACGAATTCCAGCTATTTTGATTTAAAAGCTAAACTTTTTAACCGAATTTGATAAAATTTAAATAAGACCAATCAATTTCAGATAAAACAAGATTTTTCAAATCGGTTTAAATGACGGAGTTATGAGGTAACAAACATAAAGAAAACAACCGAACTGAGAACCTCCTCCATTTTGGGAAGTCGGATAAAAATTAACACTAATACCTAACCCTCCCACGTTTTAGCTTATACTGATGTGTACCTATTCTAAGAAATGTCTACGAAACTGTTATCTACGTAAATAGAAAACAAATATCAGAGATAATACCGATTATGGCTTCATGAATAACTTAAACCTCCAAATCACACATCTGTAATCACAAAACTAAAACTAAGTTGGTAATAACATCAGATAATCTGGAACCATGTTAAACAAATGTGAGGGGATACCCGCTCGTTTGCTATTGTAACACGAGCGTGCTACAGCAACCGAACGTAAAACGCAAACGGGCGCCCGCATATTCCCAGCAAAAGCCTTTTGCATTCGATTCATGCGGAACTCTCCTAAAAGGAACTCGATTGCAACGAAGTGCACATACCGAGTTCTTCAGCACACAATCTATGGATGCACAAAGCTTGCAAGACCAAACTTTGAATGTGTACTGAACTTGAGTTCTACCTGCGCAATTTTGAATACAAACATTTAAGAACTAAGTTCCGACATCTTCCAAATTTCGAAGGTTTTTGTTCTCCTTTTTATACTATCACAAATTTAAATATTCAGGGACATTTGCTTTGTATTCGAAACGTTTGTTCGAAATCCTAAAATAATTACGAAGAACACAATAACCTCATAAAACATGCAAAAACCTTTTACATTCATTTATTCATTTTTCAACGGCCAGTTTCGGAACAAAAAACTTGATAAATTAACTTTATAAACAATTGTACAGTCGCCGTTTTATTCGGTCTTCAAATCTGTTCATTCGCTTAATCGAGAGTCGTAAAAAGTTTTCAAGTATTGACTTAATGGCTATAGTTTCGATCGTAAAAAAACGATTGTCACTGCGATTAAGCAGATAAATCTTGTTCAAGATACTGGTTATAAATATTAAATGGTGCTTTGGCTGCGAGAGTTGGAGCTTGGTTTTAGTCGAGTAGAAACTAACATATTATTTAGTAATTTAGGTCTCATTGAAACTGCTAACAGAAAGCAGCTCTGTAAATTGTATGCCAAAACAAGTTATTAAATCTGTGTACACACAAAGATTCTAATAACGCTAGGAGGGCATGCAATTTACTGTTTTGGTGCATTTGTTAGTCTAACAAAGCTTTTAAATGATATACATAAACTATTTCGACATCAAAGGTAAATTCTCGAAACAGATGCAATAATTTATTAATTGAATTACAAAAGTTTATGGTAGCTCCATTAAATTGTGTGATTTAGTTTTTTAATTAAAACTTCAACCAGGAATTATAGAGTCATTTTGTAGAGAGGCCTTAGAGTGACAGCCACGAAATGTAGAGCAAAATAAGCGAGAGATTTTGGCTAGGTATAGGGACAGATGAACCGCTAGGTATGTACTTGCTATATTTGATCTTCTGTCATATAGCGATAACAAACTATTCAAATTAAAATCCGCATTTCTACGCAAACTACCAGCAACAAAATCAAACTTCACATTTGCTCTTCAAACGTAGTTAATATTCTCGTATTCTGTACATAGCCACATTCAACAGATATCTTCTCGTAAATACCGACACACCACACTCAAATCTCTAACCACTATTAATGTCCTAAAATCCGCAAAGCTTAATTTCTTTGCACGTTCGTGGTCCCTCGGAAAGTCGTTTCGGCAAAGTAATTGCTTATGAGTGGAAGCGGATAAACGAAACGAGTTCCACTCTACCGGGGCTCGTAAAATGGACTCAGGGGCTTGCATTTAATTAATACAACTACTAGAACTACGTGAGAGCACATCGACTGAAATGGAACCATTCCTTTTGACCGCCGAACTGACTCTTCTCGACGAAAAATTACCCAAATTACCACGTCCGCATCAGCGTTTTACCGACCCAAAGCTAAGTGGAATTGCACTTCATGAATTCGGTAACTCTTTCCGAACGTTCCAACTTTTCGAATCGACTGTACACGTTTCAACATATAGACGAGTCTTTTAACTCAATGTAAATGGTCCCCTTTGAATTTTTTAGATTCGGTACAGACGGGAACAGATGATACTTTGCCACGGAAGTGTTTCCTGTAATTAGTCCGATCTACTTCAGTTACTAATAGTACGGCACGGCGCAGTGGCAAAGGAAAAAGTTAAGGTCAATAGTCTTTAATTTAAAGACGGAACAAAAGGGACACCAATAATAGGAGAGACAAGAGCACGATTACAGAACGACGAAGTAGCACCAACTTTAGATATTCTAGAGTTGTTGGACTATTGCCGTGGTGTGTCGTGTATCATTTGGGTAAGTATGACAGCACCCCTACATGACAATAAAATAAATTCAATTGCCACACGATCACGTTTCGGTTTGCGACTATTGCAGTCAAATAATTTGATCAACATGTTTCATCAGCCACATTGTGCGCATTGAACAAGTGTCTAAAATTGAATGTTATTCAGTGTTTTCGTACACTCCTCTCTAGGTGAATCCTTACTTTTTTTCTTGGGTCGTTGTCGGTATGCAAATTGCGAATTCATTAAATGATTGTACGTCCGTCTGAAGTTTTCCTTTTTTTTCCTTTCGTGCTTGTTAAGACTCTCTTGTCTGGTAAGTTTAATAGAAGCGTTTAGACGCTCTCATAATGAAACTGCTCATGTTTTGTTTACTTTTAAAGTCAATTTAAACATATCAATAAGTTTCAATGACAGTTACGCATTTCAGATAAAGGTAGTTATTTATTTTCTTAGAACACTTTTATAAAACGCCATGTGTTTTCTTGAGAGCTGAACGGAGAAGGCCGACTGTTGAAATTCGAAGCTAGTGAAAAATCAGTCCAATTGATATTTATTGATCATCTGAAACTATACAATATCATTTCATTAACTATGAAAAACGAAGAATTTCCATGCCATACTGGACCTTTAAATATATTAACAGTATATTTTTCAAAACCTTTTCAAGACTAGTTATTTTAGATGTCGAATGTCCCTGTAGTTTTTTGTATATTGCAGTTAGCTTTAGATATATAGCGCAGACATGGAGACCTAAGCGAGAACTGGCTTAATTTTGTCACACCCTCATTTTTTAACTAGCAACATTGATACGTTGATAGCAAACGATCAATCTTTTTGTATTGTATGTACTGTATTTTTTTAACGTTGAGTGTAATTTTTGGATTACTTGAATATTCCAAAATGCCATAGGAAAAATTCAAAACCAAAAGCCACATTGAAATAAATTTCGATTTATTCGGTAGCAATATTAAGATATCGTTGGAAGAAAATGTACATAATATGGAAGAAGGAGACACATACGAAGAGAATATAAATATATTGGGATAAAGACAAGAAAATGATAATTTTAACGATATTGCTAAAGAGCGATTACAAGTAACGTCCCATGCATAAATACACCATAACAGAAATATAGATTTCCTTTCTCATTCTCACGAAACTACGATTACTCACGTACAAACCATAGGTTCGCACAAAACGTGCACTAACGACAGGCAAGAAGCAGACTACCCCAGAAATATAACATTTAACAAGAAAACGCCGAAGTGTCGCCGTTATTGCATGAATACTAAACGGCAGCCGACTAGAATATAAGCTAATACTGAAAAATAATCATTTCCTATTGGAAATTCCAAGTGTTGGAAGCTGTTCAAACCGTCTCATCACTCTGTGAAATTGCATCTCGCCTCTAATTTGTATTCTGGTACATTTTGCCGTCAAGTGTTATTTGTTCATAAGATGCGGGCCGATTCCTGGGTCTGTCTGTGATGTTTAAATGATCACTGGCTGAAACACTCTGGTCCTACAAATCAATGTCTTTGACACGCTCTGGACCAATGAGGTTCCTTTTTGTTCGTTTTAGAATGGGATATCAAGCTGCCTGCAGATGCTTACTACGTTAGTTTATATTTTAACTTCTTTACTAATGTTTAAATAGGTTATATTTTTAACTTTCTCTGGTCCCTGGAGACCCGGTCCTTTGGTAGGCGTACGAGGGGCCGAAACCAACTCGCAGTTAGACATTTCAAATGTAATGGGGCACTATAGGTTACCTATATTATTTTTAAGGTTGTTAAAGCTAATAAAGTCCTCTCACGATTAGGTACAGAAACTTTGATACTTGTTTGTTCCAGTCATTAATATTCTTTTACTATCATTCAACTACCTCCTCAACCTGTTACATAACTGATTATTCTTCAACAGACAGACTTTTAAAATTTTAAAGTGTATATACATAAATAAACTTGCATAAAGGGAGAGGGGATCACGGCATCGCTAGATCAATGGGAAAAGTACTCAAAACACTGGCCGCACCGCCACGTTTGATAACAAAGCAGCAGTGCTAGGACACTTTTTCTCAACCTGTTTATGTAGCATCAAAAATTTTAAAAAGCGGTCAAGAGCGAGTCGGACGATTTCGGGCGTGCGCACCGAGGGTTCCGTACCATCACATAAAACGTGAAAGGTTTTTTAATATTTATCGGCGAGGCCTTTATTCATAGTGGAGTATTTTAACCATGGTGTGCATTGTGTATTCGACTTTTGGCCTAAAATTTTTTTTTGGAAAAGTGCATATAGCGTTCTTATAAACAATAACCCCACATGCACTTTCCACACACCCTTTCAGTCGCTGTTGCAACAAAAAAAAAACTTTTTTAATTGCCTCTTATTTGTAAAATAGCTACTACTAACTATACCAAATGTCAAGTAGATAGCATAAGTAGTTCTTGAGATATCCAGTTGTGACAGACTTGTCACACCATAAGGATTCCTTTTTACCATTTTGGCACGGAACCCTAAAACCACACCTTAGTTAAAAAAGTTGTTCGCGTGGGTTGGTTGGTGGGATAGTTCAAATACATATAGTTGCTAGCAGTAAAAATGAGACATTGAATTTGTATCAAAAACCAACAGAAGTGCTAAGGACGACTTTCTACCAAGTCGGTGAACCATAAACTCAGCCGCGTATAGTCCAATGCTATTTACCCACAAACAAAAGCCGCCCATCATTCGGGAAGAAAATAAGTTGTTAATACCCAGCCGACCGAAAGAAAATGTATCAATCAAATGGAGTGGTCTGGAGTGTAGGCGAAAAATTTAACCGATACAAAGGTAACAGGATCAGCCGGTGTTCGTTTGTGGCCCTTAAGGCGAGGTTGCAGTACTGTGTGTTTTGACGAACAACAGCGACTGTCCGGCGAGCGAAATAATGCCTTTTTGATTGTTTTTTCTTCTTGGCGAAAACTGATAAAGAAATAATACAATATGGTTTCAACATTTACTTCAAAATAAAAAGCTCTATTTATTGATATAACTTTTATATATTTTCGTGATAAAATCTCTTAGCAGTACACGTTTAAAATTTTAATTTAGTGTCATGTTTGATATAAAAAAGTATCGAGCCAATCATTCTAAATCGCGTTTCTATCTTTACGATTTACTTGAGGGTATGTTCATTTTTATGTACTGATTTTTATTTATTAAAAAACTCATAATTAATTAGATTTTCGGACGTTCAAAAATCTTAAAAAGTACTGCCTTAAATTCCAGTGTTTTATGTCCAGCTTTGTCGACACTGCGGTGTCCCGTATAGTTTTGAATGGATTTTGAGTTGTTCGTTCGTGTACAGTGTTAGATATTTTTCCAACGATTAGGGCACCTATTTTATTTTTATAGATTGGCTAATATTTCTCCGTTTCTCCGCTCCACTGTCTCGCTCCGAGCAAATGGACAGGCACCCTAAGGTTCAATAAAACAAAGATAATCTGATATAGTTGGTGCTATTAGTAAAATTTTCAGCGTCTGTTAAGCAACTGATTAGCAAAATAGTCAATAAAAATTGAATTAAGAGTTTTTAATAGGTGGCAAACAAACAGAGTTTTATGAATAAGACAGAGGTAAGATGTTAATCACGCGAATTAAGTTACCTAGTATTAAGATTGACTGTTTATCCCACTTTGTAACAGTTACCTTTGTATATTAAGGGCGGGTTGTTTCACGTTCACTTAACGCACGCGTAAACGTTAAAAATGGTGCTAACTATCGTTAAATAAAAAAATTAAGTTGTTTCACAATACGTCAGCGTAAACGCACGTAAAAAAATAACGATTACGTTAACAGATGGTCTGAGAACTGGTTAACTTTACTTTAGTTACGTCAAATAGAACAATATTGTGAAATTTCTTTTGAAAGGACCCGTGTTAATAACTTGAGCTATTGGGATGACCAGAAATTTGTACCAAAATGTTTTGAAACAACACATCTTATTTAACGAACGTTAAACATCTTCCGTAATCGTTAGTTTTTGACGTACGTATATATGTTACATAAACCAACCGTTTGAAACAACCCGCCCGTAGTATCACTCTTAGCCATACCTACAATTATTGACAAATTCTGTGGTTACAGGTACCTACTATAGTTTTAAGTGCCCAAATCACTACACACGAAATAGCATCAGGTTTCTGCCGAGGGGCTGTGTCCGGCATGATAACTCGACAGCACCCTTCATTCAATGTCGAAGTGCGACGAAGATTGGCAACTCGAAGCAAACTGTCGACTGTCCACCTGAGGGACGTCGTCATCAGTCTGTTCCGAGCTGTCGAAAACGAAGGACGTGTGCCTGACATCCTTACTAGACAAGATTGGTATGGTCTTAGTATTTTGTAAGATAATCGATCTGGATCCTAGAGCATTACTCGGAAATTATATTAAGTCGAAATTGAAACGATTAACAGTAATAAGCTAGATTGTTAAGTAATTTTAATAATAAAACAAAGAAAATTGCTTCTATGAAACGAAAGTTATGACTTTCGTTTATTAGAAATATTTTTAAGATTAAAATAAATTGGTACCTAGAAATACATGGGTTGAAAAATTAAATTGTCCACATTTATTTTTAAGAAGGTGTGTTATTTTCAATACCAAACGGTATTGCCAAATATATTAAAACATGAAAGTATTTACTCCAGGAAAACTGCCATATCTAATATAATTGGCTCAAACATATTCATAGCACACCACTATAGACGGGGAAATAAAATTTAATAATAAGAATTCCCTTGCGAACACCTCCTTACCTTGGGAGTTGGGACACATGTTCCACGTACACGTCACGTATGTATGTTGAGGTTTTTGTAATAAATAGTTTCATTTTTCAGGATTATCTTTAGACTAGCTACTTACTGATGCCTGCGACTTCGCCCGACTATTATATAGGTAACAAGCTGACGCCCGCTTGCAAATTATATACTAAAACCTTCCTCGAAAATCTCTCTATCATTAGTGAAAACAGCATGAAAATCGGTGCAGTAGTTTTGGAGTTTATCGCGAACAGACAGACAGACAGACGCGGTGGAGGACTTTGTTTCAAAATATGTATGTAGTGATAGGTATTCCTACTGTTTATGTTTGTCTAAATCCCAATTCCAAGAATATTTTGCTCTATTTTCAAAAGCTTAAACGCTGAAATGACTTAACGTTTACTTCATCTAATAGGGTACCTATTATGACATCTTAAAATATAATGGTGTGGGAGGGAGACAGAGTTATACAAGACGCATAACGCTATCCCTTTTTCACAGCTTAATCGTGGTGGCATTACACGTCATAATAGGGTCCCTTCACCTCAAACCCTCAGGCAGAAATAGGATGGTTTTTCGGCTGTCCATAGTGACGACCGTAATGTAACCGTATTTACATTCGATGAAATTGAATAAAGTGATGATTGGATCTGTGGCGAATCCAAACTTCACACCTTATTCGAGACGGTAACATGGCCATAAGTAATTAGGATGGACTACTCCTTCCGTGCATGAGTTCCAGAGTGCCAATTCTAGTCGCGAGATTATTCGCAAGAGACACCGTGGCTCCGGAACACAAAGGGCAATGAAGGAACATGGATGGGTTTTAGTCAGTAGAAGTCTGACACCCCCGCCCAGAGCGGGAGGAGTCATTGGATGATTTCCCAACCCTAAAAAAAAAAAAACAAACAAAAAAAAGAGTGCCAATTCTACTAATTTCCACGCAACGTTCGTATTCGTATCTCAATCGGAATCTGTTAAAAATTGTAGAATTCGCCCTCTGGTCTTTGATCCTTTGCTTGGCAAGTCACATTGACGGTTCGAAAGAAATTTTATACAAAATGCACTCATTATAACTTTTAATTTTTGGTTTTAGTGTATGATATAACAATTTAACCTATATATGACATTAAATTATATTTTTATATTAAAAAAAGATACCTTACACACTCAATCCTAAATGCAGACTATTAGTATTATACAGGGTGTAAAAGAAATAACGCAAAATTTGAAATGGGGTCATTGTGAACATCTTTTACATGGGAGCAAGCCTGAAATCACGATTAAAAAGTCGAGTTCCCATACATTTAAGTTCGCATAACTCGACCAATAAATGTAATTTGAACAGCTGTTTTTTTTTCCGCGGTATGGCCGGTAAACTTGCCGATTTGTGTGTATAAGAAGCTAGTAGTAGAAAAGTATCTATCATGAATTTGCTCTTCATTTTTCTTCAAGAAAACTTTGCTTTCCAAGAAAAGTTAAGAGTTTTAACAAATTACTCTTTCGGAAATGTTTCGTTTGTTTAAATTTTTCCGTTCAGATTAGTGCCAGGTGCTTTTGACGTCTTCTATGTGATGGTTTATCCTGGAATAATTATTATAAACAGTAGCGTTATTACGGTTATCAACTACTCCATGTCGATTTATGGTTTACTGGGCATGAAACATTACTACTGCGGCCATAGAAATTTTAATTTGTCTTTTAAGGCCCTTTTTCTGTCATGTGTCTCTTCACCCGCGCGGGGATCTGGTCCGCATGCGGGTGCCAGTTGGAAAAGCGGCTTTACCAACTGTGGCTGAGACGGCTCCCAGGCTAACCGGAGGCAGCTGAGTACTAGTATTTATAACGATCGTCTGCCTATCTGATCTCCGCAACGCAATAACTGGGTAACATGATACCCATGGTAAGGCTGGTTTCTGATTTTCTGGATTCTGGGTAGCGATAACGAGTGTCAAAGCTCTTCGAATGATAGCTACGACAAGTGCTTTCCGAGGCAAGTAAGAAACTAGGTATGTAACGCATCGTCAACCATCCACGGGCCAACCTCGGCAAGTGTTGCTTAACCTTGAAATTCGATCCATGTGGCTATTCATTATTAAGCTTACTACAAGATAGTCGATAGTGTAGCTTTCTACTAGTAAAACAATGTTAATATCTTAGCAGTCAGATAAAACTTTAATGACAATTTTACATCCAACGTACCAGCTACTTTAAAATGGACTTACTTTTGTTTTTACTTTTTGAAATGGTGAAGGAGCATTACCTCTCACTATAAATTTTCTTCTCCTTTCCCAATTAAATATTTGATATTTATTAGTATGTGTTAAATATTTTATGCGTTTATTTTATATATTATATCTAAATAATATTATTTATGATGTTTGTACACTGACCGCCCTAAATCTAACTACTTTCGTTCAATCCATCCTAAGGTTGTCTGTAAGAGATTGCCCTGTGCGATAAGACCGCCCATTGTACACTTGTTTTTATAAACGTTATTCCTGTACTTGTTATGAGGTGTACAATAAAGTATATAATAAATAAATAAATAAATAATACTTTTTAGGGTTCTGTACCCAAAGGGTAACCAACGGAACCCTATAGGGTAACCAACGGAACCCTATAACTTAGGTTCGCTGTCCTTCTGTGCCTCCGCCCGTCCGTCCGACCATCCGTCTGTCTGTCAGAGGATTCTATCTCAAGAACCGTTATAAGTAGATAGTTGAAATTTTCAGAGTATGAACTTCTATTGTCGCTATAACAACATACATAATAAAAATTAAATTAAATAACAAATTATAGGAGGCTCCCATACAAGAAACGTGTTCTTATCGGTTCGTGTGGGAGTCCGACTTCCACCTGGCCGGTTCTTGAAGTCTCCATATCAAATTCTCAATTAAAATGTAGTCTTTGTCCTACCTTCAAGTAGGTACCTACGCACTTAAGTAGTAAGTACGTTCAATAATGTTCGAATTCAATTAAATGTAACGAAAGACGAATCTAAAGTCAACTTCATTAAAGATTGTTATAACACTTATCTAGTTAATAATTAGGGCACTTAAGTTATACTCGACTTAGCTTCCAAGTGACACAAATGAGACTACTTACTTAAGTAACACTTAATGGATCAAGTTCGGATCTATAGATAAAATCACGAGCGAAAATGGCGGTTGGCGCAGTGGTTGAGCGATCGACTGCTGCGTCGCGTGTCGTGGGTTCGATTCCCGCACGGAACAAATATTTGTATGACCTACAGATAGTTGTTCCGGGTCTGGCTGTTTGTGTATGTGACTTTGTATGTTTGTAAACGCACCCACGATACAGGAGAAATTCCTAGTGTGGGGCAACGTTAAAAAAAAAAAAAAAATTAATAAGTTTTAACTAGCTTTTGCCCGCCCGCGACTTCGTACGCGCATTAACTGATTTTTCCCGATTCCGATGGAATTTCGAAATCCTCTCTTAGTGCTTCCCTACACCAAGGGACCTACATGCCACATTTCTTCGACCAGAAGTTTCGGCTGTGCGTTGTGTGCCTGTCACTCACACAAAATTGAAGAGCGAAGAATAAGCGCCATACAGAGTATTTTCAAAACCAATCGCATTCGCATCTCAATCGAAGTCAGTCAAAAATGTATAAAAATTTAGGCTTTTTTGACAGTTTGCGATTGACATGACGTTAAAACTGGCCAAGTGCGAGTCGAACTCGCGTGCAATGGATTCCGAACCAATTTATTTTTAACCGACTTTCCAAAAATGAGGAGGTTTTTATGTTTGTTCGGGCATAACTCCGTCGCTTGCCAACCAATTTTAAAAATGTTTTTTTTGTTGGAAAGGGTATACTTCCTAAATGGTCCCATGATAAGGAAACCAGGATCTGATGATGGCATCCCAGAGAAGTCGAGGGGAACTTTCGAAAATCGTATAGTATCTATTTTGCAGTGGTTTTGTTAGGTGTGGGGTACCACTAGAAAGTGAAAAATAAAAAACTTTTTACAAAAAAACACTACAAAGTAAAAAATAACTTTAACTTCGGAAGTCAATGTCAAAATACGAACAAACTAATTTATTTTTTTAACATGATATTGTTAAACTACAGACTTTTTATAGGTGTTCCTGTAATTTTTAGGCATAGAACTATTATCTGCATTTATTTCACAATTTTAGGCTCTGTAGTTGCGGACATAAGGAAGGTGTACGATCATTATTGGTCTTATTTCTTGAATAACTTCCAAACTGTTCATTTTAAAGAAACATAAAATTATAACAGTTAACCCTTTCATTTAATATATCACATGGCACAATTTGAAAAACTTTTTTTAATTTTCTAATTTGACCCTCAAAAGTGACCCCCATACTCAAAATTTATTTATTTACTTAACACGTCCGTGTTTAGGTCACAGAAGTCCATATATAGACCGAATTTCAACAGAATCGGTTCAGCAGATCCGGAGAAAACTGGCTGTGACAGACAGACAGACAGACGGATACCCGAGTGATCCTATAAGGGTTCCTTTTTTCATGGATGTTCGGAACCCTTAAAATTGATCCCCTCGAGACTGCACACGCTCACCTGTGTAATTTAATTAAGAATGATCCTATTATGTATCAAGCACGGAATATCGACGAAAGTAACTTGCCACTTAATCTACTAGACCTGAAAAGAGAGATCTGTTGCACACATTTATTAGAGACTTGTATATTAATTTACTTGTATACCTAGCTAGATAACAACATCATGGCACTAAAATCAGAAAATAAGGTAGGTACTGTTACCGAGGAAATGCAACATTCTACTCTTCAAATTCCAACAAAACAGTTTTTGGAACGAAGTTCCTTATCGCGCGTTGTGAAGGAGGCTGGACGGAAAAAATTCTCACGAAAAGTTGACACGACACTTTTTGCTATAGTAAGCTATTGTAAGCCGTGCGGCGTCCGCATGTTTCTCTGTCTGTCTCTCACTCTCTCTCTCATATAGAAAGCATGCCAGTATCCAAATTCGTTAGTCGAAGTCGAAGTCGAAGTCAATGTCAAATTCAAGGTCAAGGTCAAGGTCAAGGTCAAGGACAAGGTCAATGTTAATGTCAATGTCAAAGTCAATGTCAATGTCAAAGTCAAAGTCAAAAATTCATAGGATATTAGATACTAATGTGTTTTTGTTGAGTGTATACAGGTTTTTTGTACATAAAATAAATAAAAGGAACTTCGTTCCATCCGGGTGTCCCTTGACACTTCACAATTTTTTCTTATTCAATAACGCTTAATATTGCCTTGTGACTTTAACAGGAGCTTTCACAAATTTGTCACACACTAATTTTTCATTACTGCTCCGGTCCTATTGGCCTTAGCGTGATGATAAATAGCCTATAGCCTTCCTCGATAAATGGGCTATCTAACACTGAAAGAATTTTTCAAATCGGACCAGTACTTCCTGAGATTAGCGCGTTCAACCAATCAAACAAACAAACTCTTCTGCTTTATAATATTAGTATAGACTTGTTCTTAAAGCGGCAGTAAAAAAGAAAAAACACTGTGTGCTTTTTCAACTGTCTACCTATTACGATTCTTGAGACAAAGCCCGCTGACAGACAGACGGACGGACACTTTGGCTTCGTAACCCTAAAAACTAAACATAATGGTTCCCTGAACTTATAATACCAACATAACCAACTCAACATTATACAAGACCGACCCAGTTTATTTTAACCAGCACCTAACCGAAAGCAGCCCGCCATTCACCACAATACACGTACCAAAAGTTTTGTTTACTTGAAACTCATTAGGCCACCTACCTACGCAGAACAAAGGTCAGGACACACCTCGGTGGTTGAACACACGCCGTGATTGTCCCAACATCGACAGTTCAACTCTCTAAACCCTATTACGTAGGGGCACTTTCCTTTTATAACTCCCTAGAAAATAATTTATTCAATGAAACGGCTGCTTACACCGAAAATGATGTCGTTTACGTCTGCCTGACTGCCTTTCTCGATCTGTCCCAGTAATTTCCCTCCAAATTCACAATAGAGCCAATTTGATTATTCGCATTTTTATGAATTTGTATTGGTTGCCGTTTTATCAGGAAGTTACCTTCTCCTCGTCTTTTTCGTTACCATGATAATTTATTTATAGCGCTCTAAATGAGAATTTATTCTTGGGGCAAATTATTATATTTTTATAAGGACAGTTTATTAAATATGATTATTTTCCGTTCTTTGATCGAAATTGAATTTCGTATCGTTCAATCTACAATAGGAGCTATTACCAAACAAAAAATAATAAATTTCGTAACATAAAATCAGGTTCGAAGAGATTCCAAATTGCTTTTTCAATTGATTAGATGAATTTAATTAAAGAACGAAAACATAATAAGGGTTTTCACAAGATGAACGTGATATATGTATACTCTAGAGGTCTAGACTAACTGACTGGATTCAATTTATTTTATTTGGCGCCTCGATTTTGTGTATCGTGCGGTATTTTTATTTGGATTCTTCGATACATTCTAAGAATCTTAGCCTGAGGGCTCAATACGCAATTTTATTCACAACTATTGCGAACCTTGCGAAAATTAAATCACGTTACATAAACGCGTATTGCATAGAAATGAGAAAAGGAATTTCGACGAATACTGCTTTAAACATTTTATGTTGTATGGTCTAATTCGAAAATTAAAATAAGCACATATTTAGGTATACGAGTCTTCGGGTCTAGCCTAATACCTACTCCCTATGAGTCTCAAGTGAATATATTTCATCTACAACAAGAAACTTTTAATGGAGACCGCACTTCAAGAACTATCAGCAAATATAATAACCACTAGAACTGCTAAGTAATTTCGACAAGGCGGTACGGAGAAACGATACATTATCGCCGCAAGCTCGATATGGCCCCCGATTTTGATCTTTATTGCTTACTAAGAGGGCGACCTCAAGCTTACAAATACGCATAGTAAATCTTTAGAAAGGCATGAGCCTTTAACCAAGTAATTATTATATCGAATGGGCACTATGGCTGTTATTACCGTATTGGCCAATATTCATGCCGCAAGATGGTATCGCGGCCAATAGGATCGTTATGAGACTTCAGAAACAAATCATGCAGTACGTGGTACCGATAACCGAGATAGTTATGGTAATAGATGTTTGTGGCATAAAATATGAATTCGTTAGTTTTGTGGCGTTCCGTGATCATCAATAAATGGGGGTAAGGGCTGGCCTTAACCATTTAAGCGCTCCGGAAGAGTCATGCATTTGGCGCCCTTGTTTATTCCAATAAACAAGGGCGCTACTTACTTTTAAAAAACATTTCAATCCCCCGCCCCAACAGTCACTATGTTGTTTTAAAACACAATTCCCTACAACTATGCCAAAATTCGCTTACAAAAGAGTTATTTCCCCTACTTGGCAGTTTTTGATTTTCGTTTGGTGAGCTATATTTAAGTTTAGAAAAACTGCGTTCTCCACTTGCAACAGTCACTGGTATGGTATACGCAGCGATGTCCAGTGATTGCCTGAAGGTCTCCGAGATTGTGTAGCTGACCTTATATTTTATTGCACAACAAATCGCCATCAATGTCTGAGTTTTTTATTTTATATCGAAAGAAATAGGTACTCAAATTACGCGCAGCGCCCTGTTTTTTTGTATATCCCAGTGCCCTACAGTTGCTGGCGCCCCGGGCTACCACCCGCGTTACCCGGCCCTTAACCCGCTACCGATGGGGTTGATATATTGTTTGTTGTGTAATCGAACGGTTATTGGGTATAAAAGACTTGCTCAGTGCATCTGTAAATTCAGATACCTAATACGTAGGCGTCCTGGGTCACTACATGCGTTGCGGAATTTGTTCGAAATAGTCACCGTGGCCCTGGAACGCAAAGGGTATTAGGAGGAACAAGGATGGGTATTAGTCAGTAAGTGTCCATTACAGCGAAGCAAAGCCGCAGAGCAGAGAAACGGAGAAATTTTAACCAATGATGTCAGTCAAAATGTCAGTAACTCACAGGGGGACGGAGATATTATATACAATTCCTTTGGTTTAAATTTCTCCGTTTCTCCTCTTAGTTACCACGCTCCTCTGTAAAGAACAGGTACCCTTAGAGTCTGAAACTCCCGTCTGCTCCACTCAGAGCGGGAGAGAAAAAAAACTGGACATGAATTTATAGGCACTTTAGAAAAGGCGGCAACCAGTGAGATGACGAAGTCCCTAATAAAACCCTTCTTGCCTTCTTCTCAACAATGCCTTCTTCTCACAAGCGTTTGTTTTATTTAATCTTAAACAAAACTTTTTCCAAAGCATTCTGATTTAGTTGCAAATTCATCAGCATTAACACCAACAAATTTTCCCAAATACAAGCAAATAAACAAAAAAATACGAAAGTGCTTGGTGTAGAAATGAAATAAAACAGCTATAAAGTCGGTAATAATACTTATATTTCATTGTAACAGCCCCCGACGGGCGCAGATTGAGGCGGCCGGGTGGACAAATCCCTAAAACTCAAGACAACCGAGATGCTCTGAAATAAACAAATATTATTGAAGACAACAAACAATACAACGTTTCTTTATTAATTTATTATGGCCGTAACAAGCCTCAAGTGTCTTTGTTTCGATATTAACTTTAACCAACATAAATATCGTTGATGGAGGAAAAATAATCATTGGAAATGCCATGAACTCAAAATAAATGTGCGAAACTTTAAAGTGTGCTGAAAACTATTGAATTTTAATCGGCAGTTATTTATTTATTTATTTATTTTATACTTTATTGTACACCTCATAATAAGTACAGGAAAACGTTTATAAAATCAAGTGTACAATAGGCGGTCTTATCGCACAGGGCAATCTCTTACAGACAACCATAGGATGGATTGAACGAAAGAAATTAGATTTCGGGCGGTCAGTGTACAACCATCATAAATAATATTAATTAGACTTAATAATATAAAATAAACACATTCTTTACTAAACAATATACTAATAAATATCACATATGTAATTGGGAAAGGAAAAGAAAAATTATAGTGAGAGGTAGGTAATGTTCCTTCACCATTTTTACGGAACGTTACGTAACGTTTATTATGATAGTTAATTGTAATTTCGGTGAATTAACTAAATATTTAATCTGACAACGCTTCCTGAAATCGTGTATTTATTTAATAAATTATGTTGTATTTTTGCATAAATAGTTATTTATGAAACAAGTGCGGTAGGTTGGTTTTTTCACACGAGAAGACGAATGTAAGCCCAAGATAAATTCGAGGGCTTATGTTTTTTTCGACCGTATGTATGTATATTTCTATGGTAGAAAAATATGTACATAGGTGTGAGTAACTATTTTACCGCACGTACCATTGTGCGGTGCGTAATTTTTAACTTTCGAACAATTTATAAATGCTTCGTAAATGCATTTAATGTGTTGAAAATAAATTTAATTAAAGCCGCAAAAATACCTAGCATTTAGAATGTCAGAATTATTCCCACATTCCACATGACTACAATATTGTTTCCCCGAACTATTTGGTTATGTGGGTGTTTAATAACGTTACAATAATTTACGTTGTGTTTCACAGAATTCATTTCGTAATAATGCGTGTTTTTATCCCATTGTGATAAACCAATGTACTGAAATGGCCTAGTATAGGGTAACTGTGCGTACCTACTATTACAAGGTGACTTTTGAAAGTTGTTCATAATGATCAGTACAATGACCCCTTAAGATGTATTACGTTTATTCTGTTACACGTTGTAAAATAATGAATAATTTTTTTTTATAATGAGTGAAGTTGCATTGTATTAATTGACTTTTTATCAAAAGTTTAGTAGATACTTCCAATTATCTGTGCTTATTGGTCTTCGGCTGAAAATCTTATATATGTATAAATATGAATCTCTATTTCCCTTGGTCATCGCATCACTATACATAATAATATATATATAATAATATAATATCCTTGGACATTTCACACAACGCCATATAGTCCCAAGCTAAGCAACCTAATGCTTGTGTTATGGTAACGAGATGGCTGATAAACTACTTATATACATTTTTTTTTGTAAATACATACATATTATACATAGAAAAACACCCAGACTCGGAACAAACACTTGTAGGTCGTACAAATATTTGTTCCGGGCGGGAATCGAACCCGCGACATGCTGCACAGCAGTCAATCGCTCAACCACTGCGCCAACCGTGTCGTCAATAATATATATAAAAAAGTTAAAAAGAAAAAAATAAGAAAGTTGTAGATGACGGGAACGAAGCCGCGGTGGATAGCTAGTTAAAGATAAGATAGATTTATTAAAAGTACATTGACTTATACCTGCCGTGTGCGATAGGCACAAAAATGCTGTTTCTTTTGTTGTGAACGTATGGCACGTATACATTCGGATGCGTGCCATACGATTATCTTTCCCACTTATTTAAATTTATGAAAAGGTATACCTAGCAAACTTTGAGAGCCCAGTGGTTCTAAAGAGGCCACTTTAGCAGAATCATATCAGGATCATAATTAATATTATCCACACAACATTCTGTGAAACATTTTCATCTTTATTGCTAACGCATAAGGTTCAAGGTTGATTGTGAAAATTTAACAGAGACGGATACCGTGATGTGCTCTGTTTCTACTAAAATGGCCTCTTTAGACCCCCTGAAGCTCTAGACAATAGACATTCCATTAGCGATAGCGTGGCGAAGCGTCAAAACGTCAAAAATATATGGAAATGACAACCGCTGTCGAAATGTCACGTGAGCAATTCCTTGAGCCTAGCCAAGTGACATCCAGCGGTAGCGTGGCAAAGGCGATTGACAAAACATCAAGAATTTAAGGGATTGACAAACGCTGTTGAAATGTCAGGTGAGCAATTCTTTGAGCCCTAGACAAGCGACATCCTGTCAGCGATAGCGTGGCCAAACCAACTGACAAAACGTCAAAAATAAAAGAAACTGACAAACGCTGTCGAAAGGTCACGTGGGCAATTCTTTGAGCCTAGCCAAGTGACATCCTGTCAGCGGTAGCGTGGCAAAGGCGATTGACAAAACATCAAGAATTTAAGGGATTGCCAAACGCTGTTGAAATGTCAAGTGAGCAATTCTTTGAGCCCTAGACAAGCGACATCCTGTCAGCGATAGCGTGGCCAAACCAACTGACAAAACGTCAAAAATAAAAGAAACTGACAAACGCTGTCGAAATGTCACGTGGGAAATTCCTTGAGCCTAGCCAAGTGACATCCTGTCAGCGGTAGTGTGGCAAAGGTGATTGACAAAACGACAAGAATTTAAGGGATTGACAAACGCTGTCGAAATGTTACGTGAGCAATTTCTTGAGCCCTAGACAAGTGAAATGTTGCCAGCGCTAGCGTGGCGAAAGCGATTGATAAAACTTCATAAATGAAAGGGATTGACAAAGGCTGTCGAAATGTTACGTGAGCAATTTCTTGAGCCCTAGACAAGTGAAATGTTGCCAGCGCTAGCGTGGCGAAAGCGATTGATAAAACGTCAAAATAAATGGAACTGTCAAACGCTATCGAAATGTTACATAAGCAATTCTTTGAGCCATAACCAAGTGACATCCTGTCAGCGGTAGCGTGGCGAATGAGGGCGAAGGTGATTGACAAGACGTCAAAACAAATGGAACTGATAAATGCTGTCGAAATGTCACGTGAGCAATTCCTTGAGCCCTAGACAAGCGACTTCCTGTCAGCGATAGCGTGGCAAAGGCGATTGACAAAACGTATAAATAAATGGGATTGACAAAAGCTGTTGAAATATCACGTGATCAATCCCTTATATTTGGTATTTCGACAATCGCTTCCCTAAGAATGGAACTTTGTCTAGAACCTCAGGTCTAGCTAGAGCCTCTGGTGTCAGCAGTAGAATTAAACAGGTTTATTATTTCCAGGTAAGTAACGTTCCTACGAACCAACATGAAACCAGTAACAGTACTTAACATCGACATAATTAATCGAATTGTAATCACGCTCGCGTTTCATTGCGTGGAATGTGATAAATATTTAAGTATTCGCAATTTACGTAGAGTATTTCTGTACAGAATTTTCATTAGGTATCAGTGGCGTAGCTACCTGTATCAAAAGTACGGGGACCCCGAACTATAAGGGCCCCGATGTGTTGACGCAAAGCTATAGTCCCGCCGTCTCCGTAGTGGTCTGCCAATAGTCTTTAGCTAGTAGAGCCTATTTTGTTTAAATAAAACCCCTATTAACGGGCCCCCTCAAAATATTTTTGTTACAGGGCCCCTTGTTACGCCACTGTTAGGTACATGTCTAGATCAGGGAAAATCTCGCTGCGTTATTTAATATCTTCGAATCGAAATGAAAACCGTTGTCATGGCAATCAATTGGTACTTAGCGACCGAGGTAATATCTATCTACCTACTTATTGCCTTAATTCGTTTGTTGAGATTTTCTGTGTACATTATTATTTGGGCAATTTTATTCATAAAAACACGGAAAGTGTTGCAAAGAAGCTAATGAAGATTGCGACGATAGTCTAGTGGTCGCAAGCTCTATTGTTGAGGGTGATGTCTAGGGTTTCGATTTCCACGTCGGGCAAAGTGTATTGTCGATATGTCATTTAGTGAAATTTCTTCTGGATCCGTTTCAGACCTACGTTCTATAAAAAATGGTCGCAGCTGTGACCAAATGTAGGAAATATTCGATCTGCGTGCGATATAAATGGATTCGCGAATTCGTAAAAGTAACTTGTTCTCAGTGCCGAAAGTACTATAGTAAGTATATATACTTTACCTTTTATTTAAGAGTTTAAGACGAGTTCCATAAAGCAGGTAAATGCTATTATAGTTACTAAAAAGTACTCAATCATTGCACAAAGTGCTTGCCATGTCATTCGCTCCTTGTGGCTTTAGCTTAAAAGGCTAGAAAGAGTCACCGCGGCCCTTGAACGCAAAGGGCATTAAGATTAACACAGATGGGTTTCAGCCAGTAAGACTCTGGCACTATCCTCAGCTCTTGATGATTTTCAAGCTTAAGTAACTTTCGAGCACGTCAAAACAAATAGCCAAACATTTAATTCTCAAAGGTAAACGTCACTCAGTACAGGTGTAACATAAATATCAGAAGAATTGTATAATATTCTTCTGTTCCAGATTTAGCTTATAAATCTTCGGGACGCGGCAGAAAACTAGCGCTGGCTGTCCGAACTAAGTTATCAGCGAGAGTTTTATGTAACGTACGATTTCTTTTTAGGTGTCTAAAAGGGTGGCGGGTAACGATTCGGTTTTTATTTTTATTGCAGTGCTTCGTGAGATATATTGTGGTATTGCACTTGACATGGGGTAAAAGGGTGG
The DNA here is from genome assembly GCA_963859965.1 of Ceramica pisi. NCBI lineage: Eukaryota > Metazoa > Arthropoda > Insecta > Lepidoptera > Noctuidae > Ceramica > Ceramica pisi. Next base: position 8,545,043 of record OY982544.1, on the reverse strand, counting down.
GTGTGCGGAATGGACACTGGGGTTTATGGGAAGTGGTTGAATCAATGACGACACGGTTGGCGCAGTGGTTGAGCGACCGACTGCTGCGCTGCGTGTCGCGGGTTCGATTCCCGCACGGAACAAATATTTGTAAGACCTACATGTATTTGTTCTGAGTCTGGGTGTTTTTCTATCTATAATATGTATGTATTTACAAAAGAAAATATATATAAGTAGTTTATCAGCCATATTGTTACCATAACACAAGCATTAGGTTGCTTAGCTTGGGACTATATGGCGTTGTGTGAAATGTCCAAGGATATTATTATTATTATTATTATTGGTCATGTGGATATATTCCATCAGTTCATTTTCATTTTGATTACATAGGTACGTTATTCTCTATTCTAACAACAATCTATGTGATCAGAGCAATTGTTTGTATATATCAGCATACGAAATTAATGGATATTTACTATTTACCCATAGAAAAGTGTTTCTTTAAGGATGGAAATCGCTTCTTTCAATCTGGGTGGGGTTTGAGTTCTAGGGCGGTGGCCTCTTCTTTATATTCCATTAAACTTATATAATAATATCACCAACTCAAAAAGAGAATCCCAGCCTATTTGAGTATCCACCCTGGATCTGGGATGTTTCACGATAGTTCAGGTGAATTGTGTACTCTGAAGCAACAAATAATACTTACCCATAATTATTAAAAACTAGAGGCCGCCCGCGACTTCGTCCGCGTATAAATTCTCGTTAATCCCATTTCAATCCCGATCCCTCGGGAATTCCGGGATAAAAAGTATGTATTACTCTGGGTCTTCAGCTACCTACATACCAAATTTCATCGTAATCTGTCCAGTAGTTTTTTCGTGATAGGGTAACAAACATACATACATATACACATACATCCATCCTCACAAACTTTCGCATTTATAATATTAGTAGGATAGGATTGTATCGTATCCGTAAAGCACTTTTATGAACTACTTTAGTTCCTCTTGAGGCCCTTGAGGCCGACCCGGGGCCTAGGCCTAGGCCGGAGGTGGGGTCGTTAGACCTTATTGCTCACACGGTAAGAAGAAGTTAGACAAAGCGTTTAGCCCTACATATCGGTTAGGCACGTCACAATTTAGAGCTCAGACTACAGAAACGAAATTAAATGGGTCAGTTATGTACATAACAAGTACCTACCCTAATTAGTTAAACATGGAACTCAAAAATGAATTAGCTACGTATATGATAACGAAACAACTTTTAATATTTCGTTGTTACCACCCAGTAATATTTTCTAAAATAATTATAATCAACTAGTTTTGGCCGCATTGCTCGAATTAAAGTAGCCTATAACCATCTCCAGGGTCCCATTTGTTGCGGAATTTGTTCGAAACAATCATCCTGTGCGAAAGAATTACCCTGTTTGGAAGAATCGCCCTGTTCGGAAGAGGCCCTGCCACGCAAAAAACATTTGAAGGAACACGAATAGGTTTTAGTCAGTTAGAGACTGATCGAGACTCCGTTCCGCTCCAACCAGAGCGCAAGCAGCCATTTAATGATTTCCCATCCTTAAAAAAAGGTCCATCTATTTCTGCACCAAAATTTATCACAATCAGTTCTGCAATTTAGACTTGAAAGAGTAACTAATTAGCAAACTCATTTCCGCAACAATATTATGGTATACCTAGTAGCTTGTGCCAGCAGCTTCGCTCGCTTGAGTTGAAAATTTTAAACCTATGTAAGTATCAAACAGCTTCCAAAAGTTTCCGACCATCTTTTACTTAAGTCACGAATACTAATTAGAATCTGCCTGCCTGAAACAAAATCAATATCATGTCGGCAAAACAAGACTCTTCCGTCCATTCAACATCTTAAGAACCCACCATCTCAGATATGCTAAAACTTTGAATATGAAAAAATACAGTAATAGTTCGCATTATTTTCACAGAACATCAGACGCGGTCCGCCATCTCTAGCCTATAAGTACATTCTTAGTTGAAGTAAGTATAACAAGTCCCCAAGACAAAGTTCGCGAGTGAGTCCGAGTCCACTTCAAAATTCGGAAGTTTCAACTTCAAAGGGGCTCTCCATTACTATTTAAGCACGGACTTTCGCCAACAATAAACGGTACCGTGCTTCGGTAAAGAAAGTGTATACGTTGATCTTTCAACTATGTACTTGCGGTTTTGTAAGGGCCATCGAAGGAAAGGTAAACTGGATATCTGATTACTTTGTTAGATTACACTAGTTAGTTTGTTTTTCAATTGAACACTCGAGTTTATATCCTGAGGAGTTAACTTTGGGGCATGTGAACAATGCTTCTGAATTCGTTGTGCCGTAGACCTACACAGGCGTAGAGGGGCACGTAGCGTAGAAGTGCGTAGCTGTAGTCGCGCGTAGCCGTAGACGCACATAACCGGAGACGTGGTCCTAGACGCTTGTAGAATTAGGTGCTACGAGACTCTACAACGTAGCCGGCGTAGCAGTAGTAAAATTAATCGATGGTGACCACAAACTCTGTATAAACTTTATACCTATTTAAAATACAACCAGACTTACATGTTTGCTACGGCTGGTCTACGTGGTGACGTAGCTGTAGGTACGTCGTGCTTCAACTCTTAGTACATTATTTACGAACCTGCAAATACTATTTGCAACGGCTCGATTGCGCACCGGCTGCAGCAGAAAGTTTCCGGGACTTGTTAAATGTGTCGAATTGCATGGAAAAGTAAATACTTAATTTTAAAGTAGGTTACGAAAATATTTCATCATCTGTATATAATTAGCGGGAAAGTCACAAGTCGGTGGTAATTATCATAAGGTAACATAATACAAAAAGTAAAAGGTCAAAATCCCATTTCCTTCTACAGCCATGATCTACATACATACCAAAATCTATTCAGCCGTTGAGGAGTCAAACATAAACACTTACCACATTTATACTAATATTATAAAGCTGAAGAGTTCGTTTGTTTGGTTGATCGCGCTAATCTCAGGAACTACTGGTTCGAATTGAAAAAATATTTTAGTGTTGAGCTAACAGGAGCATTGATGGAAAATGTGAGGAAGACGAATTTGCCTGGATCAACTAGTTTACCTATAAGTGGGATTACCAAACTGATTATGAACTACATCTAAACAGCTAAACCTACACACTTGAGTACCTACTAAAAATCGGTATAACCCAGAATAAATACTTAGCTCAAGTATAGATTGGTACTTACCATTTAAAGGACAAAAAGAGCTAATGTCGCAGATACTTCGCAATGGAAAATAATGAGATAAAAACATTGCATAAAAAATAAAGGAAATCCAAAGGCTACGTTTTACATTTCCTTTTCAAATAAAGACCTCATTACTTGCTTGTAAGTTCAGGATAATTGCCCGTTAAGCTAAGAAACTTTTTACGACATAGTTCAGCGAAACAAAACCTTTGGCTTTTTTATTGTGTAATAATAATGTAAGATGAAACTTCTCTTTATCTTTAATTCTTAGATTTTGCACCTGGTTGGAGAGATTTTTAAGAAAAAGCATCCCTGTTAAAGTACCTACCTCTAGTGGTCTGTTACTGGCAAGTGTTGTAAAGAATAGGTACGGATGGGCTCCTTACTCCAATCCAACATAGTGACACAAAGCACAGGATATTTTTATTTTTTGTTAGCCTTTGTTGTCCCACTGCTGGGATCAAATTTTTCCAGCCAACTTTATCTGTTGCCTTCCCCGGCCAATTCGTCAGGAATGAGTCCATAGCGTCACGCCAGCGCTTGTTAGGCCTGCCTCGGTTGCAATGTCCGTCTTCGGGCACCCACCGCGTCACGATCTTGGCCCATCTGTCCTCGTACTCCTCGTGCTTCATACATCCTGTTAATGAGGCCCTCCCAATTCCACTAAAGCCTCGCCGATTTGAGATTGAGATTGACGTGCGTGGTTCACGATAAAACAAAAGGAATCAAAGCTCTTAATTTCTAGTAGGTTATTACACTTTCTATCATACGCGGTGTCAGTTAGTTAGAGTTAAAAATAAGCTTTTGAACTAGTAAACTAACAAATACTGCTTCTGCCTATGTCATAGAAACATTGTTCATGATATCTATGGCCTGTGTAGATGAGAACAAGATTGTGCAAGTCATAGTCACTTCCTAAAAAAAAAATTGCTCAGCTGACGATAACTTTGTATGGATGATTCAGGGATTTTAGAAAATTGACTATGACTTCCAAGAAGAAAGTTTACCTTACCTAAGCCACGTCTAAATGGGCAGAAGCAGATTAAATTTGTTTTAAATATGACGACACCTTTTCATTGCTGTCTCTGACTTTTGTCCTCGATAACGTATACAGGACAAGACCTATATATGTATATAAGTATTTATATAATAATGTTGGTAGGTCTTCAGAACACAATTTCTCGAAGCCCCTTTCTGCAAATGTGATTCTACACGTGTTCAGTCGGTACGTACCTACTTATTCGGTAAGTTCGAAACAAGTCTATGTTATAACGCAACCTCCGATATTATAAGTTACTTGTTAACATTATGAAGGTAGTATTGTAAAGTTTATCTTTCATGTAAACAAATAACCGCACGTTTTCGTAGTTTAGTGTGTAGTGAAACTATTTAAACAAGTAAAATAGAGTTAGATAAGTATAGATACAGGAATGAAAAGCAGGAGAAACCAAAGATAACAAATTGAACCTAGTTACTTGGTACATAGATACCAATCGACATTTTCTGCAATCCTGACCAAATTGCTCTGTTAGGGTTCCGAATAAAAAACGGAACCCTTATAGGATCACACGGGTGTCTGTCTTCCCGTCTGTCACAGCCAGTTTTCTCCGCATCCACTGCGTTACGTAAAAAAGATAATTATTAGTAGGTATGGGGGTCACATTTGGGGTTCAAACTTAAAAAAAAAGTTTTTTTAACAATATCGTTGAGATTATGTTATGTTGATATCTATACTAATATTTTAAAGAGGTAAATTTGTTTGTAAGTTTGTATGTAGGGGGTAATCTCAGGAACTACTGGTCCGATTTGAAAAATTCTGTCAGTGTTAGATAGCCCATTTATCGAGGAATGCTATAGGCTATATTATTATATCATCACGCTAAGACAAATAGGAGCGGATCAATAATGGAAAATGTGGCGCAGACGAAGTTGCGCGGGTCAGCTAGTATCAAATGAAAGGACTTACTGTGCGGGTTTTAATTATATTTTTTTCATCATTTTAAAATAAAAGGTTCAAGTAGGTGATCTTTACTTAAGAAGTCTATTTTTTTTTTTTTGTCGATGGCCTCTCGCAGCTACTAACTCTAGAAAGAAAGTTGCAGCTACTTAACCGGACTTGCCTGTGGTGGCCTAGGTGAATGTAAGGCCCCCAGCAAAGGCTATGTAATATATACTAAAACTCCGCTCGCTGAGGGCACCCCCTGTGGGGTACGGACCTCGACTCAGCGGCATCGTTTGGGGGAGGGCAGCAAGGGACTGGCTGGGTCATGTTTCCATTATTTGGGGAAAAGTTTCCATTATTTGGGGTAAGTTAAAGCTAATGGCTCAGCTTTGCGGGCTGGCTCATTTGGCAAAAGACGGGGGGGTAATAGAAGTCTATATGTTAAAATATCATGTTAAAATAAATGAAATTCGTTCGGAACCCTTTGCATGCGAGTCCGACTAGCACTTGGCCAGTTTTTTACTGGACAACCTTCGAGTTTCCCGGATTTTTGTTATACCTACGTAAGTCTGGGGAATGCAGATATATCTCGCTCTCTCACCTACCTAAATCACCCCATGGTTAACATCAGCAAATGGAAGGATGGGCACATCTTTATTTTTAAAAGAGTGTCCGTGGAGTTTCTTGCACGTTCTTCTCCATAGAGATCTACGCTTTGGAACGTGCAAATAGCTTCATCTTTTTGGACCGACCGACCTTGACAATTCAAAAGTGCCTGTAAATGATTTAATTGAAATAAATGTTAGAGTTTGAGTTTCATCCTCTTAAAATACTAAACTGGAATCTCCTATCCACAACGCCTGTTAGGGCATTCCGGCACATTCCTGAGGAGACGGTGAATGATGATCCAGAGACTCGTTGAGCATGGCAGCCTTCCCTGAGGTCACTCTACTAGATTTCACAATCAGAGCTCTTCTTATATCTCTCGTTGAATCAGAGATAGGAAAGTATCTCTCGTAGACAGTAGACAGTAGACAGCGGTACGTAGCAGACGCGCTACGCTGCGTAGGCCGGTCGTAGCTGAAATGCTACGCTACGTAGGTCTGTCGTAAACCGACGCGCTTAGGCATCTTTCACACCAAACGTATTGTCCGCCGCTGACTGTGAGCACGCGTTACGCAGTTTATCGTTTTTCAATATATATTTAACTTCTTGTTCACACCGAACCGAACGTAGTGCGTTGTCGCTGACTACAGCACAGTGAGCATACTCACAGTCAGCGGCAGATAATACGTTTGGTGTGAACGATGCCTTTTTTTTTTTAGGGATGGGAAATCATCCAATGACTCCTCCCGCTCTGGGTGTAGCGGGAGGGAGTGTCAGACTTCTACTGACTAAAACCCATCCATGTTTCTTCATTGCCTTTTGTGTTCCGGAGCCACGGTGTCTCTTGCGAATAATCCCGCGACTCCGGCAGGCGTCGGCCCTTTCGGGCCCCTCTGTGTTGCTGACTCTCTTTGAGGCGCGCGTGGAACACTAACGCGCCATCGACACGGCCTGTTGTCACTAGACGGACGGACGGCGAGCCACCCATAGCTCGCCGTCCACAGGCCCGCGCCTACGGTGGCCGGAGGTCACCAGGTGGTCCCCGACGCCCGCGGCGTCCACCACGGCGGCCGAGACGAGAGGGTCTCCTCTCCCGCTCCGCCACCTCCTTCGCTAGCATGACTGCTTCGCAGAAGGAGGCAACGGCGTCCCATTCCGTCTCGCTCCGGACCATGGCTTGGACCAGGGCCGGACGCGAGAGGTCGCCGCCAATCGCCGTTTCGAAGACACGGCGGTGCGCCGCCCAAGTGGGGCACACCTGCACAGTGTGCTCTACCGTGTCCTCCGGTCGATCCTCGCAGTGGTGACACCCGGGCGTTTCCTCCCGCCGAATTCGGTGCAGGAACCTCCCGAAACATCCATGTCCGGTGAGGACCTGCGTCAGGCGGAAGGTGAGGACGCCGTGGCGCCTCTCAAGCCACTCCTCAAAGGTGTGAACGATGCCTCAGCCGCGTAGTCACATCGTAGCAGAAACGTACGCTGCGAAGTGCGAAGACACTTCTTCGTAGAGAATGCAAGCACACGTGCTACGCTGCCTCGGTATTCTAATATACTCGTACATTTAAAATTCTTCCGTTACTGGTGACTGACCGAATGACGGAGTGACTGATAGACAACGCACAGCCGAAACTACTGGTCATGGTGTGGAACATGTATGATAATAGCTCATCATCTGCCAAGCCTTTTCCTAACTATGTATTATTTTGTGTACTATTATATGGGGGTCGGCTTCCATTCAAACCGGATCAGCTGAATACCAGTATTTTACGTAGAACGGCTGCCTACCAGACTTCCAATAACCATTCACTAACTGGGTAACACGCCGGTACTCCTTGGCAAGACTGGTGTCAGAGTTTCTGGCTTTCTACCGACTGACTATACGTAACAACTGCCAAAAATCTACAAATGAGAGTCGGGACCAACGGCTTAATCCAGGTACTTTCCGAAGCATGGAGGAGTTTCGGTAAGTTAAGGTGGTCACCCATCTACAGACCAACCTCAGCAAGCGTTGCTTAACTTTGAAGATAGACCCGTGCGGCTGTTCTTTTTAAAAGCCAAGAGCTCTCCATTTATGAGAATAGCTCATACCACAGTACAAAATAGTACTTATCTACCTAGCTATGTAGGCACCACTCAGTGTTGCCAGATGTACGAGAAATCTCGTAACTAACTTTCCTCTGACTGCACCATGTATCCAAATCAAAATATTATAATAAATTTTACAATAAACATCGTAATAAACGATCGACTCACTCAGCACATCACTAGATTCATTAGGTAATGAATCTAGTGATGTGCTGAGTGAGTGGAGATTCACTGTCACTACTCATTATTTTAAATTAATCACTGAATAATTCGGAAGACACATCAAAATGCACTGGAACTCTACAAACTTCAACTACTACTCAGTTAAATTATATTTCCCTACGTGTTTCGGTTAGAGCAAGAGAGATAAGAATTCGATATTTACATGAGTGCAACAAGGATAACTACAAAGTAATACATTACTCATTTAAGTGAACTTATTAAAATGTGAATCACAGTTGTAATTTGTTTGATTTAACAGTCAGTATTCCTAATGCAAACCAGATGGAAGTAAACACATTGTGTAAACTATGGAATTTACGACTTTTTTTTTTTTTACTTTTACGAGATTATGTTCTGAAATTACGAGATATTTGGCAACCCTGGTACGAGGAAAAACATCCAACGCCTGGCAACCCTGACCACTACCTGGCCGTGCACTAAGCATTCACCTAGACAGAAAAATAATTACCTATTGCCCAAGATGTGCCACTTGTGCCAGACGTAGGTATATACGTATGTATTTCAATGCATCCCAAATTATTTTTAAGTGATGGCAGATCATCCTATTATTATAAGAGGAAGTTTACGAAAAATCGTTCTGTTTAGTTAATAAAGTTGCCCCTCCACACGGGCGGCTCTCGACATCGGTAATTGCGTTCTAAGCATAAAGCCTTGAGCCTTTGCTTTGTTCAAACGGCGATGGTTCCCCTCTTTATTATTATTTCCGTCGAAAACATTCCCGACAGGCCCCGACGCCGGCACAATACATATTTTTCGAGCACTTACGTTTGTATTTCAATATTCTCCTACCATTATTGTGTTATGGGCTACTTAATTTATTTTATTGGATTCGTCTTCGTAATGAAGATTTGGAAATACGAGTTGGCCTCCTTGTTTTTGTTTACTGTTTAGCAATGGAGCATAATTTACCTACGTCTCCATCTGCTCCATCCTGGCGCGGTTGAGTGGTGTACATCGAATGTCAGTTCGGTTTTATGAAGGTCTCTTACGCATATTGTCAGCAAAACTTTAAAAATTTGGTAACGGAAGACCGTTTGAGACACTGCGGCATCGGCCCGATTTACCTACAATACCCAAGAATCATAGTTAAGCCACATATCAAAGGTAAGAATCCCCATCGATGAGAACTCGCGGTTCTCATCGAAGGGGATGCTGATAAGTCAAGAATTCGTAACAAGAAGTGCTGCCATCTTACCATTCGTGCGCCTAACTACAACAAGGGAAGTTCATGGAGTTTCTAACTTTCGTCGATTGGAGCGCCACTGTAGCTAAAATTCTAGATTTTCTTCAAAGAACACCTTCCACTAAAGTGGGTCATTTTACTCCACTCTCTCTCTACTCTATGCTACTTAAAACTGATGGGCTTGTTTTTAACATTCTGATATACAGAAGATTACAGCCATAATGAAACCCCACATTTATTTCAATAGGGTATCACCTGGGGTTGGCAAAGTAGGTGTAGGTGGTAGGTTAAGGAAATAGGTTATCTCCATCCCTTTGGCGAACCTAATGTTATTAGTAAAATTTAATTTGTAACATAAATTTAAGTACAGGGGGAACTCATGCCAAACAATGTAATAACTTGAACAAATTTAATATCTGTGCTTCTTTCAAACCAGCCCCTAAATGCAGGGTACACAATATTTAGTATGATTTCCATACGCATTAGCTTTTAAACAAAATTAAATCATCAATAATAAAAAATGATTAATTACAAAACTGCAACTTCTTACTTTACATAATATTTAATACACATTATTCTACACTAAACAAATGATTAACAATAAAACCCTACTTGGTTTTTGCTTGTACATTTGATAACTTTGTTGGGTCAAACTTGTAAGTCTTCTGCAGAGGTCCTTTCCCAGCTCTTGTGAAAATCATCTCATCTATCCTTTGTCTCTCTGCTAATTCTTTTGAAATCTTCATGTTCGTCCAAGAATCCTTTGCTCCCTCAACAAAACCCTTTTTCTTCATAGGTAAAGTGTCCGGTGTATGTTTGATCAATTTAGGAATCTTGAAGTAATCCCTGACAGCTGGTACTTTAAGTACACCAACTTGTATGAGTGAAATGAAGTTAGTAGAACACCAGTAAACTAAGATGGCACCTGGGAAGTTGATTGTGAATGGAATCATGACTAGTGGGATCGCTCTAAGGAAGTACCTCATCATTACCATGTTTTGTGCCTCAAGACGACCTCCGTCTACACCCAGTTCTATTGTTGCCCACATAGTAGCACTGGTTATGAGTGGCAGTAAGAAATATTGATCAGGAACTGTCAAATCCATAAACCATGCCAAACCACCATAAGTCATACTCTCTACAGGGCAGTTAGCCATTCCTCGTAATCCCATAAAAAAGGAAATAAACAGAGGAGCCTGTGCAATAGGAACTAACATGTTCTTCAATGGGTTTAATCCTCTTTCTTTCATAAATGACATCATCTCTTGGGCATAACGAGCAGCTTCAAGCTGATTACCTGTCTGCCTGGCCTGAGTCATCTTCATTTGTAGAAGTTGTATTTCTGGCAGGTTATTGTTCATAACCGCTGTATTTCTTTGTGACATTATGACTAGCGGGAACATAACCAAACGAACACAAACAGTTCCGATGAGAATGGCACCCCACCATGGTACATCCAGGGAAATGTGTAGGTACTCCAAGCAATTTTGAACCATGCCCACGGGGGACCAGCCACCAAGGCCTAAACTGGCGAAGGTAGGCTCTCCATTAGCAGCTATTGTTTGTACTGTTTCAGTCAAGTCAACAAGTGTCGAAGGGTCTGGTACTGGCGGTGCTTCCGGTATACTGTCCAATATGGTTGCTGTTTTGCCTGCATCGCTGCTACCAGTAGAAGCAAACCTTACGGATCCCGCTGATGAATATACGTAATAAACCTTTGCTTTTCTAACCTCAAAACACTTTTCAGAGATGAAATTTATAACTGCACTACGAGGGCGGCCATGGCGGCTAAGTAATTTGAACATTGCAGCCGACTTTTTTTGCACAATCCGCTATAAAAATGAATAATTATCTGTTACAAATTATTTGTATTTTTGTTACGGCACATTTCTGACATTCGCACAGACACACAGACTACATAGAGATACTACGTATCACAGACAGATAGTCTATGGAAGTATGGATGGCACTCATGGCCACCTCATGGCATGCATGGCATATAAACACTGTATTTGTCTATGGTAAACTCTGTAATATCTAAAGCCGTAACACACACAACACACATCCGTCTTACAGCCGCGAATAATATTTTAGTCAACATACAATCTAGCATTGGCCTGCAAATTGCAAAAAACGTAAGAAAATTTGAATTTCGCGGGCTGGTTGGAGCATTCACCTAAATAAGATAACGTTCAATTTATTGAAACTCAAATACGTGTTTTTCGTACGAATAAAAATAACAGTAACAATAACAGTGATAATAGATATCGCGTTTGATGTGTTATAGCCGTAACACAAGCTCAGATTTGGTTTGGTTTGGTAGGATTAAAGCCGTAACGTGGATTTGTTTTGCTTCGTTCCGATTCTGGACGTGTCCGAACAAATTACGACTTCATGCTTTTAGGCTTCCGTTACCAATGGAAATCTATGAATAAGCCTCTGCTGTCCGTCCATCCGTCTGTCTGTCAGTAGGTAAATGGTTGAAATTTTCACAGATTGTGTACTCTATTCCCGCTATAACATCAAAATAATAAAAAATAAGGTTATGGTACACCTAACCCTTCACGAGCGAGACCGACTCTCACTTGGCTGGTTTTTGTGTCCAACCCAACGATATGATGACAGCCGGGCAGCCGTGTGCACTAGAAGGCGTACTTGAAGCAATTGTTCGATCCGATCGTCTGTAGCGAGAACGGATTTGGTTCGTTTCCTAACCAAATCTGACCGTCTGTAGACAGGGCCGGTCCTAGGGCGGTGTGAGCGGTGCGAACGCGCCGGGCGCCTTCAAAGGGTGCGCCAAAATGAACCAAAACGTGAAACAAAAGACGCGCGCTCGGCCGAGCGAGCGTCGACACGCACGAACAAAATTGCGGGGGAACGGGCCGCGGCCCGCGGGTGTGAACTTTCGTCCGTCACTTGTTTCACCAGAGGCCTTAGTGTGAGTTTTTTCGACTCACGTTCGAACGCGTTCGATTGCGAGCGCGTTAGAATTTAGTATGGGAATTTAGTTATAATGCCACCTGGTGGTCACTCGTAGAACCTAATTTCCCATACTAAATTCTAACGCGCTCGCAATCGAACGCGTTCGAACGTGAGTCGAAAAAACTCACACTAAGGCCTCAGGCAGGCATTGTCTATTGACTTGTCAATTCAAACGCGCGCGAGTGTATTTATTTGTTTGTATACAGTGTGGTAAACTGCTCATAGTACGTACTTAGATTATTTTATTATAGAAGCATTGGAAATAAAAACAGAAGTAAGTATTGTTTATAGAAGTTCCTTTCTAGTGTATTTCGTTCGCGTTCGAGCAAACTATCGTTGGTGCCCGATTCCAGTTCGAATGCGCCATTTTTAGAACCTTGATAAGATAAAGACGAAGGGAAACGTTAAAAATAATTTGAGTTATTGGAGTTTTTACTTACTAAAGGGTTTAATTTAAGGCTATATGCTATAGCTAGGTTAAAAGCAAATGAAACTTTGAAATGTTAAAAAATTCAATTAAAAATTCAAATAATTTTATTCAAAGTAAGACATGTTTTGTACCACTTTTTGAACGTCGAGATATATTTTTTTTTTGTTACCACCATTTCGGAAAGATGTTAGAGCTGAGAAAAAGAAACGGCGAGAGAAATTACTCTCCAGCAACACATCTTTTAAAATCATCAGTCAATTTACAATGTCTCTATTTACAATCCATTATGATTAAAACTAATATTTTAGCAAGAATTGAATTAAAAAAATTGCAAGTGCTAAAGCTTGAAAAGTAGCTCTATAGGGTTATTTTTATATTTTTGCTATATAATCATAAGATTTGATTAATAGATATATAGTACTGTTTGAACAGAATAAATAATAGTTGACAATCATTAAAATTATTTTTCAGTTGTCCTACTACTTCACATAATTATACTTAGGTATTCGCACAAACTGGTTAACGAACTTTTGCTTGCAGGCAGAATAATCTGAAGCTACTGCTTTTTCTGGTGGAAAATAAAGCAAGTAGAGATGTGTCCCTCACTCATGAGGTGCCTCATTTGAGGTACCTACTCGTGATCGCAAATTGAAAGAGTTACTCGAATTTCAAAACTGAACCATAAAATGAATCACATTTTCAAGCAAGATAATTTATTAAATGACAGATAGTGCAAGTCACATTTGACAACACGTCCATAGATATATCATTCCTCCCCATTTATGATAGATTCAGATCTCTTCAATCAAACGCCGTGGAGGTCGCACCTCACGCTGGCTCCGCCGAAGTGGTGCTGCAACCGACGCAGTCGGTGTTTCAAACGCTGGAGATGAGGATGATGATGTAGATGCAGATGGTTCTGGAGTGGATGGAATGTGAGAGGACGGTGTAGATGGAGGAGGAATTGACATAGGTGATGGTGCGAACCATGTGGATGGTGAGGACGTAGAGGTTGCCGCAACACTTTCTGGTGACGCGGCTGCAGGATCAAATCGCGGCCTCATGTGATCTGCATGTTTCCTTTGCTCTACCCCATTAGATGTAGTGACCACGTAAGAGTAACGGTGTTTACGGGACGCTACTGTAGCAGGCTGCCACTTTTTTTCCAGTTTAGTTTTTATGTAAACCAAATCGCCAGTCTGGTATGTAGGTGTAGATGACACGATGTCTGCCTTCACATGTTGGTATTGCAAATTTCTTCTCTTGTTCGGTCGGATATTTGACAGAACGCAGTTCAACTGTCTGCCGAACATCATTTGAGCTGGTGATTTTCCGGTAGTGGTATGCGGAGTGTTCCGGTAAGTGAATAAAAACTCCGACAATCGACGCTTAAGTGGGGTTCCGTCACTGGAGGTCAGTCTGTTCTTAAAAGTTCTCACAAACCGTTCAGCTAACCCATTGGTTCGGGGATGATACGGAGAGGAGGTGACATGTAGAATGCCGTGGTTTTTACAGTAGTTCTTGAATTCCTGTGATGTTAGTTGGGGGCCGTTGTCAGATACAATCATTTGTGGGAGTCCAAAGGTGTTGAAAATCTCATCCAGAACAGTGCATAGACTTTTTGAAGTTATGTTTTTCATTGGTCTTAGTTCACACCATTTCGACAACGCATCACACAAAACCAGCCAGTAGCTGCCCTCAAATGGACCTGCAAAGTCTATGTGGACTCTTTCCCACACTTGCTCGGGTATAGACCAGGAGAATACCGGCAGTTCGGGATTAGACGGTCTGTTTTTTGACACCTGGTGCATCTCCTGATAAAATTCTCGATGTCCTCGTCAAGTGATGGCCACCACACATAGAAACGTGAGAGTGCTTTCATGGCCGAAATCCCTGGGTGCCCTCGGTGCAAATAGCCTAAGACTGTCTTTCTTAGAACTTCAGGTATGACCATCCTACCTTGCCAAAGTACAATTTTACCTTCTACAGACAGTTCGAAACGTTTCTTGTAGTATTGTTTCATGTCTTGCCCGTAATCCACGTCTCTCCACCCGGTCTTTAGGTACTGACAAACGAGTGACAAATTTGGGTCTCTAGATGTTTCCAGACTCAATTTTTTTTCTGTTAATTGTAGATCAACAATTTTGTTTTCTTGGAGGCGTGATACTACTCTACGTACAACATTTTCTACGTGTGAGGGTTTTGTCTTGGGATTTGGTAATCTGGACAGACAATCGGCCAGAATGTTGTTTTCGCCCTTCTGGTAGCAAATTTCATACTGGTAGCTTCCAATCAAAAGAGCCCATCTTACAAGTCTATTATTTACAAGCTTCGGCAGGTTACGTTGAGGTCCCAAAATGTGCATCAGAGGCTTGTGATCAGTTACCAAGGTAAATTTCGTTCCTCTTAGATATTGGTCAAATTTCTGTATTCCAAATAATATGGCTAGTGCTTCACGGTCAATAACAGAATATTTGCTCTCAGCTGGTCGAAGTTTTCTTGACGCAAATGCTATCGGTTGTTCGACATCTTTGTGTTTGTGGTATAGAACTGCCCCAACTCCTTTTTCTGACGCATCACACGCTAGGAAAAGAGAACGCTTTTCATTGAACGCTATCAATGAATTTGTGTTAGCTATGTTACTTTTAGCATTCTCGAAAACTTGTTCTTCGTGTTCGGACCATCGCCATTTTTTTTTGCCGCTTGTTAGCTCGTACAGGTCTGCACATGATCCATGAAGATGTGGAATGAATCTTTCATAAAAATTTATAAGGCCCAGGAAAGAGCGTAATTCCTTTGCGTTTGTGGGTTGTGATGCGTTGGTTATAGCGCTAATCTTCGCTTTTGTTGGCCTTATTCCGTTTTGATCAATTATGTGACCCAGATACTCAATCTCTTTACTCAGAAAACTACACTTTTTCAAATTAACTTTCAAACCAGCCTGTTTTAGCCGGCTTAACACTGTGCAAAGTGTTCGTAAGTGTCCATTCACGCTTTCTCCTGTCAATGCAATGTCATCAAAATACACTGCTACGTTTGGTATGTCTCCAAGTAGTTGATCAAGAAAATTTTGAAAAATTGATGGTGCTGTAGAAATACCGAAAGGCATTCTGTTGTACTGGTAGTATCCTCTGTGTGTGGATATTGTTAAATACTTTTTTGAGTCCGGAGCTATTTCAAATTGTAAATACGCGTCTTTGAGATCAATTTTGGAGTAGACAATGCCGTTTGCTAGTTTCTGTCGTAAATGATCAAAAATGGGCACTGGATGTAAATGTTTTGTTAAAACAGGATTAAGTGTAGTGCTGTAGTCTCCGCAAATTCTGACGTCACCAGTTGGTTTCAAGACATTAACAGTAGGTGTGGCCCACTCCAAAGCAGTAAGGTTTGGATCTATTCTGTTAATGATACCTGTATCAACAAGACGATCCAACTCCCGATCGACGTTTTTCTTCATGCTGAATTTGATTTGACGTGCAGGTAGGTGTACTGGTTCTGCGCCGGGTTTGACATGTATGTTAACTTGGTAGTTATTGACTTTGCCTAGTTTGCCGTCGAAAAGTTCGCTGTATTGCTTAAGTATATGTTTTAATGTCGTTGGAGTAACAGGCTTCTCTTGGATTGAATAAACTGGTTTTGGAAATTCCATGTCAAACTTCTCGCTCCATCTCAATCCAAAAAGTAATGGATTTGCGTTTTTTATTACTACGACAGGTAAGGTTTCGTATCGTCCGTTCACTTCCACATTTACATTTGCGATTCCTTTGGTTTTCAGCTTGGTGTTACCATATGCTTTTAGTTTGGGCCCCTTTGTTAACGTTGGTGATCCAACCTTTTTCCAAACTTCGGAACTAATGATAGAGTGGGTAGAGCCAGGGTCCCAATCCATAGTGCAGTGAACTCCGTTTATGAAAATGTCGATTTGTTTGCAATCCTTGACTCGAGTGCTCGTGACGTTGTGGACAAACTCATCGTCATCTTCACTATTTTCTGTTGAAACGTTTTTGGAGCTTGACGTAGAAGCTTGATTATCGCTTACCCGTTGTATTCTGCGTTTGGAAGTGTTTTTTTCCTTGGCCGACGATATGTAAGCACGACCAGTTTTAATGCAACAGCTCTCTAAATGCCCTTTCAAATCGCACTCGCCGCATGTGTGGTTTTTTGCTGCGCATTTTGAGAGGTCATGCTTCTCGAATTTCCCACATCTCAGGCATTGATCAGTGGAGTGCAACTTGCGTTGTCTATTGTAATTAGACTTCGGTGTTGTTGTTTTTTGAGTACGGTTCCTCTTGACTCTGTTAACATTTGCAGTTGTGCTTGGTGTGTCATGTTCTGCCTGTTCTCGTGATTATGCAATTGAAAAAAAATCTCTAAAAGTAACCTCCCTTCCTGACTCTTGCAAATCGGGCCACTTTTGCTTGAGGTCTGTCTCTAAATCTGTATGATTCAACCCTGTAGCAAAACGATCGCGTAGCTGTCGTTCCAACATCTCGTCTTTGTAGCCGCAATCCCTGCCTAGACTTTTGAGTCTGTTAGCGTACTGTTCCATAGATTCTGAAGACTCTCTGGTGCAGTTCCAGAATTCTGTCAATGCGCGGTACCTGGTTTTCTTTATTCTAAACAAGTCAAGAAGTTTGAGGCAAATGTCGTTATAACTGCTCGTGTCAAAATTCGGTGTAAGTGCTATTTTTAACTCACGGAAAATCTCCGGTGTTAAGGTATTTAACAGGATGTCCTTTCGTAGGTTTGGTTCCGTAACGTTCATGATTTGACATTTGTTTGAAAAGAAGTCTAAAAAATCTTCAATTCTGCAGCTGTCTGGGTTGTATTTGTCCATGTTAAAATTTTTAATCACCATCATCTTGTCTGACGATGTGACCGACGATGATGAAACGCTCGTTGAGCTTTTTGTTTTTGTTTCTTCTTTGTTGTGCATTGTTTGTACCAACAATGTAAGTATTTGTGTCGTCTGTTCTTGCTGCGCCTGTTGAGCTCGCAAGAACAGCTCGAATTGTTCTTTGTCCATTATTAAAGTCTTTTAAATCCTCGTCGCCAATAAAATGAATCACATTTTCAAGCAAGATAATTTATTGAATGACAGATAGTGCAAGTCACATTTGACAACACGTCCATAGATATATCAAACCACCTCACTCGTTCACGCGTCCTCACTTGAAAATTTACATTGACATTAAATTGAGGCGAGGTGCTCGCGAGTGAGTATTGAGTGATTGAGTAAGCTTAGTGAGCGAATGGTAACATTATTATGTACTCAACATGTTTTTATTATTGCTACTACTATGAACTCTAAACTTTAACTATAAACTCTATAAACATTGGCATTAAATTGGTATTCAATATTCAAGTGTCAATGATTCGTTCATTTTGGCGGTCTAAAACTCATGAGCGAAAGAAAATGATGTGTTTGAGGGAGACGTAAAAATCGGAATCGTGAGTACTCGTGAGTAGCGATGGGCCAAGTCGACCGAGTCGACTTTTTGGTAACTGGAGTGACTCGAGTTGACTCGCTTACCAACCCGGGTTACAACTCGAGTTGACTCGACTCAGCTGCCTTATGGTCCGTCGCGTCGCCGCGTCGTCCGTCCGAGTCAGTAAATACTCAACAAGGTGCATCGTTCCGCGGGTTGCTAGTTTGCTACGTTCACGGTTCGCCGGGTCGGGTCGGGTCCGGTGGGCTGCGTGGCGTCGACTCGTCGAGTAAATGCCTAAATGGTAGTCAATCAAATAAAATTGAGCCTTTTCAAAAATCAGACATTTATTACTATTTAGATGAATCATTATTCCTTAAATTAAACACATCAACTAACACCTATAAAAAAAGTTTATCAACATCTAAGTAATGGCACTAATTTCTGAATGACTACCAGTCTTAAGTTCAAAAAATACCTTGTAGGTTGGTAACTCAATGTCAATCAAAACTCATCAGTTCTGTCTGACTAACCGTGTGATAAGAAACCAACAACGAGAACTATCTCTTTCACTCGCGGCTCGGACGTTCGTTCGGTCGTCCGCGTCGGGCTGATTCGGGCTCGCTCGGAGTCGTTCGGGTCTCGCGACTCGCGGACTAGACGGCTAGCACTAACTAAACTCGCCGCACCGCCCGCCGCGCGCGCTCTTCGGGTCAACTCGGTTTGCAGATATTTCGACTCGGGCTGACTCGCGTACGATCTGACCCGAGTTACTCGAGTTAGATAACTCGAGTCGCCCATCGCTACTCGTGAGTCGACGCGCCCCGCCCGTTCGCCTCGCTTGCCGCTGCCTCGGACAATCGGCAGAATTCGGCTTGTGAGGTGAATACACTCACGTTCGATGCCTCGCCTCGAATGAGGGGTACCTCGTAATTATTATTAAGTGATCTCACCTCGGTCCGCTAGTCTTTTGCTAGGTTTGCTCCCTACCGGAACCGAACGTGTGGACGGTAGTCCAAACAAACTACAACTACGCGCGTTCGAATTTTTATTCTTCCATTTTATTTCCTATTTATATATACATAATTTTCATATAAAAAGGCTTTCAGTCCTAGCTTACTTTGAACGGACTTAGAATACTTTTTCACGGAAATTTGTTATTGAAAAAATGTTATGAGGATTATCAGAAGTTTTACGAGCAAGAATAGTAACTTTGAGGGAAGAAGGATACCCCACGAGAGAAATAGCACTCAGAATTGTTATATCCCAATCCTGTGTAGTGACCACGTTGCAGAGGTATGTACCATGGCATGGGTAATTTAGCTGACTGACCCCGCAGTGGTCGCCCAACTGTTTGGACTGCTGCCCAAAAACGCTAATTACATTACTGGCAGCCCGTAACCCATCAATCAACGCTATTTAAATAAAAGCAGAAGTTCGGGCCACCTCTGGGCTTGGAGTTAGCACACAGACCATTCGGAATTGCTTGCACCAGGCTGGATTACGTGCACGAAGGTCTTGGCGAGCGCCTCTGAATTCTTAGCAACGTCAACGACGGAGATTGCAGTAGGCTAGGGTTCGTCAAAATGAAGAAGATGAAGAAGAAAAGCTTTGGTAAATAAAACTGTCTCTTCGTTGACGAATCGCGAATCAGTACTCATCCAGATAATCGACGTGTCCATGTCTGGAGAAGACCAGGAGACCGTGAAAGGCAAAGAATGCCACTGGAACAGTTCAGCAAGGCGGGAAATCGGTGTCCTTTTGGGGTGGTATTATGATTGGACGTTGAACGCCTTTGATCCCGTATCTAGGCTTCATGACAGCAAACATTTATAAAGCAGTTGCTATTGATAGAATTGTCAGACCGTTCCGTGTTAACCATAGGCACCAATTTGTACTGGTCGATGATAATGCGACCGCACATTGAGCTTAACGTGTCAATACTGCTCTCCAAGAATACGACATCACAAGGTTAGACAGGCCTGCCGGCTCGCCTGACTTAAACCCAATTGAGCACGCGTGGGATGCTCTTAAGCGAGCTATTTGGAACCGTCAGCCACGTCCCCAGATACTGCCAGAACTCAGGGAAGCCGCTATTCAAGAATGAGACAGGTTACCCTAAGAAATGCTGGACAACTTGATCGTCAGCATGCCCAAGAAGATCTCTGCATGTATTCGCGCCAGGGAAGGAGTTATATTAAGTTATATTAAATTGTTGTTATAGTTTGGAATAGTGTTTTTTTTTTCTATCAAATTCTTGTTACAAAATAATTACAATCTGATAAATTACTCAATTTTTGTTAAAAAAAATAATAATCTCAAACCACAGACATTATATGTCTGTGTCTCAAACAGAGTTTTTCAGAAAGAAAACACACAACAAAAAATTTTTTCTAGTCAGCTATAACTTTTTTTGATGTGCGTTTGTGGCTTCAGCCTGCGTGCCCGGCGTGAGCCAATGTACGCGTACCTTTAATGTCAGTTGTGTCAGTTGCACGTGTTATTTCAGTTATTTGTTATCTGTGTCATAATGTCATTACAAAACTAGTACTACTGTCAAAAGTATCAAAACAACGTGGGAATGTTATTACGCGAGTTCTGTTTTAAGTTTGCAAATTAAGTGATGATAATACATTTAAAGTGATAAACCTGACATAAACATGGCACATATTTCTTACCCTTTCAAGAAAACAAGCAAGGCTGTGTATCAGAAGCCAGCTTCTGTTGTTACCGAGGATAATATTTACTGGAAGAAATTAGGAGTAAGTGAACCTACTTTTATCACAATTGGAGTTTAATTTGGAATTGTACCTACTAATTTGTATTGTATTTTCAGTCTCCAGTCCTAGTGAAGGAGTTTGGTGCTATAGATTATTTGGACTTCAGCCCTGTAGAACCTTATTATTTCGCGGCAACATGCTCAGTCAGAGTGCAGGTCAGTGCTATAATGTTTGCAGAGTCAGTTCGTAATTTAATATTATTCTTGAAAAATTTTGAAATGATTTCATTCCAATCTGTATAATGTCCTAATAAAACTGAACACAGCAACACTTTCAAATAATGATTTTGTCTCAAATTTCAGATTTACGATCCCATCACTAAAGTTGTCACGAAGAACATCTCAAAGTTTAGAGAAGCAGCTTATGGAGCATCTTTCAGAGGTGATGGCAGGCTTCTGGCAGCTGGCAGCGAAGAAGCAGCTGTTAAGCTGTTTGATGTGCAGTCCAAAAATGTGCTTCGAGTATTTACTGGACATACTGGCCCGGTAAGTAGATAAATGATAATAATACCAGATTACTTAACCAGTTAGATCCGGAGGTGAAACCATTGACGCAATTGATTTTATACTTTATTTTTTTATGAGTTTATGATTTATATCAGTGACGTCAAGTGGAACCAATGGTTCCACTTCGGGCGTAACCGGTAAATAGCATATAGATTACAACCTATGGAGAAAATGGGTAGTTTTGAGCTGTTTTAATCCCGTGCATTGACTGATAAAGTTTTAAAAAGCCATAAAAATACTTAATCTACTTGCATTTTAAATTATTAACACAACTGAATGAGCCTATTCAATGCCCCATCATAGTATTGGGTGAATGTGCTGATACATTTTTTTGACTCAGCCCCTTTTTCTTACTATATTTCTTACCATTTTATGTATGCACCAATCAATAATCAGCTAAACCTTTAAACTTACTCATGTTTATGGTGATTCCAGGTACACAGAACATTATTCACAAAGGATCAAGTCAAAATCCTCAGTTACTCAGATGATAAATCTGTTTGTCTATGGGACATAGCAACAGAAGAGAAGATTGCTAGTTATACAGAACATTCAGACTATGTGAGAGCTGGAGCGGCCAGTCCCATTTCCCCAGATATTATTTTATCAGGGGGTTATGATCATGCAGTAAAACTGTATGACTGTAGGTCTAATGAGGTTGTACTTTCGGTTAACCATGGCAGTCCTGTAGAATCAACACTCTTCCTACCTTCAGGAGGCATTTTCATAAGTGCTGGTGGTACAGAAATCAAAGTATGGGACATATTCAATGGAGGAAAACAACTAGCAAACATTTCTCAACATCATAAAACTGTAACAACTTTACGATTAGCCAGCAACAACAGCAGGCTGATGTCTGCCTCCTTAGACAGACATGTAAAGATCTATGATATCTCCACCTTCAAAGTTGTACACAATATAGATTTCCCTAATGCAGTATTGAGCATGGCTATATCCAAACATGATGATACCCTAGCAGTTGGTATGATTGATGGTATTATTTCAATACGAAAAAGGGAAAAGCCAGCAAAACCATCTGATGAGAAAAAAGGACTATTCAAGTTTGCACCAGACCATGTTCAATCTTCAATAGTGGAAGAAGTTCAAGAAAAAAATAATAAGAAAGGACAATCAAAACCAGCAAAAGGGCCAGAATTTGATAAGTTCCTTAGAAAAATGGAGTTTACCAAAGCACTGTCAGCTGTCCTAAAAACTTATATAGCTACTAAGTTCCCTGAGAAAACTGCTGCCCTAATACAAGAGATGTTGAGAAGAAAGGTTCTCCATGTAGCAATGGATGGATTAAATGAAAAAGACATAGGAACATTGCTCAAATATTTTAAGAAAAATCTAGGAGAAACAAGATTCACCAGAGTGGTAGTAGATGCAGCCAATGTTTTTGTAGATGTCTTTGAAAGTCAAGTAAAATTCTTTTCTGAACTCAATTTGTGGCTCTACACTTCACTGATGAAAGAGATAGAAGAAGAAATAGAAGTTTGTAAGAGAGTAAGTGAGTTAGAAGGTGCTATTAGCCTTTTGATGGCTGGAGCACAAATTAGCAATAGCACTGATACAGTGGAGTTAAATGATAGCATAGCGCCGTCAACTAAAGCACTAAAAGAAATTGTTATTGATGTATAAATGTTATTAAAAATTCACATGCAACATTCTAGTTTCATTTGAAAACCTAATAGCCAGTTCAAATCTGTAGAACCTAGGATCCTTTCAGTAATAGGTATACATAGTCTATCTATGGGTATACCTATATGTATTACTGCTCAATATTAGTTTTCTGCTAAATATACTTAGATACCCTTGTGGTGTAAAAGTGTAAAAGAAATAGCACAATTTATTAGATTGCATCGTGTACATAAAGCTTTATAAATTTAATTGTCTATGCTTTATCATTACGACACGTTTTTACAAAATGCGCATAAGTTAATATTACGCCTAATACTCCAGCATCACATGTTAGTATCTTATTAGCTCCTTTTCACAAGTTGAAAAAGTGCCAATCTGACAAAATGCTTTGTCATTCTTAGGCTGTAGTCTGTCCCCTATTGTCAAACACTATTTCTCCACGAGAAAATTTGAAATAAAAAGTTGTCTATGGCTGATTGTTGTCGGACAAAATGACGTTTTGCAAGTCTCAATAAAAACGAATAATTTTCAAGTGCACCCCTGTGTTCGACTAAGAATTGATTATAAATGGCAACGCAATAAATCTATAAATAAAAATATTTACGTAAAACGATGTGTGACGCGTTCATGCTCAAATTGTTAACTGTAGCAATAAACTGTAAGTTCACTTCAAGGGTTTCATGTTATTGGTACATTTTTTATTTTTATTTTACGTATCTCTGTGTTATATAAACTGGTCTGTTTACAAGAGTACGTGAATTGGTGTGATACATGTTCGTTAACCTTAAAAGTTCAGGTTGTATTTATTTTTCTTGTAATGCTGACATTAGCGTGACCACGAGTTTTTTTCTAATAACGTAGGTACTCGTATGTAAAATTGTAAAACATGGATGAGCGGAAAGTCGCCGATTACTTTGTGATCGCTGGATTACCCGAGAAACCGGAATTACTTGATGATTCCGACTCCGGACACCTCAAGGGATACAGTACTAAACCACCTATCACTGACATTGGTAAGTTATTTTTGAGAATATTCTGCCTTATTTAAAAATGTTGACTAAAATAGTCCTTCTGCTGGTAATTTTTTGTGTCTGTCATTCAAATATTGATTTTGATATGCACATAACATAAGGTCAAAAGTGAATAATATCATGTAAATAAACCTTATGGTGGATTTTAGTAGTTTTGTAGGTGTTCCATGTTCATATTATTAATCTGTTTATAATCTCTAAATAAGCCAAATCTTGAATGGACTATTCAGATTGTTACTACTACTCTAGGGATTTTCAGATTTAAAAGAGTTCTTGAATAAAATGACAATAATTCATTATTTTATGTTACTATGATGATAGTGTGGAGCAAAGTCAGTCTGTCTACAGTCAGTTTACAGTCAAAAATTAATTAGGTTATTGTTAGCAAAATGTACATTAGGTACTGTACACATAACTATATACAAATCTTTTTCCTTCCTATATTATTTAATTATGACAAGAAGTAGATTTATGTTCAAAACAAACTGTTTACTAAAGTAAAACCTGCTTATTTTCATACAATGAGGTGTTGCCAAATATTTATTTTTAATATCAATTAAAATGGGTTATAAATAAAATATGACTAAATCAAATAACCATGTTACACTTATTGGGTAAAATAACCATGTTACACTTATTGGGTAAGGATAATCCTGCAGCCAGTTAATGTTAATATCTATTCCACACTCAACTGAAAAGATAAAAGAAAATAAATTGTTTGGAATAAAATACTGCCTTATTAGTGTCAACTACCTATTAATTGGTTCTAAATGTGAATCCAAAAAAACATGACATCTAAATGTATTCTTATTAGAATTTATATGGTAACTAATACCATTATTTGGACTCAGTTTAAACATGTTGCTGTCAATTTGCACCGAATATAGCTTGCATTAAGGTCAACGAGGAAGTAATTAATTATTGAAGTCCAACTCCATAGTTTGTATAATTGATTCTCTAGGTCACTTATGTATTGTCATTTTGGTCATGTTTCATACATTCCTGCATATTATTAAGATTTATCTGGCGGACATCCGCATCCCGAGCATTGCACTAGTCTTATACGGAACAAGATATTGGATAAAGTATTAGTATTCAATATGCTTTATGTATTTAGCGTTAACATGTGATGAATAAGGTCATAATTAAAACAACAATGGTGTTACGCTATTGTCATTTTATTACTTTGTGTCAATATTTTTCTACAATCCAGTTATGTTGAATTCCTGAATGTCTTGTCACACTCTAAGGTTTGTGGTCAGGCATCAAGTTGCATGGTTGCTTCATGTAACAGATACTTGAGCGCGAAGTGTGTGTAATTGTGTTATGTATTAATATCTGCAGAAATCAGTAATTGCGCATTCTGTGATTACATTTTAATGTACTTTGTCCTTTAAACTTTATTTTATGACTCCTGTAAATAATAATCTGTTATAATTTCTTGAACAATTTCTCAAACCAAAAGTTACCTTGAATCAGTCAAGTGAAATGAAACACATAATAATTTAAAGGAGTTAAATGCAATTCTCTTCTGTAGTTAAAAATTATATTTCTTAGAAAAATTAATGATATCATTGGATCAAGATCTTTATCCAGCAATTCAAATACATAACAGTTCAATATTTACGCCTATGCCCTAATATTTTTTATATGTAATCAATTTTCAATACATTGATAAAGATTGTGCACTACAGCATGTTATTGACACTTATTTGGCCAAACCGCATTAAATAAAAGCCATCTACCTTGACCTACCAAATCCTTGCTTATGAGTAACCAATCCATTTTGGGAAACATACAAAAATATACTTTAAAGTGTGTAAGAAAATAAGATGTATTATTTTGTGAAAGTACATTACAAGTTCAGGAGATAAAGCAGTTATGTGCTGATTTGTCGCCTAATGGGTGAAACTGGTTTTATCTCCATTATGCAGCATCTAGGACACTTCCCTTATCTAGAAAGTGGACATCAACCTGATTTATTATGCCTATACTATTGACTATCTTACTTACATTATAGACTTTAATGACTTTGTCGCGATTCCGGTTTCGAGCTGGGATATAAATAAATAAATAATTATTTTTTTCTCAGACCAAGCCAAGTGAGAGTTTACAAGATACCTAAATGAACTAAAATTTGCTAAAAAATCTACTTATACATAAAAATCAATTTGTATTGCTGAGAGTACCCTTACCCATTGATTCTGGGAAAGGGCACTCAAAACTAAGCCGCGGACATCAGCTAGTCTAGTAATACGTCGTAACTTTTCGGAAATGTAAAAGTAACTTCCTAATATTCATTAAACAACTTTTCTAGATCGGTAATAGGCTTGTCCACTGAAAAAATCTAAGTCCATCAGTATATAGGTACATTCGTCCTTATGAATCAACACGATTTAATATTATAAACAATATAATAGGTACAGTCGGCAAAAGAGGTAGATGTGCATTTATTTTAGAAATAACATCTTGTTTCACTATAATTTATATCTACTGGCAAAATAAATGTGTTGAATAACTTTCAAGCATAAGTGTATGATGTCCGTTTTCAGTAGCACTTGACGGCAACTACATTAATGTCTAAATAATCGCCAATAGGGAATATGTATGCGATTTTTTTATTTGCAAAATAAAATACTTATTAGCTCTAGTAAACAATCATGAAATATTTTTTTAAATACCTTCATCATTTATGAAGTTATAAAGCTTCAAAGACTACAGTTAGAAAGAGAAGTCCGATACGAACTGTGACGTCAAATTACACGACGACTATACAGCTGCCATAGAAAACAGCGTTTTCGCGAGAGGGACAGATATATTTGTTTTAAATAATTGTATCGTTTTTCGAGCAATTCAGATTCTGATTTCACTGTTAGTATTATATTTTCGAATATGTTTAGATAAACCGTTCAGATCATAAATACTTTTTTCATGCATATTCCCTATTCGAAAACTCAGTATTTCCAAAGCTCGACTGACCGCCGTAAGTTCTAAATCAAACAGTGCAATAATATTGAGACATTCATTTAGGTGACCTGTAGTTTGACATACCCACTATAATCTCGGTCGTATAACGTTAGTGCGTCCTAAGCACTTTACCTAGCTACCAACTTCATCATCATCATATTAGCCAATTACAGTTCACTGCTAAACGTAAGTCCTCCAAAGAGCGCCTATGAATCTATCTAATGATGGTCATTTTAACTCGGAAGGTACTATTCTCACAATTATGTAGAGTTCATGCGGATACGAGAACAGACTGATTGAACAGACTGAACGGCAAAGACTATCGTACATAGCAAATGCAGCATTCTTTGCTTAAAAAATTGATAATGAAACCTTGCATACTTATCTCTTTGGTTGACAGTACACGCATAATCCATTATGTTTTGATATGATATTATACAATGCAGACAGGTGTGCGATTGTACTATTAATATGAACGATAGGGTAAACATTGAAGCTAGTGTGTTTTCCCTTAGCCTAGCTACTTTTGTCATTATGTTATGTGATCGCGAAACGTCTATTCGTATAAGTACCTACCTATTCACGATATAATATTATATACCTACTGGTAACACAAAGTAACTACTATAAGAAACAAAATAGATAATGTATTGGCGAAATTATGTACAAACGCGTATGAAAAAAACCAATCAAAAATTTATCCACATCGCTGGCCATGAAAAAAGTTGCCCAGAACACTGGCAGCTTTGCTGCTTTGGGGCGACCTCTCGCGTCCGGCCCTGGTTCAATCCATGGTCCGGAGTGAGGAGGCACGGGAAGCGGTCACCTCCAGTCCTAAGTAATGTTAGCGGAAGAGGCCGACCGCGTGAGAGAGAGGGAAACATCCCAGCCCCAGCTGCCGCAACAGAAAAAGACACCCCAGGCGTCGGGAGTCATCGAGGCAGGGCGACGACGGCGCGTTGTTTTCCACGCGTGCCTCAAAGAGATGTCAGCAAAGTAGACGGGGCCCGCTAGGGCTAGTGCCTGCCGGGGTTGCGGAATTTGTTCGAAAGAGTCACCGCGGCCGTGGAATGTAAAGGGCATTAGGAGGAACACGGATGGGTTTTAGTCAATAATAGTCTGACAAACCCTTCGGCCCCGCCCAGAGCGGGAGACACCACCTGCTCAGGGCGGGGCATTTGATGATTTCGTATCCTTATGAGCGTGTATTCCGTCCACTAGCGCCGCCAATCGTTTTTTATTATTTGTGGTAAATTTAAGATACGTAGATAAAAAACCGCTCTGTAGTGCACTGAAAAAATGTATTTATTATGTTTTGAGACTTATGTTTTGTACTTTAGAACATAAATAGTTGCCAAAGTCGATATTTTTGCTAAAAGTGGCCACTTTTAGCAATAATTGCCGTTTTTGCTATTTAGCCATGAGTTATGTATTAAAAATAGCTGTCAAAAAATAATAGATACATTTCTTCAGTGCACTACAGAGCGGTTTTTTATCTACGTGTCTTAAATTTACCACAATTAATAAAAAACGATTGGCGGCGCTAGTGGACGGAATACACACTCTTAAAACACCATTGTTGTGTTGTATGGCAATGCTGATTCCTGAGCCGTAGAAAGCCCTTAGGTGTAGTGAACTCGTCGATTAGTTGTTTGCTAATCGTCAAGCTGACTTGCTGTGACATTGTTTTTGTATCGTAATTTAAAATTAATAATTTTACATTGTTATAAGAAACTATTTGTGACAAACAATACTTACTTACTTTTTGTTGACAGACGGGTTTAGCAAAAATATCCACTGGGTTATCTTGTTTGTAATATTTACAGAAAATAATAAAGGATTAGACATTATACAGTCGTTAAAAGTACGCTGTGTTTGCCGTGCTACAATTTGAAAATATTACTTTGTACTTGCCTCAACAGACAAAAAAAAACGTTATACCTAGGAAGAGTAATCGGAAAATCCATACAAAGCAAAAACTGTTGCTATCTTTCAAGACAAACTAGATAAGGAAGTACCTACTCATTTTACCCCAAAACTCATACTAGCCACAGTCCTAAAAACCCTGGCCTCTGCCTATAAACGCAAGAGATTCCAAGCTTAGAAATAGAAATTGACCCAAACAAGTGCCCAGCAATACGCCTTATTTTTTACGTTACTAAGTGCATCAATACACAGCATACTTCAGCAATTATTAGCCCCTATTGCAGCGCTGTTTCAAAATCAATCGATCTCAATATATTTCGTCATTGTTACCCGCCTCCCATTACTCAGTACCCGTCTTGATTGTTTAACAAAGGGCCACGTTCATTTGACCCCCCTGTCTGTGCTCATTCTCAGATATATTGACAGCTTTGTCAATGCATCGCACCAAACGTGAGGAAAGATGAACGAAAATCGATGGATGTCTGTAAGAGTGGGACAACTAATGACACTATCTTCTATCTATATCTATACTTATAATAAATCTGTAGAGAGGTCAATTCTGTACATGAAATATATTTACAAAATAACTATCAGGGGGTGATTAGGGGTCGATACTGATGCCAAAAATGCAATCAGATTTTTTTTTGTCTGTCTGTCTGTCTGTATAACCGTTATAGAAACAAAAACTACTCGACGGATTTTAACGAAACTGGGTACAATTATTTTTCATACTCCTGAGCTGGTTATAGGTAGTATACTTTTCATCACGCTACAATCAATAGGAGCAGAGCAGTGAAGGGAAATGTTGGGAAAACGGGAGAAGTTACTCCATTTTTTAAGCTTCCGTCGCGTGTGCAACCTTAATGGTTAAAGCTACACAGAAATCATGTATCAAGGAAATGTTCTCCTTAAAATTATATAAAAAATATCCCACGACAGCATATGTCTATCTTTTATGATTGACGCACAATAACACGTGTAACTCCCGATAGCTTAGCAGTTCGAAGCTTTCTGATTATATTTGTCTACTCTTACGTGTATAACACTCTCAGTCATCCCTAATTAAAAAAGTTGACATTATTAACTATTCCATAAAAAATAATCGTAGAAATCGGTAAAGAAACACCAAAGTTATACATGAAATACGCTAATAATAAGCCATCGTGCGTGACATACTGAATCATGCTTGGATTATTTTTGTATAAGGACGCGAACGCACAGGCAGGCGGCTTGCTTGGCGCCTAGAGGCTAGCGAGTAGCTTCGTAAAACGGCTTACGACAGTTTGCAATAACCTTTAATATACTGTCGAGGGGAAGATGGTTATAATTTCGCTTTACACCAAACGAGTAATATTATAAATGTGAAAGTTTGGTTGTTTGTTACTCAATCACGCCAGAACGGCTTAACGGATCTTGATGAAATTTAGAACAAAGATAGATTATAGTCTGGAATAGGACATAAGCTACTTTTCATCCCGGGAATATGTTCCCTAGGGATCACGCGGGCGAAGCCGCTGGCAGAAGCTAGTAATTAATTAATTATAATTAAATTATTTATTTCGAGTTTTTTTTTTTATACTAAACGGGGAAACTCTTAGCCCAAATCTCACCTGATGGAAAGTGATGATTAGGCCGAAGATGGAAGCGAGTTTCACCCGGAATCCTCTTACACAGAGGAACTGGCTATCATACCTCTAACTGCAGGAACACAACAATGCTGTTAACATTGTTGTTATGGCGACAGACTTAGACATGATGGTGGTAGCTTGCCAGGCGGACTTAGAACAAGTCCTACCACCAACCAAACCGAGCAAAAAATTTGCCACCGCTGGGAATCGAACCCGGGACCTCTGGGTCTGAATCAGGTGGTATAACCACTAGACCACGGAGGCGGTTAGTGTCACCTGTTTAGCACCACCCGGGGACCACGTGTAGGGATTCGCTGAAGGGTATACTCCTACGGACGCGGGTGACTCGGCCCCCAAAATGTTACAATGACTCATATAGCGTTAGTAACAATAAATAAACTTAAAACTATGTTAGTAACACAATTACAACAACTACATGAACACACACAACAAAATTATCACTGCTGTAGCATCCCACAGCTGAAATGCTGGAGCAACGACTCACAATACAGCAGGCCAACCTGTCAGAAATCATGCCCAGGATGCTATTGGAACTGGCTCGCACCCTGCGCACCAAGGCATAACTTTATACGCATTAATGCATAAAAGCAATCAATACGCATTTCCGCAAACATCCCTGATGCGCTACACAAGCGAGGCAGCCCCATCAACACCCTGAAAACATTGTTATACTGAACGTGAAGGGCACTGTACGATCTTTGCGTAAAATGTACCTACAGGCTACAGGTAAAAATTGAGGAACAGGAGGTTCTAAAAATAGTTTTTTTAACCTCCGCAGAAGCACGGTTAAACCTGCGGGCAACCATATTCGCTCTGACCGACAGCGCCCTTCGCTCTCTCTCAATGTCATCATCTACTTTGGATGCTCTGTATGAAAGATGATATGACCAGAGAAGAGCTGATTACAGAAATGAGGAGTAACAGAAGTATGAAATCGGGATATCATCATTCTTTGCCCCTTATTCCAAATTATTTGAGGCGCAAGATGTCTTCTTCTAATCTAACACATCGTTTCATTGGTCTTTTTTTTTTTCTTTTTACTAAAAACGTTGCCCCACACTAAGAATTTCTCCTGTATCGTGGGTGCGTTTACAAACATACAATTTCACATACACTAACAGCCAGACCCAGAACAACTATCTGTAGGCAATACAAATATTTGTTTCGTGCGGGAACCCACGACACGTAGCGCAGCAGTCAATCGCTCAACCACTGCTCCAACCGTGTCATTCCTAGTCTTTGGTCTTCCCTCACGCTTACAGCTCTAAATTCATACTCAAGACTCCTCACGACATTTTCCTCTTTCCTCTGCATCACAGGCCAATACCGTGACAACCGATTCACGAAAAAGCAGGATAAGGGCAAGAAATTGATGTTGGATCATTTGTATGATACATCGAGCTACAAGTTGGGTTCAATGCCACATAAACCTCTAGATATACTCGGGTCAACAAAGCAGCATTGTCTGTGTGACGTAAGGAGCATGCGCGCATTCTTTTGGATATGAATTGTTAATTAGTCTGCCGGTCATAGATAATGAATGTTTACATTACTTATACGCAGTGGAGTTAAAATTGTAGCGTTACGGTTACTTACAATGTGGGCTATTGTATCTTCTAAAGGGGATAGAGAAATAATAAATGATATTGACCTATTTCAGTAAAAACTTTAAAAGAGTCCGTTGCGTGGTTTAGAAGAAGCAAGCGGTGAAATAGACAGGCGCGACATCAACTTTGTTTTATACTATTTAGAGAAGGAGGCCCAATGTTAGAAGGAAGTGTATGGCTTCGTGTCGAGGCCGTAACGAGGGATGTGTTTATTAAGAGGCGATAGGACCAATAGGAAAATGAAGCGATACTATTGATTCTTAACAAACATATCCCTCGCTGGATGGGTATCCTCGCTCATCTCTGGTGGAAACGCAGCCTAGGTAGTGTAACACGCGTATCAGATTGTATCTACAGCTTATTAACTGACATGCTCATTAATCTTTAATATTAGCGGGATCTAGTTGTACGAGATGCTCCTACATTCCTTGAGGAAATCAAGTTTTCACAGCTAAAAGTTATTAAGCTACACTGGATGATGTTACCGCTCATTTGCTCTATAAAACTCCTTAGACGCCCCTTACAATACCCATAAAAAATCTTGTAGCTAACATAAAGTACTTACTTACCAATTATAGTAATAATATGTTACACCGAATAAACGAAGGTCAATTTGAAGGAAGTGGAGCTAAAAGTTACATAAAAACATCAATAAACAAAGAAGTACAGCCATTGTCAAGGTTATTGGGCTACAAAGGCCTTTTAGCTATAGAGTTTTTTATTAATAACAAAAAAAAACTTTCGCTTAACATTGAGATTCTTGTGTGAAATATTCCGTGGTAACTAAAGCCACATTTTTTCTGATAAAGGGAGGTACAAATAAATAGTTGCACGCCAGTCTGTTTTGTTTTTAATTTTTAATGGTGTTGCAAGGAGTAACGTGTAACGTTCCTGGTTTAGGTAAATATTGTGCTGATAAATCTATCTTCTTCCGGTATTACGCAATAGGAATTTTGGTTCAATGAATCAGCGTCCACGTAAAAACTGGAGTAGGTACAACTCAGGACAATGTGATGTTTTGCTATGCCGTGGGCGTCAATACATGTATGAGTAGGTACAGACACAAATCTCATATAGACAGACACGCAAACCTTTAATTTATTTGTAGACGTAATAAATGATAGATTCAAACAGATCAAAATCGTCCAAAAGGCTGAACAATCGCCTTAAAAATTTCTTTTTTTAAAACTTCTGTTAACCTCGACAATGGAAAGCTATTGATAGGATCCACGATCGAACGGGCCTGCCCAGAAGGCTTGTATGCACTTGCTTAGAAGGCTAGTAGTAGTTGCTATAGGTGAGATAGAATAGAAAACAGACGTTGGCAAGGAGTTGAACGAGGAGAAGTTATATTTTAATGACGAAAATATCTACATTAAATCTTTATTTGTTACAGGAGTGATATTTCCTGGCCTAGAAGAAACTGTCCCCACCGGTTTCGAGGTCCTAGAACTAACACCTTCAGGGCTACCAGCTGACTTGAACCATGGCTCCATGCGATCACCAGAATGTTACCTCTGCATACGACGAGGCAGGGATCGACCACCTCTGGTTGATATCGGTAAGTTTACTTCCTCTTCAACACAATTATGGCGCGGCCGATAGGCTCGCAATTGCAAGGAAGTGTGTTCACGAAAACTGCTTTTCTTTTTCCGCAATCTAGGTAGCCCTATTAAATTTACTACATTAATATAAAATCAATACTATAATATTATAAAGCAGAAAAGTTTGTTTGTTCGTTTGTTTGGTTGAACGCACTAATCTCAGGAACTACTGGTCCGATTTGAAAAATTCCTTCAGTGTTAGAAAGCCCATTTATCGAGGAAGGCTATAGGCACGCTATATATCATCACGCTAAGACCAATAGGAGCGGAGCAGTAATGTAAAATGTTAGGCAGACGACGTTGCACGAGTCAGCTAGTATAAAATAAGTCTGGTTTATAAGCATCGAAACCGAGGCACTCTTGGAACACGTTGAGTAGCTGAAATAAATCTATTTTGTATGTTTATATACTTAAAATACCACACACTAGACCACTCCATACCACAACACACCACATCACACACCACATCGCACACCACACCACTCACCACACCACACACCACATCACACACCACATCATATACCACACCACACCACACACCGCACCACACTAAACCACACAGCACATTACATACCACAAAACTCAAAAAAAAAAAACTCAAAAAAACTCAATCATTTATTTCAATTAGACCATTTACAGGCACTTTTGAATTGTCAAGGTCGGTCGGTCCAAAAAAAGATGAAGCTATTTGCACGTTCCAAAGCGTAGATCTCTATGGAGAAGAACGTGCAAGAAACTCCACGGACACTCTTTTAAATCAATTGATGTACTTAATACAAAAATCATGGTAACATTATCTTTGATCGCTTCTATATGTGAGGACAATGCAAAGAACAAGAAAGTATATAAAACAATTCAAAAAGTACAGATTATAAAATAAGCCAGTGGCAGGTAAGAGATGACCAGTCTCAACTGACGGCGCCCGTTCACGAACATGACGCGTGTATCAGCACCATCTAGCTCAACCATTTTGAAGGGAACCAAATGATCCAACACACGCGCCACCATCAGCGAGACGTTTGTGTGAGCATGACAAGCTCTCAACTGCCACGCTCGTTCATGTCAAACAAGTTTAATAAACAAAATCTTAAATTAATTAATTAACACTACTTACCATAACACACTATACACTACAACGAATGCACTATTATTCTCACTATTTATAAAATTTATATTCTGGAAAATGTACCTACTTACGTTGCATACTTACCCTTAAGGTCAAAGTACACTATATTGATTTCTGTCAGTATAAGTGTACGACAGTGATGTGAAAGAGCGGAGCCTTCTAATACAGGCATTTGTTTGCTTAAAAGGAGACTCCAAACACGTTATGTTATGTAACTTTCTGTTTTCCCAATAAAAATATTTTGTATTTTTTTGTATTTTCTTTTTTGTATCGAGCACGGCACACGAAAAACAGTCCACGAGCCATTACAACAAATACAAAATCCTTTATTTCAAATAGACCAGTTGCAGGCACTTTTGAATAGTCAAGGAACATAATATTTTGTAACAAAATGTTGTGTTGGTGAAATTTTGTTTGACAATTCCGCCTCGTGTGCAATAACATAGTTTGCCCACTAGCATCTAAATGTACTATTACACCTGTGGGTATAAAAAGGCCACTTTAGCAGAATCAGAAAACACATCGCGCTATCCTTCATTATCATATAATCTCAATCAACCTTGAACCTAATGCGTTAGCGATCATCAACTGCCTAGCCTTTTCCCAACTATACTGGGTTCGGCTTCCAGTCAAACCGGATTTAGCTGCATACCAGTATATTACGTGGAGCGGCTGCCTACCAGACTTCCATAACCCATTAACTGGGTAACACGGCACTCCTTGGCAAGACTGGTGTCAGATTTTCTGGCTTCTGAATATCCGTAATGACTGCCAAAGATCTTAGCGTTAAAGATGAAAATTAAATTTGACAGATTTTTGTGGGGTTAATATGATCCTGCTAAAGTGGCCTTTTTAGTCAGACCCCCTTTCGTATTAACTACTGACTATCTACGAGAATGAAGAATGACTGGCGGTAAAAATATTAGCCAGCCATGTAGGTTGCTCTGGCTAAGGTGATAGAAAGCATCTTAAGGAACCTATAAAAACTCTACATCTATACTGATATTATAAAGCTGAAGAGTTTGTTTGTTTTGTTGGTAGAACGCGCTAATCTCAGGAACTATTGGTTCGAATTTAATTTCTTTTTTTATTGTTGGATCTATTTATCGCAATTTAGGAAGGCTATTATATAACATCACGCTACGAACATAGGAGCAAAGTAGTAATGAGACTTAACGCAGACAAAGTTGCGTGGGTCAGCTATGGAATATAATATGAATTCGCCAACACAGTGTTGAGGCCGTAATGGACAGTAAAAATCTGCTATTAGGTATTAAAGCTGGGAGTGGATCTGACAACTCAGGGCGAGCCAGCTTACCTAAGTATTGTCACTTGTGAAGGCTCTTTGAATGCACTTCGTTAAGTTTACTAATATTTACAAACAAAACAACAGCTGAATTTATGCTGCAATCTGCACTTTTACGATGCTGTTAGGTACTCAGCCACATCTGTTAGGCACGAAAAATATTGGTCTGGAAATACACTTATCGATTTTAAAGCTGTTTTCGGAAGTCCTATTTCCTTATATGAACGAAATAAGGATTCACCCAAATGCAAATGACTGTTTGTATAAGTAAGAGACTAAAAATAAACTGAATGCCTTCCATTTGCGGAAACGACTTAAATATGATGCAAAGGTTACCTGACTCACTAGTGAAAATAATATCTAACATTTGATTTCAGAAAGATTATTATGATTAAGATGTGAAACAAACGAACGCGTTAAAAAAAAATAAAGTTATTTTCGTCATTGTCCTCTATTACAAGTTGGTTTTTCGACTTTCACCAAAAAGACCTGCGTTCGCAAATAACAGAAGAGAATGTTATCTGGATAAAAAAAAAACTTTTTTATTTTATTTTTGTTTATGTGTACTTATTTTTTTATGTTGACATGTGCGAGTTTTAAAAATGAGTTATTAGTATCTGAAATAAATAAATAACTGAATGAATGAATAAAGTCCGACGGATAGATTATCAATAACAAAAAATATATAGCATATTTATGTTTAAATTGACAAAGATAGAACGCAGCAAAATTCAGGAGCGAGGGCTTGTTACGTCACTACTAGTGAAAAAGTTGTACGTACTCTTTACGTAGACGTGACGTCACGCAAAATCTTAACGCCTGTATCGAGTTATACTTGACAAAAGAAAAAAAAGTATCGTATCGTAGTATATCGAGTTAATATTTTGTACTTGACAAAAGAAAAAAAGTATCGTATCGTAATATATTTGAAAATCTAACATACGAACTAAATCGTTTTTCATGTACTTACCCTGTTATTTGAAAAAGGGAGAGTAGGGTCTTAGTTCCGCTGAGGAACAATATCATTACATATATAGGTATAAGAATTCCGACTAAAATAAGGCGGCTAATAAAACACTGGGTTGTTAGACCGACCCATAACAATATTATCACAACCATTTATGGCCCATATTCTTACCAAACACGTTTCAAGGACCAATCGACCACACACAAAACTATACCACAGTTCAAATCTAGCATAGCCTCTTCAAAATAAGGAATGTTATTAAGATATTCATCTACAACAGTTACCGCCTACACTCGACTAATCAGACCAATCATTCGCGCAATAAACGGACCACAAGAATCATGGAATAAGAACAAGTGTGTATTATTGTGATGCGTTACTATGTTGTATATGCAGATAGATATTGTACCCAGTAGCTTGTTGGTCATACTAACTGTTGTCTTTTTTATACATTTTTTTATTACTTTTTTGATTATTTTTGACAGGCCTTTGTTTTAAGAGTATCTTGAATTGTTCTGGAAAATTTTCAGCTCGTCGTGGAAATACTAGATGATGCTAGATTCTGAAAGACAACAATTTTAAGAAAAGCCTGTAGTGGTTTATTATTGTTACTAGCTGACAGGGCAACAGTTGTTTTGCCATAAATAAATGCCTACAGATGGTTCTCAGACCTAACAAATATACACAAACCATTTCATAAAAATCGGTCAAGCCGTTTCAGAGGAGTTCGGTAACAAACACCGTGACACGAGATTTGATATATTAGATTATATGTATATATTAGAAGAAGATACTTATAGGAATGACGGGGATATACGAAGTGTCATAATTATCATGTTGCCAAAACTTCAACTTATTCCCTAATTTATGCTCAGGCAGGACATAAAACACTGTTGTGTCTTGTTTTGGAGCCTTATGGCGCAGTTGATTGGCTAAAAAACTCTTGGTGACATGACGTAGGCCTAAACATATTCTTTTGATTGGTGTATCCCGCACCATGACACACAGTGATGTGAATTGTGAACCTAGCATTACAGACACTGTCGATAAAAGAGCTTAGGTCCATACAGTGAGTAGCGGGTCCTTCAAACCTACAGCCTACTGAATTATTCATGAGCAGCGGAAACGTAGGCACCTCGATAACACTTAAATTAGCCGATTCTATAAATAGGGATTAGCGTTGCATACAAAACGTAAGAAGGACATTTAAATTTAACTAAACGGGTATACCTGTGCTTTTACACACATAAGTAAGCTGTTAAAGTTGTCTATATATTCTCAGCAATGTCTTTTAGATTGACTGATCTTATCGGCAAAGAAATTAACTAACAGTTATCTGGACTACCTGCCTCCATTTAGGTCGAAGGCACTTATATTTACGAGACAGCGGTCGGTCTTCAGACCTTATTACGTTTTCTGCTCGATAAGATAATCCGCAAGTTTTATAGCTTTGACTTTCCCAGTATAAGTTCGTATATAAACAACACCATCAAACATTCGGGTCACTGATTCCAGAAAATGTGAACTCGGCTATATCACCAAATAAGACTATATTCATAAGATAGACTGGCTCATAAAGTAGCTGTAACACAGTAGCTTACTATAATACGCATCCACAACAAAACATAGATAAAGCACTTTTATCTGGCCAAGAAAAATAATCACGATACACACTGATGACGTCATATCCCATAGTAAATCCATCGAGTAAGTAGGTTAGGTCTTTAACATAGATAGGTCATATTATATCGCTGATTGCGATAAAGGGTGCTATGCCGTGCTATCAGTTTTAGACTTGTAGTATTTTATCGTTACACGCCCGAATTGGGAAACTTTGCAGTGCAT
This sequence comes from Ceramica pisi, assembly GCA_963859965.1. Lineage (NCBI taxonomy): Eukaryota > Metazoa > Arthropoda > Insecta > Lepidoptera > Noctuidae > Ceramica > Ceramica pisi. The sequence continues at coordinate 8,505,982 of OY982544.1, read as the reverse complement.
TTTAGGTTCACTGCTTTGTGAGCTATATCTGTTTCTAAGCGAAACTTCCGTCCTTAAGGAGATTTTAAATTGTTCTGGTGTAGACCAGACTGAATTAATTAGGTATTCCGAGAACATAAATGTTTTAGGTTCACCCTTGTTTGGTATATTATGAAAAGCAAACCAAACGTACAGTTGGTAACTGTGAGGTTGGGAAATAAAACAAAATTATATGATAAGTTGGCAAATGATAATTCGGCGACATAAAATTCTGCGAAACGTTAGTTGGCAAGTGAAGATCTAGCAAACAATTTTCGGCGAAAAGGCGGGATACCGAATATTCGATACGATCTTTCGACTAAATCATTATTTGTCTAGTGAAACATTAGTTTAAATAAAATTAGTGCATTTGTAAATTCGGTCAAATGACATTATTTCAAAGAAATAAAATCTAAATAAAAATCTATTAATTAATTAATCGGTCAAATTAATAGTTATACGAAATGACTTTACTGTAACTAAAATTAGCCGGAGCGATTTTCGACAAAACATTGTTGTACCAAACAACGGTGAACCAATGTTTTAGTCCGAAATTGTATTCTTTACTAGAAACTGAATGAATACGACAAGCCTTTTGATAACACAATAAAATACATTATCAGTCATTCAAAACTTACTTCTATGGCAGGAACTGTATCATCGTTCTAAATGATAACTCTAATCCGGTAACAAAATATGGGTAATTCCAAAAACTACGTTTTGACTAAAATCTTAAGCGCATCTTCTGCGATAAGGAAAAATATTTATTCTACATAGTTTGAACACAAACTTGCACCTGCAATACCTGGAGTGATACAGAGAGCTGGATGTAAAATAATAACGAACAAAATAGGTAGCTCAATTCTACTACGAGCCCCAAATTGTCTGACCTTGGCAAAGACCTTTTCAGGGTTCCGGACCCGAATGATAACCAACCCTTTTACAAGTCTCCGCTATCCGTCCGTCCGTCTGTAAGCGGGCTGTTTTCCAAGAACCATAATAGGTAGACAATTCACACCATACAAGAAACGTGTTTTTTCTACTTTATTTAGTTAGTGGTGCGGAACCCTTCGTGTGTGCCTTGTTTTTTCTTAGAGAGAACGCACGAAAATTGTATAATATCAATGTATAATTGTATAATATTCAACACGCAATGTTGGCGATTTCAAGATTATATTTTGACTCCGCAGTGTTTACCTTCAATTTGTGGTATCAAAAATAAACTTGGATCATTGTTATTGTGAAGTCACTTTCACACTTGTTTCTTGAGGTTAAATATATCTCCAGGCTATAGCATAATTCTATAGAGTTCATAGCAGTTAAATCTAGGTATAGATCCCTTTTTTTACCATCGATAGGCATGTTTGACCAAAATCTCACCTGATGGTAAGCGATCGAAGATGGAGCACGCTTGCCTAGAAGTAACCTAACTTCATCATCCTCTGGTTCTTATCCCAATGTATTTATTTATGTTTCCCTTATTTTTTTTTTGCAGCCTGTCCTCTTCTTCCAAACATCTCATAGATTAACATTAACATATGTACAATCTTCTCCAGGGGTCATGTACGACGGCAAAGAGCGTCTTATGGCCGATGCAGAGATGGTCCTGGTATCCGCCGGCGGTCGCTTGGCCAACGTCAACAACTCCACAGCGAAAACCTTCATTACGTACCGGCGGGCGCACACAGGGGCCCCCTGTAACGCTCTCGTGGTGGTTGACGTGTGTGTCATAGTGGCTAGCAAAGGGGAATGTCCGCCCCATGCCTTTTGTATGATTCCTAAGAATTTGAATAAAGGTGAGTCGTTTATCATTACTTTACTTATTTTTAGCCTCTTCCGACCCACTGCAGGGTAAAGGCCTGCCTTTCTTCCTTCCTTTCGTACCGGCTCTGGGCTATTGGTGGACCAATTCTGTAGATAGGCATCATAGACTTGAGAAATTGTTAGAAATTGCTGATACCCTTTACTTCTGTGATTTCGCTACAAAAAGCCTTGTACATTCGAGTAAAAAAAAACTGCTGCTCTGGTGAGGGCTACACATAACTGTACAGTAAGATAGAGTATGGTTTCATACAAAATCAGTAGCGCAACGTGCCATGCGTAGCGGAAAACCTCGTTTCGCGGGAAAATGTCGAACTACAATGTGCAATTCAGTTAACTGTTATCCCTAAAAAGGCAACTGATGTTTACTCGCGATCTCTTGCTTGTTTGCATGGTGCAAGTAGCTCAAAATGGAGAGTGATCCTTTTCAGGGCGTTGAAAAAGGCCACTTTAGCAGAATCATATTAGAATCATAATATTAACCACACGAAATTCTGTCAAATTTTATTTTCAGCTTTATTGCTAACGCTTTAGGTTTTAATTTTGATACGGAAAAATTGACAATGACGGATAGCGTGATGTGCTTTCTGATTCTGCTAAAGTGGCATTTTTAGACCCCCACTTTATTATTTCAATAACTTGTAGATAAATTAAATAATTTTCAGCGTATCTAAAAAGGCCACATTGATAAAATCAGCCAGAACATCACGCAACCCGAAACTGTCAAATTTTCCTAATCAACCGTGAACCTAATGCTTTTAGCTGCTTTCAGACTACGCTATAATTTATAGCATAGAGAATATAGCTCATAGCACAACAATATCGCACTCCATACATTGTCAATAATATATAGTATAGAACAGTGTGAACGTGTCCATAACAATGTATGGTGCGCGATATTGCCTTGCTATGAGCTCTATACTATATGCTATTATAATTATTATAGCGTAGTCTGAAAGCAGCTTTAGCTATAAACATGAAAAATCAATTTGATAGATTTTTGTAGTATTCAATTATGATCCCAATATGATTCTACTAGTGGCCTTTTAGACCTGCAGTACTCATTGATTAGAAACAATTAAATTAGATATATAATTCAGCAACTACACCTCTGTATCAGGCTCTTATTATGCAATGGCAACCTGCATTCATTATTCTCCTTATCTTTAATAATATCCTGTTACCTAATGGGCTAATGATGACATTATCTAACGATATTTATAAGAAACTAAATCCAATGTTGTTTTAGGTATTTATTTACTATCTTTGAATATTAATCTTATCTGGTACAAAGTAATGTTTATTTATATTGTAACTTAGACCATGAATTTTGCTTTAAACAACGTTTGCAATAACCAGGTGTGATTTTATTGTTTTCTAGATTTCAAACTTTATAAAAAAGCTGCTAAGTTCAATTTACACTATCACTGAACTAGTCTTGTCATTGTATTGGTTTGTGCTTACCCCAATGCTTAATTTCTAGGTTTAATGGGCAGTGATGTGTTTCTCTGCTACAAGAAATCAATGAACCGTCCACCACTAATTGCCTACAAACCCGATGTACTGTTCAGGTAATTATCAACTACTTACTGTTCATCAATGCTCAACTGAGTAGACATCAAATAGTGACCTCTTGTCGATTGCGTTCCGGACACATTCCCAATAAAAGCTTTGCGTTTTTAATGAAAAAAGTCCACTCACCTAATTGCGACATATGCCAGAAAATTGACGACGTGTAACACTTTTTAATGGAATGTGTGCGCAATGCAATCAAAAGAGATCAATTGGCAAGGCAATTTAAGTTAAATTATCTAGATGTTGGTGCCTTCGCCAACATCGGATGTAGCTAGAATACTATACTCCTTTAAGTTTAACTTTCATGTACAAAAATCCCTTAAAATCAATAAAGATAAAAAAAAAAAAACTACTTACTGTATTTCTCAAATCAATGTTCTTCTAGAACCGAGTCTTTTGAGCATGTGTCATGGTATCTAATCGACACCATTATTGAATACTCAAACTCCGGTTCAGAATAACACAGAAATTATGTAGGTATGAGATTCCAAAACTCAAATGTTCTAATTAATATTTACGGAATAAATAGTTTTTACGCTTTCACATCTAAATCGCGTTTGAATCCTGGAGACAGTTGTCTATAGGCTTAGCGCGGTTTTTGCGAAAATAAAACTAAACGCGACCGAAGCCGCAAAGCTAGTGAAAAATAAAATAGACGACACGGTTGGCGCAGTGGTTGAGCGATTGACTGCTGCGCAGCATGTCGCGGGTTCGATTCCCGCACGGAACAAATATTTGTACTACCTACATGTATTTGTTCCGAGTCTGGGTGTTTTTCTATCTATAATATGTATGTATATACAAAAAAAAAATGTATATAAGTAGTTTATCAGCAATCTGGTTACCATAACACAAGCATTAGGTTGCTTAGCTTGGGACTACATGGCGTTGTGTGAAATGTCCAAGGATATTATTTATTTATTTAATTCGGCCGTTAATGACTGATTGGGTGACGGACGGACAACGTACAGCCAATACTACTGGTTGCAGAAAGCTGAAATTTGGCGTGTAGCTTCCCAATACCGGGAGCACTAAGAGAGGATTACCCGAAATTCCTGCGGGAACGAGAGAAATGGGATATCCGCGTACGAAGTCGCGGTCTAAAACTTGTATTAGATACTTCGAAGCGCTTATCGCAGTCAATACGTACCATATTTTGCTATACTCTATATCCACGGAAGTGGTCCACCACAATTTCTGGTTCTCGTAAAATTCGGAATAGTTAAAACCGGTAACTAATTATAGCGTTCTCAGCGTGCGTCATTAATTAGTGCTTTGGAACGGACCGATGTTAATGATAATACCGCTTTACCTACTTTAATTAGTAACATATCGGGTTGAATGAAACTGCATTTGTAACGGTCATAATACTATACAAGAGACAATACACACAACTCATTTCAAATCTATATCTTAACTAATACAATAATTGAGAAAGTAAATTCGTTTGTTACACTGTCACCCTAAATCACTGAACCGATTTTGATGAATTTTGGTACAGAGATACCCTGGAGACGGTTACAAGCAACTGTTTTTTGAAAATCAATAAATAAAGCGAGCGAATTCGCAGGTATAAGCCATTAAACCTAAAGAAAAAAACTACTGATTTCGAATCAAAACAAAAGTCATCATCTGCCTAGCCTTTTTCCCAACTATATTGGGGTCGGCTTCCAGTCAAACCAGATTTAGCTTAGTACCAGTATTTTACGCGGAGCGGCTGCCTACCAGACCTCCACAACAACAAAAAAAGCCACCGATTCAAATTAAGCCGAAAAACAGCACTTAATTAAAGTTAAAATGTTACTTAAAAACAATCCCCCAAATGCCCGACCATCACCACTGCCTAGTTTCCTTCCAGTTCTAGTTTGGAAGAAGAAAGTACCACAGGGAAAGAAGCTCTAAGTGTATAGAGTTACTGACCTATGTCATACATTAGGAGTTCCGTTTTGACGATTTAGGAACGGAACTCTAAACATCCTTTGTGTAAGAGGATTCTGGGTGAAACTCGCTTCCATCTTCGGCCTAATCATCACTTTCCATCAGGTGAGATTTGGGCCAAGAGTTTCCCCGTTTTGTATATTAAAAAAAAAACATGCATATTTTATAATAATTGAGATTTTATTCTATTTTAAATATTTCTATTAAGTTGAGTGGTATTTAAAAACATAATAATAACAGTTGGCGTTATCATAATGACATAATCTGGTTTTATCAGTAAAACGATTAGTGTCTGGTTTTAAAATCTTTAAGTGCTAGCCTTGACTTTAATTAAAAGATTTTAATAGAGCTTGGGAACAGCACGCCTGGTTTTAAAAACATGCTGCAGAACGAGGAAAGCGTTAAGGAGACGAAAGTGTGTGCGAAAGTTCAAAACTAACACATTGTTGTATTGTTATTAATAAAGAAGCCTTTATGAACATGTCCAGAAAAAGTAAAAGCTTTTTGGAGATTTGAAATTGAATTAACAACCTAGTTACCACGAATATTTTCTAAGTGCCTGTTTGGGTTAGAATCAGAAGCAGTTTTATTTGTTAACACAGGTACATATATACAGATCTTATTATAAATGACGAAAAAAGCGCTATGTTATGCCAGGATGCGTACAAATCATGGTGAGCAAGTAGCTCAAGATTACAAATTAAAGTTTAAAAAAAATACATATCTGAGAATCATGCATAATCATGGTATTGAATTAAATTATTTAAAATGTCAAAATATAGTAAGGTCAAACACTTAAAATTAAAAAAAATATATTGAATGTCAATATCGACAGTTAAATTGAAATTCCAAATAATAAAATTCATAATTTAAGTGTAATTACTCATTTAAGTTAAATGTCAAAAAAATCTAGTTATTTAAATCCAAAATATTTAAAATGTCAAAAAAATCTACGTATCTAAGTTCAAGTAATTATAATGTCAAAAATTATTAAATATCAATGAGACAGTAAATTTCAAATTCTAAATATTTCATGATTTAAGTTTATAATAAAACAAAGTTATTGCTCCCTTAGGCGCCGTTCACAAACATCCGGGTTCCCGTCCCTGACGAAACAGAAAACAGGACGGAGATAAAGCAAGTTCGTACAAATCGAATGTAACCGATACCTCTCCGTCCGGGACGGGAACCCGGATGTGTGTGGACGGCGCTTTAGTGTAAGTACAGCTATACCAATCAAATTCAATGCGTTTATTTCAACTAAACCATTTATAGGCACTTAATGTCTAGGAGTTGCGTTCAGGATCTTAATAATTTTAAACTCGTGGAATCTTCCAAAACTCCTCACCGAAAAAACTTGATGGAGTAAGCTTGAAAGTGAAGTCTCGTTCCATTTTGATATGATGAATTGACAGCTCACTTTATGTTCATTCACCTGAGTTTTCACGGTGGCATTTTGACAGAATAGAACTTCAATATGGAGGAATAGTGGCGTTTTTAGGGTTCCGTACCTCAAAAGGAAACACGGAACCCTTATATGATAACTTAGTTATCCGTGCGTCTGTCTTTCGAGAGATTTTACCTCGGGAACGCGTAGAGTTTTCGAGCTGAAATTAAAACCATATTCTCAGGTCTGCAGTCTCTTGAAGCTGTGAAAAATCAAACTTCTAAGATAACTTAAAAAAAAAAGATACGGCTGTTTATGTTGCTAAACAACGTATATTTCGACACTCAGGAGAATCAAAATTGATAGGGCATTTTCCGTTGACCTAGAACTATGAATTTTGGCAAGTAATACCGTCTTATATTAGGTACAAGTATAGGGAAAAAATCTGAAAACTATAAATTTGTGATTAAACAATAAAAGATATAGTCTTTATTTAAAGTTATATCTACTTACAAATTTGTACGGAACCCTCAGTGGGCGAGTCCAATTCGCACTTGTCCGGTATTTTTTAAATATCACTAAACATACACCTATTTCCCACAGGTATCCAACGATAGAACGACGTAACTTATTGTTTCCTACATCGGTGCCACTCTTCTGTTTACCGATGGGCGCGACCCTAGAACTATGGCCTAACAACGCGGCGATGCCGAAGCCTGTCTTCTCTACCTTCGTATTGACTGTTGCGGACGCTACTTATAAGGTACTTTGTTTTTGCTTTGATGATCATTCTACTGATGCTGCTATAAACTGGGCACACATTGTTTCAGGCGTCGTGATGCCATTTCTTCACACGACGAGATTGTCAACGCCCGTAAGACCTAGCAAGGGTTTTAGGCCAAAGTTGTATTGTCTTACTATTGTTCTTTTAATTTGCGGGCGCTGACAGATTACACAAACACATTTCTTTAGAATGTCCTAATTGAAGTTTGAAAATCATCGGACTAGCACAGGAATTATTTTCATTGCGTGACGACATCACATCGGTAAATTGTACGATCGTTAGCCAATTAGGACGACGCGACGCCTAAGAGTCATCATCGACCAGAAAAGAAAACAAAGCGATTTCTTATGCTATTTTTTCTTCTAAATACAGTGTGTCTTGAAAGCATTGACTTATATTGTAAAGGCAGGGTGTAATGTGCGTTTCTCTAACCCCCCCCCCATTTAGCCCGACACAGGCCAGACTATACCGAACCAAACTCGTCAAACGGTTGGCTATCTTCGAGAGTGTGCGCGAGTAATGTTTCTAGTTTGGTGAACGAGTATAAGCAAACTTAAAAAAACTGCTCCACACTAGAAATTTCTCCTGTAACGTGGGTGCATTCACAAACGGCATTATCTTTTTAATTTATTAAAATGCTTGAAAGTCAAATAGGCTAGATTCCACCATCCACAAATTGCAAAACTATTTAGTCCGTCAGTTAGAGTATTGAAAAATAATGGACACGTATTTTTTGTTTTTGTAAATCAATGAATATTGACAAAGATAAAACGCAACAAAACTCACGAGCGCTCGTGACGTCACGACTCAGTAAAAATTATGCGAAGGTGTAACGTATTGAGAATTTTAAAAGCGTCGTAACTTCGTCAATTTTGGTTCTCGTAACAAAAGAAAAAACACTGGTTAAATATTTTTTGATAATCTAACTGACGGACTAATTAGATTTTTTTAGTCATCTACCCTATTCAGGGCAGCAAAACATGGTGTGATTGACTATCTCAGTGGCTGTTCAGAAATAAAAATACATATTTGCATAACCTGGCTACAACAGTTGATGGAAATGCAATATTCTGCTTTAGATAAGCTTATTTACCTACACACGAATCTCGATTTGGTATTGATATGAATGAAGCTTTATGACTGTTTTTCTGTTATCTGAACAGCGGCGGTTAAACTTTTTAGACTACTGATATCGGTACTAGATTGACATGTAAAAGTGTTATGTTTAACCTTATGTAGGTTAAACATAACACTTTTACTAGTAAAATACAATTTATCATTTATTATATTACAGCATAAACTCTAATAGCAGTACCTGCACGAAACATGACTAGAAATAAAAAATATAACGTCTTGTTACATTTATAAAAACCACTAAAAGTCAATAGCACAGACTGTAATGTTTAGAAATTCAGAAACTTATAAAAAAATCGTTTCGATAAAAAACCTTTGAATATTTGAGAGTACAATGACATGAAAAAAAAACCGGCCAAGTGCGAGTCAGACTCGCGCACCGAGGATTCCGTACAAACCTGTAGGTATTTATTATAAGCAAAAGTTGCAACTTACGATTTATGACGTATTCAAAAAAAAAACTACTTACTAGATCATGTTCAAACCAATTTTCGCTGGTAGTTTACATGGTAATATACATCATATATTTTTTTTAAGATTTATCATTCTCTTATTTTAGAAGTTACGGGGGGACACATTTTACCACTTTGGAAGTGTCTCTCTCGCAAACTGTTCAGTTTAGAAAGAGATCATAGAAGAATCATATTAGAAACCTCAATATCATTTTTGAAGACCTATCCATAGATACCCCACACGTATGGGTTCGACGAAAAATTTTTTTTGAGTTTCAGTTCTAAGTATGGGGACCCCCAAAATTTATTGCTTTTGTTCTATTTTTGTGTGAAAATCTTAATGCGGTTCACAGAATACATCTACTTACCAAGTTTCAACTGCATAGCTCTTATAGTTTCGGAGAAAAGTGGCTGTGACATACGGACGGACAGACAGACAGACATGACGAATCTATAAGGGTTCCGTTTTTGCCATTTGGCTACGGAACCCTAAAAACATCTTATGGACATCTGTGCTTTAATGCAGTATTTCCTGCTAGACAGATCAGAATCTTATTCAAATTTATATTATTCAGTGAGTCATTAACTCATTAGTTGATAAGGTTAATAGCTCAACATAATATCACATTAAAATTTGTTTTTTTTTGGAACCTGTTGCTATAACACTTGTGAACATTATACACTTCATGATCTATGATTACCTTGAAAATTAGCTTATTTGCATTTGTTAACTGTATTTACTGTCTCCATGTATTGGTATAATTTTTTGTTTTAAATAACGTGTCGACTTGGGTGTTTTATCTATACTATACTAATATTATAGAGGAATAAGAGGTAAAATTTGTTTGTAAGTTTGTATGTAGGGGGTAATCTCAGGAACTACTGGTCCGATTTGAAAAATATATATATATATATATATATATATAATATATATCATCACGCTAAGACAAATAGGAGAGGAGCAATAATGGAAAATGTGGCGCAGACGAAGTTGCGCGGATCAGCTAGTAATATATAATCTTTAAAATAGAAATACAAAGCGGCGGCTTTGAAAAGCTTGTTTAAGCCATAAGCAATTTTTTTTTTATCAAGCTTTTACTTCGCTTTTACTCTGACGTGCCTTGATTAAAAAAAAACCTTAATAAACGATATTCGTCACTTCCCAGGTATACGGTTCAGCGGTAACATTCTACGAAAGCTACCCACACTCGCAGCTAACAGAATACCAGATGGAGCAACTGGGATGGCGGGAAGGAATGTCGCATAGTACGCACTCGGTGTACGCGATCAAATGTATCTGTCTACTGTCTCGATGGCCTTTCAGCGACACGTTTGAGAAATGGCTGCTGTATATACTCGTAAGTATGAGTAGAGTTTATTTTTTATTATGTACTTAATTGTACACCATAAAGTGTAATAAAAGAAACTTTAAACTAAAACATACAATCGGCGGCCTTGACGCATTCCGCCTGGACATGAAAAAGGGGCTAAATGTAAAATAATGGTATTGCTGCATTTGGTTAGACTCCTATCCCCTCCCCAACTATGTTGAGGTCGGTCTACACCGACCTCAACATAGTTGGGGAGGGGATAGGCTGGGCAGATGATGATGTCACATAGCTTTTTTCCGACAGATTATTGAAAATGTTTTATCGTCCATTCATTAGACAGAGCCTGAGAAATGTCTAAATTTTTTGACATCTTGCCAGTTAAATGGCTAAAACTATTTCCTAAATTGAAGTTTAGGAAACTCTAGCACCTGCGCAGTCCTGGAATATGGTAGCTTTACAGGCTTTCTCCGAAAATGTGGCAGCCGAAACTTAATGCGATATTTTGTGATCGACTCTATTTACTAAACTAAACAACATGTTTTACAGGAAATGTCATGGAGTCAAGAACCTTTAAACATACCAATAGAAAGGTACATAACTCATTTAATAGAAGAAGTGCCCTTCCCGGAACCAAGAATACTATTACAAGTAAGTTAAAAAGCCAGCCCTAGCTGTTAAATAGGACCAATTTGTTCTATATGTTACAAATGTTCCACTCTTCGCATCCGGCTCGAAGGACCAATCTGAGAAGGGTCGCAGAGCTTACCCATATTTTGCAAAATTTGGGCTTTGTTAAAAGGCCTTCTATGTCACTCATTATCCTGGTAAAAGTCTGTGGCTATTATGTTTAAAGCTCCATGTATTGAAAGGTTACATTTACAGCTTCTGTCAACTTTATTGTAGCGTATTTAATACCATCTACAATAATATGTTATGTTCCACCAGTTATCACCAACAAATCAACACGATCGTGTGATATTAACACGACGCGACGACCAGCCACTCGTGCGCAGCGGCGCTAGCTTCAGACAACTGCTGCTCAACCTGGGGCCCGACAACTGTCTGCTCGTACTAGCGCTAGCTATCACCGAACAGAAAGTACTTATACACTCGCTCAGGTGAGAATTCCCGAGCCACCCGCGTCCGTAGGAGAATACCCTTCAGCGAATCCCTACACGTGGTCCCTGGGTGGTGCTAAACAGGTGACGCTAACCGCCTCCGTGGTCTAGTGGTTATACCACCTGATTCAGACCCAGAGGTCCCGGGTTCGATTCCCAGCGGGGGCAAATTTTTTTGCTCGGTTTGGTTGGTGGTAGGGCTTCTTCTAAGTCCGCCTGGCAAGCTACCACCATCATGTCTAAGTCTGTCGCCATAACAACAATGTTAACAGCATTGTTGTGTTCCGGCAGTTAGAGGTATGATAGCCAGTTCCTCTGTGTAAGAGGATTCCGGGTGAAACTCGCTTCCATCTTCGGCCTAATCATCACTTTCCATCAGGTGAGATTTGGGCCAAGAGTTTCCCCGTTTTGCATAAAAAAAAAAAAAAAAAAAAAAATCATGAAATCCGACGAATGAAGATTGTTGTAAACCTAAAATCGTTAACTGTTCTTTGTCTTTTATATGACACAAGTGGGCTGGGCTCATCGCATTGCCAAAAAAAAAGCTTTTTTGCTGAAATATAGTGTGTGTGGCTTGATAAGACTAATTTGTGCTTGTCTTAATCTCACTGTTTGTTTTTTAATCATCTGTATAAGGACATTGCGCAAAAAAACAGTGCTTGTTTAACTAAACCTATTATTTTAACAGGCCTGATACTTTAACAGCGGTTTCGGAAGCAGTCTCAAGCCTTTTATTCCCGTTCAAATGGCAGTGTCCGTATATCCCCTTGTGTCCATTAGGTAAGTCACAACTAAATGTATGGTTCAAGGTGCAGTGAGTAATGAACTTTATTTTCTCTAATTAAGAGTTTAAAATTAAACCATCTTTTGTGAATGTTTCAGGTTTAGCAGAAGTATTACACGCCCCATTACCATATTTAATCGGAGTTGACTCCAGGTTTTTCGATCTTTATGAACCCCCAGCAGATGTGACTTGTGTCGATTTAGACACCAATAATATTACTGTAAGTATTCCTACACAATATACACAAGTAATCAGCAAATATATTTATAAAAATGCGTCAGGAATGCATCTCATACGAAATGTCACGTTTAGCATTCTTTGGTCATAATTTCTTTCGCTTTCTTGATACTAATAAGTTTATATTATTACAGATTTGTGAATCACAACGACATATATCTCTCAAATTACTGCCGAAGCGGCAAGCGAGAGCACTGAGACAGACGCTAGACTCACTATACGGCAATATTAGACCAGGTTAGTAACGTCCACATTTTTTCTGTACATTGTACAGCTAACCCCATGACCATGGCCACAATTTAACTTTTACTGTGCCTTTTGTCGTAGTGATAAGGGCTGTTTTCGTAGTTAAATGGTGACAGCTGAACATATTCAAGCAATTAATGTAATGTGTTGTTTCGTTTTAGCTTCACCAGTTCATCATGCAAGCGAAGCGAAATACAATGGAGAACCTACGACAAGTTTAGACAGAGATTTCCAGAAGAGGAAAAAGGAGGTAACTATTTCATAGTATAACATAAGAGATATAAACCTTATGTAAACGCACGTCGTTTGACAGCATTTCAACCAATCAGGATGCAATATTAACCTTACTATGCCAATAAAAGCTTCGTTTTGACATTCCTGCTATTGCACACAAATAAAACATGTGACCAGTTCTTTCGTACAGGTCGCGTCACATAAAAAGAACGCTGCATGAAAGTGGGGGGGGGGGGGGGGGGTGTTTGCGCATGGGTACACTCGCGCACGAAATTACTAGGCCTATTGTTTTATTTTTGAACTAGACTTTCGCTCGCGGCGCCGTATATTGGTTATTGGTAGATAAATTGAAAAATTATATATGCTGGAATATCATTAAATTGAATTAAAGACATGTTTGATTCAGTGTTGAATGTTTAATCTAATTACCAAAACTTAAGTAAATGTTTTTTAGTATTTTATTTTTGCCGGGAGTTCGGAGGACAGTAAGAAATTCCGAATCTTTTGAACCTTTTACAATTCTTCTCACTGTAGTCTCGGAACATTTTGTTGCCTCTGCGGTCCGTTTCAAGCATTGCTTTAAAATAATCAACTGCATTATTAGCAGCCTCTCTCTTCATAAAACAATATACGTCATAATATATAATTTTTCCTCATACCACCAAATAGATCGATAAATCGCCTAATGCGCAGCTTGACCTCCAGCGTTCTTTTTACATGACGCGACCTGTATCTATAGTGAACGCACAGAAACTATAGGTCACTGAAGTGTCACTGTCAAGTATATTTTACTTATAAGTTTCGAAATTGCAACGCTAGATAGCATAGTCTACTTCGTGCACGTTCTCCTAAACGGAGCGTGCAGGAACTATAGATGGCAGCAAAGAAGCGTCAACGCCAAGTATTTTAACGTTAAAGTTTCAAATATGCAACACTAGATGGCGTTGTCTTTACTTATACGCATTAGTTTACTTATGCGCCTTATTTTTCAGCAAGCCTTAGAGCTTAAAATCCAAGAAGCGTTTCTTCGCTTCATGGCAGTCACACTACAAGGATATAGAAACTATCTCATACCTATCACGAAGGCGCCCACTGTTGGTACTACGGACCCACATGCACTGTTCCATATGGATGCCTTTATGAGGTCCAGGGATAAGGTGGGTGATATTTTATTATGTTTTAACCTAAAAAGAAATCGTGATCGTAGCGTCGTAATTTACGCAAATGTGCAGACGCGGATATTAAATCCGCGTCTGCACATTTGCGTAAATTAGTAAATTGGCTTATTTAAAAATCAACATTAAATAATATCATGACACACACATGACAATTTATAGCCAATTTTAGAAATCGCATACTCAATATTGCCACCTACCACGAGTAGGTGGCAATATTGAGTATCCTTTCATGACAATAGCTAGTGTTAATTGTGTGTAATTTTTAATCGACTTCGAAAAGGAGGAGGTTCTCAGTTTGTTACCTCAGAACTCCAACATTTTTAAACCGATTTAGAAAATTCTTCCCTTATTTGAAAGAATATACTTCCAGGTTGCTCCCACTTTTATCAAAATCTGATTCAACTGGTGGAATTAATGAGAAATTCCGGAAACTCATCAAATACATATTACGATTTTGGCATTTTCTTCAGCGAGGCAAACCTAAATTGAATTCAGAAAGAGTTGTGGTGAAACAAATACAGCAGCAGATATTATTTCAGGATTGAACATGCAGGGTGTGCAAGCTTAACTACTTGAATAAAATATTCGAAAGACCTCCCTGGCTATATTAAACTTTGCTCCACAGACACACCACCGCTTCTACGGCCTAATGATGCGCACACAAATGTTCACCCGTTTCATCGAAGAGCGATCGTTTGTGTACGAACCGGACCAAGGACTAACGTTCTTCGACGAATGCATAGAAAGGGTGGCCGCCGGTGACGAACAGCTGTTAGGAATGGACACCAGTAATGTGTCGGAGAGGACCGCTTTTGTATTGCCGCCTGACCCTCCTGACCCAGGTAAGAGCTTAAAGATTAATTTGTTTTCAAGATGATAACTAGCGTAAGGTGTATGCTGTTGTGATGGGTCGTTTAAAGAAATGGACGGCCAAAGTTGCTTATCGAACTACCTTACTACACTATAATTTTGAAAAAAAAAAAATCGGATGTTATGTTATTGACATGATTGTTTGTGAGTAAGACGTCTGGAGATCTTTTGATCACAGAATATAATTCGAATTGTGTATTTAAACAGTTGCCGAAGCTAATAAAATGTTAAGCTTCGTTGAGATTGTCCGGGTCGCATGTCCAGTGAACTTGTTTTTTATCCGGTTTTTAATTTACAGTTTCATCCGTCAATTTAATTAAGAAAAAACAACAAAGTTTACTGGACGTTTACCTGCGACTACTAGCTAGAACTCATTTCGATGTGTCACGCATCTTTTCATTTGAACCATTTATTCCAGAGGCAACGTATAAGTACGAGCGCTTCAACCTAGACGAGAAGGTGATGGCGTGGTGCGGGGGGCGCGCGCGCGCCGCCGCGCTGCACGCGCTGCCGCCCGCCGCGCTGCACTCCGCGGAGTCGCTCAACGACGCCGAGCCCATGGCGCGCCGCACCAAGCACGAGATAGCGGCCGCGCAGAGGTAACGTATACAACGTATAAGTACGAGCGCTTCAACCTAGACGAGAAGGTGATGGCGTGGTGCGGGGGGCGCGCGCGCGCCGCCGCGCTGCACGCGCTGCCGCCCGCCGCGCTGCACTCCGCGGAGTCGCTCAACGACGCCGAGCCCATGGCGCGCCGCACCAAGCACGAGATAGCGGCCGCGCAGAGGTAACGTATACAACGTATAAGTACGAGCGCTTCAACCTAGACGAGAAGGTGATGGCGTGGTGCGGGGGGCGCGCGCGCGCCGCCGCGCTGCACGCGCTGCCGCCCGCCGCGCTGCACTCCGCGGAGTCGCTCAACGACGCCGAGCCCATGGCGCGCCGCACCAAGCACGAGATAGCGGCCGCGCAGAGGTAACGTATACAACGTATAAGTACGAGCGCTTCAACCTAGACGAGAAGGTGATGGCGTGGTGCGGGGGGCGCGCGCGCGCCGCCGCGCTGCACGCGCTGCCGCCCGCCGCGCTGCACTCCGCGGAGTCGCTCAACGACGCCGAGCCCATGGCGCGCCGCACCAAGCACGAGATAGCGGCCGCGCAGAGGTAACGTATACAACGTATAAGTACGAGCGCTTCAACCTAGACGAGAAGGTGATGGCGTGGTGCGGGGGGCGCGCGCGCGCCGCCGCGCTGCACGCGCTGCCGCCCGCCGCGCTGCACTCCGCGGAGTCGCTCAACGACGCCGAGCCCATGGCGCGCCGCACCAAGCACGAGATAGCGGCCGCGCAGAGGTAACGTATACAACGTATAAGTACGAGCGCTTCAACCTAGACGAGAAGGTGATGGCGTGGTGCGGGGGGCGCGCGCGCGCCGCCGCGCTGCACGCGCTGCCGCCCGCCGCGCTGCACTCCGCGGAGTCGCTCAACGACGCCGAGCCCATGGCGCGCCGCACCAAGCACGAGATAGCGGCCGCGCAGAGGTAACGTATACAACGTATAAGTACGAGCGCTTCAACCTAGACGAGAAGGTGATGGCGTGGTGCGGGGGGCGCGCGCGCGCCGCCGCGCTGCACGCGCTGCCGCCCGCCGCGCTGCACTCCGCGGAGTCGCTCAACGACGCCGAGCCCATGGCGCGCCGCACCAAGCACGAGATAGCGGCCGCGCAGAGGTAACGTATACAACGTATAAGTACGAGCGCTTCAACCTAGACGAGAAGGTGATGGCGTGGTGCGGGGGGCGCGCGCGCGCCGCCGCGCTGCACGCGCTGCCGCCCGCCGCGCTGCACTCCGCGGAGTCGCTCAACGACGCCGAGCCCATGGCGCGCCGCACCAAGCACGAGATAGCGGCCGCGCAGAGGTAACGTATACAACGTATAAGTACGAGCGCTTCAACCTAGACGAGAAGGTGATGGCGTGGTGCGGGGGGCGCGCGCGCGCCGCCGCGCTGCACGCGCTGCCGCCCGCCGCGCTGCACTCCGCGGAGTCGCTCAACGACGCCGAGCCCATGGCGCGCCGCACCAAGCACGAGATAGCGGCCGCGCAGAGGTAACGTATACAACGTATAAGTACGAGCGCTTCAACCTAGACGAGAAGGTGATGGCGTGGTGCGGGGGGCGCGCGCGCGCCGCCGCGCTGCACGCGCTGCCGCCCGCCGCGCTGCACTCCGCGGAGTCGCTCAACGACGCCGAGCCCATGGCGCGCCGCACCAAGCACGAGATAGCGGCCGCGCAGAGGTAACGTATACAACGTATAAGTACGAGCGCTTCAACCTAGATGAGAAGGTGATGGCGTGGTGCGGGGGGCGCGCGCGCGCCGCCGCGCTGCACGCGCTGCCGCCCGCCGCGCTGCACTCCGCGGAGTCGCTCAACGACGCCGAGCCCATGGCGCGCCGCACCAAGCACGAGATAGCGGCCGCGCAGAGGTAACGTATACAACGTATAAGTACGAGCGCTTCAACCTAGACGAGAAGGTGATGGCGTGGTGCGGGGGGCGCGCGCGCGCCGCCGCGCTGCACGCGCTGCCGCCCGCCGCGCTGCACTCCGCGGAGTCGCTCAACGACGCCGAGCCCATGGCGCGCCGCACCAAGCACGAGATAGCGGCCGCGCAGAGGTAACGTATACAACGTATAAGTACGAGCGCTTCAACCTAGACGAGAAGGTGATGGCGTGGTGCGGGGGGCGCGCGCGCGCCGCCGCGCTGCACGCGCTGCCGCCCGCCGCGCTGCACTCCGCGGAGTCGCTCAACGACGCCGAGCCCATGGCGCGCCGCACCAAGCACGAGATAGCGGCCGCGCAGAGGTAACGTATACAACGTATAAGTACGAGCGCTTCAACCTAGACGAGAAGGTGATGGCGTGGTGCGGGGGGCGCGCGCGCGCCGCCGCGCTGCACGCGCTGCCGCCCGCCGCGCTGCACTCCGCGGAGTCGCTCAACGACGCCGAGCCCATGGCGCGCCGCACCAAGCACGAGATAGCGGCCGCGCAGAGGTAACGTATACAACGTATAAGTACGAGCGCTTCAACCTAGACGAGAAGGTGATGGCGTGGTGCGGGGGGCGCGCGCGCGCCGCCGCGCTGCACGCGCTGCCGCCCGCCGCGCTGCACTCCGCGGAGTCGCTCAACGACGCCGAGCCCATGGCGCGCCGCACCAAGCACGAGATAGCGGCCGCGCAGAGGTAACGTATTCAACGTATAAGTACGAGCGCTTCAACCTAGACGAGAAGGTGATGGGGGGGGGCGCATATCCCGTTTTTTCTCGTTCCCGTTGCAATTTCGGGAAATCCTCTCTCAATGCTTCCGTAGGGTATTAAATTTGGCATGTACACACACACTCCTTGGAGATTGTAGACTCCCCAAGGAACCTACATGCCAAATTTCAGCTTTCTACGACCAGTAGTTTCAACAGTGGCGACCAGAAAAACGACAAGCCAATGAAGCCCGACGAGTCCTGGATAAACGATTCAACTGTCTTGGATCCCGCAACAAAATTAATCAGAAAGCAGAAGAGTAGGAAAAATATATAAGGGAGGGGTTATCTAGTTACTGTGTTATCGAGGTCGGTCCATCTAAAATACTGGTATTCATCTGCAACTAATAGATTAGACTGGCGGATGATCTTAATTTAAGTAAAAGCTCCCTTTGAGCATGAACTAAACGAATGTTTGCGAGTAATTCGACCTAGATGTGATGAAAACAACAGATCATACTGATCTACTGTCATTGATAAATATCATAATTGGTTAATTTGAAAAGATTGCATTGGGATTTGTTTAGATATTAGGTTTGGTTTTTTAATATTGTTTTTGTAAATGGCTTTTCTATCACTATGACATTATTCTGTCAGTCGATGGGTCGTACCTTACGAAAGTAGTGTTAAACCCTTGACATTGTAACTCGTTTTCTCTTCTCTAGAACTAGAAAAACGATATATAAGTACACTAGATATATGTACATTACTGCTAAACTTTGTACCCTAATTTATTGACCAATCCACTGGATCTATTTGCAAGTCCTTAAGTAAACTGCATATTTTCTCACAATCTACACAACTCCTGCGCAAGTACGATGCGACGAACTCTTTTTAGCTGTGAATTGTGATCACAAAAGGAGAAACTCATAATGCAATATTATGAACTTCTTGAAGTCTGGTCAGTTTTGTCCCAAATAAAAAAAAATTGAACGAGCTAATCGTTAGTAGTACCTAAGTAGTATCTCTAAGTTTAAATATTTCTTTCCAGACTAGCCCGCAAAGCGAGTTTATCAGCGGAGGCCTGGGCCAAGTGTTTGCTGGGCGCCTGTTACTCGCTGTACTTCTTGTCGTTACCGTGCCGTATGATGTTGAACCGGGGAAAGGAACATGCGACGTTGAGAGCTGCCTACGAGCTGTTAGAACGAGCTACCAAGTTAAAAGTTCCTTGTGATGAGGTAAGTTGAGGCTTTTTATTTGTATTTCTAAAAAAAAAATGCAAAGCTAAGACATACTTTATAATATATATTATGTTATCCCTGAATTCTTGGGGGACACCTAACTTTCAGGATTGGGAATTAAACAACTGTAAAGACCTATAGGACTTCACTTCTTTTTGTTTTAATTGCCGGACGTTTTGACCTTGTTGCATTTGTTCCTTTGTTTTTCATTAGCCTGGTTTTTAGGGTTCCGTACCCAAAGGGTAAAAACTGGACCCTATTACTAAGACTTCGCTGTCTGTCACCAGGCTGTATCTCAACCACCGCGATAGCTAGACGGTTTAAATTTTCACAGTCTATGAAGTATTTCAGTTGCCGCTATAACAACAAAAACTAAAAAACAGGATAAAATAAATATTTAAGGGCTCCCATACAACAAACTTGATTTTTTCGCCGTTTTATAGATAATCGTACGGAACCCTTCGTGCGCGAGTCCGACTCGCACTTGGCCTTTTTTTTAATGAATTATCCATGTATCCTTGTAATTTCACTTTTATATTTCTAAAAGGTCGTGCTTGTGATTTAATCTTCACTTACAAAGCTTTGGCTTTTTTACGACTTAAAAAATTATAATTTAAAGTAAAAGTTGCGTCTCCCCATATTTTTATGTCATGGCGACTCTCATGTCGATCCTTAATCTATGTTTTAAAACTCTCAACATATGGTTTCTCCCAGGTTTGCTACCGCGTAATGATGCAGCTGTGCGGCAACCACTCACTGCCAGTGCTAGCGGTACAGCTACTGTTCCTAATGAAGCGCGCGGGACTACAACCGAACGCGCTGACGTACGGGTACTACAACCGATGCGTACTCGAAGCTACGTGGCCGCAGGATATGCCGAGGTATGTAAAGTTGTACACAAACAGACCTAGAAAATTCTTTCTAGCTCTGTTTGTGTACAATTAACATCTAGGTCCGTAGCCCTAGATGTTAATTGGTTGTGGTTGTTAAAATGGGCAGGTGCTCAACGAAAAACTGGTATTCAGCTACATCTATCTGGTTTGACTAAAGCTTGGGTATAACAACCCGATTTTGTTTGGGAAAATATGGTATAGCAGGAATAGTTATTTGCTTAAAGCTCATAAGATCGAGTACCCTCTCCAATCTCGCGAATAGGGAATATGCATGAAAAAAATATTTATCATCTACACATTCTATCTAAAAATATACAAAAATATAATACTAACAGTGAAAATAGAATCAAAATTGTTCGAAAAATAAAGGAGATATGACTATTTTAAACAAATATATCTGTCCCTCTCACGAAAACGCTGTTTTATATGGCAGCTGTATAGGCGTCATGGAATCTGACGTCAAAGTTCATATCGGACTTCTCTTTCTAAATGTAATCTTTTAAGCTTTGTAACTTCATCGCTGATGAAGGTATTAAAAAAATAATTTCATGCTTGGTTTCTAGAGCTAAAAAGTATTTCATTTTGCAAATAAAAAAGTCGCATGCATATTCCCTATTGGTTATTTCATCATTAAGATTTAATAGGGGACCTTTTTGCAACCTTACCTTTTTTGAGTAAGGACACTTTCTTACATTTGTTTTTAATCGTTTGTAGCGGAGCGCAGCTTCTATGGAACAAACTACGTATTGCAGTAGTGGGTGCAGCGTTGTTCCGGAAAGCGGGCGCACAGCGAGCCGGACGCAACCTGCTTAACTCCACGTCTGCTGGCAGTAAGATATCCTATTCCACTTTAATTATTTACTCACAAAAGCCTGGCTTATTATTATTATTTTGTAAGATGTATGTTTCTTATCCAACTCCCCTGTTCTGCTGTAAAATATATCTGTTCATAATTATATGAATTACCTTTTTGCTCTTCAGCTTTAATTAAAATTTTTATTTATGTGTCGTATGTGTAAAGAAATAAATAAATTAAAGCCACTTGAAAATATTTTTAGCAAAAATGTATTACTATGTGCTATCTCATGATCTTGTAATTCCAGTAAAAACATTTCCAGGTAGCAGCACATTACCCCGCGTGCGGTCTGCAGCGGCGGTGGGTGAAGGCTCGGAACTAGCGGGCCTCGCAAGCATGGCCGCTTGCGAGCCAGCCAATAGCAGGACCAGCTTAGACTCAGGTATGTCTTAAAGAGAAATGACGAATGATAAACTGGCAATAAACAGCCATCGTGGAATCTGGATATCCTCGAATGATGTATGAGAAGCTTGAGATCTTGGATCATGATACAGTCTCCGCACAAGGAAATCCGCAATTTGGTTACTATAAGCTGGTGTATATTATCGACAGAAAAAACTTCTAAGAATCGATTTATGAAAATCGCTCATCTAAATTAATCTAGTCGAAGGGAAAAAAATCGATTAGCATAATCGATATGACATCCTAACAATTAAAAAAAACCAAATGGTTGAACATTTTGAACACGAATAAAGTGTTGCGGTAATGAAATTACGTGGTATTGGATCTGTGTTTGTGAATTGAATTTAGGTCTGGGGTTTTATTATTCTTCATGATATTTCGATTCTTAATTGTCATATTTGTAATCGTATTTACATGTGAGTGGGTGATATTTGTGTAAAACAAAAACGTAAACAAAAACAGTTGGCGGGAAACTTCGACTTTGGAAAACGGAAACCACTATCCCTAATGGAGTTTGAGTGTCCGAAATCCACAATTTTCATGTTTTTTAGCCACAAACATCGCTATCATAAAAATTGCAACATACTAATTAAAAGAAGTCAAGATTCGATTGTATTTTTAATTAACTTATGTATGAAAAAGGACAAAACGAAGAACGTAAATACAATGATTATATTTATTACTAGCTGACCCGGCGAAATTCGTTCCGCCTAACAGTCGATTCCTTAATTTTTTGTTTTTTTTTTTTTTTATTTTTTCTAAAATAAATGTATTCTAAGTTACTCTATAATACATCAGCTACCTGCCGATAAAAGTCCCGTCAAAATCGGTCCAGCCATTTCAGAGATTTCAAAAATTGAAAAAAATGTTATTTTGGTGTATGTACCGTATATAAATTCATATACACTTAGTAAAAAACGGTTATTTCAATATTACAAACAGACACTCCAATTTTTATTTATATGTATATAGATATTCTTTACTATCGGACAACAATGATCCAGCGTGTTAGTAAACAATACTTATTATAACTTATTAAAATAAAATTTTAGAATAAGAAAATAAATAGCATTGTGGAAAGGACATCCCCAAACTAATGAATGGTGATTGTCCTTTTCACAAAACTTAATAATCGGAGAGTTAATAATACTTTCTGCCACAGTTCTTAGTATCCTGTTGTCACTCGCCCGCAACCTTGACAATAGCGACGCAGTTTTTTTTTGTGACTGACGGCCTAGAAGCCAGCGTTCGGTTTTGCGTAAACATATTAGAAGCACTGCACCATCGAAGCAGTCCCAACAGCATCCTAAAATGTTATTATACATTACGCGTAGGTCATCCAGCGATCTTTTAGTATAGTTGACCCAAAGATTCCCCGTGTAGAAGCACTGGCAATATGCCTTAAAAAAGTTACTTTCACTTGACTGCTACAGCGAGCGAATCTTCGGGCCAACATGTTACCTCGGACCGCCAATGCCCTACGCTCTCTATCAATATCAACATTGTCCCTTAGGTCGTCGGCGACAAAATGCCCTAGATATTTGACTTGATTTTGACTTTTTGCATCTTTTTAGCAAGCGAGACGTTTGTTTACTTTTCTATTTTCAGAAAATCTAAGTTGACTACCTTTTTGAGAGGTGAAGTAGTTCTTCAACACACATTTTTAAGTAGACTGACGCGATTTGAACGACCTTAACATGTAACTTAAGATATTTCTCACAAACTTATCGTATAATATAGCTACGGAAACAAATTTTCATAATAAATTCTATTGCCGATGTAATTACTGAATTTGATGACGGAACTCGCAAAATCCCGTCGACTCAGCTGGTGTGTTATATGTCAAAATCTTTCGAGCAGAGTGGTTAACCACTCTGCTCGAAAGATTTGACGAACAATACCAAATTTTGAATGACTCACTTAAACTTGCGATCTACATGGACCCAACATTTACAATAAGTTATGTGAGGACCTCAGACCAAATAAAAAAGGTAGACGGAACGTACGCCAACAATAGCATTCAAATAAGTGAAGCGTCGTGTACAGACTTGTGTGCGTAACCTCGTGTCGCAACACTTGCCATGCGTCTGTGTGCTAAGAAAAAAATGTTGCCACTAAAATTTTTTTCTCCCAATTCTGATTGAATAATTATGATTATTCATGAAAAATAAATTCTTATAAATAAAACACTTTTTTTTTGTGCAGAGAAATGTAAACAAACCTTTGAAAAAAAATAAAAGAGACAAATTTTAAACACCTTTGTGTTGCGTTAGTTTCCGGTAGTACTGTCTTTTTGTATCCCGACTTCTGGATATTATAGTATCTAGTTTTGAAATATGATGAAATCTTATATTTAGATACTTTTCAACTACAGTACGTATTTATTTTGTGATCCATGCCGGAGAAATTATGTTCGTTTTCCAAATCATGCAAAAAATATATTTTCCGTACCTATGTAGGTTTTTAAAATGTGAGAATCGACATAATAGATGTTGTCTTTGCGACTTTATTATTATGTCTTCTTTGATGATTTTTTTAATTATTATTTCACAAGCGCAGCAAATTGTAAAAGTATCTTTTGACGGAAATAGTAAGCCACCTGTGTTCCTGAGCGTAATTTATTTATGAAAATCATGTCTCTCAGTAGATAAAAGTCTCGAGAGACAAGCTTCACATTTTAACTTTTTTGATAAATAATGCACGACAGCACCAGCAATATACCCAATAATGTACTATATATAATAATAATCACGCGCTATTTAATGCTATCGTATCATATTGTATTCACGTTATACTATTACACATTTAAACCCGAGTTATTTATTTAGGGATACCTATGTTTGATATTCAAAATAGATATATTTTCGTAATAGTTAAAAGCACTAAACCATTACATACGAAAAGTAATATTAAAATTAATAATCCCAAACACTCCCAAACATTGCCCGCGTTTCGGGGAATTTGTATGCGGATATACTGGTCACACCGACGACACTATGCGAGGTTTTGTGTTCCAAAAACGCTTTATGAAATATTTTTGTATTTATAATATCAAATTAAATCAAATGAAACACTGACTTGTGAAATGTAATCCCAGATGGTTTTTTTTATTACGGAATTGTTTTTACAAGCTTTTACGAAACAGGAAGGCATTTTACAACAATTTGCGATTTCAATGGTATGACGTCTAGTGCGTTCGGTGTCGCGCGTCGCTCTGGAACACGGTCGGCTTTCTGTTTCAAATTTGTGTTCCTTTACCCTGCTTCACTCTGAGAGCGCCGCGCTCCGTCTACCTTTTTTATTTGGTCTGAGGTGAGGACCATGTAAATCAGTGTCTGAAATGGTCTTTTGAGAAACACACCGATAAGTGTGAACCTGTCCAGCACTGCAAGCTTTGGTTAGTCGAGTAATTCAACTTAGAACCAATAAGGAGCTCAACGAATCCATTAATAATAAAGTCATATTATTTCATAATGATGTCCTCCCCAGCCTGCGACCGCGAGGCGGAGGCGCGCTCGAACGCGTTCGAGGCGCTGGTGCGGCGCGGCAACATCGTGCGCGCCGCACACTCGCGCACGCACGCGCACGCGCTGTCCGCCGCCGCCGGGATACTTATCTCTGGTAACTATTTACTGCTAACTGATACGTTCGAGGCGCTGGTGCGGCGCGGCAACATCGTGCGCGCCGCACACTCGCGCACGCACGCGCACGCGCTGTCCGCCGCCGCCGGGATACTTATCTCTGGTAACTATTTACTGCTAACTGATACGTTCGAGGCGCTGGTGCGGCGCGGCAACATCGTGCGCGCCGCACACTCGCGCACGCACGCGCACGCGCTGTCCGCCGCCGCCGGGATACTTATCTCTGGTAACTATTTACTGCTAACTGATACGTTCGAGGCGCTGGTGCGGCGCGGCAAAATTATTTCAGTCGAAAGACGATCGCTGCTACACATGGGCCTCTACCAAATGTCGCCAAATGGATCACTCATCTGCGTCTCGTAATTCTCGTATTCATTTATAATGCTTTTTTTTGTTAGGTCTACCGTCCAACACGGATTTGAGTGAAACAGCGAGACCTAGGAGTAATTCACTGAACAACGAAGAATCAAGTACGCCGATTCCCATACCCGAGAAAAGACAGGTACGCATTATAATTTACATTTCTCTTCACAAAAAAAAAAAAACCTACTCACCTGCCAAAATGACCGAGAGGAAATAAATCTGCCTGCAACAACAACTTCGTCTGCTTCATATTTTTCATGAATGGAGCATTTAATGCAAAGTGTGTAGCAGACGAAGTTACTCCTATTGGTCTTAGCGTGGTGCTATATAGCCTATCGCCTTCCTCGATAAATGGGCCATCCTATTAGTTTAGAAATATTTATGGAAATGTTATTTTAAGCACTACTTTTGTGTCTGCTTCCCATGCTTTAGTCTAGCTTGTATGAGACGTTATTTGCTTAGTGAATAATTTTCGTAATTTGTATGATTTCTATGAGCAGACAATACACGTCAGTCCGGACAGCCCGTCCGACCTACGCATCCTCACGCGGTCGGAGAGCTTCGCCGGAGACGCGCAGATCGTGCAGCAAATACAGAGGCTAGCCTTCCCTAATGGTAAACCAAGTTTTAAATTTCGCTAGTGTATCAAAAAATGTTCCCGCCAGATAATCTGTCCTTTAATATCGTTCAATATAAAAGATTCACTACATTGTCACTTCGTAAAATACCTACTATATGAATTGATGCGTATGATTTTTAGGGCCAAAATCAAATATTTTGTAACAAATGTTAGACTTAGCGTCCGTTCCCCAGTAGTTAAAGCCCCACGTATCAAGAGCGAGGTTGTTGCCACTAACCAGGCACAAATACAGACTCCAGGTCGCTATAATGCATATACTTATGTAAAAACCAGACCCGAGAACCAGGACAGCTCTGTGGGTACACTTCTGTCTGCTATAGACCGACAAGACGGTTCGACATTCTACAAAGACGAATTACAGTTTCTAAATAAATGATGTAATTATTTCAGTAGTGACCCCCAACACAAAATCTCGTTGTTCGCGAACACTGAGCTTCCCCGAGGAACCGGAGAAGGAAGCCGCGGCGACCGACCTGCCTGATGCTAAGACGTCACCGCTCAAGTCAGTACTCACCTTTGTTCGGTCATTCTTATACTAGAAAAGCTTAGGTTGTTAAATAAAGGTAAACTATTTTGATGTGACTTTTTACACAAACAAATATTAAACAAATAAACTACTGCTACTGCAAACTAATGTTTCAATTGATTATGTAATTGTTATTGTTGGTTACCTTTTTTTTTCAGTAGTATTTTGTTTTTAAACATCTTTATTTAACTACCTATTTATTTAGTTTAGACTAGGAAGTAGGCTATCGGAAATGAAGGACCATGATAGAATATGATTTTTAGGGTTTCAAAGTCACATAAAGATCCTTTAATGTTAGTTCTCTTCGTGTGATTCATTATGTTTTTTGTGAGCACCGATAAAAAAACCTCTCATCTCGAAAAAAAAAAAATGTTTTAGAAAGGTTCATCGATTAAAAACAATGTGTTCCAGGTTTGAAGTTTACACTTGGTCATTAGCCCCAATTCGGATTTCCAAATAGTTGAACATTACCAAAGTCGGGCAATACCTACTAATGTAATCTACGTGTGTTTGTGTGTAATGTAATAATGTATTTGTGTGGCTTTTAAGTGTTTTTCCACCATTAATATTTTTGAAACAGGTAAAAATGGTTGTCTGTCCATTTTAAACTGTTTCAAAAATGTTAGTTCTACTCGTAACAACTTTTCGGTCCCATACTACCTCATCATGTCAGCCAAGTGTCGCCACAACAACTGCTGCGTCTTGCATCCTTCGGCTACCCTCGACTCTCATTAGGCTATCGGTCCACCTTCCCCATACTACCTGGTAGATATAAAATATTTTTTTCGTCAGAGTATCAGCCCGCACGCCAGTCCTAAGCGACGACCCCCTGGGCGCGCTGGGCCAGCCCGAGCTGCCCCCGGAGACCGCCGCGGCGCCGCCTGCCGACGAGCCCACCTTACCGAAGCACGAGCTCAGCGTTAGTCCCAAACTATTCCACAGACGGAGCAACTCGTTTCAAGACGAACCGCCGCAGGAACTCACAGGGTATACACCTTCCTTAGATATTTGGATTGATAACGCTTTCTTTGCAGCTTGCATGTGATGTAATCCGTGTGCGGTCAGAATTTGATTGAACCTTCTTACCGATCTTTATATTCAATTCAGGTCAAGTGTAGGAATAATGTGGTTTTTTTATTATTGAAAGGCTAGCTTTTGACCGTAATCTCAAGTGATTGAAAGCGGGCTATTTACTTTAGAAGATTGCCCAAGGTAGTAGCTATCAGGAAACAGACTCCGGCAGGAAGTTACATTCCTTTGCTGTACTCACAATGAACGTATTGCCACAACGTTTTGTGCGTATGCGTGGGATGTCCACGTCTTGTAATCGAGTTTGAAAACATTAATTGAAGGTAGTAGCTATCAGAAAACAGACTCCGGCAGGAAATTACATTCCTTTGCTGTACTCACAATGAACGTATTGCCACAACGTTTTGTGCGTATGCGTGGGATGTCCACGTCTTGTAATCGAGTTTGAAAACATTAATTGAAGTCTGTTTCTGAAAAACATTCAATTGATTTCTGACCTTGCGTAGATTACAAGTTCCTGAACTAAGAAGCTTGGAAACGTCCTTCGTTACGGATAAATTTTAAAGGTGGCAGACGTATCCGTTGGAATATCTGTGGCCCTGTACTAGACTGATCAAAAAGTAATGATAATTGGTTACTTTTCTTTTTGCTCGGCGCCTTTGGGTCTTAGCCTGTAGCCTTCCTCAAGAATTGGGCTATCAAATGCAAAAAGATTTATTCAAATCCGACTGGTAGTTCCAGAGAGCACGTTCAAACATGCAAAAAAACACTACCGATTTATCATTACTTTTGGATCAGCCTGATATTTGATCTAGTTTATCCAATCAAAACTGATGACGAAACGAATACTTTCAGCCGAGGGCCAAAGATATTTTGGACGATGACTGTTTGTTTCAGGCTTTAGTGTATTTTTTTTTTAAATAAACTACTACTTACCAAAAAGTGTGAGGTTGTTTTTCCCTGTAACTTTCTATGAAGCGCTTTAAAACTCTTCAAGCATGATGCATTGCAAAATATACCCTTCTTTTCATCCCTCACAAAGTAGCTCAGAGTAATAATTAACGTAGAGACCTTATTATTATATTATCGGGGAAATTTTGGTTACGAGTACTGAGTCCGTCTAAAAGAAAATATATGATTTCTTTCTGTAAATACTTAGCCATTATAATCACTACATTATTATAAAGCAAAGTCCTCCGCCGCGTCTGTTCGCGATAAACTCAAAAAAGTACTGCACCGATTTTCATGCTGTTTTCAGTAATGGATAGACTGGTGGTTCTCGTGGAAGGTTTAAGTATATAATTTGTCAACCGACATCCAAGCGAGCGAAGCCTAAGAAGCGAAGGCTTCAGCTATATCCCTTAAAATTAATTCGTACTCATTAAATTTACTACATGAAAAATAATCTTCTTTTTCGTTACGCCAAAGATATGATAGTAAAAGTTTTTTTGTACATATTTGTACATCCATCCACTAGTAAATAACTTAATTTGAAATCAAATAAAACAGCATTAAATATTATCTAACACCTCTATGTTATTTATCCCTCTGAGCAAAGTTGAGTGCCGTCCCCCCTACCACCCCTTGTATGACACTGCGCCCGCTAACGTATGAGTATAGCTAGAGCTACGCCCCTATTGAGCAAGATAACCTCGATAGTTTCCTGTACGCAGGAAACTGCACAGAAGTGAGACGGCTCCCGCGGGCACCGTGTCGTCTAGCCTCGTCAGCTTGGGGAACACACTCAAGATCAGCTTTGGGTGAGTTGACTCATTTAGTTGAGTGTTGAGTCTTTTGAATTAAATGTTAGAGATTGACTTTGCGAGATTTTGTGCTAAGATTATACTTCTCTGTTGTGTTCATTGTTTTGGTGTGCTTATAAATCTTATAGTTTTTATGGTTATACTGTTCTGCTGTTGGATTTAACTAATTTATTATTTTTGTTTATGTAAAATTTTCTTAATTTTGTTGAATTAAAAAAGACTTAGAATTTAGACAATTTTCAATATTTTGGAACAGAGCAACAGCAAACAAAATGCCCTTTTTATCGAAATGTTCAGAAATCAAAATGTCAGGAGTTCATAAAAACTCAAAGGTACACACCAGATAATTTTCGATGTGTAAATATTACTACTTACAAACTCGTTGTCTATGTATAGATGTCACTGCTATGTTTTAGTTCACGACAAACATCTTGTTCCATACTAAGCATGCTCTTTATATTGTTGGGGGAGCCCTTTGTTTCCCCTGTAATTATTTTCTTTTCGTTTTTTAGCCTTCAATTTTAGCTGTGTTGCATCTTCACGTGATTATTTTTTGTTTTATAATTTTATTCTTACAGACAGCCTATTGTCTGGCCATAAACCCACCTTAATTTTCTATCAGACAAGGCACAACTAAAGAAATCAATAAAACCAAGGCAAAATGAGTGATGGTTTGTACAAGTAATTGAATCAAGGAAACGCATTGAACGAATAAATCACGTCTGAAAAAAATATAAATTACTTCATAAAAATCTCTTTAAACTTTACTTGAAGATGCAACCAGCCTATTTGTTTATTATTTTTCTAATAAAATAGCTCTGTTATTTTATTAACCGCACCGACACGCAGTACGCTAGCTTGTTTGTTTTCTTAGACGCTATTCGCCAGCCCGACTGTCGTTGCGCAAGGAAAACATGAAACTGGGGAAAGCTATGATCGAGAATTACTTCAGGTAAGAATCTCGACGACCGTTTAAAAAATAACCCCTTTTGAATTGAAAAAAGAACTGAAAAAATTAAAAATAATTATATTTTTGCAAACAATAATGCAGCGCCACTCTTTGTCTGCTGTAAGTATTCGTAAAATTTTATAAAACCATGCCATCCATCTTTTAATTTTCCCATTTAGTATCCAGAAAAAGTTTGATGTCTTCATTGTGTTGAAAAATGTTTCATATTTAGATAGAACAATTTATTTACACCATTCCACTGTTCGTCTATATTTTTGCATGTCTTAGCCGATTTTTACCGCACTGACTTGTGAAAGCATGCTCGTTTAAATTTTTTGTAAATAGAATTTTGTCGTACACGAACACAACACGTTTGTTCGTGCTTACATTCAGCCTTTTAAAACAAATGAAGTAAAAATCCCGCAAAAAGTTTACATATGGCCAGCTACATAAGGATAAATATTTCAGTCCAACGAGTATAGCTGGGAAGAGGTCCAATGAACTCTTGCAGAGTGGTCTAAGCAGCCTCAAATCTGCAGCTACTAGTATGGCGAAGAAGTTCGATGAAATGAAAGAAGTTATATCAGCTAATTCCACGCCTGTGAAGGGCGCGTTTGGTAATGCGACCAGTGCGATTAACAGTTTTATGGGAGAGGAAGATTCGACTGATGGGTCGTCGGAGATTAATCCTGATGGTTAGTAGATCATGTTTTTTGGTTTTTTTTTGTAGACAATATATAGAATAATAGGCAATAGGGAATGTGCAAGGCGTTGACTATGCCATCTAATGTCGCATATTCGAAATTTTAACGGTCCGAATACCCTGCGATTCTTGCGCGCTCAGTTTAGGGAGGGGGGGGGGCCTCACGTGCACGAAAGTAGACTGTGCCATTGCTACTATAGCGGTGCCATTTCGAATTTTATACTTGAAACTAGAAAGAAAGATTTTTTTTTTATTTGGGACTCGCACACAACAGACAGAAGCAGAATACATTAAAACTAACCATACGTACATAATTTTATTATTAGTTAAATTAACAATTATAACATGACCTGAAACAACAACGACAATGATAAATAAATAAAAAAAAATATCCTTGGACATTTCACACAACGCTATATAGTCCCAAGCTAAGCAACCTAATGCTTGTGTTATGGTAACGAGATGGCTGATAAACTACTTATATTCATTTTTTTTTGTAAATACTTACATATTATAGATAGAAAAACACCCAGACTCGGAACAAATACTTGTAGGTCGTACAAATATTTATTCCGTGCGGGAATCGAACCCGCGACATGCTGCGCAGCAGTCAATCGCTCAACCACTGCGCCAACCGTGTCGTCATGATGACATGACATGAAAAACTAGCTGACCCGCGCAACTTCGTCTGCGTCACATTTGCCATTAATGCTCCGCTCCTATTTGTCTTAGCGTGATGATATATAGCCTATAACCTTCCTCGATAAATGGGCTATCCAACACTGAAATATTTTTTCAAATGTTTTGCTCAGCATTATTTCTAATTAATACGGAGCTTTAAAATTACCAAATCTAATAAAACAAGTTAATTATTACACCAAAAATAACCTCATCATTCATAATCTTTAACGTAAATTTGTGCCTTATCCACTTGTTAAAAGCACATATAATTTCCGCCATACGAAAAAAGGAAGGTCGGAAATCGGTTACTTCGTTTTGTGTACATACGTTATTTTTTCTTATGCCAGCAGACGACTATATAGATAATATTGTATTGACAGAATGGGTAGGAGGCGTAGGGTTCAGACGCGCGTCGAGTGACGCCGAGCTGGCCTGCTCTATGGAGCGAGGCTCCTTGGCTACGCTGGTGTCGCATCTACCCGACAACTTGTACCCAGCTATGACTGTAAGTATATTTCATTTTATTATTTACTGTAAGCACTCCAATCTCTTGAAAGTTAGAGTAAATAAACTTCTTCAGGGTAAACTCGCTCAATCGTTGACTTGTCCCTGTAATCTCACTACACCAGAGCCTCACCTCATAATAATTGAACTAAGGGCACGATCTGATTAAGGAAACATAATTACTTTCTATATATACATATATAACTATTATCTATAGATAAAAAAGTACGGATACTTTTCATGGGCCAAAAAGCAGCTAGTTTATATCGAAGAAGATTTGGAAGTCTTACCTGTATTGCATACACGTTGAAATATTTATTCAAGCGTCTTAACAAGTATTTTTCAACAGGAACAATCAACCACAGAGTCATCGTCGATAGTGGTCCACCTATCATCGTGCTCACAATGTCACCAGTGTCTTGCGTTCTTGTACGATGAAGATATCATGGCGGGCTGGGCGGCAGACGATTCTAACTTGAACACGCGTTGTATCGCGTGTGGACGACACACTGTACCGTTGTTGTCTATACAGGTAAACTATGTTGTGTTTGTAGCAAAATCTATACAAAAAAAAACGTACCGAAATCTATACTGCCAACAAAGCAACATAAAGCAACGCAGCGACCTCTATACCGCCAACAACGAACTACGACAAAGAAATCCTGCATCGCGGTAGCAGAGTTTTCCGTGCGATTTGAACATATACAACAGCTCAAAATATCAACTGTAGGAGAGTTCTGTTGCCCACCAGACTCAACACTGGACGGAGGATCCTCCCTTTCAATGGGGGCTTACGGGACTTTACACCCTGTTCCGCATACCATATTTGTTAAAGGCGACCTAATAAAATGCGATCATCGAACTAATTTGCACCGATGCCAACGTTTGTTCGGCAAACGCGAACGCATCGTTAGACGGTGCCTTACGGGTTGTCGCAAAGTCGCGCTATGGTCCCTTTCTATTAAGGTAACACCTTGGTGTCAAAAAAATAGTAGCCTGAGTTTCATATTATAACTTATCTCAATAACATGGAAAATTAATTACGAAATTATTTTATTGTATTGTTTCAGATAATCCGTTCCGACCAAAAAAAAACAGAAACCTTCAGCGTGCCTTATTTAAATCCTCTGGTATTGAGGAAAGAATTCGAATCTATTTTAGGTATGTATGTCAAACTCTACGAACTTTCATTATTAATTGTAGATTGGAAAAACTTGCCACAAGATCTCCTTAGGTTTAAAAGTAAAAAGCCGGCAAATTTGTATTCTTCATGCTTACTTCTTAGGATGGGAATATTCCAGTAGGGCTGCCCTTGGCGCGTTGTTCCACGCGTTCCTCAAGGACATGTCAGCATAGTAGACGGGACAGTGCCTGCCAGGGTACAGGGATTGGTCCGAAAGAGTCAACGCGGCCCTGGAACGCAAAGGGCACTCGGAGGAACATGGATGGGTTTTAGTCAGTAAGAGTCTGACACTTCTTTCCGTTCCGCCCAGGACGGGAACTTTAATTTGATAATTTCCCATCCTTGAAAAAATAAAAACAAAAAAAGGCACGGCCATTTTTAAGTGTTTATGATAAAAAAATACATTAAAAAGAAAACCGCTAAAGCAACTAAACAGTGGAACTATTTAGTTGCTTTATTATAACTAAACTTTTGGGCTCACAGTCGGGTAAAAAATATCGTTTTTGTTTACAGGTAGGGAAGGCGACACGTGTTTAGCAGAATCAGGCTTCGTAGAATCCCACCCGATCGTGTACTGGAACTTGGTTTGGTTCTTAGAGCGAGCCAATATCGAGAACCATCTGCCTGACTTACTTTGCCCCGACTTCGCAACGAAGTACCACAGTACTGACATGCTGCATGATCCAGAGAAAAGTGGTGAGTGGACTGACGTGATAAGAAAATTCTGATGATGTTCATAAATTCCTTTACGCCTGTTAATTGTTAGAGTAGTAAGGGAGTGGAGTGCTAACACATCGTTCTGTAGTCAAACCACAATTTCAAGTCACTTGCTGACAAGTAACAACATCGAGACTTCACGAACATCATTTTTATTGAACAGTTTCGAATAGCACTGTCGAGATTCATTTATGTGATCAAAATGCTATTTGAAAATAAACTTTGATGTTCAAAAAAATATTTTTGCCACTTATCGTACGAACGCTAGTGTCGAAATCCATTTTGGCAATTAACACCCATGTTATCCATTTGCTTACTACTCCATCCTTATTCCCTCTCCAATCTGTCCTTTTTCCTTTTTTCAGAGAGATTAAGAATTTCACTATCTTCTGCTATTCGTATCTTTTTTGACGCGTCTATGGAAACCAAGAAATAAAGAAAATCAAGAATCGAATGAATTTTTTACTGTTGCACGTATTCCACGGTACCTTGACCCTTATACTATTTTAGCCGACTGCCGAAATAGTTTTTCATAATTCTAAATAATTTAATAAAGTAGCTGATTAGTTTGGGTATGTAACAATCATGGTGATAAGTCCCCTCTTAGGGACTTCTCACACTTATTCAGCTCTATTCGCATTTAGTTGAACGATTTTGTTTCTTGTTATTCTATGAATTAAGTAGCTGATTAGTTCGGGTATGTAACAATCATGGCGATAAGCTCTTAGGGACTTCTCACACTTATTCAGCTCTATTCGCATTTAGTTGAACGATTTTGTTTCTTGTTATTCTATGAATTAAGTAGCTGATAAGTTCGGGTATGTAACAATCATGGCGATAAGTCCCCTCTTAGGGACTTCTCACACTTATTCAGCTCTATTCGCATTTAGTTGAACGATTTTGTTTCTTGTTATTCTATGAATTAAGTAGCTGATAAGTTCGGGTATGTAACAATCATGGCGATAAGTCCCCTCTTAGGGACTTCTCACACTTATTCAGCTCTATTCGCATTTAGTTGAACGATTTTGTTTCTTGTTATTCTATGAATTAAGTAGCTGATTAGTTTGGGTATGTAACAATCATGGCGATAAGTCCCCTCTTAGGGACTTCTCACACTTATTCAGCTCTATTCGCATTTAGTTGAACGATTTTGTTTCTTGTTATTCTATGAATAAAGTAGCTGATTAGTTTGGGTATGTAACAATCATGGCGATAAGTCCCCTCTTAGGGACTACTCACACTTAATCAGCTCCATTCGCATTTCGCTGAACGATTTTATTCACACTTATACAGTTCTGCTTCTATCAGCCGCGTACAGCGTCGTAAGAATGAGAAGGCGGCAGCGGCAGAACAGCGCTGCTTCGTCTATAGCACTCTCATGATAATAACACATTTGTCCTCATCTTATACTTGTTTGCCGCGAAAGCTCAACAGACGGGGGAAGCTGAACGGATGCCTACGCGTGTCCATACCAAATGGTGGTTTTCTATGGGCATAAGCTGAAGAAGTGTGAGTAGTCCCTTTAGGAGTGGTTGGAGAGGAGCCACGGCATCTTCACCTTACGCCTGACGTTGGTAAGTACTCACCGGACACGGATGTTTTTACAGTAGGTTATACATAGCTCCTGCATGTTTCGGATTCGGAATTTCGGACGGGCCGCGTGAGGGAGAGCCTAACCTCATGAAAGGATCATGACAGGATGATGGATGATGATGGTCTTGGATTAATAGAAATCTGTAATTACCTACAGGTGGTTGCCGAGTAACATGCACATGGGAGTATTCGCGCGGCGGCACCGCGACTGTGGAGGCGGGCGCGGCCCTGCACCACGCGTGGCGCTCCAAGCGCAGGCACCACCAGCGGTCCCGAGCGCTGCAGGCGCTGCTGCTCACTGAGGACGACGCGCACGCCGGCCACACGTAAGTACAGCCTTCGGGAATCATCGGCTATCTTCGGAAATACGAGCCCTAATATCGGGCCCGAGACCTAATACAGAGCTGTATGTTATGTATATATTATATGTTATAGAAAATACGTGATTATACGACAATTATATCGTCGCTGACCCCAGCTATGTTGGGGGTCAGCTTCCATTCTGATATGACTAACATATTTGCATGGAGCGTATGCGTATCTGCCACCACAATCAGTTATCAACATGGATGGCTCTTGAATGACATGGACACGATCGAGGTGGTATTGGCAAGCATTTGGTTTTTTTTTCCAAAAACCATAAAAACAAGATGGCGAGTATGGCGATGATAGGTCTAATTTTGGACATCCTACTGAGTAACAAGACACCGCTTCGACATTTAGGCTTCTTACTACCCGTAATGAATTCCAATAAAATCTAAGAATATTTAATTGTTCGAAATATAAATGTCTCCATATTGTTCAATTTACAGTGTGGCGTTGGCGGTCCTCAACGGGTTGCTAAGCAACGACCTCACAGACGCTCTACGTAAGCTAGCCGCGTGGAGAGAGAACACGTCCAGCAACAAACGATACCATTCCTTCTACAGGTATGTGAAAGTACAACTGCTCTTCAAATGCTGTTTACTTTTGACCTCTATCATCCCATTGCTGAGCAAAGGCCTTCCCCTCAATACGCACCAGGACAAGTGTAAACCATTGACAACTAATTGTATCTTAACCCCATCTTCTATGCGAGCAGCCTCGACGATTTCTGTCCATGTGAGGGTTCCGCGAAGTGGTTATCTTGGCCCATTTGAGCCGTCTGTCTGTGATATGCTCTTTTAGAGCGCAATGTGCTGTTGCGAATATGATCTCTATTACCTAAATTACTCTGCGGTTCTTCGGTTATCTTGGCCCATTTGAGCCGTCTGTCTGTGATATGCTCTTTTAGAGCGCAATGTGCTGTTGCGAATATGATCTCTATTACCTAAATTACTCTGCGGTTCTTCAGACATAAGTAAATCTTAAACTGAAACTTTCTAATAAAGGGCCTTGTGGGTTACTCCAAATACTAAAACCTCATCCTCCACAGAGACATACTATTCCTCGCGATGGCAGCCCTCGGCGAGCACAACATCGACCTAATGGCGCTCCAACGCGAGTACACGCGCGCGCTCGAGCAGCTGGGCGGCGAGGCGCGGCCGCAGGACCTCCCCCCCTCCGCCACCGCCGTCTGCTGCCGCCACTACTTCAAGCGACTGCGACTCGTCGTCGACGAGTAGACTTGTCTACCACATCGGGATTTAGAAAGAGATCGTATCAGTGACAGAGATAGCGCTATACAAAGACGCTTTTTAAAACTCGATGTGTGAAGCGTACGGACGCTTTCGATTGTGAGGCGCCTGCATTAGGTGGGTATTCCGGATGAATACAATTTATTTTAGGAAAATGGGGTAACCGATTAATGTAGGCGTTTTTAACTACCCATACATGGCCAGTATTTGAAGCGAAGATTTACAATGACAGACGAGACGCGTGCTGATCAACTAAGAAATTTCAGTTTGATCGCTGTGTATAATAGAGTATATAGGTTTTAACAACATCCGCATGTCAATTGTCGCCTAGTGATATTGATTCGAACTTCATCCTCGCCACGCTGGTCTTGTATGGAGTTTGACAAAGCGATAAGGATCATTATCGCGCAGCAATATTCGTGTAATTTGAAAGCGTATGACGCAGGGCTGCACTTAATGCACCAATTTTATTCATTCATATAAACGTATCTCCAGCTTGCAATGCTTTTATTTACGACGGGGCTACTCGAATACGAGTTCCGAATCCCTTGTATGATTATTTACATACATTTTATTATTATTTACATTTGAAACAGTATGTAACTTATATGTATAATGAGTAGAAATGTATTGTTGAAAGAGTTATTATTTTTGGTAGTTTAGATTTGAGTGTTTCGTTCTGTATACAACACTAGTAGGGAGTACCGTCCATTTTATTTTAGAACGATATAGTTTATCGAAGCATAAGATTGTATGACGACGAGAAAACCGGAACTTGACGAACTTCACAAGCCCGTCCAAACGGGATCAAGGTACGCTTGATTCAGCATTAAAACTATTATTATAAATGATGAATCTATTAGTAGAATTGTTAACCGTAAGGCCAGGACTGTATGTTAGGTGGAATCGTGTGGATATTGTGGCCTAAGCCTCATGAAGATTGCCCCAAAATATATTTCGAAGTATCATTCACTCATAAGCAATCTATGTAATAAATTCACGGGCATATCCATTAGTCTAGATCGTGGGTGCTAAGTTTATTAATCGGGACGGTGACCGTAATAACGTATGTACATAGAGTTGTTGTATAGAGTAGGTGTAAGGTCAGGCGGTGTGTTGTGCTTTATGTGACGCCAGCAGCGACGCGCTACGGTTGACTTCGTAAACGAATTGTATGAAGAGTTGTGTGTGTTAATTAACATAGTCACATTATTTATGTCCCAAGCACCATGTGTGATTAACATAACACCATACTAGTTTATAATATATAGGAATTGTGAATCAACAAGATTTTGTACACATAGCTACTTTTGTGATATCAGATAAAATTCTTTCAGAGACACTAAATAATGTGACTGCCAAAATTCAAAAGTATTCATGAAAGTGTCAATATAGTTAGTTGGTATATGATGAAATCATATTATTTTGTATTACTTACCATACAATATTATCAGATCTTTGTTATGACTGCAATCTGTTCTGATTATTCATTGTACGCCTTTAGTGGAGAGTAGTATGGCTCGATGTAAGACATTTTTAAATTATGTTACTTTACTATATTAAAAGCAACAATCTATAGTGGAATGTAACAAAAAGGTTTTGAATGTAACATTAATTTAGAGTCAGAGAAATAAACTGTTTATCACCTCAGTGCAGTTTCAGTTTACTGAGTATTGTTGTCAAAAGCTGAAAACAATTATTTCCCTGACTAAACGGAAAATGAAGCACTTACTTCATTTTACTTAGCAATTAATCTATACTGCAACTCACAAATACTCAGGATACTAACGAAGTATTTCATATTATTTGTGTTCAAAATAATATGCAACACTATTTATTGAAACTAACATTAGCTTCTAGAAAACAAAAAGTCATGAAACTAATTTTCGATCAAATTGTAGTGATTCTTATTTATTCTTTCTGATTCTACAATTCTATAAAATGTATCTTCTACCTTGACTTATTATTTTCTGTATCCATTTTTTTTAATACTAAAACATGTATATTTCATTTTAAACACCTATGAATTGAATGTACACCTAGTGATCATGTACAAGCCATATTGTTAGTTCTTTAAAATTGTACAATGAAGCCACTTAGGTATCTGAAGTTGTAAAATATTCATCATAAGCAAAATTGAAATTTGATTATGTATATAATTCAAAGCTACAGTCATAAAAGACATGCAATTAACTTGCGGGAGTTCTGTTATTGAATAAAGATTATTTTATTTTGAAAAATGTAATAAAATGCATATAATTTTTATAAAAAAAAATATATAAGGCTTCAATATCAATTGTTTTATTTATCATCAACCTACTTAGCTATCAATATTTACT
This sequence comes from Ceramica pisi, assembly GCA_963859965.1. Classification (NCBI taxonomy): domain Eukaryota; kingdom Metazoa; phylum Arthropoda; class Insecta; order Lepidoptera; family Noctuidae; genus Ceramica; species Ceramica pisi. The sequence goes on along the minus strand of OY982544.1, from coordinate 8,465,994 downwards.
GTGACATACCTAAAACTCTATACAAGAATCTGCCGTCATGATCATAGTAGCAATCATTTACTTTGTATGTAGCACCTTTCTTATATGCATTCTTTGGGATTCTTATCCTCTCTGGATAGTTCATTACTTCCATAGGATCATCACTTTTACTCTTATATTCTACAACACCTTTTTCCTTATGAGTTTCATAGAATAACTCCATTTCTGCCTGTACCCTTTCGGGAATCGATTGAGTTGGTGCTTGTGTAGAATTTATAATGATCCTGTCATTCATGTCCACATTGCGACCTTTTTCTAAGCGATTTTTAATTTTAGATGTTAGTTCATCTAAAGTTATTAGTTTTGGGTCTTCTTTTTCTCTAAACTGTTTGTCATGTGTTTTAGAGGAGTGTGGACTAGGCAGAGCAAGCTTTGTGCTCTGTTTATTTTCTGTAGAGTTATTTGTGTTCTCTTTAGCTGCACATTTCCTCACAATCTGCTCAAACTCTCCTAGATCTTCTTTCTCAGGTGTGATGTCAATTTTTATCGATTTTTGGCTCAATGGTGGTATAGTTCTGTTGGAAAATTTTAGGAAATGATGTCTCAGTTCTGGTGGTATGTCTATGGATCCTTCTTTCAGCTCTTTCCAGTTTCGCATGACTGAGGCATCATGACGTGCAATCCGTTGTTCCGTAGCTGGCTTCCAAGGATATTTGAGAAGTTTCTGTAAACAAAAAAAAACGCCGGGAATCTGGGCTTGTATTAAGCTTTTGCCACTGCAAGGCCGATGGGATTGGCAGATGACTGTGCAAGTAGTGCACTTTGATGGAAATGCTACATCCTAAGTGGTTATAGTTTTCTAGCATGTCATTTACAATTTTAGAGTAGATATTTGAATTGTGATTTTTGACTAAGTTTTAGTAACTTCAACAAGCAAAATCTATGCAGGTAGTTCTAATTTGCTCATTGAACTGAAAAAACAAGGAAATTAGTATGTTATTGTATTAGCAGAATTGTTCTGATAACTAAGCAAGCAGCACACACGAAAGTACTAATAATTTCCAAAATTCACACATTACACTGGGGGTAAATACAAAACTACATGTAGGAAAAAAGAATAATTTTAGAATTACCAATAAACAATTTTATTAATAAATCCTATACAGCGACCATAGAAAACAGCGTTTTCGCAAGAGGGACAGACATAATTGTCTAAAATAATTATATCTCATTTGTTTTTCGAGCAATTTTGATTCTATTTCCACTGTTATGAATGTATTTTTGTATACTTTTAGATAAACTGTTTAGATAATATTTTTTTATGCATATTCCCTAATAAAAGCATCACTAATGTATACCAACCTTAACCACAGGCACAGTAATAGGAAAGCTCTCTGCTATCTTCTCTGGAGTCCACTCATCAGGTTGGCTATTGAACAAGTGTCGGATCTGTTCCTTCTCACTCCAGGTCAAGAGGTTTGGCATGTTCTCTTTGAAGTACTTCTCCTTAACGATGCGGTGGCGCAGCTCATATTTACCAATTAATGTTTCGTTTTGATGTTCATTGTAGGCTTCCCCAACCTGTGAAATTATAATGTCTGTTTATTAAGGTTGTTAAAGTTACCGTTTGAGTAAAGATACTGATATTTTGAATTAAAATAGTGTGCCTCACTTGATGCGACCTAACCAAATGAAGGTGGGGAAGGAGGGGAAGACATTATATTGTAGACAAAATTTAACTCAGTCCTGACTGCTTGATGGTACTGCTACTCACATTGTAAAAGTCACTTTCAGATTGTTCGACGAACTCTTCAAGATTTTCTTCTTTTACACGTAAACCGTCATCTTCAAAAGCTTTTATTTGATTGTCTAGACCAGGATTAGGATTTCTTGTGTCTAACCTCCGACTTCTTAGGTTACGAATGATAACCTTATCACAGGTACGGTATAACTGCCTCAAATGTATACCGAACATCTTTGTATTGTTTACGCAGGTGAAAAAACATATAATTGAAATAAACTTGGATGGAAAAACAGAAATAAAGCAATGTTTTTGTCTACAAATCGCTCACTTCCTTGTTGCGTTTGGTTGCGTTGCTTTACTGACATTGACAGTGACACAATGACACAAGCTGACAAGTAGTATCACTGACGTTATGATTTATACGTCAGTGAGTAGCAGGTGCATTTGACATTGACAGCTGACAGTAACTTCACAATTTTTAGGCATGAGCATAACTTTGCATACATCCTGAACTAAGGCTCAATTCACACTAGTGCAGAGTCGAAGCGTCGCGATGCAAAATATTTCGCCCCGATGACGCGAGAATCGAGTGTTCACGTTGCCTCCACTCAGTTCAGCACTGTGCTTCGTCCGATGTCCGCGCCGGCTGATGCACATCTTCGTGCGAATACGCACGTCTGCGCGCGATGACGCGCGAACCCGAGCGACCTATGCAAGCGAAAATGCGCGCATTAGTACGAAGACGCGCGTCGCTAATTTTCAAATTTTCGCAACAAAAATTCGCACCGTATTGATAGAGGAATAGAGATGAATTTAGAACAGTTGAAAAACGAGACGCTTCGCGACACCTCGACTCTGCGCCAGTGTTTATTGAGCTTAAGTACAGACAGGTGGATTCTTCACTCTATCTATGAGGTCGTTATAGCTCACAAAGCCTTAAAAATGATTAGGTACGTACTAAAGTTCATGCGGACAATGTGTCAGGTCAGGTGTTAGTCGTCCTATGTTTTGGATGGAACTTTTACGCTTTTATTATGTGGGTTTTTTCATTGACGTCAGTGATCATAACATCATCAAAACAAATCAATCCAAAAAAAAACATGATTGCGCAAGAGAAGTGATTAAAATGCGAAATGTTGTCTTCTCCGATGATTTACTTTTATAGGAAAGTTTTCTCTATAGGTACCTATTGATAATTATTACTTTACGTCCGTCATGCATGATGAAGAAGCTGCTCTTCTGTCATGTGAGAACCAAGTTTACCGACAAGAAGAATCGCCGAACTTATGTAGGTACATACCTACATGGTAGAGGGCAGGACACCTTGCTCACAGAACCGATGGCTCAAATGATGATTTTATGTCATACCTAATTGTCTGAAATAAAACAAAGTAGATAGGTAGAGTGGTTCTCGAGGAAGGTTTATGTATGAAGTTTGACAAGCGGGCGAAGTCGCGGGCATCAGCTGGTAATAGGTATATATTTTCGATGGACCGCTACCTGTTTGTAGGACCTGTAGATACTACCTGTTTCGGATTCGGCGGGAGGACACGCCCGGGTGTCTACACTGCGAGGACCGCTCGCAGGACACGGTGGAGGTCTACCCTGCTTGGGCGGAGCACCGCTATATCCTCGTCGAGGCGATTGGCAGCGGCAACCTCTCGCGTCCGGCCTTGGTTCAATCAATGGTCCGGAGCGAAAAGGCATGGGAAGCGGACACCTCTTTCTGCGAAGCAGTAATAGCGAAAGAGGGGCCGAACGCGTGAGAGAGAGGGAAGCCTCACGCCCCGGCCGCCGCAACAAAAGAAGACGCCCCGGGTGTCCGGAGTCGCAGGACGATTCCCGGCCACCGTAGGCGCGGGCCTGCGAATTGCGAGCGTTGAGCTGCTCGCCATTCAATCAGGACTAGGCCCGGGTTGACGGCGCGTTTTGTTCCACTCTATCCTCAAAGAGACGTCAGCATAGTAAACGGGGCCCGCTAGGGTCAGTGCCTGCCAGAGTTGCGGAATTTGTTCGATAGAGTCACCGCGGCCCTAGAACGCAAACGGCACTAATAGGAACATGGATGGGTTTTGTCAGTAAGAGTCTGACACTTCTTTCTTTTCTAAACAAAGACTGTCACTCCCAAGGGTATAACAGGTTTAAAGGAACCCGTCTTTTTTATTAAAAGGTAAGTAAGGTAGGTACCTAGTATTCAAGTCGTTGGGTAAGTACCCTTTTCAACGGGTTTTATATTATACCTATCCACTGAAGTAGACAGAGTTGTTTCTGTTGTTCTTCGTTTATTTTCTTACTTGTGTCTGCTTACCAAACCAGGTGCTTTTTAGGGATCCGTACCCAAAGGGTAAGTCTCGACCGGTACAGTGTCTAGATTGGTATTTACCTATTTCTATTGCCGCTCTAAAACAAACACCAACTAAAAATTCAAAATTAACGCAACATGACACATCATTTTTTTTGTTTATGGTACGGAACCCTTCGCGTGCGAGTCCAACTCCCACTTGGCATGATTCAAAGGTAATATAAATAAAAGTTCTTACTACTAGGTCTTGCATGAAGAGACTGGTTCTGATTGGTAGATCGAGACATTTAAGCCATTAATAAGATCGCTTGTGCAACGTTGCCTGCCACAGTCAAGTATAAACTCAAGAGCCAGGCAACTGCTGTGGGCTTCAGATATTACCGGTATATTTAAGACATAAAGTCGTATTTTGTAAACCATGAAGAAGGCCATTTTAATTCTACTCACAAACTGTCAAAAATGCCTAATTTTAATTGCCACTGAGTTGCGAATGTGGCGAACGTTTCTTGAAAATTAGTAGGGAATCAATACCCGGGTCGGGAAAACTGCCACCCAATGTCCACTTGCAGATAAAACTGATAGGTAATTAATTAGATACTAAAGTAGCTCTTATAGAAAGGTGCCTTACATTCACGGCAAGCACTTTGTCCTACATAGTTCTCCAAGTCTGAATTCACACAGAATCAGGTTTTTTGTGCACCAGCCGGTTGCCACTGCACGTTCTTTCTGTTTACTCAATGCATTATTGGTGGTAGGTATCTGTCAGTAGGTAGGTACCTATCTATTGTACCGGTTTTTATTCGTGATACCTACGTCTGAAACTTGCGTTGTGTAAACGTGTCGTGTGCGTAATTTATGAAACAATTTTAAAATAAAGTTACCTACTGCTCAAAAGTATTTGGTTCCCTGCATTTTGAATGCTGCCGTCATTGAAAGTTATTTATGCTTGTAACAAATACACAAGCTGACAGATAGAGTTCCTTTCGTATTTATAATATTAAGTAGTTCTGGATGTGAGTAGGTGGGTACTTATAGGTTCATCTTCAATCTGATCCGGAGACCCTTCCACCTATTAGGCTCTTTATTTTTAACGGGTGCCCCCGTTAAAAATAAAGACCCTATCTCCTAATTTTGTATTGATAGATTACAATAGCTGAACAGAGGGCCAATTCTACTAATCGAGAGGTCAATCGCAAACTTATTTTATTTATTTATTTATTTATTTAGTTTGCGATTGAGATGCGAATATATGTAGAACTAGAGGCCGCCCGCGACTTCGTCCGCGCATAAATTCTCGTTATTCCCGTGTAAATCCCGATAAGTAAGTAAGTAAAGTTTATTTGTTTAAACATGGTGTACATCTTCGATCATGTAGGTAGGTACATGATACATGCAAGATAACAATGAAGTACAGAAAAAAGTTCTAACATGTTCAGCCGCATATCGTGGCGTACAAATTGGTAGGAAGAGATAGTGCTTAAACCGTGATAAGATTCATCAAAATTACATTTAAGACATTTTGTAGGTACTTATTAATTCACTTAAGACTCTGCCAGCTCAATAACTCAGCCAATAGATAAAAATGTCAAAGTTAAAAACTGTAAATAATAAATGTCAAAGTAGTCATTAAATAAATTAGTCAATAGAATATCAATACTATCATTCAATGTCAATTCCAAATTACAATACAATAGATTACCATAACATGTCAAAAATACGACATCGTCATCTCAAAAACGAAGAAAATTGTCCTCTTTCATAAACTCTGCTATACTGTAATATGCTCTTTCAATTAGTAGACTCTTTAATTTACTTTTAAGAGCAGATATATTTAATGTTCTCCATGATTTCGGCAATTTATTAAAAATGGTCGGAGCCATGCAAAAGATGCTCCTACGCATAAGAGTCGTTTTAGCGCCGTGAACACAGACTTTGAAATTATCTCGTCTATTCCTAGGGACAGCATCAGACAAAAGCTGAAATAAATGAGAGTTTGATTTTACGAACATTACTGTTTCCAGGATATATAATGAGGGCAATGTCAATATCTTACGTTCTATAAAATAAGATTTGCAGCTGTGAGTTGTTTGCAGTCTAAACATTGATCTAATGCACCTTTTCTGTGCCCGAAACGCTATTTCACTGTCCGTGCCGTTCCCCCAAAAGATGACTCCATATCTAAGAATTGATTCGGCTAATCCATAGTAAGCAGTAATTAGCGCATCCATGTTCAGAACCGCAGCAAGCTGTTTCAGAGCTTAAGCTGCACTAAGTACTCATTTTTTTACAAAGTGCCTCTATTTGAGGTTTCCAATTCAATTTAGAATCTATTATTAGTCCTAGAAATTTTGTTGTGTCGGCTTCATTGATATTTATATTATTAAATTGAATTCTAAGATTGTTCATTGTTTGTGTACGTTGCCTAAAGTGCATCACGTTAGTCTTGTTTAAATTAATTCTTAAGTTATTATCGTTTAACCAATTTATTATAGATAAAAAGTAGCCTATGTGTTATTCTGGATCTTCAGCTACCTACATACCAAATTTCATCGTAATCGGTTCTGTAGTAATTGCTCGAAAGAGTAACAAACATACATACGCATACACATACATCCATCCTCACAAACTTTCGCATTTATAATATTAGTAGGATTGGCACACAGTATGCTAGAAGTAAAATATAATTAACGACAGACGTTTTTGACACACATTGAAGCCATCTTGAAGGCCACGGGAATCCGCCAAGGACGGCTCGATGTGGCGACATTTGAGGGAGACCGGAGACTTATGATGTTCAGCCAGTCGACGGATAATGAACATTCTTTCGCCATTCGTCGGGACTCTCAATATCAATTGATATTGTTTTGTTTATTTCTTGGAATTTCCTCTTTGTTTGTCAAGGAAAGAGTTACATGTCTGTATCTACAGCATTGCGATTCTATAAACATCACTTAGGCGAAGTGAACGAAAAGTGAGCTGTCAAACTCAAAACATACAAACAAGATGGAATGACAGCTTACTTGTCGTCCACTCCACCTAAGTGATCACGGTGAGATGTCAACAGAATCGACCGGCTGTATCCTTTGTTAGTAACTGACTGACTGACTGGCATGTGGACAATGGTGGATGATACATATGGGTTACTCGTTAGGTATGTAGGTATTGTTTCGATTGTGACGACGCGTTGATGATTCTAGAATGATTTTACCATGTACCTAACTAGCTGACCCGAGCAACTTTGTCTGCGTTAAATTTTTCACATCTTACATATTATACAATCACTACATATTATAAAACAAAGCCCCCCCGCGTTTGTCTGTCTGTTCGCGATTAACTAAAAAACTACTGCACTGATTTTCATGCTGTTTTCACCAATGGATAGAGTGGTTCTCGAGGAAGGTTTTAGTATATAATTGGTCAAGCAGGTGAAGCCGCGGGCAACAACTAGTTACCCATATAGTCTATCTTTATAGCCTTCCTCGACAAGTAGGCTAACATCCAACACTAAACTAATTTTTAATTTCAAACCATTACTTCCTGCGATTAGCGTGTTCAAGCAATCAAACAAACGCTTCAGATTTATTCATATTACTAGCTTCTGCCAGCGGCTTCGCCCGCGTGATCCCTAGGGAACATGTTCCCGGGATTAAAAGTAGCTTATATGCTATTCCAGGCTATAAACTATCTTTGTTCTAAATTTCATTAAGATCCGTTAAGCCGTTCTGGCGTGATTGAGTAACAAACAACCAAACTTTCACATTTTCATTGTCGTGATGAAAAGTATACTATAACCAGCTCAGGAGTATGAAAAATAATTATACCCAGTTTCGTTAAAATCCGTTGAGTAGTTTTTGTTTCTATAACGGTTATACAGACAGACAGACAGACAAAAATTTTACTGATTGCATTTTTGGCATCAGTATCGATCCCTAATCACCCCCTGATAGTTATTTTGGAAATATATTTCATGTACAGAATTTACCTCTCTACAGATTTGTTATAAGTATAGATAGATTAGCAATAGTATAGGTAGAGTATAGATGGGGAATACGCATTGAAAAAAACCGTACCGGTACTGAACATCAAATTTTTCCAAGCAAGCACCTATATGTAGCTACTATACCGACCTATTATTTATTGCTCAACAGCCGTACTAGACGGATATTTCACATCATAAACAAAACCATTCGTATATAGTTATGTATTATCATGTAAATAACAATAATAATATACCCATACAAAATCATTACAAAACCCAAACAGAGACAGACGCGGTACAATCAGCGAGCGAAGTCGCTGTGTCCAGCTCTCCAGCAAATGTTGTTGAGTTGTTGAGAAAACGCTATCGTCAGCCACTTCAGTTGGCCGCGACTGTCCGCCGCATATACGCGTTCTTCTTACACTGCACTCCAGTTGAACTTTCGATTTTCGAACACTTTCGAAAGAAAAAAATAAAAATATCTATTGATATTTTTTGAAGTTTGGTTTTGGCTGACTGGTTTTTTTAATCGTGAGTAGTTTTTTATTGATTGTTTTAAATTTTTGGTGATGGAAAAAAAAAAAATTAAAAATATTGAATTACTAACTATAGTAACCAAATTTTTTATCATTACGATATACGATAAGCTAAGGGTTTTTTTTATCTTAACTTATGATTACGAGACGATAGTTTTTATTATATCAGCTGCGGAAAATGTTAAACAGTAGTCTGACACATTCATTGAACTTTGATAATAATATTTATTACTAGCTGACTCGACAAACATAGTTTTGGCAATAAAAAAAGTAGGTAGGGTTACAAGTTGTAACCCTACCTACTTTTTTACAACCTATTTTCAGACCTACTCAGTGTACACAAAAAAAAATCATAAAAATCGGTCAAGCCGTTTCAAGGGAGTCCGAAAACAAACACCGTGACCCGAGATTTGTATATGTATATTAGAAGATTAGTACCCGTAATTTGTAAAATTATTACCTTATGTGAAAATGTGAAAGTGAAAGATAAACTGTTAAATCTATGGTATATATCTACCTCCATTTTTTAGGGTTTCCTTAGGATTTTTTAAGGAGTTAGTTAAGTATTTATTAAAAATAAAGAAGTTAAGATTTCATTTGTGAATATTTTAAATTATATTTGCCCAAATTCAATCGATCATCAATGTCGATTTGGAAATCAGTTTTATCTTGCGGCACCTTCACCTAAAGTTATCGCTTCAGAATATTTGGTAAACGTGTTTCGTTATTGAATAGTTAGAAAGTATGAGGTTTTAAAGCGTTAAAATTTCTTAATATGTAACATGTCTCAAGGTTCAATGGCCATAATTGCTGGACATTTATGGGTATCTAGATACTGGATACTCACGTCACGTGCTTGCATACTAGTTTCGATATACGATTTTCACTGATCGGATCCCTTAGTTGTGGACCCAGAACGGAGACCTACCCATTCTTGTATTGCTCTAGCAGCAATATCGGGATTTAAGTAGATTCATAATTATTTCATATTATTATGCTATTTGGAAATCCAGCATTAGTTATAGGAACGGCTTCCAAAATTGAATTCTTGGCTGGATTACGAAACTGGAATCCCTAAATATCCAGAAATCACTCCAAGATTTATTAAGCATCACGTTAGTAGGTAGGTATTTACCTATTTACCCACCAACGACCGATTGTTGATTTTACGATTGTAAATATTGAAACTATAAGGTCAAAACATACGCGCAAAAACAAAAGAGTCAAAGAAACTTAGAGTCAAATAGGAAAAGGTAGTGGTTACTTACTTAATAGCATTACTTACCAAGATCTGCGTGCTAGAAAATAATTGAAAATTATAATAATGGAAGGACCGTAATATTTTAATAGTAATACTTTCTACGCCTGTTGTAGTATAGAGCGATGATTGCCCTGAGAAGGTATAATCGGACAGAAAAATAATCTCTTTTTAATGCGAAGTCGGAGCAATTCGCTAGTATCTAATACTTTTTATGAATCAACAGTATCTTCATAAAAAAAACCCGGACAATGCGAGTCGAACTCGCGTGCAAAGGGTTTCGAACGAATCATAATGTTTCAAACCATAGACTTCTTACTTCTTATAGGGTCTCAGAAGATTATTTGTGTACTTAGTAAATTTAAACCGAAACGGCTTAGCAGATTCGGAGAAGATCGGATGTGACTGACGGACAGACAGACAACCGGTTCCGAACCTCTGCACGCAATACTTGTAATGTTAAGTGTTTCGTACAGAGGTTCGGAACCCTAAAGTAGTCCGTTAAAAAGTATGTATATTTAAACTTTATGCACTATTTAGTCACAGTATAAATATGGACAGTACGGAAACTAAGCCTAGTTGGGAATATAAATACCTACGCTCCATTGAAGCAATAGGGTTGTCACTTTTAATGTGTTTGTTTTTTTTTTTAAATTTTTGTTCTGTTGTGGTAAATGAATCGAATTTGAATAACTAGCTTACAAGTACAATTTAAATAGATAATCTCATGGCGTTGGTTAATCTCGACAAAAGACGATAGTTTAAACACGGAAAACAATTTAATATTAACACAACAACTTGTCGCACTAACATTGTCATTACAGCGTAACCTTTTACAAGTTTTGGCGGGAGCCTACGCGAGCCGCTGTTGGACGAAAACGTTTCGGGCGCTCGGTACCTTTGCAGCCGCCATCTTGGATTCCCGTTTTGACAGCACTATCGGCTTTAACACGCTCGTAAACCATGAAAACGACACCCATGATTAAAAAATTGACACCTATTGCGGCCGCCATCTTGGATTCACGTTTTGACATGACTATCGGCTTTAACACCCTCGAAAACCATGGAAACGACACCCATGACGAAAAATATGGTACCTATTGCAGCCGCCATCTTGGATTCACGTTTTGACATCACTATCGGCTTTAACACCCTCGAAAACCATGAAAATGACACCCATGACGAAAAAATTGGTACCTATTGCTGCCGCCATCTTGGATTCACGTTTTGACATCACTATCGGCTTCAACACCCTCGAAAACCATAAAAACGACACCCATGACGAAAAAATTGGCACCTATTGCAGTCGCCATCTTGCGATTCACGTTTTGACATCACTATCAGCTTCAACACCCTCGAAAACCGTGAAAATTACACCCATGACAAAAAAAAATATACCTATAGCAGGCGCCATCTTGGATTTACAAGAAGTAGTAGTACCTGATAGTTCTGAACTTCACGAATTCCTTTTTATCGATCACACGGACTTATACTTCGATAACGATTAAATAACAAAATCAATTAATCAATTATGATTCTCACCTTTCAAAATCAGCAGAAAGTTTAAAATACGTTAGCTCCGGTTGTGATGATGCCGAGTTCAAACAGCCGTATACTACGCATATACATATACGTTCGTGGCATTTTTAAAAAGTTCGCGGGCAATGATATTCTAATAAAATATTTACTTTATTTTTTATTTACTAAAATATGATTGATCGCGGGGCTAAACTTAAATATTAACACTCGTCTTGACGCGGCCGGCGGCACTCACTACTGAGAGTACCGCGACGGGCACCGAAAAGTCTCGTCGGTGCGCATGTTTGTGTGAGTGTGCCGTTTCGAGCGTTTGTAGGTAGTTTCCGTACTGTCCATATTTATACTGTGATTTAGTGGAACATGGGCAGACTTAATGCAACAAGGCATTCTCTACCAGTCAACCTTTGGGTTAAAAAGACTTCAGTCCTAAAAAGTAACGGCTGTCCTCTTTTTCCTACTTCCACTATTCAATTTTGTAAATTTTAAAGTCGGTTAATCACGTCTAAACAGCTGAAAGGATTTAGAGGGAATTTGGCACACGGGTAGACCAAAATATGAATTAGGTCAGCATAAGATACTTTTCATCCCAATAGTTTGGGATGAAAAGTATCTTACGCTGACCTAATTGTAATGTACGTTCTCGCGTGTCGTGAGTTGAATAAGTTGGGACTTTCACGCGGGTGAAGCCGCTGGCAGAAGCAAGTACCTACTTAAAAATTACAGCAAAGGAGTGGAACTCTCTGCCTGCGTCTGTGTTTCCGAACGCTGACAACCCTAATCTTTTCAAAGTTAGAGTGAACCAGCTACTTCTGGGTAAGCTCGCTCCATAGTAGTCTTTGTCTCCGTCATCTTTGACCTCGACTAGAGTCAAGAGCAAACGCACCACAAAAAAAACATGAAATGACAGATGCTATGCTAAGAGTGCTTCCTTAATTAAATACCAAATTAATTAAATACGGATATCACATTGATGCAAATCAATTCTAGTTACATTTTATTTATTTCTGATTCCATGACCTTTAGGTAGGTAAATGATGTGATAAATATTTAGGCAGGTTTGATTTCTAGAATCATCAAACGTCCTTTAAACGGTAATTAATAATACCTACTTCGTATTCTTCTGTTAGTCTCGCGGTTGCTAGCGCGCCTGCAAAGCGTCGTATCTTGTGTTCGATTCCTAGGCACGGCAGAAGGTGTTATTCGGTTTTATTCGATTCAATTGGAATTTCTCTGTGACAGCCCGGAGTTTGGAAACCCCTGCCTCGGAAAGCACGTTAAGCCGTTGGTTCTGCGCCAGATCTCTCTCCGATCGTATCGGTTAGCCATCGGAATACGAGTGTGATGGAAGAGGTGCACCTGTGTGCACACACTTTAGCACTATAATAGGTCCCGCTCCGTTGGCTAGTCTCGGTTGAAGACTGGAGGAGGACTATAATATTATTTTAACCTTTTACGAATATAGCCGCAAAGATGATGGTGTCCAGCCACACAGATTTAGAGCACTCATATGTATAGACTCCTTTGGAGGAGGTAATGGCTAAATAATAGTAGACTCACTTCCTGAGGTCGCTTCGTGTATGGGTGCATCGTCTTGAGATTCGTGAGTGCCTCGAAAAGCACCATACACAAGCCATCAGACCCGGCTGTCATTTGTAGATCTTGCCAAAGTCACTGGTCTTGCCCAGTTACTGGGTTGCTGGGTTGGTCAGCTGCACCCGGCTAGATAGGAGGGCCCGAACATAGTTGGTATAAGGTTAAGCAGATTGATTATGAACTCTTTTCTTTCACCATAATCACCCTTACATCTATGCGAACGTGCTGTCGGGGGGGCTAAGAAGACTTCTTTAGGAGAATCATAATATTATTTACAAAACAATCTGTCAAATTTAATTTTCATCTTTATCGTTAAAATTAGGTTTAAGATTGATTGGGAAAATTTGACAGTAACGGGTAGAGTGATTTGCTTCCTGGTTCTGGTAAAGTGGCATTTTTAAACCCGCAGATGGGTTTTAGTTTGTGGATCTAGCGTTGTCCAAGTAGGAATCAATTAGACATCAAAGTTTATCTGGTTAGTTCTTTTGATTTTCCTATTTTTTATTAGTAATGATTAATTACTGTACCACAGTATGGTAGGCAACCGATCAACGTATAATTCTGGTGTTCAGCTGAATTCGGTTTACTGGACGCTGACCCCAACATAGCTGAGAAAAGGTTAGGTAGATGATGTTAATGAATGAGTACTGGCAGATGGTCAATGCCAGTACTTCCTCGCTGGGTAAAGGCCGCCCTGACGGCTGCCAGATGTTTCGGTCCAGAACTGGACCATTGTTTATTAATGTTGTCAAGCTAATCCCACAATCTTATACTTGGTCGGACCATTGCCTCAGACCAAGTATAATTTTGTGGGATTTTGTAGCTGTATCAGGTCTTCACAAAGTGGTTGTTTTGCCTCAAAACACATTCGAGTATATGGCAGACATGACCAGTCAAGTCCCGTGGTGTTGCCTATTTATAATTCATCGCAGTTTAAACATTTGTCCAGAGCCACCTCAATATAAATACCGATTCATTAATATGGCCTTGAAAATGTATGAAACAGAGAATCGGACGGAATATTAAAATGTATATTGTATGCTCGTCATGTAATTATGTGTGTATGCATATCTATTAACAACAAGCATTCCGTTAAATTAAACGTTGATTTAAAGATATAATCAACCGTGTCTTAAAATTGGATAAACCAATTAATACAAGGTTTATTTTTGTGGGAATTAGATAATTTTGGAAACATTCATGGAAAATTAACGCGGACGTGATCATTAATAATTATTCTTTTTTGTTTTCCAGTATGATTGACATACACTTGATATTTTTTTTAGTAGAATGCAGTGCTAGGCTGTTACCATTCGTGCCAACCGGGATTGCATTTAGTCATCACCCGAACGTAGCCCAAAGCTATGCTACTACGAGTCGTTGTAGCCCGGATTCCCCCAGCGTAGTTACCATGCTACGGTGCTACGAGTCGTAGTAGCCCGGATTCCCCCAGCGTAGTTACCATGCTACGCTGCTACGAGTCGTAGTAGCCCGGATTCCCCGAGCGTAGCCACAATGCTATGCCGCTACGTGTTGTACTTAGTAGCCTGGATTCCCCGAGCAAGCGTAGCCGCAACGCTACGAGTCGTAGTAGCCCGGAAAGCCCGAGCGTGGCTACAATGCTGCGCTGCTACAAGTCGTAGTAATTCAGATTCCCCAGGCGTAGCCAGTGTATCCCTACTATGAGTAGTAGTTTCCGTGAATCCCCGAAAGTAGCCGCAATGCTACGCTGCTACGAGTCGTAGTAATCAGGAAGCCTCTAGCGTAGCCACAATGCTAAGCTACTACGAGGCAAAGTTACCCGGAATCCCCTAGCGTAGCCGCAAAGCTACGCTACGTTAAATACAACATCTATGCACACAGGGCTAACGGCTGCATGATTGAAGCGTGATTAAATCAATTAAAGTAATAAAACTTTATGAATACTTTAATAGCAGTTAATTCACTAGCAACCTAAATATTTTTCTCGATACTAGTTTGCCTCAAGTGTTCTTACGATTTGAATTGCAGTCACTTATAGCATCATAATTAGTGATAAAAAATAGACACTAAAAATATTTTTTTTTTTACTATCGATAGACACGCGTTTGACCGCTATCTCACCTGATGGTAATTGATGATGTGGTCGATCTTGGAGCTCGCTTGCCTAGAAGTAGCCTATTATCTCTTTACTTAAAGACTCCCAAGTTGTAGCTATCAGGAAACACAGACTCCGGCAGAGCATTCCACTCCTTAGCTATACGCAAAATAATTGTGTTCCCAAAACGTATCAAGTGCATGTGGCTGGGATGTCAACCATGTACCGGTGGTGCATCGCCGTACATCTTGTGGTCCGATGATGGGTTGGGCTTGGATTCCCCAAAATGCAACCGATGGAAAACGGCAGGCTAGCAATTCAGCGTCGATGCTAAGACTTTGCATTGCCGATGATCCTCTTGGCTCGATTCTCAATCGACTCAAGGGCATTAAGCTGGTATCTGGCAGATCCGTCCCAAAGATGAGAGCGCATACACGATCGAACTTGCGCTTGATAGAGTTTAAGCGGCTGTTTCGGTGTAGTAAGTACCGTCTCACCTTTGCTAGGATTCCTAACTTTTCTGCAGTCACTTGAGCTATTGCCCCTATGAAAGGGCCAAAATTGAGGGTAGATGTTAACGTTACACCAAGAAGCTCAAGTTGGTCAGTTATCGGCACGTCTACATCTTGGAAAGTTGGAGCCGGGTAGAGTTGGCTCCTTTTAGCGGAAATAAGACACGCTTGGGTCTTTACAGTACTGCACTTGACCAGATTTGCATCGCCCCATTCAGAAACACCCTGTAACGACAATTCCAAGCGCTCAACCATAGCCTCTCGGAGAAACCGGATCTGCAACCCTCCAGCTCGTGCGTCGGACACGTATCTCTCAGCAACAGTGCTGTTGTCTGCATATTCCAAAGGTATCGGATAGACCCTGTCGAAGACGTTCGGAATGTCAAGGGAGACCGCTAGTGTTTTAAACCCCGTGTTTCTCGATGGTCTCACTCCAGATGAAATGGCATACGCTAGAAGATCCCCTGAGTTGAAATATTTCGGCAGAAGCCGTATTGTCGGTCGCTAAGGATATTGTTCGCTTCTAGGTACGCCAGGAGATTACAACCTCATTTGAAACGCGTCTGCACTCACGTTTTCTTTAAACCCTTCATATAAGCATAACTGTAATCTCTCATAACCTTAGTTTTATCATTATTTTATCGTGGACGAATATATCGAAATCGAGCAGGTACATAGCATGCCTAGCCTTTCGAAGCTGTATATTGCAATAGCCCTATCGCACATATCCACCAAACTAACCAGTTTTTCTCCTTTAAACTTGTTTCTTTCCAAAACTATGTACTATGAACGGATATAGGCTTGTCACAGGTTTTAGATAAATAGTTTTATAAGTACTCGTAGTTACCGCAACGCTTATGATAGGTTTCTGGCGGGCTACTCTCTAAGCCCGAAGTCCGTAGTTTCGGGCTTAGTTGCGGGCGTATTCTGCTCCGTATTACCTAACCAATTAGAATTAATGTCAACACTATTGGAAGTCGCTGTGAAATCATGTTCTCATTCATTTTTAGTTCGGGTTTGGAACTAATCGTAAGTCCGTAATTAATACGAGTAGAAAACGCCTGCAACTAAGCCCGCTGGGACGAAAAAGATCAAGCTTTTTTTAAATTATTGTTGAGGCGTTAATCACTGTGAGTACCTACAGCTAAGATACAGTTACCTGTCCCAGAGTCTATGTTTCCAGTTTCGCTTGGCTTCACTATAGCAATTTGCTCAGGGGCTCTAAAAAGACCACTTTAACAGAATCATATTAGAATCATAATGCCACACAACAATCTGACAAATTTCATTTTCATTTTTATGACTAACGCATTAGGTTCAAGGTTGATTGGGAAAATTTGACAGTGTTTGGTAGCGTGATGTGCTTCTGATTCTGCTAAAGTAGCCTTTTTAGAGCCCCTGGATTTCTTTAAGTCAAGAGTGACCTCTTGAGGTTACTTCTAGGCAAGCTTACCTACTCCATCGCCGACCACAAACATCGCTTTCCATCAGGGGAGACAGTGGTGTAGATGCGAGTATATCAATAACAAGGAATGTAAAGAAATCGTATCTCGTGAGTTTAATTTACAATGCGTCTTTAATAATATTGTTTTAAAGTCCGGGTGTTAGTAGATATGTTACTATCACCAGAAAATGGCAAACTCTGTAAGATTGTAAAATATTGCATGAAATAGGCTAGATTCCATCATCCACAAATTGCAAAACTATTTAGTCCGTCAGTTAGAGTAGGTATTGAAAAATAATGGACACGTATTTTTTGTTTTTGTAAATCAATGACTATTAACAAAGATAAAACGCATCAAAACTCGGGAGTGGGGGCTCGTGACATCACGACCCGCTAAAAATTATGCCAGGGCGTGACGTATTGAGAATTTTAAAAGCGTCGTAACTTCGTCAATTTTGGTTACCGTAACAAAAGAAAAAATACGGGTCAAATATTGTTTGATAATCTAACTGACGGACTAATTACTACCGGACTTATTTTTTATTTTATTTTTTTATTGTAAACTTTTTTTTCTAAATAAGACACGTATGTATTGGAAACTATTGAATTTGGATGGGATATATTATATACAAAACAATTTTATCATAATATAATCAAACTCAGAAACTATAATCAAATCAAGATTTAATACAATCTTTACGGTGTCTGCCACTTTCCGCTGACATTACTACACATTCTATGAAGCGTGTAATTGTGGTATAATGCTTTTCGGTGTATGTGAGTATAAGATAACGACTAAATGGCTGTACTTAGACAAAATTACTGTACTTAAACTGATGTAACCTCGTATGTGTTACATACAGATACGTACCTACTTAAATACTAAACATGGCGTTGTGATGTCTATTGCATACTTTCAAGTTGTTTGTAAATTACTCACAATAATATGAATCTCTTATAACCCGTTCACAGTCCCATGAACCACATGTGGTTCAGGCTGATTGTTCAACTATTGTGTCTGCTTTGCGGACAGAGTAGGTGGTGTAAAATTGCAGCGTTCATTGCGAATATTTCTGTCGTATGACCGAGGTTTTCCGCTTGCTTGTTTTGGGCCGTGGATGGGTGACTATTTTAGCAAGCTGAGATTCCCATGTTGGTCTCGGCTGTCGTTTGTAGATCTTTGACGGCCGATACGGTTTACCTAAGAAATAACTTATAATAAGTAGGTGCGACTGTTATAATTACTTAATGCAATTTTTATTTAAAACTAAAATGATCTTGCTATTATGTAAATTAATAATGTTTACATAACCTAGACCTTCTATTTTAATAGTAATTTAATGTGACTGCCCGTGACTTTGAATTTGATGAATACCTTAACACATACGATTATTGGATTTCCGTTAAGTACCTACTTACATGTCTATCAAAAATTGTCTTGTACTGTACTTTAGCCCTGTGGCCTATGGTGCCTTGCTCGAACGGATGCTCCTTGGGGTCGAATCGAGTCGTTCTGAAGTGCAACTGAATACCTCATGACGAAGCGTCGGACAGTCTCCCACAAGGTGGTATGATGATCTAGTGAAGGTCGGGGGAGTCCTTTGGATACGACACGCACAGGACCAGTCGTTGTAGCAACGCTTAGGGTAGGCTTATGTGCAAGTGCAGCAGTGGACGTCTTTCGACTGACATCAGAAAAACTACATTACTACATTTTACTGACTTTCTATATTTTATTGACCCGTCTGTAAGGAGGTCGAGCTTCTGCCGAATCGTACCCAAACATATTTATCACAAACTAAGTTTAGAATATTCGAGACGTTTTTATTTTCGATCTGAACAAATATTTAAATTCCGTCCCTTGAGTACGACATTGGCAGAGGTCAGCGTAAGTCAATATTTTAGTCACCTATAAGGGATATCCGTAATTTGTCTTCAAGTGGCTTAAGCATACATTCGACGCATCCTTAAATTTTATCTCTACGGTAAACATATAATACATTTGTCAATATTTATTTTAACAAAGCTAGATGTCACGAATTATTTTGTAAACCATATTTTCGTAAACATGACAATTTATGACTTAGACAAATTATTGCGCAGATCTTAGATCCTTGATAGTCATCAAGACGTTTGGTACATGGAATACATTATGTATCTACGAGTACCTAATCAATCTTATTATATTTATTATCTTTATGTAATAGAGGAAGGTAATAAATTCGTTTTATTGTTCTTGGGACGTGACTAAAACAATACC
Organism: Ceramica pisi; assembly: GCA_963859965.1. Classification (NCBI taxonomy): domain Eukaryota; kingdom Metazoa; phylum Arthropoda; class Insecta; order Lepidoptera; family Noctuidae; genus Ceramica; species Ceramica pisi. The sequence continues at coordinate 8,446,771 of OY982544.1, read as the reverse complement.
CGCGAGTAAAAAGTTATCGCTTAAAGAAAAGCGGGGAAAGCGATGAATGATTCATGTAGGAGCCTTGTTTTCTTACAAACCTTATGAACAGTGAAGTCTAAGAAACAATTAGCCGTTCAGGTCATATTTACAAATAGTATTCATATGCAAACACTAATAGATCCATGCATCTAGGAGCAATTATTTTAAACTCCAAGTTGCTACATGTTTAACTTCATCAATTAAGAACAGTCTTGAACTATGAAATTTTAACACAACTGTGACTAAGTAAGGTGACACAACTAAACATCACGCACCGTACTCTCCAAAGGAAAACAGTACCCTAAGCTCAGGGGTATCGCTTTCGAGTTACTACCTATGAGAGCTATACTATAAACTGAAACTATTTCACAAGTAAACTCGCAGGCCAGTTCCTTTGGAACGAATCTGCTAGATACCAGCTTGATGTCGTCAAATGATAAGCTCGTCGAGGCGAATCTCCAAAGTCTTAAGTGTCGACGCCGAGCTGCTAACCTGTCAGTTTTCTATCGGTTCCATTTTGGGGAGTGCACAACGGAATCATCATCGGACCACAAGAGGCGATGCGCCACCGATACTGGTGGACATCTCACCCATGCACAAAACGTTTTGGGAACACATTCATTTTGCGTAAAGCTAACGAGTAGAATTCCCTGTAAGTGTTCCAAATGCGCTTAAACCAACGAAAGGCTGTTTTCCCTTAGCTACAACCTGGCAGTCTTTATGTCAAGAGTGAATAGGTTACTTCTAGGCAAGTGTGCCTACCTATCAGTAATAAAAAAAACTCTCGTTTTGTAAGATTTAAAATAATCAATTTTAGTTGAACTAGAAGTAAGAAGTTGAAGTAGCCTTGGTTTAACTGTTGGGTTCAATGTGTGTGAAATCTGTTTACCTTGGTTTGGGATGTTAGAGTAGGCATTACTTTTGTTGCTCTCGGGTAACCTTTCGGTTGTTATGATGGGCTGTCGTACCCGTCGTACCTATTAGAAGTTCGTGACTTGTTTGCTTGCGTTAGTTGTAGGTACTTCAGTCAGTATTGATTATGTAGAATGAGCAAAGGTCTTTGTACGACATTGACATAGAAAAGTTCGCCTAGATTCTACTTAGTTTGTTGTGAGTTGAATACTGGAAACTAGGTACTAATATCTTAAATAAATCATTAAGTATTTACCTAGGGAATATTCTTTAAGAAACTTTACTGTAGAGCCACATACCTACGATGGACATTTTGTTAGTAGGTTAAACTTAGTTTATTTCATTTCAAGATTGATAAATACGTTTATAAAATATAAATATAGGTGCGTGATCGAAAGATGAACATGGCTACAGTTTTGAAAAGAAGGTAAGGCTAAGAACTCACGGAGCGATTTTCACCCGCGTCCGCCGCGGTTGCGGGCCCGCAGCTTCTGTAGAAAGCAGATATATATGTTAAAATTTAAAGCACAACACACGACGCGATTTACGCCCGCGGTGTGCGCGGTTGTTTGCGGTTCCCGCTGCACCGGCGGGCAACTAGTAGAATCGCGCAGGCCGCGGCTACCCGCAGCCTAGGCGGGTGGCGCCCGCGCGCTCTGCGATCGGTTGGCGGGCGACCACGGTGGCCAGCGGGGGGTGATGGTTAGGTACAGAAATCATGAGAAATCCAATGCTATTTTGCACCAGTGACTTGTGGCATAATGACATGTTTGTGCATGTTTAAAATTAAATTAAACAAACATTATAAAAAATGGATATTAATTAAAATCGAACTACTAATTACTTTGGTCCATGGCGGTCTGGATCTCAACTGATCGTTTTACTGCCCGTCTTGCAACCGCCCGTCTTGCGGTCATCGCCCGCCACGTCTGCGGGCGATAATCGCACAACCGCGACGGCTGCGTAACCGCGCAAATAACCGGTCTCGTGAGTTTAGAAATAAAACCGCAGTTCCACCACCGCGGCGGACGCGGGTGAAAATCGCTCCGTGAGTTCTTAGCCTAACTCTACTATTGATCTGATGTGGCCAGTTTGTACATTTTCGAAAAAAGGTTGCATCCATAATTTGCACAATTTCCCTGCAGGGCCCGATTCAGCTACAATCAATCTACCCTGTTATACGTTGCCGTATCAAAAAAAAAAATAGATAAGCACCCAAAAGATTTTCTGTAAATCAGATATTTACCTATTAGCAAGAGATTGACCGATTTTTTTTTTACGTTTGAGTATGAGTCATCTCATAACTCATAATTATAATAATAATAAAAAATGTTTGACCTAAGTCTATTGGCATGTTAAAATATTAATTTATTTCGGGGCCAAATCTTATATTGGCATTTATGGAAGGTTACATAATCGACCATTTACTCCTAGATTTGATATATATTGAACGTTTCATTGATGTTAAATTGTTTGTTATGCAACTGAATAACATATAAACCTTCTCAGAAATGCAAAAAATCTGATTTGGTTGAACACCTTGAGGAATCCTTATTTTTGGATGAACCAAGGTGTTTAAGTAGTTCGTCAGTCATAAAATTATTTAGTGGTTAAATAGAATATAATATTATCTACTTATTTTATTTGTCTACTAGCTGACCCGCGCAACTTCGTCTGCGTCACACTTTCCATTACTGCTCCGCTCCTATTTGTCTTAGCGTGATGATATATATAGCCTATAACCTTCCTCGATAAATGGGCTATCTAACACTGAAAGAATTTTTCAAATCGGACTAGTAGTTCCTGACATTAGCGCGTTCAACCAAACAAACTCTTCTGCTTTATAATATTATAAGTATAGATAAGTTTAAATTTATAAAATAAGTAAGTAGTTTGTTGTAAAATACCCCCGATATTGAATAAAAATACACTGCATTGTCTTATTCCTCTAACTGCAGTTAATGTAGCTAGGTTTTTTTAGCCAGTGAGGTTTTCTAGCGATTTAACTTGCAGAACTTACTAGCTCTTATTTATCTTGAATTCTTGTCCTATTACACCACTCAATTGATTAAATTTGAGTACGGCTTGACTTAAAATTACATTTGAAACCCATCTGCTGTGTAATTTCATGTCACAACCAAACCATGTGTAAGTTCGAAAACTCGAAGTACATAAGTGCAACCGAAACATACGATATGATGGTAGACAGTGGTTTAGCCTTGTACGGGTAAAATGACCACACGACCAGTTAGCAATGCTTTCAAGCAATAAACTGAGTAGCGTCGGAAGATATTGGGACAGTAACCTCTGGTCAACCTGCTGAGTCCACTTACAAACTGGTTTTGGTAAAGGTGCTATAAGTGCAAGGGAACCTTAAATAAACGCGACGATGTTTAAAAGTTCAGTGGAAAATTTCGATTTTTAATGCAAAATGAAAGATAGAGCTGAGTGGAAGAAAAATACGTTGCGCCAACCCCAAGTAACATGGGATAAGGGCAAGAAGTTGATGAATGCAAAATGAAGAAAAAAATCATGTATTTAGTTTTAACATCAAAGTTAAAACATATATTTGTTTCTATGGATTACTTAACACTTATAAACGAATAGAGTGATTATCACGAAATTATGTTACTACTTAAATCCTTAGGGGGCCGGTCCCCCTCTACCATCGGATATCCAGACGCACTGCAACTTACTATCCCTACCTTGTTGCTAGCAATTCGCACTAAGCGTTTCCAAACGTCTTTTATAATGCGCACAGTAAAGGAGTGGAACTCTCTGCCTGCGTCTGTGTTTCCGAACGCTCAACCCTAATCTCTTCAAAGTTAGAGTGAACAGGCTCTTTCTGGGTAAGCTCAATCCATCGTAGACTTTGTCGCTGTCATCTCTCACCAAGACTTAAGTCTTGCCATAGCAAACCCATGACAAATAAAAAAAAACATCAGGCATCTAAACATTTTATCCACATTGCTGTCAATGGTTAAAGGGCCCAGAATATTGGCGCGTTGAATGGAAATGCTAATTCTTTGGCATCTGGAAGGAAAGGAATTACTTGAATATTGAGGTCGATGTTTTGAAAGCAATGTCATGTTTTCCGAACTGAGATTTAGATTTTTCTCTGTGAGGATGCCTCTAGAATATCTAGAATTGGATTATCGATTTAATTGTTTTGGCTACGATTTTGCCGTCGAATATTAAGCACCTGCGGAGCAATTTTCGTGATTTTAAAGAGCTTTCGCATTCAATCATGGAACGAACATTTGAAACAATTAATTGCATGTCTACAAAATCTATAGACTCTTTTTGAGATTATTTGTCGCTGAAATTATAAACTTTTTAATAACAAGAATGATTGGTATTTTCTTAGTCTTCAACATTCTTGGTCGCCAATTATAACGTTACAATTACTTTTAAATTAATCTGACTGTTTATTTTTACCATAGAAGCTCAATAAAAATGATCTTTTGAATGTAAATGACAACCAAGTTAGTCTTTTAGATCAGGAGTTAGTAACGTGAAATTATGATAACTTTGTATTCGCGTCGCATACGAGGTCTCACGTAGAACACAATGCCGGCTATTAATCTTTTGTGAACTTGATTCCACTGCGTGCGTGTGCATGAGGCCGTGGATCTGTCACCTATACTAATATTATGCAGCTAAAGAATTTGTTTCATTGTTTGTTTGGAAGAACGCGCTAATCTCTGGAACTACTGACTCGAATAAAAAATTATTTTAATGTTGGATAGTCCATTTATCGAGGAATGCTAAAGGCTAATAACATCACGCTACGACCAAATAGATGCGGAGCATTATTGAAAAATGTGCCGCAAACAAAGTTGCGCGTGTTAATGTTTAAATGTATGGGTCTTATAGGTCACAAAACCTCTTTGTAGATACAACAGATTAATTTTATGCAAGTTTAATCCTGAAAATACGGAGTTGGTTTAATTATCCTACTTACATTGTAATTTCAAGACTCGGTCTACTGATTTTCTCTTCAAAAACTCTATAAAAGTTATGCCTGCTACCAATCTGTTGTCTGGCAATTCTTACCTCCGCCCCGAGGCTGGCGCAAGGGTCTGTCAGACACGTACTGACTAAAACCATTCGGTTTTCTGCAGCTACCTAAGCCCGAAGGGCGAAATAAAAATAGCGACAACGCTTATGCACAGAAATTGTTGAATATTATTCTACGGCTAAATATTAAAAAGTTCTTTTAGAAAGCTTTGTGGGATCTTTGTCGCATCTTAATACTCCACAGGCCATGAAGAACCCAAAAGACCTTTTGCCGAAACGATAGTCAAGTCCGTATTCCAGATGCTTATCGGTGTTAACACAAATAGAATAAGAACAGACTAATTCCTTCTGTTACGAGCTTGGGGTTCGTGACAATAAAAACAGCCGATTATTTAACCAAAAATTACACTTTAATAATCAACACTAATTATCACTTTAAACGCACTAATTATAACACAATCGCACTATTAAACACTTCACTTCACTTAATTCGCAGTTGAAGATCGCTTCCGATGTTCGCTTGTATCGCCAATTCAATACTGACTGAGTCGCGAGCTTTGCGCACCTTATATAGTCCGACAGTAATTTCCAGAACCTTCGAGAATGGAAATATCTAGAAAGTTCGGGAACATACCGGTCCCGACTGACTAGGTGTCGAAACATCGAGAATGTTCTAGCATCGAAAATTCTAGAAAGATCGTGACCCAATTAGTTCCACTACTCGATACTAGATGGCGTTAGTAGTACGTTGTGAACCCGGCATTAATTCTGGCGCGTAACACTTCTATATACTATAATTTCAGGTATTTTTTCTATGCAAACTTCGGAGATAAGGGTCAAAATTTTAAATTTTTCAAAGCTTAAAAAAAGAAAAATGGTTTGAAAATGTTTTCTTTCATATGATACCCCATATGCCCTAGTAGCTCTATTTCGAATCATTAAGAGAACCTTTCAGCCGCAGCAGCGAAAAATTAATACATATTTATTTATTTCTTATTTGCAAAGTAGTTGAACAAACGTCAGCTAAAACTATTACCAAAGTGATTAAATTAACAGTTCTTGAGATAACCAGCTGTGACTCACTGAAATACTTAATATAATAGATCTACGTTTACTGAAAAAAATATCGTTTCGTGTATTATTTAAGGTTAAAAGTTCAGCCGCACTAGCCCACGCAATATGTTACATAAAGCCAAAAGATGCGTACCTAACGCAGCATCCTCTTACCTATGCGGTAACACGAACTTGCGACAATCATCATTCATCTATTTCTAAAGCAGTGTTACTTCATGAATGCTTTATGGACATATTCCGAATCACGTCATTAGGCATCTGCAGTCTATAGAAACTCATGTTCAGTAATGTACTAAGACGTCTACGATTATGTGTTAAAACATATAACACATTGTGTCATACATTACATGAAGAATTTGATGCTAAATAATTAAAGGCAAAGTAAATAGGTTTAGGCTGCTTTTCCACCAGAGATGTGCTATGCAACGGTGCTATGGATTCGTTTGATATCCACCAATCATATTCATTGGTCCACATAGCGTTGCTCTGGTGGACACTGATTCAGCTAAGCTAGGTTTTTTATATGGAAGGATGCGTGCTGTGGATGCGAGCTATTGATGCGACCTGTAGATGCGTGCTATGGATGCAAGCGATGTATCGTCGCGAGTGGTGTAACTATGTGCAGATTAGTGCGTGCCTTCCCTATTGTTATTGGGGGCAGAGTCACCCGCGTCCGTAGGAGAATACCCTTAAGCGAATCCTTTCACGTGGTCCCCGGGTGGTGCTAAACAGGTGACACTAACCGCCTCCGTGGTCTAGTGGTTATACCACCTGATTCAGACCCAGAGGTCCCGGGTTCGTTTCCCTGCGGGGGCAAATTTTTTGCTCGGTTTGGTTGGTGGTAGGACTTGTTATAAGTCCGTCTGGCAAGCTACCACCATCATGTCTAAGTCTGTCGCCATAACAACAATGTTAACAGCATTGTTGTGTTCCAGCAGTTAGAGGTATGATAGCCAGTTCCTCTGTGTAAGAGGATTCCGGGTGAAACTCGCTTCCATCTTCGGCCTAATCATCACTTTCCATCAGGTGAGATTTGGGCCAAGAGTTTCCCCGATTTGTATAAAAAAAAAAAAATTAAAACATCGCATAGCTCGAGCCACGCATCTTCCTCGCACAGCTACCTTGCGTCGGCGAATTTTCATAGCATATCTGACTCGCCCCGCTACATCGCTTAGCATCGGTGGAAATGGTCAAATAGTTTCGTAGCTTAGTTTTTACATTCTCGCAGCATAGCCGCATAGCACATCTTTGGTGGAAAGGCACCCTTAGAATGGGTATAGGTTTAATTGTTACCAACTTTTAGGTCTGCACTTCTATAGACTATCAATGTGAGATTCCTCCCTGAATTGAAATCTTCGCTGTCCGTCCGTCCGCCTTCAGCGGGCTGTACCTATCCAAAAACGCTAATAGGTAGACAGTTGAAATTTTGACAGAGTGTGTATATATTGCCGCCATAAGAACAAATTATAAGAATTAAATTATTTTCATTGGAGTGTTTTTGGTACATTTTACATGAGTTCTTAAATAATAAATAATCAGTTCCTCAAAAAATCTACCTTAAAGGTGTACACTCTTTCACATCATTGGTAATCCTTTATACATTATGGTACGGAACCCTTCGTGTGAGTCCGACTTGCACTTAGCCGGTTTTTACCTTCGTATAATGTGTAAGATAAGTACCTACCAACCAAGAAACCATTTAAAAAAATAAGTACCAGAAACAAAAAAATATTACAATATTATTTTTTATCAATATAAAAATATTACATTATTAAAAAAATACTAGTACCTACCAACCAAGAAACCGTTTAAAAAAATAAGTAAGTACCAGAAACAAAAAAATATTTGCATATTTTTAACATGCTTTGATTACTTATGTACTTTGATCCAAGGTATCCGCTAATTGCGAAAATAAAACCTCAACTCGATGGTTCATTTTTATTACTAGTACTAATTATATAAAATCAGTTTCAGACATAAAAACAAAATTACTACCATCTGAGTTTAATGAATACGGATTGATTGCGTATTGCAAAAAATATCATGCTAGGAATAACAACAACGATTAATAATTATATAAACCGCTGTTTTATATGGCGGCTGAATAGGCGTCATGGACTTTGACGTCAAAGTTCATATCGGACTTCTCGCGTGGACTTCTTCGCCGATGAAGAAATTTAAAAATAATATCATGATTGTTTATTTGTTTAGAGCTAATAAGTAATCCATTTTGCAAATAAGTATTTCATTTGCAAATAAAAAAATCGCATCCCACTCCCTATTCAAGTAAATATTCGTCAGTAAATATTTGAATGTGGCTTGGACCCTGCTTTCGAACCAAAGGTAGGCTGGATCGGATGTCACCAAAATGTCTTCGTTCCCGGTAGCTGAACCAGTTCTTGCCCTATCCTTTATATTCCAGTCACGTTTTCTCAAAGTTCCACATACTTAAACATCCTGATCTATTGTATTTATATTTATGTAGAACAGTTGGATACAATCCACGTTTGCGTGTTTAGGATCGACAAATAATGTTCAATCATTATTGTTCTGAGAAAATCTGTTGTTCGCTTGCATTGACGTCAGATGCCATTGTTTCAATCTGTTATGGATAATGGGGCTAGGTATGTTGGTTGAACATACATGTACTGATAACATTCATCGAGTTAACATTCTCCGAAGGGTTAGGGACAGGCGAACAATTGTCAAAAATGGCTAGTTATTTCCAAGTCCCTTATAAATCTCCTTTAACATACTACCATATAATAAATAGGCAATCCCCATCAAACGAGCATATATCAAGACTTCGGTCTGCCCAACTGGGAATCTAACCGATTTTGCTATTTTTTTTAGGGTCTACAATAACCTTGCGGCTGTAAAATAAGCTAAGAACATCAAACCACTCTGAAAACCAGATCATCTAGATTTGAATAAATATAGTGCCTTTCTTCTTTCACAGAAACATGCCTGAGGTAGATGCCACCCGTGAACTAGCCACCATCAAGGATTGGCTCTGTAAGCAGCCTCATCTGCCACATGAAGTCGGTAAGACAACCCATCTTTTAATTAAGAACAACATGGTCAACTTCAGTGGAGACAGTTCCCGTAACCATTGAAACTTAACAGACAGAATGGTAGGCAGTTTTTTGCTGCGCTACTTTTGCTTCAGCCAAGTTTTTCACCAAAAATATTCGAGGAAGCGTAGTGACGGAAGTGTCGCCATCTCTTCCTAATGTTAGGCTAGTCTTAAAAAACAGATCCTAGCACATCTCTGGTGAAAACGCAGCCTTACACTAGGAAGAGATGGCGAGCGGGCGTTGTGGGGAACTGCCTTTGCATTAAAATTTCTAAGATACACTATATAATGTTTGGTATAATCTCGATTCGTTGTGTCATAATCATTTAGCTCAGCAGGCCTATCGGAGATCGTACTGTGTTGTTACATTTCAATTACCGATTGGAAGATTGGTCAATAATAAATATCTTGAGGATTTACGTAAATATTGCACGCATCGAGTATAAATTGTATCTTAAAGAAACTTTTAACTGTTACTCAATATCGACCTTCACGCAACGTACAAATCCATCACACGTCATGAGCTTGTAAAATGGTAGAAACCGATTAGGTCTATTAACAGATTATGCGAATTCTTTTTTGTTTATTTCTACCAAAAGCAATAAACTTTGCTAGCAAAAGACATCAACGTTCTTTTCTAAAAAACAAAATATTACGAGTATTTTGTTGTTTCATTTAAAAGTTTTTGTGGACTGTGTGTCTGCGTTTTGCCAAAAGCAATAAACTTTGCTAGCAAAAGACATCAACGCTCTTTTCTAAAACCAAAATATTACGAGTATTTTGTTGTTTCATTTAAAATTTTTGTGGAGTGTGTGTCTACGTTTTGCCAAAAGCAATAAACTTTGATAGCAAAAGACATCAACGCTCTTTTCTTAAACCAAAATATTACGAGTATTTTGTTGTTTCATTTAAAAGTTTTTGTGGAGTATGTGTCTACGTTTTAGTCTACGTTTTGTGGAGTATTAAGCTACTTTCAGACTACGCTATAATATATAGCATAGAGTACATAGCTCATAGCACAACAATATCGCGCACCATACATTGTCAATAATATATATAGTACAGTACAGTGTGAACGTGTCCATAACAATGTATGGTGCGCGATATTGGCGTGCTATGAGCTATTTACTCTATGCTATTATATTATAGCGTAGTCTGAAAGCAGCTTATGTCTTCGTGTTTTAGTATTACGTCTTCGCGGAGTTCTCTCAATCCAGCTCCGAAAAGATTGCAAAATGAATTAGACCGGTCCCTCGGTTTAGACTTATAGATTCAACGGTTACGCCACATTAGGTCTAGGTACGACTACAACTAGGTTTAAAGCAAGTAATTGCCAAAGGGTTATTGGAGCAAATAATTTATCATCTCAGGTTCCTATACATAAGGTGCAAGTCAACATCCACCGTTCTCGTCCGATCACCGAAGTTAAGCAACATCAGGCGCGATAAGTGTTGGTCTGGAAACACCGACATTGACTCTTGAATCTAATAAATTATAGGTACCTTTGAGCAAGTGAGTACGAATTTTCACTCACAACCAGCAGCCGTACACTTACGCTCCGTAATAGTAGCAGATATGGCGATAAGGTTTTTCTGAAGTTCTCTGCAGAAGCGTGGTCATAAAAATTAATCAGTGAGGATGTTATATCAAACTTCACTATGGTCGGGGCCAGATAGACTAACAATAAAATACATGGACCTTTCCTCGTAGACAGCCGAACAATAAAGCTGCATTCAGACTAAGCTATTATATAATAGCATATAGTATACACACGTTCATGTACTATACTATATATTATTGACAATGTATGGTGCGCGATATTGTTGTGCTATAAGCTATATACTCTATGCTATATATTATAGCGTAGTCTGAAAGCAGCTTAAATTAGGAAGCGTTTTTTTCGGTCTATTCTGCCGGTCTATTCTATCGACATCTCACCGTGTACAAGTAAGCTGTCATGCCATCTTGTTTGTATGGTTTGACAGGTCACTTGTCGTTCACTTCGCCTAAGTGTTCACTTCGACATGCTCACAGAATCACTGCTGTAAACATGTCGAAGTGAAGCCTTGGGTGAAGTGACCACTAAGTGAGCTGTCAAACCATACAAACAAGTAACACACACACAGCTCACTTGTCGTTCACTCCACCTAAGTGATCACGGTGACATGTCGACAGAATCTACCGGCTGAATTACATTGCTGTCTACGTCTCACCGCGTCAACTTAGGTGGAGTGAGCTTGAAGTTAACTATGATTCCATCTTGTTTGTATGGATTGAAAGCTCAGTTCACCGAAGCATTCACTGTGAGATGTTTACAGAATCGCACTGCAAGACAGCTTTATGTCGTTACTAGCTGACCCGCGTAACTTCGTCTACGTCACATTTTCCATTACTGCTCCGCTCCTATTTGTCTTAGCATCACGCTATATAAGCCTATAACCTTTCTCGATAAATGGGCTATCTAACACTGAAAGAATTATATAAAAAAAAAATCAAATCATACCAGTAGCTCCTGAGATTAGCGCGTTCAACCAAACAAACAAACTCTTCTGCTTTATAATATTAGTATGGATTTCTGTTTTTGATATTAAAGTCAGTAAATTTATGTGGTTCAGTGACCGTTATTGCGAAATTTATCTAGTACCTATCATACTTCCAAAGCACACAGAATTTGTTAAAATCATAAAATTTAAGCACATTGGTATCGTCATAAACCTTTTTATAGGACATCTTTCCACATTTTTAAGTATGTAGATTATGCTTAAAAATAACTGTTATCTGTTATGGGATTCCCATTATCATCACGTTTGTTGTTGTTGCTAAGAGCTTTGATCATCATTTTATTTATAGAAAATCCACCTTTCTTCGTTGATTGTGTTTATTAATGAACACTTAATTTTTGTTATTTCGTCTGCTTGTAGTGTTTATAATATACAAGTTAATGAAATTTCGAATTACTAAATATTTTTTCCGAAAGGTTTATATATAAATTCTACGAGAGTAAAATTCCGAGAAAAAGCTAATAGATCATAAGATCTATGTAGAAAAGAATAAGTGATATTTGAAGCGTCTACCATATTTGCATGTTACTAGATGCTTAGCTGTGTCACTTTGCTCTCTGTAATTATACCATAGCACATTTTAAGGTGCATTCTTCCTTTCTTCTTCGATCTTCCGTTACTGTTATGGATCATGACCACATAGGTATATATGACAGGTCTCTAATATTTACCGTCTTTAGCAGTGTGGGCCGTGAGCTAAAAGCTATCTCTTGCAACCTTCTTAATATCATCTCTCAATCTAAGGGCCAATTCTACTAATTTTTAATCAACTTTCGCATTCGCATTTAAATGTCAAACTGTCAAAAAAAACCTTAATTTTCATACATTTTTGACAGTTTGCGATTGAGATGCGAATGTGAAAATTAGTAGAATTGGCACATCGATGCTCAGAATTGAGTGCGTTCTTTTTTATTTCCATTTGACCTTTTTTAGTTTTTTTAAGGATGCAAATTCATCAAAATGTTATGCTTCCTTGCGAAGGAAGTGTCAGACTTACTGACTACCACCCATCCGTGTTCCTTCTGATGCTCATTGCGTTCTGGGCCACGTTATCTGCTTATGTTCAATTGTTCAGTATGTGTGATGAACTAAAATGGAAGCTGTGTCTGGGGGTCTACTCTCTAAGCCCGAAGTCCGTAGTTTCGGGCTTAGTTACGGGCGTATTCAGCTCCGAATCGCCTAACCACTAAGAATTAATGATAACACGATTTGATAGGTATTGTGAAATCGTGTTGTCATTCATTCTTAGTTCAGGTTCGCGAATAATCGTAAGTCCGTAGGTGATACGGAGTAGAATACGCCCGCAGCTAAGCCCGAAACTACGGACTTCGGGCTTAGAGAGTAGCCCCCCTGTTTATTGATTGTAGGGTCTTTAGTGGGTTCGTGCCGAAGATAAAAAGATTTGACCACAAAAGTGATAGTCAACAAACTATTGGAGAAACCAGTATTTATTATGTATAACAGCTAAGATAATGTTTAACATAATAACGTGAGAGGCTTGGGTTTAACCGGAGCTCCAACGCTTCATACACTTAAAGTGGTCTTTGGTCGACCGCATCTAGATTTTGCTCGAACCTAGAAATTATTAGTTCAATAAATTCTGCGTTCATATTTCCAACATAATTACAATTGCAAACGAAAGTAGGTAACAAAGACTTACTTTGGAATTACAGTTAGTAAAATAAATTAGAAGATGTAATTGAAATGGTTCCCTTCTCTTTGAGTTTATAAATAAAGGTTTTGTTTTGTATTGTAGCAACAGATTTAACGGTATAATTTCTTTCGAAACGGTAATTTATTTTTAGCTAAGAGCTTATTATTGTTAAGTTTCTTAATTCTCTGTTACTAACGTTTAGTGGCGTAAACGATTGATTAAAATGCTAAGTAAGTGAATATCAACTGAGTGATCGAACAGCCTATTCGAAAAGTATTTTGTAATCGGATTACCATTACCAAAGAGTAACTTTCTTGCTATTCTGTCTCTTGATATACTGGCTTTCGTCTGTCTCTGCAGCATTGATTTTTTTCGCAACATTAAAAGTAAAAGTTGCTTTGAATTCAATAAACCGGTGTCGTTGACCTCTTTGTGAAGATTGCCAGTCGAAATTATTCTTGTGAACTGAAAATGGGGCAAGACTGTTGTGTTGCGTAGACGCATGCTTTGTCGAGTGACATTGTTATGACGTCACCTATCTAGTTATTAGCAGTCAATGCAGGTCAGCGGTTGTTTCTCATTTAACTTTGTGTAGGCTTCAATGTTACGCCTCTTTTAGCTTGTTGCCATGAGGCAATATGGCATCCAATGTCTTTAGTTCAATCTGCATTGATATTTAAAGCCTCAAAATGCGATATGGCATTTTGGAAATAGGGACGCACAGCATTCGTCTTTTACGATGAGGGCACCAATCACTTATAGCGTTTAATAGTAATTACTTTTAACCGGTTTGATGTTATTCAATCATCCCATTGTTTTAATCGCTTCACAAGTCATTATCTCAAGATGTTGATTGATTTATTTTTTAAATATCATCGTTTAAACACCCACGTATGTGATGGAATGTTTTTATTTTGGCAACTATTTATTGGGTTAAACTCATTATTCATGTATGGACCAATGTGACCCACTAAATGTTTAGGGGGTGGTCTGGTTATGTGCAGCTCCAGTAGACTGAGAGAAGGGGAAAGAGAGGGGAAAAGGGAACGGAAAAGCAAAGGATGGGTCGGCCAAGGAAAGACAAAGAAAAATTAAGAGTGCCGGAAAAAAACGTTTGTAAAGAAAGAAAAACCTATGCGTTGACTATATTACTGTAGGCACACTTTAAATATTTTCTTCGTTTTGGTTTCCTTTTAGAAACACTTACATCAGTATCGTAGATCAAATCTAATGCTGTGTACAGTTCACGCTTTCTCCCTTGACGAGTAGGTAAGTGGTTCTTGGAACGGTATTCACGACATGAGCACCAAACTACAGACTAGAGATGTATGTTACAAAATAAAGAAATAACTGTGCTGAGAGACGTGCTTTTTAATGCAATTGTTGCACATCATAAACAGAATTGATTAATTTATCAGAGAGAACGTTAGAAAACAATTTTCAAGTTCAATTCAAAGTTCAAAAAAGAGAGTTCGATTCCTACACTCGCGAGTCTGGTTGTTTTTCAAAATCAAAAGACATATTCCAACTAAGCTGAAAATCAGAACTTTTTGAACGTCAAAATTTGGGCTGGGTGATTTGGGGGACTGTCTTCATGGTCCCCCAAATCACCCAGCCCGTCACCACTTCCTAGTATTTTAGCTGAAGTGGCAGAACAAAGTCCCCAGCAACACAACTGTCTGTTAAGGTTGAGTATGTGAGTTTGTAAACGCACCCACGATCCAGGAGAAATTCCTAGTGTGGCACAACTAAAAAAAAAGGTATTGCAGTTCTTACATTATCATTAAATTCATCTCAATAGTTTCGGCCAAGACCTCAACGTCTTGTCAGCTTGCTAGCAATGTTCTCGAAAATGTCGACGTTTGCGCATTAATTTATACTCCTCACTGGTCTATCATACATATTCCATACCTTAACAGACCAACTGACCTTAAGAGCGCAGCGTTCTAATAGGTATTAAAACATGTGAGTCTGCGGTTATATCAATAATAATGTAATGTTGACCTATATTTTTCTAGCCCAAGTGTACGTAAAAAATTCACACGTTTAGTCGTGATCTTTCAAGTCGACATATAAATATTTACATAAAATAAACGAAGTGCGACTATCCATGTTTGCTTTTGCACTACAGTTGCTGTTATAAAATATTACCATGCAACTCTAATATTAATTTGACGACGACGTTCAGTTTGCTAATGAAATAAGTATTTTGAATCCGCTGACAGACTGATTTAAATAGCTAGATGCATGAACTGACTGTTTGAAAGGTTCCAGAAAAACTGATCGATCATGCTTTTGTAGAATTTACTGTTACACCTATAAATGTAATCATAGTGAATATGAAGGAGGCAGTAATCCGAAAGGCTTGAATCAAACACTTTTAACTTATAAAGGTAGAACTGAGTGTATATATTGGATACTGGCAACAACCCATAAAATGGTAGCCAATACTCAAGTTCTTGACGTAAATAATCTTATGGCAGTTTCCATTTGGCCTGCCAAACGAGGCAATTATAAATGGGGTTTAGGTGTTTCCCATCAATTGTTGATTTGATTGCCATACCAAAAAACTTTAACTGTTATGTGTAATCGGATAAACCCAAGCCAAAAGATAATTTTACTTCTAAATCAGAAAAACAACATGCTTGCCTAGATAAACACCCACAATTTATGCAAGGTTTTTGAGGTTGAGCTTAGCTCTATAACTAACGAATTTGCATTTATGTTTTAGATGACATCCTCCTCCTCCGTTTCCTGACAAGCTGCCGCTTCAGCATGGAGCGAGCTAAGCGCACCATCGACTTGTTCTTCACCATCCGCGCCAATGGACCTGAGCTGTTCTGCAAGCGTGACCCCTGGGCCCCGGAGATCAGACGCGTGTTTGAAGTCACGTATGTTACATTTATTTATTCTATTCAAAAAGTTATGATAACTAACTTTTTGAAGAGAATAATCATAAAGCTCCTGGAAATTTGTGCAAAAAGGTGGAAATTACTACAGCTTTGAAAAAAAGTTGTTTAGTTTAGGCTACAAAAGGATTGCATGCATCGTTCGGCTAAGATTTAGATCCTAATATTTACAACAAACTATAAACAGGGCATTGCAAATTAAAGAACTGGTTTGTTACTTTTCTGGCCATAGGTATTTTCTTGAGGGAGACAATATGTTTTTATAATGCTTTCAAATTGTGTTTCGTGAAACTCGACTTTGGAAGACCGGTTTGATCAAAATATGCCTAATGCGGAAGAACCAGTGCTGCATGTTTATTTTAAGAGTTTGGATAAAAATAGCACGAAAACAAACAAAGTTGAAGCTTGAAGTTGCAATAAAAGGTGCTAATGATGAAGTAAAGTTCAGAGGTGACGGTTAAGCAAAGAATTACGGCAACAATAGTCATTAAAATATTTTGCCCTTTGTTTGCGTTGCTTTATTAACTCCGTGTTGGCAGATGATTGTAACATACATAAATTGTGCGTAGGTATTACAGATCATTGATAGTCTAGTTGTCGCAAGCACAATGCTAAACTTCTGGTTTTGGGGTATCGCATGGGTCATTCAAGGGCTGTACCAAAATAGACTTTTACCGTGGCCCCAAACTTGGGATGGATCTCTTTTACTCTAAACTAGTGTTAAAGCATTCCTATACCACTGTTCTTAAACAGCCACCATCTCTTTTCCAGGGACATGCTGCCTCTCCCATACAAAACGAAAGAGAACTACAAAGTCTTCATCTACCGCCTCAACAACCCTGACTTAGACCTGTTCAACTTCGTGGATGCCGTGAAGACGTTCTTCATGTTGGCTGACACCAGGCTTACTGAAGATCATGAGATACCTGCGGGAGAGATCCCCATCTTTGATGCAGCCAATGTATCTCTGAAGTTTATCGGGAAGGTGAACCTGTCAGCGCTTAGGAAATATATGATGTACACACAGGTAAGATATTTCGTATAACATAATCTATATGTAAATTAAAATTAATTAATTGTTATTTAGGCACCTTTCTTCTATTAATCTTCATAAACGAAATAAATACTTAGTAGAAAGTATCAAAATTACATAAGGAACGAATCCTTTCAAATATTTTTTTTTTTTTTGTATTTTGATTTGTTGCATTTTAGCTTTTTTTTAATGTCATGTTATGCACACCTGCATGATTACAAAAATTAAGTGGTGTCTTCGTTAAATAATTCACATGAGTTAATTTATTCATTGACAACGAGTTCAGTGTTCAACTTTTGGAGTAGTATGATATAACTGAACTAATCTTTGAACTTAAACTTAACTGCAACTGCACCAAAACTTAATCGGCGCGTCATAAAATTACGTGAATTAGCCCTCAAAATACAAATTTCAAATTTCAAAAGTCATTTATTCAAATTAGGCTGAGGGCCAGCACTTTTTGAACGTCAAGTTTTACAAAAGACAGTCCCCCAAAACGGCCGCTCGTCACCACTCCTCCCCACCCTCAGATATAACTGATACTTATATTATTATATGGCATTAAAATATCATCATAAAAGCTGCCCCCGTGGTCGAATGATTTAGGCGTTTGCCTTGTGACACGGTGGTCATGGGGTCGATTCCCACAGGAAGCATACTTTGTATAGTTGTTTCTATGGTTCCGTGCTTCGGAGGGAATAGACCGGTAGTCCTGGCCGCCAAATGGCGGTCGTTAAACCATGTCAGAGGTCTTTGAGGCGGTTTAGAAACTCTGAGACTTGAGTGTGCGGGATCGTTAGACCTTATACTATCCACACGATAAGAAGAATCATCATTATATGCTTGCCCTGAACGCAGTACCTATTATCAGGTGGACTGGACGTAAAGGCTACGCCGATCTCCCAGTCCCCCTCCACTCAGACGATGTGGGACTGTCGCTGGGTTGTTTTAGTGGGTATACCGGGTCAGTCCGGGGAGTCCCACATAGCCCCCCATTCCCCCGAATGGGAGGGTATGCGTATCGCATTTTTTCCACGCAGAAACAAAAAAAAACAAAAAGTACCTATTATCAGGGTTGCCGCATCATGGCTCCATCTTCTATACTGCAACTTTGGTCTTCCTCTAATCTTATAGCCATATAAATTCAAACTCAAGACTTTGCTCCTCTTTTTCTGATATCAAGTATAACTAAAATTGCAAATCATGAAGGTCACCTTTATTTTGTAAACGCTACTATATTACTATTTTTTAAGCTTTCGAAACTGCAAACGATAATATCATAAATCATTTTTCTTTCGAAAACTTACGGTTGTAAAGAGCAAGTTTAAATTAAGATATGGCCATCAAGGGTCTTGTGAAATCCCTTCTCAATTTTTAACGGGTAGCTGGAGTTTTATCCAATGCGCATTCAACCAGTTGGACGTTGGTTGTTGTGTCCCTTGACCTTTTCGAACGTTGACTAAATTAATCCTTAATTCCTCGTCTGTGTAGATACTTTTTTCAGGTTCGATTTTCGAAGCAAAATAATTATTTATTGCCTCATTGAATTATTATAACACCTTAACAGGTACATCCACTTTTTCGAGTTCTTGGCTTGGTATTTGGATTTTTTTAAATAAAAAGTAGTGGTACTATTAAATATATTATATAGACCAATAAACGTGAATTATTATATCGATAATTTGTGAAACTATAATGTGCTCTAATTGATGATCTAATTTGAAATCTACGTAATTATGGACCATACTTGCACACTTTACAAACTTATCCGGTTGAGAAATAATTTACGTGTTATGTGCTTCGTAGTTTGAAACTTTGTATTTCTATGTTACTGTTTCTATATTACGGTGTAGAACAACCATGCATTCAATCCCTTGCACAAACCTCATGAGCGGTAGGTAGTAAAAATGTCTATTAGACGCATATTAGTCGGTACTTACTTATCTACTAATTGCGATCTTTGATCTCAGTACCCATTGCTGTAACGTGACCCTAAATGGAACAAAGTACTTATAAGACGATTTAATCGCTATTTGATATAGACATAAGGAAAAATAATGAAACAAAACAAAACCTAAAGATTTCAGATTGACTACTATAGAAGTTTGACCATCAATTAAAGTTCTTAAGATCTTTGAGTTTGAGTGAGAACGGACTTGGAATTACTCGTATGTCTTAGAAGTCTGTCCACTGAATCCCCGTGGAATTTCTTGCATGTTCTGCTCCATAGAGACCTACGCTTGGAACATGGCTGAGCTTGACAATTCAGAAGTGCCTGTAAATGGTTTAAATATTTAAAATAAATACTTGCGTTAAAATAAAAATTGATGAATGCAATGAGTCTTGTACTTATATTAAAAATTAATTGTACTATTCTTCATTTCAGGAAGCCATGCCAATTCGGCTAAAGCAAGTGCACGTCATCAACGCTCCATCCTACATCGGTAAGATCTTTGCCATCTGCAAACCGTTCCTGAAGGCAGAAGTCTCCAAACTGGTTAGTATCCATCCTACTGCCACTACCGCTATATCATAATTTGGAATTCTCATTCTTCCTGCCGGAGTCTTTAGTTTCTGGTAGCTGTAACTTAGAGGGCTTTAAGTCAAGAGTGAATAGGTGACTTCTATGCAAATATGTTCCATCGTTGACCACCACAACATCGCTTACCAGCAGATCGAATAGTGGTCCAACGAAAATTGGTAAAAAAAATCTCAAGAAATGAAAGACATCAACGGCGCAGTTGAAAAAGGCTTCAAAGCATAAGCCTTCATACACGCAGTAAAGAATTACAGTCGATGGTTTCCCTGCTGCTGTAATTTTACTTTAAGCGTGTTGGTTAACTAGTAGATTGTATTGTGTTGGATTGCCTGTGAGCGATTCGAGGAACGTCTATGAATAGTAAATATTGCCAACGTAGATACGTATTCACATGTGTGGAAATTTTGTAAGCCTAGAACATACATAATTTTTTAAAATCCATAGTTAAAGTACCTATGTGTTTCTTGGTTTAGAAAGAGATGTTCTTAGAATACCAGACAGCTTATCGGTGTTATGATACTTCATCGTTAAATTTATTTTTTCTTCTCATAGTTATTATTTTGTTTACCTATTACAGATAAAGTTCCACGAACCCAACACTGATACATTGTACAAAGACATCCCACAAGAGATCCTACCATCAGAGTTCGGTGGTAAAGCTGGCTCTATTGAGCAGATAAAGAGAGAATGGATTAAAAAGATGGAAGCTAAGAGGTAAGATACATTTGGCATGTATTTACTGTTAAAGGAGATTCATAACTCGTGCTATGAGTATTTTAAAAGTTAAGATAATTTCGCACGTAAGTTCCTGAGGTACCTCAATTTAAGAATAAGGTTTAAATAAATTTACCACTTTGACTAGGTATTCTTTTCCAACTTAAAACGTGTCAGTTATACTTCTGAGAAAGTTTTCCTGTTAACAAAACATTCTTTGTTCCTTCTCGTCATCAATCAAGACATTGGACATGGAACAGGCTTACTACCAAATTTCGATTGCTGTTCTGATCCGCCATTTTATTATTTACAGGGATTGGTTCTTAACAAATGACAAGCGGTGGGCAGTGGACGAGTCTCTGAGACCTTCAGGTAATCGCGATGACCGGGTTGATAAAGTGAAGGAACTGCCCGGCTCGTTCAGGTCACTTGCTTTAGATTGATGATATACTAGCAGTCTCTAAGTACTAGTAGCGTTATGTTGATATGCGACCTCAGTGGGATATTTGAATTTATGTATATTGAGTAGTAGTGATTAAGAGCGGATTTCACCAATGAAACTGAACGCGATCAGTACACCTAAACTGCGTTCAAGGGCTGTCAGTGTCAATATTACACAGAAAATAACGACACTGACAGCTCGTAAACCTGGTTTATATGCTGATCGCGTTCAGTTTTTTTATGAAATCCTCTCTAAGTGTAAGTATGTACTTACTTGATTATTGTTATTTTGTCCTTATTGTATTTTAAATATTTAAATTACATAGTATGTGGCTCAATGTATTTAGTGTTCGTACTTTATAGTTTTTTTTTTCTCTCAAACTAGGATGTATTAAGTAGATAATAAGTATATCGTTTAACTAATAGCTGGACGAATAAAGTGCATAGGAGCTTAATAAATCGGTAAATTCGATATTTTGTACTTCCAACTTTTGAAAATAGGAATAAAGAAAAGACTGTTCCGTTCTAAACCTGCATTATTTAATTTGAATGAAGATAAACTAAGATCTAATGGCTATCTAATGTTCTCTGGATAATTTTAGGGATGTAAAATATAACTAACAACCTAACGGTGTTGATAAATTACAAAATGATTTAGGATTTTATATTTGCCATCGAGCAGAATGCCTATGAAATGTAAACGAGTTATTTAAATTAAGCTGAAGATTGTTAAAATACCTCATATTACGGTATTTTTACCTATGTCTTTGTCTTTGTGATAATTTTTGAGTTATTAAATTTTTATATTTTAAATCAAACATAGTTTTTCATTGTTTGGCTCACTTGCCCCTCCAAAAAACTTTACTCCAACAGTATCTGACTAAATAAATGGTTTCAAAGATATTAGTAACCGTTTATGCACAAGTAGGTATGCTTGTGCTTAAGCCGCGTTTCCACCGGCAAGCTACTTGCATGCAAATTTAATTACACTGCGGGACACAATGGAGCGGTTGATCACATAATCCCTTGGTAGACCGCAATGTAATTAAACTTGCATGCAAGTTGCTTGCAGGTGGAAACGCGGCCATAGACGGGGTCCGCTAGAGCAAGTGCCCGCCAGAGTTGCGGAATTTGTTCGAAATAATCACCACGACCTTGGAACGCAAAGGGTATTAGAACACGGAACACGGATCCATGGGTTTTAGTCAGTAAGAGTCTGACACTCCCTTTTGCTCCGCCCAGTGCGGCAGGAGTCGTTTGGTGATTACCCATCCATAAGAAAGCTATGCCTGTGCATTCGCTTTGCATGCATGATTCACTTATTTTTTGGCTATTTAGGCACACATTATGTCGATACATGTCTCACATACTTCAATGGTCAAATTTCAATAACGTTTTACTGACATTTAAGAGTTTGTAGACGCTGGCAACAAAGGGAACTGAGAATCGATTTCAAGTAAAATCATAGTTCCTTAGGAGTTTTACTTTAATAATATAACTGAAAAAAAAAAAATGAACTAGCATTTCGCTCGCGATTTCGTTTGCGCTGATTTAGTATTGCAATTTTCGTAGGGACACTCACAAATAACATGGCTTTCTCTTGGTACCTAATAGAGTTTTCATCATCTATTCAGTAGATCCAGATATTACCCCCTACAAAGTCATAAATTTTACCTCTTTATAATATTAGGATCGATTATAGAAGTGTAGACAAAGGTCAAAGAAAATAAAAATACTAAATAATTACATAATTATATTTGCTAAGAATCACGCCAGTCTTACAAATACCAGCTTCTAAAATCTATAAAAAAAAACTAAAACTCATAATAACACTGAAATTAAATATATCCAGATCAACTTACTTATATTAGTCCTAGTATTAATATTAAGTACCAAAATATCACAATGTATTTAGTCTATAGCGAGAGTTCTAAAAGAACCGCTCATGGTAGTTTCCACTGCACCATTTTTTCCATTTTTAACTTTCTTGCTGACATCTGCCTTCCAAAGATCGTTGTTAAGGAAGAATTTCCTGAAATTACATAATACAAAAATGATACGTTAACCTTTATTATTTTAAAAGCACATCTTTACGAAACTGAAACTAAAATGACCAAAGCTGTGACAAAATTGATGCCAAGCGAAAACCGTAGGACGGAAAATCATTGCATATCGTCCAGGTTAGACTTAGTCTTAATAATTACTATACAATAAAAAAAAGTCTGAGGGGCTGATTGCTTGCATCATACAGTAAGGGCGGATTTCATCAATGAAAATGAAGTGTCATTATTTTCTGTGGAATATTGACGATGACAGCTCTTGAACGCAGAGGCATATACTGAGGGGCTAGCACGAATGTTTTAACGTATAGTAACGTTAACGTAACCGAATTTTGAATGTGAAAAACTACAACCCCATTGTATTTTGGTTTAATTTTATGGGACATCCACAATTTAAATAAATTAAAAATATGAATATGGTATAATCTAATAAATATAATGTGCGAAATGAGTATTATCTATGGTAAAATTTTACGTAACGTTACTATACGTCAATAATATTCGTGCTAGGTCCTCTGATTGCGTTTAGATTCATTGGTGAAATCCGCTCTAAATATGCATGGCCAAATTATTTAGGCCCAGCTTAAGGCTGCCTGTCCATTGACGCGGAATGAGGGAGCGGAGCGGGAAACCGGAGAAATTTTAACCAATGGAATTGCATAAAATCTTCGCACCACGTGAGTTACTGAGATTTAATACAATTCCATTGGTTAAAATTTCTCCTTTTCTCCGCTCCGCTGCCTCGCTCCGCTGTAACGGATATGCACCCTTAAGCTTAGGACGTAAAATCCTCGGCAATTCTCAATTTCGTGCTGGGCCTTAGCTAGCTCTTAGGCTGCTTTTCCATCTGCAAGTAACTCTCATGCATTTTGCATGAGAGATACCTGAGTAGCCCGCAATGATATTTCGTCATTGCGGGCTACTCAGGTATCATTTGATCAACCGCTCGATGTAGGTAATTAAACTTGCGTGCAAGTTGCTTCCAAGGGAAAACGTTGCCTTAAATGCTGATAGCGGGGCTGACAGCCCGATGCTTCCGGTAATTGTGCCACTCTATGCAATCATCATCATTATACACCACCACCACCACCACCACCACCACCACCACTGCTGTACATAGTAGGCTTCTCCAAGTGCACGCCATTCAATCTCGATTTCCAACAACTCTCATCCAGCTGCTACAGCCACCCTACGAAGGTCGTCACTCCACCTAGCCTAAGCATGTCCTACCTTATGTTTGCCAAATCGTGGTCTCCACTCAAGAAATCGTCTATCCCAAAGGTCATCTTACTGGACTAAAGACTGGCAAGTACTGGTCTTTATGTAGTAACTGAGTACAATATTGTATGCGAGTTTCTCGTTAATTCTATAAGTTTCCCAAATCAAGAGTTCATTTACCTGTTCTGGTTGATGTCTTTGATCCAGCCTAAGCTTTGTTCCACCATGCTCTCAGCATCACCGCCGTATTCCGAAGGCAGGTACTTCTTGTTTATGTACTTATGTAACGACTTATGATCGGTGTGGAAATGAATCTGAAATAGATTGAGAAAATGTTGAAGAAACTAATAAAGAATTCGCTTGATCAGTATGAATGAGGAAGAGGATGAATTTTTTATCTTCAACGTTTATAGCTATTATAAACGTTGAAGATAAAAAATACCGGCCAAGTACGAGTCGGACTCGCATATGAAGGGTGCCGTACCATGAATCTTAATTTTTATTATTTGTTGAAATTTTCACAGATTACCTATACCTATTACGGTTCTTGAGATACAGCCCGCTGGCAGATATCTACGGCATACGGACGGACAGCGGAGGCTTAGTGATAGGGTTCCGTTGGTTACCCTTTCGGTACGGGACTCTAAAAACGACTGCTGATGTGGCGGCTGATATAGTTTGAAAGAATAAATATGCACTGTACAGTTGCACCGACCAAACTAATTAGAATAGTAGGACATTGATAAATGAACTAGATCGACTTTTACTTGGTGGTTTACTGGAAACAACGAAAGCTTACAATAATTTAGTTTGCGTTAGTTCTTATGTCGAAATAATCTGGGCATATTAATTCCTAACCAGGCCTTTGTTTGAATGTCGGTACGACGGTATCTCGTCTCCAGTCTTATCAAGAAGCGTCGCCTTTTCCAGTAACTGGTAAGTTAGGCAGTCACTTTAGATTTATAAAAATAAGAAAAAAAGATTAAAGACAGTTATATCGTTTCTACGGGACTCGTCGATCTTCACTGTTGGTTCTGACTTTCAGGACTGGCAGTGGTTGGGCATGTGTGTTGGGCTTGTCCCAATAAAAAAATCACATGAACTAAATTACTGTTATTCAGTGAAATCTAGTTAGTCAGGGACATAAAAGGAAACGGCTAGGCTGGAGAATTCATAGGGACTTTAACGGATGAGTCCAAAAACGAAGAATATAATATAACAATAGACCAGTGTGCCAATAGGGAATATGCATGCGATTTTTTTATTTGCAAAATAAAATACTTATTAGCTCTAGTAAACAGTCATGAAATTATTTTTTAAATACCTTCATCATTTATTAAATTATAAAGCTTCAAACACTACAGTTAGAAAGAGAAGTCCGATACGTAATATCAAATACACGACACACAATAATCAAATTACACGACTATACAGCTGCCATAGAAAACAGCGTTTTCGCGAGAGGGACAGATATATTTGTTTAAAATAATTGTATCTCGTTCGTTTTTCGAGCAATTTAGATTCTAATTTCACAGTTAGTATTATATTTTCCAATACTTTTAGATAAACTGTTCAGATCATAAATACTTTTTTTGTGCATATTCCCTATTGTACTAATTTTCACATTCGCATCTCAATCACAAACTGTCAAAAATGTATGAAACTGAAGGTGTTTTGACAGTTCGCGATTGACATGCGAATGAGAAAGTTGTTTAATTTGTAGAATTGGCCCTCAGGTACCAAAAACTTACTATGTCTCTAGTCTGCTGTGGCAGAGCCCCCTTGATCAAGCCGTACATGTACTCGTAGAAAGACGGGCAGTTGATCACGTGGACTTGAGACAAACGAACTGGCATGGCTTCCTGGAAATCAAATTAAATATCACATCAGTCATCTATTTATTTAAATAGCTTTTGCACGCGAAATCAAGCACCGAGAGCAAAGACATGCGACCTAGACAACGACTGAGTTCCGACTGCTTGTGCGGGAAGGATCGACTACCTAAGTTACAAATGTGTCCCTTTTTGAATGGACAGGTTAAATTGTTTGGCTTTAATAGGTTTTTACTTAACTTCGTAAATTCGACTTTTGTCCGGATTTTAGATGGAAATACTCCTATGCGTATAGGTATCCCCTTTTTTCCCTCTTTGTGCTCCCCAACACTCCCCAAGGAACCTACATGCTAAATTTCAGCTTTCTGTAACCAGTAGATTGACAGACAACACACAGCTGAGACTGTGCGTTGTCTGTCAATCAGTAACGGAAGAACTTTATATAAATTGATTAGCCCGTTATGGCCTAGTATTACAATTTAAAAACCAAACGATTGTCCCGCATTGTTAGAGGATAGACGTGAAGGAAATAGAGAAAGGATGGCCGTCACAGTACTAGGAGTCCTAGTGCTGGGACGGCCTTCCACTCTCTTTTAATAATTTCAATAATTTTAATTAGAAAAAATTTAATAATTTGAAAATTAGTTATTCGCAATGTAGTACACATACAGGATTCTTTAGTTTTAGGTCATGAACATGAGTGTACGCATATACCTTATCAGACTTTAGTGTACCCACTTCTGGGACACAAGAGTCCTCTCTGAGATCCTCTAAGAATGAGTTGGAGATCAGTGGTGGATGTCCAATGTCTTTAAATGTATGCGTTCTCTTTTCGCGGTCTATTTTCTTCCGTTTGTTAAGGCGAATCTTATAGAATGAAGGTGGTTGACAAATCAGCTAACCATAATGCCTTGCGGTTGCGGTATTTTTCTTTTGTCTTCGGTTTGTCGCGTTTATGAATAGCAGTGCATGAGGTTCACAATAAACGAATACGTAGAAGTACGATATACAACTGTGAAGGCCCCGTCAGAAGTACCTGATGTCTTAAAGCTAGTCATAGTCAATATTACCTAACTATATTGATCTCATGTCATAAATACATTTAACATTCAAGGGGACAACACCCGGTTCAAATCCAGTAAGAGTATAGCTACTACTCGTATATTTTCAAAATTCAGATAAACTTACCAATAAGAAGATAGCAAATCTCTGGAAGTACAATATATTTGACCTTGCGACCATCATGAGGGTGTAAACCCCAATATCCAGAATGACGATATGGTTCTCAGGAAGCGTTTCCCTGTCCAGACTGAGCCATTGATCAGCTTGCAGCATGAACGATTTGAGGACATCGTAGAAATCAAACTTGTCTGGGTCGTTGAGTCGGTGGATCAGGAGTTCGTCACAACCGGCTATGTATGTGGCCACATTTCTGAAATTATCCAGCGAAATAGTAAGCGTTTGAGTGTCTGATTCTCGTTTTCACATTTTAAACACGAAAGCGATTGCCTAAATATGATTGCACTGTTGTTCAGGGTGTTCCAGAAGTGCGCGGTATTTGGTGGTAATATTATATTACATTAGAGAAAAAATGGCTGAATTATTATTATTATTTACTAGCTGACCTGCGCAACTTCGTTTGCGTCACATTTTCCATTAATGCTCCGCTCCTATTTGTCTTAGCGTGATGATATATAGCCTATAACCTTCCTCGATAAATGGGCTACGTAACACTGAAATAATTTTTCAAATCGGACCCGTAGTTCCTGAGATTACCCCCTACATACAAACTTACAAACATACAAAGTTACAAACAAATGTTACCTCTTTATAATATTAGTATAGATTACGGACATACATACAGCTACCATTACAGAAACCCAAACCCAATGCGATAGTGTAGAAAAACAGAGAAAATATAATTGCAATAACAATAAATTTCAGTTACCAATAAAAACATAGTACAATTAAATTCAATTAGCAATAAGTTTAATTATAAGCATAATACGTGTCTTACTATCAAACAGTCATCAGACTATAACTACTAAATCAGTTGCAAGAGGCGAACCATACGTACTAACTTAATTAACAAGACAAAGTTAAATAAAAGTATGTAAAAATAATAACTCACGTGATATCAAATGCAGTTTTCAATTTAGGTGACTGTGGGTCCCTGTTGGTGAATATCTCGCTCATGTTAGCTCGGCTGGTGCAGAAGTCTTCGATGCAGCGCTTGGTGCGTTCCAAACTGCAGTGGCAGCTGAACAGGAACTTCTTTATTAGGATGTCCTCTGAAGCAATTGTAATTACATTTTATTATTATATCAGATATAGCTACAAGAAAACTTTGAGGTAAAGAAAAGCTTGGCCAGGCCGGCTTGTGGAGACTCCTTAGTGCTTCGGAATTTACCTTCGTTAAGCCGTTGGTCCCGGCTGTCATTTGTAGGTCTTTGACAGTCGTTACGAATAGTCAAAAGGTACAAAATCTGACTATTGTGGCGATAAGTCTCCTCTTTGCGGAGTGGTTAGAGCCGTTAGAGGCACGAGACGGCGACCTCACTTTCCGCCTGACGTAGGTGCTCGGAATGGGTTGTTTCGGGAGCTACCTATTCGGCGGGAGGACACTCCCGGATGTCATCATGAGGACACATCGTGGAATTCAACCCTGCTAGGAAGGAGCACCGCCTGGTCAAGCAGTAATGCTATACAGCGACGGAGATATCCTCACACCCCAGCCAGCGCAACAGCCTTCTGTTGCGCTGGCTGGGGTGTGAGGATATCTCCAGGAACTACCGGGGCGTCTCCTTAGACGCCCCGGTAGTTCTGCGACTGCCACCGTAGTCGCGGGCCTGTGGACGGCGAGCGTTGGGTGGCTCGCCGTCCGATAAAACCCTGGGTCGGCGACACTTTGTGTTTTACGAGCGCGTCAAAAAGATGTCAGCAAAAAAGACCGGGCCCGCTAGGACAAGTGCCTGCTAAGGTTGCGGAATTTGTTCGAAAGAGTCACCGCGGCCCTGGCACATAAAGAGCAGTAGGAGGAACATGGATGGTTTTAAGTCAGTATGACGCTGACACACACTTCCGCTCCACCTAGAACAGGAGTCATTTGATGATTTCCATAATTAAAAAAGGTGAATTTTCCGAAGTCTTGCAAACTAATGTTGGTCGATTTCCCGTCGGCCAAAACGTATCAAAAACAATCACCTGTAGCATTTTCATATATAATACTTATGGGTACTGAATTCTATGAATAATCCACCCATCAACACATGTTTTTAATCCAACTCGTGATTTTTATTTCCTTGGTCTTGCAAAAAATAAACAAAGTGAAAACCAGATCTTAAAGTTCATTCGGAGTTAATCACCGGATTATTTCTTTACAGAAGGTAAGTATCCTTATGATGACGTAAACTTATATTTTTAACTAGGTATATTGGGTTCAAGTTGTTAATGTGTAAATGTCACCCGGACTTACTGAAATAAACGCGGAAATATAAAATTGGTTTTTATATTATTTTGTAAAAAGGTGTTTCGTTAAAACTTCTTCTGTGACCAAAGTAATTTGGTAGTCAACAAGGAACCTTTATAGATTCGCCATGTCCGTCTGTCCGAAGTTTAGCTCAGAGATGCTTAGCATAAGAAAACTGGAATTTGGAGAGGGTATAAATAGATATACATATTAATCACGTCAACAAAGTGGTAAAATTAAATACAGAAAAAAATAGGGTATTTTTAACTTTTCAAGCTTTAATTTGTAGGTACTATAAATAGTAGGTAAATCTTCATTATTTTAATCATATAAAACTTAAAAATTTTACCTATAAGTACCCAATTATGTTTCCATTGTACATATATGTAATTACCATATTAAATACGTATATTAAGTTACAAAACCGTGAATTGAGATCGCAAGAAATAATAACCCTGAGAAAATAGCTCACATTTATTCTCTGAAATCGCTATTTGTATAGTATGTAAATATACATGAAATTTAAACTCACCTAATATTCATGATAATTATACCTCTCTTTTTGTATTTAAATGCGTATACCATGTACATAATCGGTTCACCCTTTTTGGCTGGGGTACAAAATAAAAATACTTTACTTTGAACCCTTTCTCCTGAATTGTGATTGTGACTGAAGTGTTTCAAATACACGATGCAATTTAAATAATTAAGCATTACGTGTTGGGTATAGATAGCTGATGAAGATTGACTATAAAACTATTATAAATGAAAAACTTTTATTTGGTTGTTGATTAACGTTGGCTACAGGAGCTGGGGCCCGAGTCTGCTATTTTTATAAATTTGTCATTCCGACACGATGTCATTGTCATGCCATTGTCATTTTGCTAAAAGTTCGTAATCTGCTAAATTCATAATGGCACGGTCACTGGCATGTCAGTGGCCGGTCACTGTTTGAAATCAGTGATCGACCATTCTGACACTATTGTAATAGCAGACTCGGGCCCCTGATAGGTGATGTCAAAAAGATATAAAGCCGATAAAAGGTACCGCCGATGTTGACGATAAGTCAGCGAGGCTATTCAAGGCCAGTGGCTCTAAAAAGGCCACTTTAGCAGAATCAGAAAGCACATCCCGCTACCCGTCACTGTCAAATTGACCCAATCAACCTTGAACCTAATGCGTTAGCGATGAAGATGAAAATGAAATTTGACAGATTGTTGTATGATTAATGTTATAATTTTGCCTTTTTAGACCCACAGAGGCTCTAAACAAATGGCAGAAGCGTGGCGAAGGCGATTGTCAAAACGTCAAAAACTGGCTAAGTGAGAGTCGGAACCGGTTCCGTACAAACCTGTGGGGATTATATTATAAGCAAAAGATGCGGTTTAGGATTTATGACGTATTAAAAAAAAACTACTTTACCACTTTGGAAGTGTCTCTCGCGCAAACTATTCAGTTTAGAAAAAAAATACATAAAAACCTCAATATAATTTTTGAAAACCTATCCATAGATACCCCACATATACCGAGTTTGATGAAAAAACAATTTTTGAGTTTCAGTTCTAAGTATGGGGACCCCGAAAATTGTTTTTTTTTTCTATTTTTGTGTGATAATCTTAATGCGGTTCACAGAACACATCTAGTTACCAAGTTTCAACAGCATAGTTCTTATAGTTCCGGAGAAAAGTGGCTGTGACATACGGACGGACAGACAGACATGACAAATCTATAAGGGTTCAGTTTTTTGCCATTTGGCTACGGAACCCTAAAAATGTATGGGATTGACAAACGCTGCCGAAATATCATGTGATCAATCCCTTATATTTTGGCATTTCGACAGTCCCATCGCTAAAAGAACAGCACTTTGTCTTGAGCCTTAGGCCAGGATCGACATTCGACACACAGTGGGCGCCTGAACTGAGGATGGGTGTCGTAACCGAGGCCTGCTAAAGAAACACTGACGTCACGATTTGGGCTCGTTCTAGATGGATGGTCGGAAAAGACAAAATATAAAGAACTTTGAAAAACTACGCGGGAGCCCCTTGCCCAGCAGACGAAATAAATGAAAAAGAACATAAAAAAATAACTTCTTAGTAAAGCACAACAATACACATTAAGACCCTTTACGTGGAAATTATAATATTTTTTCCTACTCCTCCGCTGTACTTTTCTGATTAATTTCGTTGCGGGATCCAAAACATTTGAATCGTTTCTCCGGGACTCGTCGGGCTTCATTAGCTCGGCGTTTTTCTGGTGGTCGCCACTGTTGATTCTGGCTTTCAGGAGTGGCACTGGCTGGGAATGTGTGGCGGGCTTGACCCCAAAAAAAAAGATAGACCCACCTAAGTGATTGCAGCGGAATGTTTGAACTGTTGACTAATTAATTACTATTCTAATCACAGACTAGCCCTCAAACTAATGTTGTGATTGTCATAAATTAATGCAACAGCACGAGAATACATGATACTGCTAATACTCAATCAAGTTGGCAAGCAGTACTCATAATTTACGGTAAGTACCTGTATTACCCACTTACAGCCTCGTGTGCGTTTACGCTAACGCAACCGAGAACGCAAAACTCACACTTATGCGGGCCGTACATGTTCCAATTTCATCAAACAGAAAGGTCAAACTATTTGATCAAATTGACTTGAATGTCTGTGGGAAAACTTGATCAAATACTTAGTGATTACTTGGAGCCCTTCCTGATTATTACCTACCTAAGTTTGATTGTCAACCACTACCAGTACCTACCAATAATGAAAAAAGTTTGAAATTTGAGTTAATTTTTTTTTTATTTTTTTTTTTTTATTCAAAACGGGGAAACTCTTGACCCAAATCTCACCTGATGGAAAGTGATGATTAGGCCGAAGATGGAAGCGAGTTTCACCCGGAATCCTCTTCAATTGTAACAAACAAACAAACTTAAAATCAAATCTTTCCTCTTTATAATATTAGTTTAGATAAGACTTTGGTAAAAAAAAATTGTTCATTTACCAATACTCTAAGTTCTTTACTTTTTAAACAGCTGACGCAATAGTTCAAACTTACTTTCATCTTAATTACGTTGAAGTAACTCACATTGTTTTAAGTAAGAGGCACGCGATACTGCAATTTCTACACGTACACACATGATTGTGTCTGTGAAACTACTCAGATTGCTTAAAAAAAGTATTTAGGCGAAAGTAAATGGGCTACAACATATTGTAAGCGTGGTGGAAAAAGAAATCAAGTGCAATTCGACCTTGTTCGTGCAAGTGCATGTAATTTAGTAAAAACTTGTACTTGTAGTTATACACACGCTATGAATTGCAATAAAATCTTATTCGATATTTATTTTTAATCTATATTTACGGTAACGCAAGGCTGCATTTGAATTGCGGAATTCGTTCGAAAAAGTCACCGCGGCCCTGGAACGCAAAGGGTTTTAGGAGGAACCAGTGGGAGGAACACGGATGGGTTTTAGTCAGTAGGAGTCTGACACTCCTGCTTTACCCAGAGCAGGGGAGTCATTTGATGATTTCCCATCCCTAGAAAAAATACAAAAACAATGCAGCCTTGTTTCTTTAAGCACCTCAATCTATCATGCCTCTTTCCAACCATGTTGGGATCGGGGATCTAAAGGGATGCAGCTGAGTACCAGTATTTCACCCAAAGGAACCCATCTGGCCTCCACAACCCAGTAACTGGGAAAAGTCATTCCCCTTGGCAAGACCAGTGTCACATGTTATGGTTAGATAGATCTGCAAATTTCTGACAAGGGATCAACGTGTACTTTCCGAAGCAGAGAGGATGAATAGTCACAGTCAGTGATGAGTAGTTTTTAGGGCAAGCCAAGCCTATGGGCTTGTATGAAGTTGCCTTCACTGCTAAGTCCCTGATTTTTTATCATAAAAATATTTAAAATAATTCTTATATAAAATTAAATGGGGGTATAGTACCAAGCATACCTATCAATCATCACATCAAATAAATAAACATACTCTCAAGGAACATGCAACGTTTAGATACAATGATATTTTATTTTATTTAAGTACGTGTAACTGATGCAGTCAAGACCTAAGGGCCTTCTACCCGTGGCACGATATAGGTAGGTACGTTGGTTAATGTTCTGCTTCCGTACAAGAAACGTTTATTTTTAGGTTTATGGTACGGAACCACTTCACTGTATCTGCACAATCCCACAACGAAATCTATACTAATATTATAAAGCAGAAGAGTTTGTTTGGTTGAACGCGCTAATCTAATGGAACTACTGGTCCGATTTGAAAATTCTTTTAGTGTTACATAGCCCATTTATCGAAGAAGGCTATAGGCTATATATCACCACGCTAAGACCAATAGGAGCGGAGCAGTAATAAAAAATGTTACGCAGACGACGTTGCACGGGTCAGCTTCAAAATATTTGAATCGTATTTCCAGTTTTCCAGGCCACTGTTGATATTGGCTCTCTCTCTCTCTTATGCTTGGGAATAATGAGGATAAAACTTGTCCAAAAAAGAACAAAAGGTAGATGCAAATAGGTACCTTAACCAATGGACGGTAAGGCCCTATTCGCACTGCGATGTTTATTCGCGCGGAAATAAATCCGTACCGCATCATCGCGTACATTTGCATCAAATCACAGATTTAATCCGCGCTGATTATTACCGCCAGTGCGAATACTCTTATGCGATTCAATGTGTTACAGAATTGCGGAAAAAACCGCGCGATGAACCGCAATATCGCAACGCGGATAGGGCCTTATCAACCACGAAAAGAGGTAGAAAAATATGTTATATTTAATTATGTTTATATAATATCTTTGTTAAATGCTTTACTTTGAAGACTTGGCTATACACTGTAGGTACTTCTTTCCGCTTTAAAATGTATTACCAATAGAGATCCCTGCGATGATAAAATGGACCTTTTTCGGTGCTCTGTATTCTGCAGGCCCGCTAATAACGAAGATGCGCCACAACGAAGAAGAGAAAGTGGAATATAGTGAGGTTATAATACATAGTTAAGTAAATATTGGGTATTTCGATGTTAGATAACATAGTACCATGACTATGTAATATACTTGACAACCGGTAACGTGTTTGACGTGTGAATTAGTATTGTAGCTTAGGTTACGGTCCAAGAATAACAAATTGGTAGGTACATAAGTATTTAGTATTCAACTGGTATGTTTTTTTTTTCATATTAGATAGTTATTGGTATTGGTCGATAGCTTTACTCGTTTTTCTGTTTGAGCTCAAAGGTCAATGGGAGAATCGAGCAATGATTAGGGTTCGACCTCATGGCAGTTCGAACGGCAATCGCTGAGAATAGTAATGTAGAATGAATAATTTTACCTGGTCTACTCCTAGCCTGGCTATTTCTGCTAATTTAATGAAACAATGGTAATTTGCTATGATAACATTGCCGACTGCTTCTGCATGGCTACTTACTTTTAATTTTACTAAAATTCGAAACATTATATCTATTTAAATTAACCCATAAAAAATATTAACTTCTATCTATGAAATTAACCATTTACCATTTGCTTTTAAATTGTACAGAACTCGGTCATACAGAAAGATAGAAATAATTAGGTACAAATTCCAATGCATCAATCTCTTTGGAGGAGATTGCCATAACACTCTTTCATTGTACCATGTTCAATATTGCTGAAATCTCGATTGATCTAAAAATGTCACTTAAGCTGAATGATATTAAAATCATAATACCACACAATAATCTGTCAAATTTTATCTTTATCGCTACCGCATTAGGTTTAAGGTTGCTTGGAAAAATATTACAGTGACGGCGCGGTAGCGTGATGTGCTCTCTGATTCTGCAAAAATGCCCTTTATAAACCCATAGAAAAGAAGAATACCTAGTCATGTACAGTCCAAGCGACATTAATTTGCTATTGCCAAATTAAACAAAAAAACCATTGACACGACCCAATAACCCATAATCACCAATTGACCATCGTTTAGCGATTTTTTTTTTTGGATAAATGTACGACGTCGCTTCGCTTTGCTAATATTGACAGGTATGACCGTCATTGGGGTCAAATACTTGCTAAGTTTTTGTTGAACTACTAAGTGGTACTGACACTTACCGAAGTTTTTGGGCAGAGTCGGTTCCTTGGCCAGCCAGTCTTTGATAGCAGCCACATCTTTCTCGTTTACTTGTGCCATCTGAAAATAAATCATTCGAATTGCAATTAATTATGCTTGTCCATATCTATTAGTGTGGCCCAATTCAGAGCCACTATTGGTCAGTTAATATCAAGTAGTTAGTCGCAGTTTGTGTGTATGTGACAGTTTTGGAGGACTGACTTCTTGTAGAGGCAGATCTTTGACGCTCATAAAGTGCTAGCGCTCAGCCTTATTTGAATAAGTGACTTTAGATTTAATTTGATAGGAAGATCACCCTTTGCAGGGATCAGAGGGCCTAGCATGAACGTTTTTGACTTATAGTAACGTAACGTAAAAATCTGTTAAACGATAATACCGTTTGAATATTTTGCGATGACTTTCCTGTGCAGCTGTAGTATATTGTGTATACTTAAATAAATAAATAAAGCAGATAAAGGATACTGAAATTTTCTAATGAAGTAACGATAACATACTGGACTGAATGTAAAACGGTATTATTTATTGCTGGATGGACATGAATAAATTAATTTCTAATGTAATATTTTGTAATGTTTTATAAACATCTTGATACATTTCATACTTTGTTTATTATTAGGTATCTTCAATATCTAAAGCAAATGTAGATAAAGAGGCAATTATTTTAATCACTAAACATAATAGGCGTGTAAAAAAATTGCCAACCTAATTAAACAAAAAGTGCCACTAACAAAAATTATCTATAAATAAGCAGTTTAGGAGGCAGTTTAATTGTGCCATTGCCTTATTATTTCAAAAAACATACCTACCTACCTTCTTGCTAATGGCATATTGTTTTGCAAAAGGAAGGTAATAGGGACACATTATAATAAAACAGCTGGAGTAAATCGCTGATGTGTTAAAAAATGTCTTGAGGTAGGTCCAAGTTACCCAAGTTGGCTGAATAAAAGATTCATTAGCAGCCCATTTATAAAAGGTACTTATTTGTTTTTACCTTTAGATTGGTATAAAAACTGTTTAGCAGAATCTTTATTCAAATTTTCTATCTACACAGAATTTTAATGTATTTAAGCCTGCAGGTTATACCTATAAATACTTTGGTTTTTATATTAACACACCTACCTACTTTCGTGTTTACTGACTTATTCATATAACGAATTTTAACCTTATGATTAGTTTCAATAGGTACCTACTGCTTGGTACTTATTGTAAATTAAAATTCACCATAAAAAATCTCATGATAAAGCGTCAATCAAATGCAATTAGTATGCATTACAATAAAAATTCGCCTCGAGAATTGCGTTTTTACCAACTTGTGCGCACATTTTGTATTATTTATTTTTTAGGGTTCCTTACCCTAAAGGTAACCAACGGAACTCTTTTACTAAGCCTCCGCTATCCGTCCATTCGTGCGTCCCTCTGTCTGTCAGCAGTCTGTATCTCAAGAACGGTAATAGTAGATTAGAATTTTCAGTGTGCATGTCTATTGCCGCGATAACAACAAAAATAAAAATTAAAGGAGGCTTTAGGAGCCTCCTTTAATTTTTTTTTTGTTGTTACCTACAAGAAACGTGTTTTTTTTTCGAATCAAGGAATAATGAACCCTTCGTGCTAGAGCCCGACTCGCAGTTGACCAGTTTTTATGGTATGCGCAATGGTTAGCGCAAACAAACTCTTTTTCTTTCGTTTTTTTACATACTCAACTTGCTAAGCCTGAATTCAAGTAACAGGAGTGCCATTCTGTAGGAGTCTCAACGTGTAAGTTTGGGTGAAGTGAACATGAATGAAGCTGTCAATCCATACAAACAAGATGGAATGACAGTTTACTTCACACTCACTCTACTTAAGTTGACACGGTGAGATGTTGACAGAATAGACCGGCAGATCTCTTACAACTGCCAGTAGACCAGGGTTCGTTGAACGCTCTCGAATGATCGAGAGCGTTCAACGAAAAGAACGAGTTTGAAAAAACGAACGAGTTTGAACGAAGAACGAGTTGGGAAAAGGCTCGGCAGATGATGACATCTGCCGAGCCTTTTCCCAACTACATTGGGGTCGGCTTCCAGTCAAACCGGATTCAGCTGAATACCAGTAATTTACGTGGAGCGGCTGCCTACCAGACCTTCACAACCCATTAACTGGGTAACGCGGTACTTCTTGGTAAGACTGGAGTCACGGAGCGATTTTCACCCGCGACCGCCGCGGTTGCGGGCCCGCAGCTTCTGTAGAACCGCGGGCGTAAATCGCGTCGTGAGTTGTGCTTTAATTTTGAACATATATATCTGCATTCTACAGAAGCTGCGGGCCCGCAACCGCGGCGGTCGCGGGTGAAAATCGTCCGTGAGTTCTTAGCCTTACTGGCTACTGACAATCCGTAACGACTGCCAAAGATCTACAAATGACAGCCGGGACCAACGGCTTAACGTGCTTTCCGAGGCACGGAGGAAACTCGATATGTTAAGATGGTCACCCATCCACAGACCATTCTTGGCAAGCGTTGCTTAACCTTGAAGATCGATCCGTGCGGCTGTTGTTATTTAGTCACGAGCTCCTCGGTCAATAAACCAATTAAGAAAATTCGGGTAAAACATTCTCGAAAAAATATTCTACAGAAGTTGTTTCTTTTTTTTTGTGATTAAAGCGCCGTCCACACACGTCCGGGTTCCCGTCCCTGACGGGAGAGAACGGGACGGAGAGAAATCGGTTACATACGATGTGTACGAACTTGCTTTAACTCCGTTCCGTTCTCTGTCCCGTCAGGGATGGGAACCCGGATGTGTGTGGACGGCGAAGGAGATCGGGAAGTAGGTACGTTAGGTCGTTGGTTCCGGCTGTCATTGGTAGATTTTTGGCAGTCGTTACGGATTGTTAGTAGTCAGGAAATCAGACTATAGACTACGTTACTGGGTTTTGGAGGTCAGAGAGACAGTCGCTCCACTTAAAATACTGGTATTCAGCTGAATTCGGTTTAACTGGAAGCCGATTAGCCGACCCAATAAAGTTGGGAATAGATTAGGCTAGTAGATAAATGGCGTATCATAAACATTTAAATATGTAGATCCTTATGGAACCTTCTTTAAAGCACCTAATAATAATTGTTAATTATAGTCGTTGCGAGATCTGAGCGTGTTGATGACAAATAGAGTGATTAAATTTTATCGCAGCTGGTCTGTCGACATCTCACCATGTCCACTTGTTAGTATGGTTTTACAGCTCACTTATCGTTCACTTCGCCTAAGTTTTCACTTCGATATGTTTACAGAATCGCACTGCAGTTACCTACTCAGCAATGGTAACACCATTCGCTGACGCAGTATTATGTCGTATTTAACACTTGTGATAATGATCTATGGACGGCAGTTAACTACACTACATACGTAAGTTCATACCTAGATTGAAACCACTAATACCCGGTTTCTGAAATACTTATTTATCGGTCGTATATCTGTCCGTTAACCACTAACCAACAAATGGCGTTTTAAAAAATAGCGTTTAAAGAATTTGAATTACATATTATAAAATAAACTAATTAAGTGAGATCTTAGTTATTTATACCACTGTAAAACATGTTCTTAAAAAGTCCGCATACGAGGAATCTGTTGACAACTCACCGTGATCACTTAGGTGGAGTGAACGATAAGTGAGCTGTCATGCCATCTTGTTTGTATGGTTTGACAGCTCACTTGTCGTTCACTTCGCCTAAGTGTTCACTTCGACATGTTTACAGAATCGCAGTGCAGGACTCTTCAAGAGATCACGGGGTTTATTTTTAGGGTTCCACACATCCGAGCGAAAAATCTAAACCCTTATAGGATCACTGGTTTCTCGGTCATCATCATCTTCCTGCCCTTACCATGTTACATGAGGTCGGCGCAACACGGTTTTTTCCTCCACTCTGCCCTATCAGCCGTCAAACTATCACTAACTCCCTTTTCTTTCATATTGCTCTCTTTTCTTTCCCAGGTTGCCTGGAAAAGATCGCGAAATACGATAAGGCCGCCCTTTGTATGTGTTTTAGTTTTAATTAAGTTTCCTTTTGTATTTAATTTTTGGTGTACAATAAAGTACCTATATGTATAATAAATAAAAATAATAAATAAATAAATCGCTCCTCATACAATCCATCCATCTTTTCTTAAACCTTTTTCTTTTGCTTTGCTTGATATTATTGTTTTTGGGAAAATACCTAATTGCTATCAAATTATGCCGGTGCTACATTTCAAATTCAAGGGCTTACTGTGAGGGCCTCGTCTTTATTTTCTTCCAAATTTATAGGTTCAAAATATAATTATGAAAATTGACCTCCCTTTTTCTCTGAAATTATTTTTTTACTTATTCATATATAGGTACCTATACAATCGATTTCAATAGATTGAAAACCTATTGAAAATCGATTAAGTATAAGAAATCTGTAGTTTCAAAATAATAAAATATGATACGTACGGACCCTTTGCGTGTTAGTCCGTCCTCGCACTTGGCCTATTATGATAATATAAATATTCACAGTTAAGTTAAAACATATGAAATTACATATCAGTATCTTACTTACATAAGTTCCAAATTAAAATCTATACTAATATCATAAAGAGGTAAAGTTTTTGAGGTTGTAGAGGTTAATCTCTGGGTCTACTGACCCGATTTAGATAATTCTTTTACCAATACAAAGCTACGTTATTTGTGAGTGTATATAAATTAGCCCAAAAATACCGCCTAACGAAGACGGCACGGGTCAACTAGTTACGTATTAAAAACTACATTATGCATACCGCGTGTATCTGGCATCGACGCACAAACGATTTCCATGGGTCCAGGGCATGATTCTGGACACCCTAGACTTAGAATTTTTCGTCGGCTTTTTTCAAAAAAAAATATTTTTTTCAAGAGTTTTTTTACTTAAGACTGCTCATAATCGTTATTCTGACCTAACCCAATGAGATTTTTAATAAAAAAATAATTAGTTAACTACTTTCACTAAAAAGAGCAATCTGAATAAGACCACAGATACAAAAAGGTATCAGCTCAGCGGAGCTGATACCTTTTTGTGGTACTCTTGAAAAAAATGAAAAAATGAGAAAAGAACCGACGAAAAATTTCAACTCTGGGGTGTCTAGAATATGCCCTGGACCCATGGGAATCGTTTGTGCGTCCATGTCAGATACACGCGGTATAAACGTGTGATAAAAATATAACCCACTGCAGAATATCAAAAAAGTAGAAATGATTTTTTATCATCTATCATACTACCCCCATTGCCAGTCTATTTACAAATTATGTAAAATCTGAACCATAAACATAAAACATCAAAATACCCTAAATAAATAAATAAACTATCTAATATAATCGTATGATAAAAGTATAAGTCACTTAAGAATATAAAAAAGTATTAACGACTTTCGCCAGATTATCTATTTAGACGACACGGTTGGCGCAGTCGTTGAGCGATTGACTGCTGCGCAGCATGTCGCGGGTTCGATTCCCGCACGGAACAAATATTTGTACGGCCTACATGTATTTGTTTCGAGTCTGGGTGTTTTCTATCTATAATATGTATGTATTTACAAAAAAAAAATGTATATAAGTAGTTTATCAGCCATCTCGTTACCATAACACAAGCATTAAGTTGCTTAGCTTGGGACTATATGGCGTTGTGTGAAATGTCCAAGGATATTATATATTATTATCTATTCAAAACTTTTTGTTTTAATCATCTGCGTTCTACCGCGCGCCAATCTGTTTATTTAGGCACAAAATATTCTCGAAACTGATCTAAAATATCAAAATAAATAACAGCTTACCTTGAATATATTGCAAGCAAGAATACGAAAATCGTAAATATAATTTTCGCTGAAGCACTTCCCACAACTAAAACACCTTCACTCAATGGTGTCTCAACCGTAACTAAATAAATAATAATAAAAACTTAACCGCTCGATTCGATTTTTAAGATTTGTAAGGTCGAACGAACACTAGACGACTTTGTGAATGCGAACGACACGCACTGCGGATTCTGTGGTAATGCGATTGTCGCAACATACAATTCATAGGCCATTGAAATGAAATATGCCAAAATTTGGCCATAGTTTGTTGCAACCGCAATTTTGAAATTGCGAGAGGCTGGTATCATAGTAAATGACGTATTTATCTGTGTACTTACTTGGTCGGACACTCTGGGTTGGCTCAGAATGTACATATAGTAGGTACAGTCTGTGGTACAGTGGGTTGGATGACTTAGGAGGAAGAAATATTTTTCGTAAATGCAAAGATAATATAATACTAGCGTGAGTAAGGTTGGGTGAACTAATGATCGCCTCCTCACTAGACCGGTATAGCCGGTGTCTAGTCTATCCCAGGGATATGTACTCGACAGACTAGTTGAGTTGAGTTCAAAGTCAAGTTTATTTATAAAAAAACCGGCCAACCATATATTGAAAAAACACGTTTCTTATATGGGAGCCCCTTTTATTTTTAATTTAACTTTATTTTTATTATTTGTTGTTATAGCGGCAATAGAAATAGGTACACACTCTAGTCTGTGAAATGTTCAACTATATAATTATCAAATTCAATTACAGTTCTTGAGATACAGCCCGCTGACAGACAGACGGACGGACGTACGGACAGCAGAGACTTAGTAATAGGGTTCCGTTGTTTACTGGCTCTGGGTAGATATGGAACCCTAAAAATTCTAAGCATAAATTATGATTACTTGAGATACTGATTCGAGAGACACAATTATATTTTAATTCTCGAGAAATAAACAATTAAAATAAAGATTTTGCTAATTAGTTCTAATAATAGATAGTGGTGCAATGCCACTATCAATCATCGATATCCTAATATATAAAACTCTTCTGTAACTGGTGACTGACTGTATGACTGTAAACGCACAGCCTAAACTGCTGTTCGTAAAAAGCTCGCTGCCTACAATCCAGCCCGGTTTCCACCGCAAGCGGAACGGACCCATTAATGACTTCGTTATATATTCAGAAAAAATAATAATATTCAGAACAATATCAGTCACGAATAAACTTGAACTGACTTTCATAAGATGAATAGATTTCATGATACTTCAGGTGGTGGATGATAAAGAGCATTTATGTATGCAGTTTGCGCTTGCGAGTTTAACGAAGTCATTAATGGGTCCGTTCCGCTCGCGGTGGAAACCGCGCTTTAGGCTGCCTGTGCACTGTCGCGGAGCGAGATAGCGGAGCGGAAAAACGGAGAAATTTTAACCAATGGAATAGCATAACAACTCCGCACCACATTAGTCACTGATATTTTGACTTGTCAGCCACAAGACCAGTGACTAAATCAGACATGATTAAAAAATCGTGTCTGTCTTTTTAATATTTCTCCGCGCAAATGGACAGACATAAAAAGGGAGCACTAAGTAGGTTATTACCTACCTGCTTGAGAACTGCTAAATAAGTTCTACCTAACTCCTGGGTGGCACATAAACTAAATAATTACAATTTATCGTCACAGTACTGACGTAAGTACAGGAAGCATTTCGGCTATTTTTCTTTTACCGAATCTATATTTTCGTTGTTGAAATCACGAGCTATTCAAAAATATTTATTGAAAACTATTTTTTGATTGATGATTTCAAGAACAAGAAAGTAGATGTAGTTGCACGATATTAACACCTGTCATCTTCGGTTTATGTAATATCATAAAATTATTCTCGATGTTCATACTTTTAGAAGGATATCTATTTACCTAAATAAAACATACAATGTACGTATAATTATATATTCTTAAAATACCTATGTCTTTAAACTACAATGTGGGCCTAATGACTAGAACATTGATTTATAAATGATTATGGGTTAGGTGAGAAGTTTGACACGTGTAGAGTCTTATGACCTAGGTAGGAGTCATAGAACACTAATCATGAATCCAGTTTCTCTCTAACTGGCATGAGCATAGTATAAAAACATTTACTAACAAATGTTGTCAATTGTTACATTTTATTAGGAACTGTTACATGTTATAAGTGCTCCTACACTAATAGAAAATGTTTACTAATGTAATAAAAGGTAACACATGTTTTATTTTGTTATAATTTGTTAACTAACGTTACTAAACAATTTCTAACATGAAAAGATTTTTTTATATTCGTGATTAAATGTTTGCTAACAAATGTTTACTAACGTTACTAAACATTTTCTAACGGCTATGTGGGAGCACCATTATGGCACATGCTTGCGGCATACGATAGAGGTCGGCGCTGCTTGGCCGGAGCACTGCCCGTTGCCTCGTCGAGGAGATCGGCGTCCGGCCCTAGTTCAGCCATGGTCCGGAGTGAGGGAAGCAGTATCCTCCTTTTGCGAAGCAATTTAAGCAGTAAGAAGGCGAGCCG
This sequence comes from Ceramica pisi, assembly GCA_963859965.1. NCBI lineage: Eukaryota > Metazoa > Arthropoda > Insecta > Lepidoptera > Noctuidae > Ceramica > Ceramica pisi. The sequence continues at coordinate 8,402,769 of OY982544.1, read as the reverse complement.
CTTGAGGGAGAGTTAAATCTCACGCCCCAGCTGATGCAACCAAAGAGACGCCCTTGGAGTAGGAAGTCGCAGAGCGATTCCCGGCCACCGTAGGCATGAGGAAACATATTGGCAGATTCCCTCGTTTAGCTGACCATGCCAAAATCACCAGGAAGCTAGATATGTTTTAGGATGCTGTTGAAGCTGCCCCGTTTTGCCCAGAGAATTGTACTGAAGACTTCCATGCAGTGGTTCAAAAAAGACGCATCACTGATGTATAAAACGCGGGTCAGTGTCAATACCAGCCTGAAAACGGTGGTGGCGAGTACCTACTGACTCCCCTATTCCGAGGCACTATGGGAAGAGAATGGTAACGTAGCTAATAATTTGCTTTATCTTTCTCTACACAACCTGCCTCAGACACCTATTTCAATATTAGAATAGTTAATTACGGGATTGCTACCATGAAAAAACACGAAAACAAAAAGGTACATGGTAGCAATCCCATAATTAACTATTCTAATGTTAGTGACCAAGAGAGCTTATTATACATAAATCTTTGTTTGTGTATACTACTAACACTATATGTAGTTATAAGGTACCTATTTTGTGTGTATTGTTGTCCGAAGAAAATAATTAAATTAAATTACATAGAATAGAATAGAGTAGGTCAATAGAACACATTTATTCAACAAACAACAGCAAATACATAGTAAAAAAGCGTAGCATACTATTATATTGCAACGAAACAGTAAAATGCATATATATTCTCACTCGTCGAAATTTTAGAAGAAATCCTATTAGTATGAATATTTGTGTCCAAGATACAGAGACATGAAGAAGTTGGGCTTTTCAGATAACGATATTTGCCAAGTTACCAGCAGAATGAACGGCGCCTCATGATACAGATTTCCGACTCCTCGTTACGGGAAAAAAGGGGACGTAGAAAATTGCAGAAGATATTTTTCAGTTTCAGCTCATTATCAGCCTATAAAAGTCCACTGCTGGATAGTTTCAGCTACTTATGATCCCGGGCCGTCAGTTTCTATGGGTGCCACATATTCGTACATACCTTACTAAAACTCACTGTCACGCTTGGTTCGCATAGAAAGTGTTGAAAATGCCGCTTACCATCTCTAGCGGCCGCCAACAGATTTCTAGAATTCTACGAGTAGGTATATGTTCTATGGTTTTCGCCTAGTCCTTTATTTTGTCTCGGCTATTTTTGGAGATTTCTTCAAAACAACATCAAAAAAGTCAATTCAATTTGATAAAAAAAAAAACATCAATCAAGCTTAATTTACTACCAAAGTTATTATAATCTTGCCTCAGATTTAACACCGCCAGTGGTAAAATGAATACTAATTTAATTATTTTAACTATTAATTTTTTGCACACGACTTCAATTTGTTCGTTATATGTACATATACTTCCAGATTTACGTTTTAGTCCTATTAATAAGTATTTCCAATTTAATAGTTAAACTGTCTATCATTGACTCATTAACGACAATTTATCAGATTCAGCCTCTAAATAGGTAGTAGTAAATTCTTGACTTCTTCTTGCCGTATGGTGTCGACCGGTGTCGTATCGTGTCATAAAAGAATAATACCATCCCATTACTACCCGTGGGTGTGTCGTGTAAGGGACTCGCCGAAGAATGGCAGCAACGTTCTCTGTAAAACGCAACTTGCTCTATTTCCGGGACCAGAAGTCCCAGGGTGGTGTCGGGTTTATCGTTCACAGGTCCCTTGTGTCCAATGTGGTGAGCATCGAGAGTATGTCGACAAGGGTGGCGTACCTTACACTCAGAATATCGTCAAACTTTTTGTTGAAGGTCGTGCAGGTTTACGCCCCAACCTCGAGACACAATATATGAGGATATATTCACACACACCACTAATAGAGACCATTTCTGAGGATATATCCAGAGCCATGCATGGTCATAAAACTCACTTCACCGTGGTCATGGGGGACTTCAACACGAAACTGGGCAAACGAGACGGTGACGAGGTGTGACTGGGGCAATATGGCCGTCGGGACCACCCCCCGACACTTACTGGCCAGTTTTATGGAAAAGGAGGGCTTCTATATGATGAACTCCTTCTTCAGAAAGCGTGCGCACAGGAAGTGGACCTGGCAGCCTTTAGCCCCGACGGTGTAACAAAAAATTTGATTGATTTCATCATGTCGATGCAGAAGCAAATCTTCAATTATGTATCTGTGATCACCGCATGATAAGAGGCACATTAGGGATAAGGGCTCCAAGTCTTTGCTAGAGATCTGTTTATTGGGCAGAGCTAGCTCATGACACTGAGAATGGCAGAACCATATCCGCCAAATCAGAGCTTCTGAGAGAGGTCGAAACATTCTATGGCCAGTTATACTTGCAATGACTAAACCCGCTACGAATCTATCAAAAATGAAACAAGAGCTAGAGACTTTACCGAGAACATCCCGATAGTCAGTCTGTATGAGATTAGGATACTCTGAAGCAGCTTAAGGGCGCTTTTACAAAATCGAATTGCTCAGGTTGACTAAAGTTGAATACCGCGCGTCACAAGATTTATATTGATTTTTGCATTGCATACAACAGTTATTTAAAAATATTTACTTTACTTTTAATTAGACCATTTTTTTTCAAGCAATATTTCAACGCGACCTTAATTATTAAATATTTTTTACTTGAATTTGGATTATAATTTCATAGATAAAAATTATAGTTTCGTACGGAAATTGTCAATAACTCTCAGTTTTACAGAATTATTTTTGGTGTATTACTGTATGAATCGTAATAAATTGATTTAAACATTCCAAAGTAGAAGATACAGTTGTACCGTGGATATTTTTATAAATGACTAGCTTCTTCCCGCGACTTCGTCTGCGTAGACTTTAGAACTGGTGTGCAACTTAATTGCCTCATATTATCATTCTTGTAATTGCATCTTCATGATTCTGGTATCCAGATAGTGAGTCCCAAAATTATGGTATTCTGGTATCTACTGGTATAAATCTGTAGCGCTCATAATTCCAGCCTTGGCAATACTTTGATATGTTTTTGATCTCCCCCGGCACTTTTAAAACCTAACCTCTCACAATTCTAGGCCCGAAAATATTGCGACATGTTTCTGGTCTCCTGGTAATTGTAAATCTTTAGCTCTCATATTTCCAGCCCGGAAAAAACTTCGCCATGTTCCTGTTCTCCTGTTACTTTTGAATCCTAACTGCTCACAATTTCAGCACCGAAAAAATGTCAACATGTTTCTGCTATCTTAGTACTTGTGAATCTATAGCTTTCACCATTCCAGCCCAGAAAAAATCTTGCGCAAAATATTTTGAATAACTCCAAGTATTGTGAATCTTTAGTGCTCATATTTTTAGCCTCAATATTACTTCAACATGTTTCTGTTCTCCTGGTATCTTTTAAATCCCAATTGTTCACCATTACACAGTCAGAAATACTTCGATATGTTTCTGGTTACCTGGTGCCTTTGAATCCAAACCGCTTGCAATTAAAGCCCCGGAAATACTTTGATGTGTGTGGTCTCCTGGTACTTGTGAAACTTAAGCGCTCACAATACCAGCCCCAAAACTATTTGGATATGTTTCTTCTCTCCTGGTACTTGTGAGTCTTATAGTGTTCACAATTTCAGCACAGTAAAAACTTCGACATGTTTCTGTACTCCTGGTAAAAAAAATCTTGCTCAAAAATACTTAAACATGTGTCTGGTCTCCTGGTATTTAAGGATTTTTAGCGCTCATCTAATCTCATCTCTTCTCATCTCTTCTCATCTCTTCCCATCTCTTCTCATCTCTTCTCATCTCTTCTCATCTCTTCTCATCTCTTCTCAATTTTTCTCATCTCTACTCATCTCTTTTCGTGTCTTCTCATCTCATCTCATCTCATCCCATCTCATCTCGTCTCATCTCAATTTCAAGAAAAACTGGACTACTGTTAAAGTCCTACTATCCTACTAATTACTTATTAGTACTTGTAAATCTTTAGCGCACACAATTCCGGCACCGAAAATATCTAGAAATGTTTCTGCGTTCCTGGTACTTGTGAATCTATAATAGCATTTACAATTTCCAGCCCTGAAAAAACTTCGTTCGTCATGTTTCTGGTACTTGTGAATGTATAGCGCTCATAATTCCAGCAACTTAAAAACTTTCAGATATTTCTCTCCTGGTATTTTAATCTATCTGTAGCGCTCGTAATTTTCAGGCGAAATACCTCGATATGTTTCTGCTCTCCTGGTACGTGTGAATGTATAGCGTTGCTTCGACATATTTCTGCAGTGCGATTCTGTTAACATGTCGAAGTGAAGGCTTGGGTGTAGTGACCACGGGATGAAGTTAGCTGTCAAAAATGCTAGTGATTGATTAATACATCAGAGAATTATATCGATACTTGAGTTTAGGTACTGAATTTAATGCTACATCTAAATACCTACATTTTAATATTAATAAAAGACACAAGAAAAATCAATTTTTGAATCCCGGATTGGTGGTCCCGGTGGTATCTAATGAATATTATGTATTGTACCAGCCAAATTACTTACCCAATCGTTGCCAAAATTACCCATGTACCTAAGTATTGTTGTGCTCATCCTCACCAGTCACCACATAATTACCTACCTAAATGTTTTGTGCACATCGCCGCAAAAAAGCATGTTAGACCTCAATGCAAAGTGCATTGCGCATGCGTAGAGTGACAATTCCCTTCACCGAATTCCGCCGATTTTAAGTCAGGTGAGGGGAACACGCGATCGTTCCCCGTGGGTATTCTTTTTTTAAACGTTGAATCTTCCATGATAGCTAAATGACGATTCAAACGCGTGAAGTGTTCCCTTCACCGTATTCCGCTGACTTTAAGGCAGGTGCGGGATCACGCGAACGTTCACCCAACCCAACGGGTGCCCACCCGTTGACAGCGCGGGCATTTTTAAATCATTGAATACCTACCTATAGCGAAGTTATATTCAAAGCTTTCAGATCTCATCACACACATTTTCAACAAAATTCGGACGCCTACGTCGGCCGCACGCGTGGCTGACTGACGAAGTGAGGACCATGCGTGTGTTCCGAAATATAACTCAGTCATGAATCCAACGCCAAATATTGTTTACGTACCGGTGAGACAAGTGTGACGTAAATAGTAGTACCTATATCAAGCGTGCTTGTGTGCATGAGACTTTGAGGATTTTTTTATTGAATCAATAGCTATCCCTAGAACCTTCCCCTGACATTTAACGGATACAACAAAAAGTGAAAGCGGCCAGCCGTTCACGCGTGATGCGATGACCAAAAGAAATAGGGATTAATCTATATATTATAGGTTTGTAATATTTGCAATAATGATTAGGTACTGTAAACGAGCACAAACACTATTCTCACTCAAAATGGCGTCAATTTATGACCGTCAACACACTGGCCAGCATATTTTGGAACGAATCAACAGTATGGCGTCGTCGGATTTTTTTCGTCATGAGCACTGGCCAGTATACTGGGTTATATCACAGTTATATTATTATTTCGGAACACACGGGTGACCGCACTGACAGCACAGTCGCCAGCACATCACGCTATCCGAAACTGTCAAATTTTTCCGATCTAATTTGAACCCAATTCTTTAACAATAAGGTTGAAAATCCAACAAAGAAATTTGACAGATTGTTGTAGCTTCATGTGCTGGCGACTGTACGTGGCGCTCACTCGGTGAACGATCAAACCATAGAGTAATAAGGGTATTTTGAATAATGCATAGTGTACACAAATGGATCCACAGACAAATTTGGTATTAGTATGCTACAGCGTGCAAACTTAGTGAAAATACACATCTAGCTGCTTTTTATATGGCTTACTGATACGCATAGGTTCAACTGATTAATAAAAAAAGCCTGATTTCATAAAAAAGCGGCCGAAGCATGAGTAATGCGTGGCTATGCGTTTCACTCAAGGTAACTCATTCTCGTAGTGTCTATGGAAACGCGTGACCAGTGACAGTTAGGTACCTCATCACCTACAAGGTGACAAATAATGTGAACTTTATTTTGGGATTTTTTGAGTTGCCCACTCAACTGTTCTGACGTAGGTACCATCTGCTGCATAATCAATCCTTTCACTTGATAATTTGCCGGCATAAGAACCACCTGAAAACTTTAGTTTTCACCTCAAAGCTCCACTTGAAAAACACATTACGGGAAAACTATATTTGTATATCTTTAATTCCAACTTCAGTTCTGTGATATGTAGTAGGTCATCGATGCTAACTTCTTTTGTATGGGTACATAAAAGTAAAACCTTATCATGTACATGCATAATTACTTAGGACCATAAACACTTATCTGGTTTATTTATATCAACCTTATTCAGATCTAAACCAGTGTTGCCAGAAGGTTACATTTCTTACATTTTTCGTAACTTTTGACCCCCTCGCGTAACGTGTAAGCAATTTTCGTAACTTTTGAGAACAACGAGATTTGTAACACTAGATTTTTATTGCAAACAGTTTACGAACGCATTTCAATTTAACGCACCTAAAACTGCGCATCTAAAAAGTATTTCACTCCATATCACACTCATAGACGGCTCTGAATGGAAAGCGCCACGACAAAATGATTCGTAAAGTGTTTGCTTTAAAACTTGATTTTGCTTGAGCGTGTACGCACACTTTTCGTACTTCGCAAGTTCCCGCCGTACGCGGTTTCGTAGCTACAGAAATAATTTGTTTTTTTTCCTTGCGTTTTGATGTATTATGTGTGTGAGTGAAGTTCTGATGAATACATTTATTTCCAACTAATATTTTATTTTGTTGGCAAACTGCATGCCAAAGTTTGCAACTTATACTAATAAAAATAAAAATACAACATCTGTATTTTATTGCAGATGCAAACAAGTAAAATATCTACACAGAAACAAATCAACGATTTTTGATAACTGTGATTTAAACCTCAACGAGTATTACATTACAATATTAAATAAAAAACTGATGCCAAGTTCAGGTTAGCGAATTCGATGACTTTTTTGTCTCAAATTCGTGATTGAAGAAAAAAAGAATAGAAAAAAATTAATGAAGGCCCGTAAGAAAGAGATCACCAGTATTTAATCTATACTATCTATTCTAATATTATAAAGAGGTAACATTTGTTTGTAAGCTTGAATGTAGGGGGTAATCTCAGGAACTACTGGTCCGATTTGAAAAATTTTTTTCAGTATTAGATAGACCATGTATCGAGGAAGGATATAGGCTACATATCATCACACTAACACTAAAAGGAGCCGAGCATTAATGGAAAATGTGACGCAGACGAATTTGCGTGGGTCAGCTAGTACACAATAAAGAGAGATGACAAAATTTTATCCTTAGGTTAAATACACCATTACACATCATAGATTCCATTATATTCCGCCATTTTCCCCACGGAACCCAAAAATACGTAATTTAAAAAAAATACATTAATGTAACTTTTGGAGCAAAAATGTAACATTTTAGGAAACGAAACGTAACTTACGACTCAAGGGCCCTGGCAACACTGATCTAAACAATATTGCCTATCCTTTGTGCTTGGTGAGAACAGAAATAAATCAATAACTGGCGATATTACAATTTTACTCATTTTTGTACAAATCAAAGAATGCTAATACATCTTTTGGATATCATGCTAAGTCTTCATATTCTTGAATTTCTGCTGAGGTGCCAATAGCAAAATTAAAAACATATCTGGACACACCTGGTCAGCGGCTGCCTCAAGCTGAAAACAATGTGTTAACATTAATCATTTTTATTCAAATCTATTGGAACTGCTTCAAAAAAGAACTCTTATTTATAATCATTAACATACCTCAAGTTAATGCAGTTCTTAGTTTTAATAAATACAGCAAAACAAACCTACTGCTGGAGATAGGCCTCTCCGAAGCGTCCCCACAACAACCGGTCCTGTGCGTCTCGCATCCATCGGCTACCTGCAACCTTCACCAGGTCATCAGTCCACCTTGTGTCGGCCCCATCGACCATCCATTCTGTGAGCAATTTTCCCTGCTAACTGCCACTTAAGTTTCCACATCCATCACAAGGAACAATGTTATTCCTAGATAGGATTTACAATTTTTCTTAGGTCTCCAATGCATGGTATATGTGAAAGTACATGTTTTCTCACCTGCTGTTCAGCGAAGATGGAGCACACTTGCCTAAAAGGAACCTATTCACCCTTGACTTACAACACAACTATGTTGTAGCTATCAGGAAACACAGATCCCGGCAGGGAATTCCACACCCTATCTGTACTTTAAATATGTTCCTCAAACAGTTTGTGCGTGTGGGTGGGATGTCCACCATGTAGCGGTTGCGCATCGCCGTTCGTCTTGCTTCACAGATCATCATCTGAAAATCATAACACATAATAAGATCAAAATCATGGCAAAATGCTTTATTGTATGCTGTTTGAATTGAAAGTAATGCATGTCAAATAGTCTGCACCCTGCATGCGTACCTACCTATAATCTATATTTAAGTGTTTACGTAGGCAAAATAATTACATTCAAAATATTTGGCTTAGTACATAAACCACTATTGAATGTAGGTACAATATTATCACATCTTTGAAATTAATTACTGTAGTTTCGATTCGGTTCTAAACACAATAAATTGCGAACATCACACATTTGACAGTGATTATCACTTTTAGTCATTAACATTCCAAACTTGAAGAACTGAATTCTAAGCTGAAGCTGATTCAAGTTCAAGTGATTCATTTGTTTTGTTTTCTATAAGATTTTACTGATTTTAGTTTGGCATGGCGCCGACATTATTTCGAAACATTTAGTATATAATAATATCAGCCTATCAGCGACGAGCTGAGTTTTTTTTTTTGAGATTTTGCTGTTTTGGCTACTAAGGTCTTTAAGCATCTAATTTTTCAATATAAGGCTCTGTTGCCGGACATGAACGAGATGAACTAGAAAAAACATACAATAAGTGAAGTTATTATTATTAAAAAACAAAATTTTATAGGTAGGTTAGTACTTATTGCAATATTACTTAAAACTTTATGAGTGTACGTAAAAATCTGTCGGAAATGCATACTTACTCCATTTTTACGGGACTGAAGAATAAAAGAACGCCAAAGGAACACGTAGGGTATTTTTTTTAAATTATTGACACGAATTTGATATTTACGACTCACCTTTTTTTTAAATAATCTAATAACGTTATAAAGTCCAGGCGGCGAGAGGTTAAAAAAAGAGGTGAATAATTTTAAAAAAAAGTTGCTAGGTACGTGTTCTTTTGGCGTTCTTTTATTCTTGTGAGTGGTTGAGCAGCGAATTCGCACCAATAATTAAAAAAAAGTTGCTACGTGTGTTCTTTTGGCATTCTTTTATTCTTGTGAGCGGTTAAGCAGTGAATTCGCGCCAATACTTAATTTTACGTGTTCTATTGGCGTTCTTTTATTCTTCAGTCCCGTAAAAATGGAGTAAGTATGCATTTCCGACAGATTTTTACATACACTCATAAAGTTATAAAGTAATATTGCAATAAGTACTAACCTACCTATAAAATTTTGTTTTTCAATACTAATAACTTCACATAATGTATGTTTGTTCTAGTTCATCTCGTTCATGTCCGGCAACAGAGGCTTGAAAAAATTAGATGCTTAAAGACCTTAGTAGCCAAAACAGCAAAATCTCAAAAAAAAAAACTCTGCTCGTCGCTGATAGGCTGATATGAATGTTTCGAAATAATGTCGGCGCCATGAACTAAAATCCAAAGCCTGCAATACACGTTGGCCGAGCGTTGTCGAGTGAAGGCCAATACAAACATGTAGACGGTATATTTGCCTTGTCTTGCTATCGCTCGGTGTCACTTGCCTAGGTTTGTTGAGTATGACAAGCGCCAATGTGTATAGACCTCATTTGACGTAGCTTGTCACAACTTGCAGTCGCTCGCGATCACTTGCCTCACTTCGGAGCGGTGTCGGTTTTTCTGCACAAATCAAAGGCGCTCGCGCGCGCTCGGCCAATGGTGTTCACATGTTTGTCCGCGCGCTAGTATGCGGTTCACGTCCATCGTAGTCATACGTACAAAATGTCGCTTATGATCGTCGTCCATATTGTTTCAATGCACAATTAAAACTGAGAGCGCCAAACATGTGGGCGTCTCCTCAAAACTCGTCTACATTGGCCATTTGCATTGGCTTCCTTCAAACTTGCCGAACGTCTAGACGGTAGCGCTTGCCTTGTGTCCATTTGTCTAGGCTCGCGTTGGTCTAAGCTTGGCCAACATGTATTGCAGGCTTTAGAGAAAACAAAACAAATGAATCACTGGAACTTGAATCAGCTTCAGCTTTGATTGAATTCAGTTCTTCAAGTTTGGAATGTTAATGATTAAAAGTGATAATCACTGTCAAATGTGTGATGTTCGCAATTTATTGTGTTTAGAACCGAATCGAAACGACACTATTTTCCTAGATGTTTTAATTTATTGTACCTACATTCGATTGTGGTTCATGTACTAAGCCAAATATTATTTGGAAAGGAATTATTGTGGCTACGGATACGCTCAAATCTAGATTATAGGTAGGTACGCACGCAAGGTGCACACTACTTGACATGCATGGCTTTCAGCATAAAATAAAGTATTTTGCCACGATTGTAATCTTATTATGTGTTATGATTTTCAGAAGATGATCTGTGAAGCAAGACGAACGGCGATGCGCCACCGGTACATGGGGGACATCCCACCCACACGCACAAACCGTTTGAGGAACATATTTATAGTGTGTGCTAAGGTGTGGAATTCCCTGCCGGGATCTGTGTTTCCTGATAGCTACAACGTAGTTGTGTTGTAAGTCAAGGGTGAATAGGTTCCTTTAAGGCAAGCGTGCTCCATCTTCGCTTAACAGCAGGTGAGAAAACATGTACTTTCACATATACCATGCATTGGAGACCTAAGAAAAATTGAAAATCCTATCTAGGAATAACATTGTTCCTTGTGATGGATGTGGAAACTAAAGTAGCAGTTAGCAGGGCAAATTGCTCACAGAATGGATGGTCGATAGGGCCAACACAAGGTGGACTGATGACCTGGTGAAGGTTGCAGGTAGCCGATGGATGCGAGACGCACAGGACCGGTTGTTGTGGGGACGCTTCGGAGACGCCTATCTCCAGCAGTGGGTTTGTTTTGCTGTATTTATTAAATCTAAGAACTGCATTCATTTGAGGTATTTCAATGATAATAAATAAGAGTTTTTTTTTCAAGCAGCTCCAATACATTTGAATAATAATGATTCAGTAATATTAATGCATTGTTTTCAGCTAGAGGCAGCCACCGACCCCGTGTATCCAGACATTTTTTTAATTTTGCTATTGTCACCTCAGCGGAAATTCAAGAATATGAAGACTCAGCATGCAGAAGGCTCAATCCAAAAGATGTACTTATTATTATTCTTTGATGTGTACAAAAATGAGTAAAATTGTAATTTCGCCAGTTATTGATTTATTTCTGTTCTCACCAAGCACAAAAGATAGGCAATACTGTTTTGATCTGAATAAGGTTGATATAAACCAGATAAGAGATTATGGTCCTTAATAATTATACATGTACATGATAAGGTTTTATTTAATGTACCTATACCATCAATCACTAATAAAAAACTAATGATCGATGACCTATACAAAAGAAGTTGGCATCGATGACATACACTCCATATAATAGAAATAAAGTTTTAATTAAAGATACACAGTCATATAGTTTTTCAAGTGGAGCTTTGAGGATAAAACTAAAGTTTTCAGGTGGTTCTTATACAGGAAAATATCAAGTTAATTAAAGGATTGATTATGCAGCAGATGGTATGTCAGAATACCCATTCAACTCAAAAAATCCCAAAATAAAGTTCACATTGTTTTTTTATTATCATATAATAATTTCATCATAAATGTAATGACATTTGTTAACACTTCTTCCACATTATTTAGTCCAGTAAGAATACAATATTTTTTCCACAAAACCTTCGATAATTCTAAAGTTTTTTATTTTTGGTGAGTGGATTAGTTTAGTAAATTCATTGCTATGTACAAAAATGCTAACTGTTTAGAGTTATGCTATAGGTATTAAGTAGGTATTTCCAATTATTTCGTGTTATAACAATATTAGAAAATTTAAATTAAAATACTATACTGGTTCTTTGTTAGTACTATCTAAAGGATATAATAGTGAAAATGCTAACAGATAGGTACTGTGGAACAATGGAAAACTGAAAATTTGCCGTAACTCATTCAATAAAAAATTTAAGTTTTTCAAATCGTTTCCTATATACTTAGAGAGATTAGTTATACCTTACAACAAAAGTTCTAACAATTCAGTAATATGGCTGCACAAGTAATTGTATTTTTACTTTGCGATTAGCGAAATATTGAATTTAAGTTTTATAAATTTGCGCCTACATATTCGTATTAATAAACTCTACTATCATACAAAAGTTTCAACAGATACATGCTATGCCTTTTGTTTAATAAATAAAATACAATTTGGATATTGAGGCGCAGTGTAGGTACCTACGCGGCAATTCGTGCAGTACGGTGCCGGCGCGGTAACACTCCGAAACACACTCACAAACGTAGGTACCTACCTATTGAATGACTCGCGAAATCATTTCATTACTGTCACATGCACATCTCACACTTGAATCACTAGGTAGGTACTTACTCTGTTCCAGTCCGTGACTTCTACCTACGTGTAATTAGCGAAATCCCGTCGCTCCAGTTTTAAAAAAATCTGTTTTGAAAATACGTTGTTGTACTTTATTTCAAAGAATTTAATACCTACCTACCAAGATCGTAATATGTAGAATTGTAGACTATAATTTTATTATATGTATTATGTAGCTAGGTACTTGTTATAGTGATAGAGGAACAGAGACAGAAAGTGGAGATTCGATTACAACATTTTTTTCCGGGATAGTTGTCCCGGGTTTTAGGACATCACTTAAGTAGGTACTAATTATAATAGGTAATAATTATATCAATAGTAGGTAATAATTATATCAAAGCAATAAAATTATTGGATTCAATAAGTAGGTACCTGTTTTTGTTTCATTATTTTTAATGTAGGTACACTAGTGATACCTATCCCGAAACCCGAAACAATTTCCCGAAAAAAAAAAGTTGTATGGAAGTCACTTTTTGTCTCTGATACATAACACAAAGATAACAATTAATGCTGTATACTCACGGAACAGAAAAAACAGTGTATACCTACCTATTCCGATCTGTCAAACAGATAGTGCTTTTAAATATTCATCGAACACTATCACAGCCAGCCATAACCTTAAAAATTGAATTGAATAATTTGAACACTATCAAAATAAGATTAGACATCGACATACATCTTTTTAACAGTCCGTTCAATCTATTTTGACTTCTATTGCGTTGGTGGCATGACAAATGGCAGCTGCAGTAAACAGTTGGTATTACAATCATGTAATACTTCAGAGCAGTAGATACTGACAACAGAGTGATGGTCGCCATACTAGAAAGTGCAACTATAAATTAGTCACAAATGCATCCAAAGGAGCTATACTCGGTACTCCATTTACCATAAGATAAGACATTTAAGGTGGAAGCGCCAGGGTAGCCCGCGAAATTCAATTATTTTTATGTTTTTTGCAATTTGCCAGTCAGTGTGAGGTTGTGAAGCTGTAAGTTAAACAAAATACTATTCGCGGCCGTAACGCATATTTATCTAAAGAATTATACCCATTGAGCGATTGACTACTGCGCAGCATGTCGCGGGTTCGATTCCCGAACGGAACAAATATTTGTACGACCTACAAGTATTTATTCCGAGTCTGGGTGTTTTTCTATCTATAATATGTATGTATTTACAAAAAAAATATGTCTACAAGTAGTTTATCAGCCATCTCGTTACCATAACACAAGCATTAGGTTGCTTAGCTTGGGACTATATGGCGTTGTGTGAAATGTCCAAGGATATTATTATTATTCCATTTATTTATTTTTTTGTACATATATTTTACATTTTTAAATATTTCTATAAAACTAATTAAAAAAAAAACATTTAAAATATAAAAAATAGTAGCCCACCGGCATCGGGAACATGGTCCAAGCTACCGGTGCGGTGGTCAGGGCTCCCGAGAGAGGAACCTCCTAACAATACGCGCCGTGTCCAGGAGTACTGCTTTCTGGATCAAGCCCTTGATCCAGCTGCCCAACGAGAGCCTCTTCAGATGTTGATCGAGGCTCTTGGCTATTATGCCATTGGCCGTTACGACTATTGGCACAATGACTGCTGTGTGCACATCCCACATGTCGACAACCTTGCGAGCCAAGTCAAGATACTTACTTTGTTTCTCTTTCTCAGACTTCGCGAGGTTCTCATCATGAGGGACTGCTATGCCAACAATCATTGCGCGACGCTCTAGTCGGTCTATCACCACTATGTCAGGCTTATTGGCAACAATAGTCCTGTCAGTGATGATAGACCGATCTCAGAGTACAACGTGCAATTGCCATTTTCGAGAACTGGGTCGGGCAGATACCTAGTACGGTACTTCCGATTCCACAAGATTGTATCTCAGACCAAGTTGCTGGTGGATGACCCTGGCTACAAGGTTGTGCCTGTGCAAATAGTCTCCGTTAGCCAGACTAGAACAACCGGAAATAATGTGGCGGATGGATTCCCCGGGTCGGTGACATGCCCGACATATGTCAACTGTACCGTCCTTCACAATGTATTTCCGATAGTTGTTCGTCATCATAACTTCGTCCATGATCGCACAGACAAAACCTTCGGTTTCCCCAAAGAGGTCACCAAAACGCAGCCAGGCTAAGACGCAAAAAAGTCTACATCGGGCCCATGAAGGACCCGATAAAAGCGTCCGTGAAGCTCCTTGCTCTGCTATACCTCCCTGCGGTCGTTAGTATCTAATACCACAGGTTTGCGCCAGTTCTCGTTAGCCAAGGAGAGCGAGGTAAAGCCTTTGTCCACCGCTACCACATCTCGATGCATACCTACGTCGGCCTCTAGGAAGTATTCCCTAAGGCTGCATACCTCGCGGTTGTGCAGGGTCTTAGCATTTAAGAAGCCACGACCCCCGCACTTCCGCGGGATATACAGCCTCATCACCGATGACCGTGGGTGATGCATCCGATTTGCGGTAAGCAGTGAGCGTACCCTTCTATCCAGGGCGTCAAGATCTGTCTGAGTCCATTTGAGTATGCCGAAAGAGTACATCAACACCGGCATGACCCAACCGTTGTAGGCACGCACCTTGTTTCCGCCTGATAAAAGACTGTTAAGTACTTTATTCAGGCGGCCCAAGAAGCGCTCCCTCAACGATTGTTTCATATCAGCAGCATTGATGCCTAACGCTTCCGACATACCCAATTCTTGTAAGTTTCGGTTGAGGAGAGGGACCTAAGGTGTATGGAATCCGAGAGTTGTGTTCCCACGGATTCCATAATCTCCCCTCGCTTTACATGCATGACCGCACATTTATCCACACCAAATTCCATCCTGATGGCGCTACTGAAGGTTTCTGTTACCTTCAGTAGCTTCATCACTTGCAATTTGTTAGGAGCAAATAGTTTCAAGTCATCCATGTAAAGGAGGTGTGATATGACCTGACCACCTCTTCTCAACCGGAAGCCTTGCCCCGAACGCTCCAGCAATGTACTGAGAGGGTTGAGGGCCAGACAAAACCACAGTGGACTCTAAACTGTCGCCCTGAAATATGCCTCGCTCGATCCTCATCGAGTCGCTATTCACCTGGGTCTGTCGACACCCTGGATAGTGTTCGCTGTTCACCTGGGTCTGTCGACACCCTGGATACCCTATCACGATATCAGGAAGGTGCGTAAAACTGCATTAACTTTAAACAGCTCCAGCACCCTCATGAGCCATGTTCATGTGGCACTGAGTCATAGGCCTTCTTATAATCTATCCAGCATGTCGACAGATCCCTTCGGGAACGACGAACCTGTTGGCTACTGGCAATATCAATGAGGAGCAGCTCCTTAGTACCGCGGGACCCGTTCCTACATCCATTTTGAGAAGCAGACATAATAGTATTACTATCAATATGATGGTTCATCTTAGCTCTCAAAATGGATGTAAGAACTTTATAGACCGGTAAACACGTGATCGGTCTATAATTTTTAGGCTCCGCGGTACTACCTGATTTATGGAGCAGGTGGGTTATTCCTGTAGTTAGAAACTGGGGCAGCGACCCTGACTCTAAGGCAGACTGGAATTGAGATGCCAAGCGAGCGTGCGATCCTTGGAACCATTTTATCCAAAAGTTGTGCAGCCCGTCCGGTCCTGGAGATTTCCAGTTAGGCAACGGACGGACTGCACGAGCTACATCTTGGAGGCTGATAGTAATTGCCCCCATCTCTGGTATCGGTTCGCACGCGCGTTCGACTTCCAGAGTCCAATCGCCTTCGGTATGACTGACAGGCTCCGACCTGCTGGATGCTGCGCCAGAATGAACACATGGTGTCATCATCCGGTAGGCGCGTATCAGTCACACCTTGGTAAGGTCGCTCCCAAGCCCTATAAACCCACCTCTCATTGCTTTGAAATGTGCGATTCTGAGTGTATCGTTCCACTCGCCGCTTGTACCGACGTAAACGGTCACTCTACGGCGAGTGTTGCCCTCCCTGAAGCAGATAAGTTTGCCGATGAGTGCTCTAGCCTCACCGATACGACGCTCGATCCTGCACTGCCAAGCTGGTACGGCTGGTCGCGTAACTCTGTCACTGTTAGGAAATTTGACATGAGCTACACGACATGCCGCTGCAGCCGCACAGTATAAGATCGAGTGGGTACAACTCGATTGGATGACTTTTTCACGAATTAACATTAAATCGAGTTCTATGAACTTAGAGGGTTATATTGATGATTCCAATAGTCATATTCCTTTAGATAAATGCTCTTTACGATCGCGAACTCTATGCTGATCAACATACAGCTTTACACTGACCGGCAAATTGCAAAAATCACAAAAAAAATTGAATTTCGGGATACCGAGCAGCTTCCACCTTAAACAAAACTTTTTACAGACCGTTCAACCGATTTTTACTTCTATTCCGTACTCCGTAGGCATAAGGATGGCATTAAAAGCAAAAACGTGATTATAATACCAACTGTTTACTGCAGCTGCCATTTGTCATGCCACCAACGCAATAGAAGTCAAAATAGGTTGAACGGACTGTTAAAAAGATGTATATTGATGTCTAATAATGTGATAGTGTTCGATGAATATTTAAAAGCACTATCTGTTTGACAGATCGAAATAGGTATACAGCATTTGTTATAGTATCAGAGACAAAAAGTGACTTCCATACAACTTTTTTTTCGGGAATTTGTTTCGGGTTTTGGGATAGGTATCACTAAGTGTACCTACATTAAAAATAATGAAACAAAAACAGGTACCTACTTATTGAATCCAATAATTTTATTGCTTTGATAATTATAATTATTTTTGTACCTACTTAAGTGATTTTGAATTTTTTTGAACTATCCCGGAAAAAAATGTTGTAATGGAATCTCCACTTTCTGTCTCTGTTCCTCTATCACTATAACAAGTAGCTAAATAATATAATAAAATTATAGTCTACATATTACGATCTTGGTAGGTACCTAGGTATTAAATTCTTTGAAATAAAGTATAACAACCTATTTTCAAAACAGATTTCTTTTAAAGTAGAGCGACGGGATTTTGATAATTACACGTAGGTAGAAGTCACGGACTGGAACAGAGTAAGCACCTACCTAGTGATTTGTGTGAGATGTGCATGTGACAGTAATGAAATGATTTCGCGAGTCATTCAATAGGCCTACCTATTGAATGACTCGCGAAATCATACCTACGTTTGTGAGTGTGGTTCGTAGTGTTACCGCGCCGGCCCCGTGCTGCACGAATTGCCGCGTACCTACACCGCGCCTCAATATCCAAATTGTATTTTATTTATTAAACAAAAGGCATAGCATGTATCTGTTGAAACTTTTGTATGATAGTAAAGTTTATTCATACGAATATGTAGGCGCAAATTTATAAAACTTAAATTCAATATTTCGCTAATCGCAAAGTAAAAATACAATTACTTGTGCAGCCATATTACTGAATTGTTAGAACTTTTGTTGTAAGGTATAACTAATCTCTCTAAGTACATAGGAAACGATTTGAAAAACTTAAATTTTTTATTGAATGTGTTACGGGAAATTTTCAGTTTTCCATTGTTCCACAGTACCTACCTGTTAGCATTTTCACTATTATATCCTTTAGATAGTACTAACAAAGAACCAGTATAGTATTTTAATTTAAATTTTCTAATATTGTTATAACACGAAATAATTGGAAATACCTACTTAATACCTATAGCATAACTCTAAACAGTTAGCATTTTTGTACATAGCAATGAATTTACTAAACTAATCCACTCACCAAAAATAAAAAACTTTGGAATTATCGAAGGGCAAAGTCTTCTGGCTACTGGACTAATTATAGACTTTAATAACTTGGTAAACTGAAAAAAAAATAGCTAATTTATTGAAAAATAAAAATCCGAAAATGATTACACTTTTAGTAGGTACCTAGCTATAACACAAAACTAGAACTTATTAGAACAAAATAAATATGGTTTTGTGATGTTAGGTAGGTACCTAGGTAATTCAAAACTAGTTAGCACATTCCCTGTGGCAGTCTTGTTGAGTAGTGTAAATTAATTGTTGCCTATGTTCAAACATTAATGTCAGTTATTTAAGTGGCAGTTTGATAAACAAAATAACAATGTGCCATTTAAGTTGTACCTACCTAATTGAGGCCTTCTTAGTTAACATGGAGATGAAAGCGGGAAAGAGTGAATTATGATTTTTTGAAGTAGGTAATGGAAAGTGAAAAATCTTTGTTTCAAATAGGTTTTCATAAAAATACAAACTTTACCTGCTAGTTGGTACATAATAAAAATTTAGGATTGGCAAATTATATTTCACAAACAACAGTTTTTCACATAACTAACTATTTCTGGGTTCTTAAATATTAAGTCAGTTGGGTCAGTGGGTCGTCTTTAAATAATAAAATTGTCCACCACAATGTCGTCTTCTAATTTGAACCGCTTTTGCAAATAAGTCAGCCAGATCGGAAAGCACATTAATGTTTGTGTTAGTGGTAAAATCTGGAAGCTTGTTTTCAGTTCATCATGCATTTGGTTTGATCCTACTTGAGCCATTTTTCATTTGTGTCTGCTCGCGCGTTCTATTACGACGTAACTAAACCTCCCATAAAACGTCACAAATTGAACGAAGTTCCGTTAAAAACCATACTTCGAACAAACTAAACTATTTTTCTCTCACGCTTGTTTTGAGGGTTGAATGAGAGGTCATTCAACCCTCAAAACAAGCGTCAAAGCAAGTCGGTGAATAACGATTTAGGTATTTTATGTCAGTCTGTTCACGCGTTTCCATAGACTACGAGAAAGAGTTACCGTGAGTGAAATCACGGTTCGGCCGCTTTTTTATATGAAATCAGTCTTTTTTATTAATCAGTTAAACGTATGTGTATCAGAAAGCCATATAAAAAGCAGCTAGAATTGTATCTTCGCTAAGTTTGCACGCTGTAGCATACTATCACCAAGTTTGTCTGTGGATCCGTTTGTGTGTACACTATCCATTATTCAAAATACCCTTATTACTCTATGGTTTGATCACTCACCGAGTGAGCGCCACGTACAGTCGCCAGCACATCAAGGTACAACAATCTGACAAATTTCTTTGTTAGATTTTCAACCTTATTTCAAAGGAATTGGGTTCAAATTTGATCTAGAAAATTTGACAGTTTCGGATAGCGTGATGTGCTGGCGACTGTGCTGTCAGTGTGGTCACCCGTGTGTCCCGAAATAATAACATAACCCAGTGTACTGCCAGTGCTCATGACGAAATGAATCCGAAGCCATACCTACTGTTGATTCGTTCCGAAATATGCTGGCAAGTGTGTTGACGTCATAAATTGACGCCATCTTGAGAATAGTGTTTGTGCTCGTTTACAATAATCATTATTGTAAATATTACAAACCTATATATATATATATACTAGCTGTCCCGCGCAACTTCGTCTGCGTCACATTTTCCGCTCCTAAATAATATTGCAACAAAAAATTGAGATTCAAACTATCCTATCTCTCAAGTTGGATCGAACTGCACATGGTGTGCGAATTTTATTATAATCGGTTAAGTGGTTTAGGAGTCCATTGAAGACAAACATTGTGACACGAGATTTATATATATTAAGATATATTATATTATAATAGATTAATCCCTATTTCCTTTGGTCATCGCATCACGCGTGATCGGTTCGGCCCCTTTCACTTTTTGTTGTATCCGTTAATGTCAGGAGAAGGTTCTAGGGATAGCTAGTGATTCAATAAAAAAATCCTCAGAGTCTCATGCACACAAGCACGTTTGATATAGGTACTACTATTTACGTCACACTTGTCTCACCGGTACAAACAATATTTGGTGTTGGATTCATGACTGAGTTATATTTCGGAACACACGCATGGTCCTCACTTCGTCAGTCAGCCACGCGTGCTATGGGTAGGCGTCCGAAAGTATTTGTTGGTTAAATTGTTAAAATATCTCAGTAATTGCTAGCATGCATTAATCTGACGAGTTTAATACCACTAAACCGAGTTTTAAAATCTTATTTATTGTTTTAAACACACACCCCCTTTATTGATTGCCTGCTTTTGGAAAAAAGTAGCTTGGTACAAATTGGCTACCCATTTAAAATTATCAAAATAACATTTAAACCGTAAACGATTTGAAAGCTTCGAATACAAATTCGCTATGCATATAGGTAGGTAATCAATGATTTATAAATGCTCGCGCTGTCAACGGGTGGGCACCCGTTGGGTGAAGGGAACGTTCGCGTGTTCCTTAAAGTCAGCGGAATACGGTGAAGGGAACACTTCCCGCGTTTGAATTGTCATTTAGCTATCATGGAAGATTCAACGTTTAAAAAAAGAATGCCTACGGGGAACGATCGCGTGTACACCTCACCTCACATCCGATCTGCCTTAAAGTCACCGGAATTCGGTGAAGGGAACGCTTCGCTCGTTTCAATTGTCACTCTACGCATGCGTAATGCTGATGCACTTTGAATTGAGATCTAACATGCTTTTTTACGGCGATGTGCACAAACAATGTAATTATGTGGTGACTGGTGAGGATGAGCACAACAATACAAAGTAAGTAATTTTGGCAACGATTGGGTACCTAAGTAACTTGGCTGGTACAATACATAATATTCATTAAAGTAGATAAGTAACATCTAACTATACAATCCGCGATTCAAAAATGTTTGGTTGGAATTCCTTTTTTAAGCAGCTGTTTGCTCTACTAATCCACGCATGCGCAAA
The DNA here is from genome assembly GCA_963859965.1 of Ceramica pisi. Classification (NCBI taxonomy): domain Eukaryota; kingdom Metazoa; phylum Arthropoda; class Insecta; order Lepidoptera; family Noctuidae; genus Ceramica; species Ceramica pisi. Next base: position 8,381,355 of record OY982544.1, on the reverse strand, counting down.
ATGAGGATAGCGTCTTTGGCTTATAAAGTACAATTTTAAAATCGGTTTATTATAATTTCCAAGACTAAAGATTAGCTAGTATGAAATCCCGTTAGAAGTAAATTATCTTAAGTAGGTAGGTACCTACCTATTTATTTTTAGACTCGTAAATAGCAGTTTTGAATTCATGTGAAATATTCAATAGCTACTTAGAGGTAACATGAAATTCTTGTAAATAAAATAATTAATTTTTATTATTGATAAACTCGATTGTCGATGTCGATAAGATTGGAAATGTAACATTTCGTCTATCCCTAGCATCGCTGACAGCTGACTTTGTCACTCACTTCGCCCAAGCCTTCACTTCGCCGTGTTTACAGAATCGACCGGCTGATCTCCTGGTACTTGTGAATCTAAAGCGCTCATATCAAGCCCCAAAAAAACTTCCGAAATGTTACTGCTCTCCTGGTGAATCTGTAGCGCTCGGAATTCCAGTCCCGAAAATACTTCGAAAAGTTTCTGCTCTGCTAATAAAAAAAAACTTTGACCAAAAATAATTTGATATGTTGCTGGTCTCCTGGTACTTGTGAATCTTTTAGCACTCGTAATACAATTCTAGCCCGGTAAAAAATTTCGACATGTTTCTGTTCTCCTGGTACTTTTGAATCTGAAGTACTAAGGTAGCAGAAACTTTATACTTCCACTTCTTCCTCTGTCTCCATTAAGTCATGTATGTTACCGGGATAAAAAGTAGTCTATGTGTTATTTCAGGATGTGACCTAAATATGTGCCAAATTTCATCTAAATCCCTTGAGCCGTTTTTGCGTGATTGACGGACAAACATCCAAACATACAAACATGAACGCTTGCAATGAAAGCCAATCAATCTGTTTTCACGAAAAAAAAACCTGGACGGCATTACAGTCCAACTCCTGAAGGTGGATGGAAAACCTTCATGGCCTTAAGGCCCTTCAGGAACTGTTCAATTCGCGAGAAAAACGACACAGGCATGGAGCAGACGTGTGGTGGTATTCTTCTTCAAGAAGGGCGACAATGCCCTGCTTAAGAATTACAGTCCCATTTCACTTCTGAGCAATATCTACAAGCTGTTTCCCAGAATCAGTAATCACGAACCGTCTCGCGCGCAGGTTTGACGATTTCCAGCCTCCCGAACAAGCCAGATTCAGAAAAGGCTTCAGTACCGTAGACCACATATACGCTGCGGCAAGTTAAAAGACCGAAGAGAACCTACCCCTCTGCTTAGCGTTTGTGGACTACGAAAGGTTTTCTTTTGATTCGATCGAGACTTGAGCTGTGCTGTCTCTCCAACGGTGCCAAATCGAATATCGGTATTTCGGTACATCGAGGGGCTGAAATGTTTGTACAAAGACGTGCCGCAAGGTGTGAGGCAGGGAGACGTCATTTCTCCGAAACTGTTCTCTTTCGTAATGGAGGATGTCTTCAAGGTTTTGACCTGGAGAAGGCGCATTAATGTCAATGGCGAGTATATCAGCCACTATGGATTCGCCGACGATATAGTCATCATCCGGCTGACACTATGTAGGACCTCAGTACAATGCTCGATGACCTCAGTAGAGCTTTCGAAAGGTTGGGTCTTAAATTGAACGTGGACAAAACCAAGAGCATGGTAAATACTTATGTAGCACCCACTCCTATCAAAATCGGAGACTTTACACTCGAAGTTTTAGACGAGTACGTCTACCGGGGTCCAACAGCTTCATACATTACATTATGGAATACAAATCTATTCTATACATATAATAAAATCGTAGAGTTGCCGTGTCTGTACATTGAATATTTTCGCATAAAAAATACATAGAAATGTCAGAAAAATGACATAGAACACAAAAAAGCAGTTTTTGAAATTCTTTTCTGTTTGTCTGTTTGTCTGTGCGTCTGTATGTCTGTGCGTTTGGAGGAGCATCACGCATAAACCACTGATTGGATTCAAAATTTAGGTACTTCGAAATATTAAGTGATAATCGGAGCAACATTTAGTGTTAATTTCATCAAAATCGACCCACAAAATCAAAAGATATCGAATTTTAAAGTTTACGAAGAAACTTCATCGAGCGCTAAAATAGGTTGTTTTCATTGAGACTTCAGATACTTGCAATGCCATCTATTGAGAAATTTTTTAATAAGAAATGTGTGAAAAGACCCCGAAACAATGTATTTTTGAGTTATTTTTTAATTAAACACATAATGTTTATAATTATATGTTATTATATTATCATTATTTATCGTAACGTGTAAGCTTCTAATTTTGAACTTATGAGTAGTTATGAGCATAAAGACAGTTCAGTTACGTTGTAGATCGATAGATGGCGTTGTACTTATGACGCGTTTTTCTGAATCGCGGTGTTAAGATTCTCCGCAGTAGCATAAGCAATTAATTGCATTTTTTTTTTTCTCAATATTCTTTTAATTTTATCTTTTATGCATATGGACCTGGTTCTGAAATAAAAATGATTTAATTTAATTTAATTTAATTTAATAAGGTCAGCCCCATGTTTTATGTTGTATAACTTAAAGACGTCTAATAATGAAATTATTAGCTATGGAAGTATGGATTTGATTGAATTACTAGTTTGTTTTTCGATTTACTGGGAGGAGAGGAGAGTCTCCTCCGGAGTCCGGAGTTACCTGTATCCATAAGTAAACTGTTTTACTAACAGAAGAGATGAATATTTGGTATTATGTTTCAATGTGGCTAAACTATATCAGCCGAACACGTCGATCTTCAAGGTTAAGCAACGCTTGCCGAGGTCGGTCTGTGAATGGGTGACCATTATAACAACCTAGCCTTTTCCTTACTATATTGGCTCGGCTTTTGACAAACCGGATTCAGCTGAATACCGGTATTTTACGTGGCGCGGCTGCCTACCAGACCTCCACAACTCATTCAATGCAAGATTTCAGTCAGATTTTACTGGCTTTTGACTATCCGTAACGACTGCCAAAGATCTACAAATGACAGCCGGGACCAAAGGCTTAACGTGCTTTCTGAGGCACGAAGGAAACTCGGTATGTCAAGATGGTCACCCACCCACAGACCAACCTTCGCAAGCGTTGCTTAACCTTGAAGATCGATGCGTTCGTCTGTTATAGTTTAGCCTTGAAGATCGGCCCGTGCGGCTTTAGCCAGGAGCTCCTCTATAATAAATCGATTCTATGAACCCAGTAAAACTTTTTTGATATTATAAAATCTTAAAACAAACTATATTTATCAGTGGTCTACGATCAGCAATATTGTCAGTAAAAATCGGAGAAAATGTGTTTCTTTTTGGACTGTTCTGGACGAAATTAAGAATCCACTTGATTCAGCACCATTCGTTCGATAGTTGGTTTTGTTGATTTTGATTCAAGATTAGTTTGTACCAGGAGATTAGGTACCTGGGCTGGTCGGCATTTCAACCGATAGAGATGATACAGTGCCCTGCATTAGGTACCCTCTTCATAATTATATTCTTAATTCGAGAGAGAGATCAGGATACGTAACTGAACGTAGATTTTGTATATTATGCAATCTATACTAATATTATAAAGCAGAAGAGTTTGTTTGTTTGGTTGAACGCGTTAATCTCAGGAACTACTGGTCCTATTTGAACGAGCTCCTCTATAATAAATCGATTCTATGAACCCAGTAAAACTTTTTTGATATTATAAAATCTTAAAACAAACTATATTTATCAGTGGTCTACGATCAGCAATATTGTCAGTAAAAATCGGAGAAAATGTGTTTCTTTTTGGACTGTTCTGGACGAAATTAAGAATCCACTTGATTCAGCACCTCTACCACCAGCAATCTATACTAATATTATAAAGCAGAAGAGTTTGTTTGTTTGGTTGAACGCGTTAATCTCAGGAACTACTGGTCCGATTTGAAAAAATCTTTCAGTGTTAGATAGCCCATTTATTGAGGAAGGTTATAGGCGTATATATATATATATATATAATCACGCTGAGACAAATAGGAGCGGAGCAGTAATGGAAAATGTGACGCAGACGAAGTTGCGCGGGTCAGCTAGTAAAGAATATGAATAATATGAACGGTCCAGTTAGGTAGGGCTAACTTGCAACGTTCGGGAAGTTATGTGATATCTTCTGCTCCCACTGTGTCTCAAGATGAAAATCTATGACTGATCAGTGCGTGTTGCCAGTGATGACTTATGGGACTGTAACGTGGTCGCTCTCAATGAGCTTGATCAGAATGCTTAAAGTCAGTCAAAGGGCAATGGAGAGTGTAATGCTTGGAGTTTCCTTGCGTGATCGGATCAGGAATGATGATATCTGCAAGAGACAATACCCCGACATATCCCGGAGGATCGCCAAACTAAAGTGGCACAATGCTAAAGTTCTGGAGTGGCGACCGCGTATCGGAAGACGCAACATTGGAAGGCCTCCCTCAAGGTGGACTTATGACCTGGTGAAGGTCTCGGGTAGCCCATGGATGCGTGACGCACATGACCAGTTGTTATAGCGACGCTTGAGGGAGGCCTATGTCCAGCAGTGGACGTCTTTGGGCTGTCAGACGATGATTATGATGAAATTCTTGACATAGGGTCTCATATCCGATTTTCTGATTGATATCTATTCTGTCACTCTCCTTCTTCAATACTATTATAACAAATAATAGTTCTGACCGATTTCGGGCACGGCGGCCAATCTCATCAGCGCGATTATATGTAGAGCACAAGTGCGTGCGCAAAGATACATGCACTCCCTCTTCCCCGACGGCATGGCCATCCGACAATAACGGCGAGAAACATGGTGCAGCCGTGCCGGACCAACGGCTTAACGTGCTTTCCGAGACACGTGTTACCTATAGGTACACTTACCTGGATCCTTAGATAATACCAACCATCCTACGAAGATGGTTGCTCTACGAGTAACCTCAGGGCGTCGATTTTCGCTGATGCACGGTCTCCTATCAAAACAAAGCTTATCCCACCAAGTATCAGGGGGACTAAAATGGCAACTTCAAAAGAATCATATTGAAATCATAATAATCACACAACAATCTTTTAATCTTCATTTTCATCTTTATCGCTAACGCATTAGGTTTATGGTGGATAGGGAATTTGACAGTGTCGAGAAGCGTGATTTGCTTTCTGATTAAGCTAAAGTGGTCTTTATAGCCCCCCTGATACTTGTTGGGATAGTATTTGTTTTGATAGGGAGACCTGTTCAAAACGAATAATAACCACTTCATTCAAATAGGAGGTATCTACGTCATTCATTGTCAATAAATTATTCATTGTTTTACCGTCTTGTTTTTAATGTTTGTTAAAGAAGTGTGTCCTGCTTGGAAATTGGCTGATTGGCGAAAATGGTTTGGCGTCAACGGAACAAAGTTCGATAATAACGAAATTGTTGGTATTAGGTACATAACTCGGATGATTTAATAGTTACATAACGCATTAGAGTCGAAGAAGGAAGGTTATATAACCATCAATAGAATTCGTCATAAAAGAATCAACAGGCTTTGAAAATGACAGTACAAAACCCTGCCACCTGTCCACTAAGAATCACCTAACCACTAAGAATTATAGTCCGGTCAAATTAGACGTAATTGTTGTTTTCTTTTTTCCTAAAAATCACCATTCCGAAGATATGGCGATTGTAAGAGTTGAATTAATTAATTACCGGCAGACCTACTCCACGATCTGTTCTGACGGAGTTTTATGAGAATATACAGTATTTACTGCACGATGATTACTGACATTGATATTAAGTGATTGATTTTCACTGTAGTTCTGGTTACTGTTTATATTTTTATTTGATTGATGCTTTTCTAATTCGACTTCAACAGACATGTCTTCTTCGATTTCTTCTCCTGGCTGGATGTTCGTTAACCCTTTATAGGACGGCTCATACAAAGTGGCCAGTAAACTGGACAGTTACTTCAAGGTCGTTATCTCATAGATTTTTGTTTATATATTGAACCTTATCAACATTTAGGACCCGCGTTAGAGCACACTGGCCCGTCAACTGGCCAGCGTTCAAGTTCGCCGCACGATATTTTAAATTCGCGCCTTTTTTCAAGATGGCCTGTGAACTGGCCATCGTGCACCCGCGCAGAAACATTTGTTGTCATCGCATGTGTACGTTACGTGTTTACAAGTTTTATGGTATTATAAAACCATGTCTTCTTAGAAAAGGTAAGTGTAACTATTCTTTTATAGTATGTACTTCGATGTTATGTGCAAATCTAATCGAGGATACTAAGAAAAACATGTATTATTTGGGATTGAATATAAACAGGTGTGTTGAAAAATTATAATCTAAAAATTGCCTACCTAACTTTGAGATGTTGCATTGAGTATTTATTTTCGAGTAATCCCTATGAACCATATTGTTTTACTACAAGTATATAAGCATGTGTTATAATATAATAATAAATTTGCGATAAACAATCTTGTTCGGTAGTTATAACCTACTATTATGAAAGTTTGGGGTTTTTTTTTGCCGTTTTTTTGCAGATGTGTGGGTACTTATGAAAATCGTAATGTAATAGTTTTGCATTCTAATTTTCTCATTGTTTTAGACACACATACTCTTATAGGGAGTTGGAGTTACTAGACGAGGACCAATGGAATGACTTCGTGGGTATTACTGACGACCAGGCCAGGAGAATCAGACATCGGCGGTGAATCCGATGCTGATGATTGCTTCGATGAAAGTTTTAGTACTGGCACCCTTAGCACACGTAGAAATCAAGGATCATGTTCTGGAACATCGTCTTCATCAGAATCACTACATGGGTTTTTGTTTCTACCACCATCGCCACCTCTGCAGCCGCCGCCATCTCCACCGCCACAGCCTCTATCACATTTCAGCCTCTGTCATAAAATCTCATGCATGATTTTTTACACGTGCATGACAATGAAACGATTACACCCAGGGGCAACATGGGTTATGATCGACTTTTCAAGATACGACCATTGTTGACACATTTTTCTCATGTTTTACATTTTTCTCAAAATTAAAAATTAAGTTTTGTTTTAGAAGAAATATGTCACGTTAATTCTATCTGTAATTAAACTGATTGTCAATTACACGTTCTATTATTAAAGGTTGATTAAGAAATACATTTATTTTATTATTATTATCGTCTTTTCCTAAAAACAAAATAGATTTAACCAGTGTCCATTTTACTGGCCAGTGATATTGCTGTGATGGTTAGTGACGCAGAACGTACACTGGCCAGTTTACTGGCCATATGATTTTCATGATTTTCTCGAAAAACAAAGATTTTCAGGTCTTTTTTCAAAAACATGCCATTATGATTTACGGCACAGAATAGGTATTTATCACACAATATTAAGAATTCAAAAAAAAGTTAGGGTGTGCGTTAAAGGGTTAACTGTTCAACTGTACCGATATCACATGCATTTTCGTCTATTGGATTCAATTGAACATTCGAGCAAAACTGGCCTTAGAAATTAGTACACGCTGGTAAACACAACAAGCCTAGTCTTCCACAGTCACATTTTTGTCACTGCAACCCTTTTTGCAATTGCATAAAATAGTGTTTTGGAGTTTTTCCGGAGCAGCTAGGAATGTAGTTTGAATCGGTTCCAAAGTATTCTCTGTTAAATTTCTAATCTCAGTCGTCGGGGTTTAGTAGATTGCCTAGCTATGTCTAAACTTGATAGTATACTCAATACGAGTGTTGGAGGACTAGACTAGTTGTACTTGTTTCTTGTATTTTTTACAGAAGTTAAAATAGTATCTACAAATTCATTTTTTTTTGGAGCTCCATAATCAGCAAGGTGAAAACGAATTCCTTTTCTGATTATCTTATGAGGAGAAGAGCCAATTACGTGGCATATATGGGATGTGTGCATATCATGTAGAATGTACCTCCTACAACCTTTAGAATCGCCATTTCTTCGGAATTTTGATACTTAGGAAAAAAAGCAAAACGATCATTTTTGTAGAAAATTTTATGATCTATAATTTTTCCCTGAGCTATATTTTTGATGTTAACCTTTGACCTTGAATAACTTTTTTAGCCCACATGGGATCGATAGGGACTTTTGGCACTTTATTTATACTGGTGTACCCAATCATCGTGCAGTAAATACTGTATATTCTCATAAAACTCCGTCAGAACAGATCGTGGAGTAGGTCTGCCGGTAATTAATTAATTGAACTCTTACAATCGCCATATCTTCGGAATGGTGATTTTTAGGAAAAAAGAAAACAATTTTTGTAGATAATTTTATGATCTACAATTTGTGTCTGAGCTAAATTTTTGAGAAATTTACCGTTTTCGAGAAAAATCCAAAAAACTGAAAAAGATGACCTTTGACCTTGAATAACTTTTTTAGCCCACATGGGATCGATAGGGACTTTTGGCACTTTATTTATACTGGTGTACCCAAGGTATCAACAAAAATTCAGGTCTGTGGGACTTTTTGTTATTTGAAATGTCTATTTTGACCGGACTATAATGACAACACGATTTGACAGTTAGGTAGGTACTATCAAATCGTGTTGTCATTCATTCTAAGTTCGGGTTCGGGACTAATCGTTAATCCGTAGGTAATACGGAGAAACCTACGCCCGCAACTAAGCCCGAAACTACGGACTTGGGGTTGAGTATAGGTACCCCAGCTTCCAATCTTGATGCAGCTGAATAAAAGAAGGTATTTTGCGACAACGACTGTACAGTACCTAGCAATTTATTCTATAGAATACCTATATTATTACCTTGAAACCTAAATACATGCACAAAATTAATGCTATACTTACCTAAATACAGATCAGATATCTCTCTCGACGAAACCGCACTGCAGTCATCATTTTGTGTTGTGCGCTGAACTCATTTTAGCCAATTGCTATTAGCTGCCAATCGGCAAGACGAGGAAATAAAATTAAGTAGGTATTCTGTCATACCCACTTGAAGAAGTATGATGGGTATTGCTTCTAGCTGAAAGCATAATATGTGACAATCCTTTTTTTCTAGTTGTTAATTAACTATAACTGCGTACGAACGTAAGGTCTTCGATAACGGAAAACGAGTAATAGAACTAAAATTGAATCCCATTTGAGAGTCCTAACTACGCTGGTCTGTTGATGACAAGAACAGTCAGACAGCGATCATGTGGCATCAAGGATTGGAGGAATGGGTGGTCGTCCGGCTGTGAGTTAGGGAAACGACACTGCAATCACGGGCAGAGTATGGATTTGGTTGGCACAGCTTTGGAATTGGGACAAGAAAAATGCCTATGCTATTTGCAGTGAACGAATTCGTGCTAGGGGTCATTGTGATGACAGTGGTAGGCAACATTTATGTACTAAATAGTTTCGAGTTCAGACAGAAATGTTGCTGGTATTAGTTGCGCCATTTCTTCACAGCTGAAACCCTGAAACACTAGGAAGTGGTGACGGACAACAGGCGGTTAGGGGGACTAACATAATAGCTAGTTTTGACTGCAGTTCAATTCTAAGCTCGGCAGCGAAGTTGTTTCCACCGAAAATTGGTTTTAACGAGATCTAGTAAGTAGTTTTTTTTAATACGTCATAAATCGTAAACCGCAACTTTTGCTTATAATATATACCTACAGGTTTGTACGGAACCCTCGGTGCGAGCAACACGTGTTTCCTGTACAATTGCACTCCATTCCAGCGCCATTCCAGCACTGGAATGGCACTGGATTGGCCGTCTACATGATTCCAGTTGCTCTGGAATAGTCGTGCTGCATTCAAAAGCAGACCGCCAATCTATTTTCTGCACTGGATTACTCAGTGTCACTGACTCTGGCAGAGCCACCATCAGGGATTTTCATTTTGAAAACACAAAAAAATTGTCGCTAATTAGTCGAAATTTGTCGCCAAATATCAGAATTTGTCGGTCACTGGTTCAAAAGATATAAGGGTTTATAGGTGGCCGATCTGGAGAGAGTCTCCCCAGCAGGGCCACATTTATATCTCAAAAACTAGGGCACCTAGCAAATATCTCTTTTCTCCCATAATTTGTCGCCAATTAGTCGGAATCAGTCGCCAAATATCAGAGTTTGTCGGTCACTGGTTCAAAAGATACAAGAGTTTATAGGTGGCCGATCTGGAGAGAGTCTCCCCAGCAGGGCCACATTTATATCTCAAAAACTAGGACACCTAGCGAAGATGTGTTTTCTCCCATATTTTGTCGCCAATTAGTCGCAATTTGTCGCAAAGTTACAGATTTAGTCGGTGTGTAATTAAAAAGATATTAAAGAATTCAATTTCCCCATACAGTGGTACAAGCGAGTACAAAATACTTTATGTAGTTTCTAGACAGTATCTATGACGTCTTATGGAGGAATGTTTGTTTCGAATTAAATAAATGTAAACTTATTCTATAATTTCAACCCACCATAGGAAAGCTGTATTCATTACCTATAAACAAATCTACAATACATATAATTATGTAATTATTTATCTAACACAATGTGCACTTACCACTTAGTCGCTGGCAGATAGATCGCTGCGCTCCGTTTCATTTACGGTAAGTAAGAAAGAGATAGATGCGCGTGTACAGATGAGCTGCTTCGAACGAGTTGCCCGTCACGTAAGTTGAAGTCAGCCAGTTTAATTAAAGTGGAACTTATTATGAATAGTTACGAACTCGAGTGTTGTTATCTCTAGGTATTCCGAAAATACAAAAACGGAGAAACGAGCGAGATATAACGAGGGTGTCACCTGCTGTACGTCACGGGTGCGGCGCGTCGGCGTTCGCGCCCGCCGCTCAAAGTAGCTACTTAAAAAAAAATAGGTAAACAAACAAACTTGCTCTAAAGGATTTTTTCTTTAGTCATCCACCGGAAGTACAGCGAGAAGGTTTGTTTGTGTGAAAAATTAAAAGAACAATTACGAATACGGGTGTTTAAGTGCATTGAACAAGTTAGTGGACAATTTGAGAGTGTTTTGAAAAGAGGACACCGTATGAGTGCAGATTAATATGTAAGTTACCTTGATTTTTCACGTCACTAGCGTGTTTGTGTGTGCGTCCTTAGATACCAATACCGAGGCGCTACCTGCTAAAGTAAGCCGTCGATGTCCATATATTATTTAGCTACAATTAGGATAGCTAATTTAAATAAAAACAATACTTAGGTGTTTCAGTGCATAAATTATGATTGTAACTTAATTTTCTAATTGGGGTGTATCAGGCAGGGTGTGCAAAAAAACATTTTACTAAAGGTACGACATTTATTTATTATTCTAAAGTTAATTAGAGCTTAACATTGTAAAGTGGTAAAACAGTTGCATGCGACTGTACATCTTTCACCAAATAGACCAAGAGCAAGGTTTAATGTTTTCAAAGAAGTTTAAGCCACTCTAACCTAGTAATTTAAAACATAAAAACATGAATTAAATTGAGAATTTATCTCTCTCGGACATTTCTAAAGACTTTAGACCGATAAAACTAGAAGTATATTACACATATTAATAGAAATATTTTTTTCTTGGTATTTTTCGTGAACTCTTTGACCTAGCTCTTGGACTATACCTTACTAATTGAACTCATTATATCTCCTAAACTAAGATCCGATTAAATCTGTGACTTGGCGACAAATTGCGACTAATTGGCGACAAAATATGGGAGAAAACACATCTTCGCTAGGTGTCCTAGTTTTTGAGATATAAATGTGGCCCTGCTGGGGAGACTCTCTCCAGATCGGCCACCTATAAACCCTTGTATCTTTTGAACCAGTGACCGACAAACTCTGATATTTGGCGACTGATTCCGACTAATTGGCGACAAATTATGGGAGAAAAGAGATATTTGCTAGGTGCCCTAGTTTTTGAGATATAAATGTGGCCCTGCTGGGGAGACTCTCTCCAGATCGGCCACCTATAAACCCTTATATCTTTTGAACCAGTGACCGACAAATTCTGATATTTGGCGACAAATTTCGACTAATTAGCGACAATTTTTTTGTGTTTTCAAAATGAAAATCCCTGATGGTGGCTCTGCCAGAGTCAGTGACACGATTACTCACTGGATCCAGTGCATTCCAGTGTGGATTTACATTTTTCCAGTTGCAATACTTGCAATCCAGCGCTGGATTCGATCGCTCGGCTGGATTAATGTAGATAATTCAAGTTTTTTAGTCATCAGATATTTTCTTGATTTTTTTTTTTTTGCGACACAGTCTAATCTAGGAATTCAACATTGCTCTGTTGGTGCCTAAGTCTGAGTTCTGAGCTCATTTTGTATTTATATGTATAGTTCGTCATAAAAACTATCCTAAGAAGCAGGATTTCCGTCTTAGGTATATTTTATTTTTAATTTCTAAGGCAGAGACCTAATATTGGTCAAGATTTTGTCTAATCCTGATAATCAACTATGCTCTGCTGATATCTGAGTTTGAGTTCTGAAGAAACTTTGTAGTGTCACATATTATTATAGCGTTGTTATAATATGTCTAACTTAAACCGAAGAGTTCTCATTGCTAGGTTTCTGCAAGTTTGTTTTTTTTTTCACGGCGACACTTCAAGTTTTCATGATATCTTATATATTTCCTGTATGCTATGTTAATGCCTAAGTCTGAGTTCTGAGCTTACTTTGCCCTGCGTTGTATGGTCCTGTTATGTAATCATCTAAAAACGAAGAGTTCTCAGTGCTGGATATATTTTCCAGATATTTTCTATTTGCGATATCGGTGCATTCGTGTCAGTTATATAATATGTTTGAATTTTTTTTGAGGACCTATATTTCCAGAACTCTTTCTAAAATGTATCAGGAACTATAGAACTCACCTTAATGGACTGAAAACACTTTAAAAAATGTTGTTTTGAAAAAAATGTTCTGCTACCCGAAGTTAGCAGATCATATCATCTGTCTTTTTTTTCCGGGAAAAACGTCAGAACTATTTCCAAAAGGTATCAGAAACTCTAGACCTATGCTGCATGCGAACAGAACTCACATTTTTTTATGCTCAGGAAATGTTCTGCTAAGTTCACGCAGACCAATCCAGTGCTGGATTCGATCGCTGACAAATTATATACTAAAACCTTCCTCGAGAACCACTCTATCCATTGGTGAAAACAGTATGAAAATCGGTCCAGTAGTTTTTGAATTTATCGCGAACAGACAGACAGACAAACAGACGCGGCGGAGGACTTTGTTTTATATTATAAGAGGTACTGTAGTGATAGTGATGATTACTTTTTTACCTGGAAGGGCAAAATATGTTTAGGTATATATTTTTATCATTTAATCTTCTATTGTAGATTTGTATATCAATTCATATTTGTATATAGCGACATTTTCGATGAGCTGGTATTTTTTAAAATGTTTTGTTTGTCTTCTAAAGACCTTGGAAATAAAATTATTTATCATTAGTTACAAAATTAAAGGCTCATTTAAAGGGGATAATTAATTGAAAATATTTAAAGAAAATAGATTTCATTGTATTCTTTATTTTTTTAATTGTTATCTACTTAAATACAAAAAAAACTCTTGCCCATAACAAATAATGGAATGTCTTATTTTTACAAAATAGGTAACTAAAATATACGATACTTTTGTCGCAGTAGGTACTACAGCCATAATTTCATTAATTTTTAACATCAGTGTAGGTATAAATCACACAAAAATATTGACAACACAACAGCATGACATTTTTGTACATTTTTCTTTTCATAATATACCCAAAAAGGGTTACTAAAATATTTGTAGTATTTCTGACGTACAATAAAATTCTGCACAGAAAAAAAAAACAAGTCACGTGTAAAAATACTCTATATAAAAATGTTCTAGGTCTGAGATAACTTTCCATTCAACAATCCATTATAGGTATAGTATAGGAGGAGCACGTGGCTAAATAATAACAACAGCACGGGTCTACCTTCAAGGTTAAGCAACGTTTGCTAAGGTTAGTCTGTGGATGGGGACCATCTTAACACACCGAGTGCCTCGGAAAGCACGTTAAGCCGTTGGTTGGGATCGTCAGAAGCCAGTAAATCTGATTCCAGTCTTGCCAAGAAGTACCGTGTTACCCATTTTATGGGTTGTGGAGGCCTGGTATGCAGCCGCTCCACGTAAAATACTGGTATTCAGCTGAATCCAGTTTTACTGGAAACCGACATCAATATAGTTGGGAAAAGGCTAGGCAGATGGTGATATAGGTATTATATAGGTGTAGAGATTTTTTCTTTTGAATCTTTTTACACGTGACTACCTGAGTTTCTTTGTTATTAAACCTTTTTAACATAAAACCACACCTTATATTCTAAATTCGCAAGACCCTGGCAAATTGCGAGGCACAATAAAGTTTAACTAACTTAATAAATACACAAACACTAAGGCACAAACATATAACACAGCCAGCTATTTGTATGCCTACATAACAAAATTTGTGCATTTTATCATATTTTTTTTTGTCAAAATATCGGCACGCGTTTGACCACTATCTCACCTGATAGAAGGCGATGATCTAGTCTAGAAGTAACCTATTCACTCTTGACTTACCCAGGTTGTAGCTATCAGGAAACACAGACTCCGGCTGGGAATTCCACTCCTTAGCTGTAGGTGCTCCACGCACTATGAATGTGTTCCCGAAACGTTTAGTGCGTGTGGGTGAGATGGCCACATTGGCCACCATGTACCGGTGGCGCATCGCCGTTCATCATCATGGAACAGGCTTGGCGGAATTAAACTAAAATATTTTTAAGTATTATATTTAAATCAGGATCATCAGTAAGAACTAAGACTGTTTAAATCTTGTTTAAAAAGAAATATTCAGATATTTATAATTAATGAGGTTTTTAATAAAAAGTTTAGTATTTCATTTGAACAAAGTATTCCTCTTTTATATTTTTGGCGGAATTAAACTATGTTTTAAAATATTTAAATCAAGAACATAAGTCAGAACTTACTGTTATTAAAAACTTCTATAAATATAAATATTTATAATTTATGACAATTTTAGTAAATAGTTTATTATTTCATTTGAAAAGCTATTCCCCTTTTATATTTAAATTATTAAAAAAAATACCTATGATGCAGACTGTACCAGTAGTACAAAACGAAAAAAAAAAATAGTTACATGCACAACCTTAAGTAAAATCCATAAAAATAGATTGTTAACAATCTTATATCACACATTATGAGTTTATGTACCTAACTATAGTAAAACTTGGAAACATAATACATACCTACCTACATAACAGTAAAACAAAATATTGTCATGTTCACTCGTAAAGTTACCTAACATTAGTCTATGTCTAAAGATCTAAATGTTGTTTCTTTTATTTTCTTCCCTTTCTTCGAAGTCTTCCAGAAGTTTTCGTCCAAAAACGTATTTCTGTAATTGCAAAGAGAAAATGATTAATTTACTCGTACATTTTAAAATAGGGAAATAGTAAAAATCAAAACCTGTTCATGTAGAATTTGCAAAATAAAAATGCCAACCGAGACCAACAGCTTTAACGTACTTATTTTTTAAACACCGACGCAAAAAAGGGGTGCTATAAGTTTGATTGCTATGTGGGTGTGTTATTATCTTCCTCCTATGTTACTTGGGGTCGGCGCAACACGTTCCTCCACTCTGCCCTATCAGCCGTCAAATTATCACTAACTCCCATTTCTTTCATATCGCTCCTCACACAATCCATTCATCTTTTCTTTGGCCTTCCTCTCCCTCACCATCCAACCACATAATATTTATTACCTACTCTTTTAGTTACATGCGTTTTATCCCTCCTCTTCACATGACTATACCATGACAAGCCATTCCCTTTCAACCTTTCCGTCACTTTTAAACTATCTCTAATGTAGTCATTTCTCACTTTATCCATTCTCGTTACTCCACACATCCATCTCAACATTCTCATCTCCGCTACATGCATCTATTTTCATCCGTCTTTTTCACGGCCCAACATTCTGATCCATACATTACGACAGGTCTTATCACGGATTTGTAGATTTTCCATTTCAACTTGACCTGACGCCATTTCATCCATATTGAGTTGATCCGGTGTGCGTTACGCCTCGGTCTATATCGCCATCCCCTGGAAAAGCGACCCGAGGTACCGAAAGTCAGAGCAGATCGGTATAGGTGTTTTAGTGAGAGCTATAGGCATAGGACTGGAGAGACCGCCGAAATCGCAGAACATGTATTCTGTTTTGGTTCTGCTCAATTTCTGGCCAGCACCCTCCAGTCATTGCCATCACGACTCCAATCTGCTCTGGACCTCTAGGGCGCTTCCAGCAACCAGCACAATGTCATCAGCGAATAGTACACACCAGGGAGCTTCTTCCAGGATATCCGACGTCAGAGCGGAGCGTCTATTATTATCAGAAAGAGATAAGGGCTGAGAGCAGACCCCTGGTGTAAACCAACTGCCACACTGAAGCTGTCAGTGGTGCCACTGGAGACCGGACTTGGGTACTGCATCGACTATATATAGCTCGGATCAACTGCACATACTTCCCAGACACACCTTTCTCCTTAAGGGCCCACGACAAAACTTCACGGTGCACCCAGTCGTATGCCTTTTCAAGGTCAACTGATACCATATGCAAGTTTTTGTGAACAGCTCTATATTACTCGCAAAGCTGGCGGATAGAGAAAATGGCATCCGTCACCCCTTTTTTTTTTTATTATGGCCTCTCGCAGCTAACGACTCTAGGAAGCCTTAGCTACTTAACCGGACTTGGCATCCGTCACCCCGACAGGCATAAAACCGAACTGGTTCTTTGAGATTACACTGTCTTCTAATTTGAATGCGGTTTTATCGATACAAAGGTAACTTAATTTAGTGTTCTTATCCAATAAATATTTTGTACTAGTATGTGCCAGCGTCTTTGCCCGCGTGATATTTGGAAAGCATCGCAAGAGGATGTCCTAATCCAGGAGGCAATCTATCAGTGTGACGTATTCGTCAAAACAAGAACAAGTAACAGACAGACAGAGTTAGTAGATATGGATAGATGTAGGTGGCCAAGTCCTGCCAAGGTTCCGGAATTTGTTCGAAATAGTCACCGCGGTCCTGGATCGCAAAGGGCATTAGGAGGAACATGGATGGGTTTTAGTCAATAAGAGTCTAACACTCCTTTCTGCTCCGCCCAGAGCGGGAGGAGTCATTTCATGACTTTCCATCATTTAAAAAAACCAGCCAAGTGCGAGTCGGACTTGCACACGAAGGGTTCTGTACCACAAATCCTTATTTTTATTATTTGTTGTTATAGGAAAAATTCCACCTGTCTACTTATTGCGGTTCTTGAGATACTCCCCGCTGACAAACAGACGCCAGACAGACAGTGGAGGCTTATTACTACATATTATAAAACAAAGTCCTCCGCCCCGTCTGTCTGTCTGTCTGTCTGTTCGTGATAAACTCAAATACGACTGCACCGATTTTCATGCTGTTTTCACCAATGGATAGAGTGGTTGTCGAGGAAGGCAGGCTTTATGCAATTTGTCAAGCGGGCAAACCCACAGGCATCAGATAGTTATAATATAATACTTAAGAAATTTATTTCAGATATATAAATAATTTCATAATTTGTTAGTAAACATGTAGGTTGGACAAATAACGGATGAGCGGGCAGTTCAATTTCCCCCTTAATAATAGTTTTCCGTGGGTTACCCTTTGGGTACGAAAACCTTAAAAAAACGGCCAAGTCATACCTGTGTTCCATAACGATTTCCATGACTTTCTTGTTCATTTCTTCCATGGAAGGCTTGGTGCCGCCATAGTCTTCTGGCAAGTCTTCTTTGCTGATGAACTTATATATCGTCTCGGACTTTGGTACGTGGAAATGTATCTGTGAAGTAAATATTTTTTTTATGATTTCAGGTCAACATTAAAATATCTAAGTCTCTCATCTTCATTTAGCTCGTCGGAGACTTTCAAAAAATATAGGACAGGTATTTTTTGTTTTGTCACGTAAACAAAAAAACCAAGGGCAAGTTCGAGTCGGACTCGCACATGAGGGGTCTCGTACTATAAAATTTATAGCGGCAATAGAATTACATAATCTGTGAAAATTTCAACTGTCTACCTATTAATGTTCTTGAGATACAGCCCAGTGACAGATAGACGGACGGAGGGACGGAGGGACGGACAGCGGAGGAGTTATAGGGTTCCGTTGGTTACACTTTGGGTACGGAACCCTAAAAATTAAGACGATTCAGTGCGTTGAAAACTACGTGTGACGTCACATTTGAGTGCAATTCATATCTAAATGTGACGTATATATATAGTTACGAGCTTGGTACGAGCCCAGTTTAGGGGCCCACTGTCAGATGTCCAAAAGCACACTTTTTAACGTGGTCTTCCAAGTCGTTCATTTTGGTTTGATCGGACCCAAAAATACTTAAATATGCAAATCTGAGAAATGTTGGTCTTTCCCCAAATCTGATGACTTTGAACACTACGATTTAAAGGATGTTCATGGCGAATAAAATCAATCGAGTACGAAGGCGGAAAATGGAAGGACGACTTTTGGTAAAAATCTAAACTTTGTTAATTTAGAAAAGTACCCAAAACTGATCACAAGTTTCTGACGTCATAACGACGTTGATTAATATTTTTTTTCGATCTTTGCCAGGTTTATTTTGTTTTTTAATCTCGGAGACAAATTGAGAACTGCAAATGTCAAAGTTTTCAGTGCTGCAGACGATAAGTCGTAGCCCAACACTGGTTGCTTTGTATTTCTATAAAAAAGCTGCAAGCGTGTCTCTAGCTACGAAAGGTAATTCTTAGAAATACATAGAAACCAGAAGTGACGCGGAGACACGTCGTTTGCTACTGCTAGGGGGCCGTTCAAGTATTACGTAAGCAGAATTTTAGACATTTTTAACTCCCCCCCTTCCCGTGTCAGCGATAGTAATCAAAGCTCTTACCCCTCCCTCCTATGCTCACGTAAGCATTGGCATACTTTTTACTCGCCTTATTGTCCCCACTTCGGTTATTTCTTACTTAACTATGAAACATCGCATGAGAGTAAAAATAAATCTAGCCATAATTATGTCAAACCGAAATCTACTAAGACTTGCAAACTATAAAAAGTACCTAAGTAAATATTGCTGACGTAATCACCATTTAAACCCCCCTGCCCCCCATGTCATCAAAAATAAGCATAGTGAAGACCCCCCCACCCCCCCTTAGTGCTTACGTAATACTTGAATGGCCCCTAGTCTGCAGTCAGCTAGGAAATCGTACCTTCAAGCCAAAACAAATCTGGTCTGTGTTTAGTAAAATTCTGTGATTTTGAATCAGCGACAGACAAACTTCTAAAATACATACCATATCAGTGATTTCTTTTCTCAGGATGGGCTTCATGAGTGCGAAGAGCTTGTCTATGAAGGACGGCGCGTTTATCACGTGGATTTGCTTCAGTCTGATCGGCATGGCTTCCTGAAAGTACGAAGAGGGATACTTAAACAATCAGAAGAAGACACAGGTCAAGATCAAATAACACATCTATGCCTTTAAAATAGAGCTCTTATTTGTTTGAAAGCGCTAATTCCGGAACTATCATTCGGATTTGTTATAATTATTTGTATATGATAGAATGATATCCACATTCATAAGGAAGGCTATTCGGGAACGAGAAAAAACGGAATATGCACGTACGAAGTCGCAGGGAAAAGTTAGTAGTAAGAATTATTTAAAAAATAATCGGCATATAGGTACATTCCAATGTAAATACAGGTTTTATTAACACAGCTGGTATTTAAAATAGGCGTAGAACGCATGGCAAAGATCTGTTTATTGTTACAGAAAAAAATGTTTGAAGACGTCACATACATGTCCGTTCCATCGAAGAAGCAAGTGCTAACACTGAAGCCAAACAGTGTCCAAAAATGGAGATAACTGTCTTATACTCGTTAACTTTCCTAGTTTAGAAAATATTTGGTTATCTATTAGGATTTCCTCTAATGCTGGATCTACACGCTTGGCACTTGCCACAACTTAAGAATAAGTGTAGTCTGATACACAGGTGTCGCAGGGCAGAGCAGATTTTGTAATGCATGATCGTACTAAGAGCTGCGTATACTGCGGCGCAGGCACTTGCGACGCAGACGCCTATGTTTGCGTGGCCAGCCCTGCCCTGCAAGTTCTGCACGGTACTAATTCGCGTCACGCAGGTTTGCCTCTCTGAACGTCGCAATAGGGAATATGTATAAAAAATATATTTATTATTTATACAGTTTATCTAAAAATATACAAAATACATTATTAACAGTGGAAATAGAATCAAAATTGCTCGAAAAACAAGCGAGATATCATTAGTTTAAACAAATATGTCTGCCCCTCTCGCGAAAACGCTGTTTTCTATGGCAGCTGTATAGACGTCACGTAACGTGACGTCAAATTCCATGTCGGACTTCTCGTTCTAATAGTCATCTTTGAAGCGTTATAACTTCATCCCTGATGAAGATATTTAAAAAATATTTTCTTGAGTGTTTACTGAAGCTTATAAGTAATTCATTTTGTAAATAAAAAAATCGCGTGCATATTCCCTATTTTTTTTTTTTGATTGCGCAGGATATCAATTTGGCAAAAAACATATGACAGCATTGACAGCGCATGCGCGAGATGCAAGATGGCGCGTGTAGTCGTGTCTCAGTCGCTCGTATACGTTCGCTGCATACTTGTGTCCCGCTTGCTCAATACAATATGACTGTTGATAAGTGTTACACGATGTTATTGTTTTTAATTATGTAGTTATTTTGATAATTTCCTACTGTTTGATTTGCGTTTTGTGTGTTTTTGTAGTGTATGTGTTTGAGTTACTTTGTGATCTTGTTATTGTTACTGGTTGTGTTTGTTACTTGTTTATAATATAAATTGTATAACGCAGAAACATATTCTACGAACGTAACACTTTTTTACGCGATTGCACCTGCGCGGTCATCACTAAAACCTAACTTCCGACCGGCAAAGAACCGTGGAGCGAACTGTACTGTGCTGTGTCACCTGCATCCTAGCATACGCTTAGCTTTAAACCATCACAAAGGTTTGGCTAAGGTAGGGTTTCAAACATCGCCATCCGCACGCTTGCGCGAGCGCTGTTGGTGTTTTGGACAGGCAAGCATGACGGATGTCGAGTTGATTTCGGCTATAACAGGGAACATGCATGCGACTTTTTATTTGAAAAATGAAATAATTATTAGCTCTATATAGTAAACAATCATGAAATTATTTTTTAAATCCCTTCAACAGCGACGAAGTTATAAAGCTTCAAAGATTACAATTAGAAAGAGAAGTCCGATGTGAACTATGACGTCCAATACCAATTCCATGACGTCTATAGAGCTGCCATATAAAACAGCTTTTTTGCAAGAGGGACAGATACATTTGTTTAAAATAGTTATATCTCGTTTGTTTTTCGAGCAATTTTGATTCTATTTTCACTGTTAGTATCAATTTTTGTAATTTTTTAGACAAACTGTATAGACACTAAATATTTTTTTCATGCATATGACGATTCCTTACGACGGTTTATTGAAGTTTGGCTTTTGGCTCCATCATAAAATAGTTTCGTAAACTGAGATGGGTGTGAGAGGCCAATATAAATAATAGTTTGAATAGAAGTGGCCATTCAATTTAGAAGTCGGAAATCTAAAAAAGCAAATAAGGAAATTCAGGCATAGAGAGAGTGATGCTACCACTCTCAACTGTTACAAAGACGTTATGCCTAGGACTTTTATATTTAAGTTGCTTGCGTAAAAAACCGAGAGATCTCTTTGGTTCCCTACACTCCCCTAGGAACCTACAAGCCTAATGGGCTTGTGTCCTGAAAAAATCTAATTAGTCCGACAGTTAGATTATCAAAAAATATTTCACCCGTGTTTTTTTTTTTGTTACGGGAACCAAAATTGACGAAATTACGACGCTTTTAAAATTGTCAATAATTCGCATAATTTTTACTGAGTCGTGACGTCACGAGCCCCCACTCCCCAGTTTTGATGCGTTTTATCTTTGTCAATATTCATTGATTTACAAAAACAAAAAACACGTGTCCATTATTTTTCAACACTCTAACTGACGGACTAAATAGTTTTGCAATTTGTGGATGATGGAATCTAGCCTACTTCAGCTGTCTACGACCAGCTGTTTCGGCTGTGTGTTTTCTGTCAGTTAGCCACTCAATGACGAAAGAATTTTATATATTAGGATTCAATGATGCAACTTACCTCTTGGTATTTAGACAGTTTCCTTGCAACTGACATATTGAACTTGGTGATGAACTTGAGCGTGATATCCTTAGCGTCCATAACGACGATGTCTTCGGCCGCCAAGTGGTCATTGGCCAGCATCCAAGCGTCACAGGACATGAAGAACAGTCTGGCATCCTGGACATAGTCGTACTGCTCTAGACCTGGGTCGTTTAGTTGCCAGAACCAGATATTCCTATCACCCGAGATTTGGTACTGGGCCAGTTTTCTGAAAAAAATTGTCTTATCTATGACGATTTTTTGGTGTAAAAAGTAGTTTCCGCGGTTTTGGCTTAAGTATATACAAAAAAACAATAGCGAAACTAGAAGATTTTGTGAAATAAAAATAAATATTTTATGAGCTAGGTACGATAAAGGGGTATCCAACAATTTTTGTGTTGGATAACCCATTTATCGAGGAACGCTTATTCAATTCGAACCCCTGGTAGTTTTTAGTTTTATTTAGTAATGAGCTTGCTCTTGATTCTCTGACTCTTGGAAAGCGATGGATGAGGTCTATGACGGAGCGAGCTTGCCCAGAAGATGACTGTTCAAATCCTGATAAAAAGTTCCTGAGATTAGCGCGTTCAATTCAACTAAAAACAAACAAAACTCTTCAGTTTTATAAAACTAGTATAGTTTTTATTTTTGCTGGTTTTATTGAGTTTTTAATCCGAAAACTATGTAGATACTTATTTTATTTTTTGTTTTAAGAAAAGTTCTTGTGTTTGCCTTTAAAAAAAGTAGAACCAGACTTTTTATTTTCAAATCGCGCTGACTTTGGTTGTTCAGAAAACTAGGCTTATGGCAATATAATGCTTTTATTTCGTTGACCATATTCTTGATAATCCCACATAGGTTAGTTAAGTATGCTCAAATGAGAGCGCAGAGGTCATTGCTCTTGGTATTGACAAACAAAATACGTAGGTACATTACATTGTTATCAGGTTATTGATAGGTCATCGACCCGCAGCAGGCGTTTCGGAACTTTTGGCGTTTGCTGAACTTTGCGTTCGATCTTATCACAACTTTTGCGTTCAAATCGCAGTTTAAGAACGTCAACGTTTAAAGAAAGTCGTGTTTGTAACACTATTTATAACTCAAGAACGGCTGAACCAATTTGGCTGAAAATTGGTGGGGAGGTAGCTTAGAACCAGGAGACGGACAAAGGATGTTGGATAGTTTTTTTTTCCACCGGAACGGGAACTATGCCGGATAAACGGGAGCGAAGCCGCGGGGGACAGCTAGTAAATAAATAAAAACGATAACAGGATGAATTTTTTTGTCATTTTTTAAGTCAACCTTACAGTCAATCTAAGGGCAATAGGAAATCAGTCGCAATTTAATATTCAGAGGATAATTTTAAGGAAATCTTGGTTTTGTTGCGACTATATACCTACTGGTCATTAGGAGGAACACAAATCTTGTTGCAAACACCCGAGATAAATGTCACAACTATTTAGGCCGTACAAATATTTTTCTGAAACATTAGTTCTTCCACGATACAATCATCTCTAGCCGTCATCGCGTCATATCAACTAGAAATAATTGAAAATTGTGACAATATAGGTACAATACGATGACGACACGGTTGGCGCAGTGGTTGAGCGATTGACTGCTGCGCAGCATGTCGCGGGTTCGATTCCCGCACGGAACAAATATTTGTACGACCTACATGTATTTGTTCCGAGTCTGGGTGTTTTTCTATCTATAATATGTATGTATTTACAAAAAAAAAAATGTACATAAGTAGTTTATCAGCCATCTCGTTACCATAACACAAGCATTAGGTTGCTTAGCTTGGGACTATATGGCGTTGTGTGAAATGTCCAAGGATATTATTATTATTATTTTTTTTTTACTATCTCGGGCCCCTGGAGACCCGGTCCTTTGGTAGGCGTACGAGGGGCCGAAACCAACTCGCAGAGGCCCCGTTAGACTTTCCAAATGTAATGGGGCACCAACCGGCGATTATCCCTGTATGCACTGAAAGTATTCCCAAGGACAATCCCCGGTTGGAGCAGTACTATTGCAGAATATGGAAACAAAAAATGAAACGCTATGGGTTTGGGTGGCTTAGTGGAATGATAATCGTTTATTATAAAACTATTGGCCCCTGCCTGACCACTAACAATATACACGGCTTTTAAATGGCAGGGGGTGACTTGCACACTCAATGAATGGGCCCCCGAAAACGGTCGCTAGCACAAAGTGACGTAGCGCCAAGGGGGCAACATGGCCTCAGGTGCTAGAGGAGTGGAGAGGTATACCACGGCTATCAGGACAATCCCGGAAGTGCGGTCAAGATCCCTACCAGCATCTTACTGGATTATACGTCCTTCTCCCGAGCACGTATGCTCTAGCGAATCTCCACTCAGACCGGCCAATTAAGGCAAGGAAGAGGTGGGAGCTCTGTTCCTCTATTATTATTAAATATTATAATATCACACAGACCATCAGCCCCCTCCTTATAGGAGGGGGCGTATCACTGCCATTATGAATCTGTTGCGACAAAGGGATAGTTCGTCCAGTATAACTTCGTCTCTCTCTCACAACGGAATAAAGATGGCATTCACGACATAGTACAGCAGGTCTTTGAGCCTAGACAGAAGCAGACATTGACTTCTTTATACCAACTTAGAGAAGAGATAAGGAGTAAGGAAGAAGTAAGTTTACTAGAGAAATCCACAGTAAAACATGTCCTAGAAATAACTAGTTAGTGCGACAAAGGACAGTGCAGTTCAGCATGACCTGTTTTATAAACCCAGGTTTAGAAGTAGTTAAGCAGAGTAACAGAGATGTAGTCAGCTACTTACCTATAAGGGTTGCAAACATCCGTAAGAAACGGAACCATGATAGGATCATGTACTCTGTCCGACTGTCACATTAAATTTTCTCCAAATCTGCTGGAATCCGATTCTGTTGCTTGGTACACATTATGATACTCCTGTGTCCCAAACGCGCGACCTGGACGCGTTATGTACCTACATAAATGAATTTTTGAGGGGGGCACTTTTGGGGAAAAACTAGAAAATGTGACAAAGAGTTGCTAGGGGGAAAACCGCAACAAAACTTGTCTTAGTAAGAGAGACAGAGGACGGTGCAGTGCAGCGTGACCTGTTTTATTATAATTAGTGCTGATTGCTGACTGCTATTAAGCGGTGTAATGGAACATTCTGTTCGCTCTATCTTATAATAAAATGATTTATTTTTAATTGCTCTTCATTATTTATTGGTATGACGTAGGTAGTCAGACCATTTTGTTTATGACAGTCTATTATATCTTTATGGGCCACGTCAATATATGTATAGGATACTATCATACTAGCTTTTGTCAGAGACTTCACTTCCATGGCCTATTATCTCTGTTGCAAATTTCATCAAGATCCGTTCAGCCGTTCTGGCGTGATTGAGTAACAAACTTCTCAGGGGATTTTTAAAATAAAAAATGCGCTGTAGGGCATAGTAACAAGGCGCCCGCGCTTTGTCGGTACCTAGCACGCGTAGGTACATAGGTACAACCGCGCGCCGCCCCACGCCGCGTCGCAGCGGCGTCGCGCACGCGCCAGTCCGGCTCGCATCGCTGTCGTACACGGTCACGTTTTGTTGTTTTTTTTTTGAGTTTTCTCGAATGTCTTGTTTTTTTTGAATACCGTGTAACTGACTAACAATATTATACTTTGTGCATCTTATCTTGGCCATTTTGATTCAAGTCGTTACCTGCCCCACTACAAACTGGCGCTCCAACGCGGCACGCGTAGGTACCTAACCGACGCGACGCGAACTCAAATACCTATGTGCATAGTAACGGTTTTTCTTAGTGGACAAGTTTAGTGCACGTTACGTACAACGTGAATAGTGTTTCCTTGTGTTTTAATGACTATTGTGTACTACAATGCCTCGTCGCAAAAGTAGAAGCAACGATGACGACTTCGGCGTGCCGCCGGCGTCCCCGACGCCCGCGCCGCTATCGGAAGGGACGCTTACGTCGTTTTTGGAGGCGTTCGCCAAAGCTCAAGCGGAATCGAACCGTCAACTGGTTCAGAGCCTGCTGGCTACGTCGGCCGTCAACGGCTCAGCTTCACCGTCTCCATCGCCTGCTGCACCAGCCACAAATCACGGAAACTTCGCGCGCTGTACGTCGCGATTTAGCGGCGCCAACCGAGACTCAGAGACCCTCGAAGCATTCGTCGACTCGATAGTAATATACAAGGAGTGTACAGGCATCAGTGACGAACATGCGCTTCGCGGCCTACCTATGCTGCTAGAAGGAGAGGCAGCTGTGTGGTTTCGCGGCATAAAATCATCAGTGACGTCATGGGAAGACGCGCTACAGAGACTTCGCGCCATGTTCGGTGCAGCCCGACCGCCACACAAATTATTCCGGGAAATATTTGCCGTGGAACAAACAGAAGAACGCACGGAGGTCTTCGTTGCTCGACTTCGCGCGCTTATTGCTAAACTTCCATATAAAGTCGTAAACGAAATGGAAGTCGACATGATTTACGGGCTACTACACAGACGTATAAGAAAACGGGTAACTCGTGAATCAATCGAGAATTTGGAAAAGCTAATCGAGAAGGCGCGAAACATTGAGGAGTCCCTCTCTGAGGTGTCGACCGACGCGCGTGGCCCCGCCGCTGGCGCGCACACACCGCACGCGCCGCCACCGCAGCCCCGGCCTCCGCAGACGCCCGCGCGCGCGCCCGCCGCCTCCGCGACGAGCGCGCCGGCGCCACCGAGTACTACAGCGTCGGCTACGAGCAGCGCTGCGCCTATTGTGGTAAACAGTTCGGACAAAGGTAAAAAACTTTTCTGTGTTTATTGCCGCAAAAGCGGACATACCCGTGACTTTTGTAAGAGTATTAAAAATAAAATCAAGAAAACGACTTCTGAGTCTAGTGTGAAGTGTTACGGTTGTGGCGCTATTGGTGTAATTCGATCTAATTGCGCTAAGTGTTCGGTAAATCCGAAAGAATCTATTTCTGTTGTTGAATTTAACATGCTAGAGCCCACTAGAAGTTGTGTTAATACAGATAATCTTAATGTTGTTTCACACGATTGTAATCATAATACTTGTAAGTGTAACGTAACTTTGAATAGCGAAACTTTTGATAGTAATATAAGTAATGTGTCTCAATCCGCTTGTTTATGTAGTTATAAGTGTAATGTCGACCTCGACTGCGATGCGTTGCCGATTAGAGTAGGTAACTTGTCCGCGTCGAACTTATGTACTGACGGTCGTCCAATACTCGACATCGAGATAGACGGTCATCGTGGTACCGGGTTGATTGATACGGCTGCTAAGCGTAGTGTAGCCGGTTCGAGTTTGTACGCACTGCTTCGTAAACTACACTATTCGTTTCGTAGTAGTTTTATGTCGGTAAAATTAGCCGATGGCATTGTGCGGGAACTCACGGTCTTACTCGTAGATGTTGACATACAACTTAAGGGGTTGACGATACCTATTACTTTTGTCATTTTTCCTAACTCAGTTAACAATGACACGTTACTCGGTATTGATTTCTTACGTAAAGCTGGTATTGTTATTAACGTTTCAAACAATACTTGGTTCACAGCTGATCGGCCTCAGGTCATTCACCCCTTGCGGTGTGAGACTTCACGTGACTTCGTTGGGTGCGCTTCCGCGGATGTCTTACGTAGTAATGAAGGTTCGATGCTGTCAATTCCAGAGAAGGGACGTCTCGCTCAGCTGCTGCAAGAGTATGAGGATATCTTCACTGAAGGGGGAGAACCTACACCGTTCGCCGAGCATCGCATCGATTGCGGTGATCACCTGCCGATTGCGGTGCCGCCATACCGACTCACTCCCGCCAAGAAAGCCATCATGGAAGAGGAGATCGAAAAGATGCTGCGCGAAGGTATCATCACGGAATGTGAATCTCCATGGGCAGCACCAGCTCTTCTGGTACCAAAGAAGGATGGTAGTTACCGTTTCTGCGTGGATTACCGTAAGCTGAATGCCGTTACCAAGAGTGACTCGTACCCACTGCCAGTGATCGACGACCTTCTTCAATATACTGGTAAGAGCTGTTTTATGAGTACTATTGACCTCCGATCAGGGTACTGGCAGGTTAAAGTGAGTCCTGAAGACCAGGATAAAACTGCCTTTGTGTCTCCATTTGGACTTCACAAATTTACCCGTATGCCGTTCGGTCTGCGCAATGCGCCCGCAACGTTTCAACGTTTAATCGACCGATTTCGTTCTGCATCATCCCTTAAAGGGGTGACCCTCCTTGGGTACATTGATGACCTGATATTAATATCTGGATCATTTCACCAGCATCTCCAGGACTTACGTGCGGTATTCGACCGCTTACGTGTCTTCAATCTCCACGCGAATCGCAATAAGTGCACATTTGCTCGAGAGAGTGTGAAATACTTAGGACACATGATCACATCAGAAGGAGTGTCCCCAGATCCGGATAAGGTTACTGCAATTTTAGATATGAAGGAACCAACTAATGTAAAGCATCTAAAATCCTTTCTACAGAGTTGCTCATGGTTCCGCAAATTCATGCCGAATTTCTCACAGGTTGCACAGCCACTGACTATGCTAACGCGTAAGGATCAGTCCTGGCTGTGGGGTGAAGAACAGATCAAGGCATTTATAGAACTAAAAGGATTACTTACCTCACCTCCGATTCTTATTCAGCCAGATTATAATGTGCCATTCGTTCTCAGGACTGATGCTAGCAATTACGCACTGGGTGCTGCTCTGCTCCAGGGGGAGTCGCAGCGAGAAGAGAAACCCATCGCGTATGCCAGTCGCCTCCTCACGCCGGCGGAGCGGAACTACTCTACCACCGAGCGCGAAGCGTTGGCAGTTGTCTGGGCAGTCGAGAAATTCCGAGGGTACATAGATGGCCATCCAGTACGTGTCGGCAGTGACCATCAGCCCCTGAAATGGCTACTTACCTTGAAGTCACCTGCTGGACGCCTCGTACGATGGGCCATGAAACTCCAGTCCTTTGATCTACAAGTCGACTACACTCCTGGGAAGGCAAACGTAGTTGCTGATTCGCTCAGCCGTCCGCCGTGTGAGGAGGAGGCTCGCGATTCCTGTGGAGTCTGCATGGTGCTCGTCGACCCGCCGCACTGGGATGCCGCTACTCTTCGTGAGGATCAGCTCGCAGACCCTGAAGTGGCGAAGATCATGAAGGCTCTAGAAGGCAAGGATGAATTAGAACTTACTCGATGGACAGACAGAGGTTATCATACGTGCAGAGGTGTACTATACCGATATACTGAAGCGGAGACAGAAGAACCGCAGCTCGTCATTCCTGAAAATCGAAGGAAACAGGTACTTTTTGAATGTCATGACTCAGCTACTTCAGGTCACGGCGGTCTGGACCGAACCCTGCACCGTATAAGTCAGAGATTTTATTTTCCCGGTATGCGACGTTATGTAGCAGAATATCTGAAAACCTGCATAGAATGCCAGCGTTACAAACCTTCCAATGAGAAACCAGCGGGACTCTTACAGACTCCGGTTCCCGCTCAGCGCTTCGAAGTCATCGCTGTCGACCTTTTTGGGCCATTGCCCAAAGGAGCTAATGGAGAGAGATGGGTGCTGATAGTAGAAGACACAGCCAGCAAGTGGGTTGAGCTGTTCGCCCTCTCCGAAGCCACAGCTGAAGCATGCGCTAAGGTACTAATTGAAGATGTTTTCTTACGCTTTGGCGTTCCTCGGCGTCTCATATCTGATAACGGCGTACAGTTCGTTGCCGACGTCATGCAACATGCAATGTTCACGCTTGGTGTGAAGCAGAGTCTCGTGCCACTTTACCATCCGGAGGCCAACCCAGTCGAGCGTAAAAATCGCGATCTCAAGACCCAGTTGGCGATCCTGGTGGAAGGACACCACCAGCAATGGCCAGAAGCTCTGCCATTCATCCGATTTGCATTGAACACCTCAATAACCAAAGCAACTCAACAGACACCTGCTTATCTAACCTTTGCTCGTGAACTCCGCTCACCTATTGTAGTACAGAGCGATCTTCGTGCTGTAATAGAGGCTGAAAACTATGTTCCACAGATTACGCCATATCTCTTGAAGCTAGCGGAGACACTCAGCAACAGTAAGGAGTGCATAGAACGACAGCAAGACATTCGTAAGGCTGCCAAAGACAAGACCCGAAAGGCTGAGCAGTTTGACGTTGGTGATCTTGTCCTGATGAAGACGCACGTGCTTAGCAGTGCTGCCAAAGGAGTCAGCTCTAAGCTCATGCCTAAAAGGGACGGCCCTTACCTGGTACAGAAGAAGGTTAGCCCAACTACTTACCTTTTAACGTTCCCTGATTCACCGGATGAAGTCATTGGGAAGTACCACGTTTCAGCGTTAAGGAGGTATCACTCTCGGGATGGTGAGTGCCCTGAGGTTCCGCAGCCGGTTGCTCCTAAGCGTTCTCGTGGTCGGCCGCGTAAGAAACGTGTCATTGTTGATGTTTGACCAACGGTGAGGTCACCAATGTTTGTCAAAAGGGGGAGTATGTAGGGCATAGTAACAAGGCGCCCGCGCTTTGTCGGTACCTAGCACGCGTAGGTACATAGGTACAACCGCGCGCCGCCCCACGCCGCGTCGCAGCGGCGTCGCGCACGCGCCAGTCCGGCTCGCATCGCTGTCGTACACGGTCACGTTTTGTTGTTTTTTTTTGAGTTTTCTCGAATGTCTTGTTTTTTTTGAATACCGTGTAACTGACTAACAATATTATACTTTGTGCATCTTATCTTGGCCATTTTGATTCAAGTCGTTACCTGCCCCACTACAGCGCTTATATTTATATCATCTTTTATTTAATCTAATATATAAAAGTCCTGTGTCACGGTGTTTGTTAACAAACTCCTCCGAAACGGCTTGACCGATTTTTATGAAAATTTAAGTGTTTATTCGGCAGGTCTGAGAATAGGTTGTAGGCTATTTATTTTGGCAAAACAACGTTTGCCGAGTCAGCTAGTTTTTCTATGTAATAATCATATTATTGGATGGCTGTCTCCAGAGAAATCCCAGAACAAACAAACAAAATTTAATTTAAGTAGATCAAAACAATAAAAATTAAAAACGTAACAGAAGGTAGGTACTTGCTAAAACTACTTGCTCTATTGAATATCCATAGGTTGTTGGAGATTCAATGGAAACCATTCATTTAAACCCCTAATGAAGGTATTTTAAAGTTTCCAATGATAATTTAAACGGTGTAAAACCAAGAGTATTCCGCCATTTAACCTATCTATCTAGCTACTATCGTATAGAGACTGCAATAAATATAACCCAGTTTTAATTCCACCGTGTTAGTTGGTTTTGCGATTTACAGCGGAGATTAGAACGAATTACCAACAGCCATAAGCTTGCCCCAGATTAGTGTAGTCACGACCATCCGCAGTGTTGCCATAACACGAGACACTTTCTGAATAATTCTGCGTACTTACATTCAAATAATATTTTAAAACAGATTGCGGTCTCTTCAGTCAACATTTCACCGTGTAAACTTGTTCACATCACATAAACTTATAAAGTGAGAAGTTTACAGAAACGCATCGACTTTGAGTAAAGGGAGGAAGGAGAGGTAGGTATAAATGATAGCACTTTGCACGAGACGGGTAGATCGCGGAATAAGCTGGAGCAACTTCGATACAGCAGACCAAGTACCCAGTTTTATCCAGCATAATAAGCTGAATAACATGATTCGATGTTAGTCAATACTTTTAAAAAACTTTTTACAAAAATACAACCGACTTCAAAGTAATATAATAAAGTAGTAATAATGTCCAAGTATGAAGAAACTAACAAAAACACCGACTTCCGAAATTAAAGTCATTTTTTACTTTGTAGTGTTTTTTTTTTGGAAGTCGGTTGTACTTGTATTTTTGTAAAAAGTTTTTTATTTTTCACTTTTTAGTGGTACCCCACACCTAACAACACCACTGCAAAATCGCAGAAAAGCAAAATACGCAATTTCGATTACTTGGATGACACAAAAACCATCATACAAGTAGACGAATTCCAGCTATTTCGATTTAAAATCCAAAGTTCGCAACCCATTATGATAAAATTTAAATGGGACCAATCCGGAAGTATCCTTTCACATAAAACAAAGAATTTTTCAAATCGGTTCATAACTGTCGGAGTTATGAGGTAACAAACATAAAAAAAAATACAACCGAATTGAGAACCTCCTCCTTTTTGGGAAGTCGGTTAAAAAAAACTTGTTACATATTTGTAAATTGTAAAGAGTCATGTTTTTAATGAAACTGAACACAAACTCACGAGATTTTCAAAGCCTTCTGCATAGCAGGTGACAACGGATCCCTGTGGTTGACCAGCTCAGGCGAATTATCTCTGATTTTGAAGAACAGCTCTATGGTATGCTTCGTCTTGTCGATGTCATAGTAGCAGCTGTGAAGAAACCTCAGGATGATCCTGTCCTCTGAAACGTGGGAAAGATTCATGATAAGTATATGCATCTTCTTTAACAGCAGGAGACGACCGAGGATAGGATGGTACCCTGTATGCAACTTGTGAGAGTAGCGGAATTGTTTGACATATTTCCCGAGGCTCTGAAACCAAAGGGCGTTTAAAGGAATACGGAAACGTTTTAATTTTTTAAGATCTGACAGTAACTCAGCGGGAGGACTCATTTAATGATTTCCCATCTACAACAAAAGGCCTGTGTGTAACCTACAGCTTAAAAGGAGGACTACGGAGATGACAGCTAATAGAGATAGATATATCGAAGAATATATGCTGAGGCGACTCCAAGTAAATTAGGAAATCAGCCAAAGCATGATGATGATGAAGGCTTGCAAATAACAGGTCTACTTCAGGGATATTACATTACAATACAGCGCAGCAGGAGCTTTTGGTCAAATAGTATCAACTTTGGGCGTATTCGAAACGCAGAAAATCGTCCGGGTAGATGTATAATTGTGATGAAACAAACACCGTCGTACTGGTCGTATATGCCATCTTGGTTTTGCCGGTTGGCTTCACATCTAGACTGTCGTCAAGACTGTTTACACAATTCCATGGTATATTACCGCTAGTAACATATGAGTAGGTACATATAGGTATAGGCTTGAATGGTCTCAAAACATTACCTTTGGACATTTGCGCAGAGCTTGGAATGCTAAACGATTTGCAAGGAACAAACAAAGCCTTTGGTAAAAGTGTTGCAAGAGCTGTGGGGCTAAAAAGGCCACTTTAGGGGAATCATTTTAGAATCATAATGTTAATCAAATACTGTTTCATTTCATTTTCATCCCTATCGCTAACGCGTAGCATGGTAGCGTGATTTGCTTTCTGATTCTGCTAAAGTGACTTGTTTAGACCCGCTTAGCAAGCGGCATTTGCTCCATAAAGTAGGACCTACCTAAAACTATTGTTCAAAAATGTTTTATAATTTTGGTTCCAAATAGTTAAAACTTGTTTCTTAACTCATAAACAACAACTTGCATGGTTATTTTTATAAAACTTGTTTGTGTTAGCCACGCCAGGTATTCAACAGGAAATGTTAAACACGTTTTTATTGATACCGCTTAGGCCATTGTTAGTTACTTTAGAGAAGTCTAATGAAACAGCGTCACAAATTGAGCTTTAAAAATGTTAGAAACCTATCGTTTTACATGAAATTGTATATCATCTTGGGCTATTAGCAAGTCATCTATCTATCTAACTCGTATTTGATGACAATGCTAATGATATTATGACAAAGCACCTTTTCTTCCAAATAACCGTTGGAAGTGTTTAGTAGATACTTTATTGATGTCGACATCACCACGGAACTGAAGGAGGTACAAAGGTTCTGTTTTGAGATAGCACAACATCGATAAGTTGCACATAAGATTCTATAGGACGTACACTTGAAAACAAAGCAATAAGCAATAACTGGAATCTGAACCTTATTGCCAAAGAGATTAAGTTGAAAGTAGAATCAATACGGAATCAATTGTGGAAAACTTGGTATACAGTACAATACAAGTTTGGTAGGCATGTAGCTACGGATTCCCATTCATTCCGCTCAACGATGCTCGCTGAATGGACTATCGAGTGGCAATTATTCTTTGTGCGATGCGGAAGAATCAATAGCAGGGATTTGGGAACGTGTAGCTACTGATACGTTTTACTGATATTGTAAAATTTTTATGCCTTGATAACCCGTCATCGGTCATGCGAACGAGTCAGAAGCCCGAAACTACGATAACCGGTTCAGCATTAGAAATATCGGCCAATCAACAGACGCTGTTTTTTTTATGATTTAATTAAACATAATATTATATCGTTCAATTCTGTATTATGTTTCCTGAATATAGAATTTAAATCTTGTCTGAGGCTTATGAGTTTCAATGCCAACAGGTACAAGTTGACAAATTCGGAATTACACTGAATTTTAATGACCAATTCATTTCATTGTGTACGACTTCACGTCAATGTTACTTTATGTAAGCAGTGGAGAATACAATTTAAGAAGAATTTAACAAGCATTTGTGATTCATTTGAAGGCTTGAAGTACCTATTGTCCTATTCAGGTATAAATTATATCACGAGCAATTTCTATTCCATGATATTGTTGTGTGTTATGGAGTTAGTGTTAGGTATGGAAATCATTTCTCTAAAGCCGGACTCAACAGCAATGGGATCAAACTGGGCAGTTTAAGCTGTCCTTGTGTTTCCTGCTACCTAATCTGGTTGCAGGAAACACAAGTACAGCAAGGTAAAAAGGTGTTTTGTCTTACTGACTGAACGGTGTTACACTTGCTGCCACACTTAAGACGTTAGAAAGTTATAGCTCAAAGTGCATTGATTTTTGACTGTCTAGTTTCTGAATCTATATGGTCCGTCGTCAGAGAAATGAAGGTCGTCACCAACGACAATGAGAGTTTTTCTTTTTCCTTCGAGCTTCGTCCTAACTGACTGACTAAGACCTGATCGTGTGTGGTCGCGATCTTCAGCAGTGAGGAAACGACGAAGAAGAAGAAGAACTGACAAAAATTGAAGATCGAATGATTTTCATAAGGAGCGGAGAACTGGAGAAGGGGATACTTTCTAGAGATCTGCAGGGAACATAATGGTAAAGACTCCGTCCGTGGAGAGAAAGGTAGATATAAAAACTTTTTACAAAAAAACAAAACACTACAAAATCTATACTACCTAATATTATAAAGCAGAAGAGTTTGTTTGTTTGTTTGTTTGGTTGAACGCGCTAATCTCAGGAACTACTGGTCCGATTTAAAAAATTCTTTCAGTGTTAGATAGCCCATTTATCGAGGAAGGCTATAGGCTATATATCATCACGCTATGACAAATAGGAGCGGAGCATTAATGGTGCGCGGGTCAGCTAGTTTATTTTATACTAGATGACCCGCGCAACTTCGTCTGCGTCACATTTTTTTCAAGATTACCCCCTACATACAAACTTACAAACTTACAAACAAATGTTACCTCTTTATAATATTAGTATAGATAGTACCTATAGATTAAATTTCGGAAACCGGTGTTTTTGGTTGTTTTATTTTTTACTTTTTTGACACCGACTTCCGAAATTTAATTTATTTTATACTTTGTAGTGGTTTGATTTTTGGAAGTCGGTTGTATCTTTTGAAACAAGTCGGTTTAAATAAACTTTATGCTTACCTAAATCTTGGGGTATATGTGGCTGCGTTCTTGTCCAATCCCGAATCAACACTATCTGCTTCTGTACCTCTTCTGATATCTTGCTATCCATGTTGAGGACAACCTGAAATTATGAGAACATCTTATTGATAAAGGTTCAGATAAAACTGTTGCGAAGATGAACCAATCATTGACTACAGTGCAGTTGCTTTTGTAAAAATTATCGTCAGAATTATTTTCCTCTACAGAACTTTTCAAAACACGTCTATCCGTCACTAGATATCTGTCGTGTGTTCAAGTAAAGCATCGCCACAAATGCTGGCAGGAGTGACGACACGATGACGTCATAAGTATTCGGTCATTCTTCACCACAGCCCATCCTATCGTAGTACTATAATCCTATACATTATGTTCATTGGTTTATAATTTGCATTTTATACTGACAAATTATGCGATGTCGCATGTCGTACTTATGTATGTGCGATTGTGCGCCTCTATGGCTGTACATAGGTAGCTGATCCTATGATGAACTAGTGTTTTAAACAGTTTTTCCTGTATTCTATCGTACCTTCATACTCAATCGCCCTAGAACTTGAGTTCACTCGACTGAGGATAAAGATCGAGTGGATAAAAAATATAACCTTGTCAAACTAAATACAACCGACTTGTTTACCCTACCGTTATACTTATTTTTTGTATTATTAATTTATTCACCTTATGATTTTAGTCCGTGTCTAGTGTGTAGCTGAGGTAGTTTTGAGCTGACCAAGTATGCTCAGCTCAAACCGACCTCCACTTCTCATCTAAACCCTCACAGCTAAGAAACTTCTATTTATTATCCATACAATTTATATAAAAATATACAAAAATACAATACTAACAGTGAAAATAGAATCAAAATTGCTCGAAAAACAAACGAGATATAATTATTTTAAACAAATACACCTGTCCCTCTCGCGAAAACGCTTTTTTCAATGACAGCTGTACCTATAGACGTCATGGATTTTGACGTCCAAGTTCATATCGGACTTCGCTAATTCTAAATGTAATCTTTGAAGCTTTAAACTCCATCGCTGATGAAAGTGTTTAAAAAATAATTTTATGATTGTTTATCTTCTACAGTTAAAATCGCATGCACATTCCCTATTAGAACCCCCCCCTCCCCTTTTCCTTTAAACAATAGAAACGCATGTATTCATTCAACGACTTTGATTTATGTCATCTCAATGATATATGAACACATAGGTAATTATTTACACGTGTAAAAATTACTTAATTTTTTGTTTTTTTTAAAGGTAAAGTACCGGATCAGTATCTTTGCACTTACTAAATTACCTTGATAGCCATAATTATGATTCAATGTTGTCAAGCAAAACGTCGAAAGTTTGGTCACAACAATGATCCCTACACAACTACTATTCAGATGAAATATTCATAGGTTGCTACTGAAATTGTATGATTACTATAGGCAGGGTCAGAGGTATAGCTAAATTGGAGCAGTCATTGTACCGATACACTAATGAGGGTCAATGTTATAGGGCAGGAGGGCAAGGTATTACGACGGTAAAAAATCTATGAAGCTCGACACCGGTGCACACTGCACAGCGCAATAAAAACATTTTATGAAACACTGAACATTTCTAAACAATAATTTGCGCTAGTCGCATTCAATAAAATGATTAGTTGAAGTACCAGTATTGTTAATCACTCCATTATTTTAATCATTTTGAATTATTATTTTCCTGTTTTACAGCTTATCATCGTAACATATTTGTGGAGATACGCTACTAAAGGGAACAGGAGTATCCAGATTCATACACTTGTACTTGTGAGGACCAATAAACACCAGCAGCCACAATTCGATTGGCCGACTACTGGGCCTCACTCATCTTATCAAATGTGATTTGAATTTACCATCACTAGGTTGAAAAGAAGAATATGCAACTTATGATATAAGTAAAAATGATGGTTTATTCTTTGATATTTCAAAGTAACCCTAAGTTTGTACAAGCGTGTCAGTTGTGTTTGCTGTTTTTATCTGATTATGCAATATCTAATCTACTCAATAATTACCTATGTATTTTCGACATACTTTTAGGGTTCTTAACCTCTGTATGGAAGAATGGATCCCTTCTAGAATCATTCGGTTGTCTGTGTGACTATCCGTCTGTCTGTCTGTATGTCACAGCCGATTTTCCGATTCAGTTAAAATTTGGTACATTAAAATGCTTCTATGACACAAACACAGACGCGTTACGAAAAAAAAAATATGGGCTCACTTTGTGGGGCAAAATTAGAAAATTAAAAAAAGGAATTCCAACTGGTATGTAAAAAATCAAAGGACTCACTGTCAGGTTCCCAAAAGTATTTTTTATTTTAAAGTATGCCTTTCCGAATTTATTGAAGAAAGTACATGAGAATAGATCATTCCGTGGAAGTGGTCAATTTTCATGTAAGTACTCGTATTTTCTTCCCATATCTCTGAAACTACTGAGCCTACAATCTTGAATAAAAATAAAGGTAATAGGACTTTACCTATAGATTGCAGGAAAAGCTATGGGATGTCTATGATTCAAAGTAACATGTTTTAAAAAAAAAATGTTCGGAACCCTTCGCACGCATGTCCGACTCGCACTTAGCTGGTTTTGTCTTTGATAATAACGCGAAATCAATACCCAAGATTAAAATGATTAAACAGTAGGCAGGCATAGTACAACTGAACCGGAACTTCATTGTAGGTACATTTATGGCCAATTTTTCACTGAAGAATAAATATTACTGTTTGACACATATTCTATAGGGACAAAAGCTATAAAACAGTCATTTTATTCCTCAGAAAATAAATATTTCACTATTTAAAAACGCTCCTATATCAAAGACAAAACCTTATTTTTTTATTTCATTCATCTTTCATGTAAAGTTTTCAGATTTTTAATTGAAGTATCTGTTTTGTAGTCTGTGAAAGTTGAATCGGTGGTACAGTCGCCAGCACATCAGGGGCCCGAGTCTGCTATTACAATAGTGTCGGAATGGTCGATCACTGATTTCAAAATCGTTGATTTTGACAAGTTTGGTAATCTACTAACATAATGGCATCATAATGGCGTCATTATGACATTCCAATGATCAACCACTGACACGCCATTGAAAGAAGGCCATATGAATGGTAGGTAATCTCGTACATAATGACAGATTTAGTATTTACGAACTTCTCACTACTTCAGATTGCTTATAACACTAATAAATAATATGTAAAACTAAATATAAATAAAATCTGGCATGAATAAATGCTCAAATTTAGCTCGGTTTTATAATAATGGCAATACGGCATTCCTACCGCAATTCTATTACGAGACCATTGACGTGCCAGTGACCGGCCACTGACGTGGCAGTGACCGTGCCATTATGAATTTAGCAGATTACGAACTTTTAGCAAAATGACAATGGCATGACAATGGGATCGTGTCGGAATGACAAATTTACAAAAATAGCAGACTCGGGCCCCAGGCTATCCAAAACTGTCAAATTTTCCCAATCAAATTTGAACCCAATCTCTTTGGCGATAAAGTTGAAAATCTAACAAAGAAATTTGACAGATTGTTGCAGCTTGATGTGCAGGCGACTGTACATTATTTAGATAACGTTACGAGAGCCTACGAGGAAGTAAATTGATATTTAACCAATTAACAGCTAAAACTATGGTGTTGTTTTTAATTAGTTAAACTTCTTCTTAGCAACAGAAAAGTTTAGTTATTCACCAAATATCTCTATTTCCTTCACTATAAATGCCAACCGTTAATTATCATTTCAAAATATAAGCAAAACTGCAAACCTGCACCACTCATTAAAACAATAAATACACTTTTAATATAATTGAAAGCTAGAACAAGAAATAATAAACAAACCATGAGAAAAGATGGTATCAGTCGTGGGAAACTGACTGTACTTACCTACCTACCTACTTATAATTCGGCTAGGTACATACATATTCGTCATTTACTCATATATCCGTATGTTGTATAGTGTGCTCATACGAAGGAAATGGGCTGTTAGTTTGATATGTTACCATATTTGACAGCTCTGTATCGCTATCCGTGTTAGGTACTATACATATAATAGCTTACCTACACAGTGCGAGCTGCTGACTAGACAGTTAGTAGGATCGTCTACTCGTATACCAGTAGCTCGGCTCGCCTTAGCTGTCTATATAGTGATAGTAGCTCGAAGAGACTCATCTCTTGCGAGGTGCATCACCCAAAATATACAGTTTCCGATCGCGCTGACACTAGCGAGCTTCTTCCGAATGCGTCCGAACGATGGGAGTGATGGCCAAACTGCTGCCAAATCGGAATCAGAATTCTCGGTTCTGAATATTATGAGTAACATATTTAACAGTGAGAAACAAATTGGGACCACCAAAGGGTAACGAACAAGAAGCAACGTAAAAATAGAACATGAAACTTGTCCAC
This sequence comes from Ceramica pisi, assembly GCA_963859965.1. Taxonomy (NCBI): domain Eukaryota; kingdom Metazoa; phylum Arthropoda; class Insecta; order Lepidoptera; family Noctuidae; genus Ceramica; species Ceramica pisi. Next base: position 8,341,084 of record OY982544.1, on the reverse strand, counting down.
CGTTCATAGCGTTTTGATAACGAAATGTATCGATTACAAAAAAAAATATAAGTATATCGCAGATTTGAAATTGGTACGGTCATTAATATGAATTTATACGAAATCTATTTCTTCTCTAATATTAGTAAAATACAACAGACTTCCAAAAAAAAACTACAAAGTAAAAAATAAATTTAATTTTGGAAGTCGGTGTTTTTGTTAGTTCCTTCGTATTTTGACACCGACTTCCGAATTTAAAGTTATTTTTTACTTTGTAGTGTTTTTTTTTAGAAGTCGGTTGTATTTTTTGTAAAAAGTTTTTTATTTTTCACTTTTTAGTGGTGCCCCACACCTAAGAACACCACTATAAAATCGCAGAAAAGCAAAATACGCAATTTCGATTATCAAAGAATCATCTAAATAGTCAAATTCCAGCGATTTCGATTTAAAATCCAAAGCTCGTAATCGATTTTGATATGATTTAAATGGGACCAATCTGCAAGTATATCCTTTCAGATAAAACAAAAATTTTTCAAATCGGTTCATTATTGACGGAGTTATGAAGTAACAAACATAAAAAAAAAAACATACAACCGAATTGATAACCTCCTCCTTTTTGGGAAGTCGGTTAAAAACTATCATATAAGTACAGCTCTTTCGATTTAAAATCCAAAGTTCATAACCGATTTTCATAAAATTTAAATGGGACCAATCTGCAAGTATATCCTTTCAGATAAAACAAGATTTTTTCCAATCGGTTCATAATTGTCGGAGTTATGAGGTAACAAACATAAAAAAAACATACAACCGAATTGATAACCTCCTCCTTTTTGGGAAGTCGGTTAAAAATACTGTCACTCATTTGTGGTTCGTAAGTCAGTAAGTGATCTTGGATTCTATTAAGGCGCGTCCCCGAGCAAAACGCAGCGCTAACCGTTTTTTGTGCAGTTTTTTGGAGCTATCTACTCTTTATCCAAAAGAAATACCAACTAATAAAAAATACATTAAATTTCTACATAATCTTGGCTTCAAAATGGTAGATTTTATTTTTTATTACTAAGTATAATGTTTAAGTAATCTCCTCACAACGAAACCATAGAAATGAGAAAAAAATACTGAAAACATGCATCTTCTCGAAAACTAACGATTATTTTGATTTTGTACTTACACTAATGGATAGGCAATTTAATTATGAACATTTTGGTAGAAGTATTTTTTTTAAACGACCAAAATTAGATTTTATAACGATTTTATTCAACATTCTGAGCGTATTCGCTATTGTATCTCTTGCGCTGTTGTTGAGGGAAAAAATGCTCAAGGTTATTTGCTCAGGGTACGGCCTTAAGATCCTTGAAGTTGAATTTCTGCCTAGATGTATGTATTTTATTTGCTGAAAATGCCTAAGTACTACATAAAATAAAATATCCTGTTTCCGAGCTCAAAGCATGAGTTTCATTTCAATTATTACTTTTATATTGCAAACAATGTGCTTACTGTGAGATGTGGTAGAGACGATTATGAAGGTACTTTACTACTTAGGTCTATAGTTATGAAGAAGCATGGTATAATTTTGTTTACCAGTAAGGACTATACATATAAACGGCTAAATTACTATGTACATGAAAATAAACGATTAATCGATTATAGGTATTGTGCTATACGCAAGGACCACTAAAATACCAGTCAATCTTTTTAGGGTTCCGGACAGAAAACGGAACCCTTATAGGATTACTCGGGTTTCTGTTTGTCTGTCCGTATGTCACAGACAGTTTTCTCCGGATCCACTGGACCGATTCTGTTGATATTTGGTACCTACATAATAATATATGTACCAAATTATGGACTTCTGTGACCCAAACAAGGAAGTATTACGTAAAAAAAAAACATGGGTGTCACTTTTGGGGGTTAAAGTAGAAAATAAAACAATAAAAATTCTAACTGTACTTATCGTGTGACATCTATCTATATAAGTTAAACGGGAGCGACGCCGCGGGGGACAGCTAGTCTATATATATATAAAAGAAAGTCGTGTTAGTACACTATTTATAACTCAAGAACGGCTGAATCGATTTTGCTGAAAATTGGTGGGGAGGTAGCTTATAACCAGGAGATGGACATAGGATTTATTCTATATTTTTATCCCGGAAATCCCACGGGAACCGGAAAATCCCACGGGAACGGGAACTATGCGGGTTAAACGGGAGCGACGCCGCGGGGGACAGCTAGTCTATATATATAAAAGAAAGTCGTGTTAGTTAACTATTTATAACTCAAGAACGGCTGCATCGATTTAGCTGAAAATTGGTGGGGAGGTAGCTTAGAACCAGGACACGGACATAGGATAGGTTTATGCCGGAAACCCCACGGGAACGGGAACTATGCGGGTTAAACGGGAGCGAAGCCTCAGGGGACAGCTAGTATCAAATAAAAGGGCTCGCAGTGAAGGTTTTCATTATACTTTTTTCATTATTTTAAATTAGACGGTTTAGAAGTTGTTCAAGAAATTAAATTAGACCATTCCCTCCCCCCTTATCTCCGAAACTACGGATCTCGAAATTTTGAGAAAAATGCAGGTAATACGTTCTTTACCTACAGATTACAGAAAACCTATAAGAAGTCTATAGTGTTAAAATAACGTGTTACAGAACGCGATCCGACTCGCACTTGGCCAGTTTTTTATTTGGGACAGGCCTGCCTCACTTTCCAGCAGCCAGAATCAACAGTGGTGACCACCAGAATAACACTTATTCAATGAAGCTCGACGAGTCCCGGAGAAAGGATTCAACTGTCTTAGGCTGAGTTGTACCATAGAAGAAGTTATAGTTAAAGTTTGCGTCAAATTTAACACTAACAGTAGCGCTGACTTTAACGGTTATAGTGAAATGTGTTGCACCAGCGAATTCATTAGCTTTGTTAAAGTTAAAGGGAAGAGTCAAGTCAAGAGATTATATTCAACGCGTTTGATAGTTGACGGATAATTTAACACAAACAATAACACTAACCAGCGGAAAGTGAGCGGTTACAGTTACGGTTAAAGTTATGACGTCATTTAACTATTTGTCAAATGGTGCAACTAATTTTTGGCCTAATCGATACTTTAAGGCTGAGTTGCGCCATAGAAGAAGTTATAGTTAAGGTTTGTGTCAAATTTAACACTAACAGTAACGCTGACTTTAACGGTTATAGCAAAATGTGTTGCACCAGCGAATTCATTAGCTTTGTTAAAGTTAAAGAGATTGCAAGTCAAATGAGGCGTGATTTACCCCAAATTCGATGCGGGTAACATTTTTAAAGATGGCAAAATTAAACATAACTGTAAAAACTCCTTTGTAGCGCTGTCATCAGTGTCACCAATTCATTGATCAATGTCAATTCGGTGTCTGTTAAATACAAATAAATAGTTCAAGAAAGCTTAGAACTATTCTCTATTCTATTCTTTACCGAATTCCGGTGAGCTATAATATGAGGAAAATAAAATCATGGACGACAATTTGCTTGCAAACATTCAAACAAAGTAAGTACCTATTTATTGCTTTGTAGGATAACGCGTGTTAATTTTTGGTTGAACAATTTTACGTACTATGAATATCCTTGTTACGGCTTTGCTTATATTATACTTTATTTTATTGTTTCAGGGAAAGAAGTGTAAATTTCACAAAGATAGAATTGGACAGACTTCAAGCACTTTTGACAAAATATAAAAATATTATATTTTGCAAAAAGACGGACAGCGTTAGTTCTAAGCAAAAGGAAAGTGCGTGGAGTAATATAGAATGCGAGTTCAACGCTCTTGCAGACACTCCACGCACAGTCAAACAACTGAAATATTTTGAAAATTTGAAGAGAACAGCAAAGGAGGTAAAAAATAATTAATATTTATTTTTCTCTAAAGCTTTTCGTATTTTCTTTAAATACACAACCCAATTTATTTTTATACGTTTACAGGGAGCTTGCAAATAGCGCCAAGAAATGCGTCGCACTGGAGGAGGGCCACCACCTACAACACCATCTGGTGTCAGTGATGCTACAGACTGGCTGAGGGCAATTATACCGTCATCAATTGATGGAAATCTTGCTATTTATGATGATGATGTCATAAATCAAAAGCTTACTGTCTTTGTGAGTTCTAGTATACTACACACTAGCTGACCCACGCAACTGCGTCTGCGTCACATTTTCCATTATTGCTGGGCTCCTTTTAGTCTTAGCGTGATGATAGCCTATAACCTTCCTCGATACATGGGCTATCTAACACTGAAGGAATTTTTCAAATCGGACCAGTAGTTCCTGAGATTACCCCCTACATAAAAACTTACAAACAAATGTTACCTCTTTATAATATTAGTATAGATTATCTATTTACTTTCGTGTAATTTTAAAATAAATTTAAAAAAGTAATTGTTTTTAATATTCTATTAACAGCCTGCAAGAGAGCCGGAGAAAATCATAGAAGTGGTTGAGGGCAATATGACTGAGGAGTCTCATCTACCAAAGAAGGTATTATTCATTATTATTTTGTTATGGGTTGTTAATACTCCGTTAACGCTCTGCCTGTCCCACCAGGGAACACAGGCTGTCTTTATGTATGTATATAGTTCTTGCAAAATTAATAAGAATCTTTTCAATATTCTGTTTACGACTACTATACTACTATACTATATTCTGTTTACGACGACTACTTCAATAACAATTTTCTCCTGATGAGGCTTCATCAGGAGAAAATTGTTATTGAAGTAGTCGAGGACTATATGACTGAAGAGGCGCATCTTCAATACAAGGTATTATTTACATATTAAAATAAAAACACCTAACATACATATCAATCAACCTATCACCATATGGGCAGGCATATTGCCATATTATTGTTTTGAAGCCAGTTATCAATATCGTTACATGTTCTACAGATTCCTGATAATAAAAAAAAAACAAAAGAGGCTTCGACGACTCATGAGAAGTGGGACTTTGATCCAAGCACACCCTACAGTTCTCCTAAGAGCCCAATGTCATCACCACTAAAAAGTAATGTATGATAATCACAAATAGGCTAAAATATGTAGAGAAATGTATCACTATCACTATCCCTATATCCCTCGCTTTCTCTGTCCCTATATCCCTATGTATGCTTAAATCTTTAAAACTACGCAACGGATTTTGATGTGTTTTTTTTAATAGATACGAGTGATTGAAGAGGAAGGTTTATAATATGTATAATAACATCACCAGCTTTCTGCCAGTCATTCTACACGTGCAGCCTTTGGACCAGTTTTACGCAGAGGACATACAGCGACCTGCGTGTCCAATATAATAACGCGTTTAGGATACTGTTGGGGCTGTCGTGGCGTTGTAGTGCGTCCACTATGTTTGCGGAGGCGCGCACAGATGATTTTTACGCAATCATTAGAAAAAGGGCCGCCTCCATGTTGGGTCGGCTACGCGCCACCACCAACGGTCTTCTGAGCGTGTTCTCAGATCGGTGGGACTCCCCTCTGCTGCGTCATTGGGTAAGGATCCATTCCTTCTGATTTTTATATACCTAACGTTTTCCTTTTGCCTTATTACTAACCCTAGTCATTAAGTTATTTTGTTGTTACTAACACTATGGACAATTGTCTGAAATAAAGAGTTTGAATTGAATTGAATTGAATCACAGTTTTTCTGTAGTGTATTTGGTATCAGCATTGCACCCGTGCGAAGCCGGGGCGGGTCGCTAGTTTATATATAAAGTGCTCTTATTATTCACAGGTCTAGCTATAAAACGAAGAACTGCAGAAAATCTAAATACGTCGTCCGGCAATTGCTGCGGGAGAAAAAGTTATCAGTAATGGATAGCCTGCAGGAGCTGGAGCTCCAAAGAATTAAAGACTCCATCAGGCACGCCCAGGAGCTCCATGAGCAAACGCTGCGCCATAATGAGGAGCGGCACAAATTCGAAGTAGAAAAAATACAACTAGAAATAAGAAGATTAAAAAGTCTGATGAATTAGTATGATTTTTTAAATTAATGAAAAAAATAATACTTTAAATTCTATTTTTTATTGTTAACCCTTATTGACATAGCCTATAAAATAACTATTAATTAATTGTGACCTGTTAAGATCATCATTCCTTGCCACTGTGTAGACTGTATTCTCTTCCTCATTAGTCAATTCATAACTGTCCTGATTCATATTTGACGTTAATAATGGTGGCATAGGATTCCGATATTTTTTTCAAATATTATGCAGTACAGCAGTATAGCTACTATGATGGGCTGGACTCTCTCTAAGTGAGTTCTTATTTTCATGGACAGGGCAGGAAATCTTCTTTTCCAACATCCAAACACCCTTTCTACAACATTCCTCGTACGGATTTGGCTCTCATTGTATAGCTTCTCTCCGTCCCTAACAGGATCACGCAGAGGTGTTGGCAAATATGGCTTTACCGCATAACCTTTGTCGCCAACCAACCAGTATCCATTAAATTCGCCATCTACCAGTCTGCCCTTGATGACACTGGAGTTAAAGTAAAGTCAGCCACCAAGCTACGTTCTTAGATACTCGAAATCTTGCCAAGAAACATTCGTCGTCCCATGTGGAAAAACGGTCGGGTCTAGGTAAGTACATTTTTCGTCTTCAGAACTGGTTTCCGCGAGTATTTCTTTAATTGGAGCAGGGACATGATGTTTAGAGATTATATTCAACGCGTTGGACAGTTGACGGATAATTTAACACAAACAATAACACTAACCAGCGGAAAGTGAGCGGTTACAGTTACGGTTAAAGTTATGACGTCATTTAACTATTTGTCAAATGGAGCAACTCATTTTTGGCCTAATCGATACTTTAACTGAAGTTTCGATGTTTGTTATTGTTAAAGTAAGATGGTGCAACCCAGCCTAACTGAAGTTTCGATGTTTGTTATTGTTAAAGTAAGATGGTGCAACCCAGCCTTAGATCCCGCAACGAAATTAATCAGAAAATAATAGTGGAGAAGTAAGAAAAAATATAAAATTTCCACTGCCCTCCTTAACCAGCAGGAGAATTCAATCAATGGTAGGTACATCGATACCAAAATATATTGACAGTCAACGTTCGACGCCGATCGAAAATGCCTTCTACTACACCAAACTTCAAAGCACACCATCCGACCGACGCGCGCCGCCGACGTCCGTTCAACGTCGATCAAGTTATCGATCGACAATAAAACGATTGGTGTGGTGGTAACACCCTGTTTGCATAGTACCTATTAAGACTCTTCTCTCACATCATTATTCTTATTCTATCATTTATTTTTAGAAAAATTGTTAAGAAATCGATTATATAATCAACACTTATTAGGTGAAACAACAGGTTTGTTGGGTTATCAGCATATAATTGTTTAGGGAACCAGTTTATTTTTAAATAACGTTCGTTTTGGAAATCTGGGCAGGTAAGCTATCCTCTTCGACCAAAGAGACTCAAAGTTAATTGATGCGCATTATTTAATTAAAAGATGGACAAAAACCGTACCTATCATGTTATGATTGGGCCTTCTTCAATAAAGACTTTTTGATAGATGTACCCAGGCCACCTTTTCTATTCACAGAAGTCAAGTCTTCTTCTTTTCCTATTGATTGACTCACACTAAATGTCCGACCAATATTAAGCAACCTGTATAGCTCTATCATTGGCCTCGTTCAAATCTTGGATGGTACCAGGACACATGCGTCTTGTGAGGGGGCTACGCACTGGCACTGCGTTTAGGTTGAGTGAAGAATGCCCCATTTGAACAGTTTTTGTCCAGTGGCCAACCTGGTTCCGCAGTCGGTTAAGAGTTTTCCAGATTGGCCATTTTTTTTTTTTGGGATGGGAAATCATCAAATGACTTCTCCCGCTCTGGGCGGAGCGACAGGGAGTGTCAGACTTCTACTGACTAAAACCCATTCATGTTCCTTCAGTGCCCTTTGTGTTCCGGAGCCATGGTATCTCTTTCGAATAGTCCCGCGACTACGGCAGGCGTCTCCCAATGCTGACTCTCTTTGAGGCGCGCGTGGAACACGAACGCGCCGTCGACACGGCCTGTCGTCAGATGACGGACGAACGGCGAGCTGCCCATAGCTCACCGTTCACAGGCCCGCGCCTACGGTGGCCGGAGGTCACCAGGTGGCCTCCGACGCCCGCGGCGTCTACCACGGCGGCCGGGACGAGAGGCTCTCTCCCTCTCCCACTCCGCCACCTCCTTCGCTAGCATGACTGCTTCGTAGAAGGAGGTGACGGCGTCCCATTCCGTCTCGCTCCGGACCATGGCTTGGACCAGGCCCGGACGCAAGAGGTCGCCGCCTATCGTCGCTTCGAGGACACGGCGTTGCTCCACCCAAGCGGGGTACACCTGCACAGTGTGCTCCACCGTGTCCTCCGGTCGATCCTCGCAGTCCAGATTGGCCACTGAAGTTCGCATCCAGGGGGTAGATGTTCTGGTTGCTTAATTTGTTCCAAAGAGTAACCGCGGCCCTGGACCGCAAAGGGCAAGGGGGTAGATGTCTGGTGGAGGGGGGTGTGAAGTATGGAGGGGGAAGGTGTTCGTCCCTTCACAAATCAAGTTACTTAGATAAAAAAATATTCACAACAATTGTGAAAGAGTTTATTCAAAAATCCAGTTATCGTTTCCAGCAAATTACCAATTTAAATTACAATTCACGTTTCTTGATCTAGATAAGCTGGTAAGATTATGTAATAGCCTAGGTTCTCGTTGATATTTAGATAGATGCCAATTAAATCACGACCGTTTTTTCTTCAGTACTAAAGTTAGTACTTAATTGTCCTGGGAAGTCCTGGATAGTTTTTAAGCAGTGTCCCGGGTTTTTCAAGCACTCTGTTATGTTAATGTATTTTTAAAATCACGGCTGGCGAATGTTCCGCGCTGTTGGGGCCTGTGCTGAACTTACAAAATATAGATAATATTAAAATTGTTTTTCATAAAATATTAATGCAACTATTGCTACTGTATTATTGCGTTTATAAACTTAATAGTCCTGGTTTTTCCAACAACCGATTCCTAGTTTTTGAAATTTTGGGTTAGCAACCCTAAACTAAGTAATTTTTTTACTGGCAGAACGACTATATCGCACCGAATCATTTATTTCTATTCTGGAATAATGTAAGGTTTTTCTGATCGATTGGATTGTCGTCTGGCCCGCCCACTACCTACCTAAAAGACCATTTCGGTAGATCGCATGACCGATACCTACTGTGCAATCTTGCGTTTTTTCCTCTCAGTAACTTTGCTACCTAAGTACTTAAACTTGCAAATAACCTAGTTGTTAAATAAAGAAACTGCATAGAGCGACCTTCCTCTCAAATTATAATCTTTTATTACAGATATGAAGGCATTGCGGACGTGACTGTACCGTTTCTGTTTTTAACTGCTTATGTGCAATGTAATTGAAAAAAAAAATATTACTAGGAAAGACACTTCATTCTGCTTTTTTTGTTAGATTGACGTAGATGGTGTCACTTTACCCAGTCACTGTAAACACAACAACACAAGTAGTGTGTAACAGTCACAGTAAAGGTCAGATTAAGGCAGTCGTTCCATGCAAAATACTGGTAGGTATTTAGCTGCATCCCGTTGGACTAGATGCCGACCCCGATATAGTTGAAAAAAAACGGAGTAGATTGATTATTTTAAATGAAACGTTGCCCCACACTATGAATTTCTCCTGTATCGTGGTTGCGATTACAAACATATAAATACACATACACAAACAGCCAGACCCGGAACAACTATCTGTAGGCCATACCTACAAATATTTGTTCCGTGCGGGAATCGATCCCGCGATACGCAGCGCAGCAGTCAATCGCTCAACCACTGCGCCAACCGTTTTGTCGTTGGTAATTTCGCCAATTTCTGAAATCATTTTAAGTACCTACCTACTTGCTATTTAGTAACCAACCATAGATAATATAACCACGTGATTTAATAGTCTTTGGTAACCACCTATAAGCAATAGGGAATATGCATGGCTTTTTTTTATTTGCAAAATGAAATACTTTTTAGCTCTAAAAAAAAATCATAAAATTGATTTTAAAAATCTTCATCACTGATGAAGTTATAAAGCTTCAAAGATTACAATTAGAAAGAGAAGTCTGATATAATAGACGTCAGATTCCATGACGCCTGTACTGATGCCATACATTACAGCGTTTTCGCGAGAGGGACAGATATTAAAATAATGATAACTCGTTTGTTTTTCGAGTGATTTTGATTCTATTTTCACTGTTAGTATTACATTTTTTATATTTTTAGATAAACTGTGTAGATAATAAATATTTTTTTCATGCATATTCCCTATTACCTACTACCTAATAAAGGTAGAGTCGGCAACAAAGTCGATTAAAACTTCGGTTTCCTAAATCTTAAAAAAATACCAAAATATGTATAGATACTTGCCTATGTATAGTATAAATCGGAACAGATGTCAAATTTTAAGAGTATGTAAGTATCAACTCTAAGTAAGCTCCTTTATGTAATTTAAAAAACCAGATTCCGAACTATTGTGTGCCAATTTTGGTATTATAAAGTAAAAATAGTAGCGCTAATCGACATTAATCGGTGACTGTACCTACATACATAGGTATAGATATCATCAAAAAAGATTCATCAAAGCACACAGCTTTTAAAATCGTTATAATTTATCTTTATTTGTTATTTGATTTATACCAGGCAAACAGCACCATAATCTATGGTGGTGTGGTAAGATTATGAAGTAAAATAATTATTTTCGTCCAGGGAAAGAGGAGGTGGGCCATAGGTGAGCAAAGCCTTTGCCCGGCAAATTGGGTGACATAGGTTTATTATTAGGTATAATAAGGGTAGTATTTAAACGAGTGACTGTAAATTAAAGTTTTAAGTGACAAAAATAATTAATTTACATTATAGTATTACTAAGTGAGCGACTGACTGCGAGTCACGAGAAATCAACATGAAATTGGGGTAGTATGAATATAAGATACAAATAGAACAGCAACATACAAACCTTTATTTGTGTACTTAAAATAAGTATAAAATGCTAACCTAACATAAACAGGTCCGCGGAAATTAACTCTAACAAATAAAGTAAAAAAACCTAACCTATCTATCTTTATATTGAAGTTGCCCCTCAAGTTGCCCTCTGTGTATTTTTTTTTTATTTTTTATTTATTTGCTCTTGACTTTATTCTATTATTTCTAGTAGGTATTTCTAGTTCACTTAGTCATTTAGTCGCACGGCTAGAAATTTAATATCTGAAATGGATTGATCACAACCCATTTTTTGTAAGTTCGTTCTGGATTTGATTATTAATCAATATTAGTTCTTAGCTTAGTTAATTTTTCGCTTTCGCTTACTCAAATTCATGCCGCTCAAGTTATTACATTCCTGCTTTTGATTTTAATTTGTGACATTGAATTTATACCTAACCTAATCTAAATCTAATGTTAAATTTATCTCCAAATGGGTATATTGCCTGAAATAAATTAATTTTATTTATTTATTTTTATTTTATTTATTATAACAGTATCTGATCATCCGGCCTCATCTAGTTTAAAATGACCAAAAAAAAAAGGTTTACGTGTAAAAGTGTTATTAATTTACAACCTACTTACAAAATAAATATCATTTATCATCAGTCGCTAGGTTTTTTTTATTCGATCGTTTTATAATTCCCTTTATAATAACTTTCAATTCAGTAAACAACTACTTATTAATCCCCAGCATAAGCCATATTACAGGTAGGAAAAACTGAAAAACCCACAATGTGTAAGTTCCTACATTCATTTCGTCTTGTTTAGTGGGTAGTTGTTAATTACTGAAATTAAAATAATAATAACACCTAGCTGGAGTAATCATTGTTGCCATTTCAGTATATCATCACACCCAGAACCTCTCTTCACTCACCGTCCTTTCTGCTTTTGACAATCACCCAAAGATCCGAGCTTTCTAGATATTAACCTAGGTATATAATATCTTTTAGGCCTATGTCCAGCAGTGGACGTCTTTCGGCTGATATCATATGATATAATAGCTCTTATAAATAACTAGCTGACCCACGCAACTTCGTCTGCGTCACATTTTCCATTAATGGCCGGCTCCTTTTAGTCTTAGCGTGATGATATATCGCATAACCTTCCTCGATAAATGGGCTATCTAATACCGAAAGAATTTTTCAAATCGGACCAGTAGTTCCTGAGATTACCCCCTACATACAAACTTACAAACAAATGTTACCTGTTTATAATATTTAATTAGTATAGATATAGATATTTATAGAAGTATAGATTATTTCAACCATTTATCTTCATGGTCTAGAATCGGTCAAACCCTTAAAAACAAAGCCGAAGAACCATCTGATAAAAAGGCTTGAATTACAAAATATAAATTTGTATAAAAAATAATAATGTTGTAGGAAGCAATCAAATTATCGAAACTCACTACAACCAGCAAAAAACAAGACTGGATTTGGTCCAACTGACCTAAAACGGTTCACCAGAACACAAGTCTACTAATACAAAACAACAAACAAAATAATGAAACTTACTTTTGATCACTCAGCTGTGAATCCCCAAGGATTATCAGTCTGTCACCGTATAATAATACCAGACTGGCAGTTAACAAAACACGTCGCGATAGCAGCGCGCACGCTTGTACACTGGCTGCCGGCTGGAGAAGTGACGGCCTTTGAAAACGGAACAACCATGGGCGTTGATACGCGAAATGAACGATCACTTCATAGCCGGCGCAAGAGCATTACTTATGCACATGATACGAATAGATGCAGGCTGACTCTCGCGACTGTCTTGAAATTCGAACATGTGTATTCAAATCTTGATTTTAATTATTTATGCAAGGTCTACTTTGCTCGCATTTCCGGAGTTGACAATGTTCGTTGATACATGACAAAAAGTCACGATGAACAGAAATCTTCCTCAATTCTAATGAGTATTTGATGCATATAAATATGCTCTTGAATGTAGCCTTGAATAAACCGATCCACTAAACTTCTCTAGCTTCACTTGCCGGTCAATGCCTGGCTAAATATAGATAGCACGGTCCATGTCTTTTCGCTAGTGTTTACCGAGCACGGTAAACATAAATACGGTACGTAGGTGGGTAGGTACTAAAACTGATTTTGAGGCTGAACAAATGACATTCTGACTAGGTAATCAGACTGTCATTTTTTCAGCCTCATAATTTTAGCAATGGCTCCAACTCCATATGCTCCAATAAAATAATGTCGGTATTTAAGGACCCAACAAACTTCCTTGGGGACTTCCCAAGGAAGTCCATCAAGGAGAAAATCGTAAGAATCCTAATTTATTACCATCGAGACAGATTAGTCACTGCCAAGTCTAGGTAAACAGACGGTCTTTATCATAACAGATGTGAAGAAACAATGATCTGTTCATAAACAATTACTGTAGGTAATGATACCTACCTACATAACAGGATTGTAGTAGGTACAATTCCCATTCTGCAGCAATGTTGAACACATTCCTTTTGATGATGAGAACCCAACAAGAAATTCAGCTATGCTACGGCTACACTGCTCTAGCAGTATTCAAACCTATAAAAATTATGGGTTAACTTTATTGGTCTGAGGTGTAACTAGTTTGGGCTGTTACAAGAGATGACCAAAGTCCGTAGCGCATCGTTTGGAGAAAAATTATCCCTACTGCAGAGCATCCCTCTTTTTTCCATGGAAATTGGATTTTAATAAAATTACAATATACATAATGTGGGTAGTTGTACCACAGAGCGTATGTTGTTTTGTTTGTGGTATGACCGCGACAGAAACGTCCTAACTGTAATGACCGACCCTGACAATGGGCCTGCTCAATTTGACCTGTTTATTTTTTTCAATTTTATTTGATTTGTTTTTTTAATAATTTTATGCGTCAGTTTGGGAGGAATAAACAAATTTTCTTTCTTTCTTTTTAGTTGTTGATTACCGTCTAGTGTCTTGTATGAAAATTATCACAAAGTTATTGTGACAAAATCAAATGCTCCGCTATTTTAGGTAGGTAGGTACTCAATTAGTTTCTAATAGCCAATCGCTTCTCTGGACGCGAGTCTATGACCGACCCTGACATGGGCCTGCTCAATTTGACCTATTTTATTTTTTTCAATGTTATTTGCTTTGTTTTTTTTTTATATTTTTATGCGTCAGTTTGGGATTCTTTCTTTTTAGTTCTTTATTACCGTCTAGTGTCTTGTACGAAAATTATCACAAAGTTATTGTGACAAAATCAAATGCTCTGCTCTTAGGCTCTGCTACATATTTTAGGTAGGTAGGGTACTCAATTAGTTTCTAATAGCCAATCGCTTCTCTGGACGCGAGTTTATAATATTTTAATTTTAAAAATTATAATCCGTATAAGTTTAATCCTTTGGTCGGCTAAATCCGGTGTCAACATCAATAAAGTCGGTGAATAAGCCAAACACAGCTTGTGAACTAGTGAAGACCGAATGTAATGCTTGAAGAAGCTAGTTTCTGTGCCTTGCTACTTTTTTGCCACATTATCCTAGATCCGGCTCATGACTTTGTCTACTTATTTTTTATTATGTAAACGGAAGGTCAACAAAATTGGTCATCAATTTCTATAGTCGGTTTAATCTACATATAAAAAATTATCTCCGATGCGAGGTTTGCTTGAAAGAAAGAACTAAGAAAGTTGCCAGTTGACGGGAAGTAACGAAGTAACTAATAAATATTTTTATTTGAAGTAAAATTTTTACAACATTAGAATAATACAATAAATTACATACCTACAATAGCTTATGTAGCGATAACATAACGCTAACTAACGCATAACTATATAATTATGTTGGTAACACTAAGAATATTGAATTTTGGCTTACCTACATTATACAAAACAATAAAATTATTAGTAATATTATTGAAACCAAAACCACGAGAAGAGTGTTCCTGAAAAGGAAGACACCACGAAAAAATAACAGTTCCAATGATTTGGAGGAAAATAGCTTACCAAAAAAAGGGATAAGTTCATTTATGTGATGAGTTAAAAACTTACTTAGGTCTACTATCTACTCTCGCGGATTGCTTGTGGATTGTGGTGTACAAAAATAGGTACGTTGCCAGTACAACAACCCATAATAACCTAAAATAAGCTAGGCTGGTCCAGGTACCTAGTACCTACTATTGTATCATTCAACTGGACATCTAATATATTTTTCACATATATTCTTGTTCTGTATATAGAACGAAAGCAATACAATGGAAGCAATAATCATAATATGAGTTTGCGATAGTGGTCTCACTCACCCATCTTCACCACACAAATTCAACTGTTCAAAACTGGCGCTATTTTCACACATGTTTCAAACGTCAATTATAATAACCAATTGAATGCGTCATTGCATTGATTACTTCACACGTTTCAAAATTGTGACCAATAAGAAAAAAGTCAATGAAACTCTGTTGAAAAGTTACAAAGTAAAATTATTTAATTGCAAGGCAGAATGAAGTATTACATAGGAAAACAAAAACTAATGGATATAAATAATGGTTTTTTTCTTCAAACCATTTGACCAAAAACCATACTTTATGAACGCAATCTATATTTTAATTTATGTTGCCAAAGGAAAAATAAACTGTACTGTACTGACTGACTTAAAATTTGAAAATTATTGGTGTCTCATTAGTAAGTTTAATATATGATTTGGCAATTAAAGATCACTTCCGTAATGCAAATAACGTGCATTGAAATAAAATAAAAAAATGTATTTGCATATTACTAAAACATTTAACTACTCTGACAACACAAACTGCTGCAAGTTTGCGCATGCGCCGAATGGCGAATCAGTGACTATTCTTTGAGTTAAATATTTTATAAATAAGAAATTTTATTGTTAGTTGGTAATATATTTATGTAAACGTGTAATTTACAAATTAATTTAGATTAAAACTTTTAGTAAAACATCTCTTATATCACTGTATAAGAAGTGTTAAAAGTGTAACATTGGTGGCCATTACAAAACCTAAACTTTTTTTATCAGAACAAATGTCCATTTGATGTTTCGGCGACGTTGTGACTAATCCTACGGAAAGCTAACTAAAAATCACGAATTGTGCTTCTATTTCCTGCAGTTAAGTTTCTCATAGTGCTCTGAACTCCAGTAATGAGAATCCTTGTTGTAAATTATTTCAAAACGTTTTGTGCCGACCGACAATTATTGGGGTTGACTTCTCACAAGGAACTGTCAATTGTTACATTTTTTCGATAATTTCATTTCTTTTAACAATAAATATTAATTAGCTCAACACATTTTACATTGATTGCTAGAAGGTTTGGTGATTGCGTGGTGATTTTGGTAATTTGAATAAGTTGGACACCCACATCGCTTGTTGTTACTCTTCAATGAACATAACATTGGCACGGCGACCTCTATTCACTCTCGCTCCCTTTCCGAGTAAAATCGCATAAAATAATCAATTAACATTGCTAGAGGAAAGGCAGTTATCATTTCGAGATTTCTGATAGGATTCGTCTGGTGTCGCCGAAACATTCCGTCTTCACGTTCAAATTGTGTTTGCAGTGTAACAAAAATGATTTTGAGATAAATTGTATAATAGTGCAGTGGTAATAGTATCGCAGTGAAGAAAAAAATAGCAATAATAATATTTAAAAGAAGTGACAAAAGTGTTGTTGTGTTGGATTGTGTTATGGCGACGCGTCGCTGGCTGGTGTCGTGGAAGTTGTGGTGACATGGGCTGCGCTGCGGCCCCGACTGACGCTGGACACTGGGAGTGAGCTGAGTGCTGGGCATTGTGCCTGCACAACAAGTCTTGTATTATGAATAAGCGTGATAATAGCAAGGACAAAGAACGACAGACTGAAGAAAAACGAGCATCGTAAGCATCTTCGTTTACTTACTGTTCTTCTTGCACTTCAAGTTGCCAACAACATCTGTAAACACAATTTTACCAATCGAATGTGTCATGCTGTTGGACTATGCTGTTAGTGGTGGTAACTTCACAGTTTTTCCATTCGTGCAATCTATCATGTTTGAATCATTCACTCATGGAAGAAAAGAAAATCATGACTTTAACTCAATATTTACGGTTTCAATGATATTACCAACTTCATATTGATTCTAAATACAAAATAGCTCAAGCCAATGCTAGCCGTGGCAAGAAAAGCATTACATTGACAAAAGTGTAAAGAGGTTAAGTTGGCGTTGGCCCTTCTATGCACTGGGCCATTATAATGGGCCAATAATAATGTCCTGATTATGGGTTAAGCATATTGCACAGCATTAGCACATTGCACAGTTTTCATTTGAATATGACATGTGAAGTTGCAGTTCAATGAATTAAGAATGGAAGCTAATGAACCTTTCTGTCTGACCACATACCAGAAATGAAAAAAAAAAAATACTTTGAATAAACATTCCTCAATGTAGTCAGCCCCTATTAATTTACCTACAAGTTGAAACTTGTAATAATCCATTTCATTTTATATTCAAGGTAGGTTAGCAAATGTGAATATTTGTATAACTAGATATTTAGGTGATTTACACAGTCAGTAAAATTATGACTCACAAGTTAGGTAAGATAATTCCATATAAAATAATGCCATATATCCTTAAAAAGATAATTTACTATCTACAAGTACAGTTAGTAGATAGAAAATATAGTTTTTACTCATTGCAGTATCTAGATTTAATGGTCAGCAAAAAGTCTATACAAATACCAAAGTCAATGATCTAACAGATTCTATGTGAATGTAAACATAGTTTTTGCAGTTCAGTTAATGTATCTAATTCTGGGTGTTGTAGCATCAACTACACATTAACCCATTCAAAGAGAAGTGCAATAAATGCTTCAATTTGAAATGTGCTTGCATTTCAGAAAATAAAAATAAGACAATCCTTTTCAACACACTTGACAATTGTTTTTTTTTTTTAAATTTAATTTTGATCTTGTATAAAATTGGATTGAAAAATGATATTCTAGTAATTCTAGTGTTTCATGTAGGAGTGAGGCGTATTTATCGAAACAGTTAAAAAAAACAGGTATTTCAAAGTAACAACATGAAACAGGTATCTCAGAACCCAAATAACAGCTCCTACCTATTTCAACTGTTCCTCAAACAACCGTAGTAGTCGTAACTCGAGATACAAACTACCTGGAACAGCTATGTGAAACAGTTTCAAATGTAACATGCTCCTTTCTCTTCTAACTTATTATAATAGAAAGAGACAACATCTGTTCTTTGGAACAAGTTCTTTGCTCCTCTGGTTCATTGTGATAGAACCTGTTCCCTGCCTGTCACTGTTTCTGACCTTTTCGGATATGCATACAAATAATGGACTTACCATTGAACAAAATTTCGAAAAACCAAATTATTATTATGTTACTCTCTTGTGAAAATAATAATTCATTTAAACAATATTGGGGATTTTTTAAACCCATACATTACATTAAATTTAAATAGAAGCATAGTCAAGCTGTCAGTCCTAAGCCTGCAAAAGCATGAAGGGTGGTTTTTATTTCATTTCAGTAGCAGGTACTGACACTACTTCCATTTACTATTTCTGAATCTGTTGCAATCAATGAGTCTTTAGTTCCAGTGGAACAGGCTGTTATTTTGGAACAGGATTTTGGAACTGTTTTCTTCTTGGAACTGAAACAGGTGAAATGGGTTTCTAATTTTATCTGTTCCAACCCACCTCTAGTTTCATGTTCTAAATTAGCCTATTGTAAGTCATTTCAAAAAAAATTGTAGACTAGCAAACTAGAATTCTTTAGGGTAAGTAGTCTGTGGTTACTAATAAGAACAGGGAACTATGCCTATCAATAAGTATTTAAAAAAAAAAAAAATGGATAGTCTCAATATAACTTAAAATACTTAGTAACTTCCTATTGTAGAACTAACTGTTGCCTGCAACTTCGTTTGCATGTATGTTGGAAACTAAAATAACATCATTTTAGCTAGGTAAGATCACTAAGATAAGATAAACCATCAGTCAATACTGTAAGACACACAAAACTCATGAATTAAGATTTTGGAAGCGTGTTAGGCAAGGTACTGGCTGTTCGGCATGCCTTTCAATACATGGTTGAAAAATTTTGCTAGGGTTCTAGGGTTGTTGATATGCCATAGAGCTACCTAAAGTCTGCCATGAGAAAACTGACCAGAAGAGAAGTCAACCCCCATATATTGATTAGAGTAGACTAGACTCCATTATCTGCACTTAGACTCCCATTCGGTCCATTCTGTAGGCAAGTTAGCCAGCCTAGCTCTGCCCAAATGCACAGAAGCCTCCTGGATGCTTCACAGGTTTTGCCGAGTGACCTCACAGGAGAGGATCCATTCCCAGGATTTGTTCACAATGGGAAGCCACAAGCTCACTTCCAGGATGACACAGGCAACTGATGCCTCGGCGTCGGAGCAACTTCAGCAAGTTGAATTGTCTGTGATGCCTGTGTGGAGCAATGACCCGTAATTATCCCTATTTCGGAGGTTATTTCTATTAAGGCTGAGAAGTTTAGTTATTTGCGTGTATAGGCTTGACATTGCCATTTTTGACTGCCAGCAATCTGTAGCCTTTTGTTGTCATGAAGTTCAGTTGATCTCTAGCGAATTAATGAATGAAACTGCGAGAAAGGTAGGAGAAGGAGTGGGCAGGAGTTCAGCACTACCGTCTCGAAGCCTCTCTTTGCAAGTTCTTTTGTGGTGTCTTTGCCTAGAGAACTACAGAATCCCCTTGATCCACTGGAAGGTGAAGTCCGCAATGAATAACTTCTGGCCCTAGGCTGGCCATGACATCATACGCTCATTAGAATAAGGGAAATCATTGGAATGAAAAAGTTGTCACTGGAACAATATTAGAGCAATCATTTGAAAATTCTATTTTAGCTTCTAAGACAGTTTGTTGGATATGTGTGACTTTCAACTGAGAGCCTTTGCAAAGCTTACAGAAATGAAATATCTGAACAAAAATCATAAAATTTAACAGGATGAAAAATTTGGGAAAAAATTATAAAAAATCAAACTGGCCTTGAAGAAGAAAATGATACACTATTTTATTCCATGGTTTTCATTTTTTTTCCAGAATAATTTGTCAATGTTATACATGGTGATGGTTGCTGCTTGTGGGGCGGGTTCCCACACTGAAGAAGTAAATTTTTGCTATGAAGCAACAGGACAACACAGGCTATTTTTTTAAAATAACCTAACCATCCTCTTGATTGTGGTGTCTGTGTCACCAATTTTCGTAACATATTACGAAAATTTTTGGTAGCACACACCTCGCATTTTGTGTTGTCTAATGTGTTGATATTATTGTAATAGAATTACTAGGGCAGGCACCTATTTAATCTGTTTTAGATATTTAGCTTGTTTCTGCATCAAAAAATTAACTTGCAATATCAACAAAACAGAGAATCGAACGAACGAATGGTGCTATTCTTCAAAATACGAAGTGCTCCAACCAGCCCGCGAAATTCAATTTTTTTTACGTTTTTTTGCAATTTGCAGGCCAGTGCTAGGTTGTATGTTGATTAAAATATTATTCGCGGCTGTAAGACATATGGGTGATTCTACGTTAAGAGGTACAATAGGTGGCAACATAAAAAAATCATAAATTATTTGAAAATTTGTACGAAATAACGAATATATATATTAATAAATAATGTTTACTATCATACTACTAAATTGCAATACCTAAATTAAGTTAGTTTGTATATAACAGCATGTTTACCTTCAAAAAAGTATCTACCCTGGCCTGTCTCTTTACTATTCTGTAACAGAGTCTTTCAAATATAATACATTTCCAATACATTAAACATCTGAGCGTTATTTATTACAAAAAGTAGCGTATATAACAATGTTGAATACATAAACAAACTCACTGATAACTTTAATTTTCTTTTAAAAAAAATACTCAAATTTTGTCCCTCGTACTTTGAGTCTCCTACCCTGGTCATTTTTCGTCAGCTTCAAAATGCCGTTAAAGTACTTTGTCCTTGCATATTTAAATGTTGGAGCATTAGTTTTGAAGTGAAGTTAGCAATAACCGTCGCGCGAGCCACTCGCGGGCTCTCACTGGCGGACAGTCCGATCACGTCCCTCGGCTAGCGCGGATATTTCGGTGATTGCAGTATCTCCACTGGTGAGTTTTATTTACTTGTTATTTACAGTAAAAGTTAGTTTGTAATTTCTATTTACTTTAATTTCTGCCTAGTTTACCGTGTTAGTTTGTTTTTTCGAAACAATACATACTTTTCTGATTGTGTTAATTTTTCAACGAAAACGTCTCTACCCTGCCGTATTTCCCCTGCCTCATGAGATGCCAGGGGAGAGACCTTGAGTCCAGGGTAGATAGGCTATTAGTGTTTTCTTAGTATTATCCTAAGTAAAGCCGACATGTTCACTTCAATAAGGTATTTAATTTGAGTTATGGTGTTTAATTGACTTTTACACCATATATTAGTTTTATATTCTGAGTTTTATATGTTATTTTGTTAGTAAGAGCCCAAAGAGTTTAATTAAAGTCAAGTTTTGTCTGCCATTAAAGTACCCGTCAACAAACCTACATAATGTCTTTCAGCTTAAGATTTTCATATTTTTTTAGATCATGGCCCCCCGACAAAAACTAACTCGTGCGGAACGAAAAAATGATCCCGAAAAGTATTCTCAACAAAAGGAAAAGGATAAGAAGAAATATGAAAGAAAAAAAAGAGAAAGGAACTATTAAGACAGTAAACCAAATGACACCCAGAGAACAACGAAAAGCTAGAAAGTTATGGAGAGAAAAAGCAAAAGTGATCAGCAATGCTCCTGAAACCCCACCTAGTTCGGACAATGAAGTCCTTGATGAAAATAGTAACTGATGAGCGCAAGCTGGACAGCAGAGGTTGATCCGTGCAAGGCGAGAAAGAAATTTAATAATAAAAAAATAGACTGCCCAAATAGCTAAACTTAAATAAACAGAACAATGTTATAAAAAAACCACTTCAAGGAACCAAAAACCACCTATACGCACAAAACGTTTTGGGAATACATTCATTGTGCGTACAGCTAAGGAGTGGAATTCCCTGCCTGAGTCTGTGTTTCCTGATAGCTACAACCTGGGAGTCTTTAAGTAAAGAGTGAATAGGTTACTTCTAGGCAAGCGTGCTCCACCTTAGACCGCATCATCGCAATTCTTCTGTCGCAGGTCTGCTGGTAGAAATTTCTTTTGAAATAAGCAGTACCTTTGTGCTCATTTCTCTGTACAAAATTTTCTTTTTAAGTATATTGTGTGTGTACAACTGTACATAAACAAACAAATAAATAAGGCATTTTTTCGGATCTTTCAACTCAAAAAGAGAAAAGACTGTTTCAGAGAATGATAAGTGGAAAATTGGTGGCAAAATACAGAGTTTTAGAGAAAGAAACGTTGAAACCTATAGAAAAGAAAAGAGAAGCTAACATTTGTAGAATTAAAGCGAAACGAAAGGAAAAAAAATATTCACATTAATAAAAATCTGTTGTTTTCTATGTCATCATAATAGAGTTACATTAAAAATACTGTATGGAAATTCAAGACTGATTTGATAGTTGCAAACTATCACAAAATAGTGTTTAATTAAAGTTGATTCTTACGAAAATGACGGTTTTCTTTTTAAGTATCCTACCCTGGCCTTCATGTCTCTACCCTGTATAGATTATCTCCCCTGGTCGACAAAAACTCTCGCAAAAATAGAATAATTAACTAGCCATCTTAAACCAATGTACAAAATACCTGATTACACAGTTCGGTTTTGGAAAAAGTCATTATTTTAAACATTTACATCGCGCCGCCTTTCTTAACATCAGATGCTCTCTTAACGTAGAATGACCCATATGTAGTTACAGAATTATAATCACCAAAATCATCAATACAACACTCGGAGTTCAAAAAGCTCTAGGAATGACTTTTTCTGTTTTTTTTTTGTTCCTATAGCTTTGGAGCCTAAAGTGATGAAAACCAGTATCTATTATTTATGCAAAATTTGGACAAAATCTGTTCAGTAGTTTTAACGCCAATTGAAAATGTACACAATTTCCAATTTGATTTTGTATGCTTAGATATGGAGCCATCTATCTAATGTACTTGAAAACAATCCTGATTCATAGCAATAAATAAGTGATTTCTAAAATGCTTTACTGTAAACAGATTTTAGTACACATATACCTAAAATGTTTGTAAACCAAATATTTTAAAAAACAAGGTTAATAGAACACAGATTCTAAGATAAATTCAATAGGCAAAATCTTACATAAATTAATTTGCATTAATACGTATTATAAAGGATAAGAACCTGCTTGTTAGGAAATGAATTACTTAAGTAACCAAAGCTATATTATGTCACTGTGTATGGACACTATCACAAGAGCTAAGTATCTGCAGTGCCCACTGATGAATCATGAACTGTAAACATCTTGCTAATATCTCTCACAATACTTACAGTTGATAACATGTTCTTAATAAAAACATTAGCTTATCAAACATTACAGCCACAATCTGTGTCCAGTTATGCATTGTTTATTGTTTGAACTGATTCAATGAAACCTTCATTTAGGTCTCATAAAAAATATGTAAGTGCCATTTGAAGAACCATTTATTTTATTACACAAGTAAATTGTTAAAACCATTGACATTTCGTCAACTAACAACTGACTTGGCCAACTTAGTCAGTTTTCTATTGAAATCAAGAGTGCTTTGGTGGTATGTCACTCAAAATTGACAAGTGAACTGTTTGCGGTAAAGTGACTAACATTTTTATAATAATTATGAATATTCAAAGTGGCTGTTATTGTATTTCTTTAAATACATGCCACAATGCATAGGAAATTGTAAGTATGCAACAGGAATTGTTCACTTTTAATATCCAGGGTAGTTTGGTTCTGTGAAATTTAAAAAATGTAAAATTACGTTTTGGTTTTTACATAATTCAATAATGATGAATCAATGGTTCCTTGAGTGGTATCAATTTGATGAAAGAATTCACAATTATCCTAGTAGTAGGTGACCTGTGCCCACTTCGTTGGGCGGTAATTTTCGGGTTTATTATTTGAGTGCCATAGGCATAAATAGCCTACTAGCTGACCCGTGCAATGTCGTCTGCGTAACATTTTTCATTACTGCCCCGCTCCTATTGGTCTTAGCGTGATGATATAATAGCCTATAGCCTTCCTCTATAAATGGGCTATCTAACACGGAAAGAATTTTTCAAATAGGACCAGTAGTTCCTGAGATTAGCGTGTTCAACCAAACAAACAAACAAACAAACTTTTCTGCTTTATAATATTATTACTAGCTGACCCGCGCAACTTCGTCTGCGCCACATTTTCCATTATTGCTCCGCTCCTATTTGTCTTAGCGTGATGATATATAGCCTATAGCATTCCTCGATTAATGGGCTATCTAACACTGAAAGAATTTTTCAAATCGGACCAGTAGTTCCCGAGATTACCCCCTACATACAAACTTACAAACTTACAAACATACAAACTTACAAACAAATTTTACCTCTTTATAATATTAGTATAGACTAGCTGACCCGCGAACTTCGTCTGCGTCACATTTTCCATGACTGCTCCGCTCCTATTTATCTTAGCGTGATGATATATAGCCTTAGAATAATAATAACGCATAGAAGCCGCGTCTAGAACAAAACCCGAGCAAAATCGTGTGTCCACTTCACTTTCTTTGTGTGCGTGAGCCGAATGTGTCTACGTTCCTCTAACGCACACAGTTAGAGCTTTCAGTGATACCATTACCAAGCCGTTACCCACAAAATATGGGAAGACGCATTACTATTTTGCTATCAAGGCAAGTAGTTTATGTTGTTGGGAACTGGAAAAGGTAAACAGGATTTTTTATGTAATATATGACATATTTTTTCGGAAGGTTTAATTCAATTTATTTAAAAATAAAAGGAAATAAATCGCATAAAGAATGAGATATTGTTCAATGCGTTTAGAATGCTTGATGGGTTATAATTATAATCAATGTATCGGGTTTGATATGAATTAACAGTAAGTATTGTATTTTAAAATTACAAAAATGAAAAATGTGTGTGAATGAAAGCAATGTAGGTATTTTTTTCCTCACAAATAGCAACACTGTGTTATGAGTTATGACAAGTTAGGTTATTAGAATTTTGTTTTATTTATCGATTTACGTAAAAATAGTGCATAGAATGTGAGTACTTATTTTGTGAAATGTTATTTTATCTCATTTTTTTTTGTTTTCCTGATGTGCTATAACATCCTTTCACGCAACAAACTGTCATTTTCAATTATTTACTCGCGAGCTGTGTTCGACGGAACGTGACCTTGAGTACTGATGGCTAAGTTTGACGGATTGACGGATTAGGCTAAGTTTTAGTTGCCTCACTTTTTGCACTCGTACTAGGTTTCTATGCGTTATTATTCTAAGTATATAGCCTATAAACTTCCTCGATAAATGGGCTATCTAACACTGAAAGAATTTTTGAAATCGGACCAGTAGTTCTCAGGAACTACTGGTCCGATTTCAAAAATTCTTAGTTTGTTTGTTTGTTTGGTTGGACGCGCTAATATTCAGTATTAGCGCGTTCAACCAAACAAACAAACAAACTCTTCTGCTTTATAATATTATATAGTATAGATGACACTCAAGTAACGTGGATTTCTATTGGTAAAAGTATTTTTTAAATCGGTTTAGTAGATCCAGAGATTAACCCTCTACAACCTCACAAGTTCAAAACTCACAAAACTTTACCTTTTTTTTTTCTATACAAAACGGGGTAACCCTTGGCCTAAATCTCACCTGATGGAAAGTGATGATTAGGCCGAAGATGGAAGCGAGTTTCACCCGGAATCCTCTTATACAGAGGAACTGGCTATCATACCTCTAACTGCCGGAACACAACAATGCTGTTAACATTGTTGTTATGGCGACAGACTTAGACATGATGGTGGTAGCTTGCCAGGCGGACTTAGAACAAGTCCTACCACCAAGCAAACCGAGCAAAAAATTTGCCCCCGCTGGGAATCGAACCCGGGACCTCTGGGTCTGAATCAGGTGGTATAACCACGAGACCACGGAGGCGGTTAGTGTCACCTGTTTAGCACCACCCAGGGACCACGTGTAGGGATTCGCTGAAGGGTATTCTCCTACGGACGCGGGTGACTCGGCCCCCATAACCTCTTTATAATATTAGTATAGATATAAAATTCTTCCATTACTAAAGAGTGACTGACAGTCAACGCAAAACTGAAGCTACTGATTGTAGAAAGCTGAAATTTGGCGTGTAGATTCTTTGGATAGTCCATGGAAGCACTTTGAAAGGTTTTGTTGAAATTCCTATGGGAACGCAATATGCGCGACCTCTGTAGTCGCGGGAAAAAGCTAGTATTGCGTATGGTTTTAGCAGAGACTCACATTTTATTTTAATGGTGCACTGACTATAAAACACAGATACCTGCCTATTGTTTTGTATTAATTTCACACCAGTGAAACTGCAAATTGTAGCAAGTACAAAAGTTAAAACAGGTTTGACTTAAATAGTATGTAAATTATAGACCATTTTAAACTGAAAATGCATTTTTGGATTAAAAAGTGTCTGCATGTTGTGGCTAGATAATTATCACCTTCCATGCTTTCGGTGGTTAGAAGTGCATTGTAACTTTCACTTTTAGACTCAATGCCAATAACGGTTGGTATGATTCACTATATAGCTGCTGTACATTTTGAAGTAGCGTATGAAACATTTTATAATTTTTTAAGCTTTCGGAAATCAATTAAATATGTTACTAATACCTACTAGCAAAAATAAATGAAAAAAATGTGAAGACCAAATCTTAGTATCTTTTGGAGGCTAAAAATCTACTATTCATTCATTTACTAACTAATTAAAAATATAAGTAATATTTGAATGATTGATGTAACAAAGACTGATGTTTTCTGTTTCTTACTAAAACATTTAAAAGTATTCAAGAATTTAATGATCATTGTAATTAATGTATCTTTTTTTTAATTACAAGACATATCAAGTAGTTATTATCTGTCTATCAATTGATAACCTGTATTTAATGACTAATTATGCAGGTTATTTCGTTATCACAACATGATAATAATTATCATTTAAAAAAAAGGATCTCTCACTGTTGTAACCACTACTCCACGACACAGCTAACTGAACTAGGCCTTAGAATAGCGTTATTATTCTAAGTAGGCAGCATTGTGAACTTTACAAGTTTTATTGTTTTAAACTTTCATGGTCACTAACATTAGAATAGTTCATATCGGGATTGCTACCATGTACCGTTGCAACAGTGCCGAAATATCGGAAACTCGCAAATAAAAAGGTACATGGTTAGCAATCCCGATATGATCTATTTTGCAAGTTTTATTTTTTCTGGCAGTGGATCTCGGAGATCGTCAGCCAGGATTTGCGGGCGCCATCTTATCGCCATTCGGCCAAATATTCTAGATCTTGTTAGGGCACCCAAAGAGTACCCAACAGAACCCTATTACTAAGCCTCTGCTGTCCGTCCAACAGTCCGTTCTTCTATCTGTCAGCGGTCTATAGGATCTCAGAAACCGTAATAGGCTGACAGTTGAAACTTTCACAGATTGTGTATTTCTATAGCCGCTATAGCAACAAATAATAAAAATGAGGGTTTATGGTACTGAACCCTTCGTGTACGAGTCTGACTCGTACTTGGTCGGTTTTTTTTATGTATTAACAAACGACATCTACCCGCGTCTTCGCCCGCGTGAAAAGTATTTTATCACCTCAAAAGACTACTATTACAATTAAGTGTCTTAATCCTAATCCAGGTTATAGTCAACCTGTGTGATAAGTATCATTAAAATCCATTCAGCAGTTTAGACATGAAAATATGACAGACATGTAACACACATTTTTGCATTTACAATATTAGGTAAGTAGTACATTATGGATGCAGAAATAAAACAATTTCCAGACCTAAGATCAATCATTCAATGTAAGACTTGATTCTATTAATTATTACAAAATTATTGTCAGTAGTATTGAAAACACATGAGGTAGTCTCTAAGTCAACATCAACAATAAAATAAAAACTGTTTTCAATAAAAACAGCTGATTCCCTTATAGAACAAAATATTTTCATATTTTTTCCAGTAAGTACTACTTTTAATATATAAACCTGTAACATATGGTAAACTAACAGGATTGTAGCTCAGATTAAGTATTTAACTGCTCAAGTACATTTCTTTAAAGAGCTTAAGAATTGGTGAGCTTCTTCAGTCAATTTACCAAGATTTATTTAGCTTGATATTAGTGCAATTTTTTCTAGTAGGTACCTAATCTCTGTCTACTAGTTCAAGACACAAGGTGACTTTTTTTGGCATGCAATTTTGACTACCTTGACCTTATACTGCTCTAGTTTAATGTTGGGCCAGCTTCTGCTGAATTGTTTCCATACATTAGAAAAATTGAGCAAAATAATATTTGTAAACATCGTGCATATTTTCCTCGTTAATTATATACTTACGTAAAAAATATAAGATTAGGAAGCACCTAATTATAATAGTAATGCTCATAGGTACATTCTTTCATTTTATTTCCTCAATACTAAGTTGAAATAGACTGTATCATTTTTACTTTTGTTTATGTATTTCTCTACTATTCGATTGACAATGACATTGTATGTGCCTATGTAGGTTTATAGAGGAAAGTTGACGAACTATAATCGGGTCTAATCGTGAGTAATTGGTTCTATGTGATAACTTTTGTTTTCTGTATGTGGCTCAATATCAACCCACGAGTTCGATCTTTAAAGTTAAGAAACTCTTGCTGAGGATTATTCTTGGATGCTTGGCCATCCAATGGGAACATAATGAGAATCCACCGTATTTCGGAAAGCACTTTACGCTGTGGTTCCTGGTTGTCATTTGTACATCTTTGACTGTCTTTACGGGTAGTCTGAAGCTCGGAAGTCTGACACTAGTTTGCCAAGGAATATCGTATTACAGGGCTCCATGTACGATACTGGTATTCTGCTGCATCGGGTTAGATTGGAAGCCTACCCCGACTGTCTCGAACATAATTGCGAAAAGGCTAGGCGGATTGATATAGCCATTATGTCACATAATAGCTGTGCAAAGTCGTATGCCAAAGTTTTGACGGATCATACATACCTTCATTTACCTACACCAAAATTCAATGCCAGGAATCCTGATACCTGAAAAAAGCGTGTCCATCAAAGGGCAGATGTACTTAAGCAATCATTCAAACCAACCCATCTTTGAGGCTTTTCGTTAGTAACAATAAATTGTTTATGAAGAGACTGCAGTCCAGCTGCACGTTGGCCTTGCCATATGTCGCGCTCTAACTACAGCACCCGGTTCCCCGTTTACCACAATGATAATACCTGGTACTTAAAAACCTTAACTATAGGGATGTTGAAATGCTTAATAAGCAATAAAATACAAACTTCGAAGAAAAACCGTTCATGCAAAATTAATAGTCGTAGCTTGTGAAGTTGAAGCAAAATCTTGGAACAGAGTGAATTTCACACTGCACAAAGACCCATTCCTCTCGATTACTTCCCATAATAACAGTATTTTGACACACCTCTATGATAAACAGTATTTCAAATAAAAGACAATGTTTATCTTCTTGTCATTACGCACGTATATTTTGTAACATAAATGCAAATCTGATTTTCCTATAGCATTGTTGTAGGCTTGCAGAACTAAATATTGCAATGTCTTGTATGGTATCTATTGTTTTATACATAATTATTATCTCTACTTAAATAAAACCTCAAACGAGTTCTCCAAATGTCCTTCGTGCATTCGTCAAACGTAATTTTAGCCCGCGGTCTTTTCTCAAAGTTGGCTTAAAAAACCCCATCCCTTCGTGAGGAAATTGGGGCCAAGAGCGGACCAACCAATTAGTACTTAACGTACGTAGTAACTTTTCTGGCTCTGGCGCTTCATCGTTGACTGGTTTGGACGCCAGTTGTACATTGGAAAAGGTTGTTGTTCCTATCCAGTAAGGCATTGCAACATTCCGCGCGAGACAATGTCATCCGCAAAGCAAGCAAGATGCGAGGACGTATTCATTCAATCATAACAAAATGCTAAAGGTAGGTCCCAAGTTGCGACACCACTCTCCGTCTCTATCGTAAACGATCGATATTATTGTTCTTATCATAAAGGATCCGCCTGCCTAATCCTACGTTGAAAAGATATGCTTCGCCGGTTTTTTAAAAATCTTAAGAGGTACCACGTACTATATTTTCCGCTCGTGGAAATAAATCAATAATCATGGCGAGAACTTTGCACATCAGAATTACCCAATAACCCAAGTTTCGATGGGATTAATGATTTTCCTGTAGCCTGCTCGTCGGCGGGTATTTTGCTGTATCTGAGCAGTAAGGCATGTATGTGGTCTAGCCAATGATGAGTAAATATGACTGACGTGCGTAAGCGCCATAGAAAGTTTTAAATTCAGCTTACCTTACCACGAAATATTTTTTTTCGACTAGGACGTCTATATGAAAGTCATCGCATCTAGATTCCAATTTGTATATCTTACTGCAGGGCCAAATACTGCTCTTTACTAAAGCTACACGAGTCCTACAACTGCTGTGAGGATTGATTCGCATTATTTTGTTTTATTATAGTTATAATGCGAGCCACTTTTTTCGATAGCAAGTCATGCTGCTATCATCTTCTTGGACTGCCACAGCCTAGCCTAGCGTTCAATGCAGTCCACCGGTGGTTCTTCGCCCAATACTACAACTATGGAAGTAGACTGAATTAAATTTTCCATGGTATCGAGTACCTTTCAATGTTTATAGTCGCGTGATGAACTGTGTATAAAATGCCGGGAAAATGGAATAATGTAGCTTTAATAATTGTAGGTAATTTCTAGAATGAGGATTTATGATTACCGGTAGTTACTATTATTCAGTAGCTTTATCAGATAGCAGTGATATTTAGGTATTTATCGCGTTATTATATTTATTGAAACTCTCAAAACAATCGACTTCTAATTCATTCAACAGGCAATTTGAAATTGCTTCCTGAAAACGGGCCTTTAAACTCGGCCAAAAGTCTCCATCATTCATGATTCAAATAATATCGAATCGTACGTACTTAATTGTTCGAAATTAATTTAATGATGGCACTTAATCATCAGGGGAAAACAACAGCGCCTGTAATACCCGCGCGGTAGTCAGGAATCCATTCGAATTATTTTCGTTTACCATTTAGTCGCTGAAATGTATTATTATTTGCTCATTAAAATGTTTGAATGCTAGTCTAGGCTACTACTTATATGAGACAATCCTAACATAAACGATAAGGCTTCCTGACTAATGAGTATGACTAACTGTGAACAAGAAAATCCTTTCTTGATATCTTCTTCTTCTATCTTCTATAATATAAAAATGAATCGCTAAATGTGTTGGTAAGCGCATAACTCAACAACGCCTGGACCAATTTGGCCAATCCTTTTTTTAAAATATTCCTTGAAGTACGAGGATGGTTCTTACGGAGAGAAAAAATATAAAAATTGTCTGAAAAAGACTAAAAACAACACTTTTTTATACTTCCATACAAAAGATTCGTAATAATACTTTAAAGTCAATTTGAACTTTAAAACCATTCCATAAAGTTTAAGTGTTAGTGGAGAGGTCTCGGGAAGGCAAAACAATTGAGTGACGTTTGCATCGTATAAATATTGACATTAGTCAAATACAAATTGTCTGTGAGTAAGAGTAAGAGAGTAGCGGGGTAGGTACGTAGGTAGTTAGGTAGCCAGTTGACGGGAGCGAAGCCGCGGGGTACAGCTAGTTACAAATCGTTTTTTACGGAGATCGTATCGATCGTTCAGTTAAACAACTATATTGAAGAAATATTCGAATGAAAATTAAACCTATTTATTTGATTAATTTAAGTAAAATCCTTATCTGTATTTAGTCCGAAAGTATCTGATTAGCACAAGTCTTTGGATTAAAAGGTAAAAGTTGTTCCAAATAAAAGATAACAGTATGTCATTCTTATAAGTTAATCAATGATCATCGATACTAAATCCTATATTAAACTCTCATGGTACTCAGCTACATCCGGTTAGACAGGAAGCTGACCACAACAAAGTTGGGAATTTTTGTTTTGGTTTCAATCTGATCATAAACACTTCATAAATTTTACTGTAACGACAGGTTAGCCTCAGTTCAGAAAGATAATGCTCTGGGAAAACCACATTCACATTCGCACACATAGCAGGAGATACTTGAAAATCTTATCCTCCTTTAGTCAAGATGTAGGATACAGCAGTAAATGTAACAATCTACACACCTTTATTTTGACTCTAAAGACATGGTTGTCTCACATGAAGACGAATTCTGTTTGGATATTCCACATACCTGTCCCTCGTTGCTCCTTATGTACAATGTTAAGCTGTGTGTACACGTTTGCAGCGCAGCCGGTGCGGTGGGCGGGCGTGGTGTGGGCGGCAGCAGCGCAATGCATACGTCGAGGCACTCCGTCACCTCGTCTTCGGGCGTTCTTATGGTGGGGCCTAACTTCCGCGTCGGCAAGAAGATCGGCTGCGGTAACTTCGGTGAACTTCGGCTCGGTAAGTGAAACTATATCTTTACCATTTTAAGTGACCCCTGATTCACCATTGGCGATGTCATGCTACCCATAGCAAAGCTTTGGGCTACCATTATTTGAGTTAGGTGCAGTGCCGGCGACACGAAGTAAGACCATTCATTGAAAGACAGTCTGTCAACTGATCTTTATGAAATCCTGTTTTGAAATCAATGTCCTCGATCATACAGTTATCTGTGCTTGTGTGAAACTCTTCATTCCACAAACAAAGGAGTTCCCTATTTTTAGTTCGTATGCGAAAAGGATTTCTGCTTTCTGGGAATGTTGCCCTTTTCGAGATCTGTTTGTGAATACCTCGAGTGGGTTTAATGGAAATATTTTGAATGTAATATTATGCAGACAATGTCTAATCTCGAATCCAGAAGGGTTTTTATGTTAGTCGGTCAGTGAATAACCCTTCAGGTAGATCTATATCTAAAGGGTTTTCGGTTAAATTGGCACGTGTCTATCACTAGGTTCGGAAAACAATCTATTTTTAGCACCAAATTATAAAACAAGAACTCACAACGTGATTCTAATCAACGAACTTTGATACGATGAATCATAAGTGATTGGTTTTCTACTCCTTCGAAATTGCGTTGAGTGATGACGCATAGGAAGAGAGTTGGGACCACAAAAAAAAGAAGCTGCTTATCCTGTTAGTAATAAGCAGTTGTGTTCAAAAGGAGACGCCATGATTTTTTACATTATCCTTCTCGCGTTAGCATTGGCTACTCAGCTAATGTACTTAAGTCACTCAATGACAAGCTCACAACAACGCGTCTAGCCGACCTTGCTCGCTTACTGAAATATGTAAAGCTATTAATAGTAACTATTTTAGACACACCCTATGTTCCAATTCCAACTAAGAGTCCAGTAATGTGCCTGTCAGTCTTCAGAATTGCCATAATGAAAACAAATACATTCCTTTCGCTGTTGCACTCATTTTTAGCAAGACGTAATAGTCTCTTTCCGAAAAGTTTGTTAGATTTATGTGGAAGTTAAACATCTGGATTTTACAGCCGGCACATATTGCTGTACAGTTTCTCCGTATATAATTTCGTCATGCGTAAAGATGCGATATTTATTATGGCCGGCCCTGACGGCAATAAGTACCTGGTTGCTCATTTATTGAACTGATTGCTTGGAGACGACGGAAATTAGATTTTCCTGTAAGAAAAGGGAGTAAAAATGCTACTTCTGTGTAAACTCGCTCCATCGTAGACTATGTCTCTGTCATCTCTGACCTAGACTAAGGGTCAAGAGCAAACCCATCTCAAATAAAAAATAATTAAATAATATCGTTAGCTTGATACAATTTCGCAAATGTCATTGATAGTGGAAACAAATCTTTGAACGACATCGTCAAAGTACTTTTAGTGAGGTCAACTTATCATTGTCATGAAGATCTTGAACTGATAGGAAACAGAGTGAATCGAATGTAAATGTCCCTATTGTAAGAGCCAGCTGAGGGAAAATAGGTCACTATGCTGTCTGTTCGAAAGGCTAGCAAGCTTTCCATCACAGTATACACATAAATATTATTGTTGCATGTTGCTTTATGTGCGATACAAAAACATTTTTATTTTGATGGTCTCGAGATCCGTTATCTTTACGCGGAGAAAGCGAAACTAATGTTTGCAAAGTGCTAGTAAGTATATTACTTACGGAAATATTTTGCAATATCGTAGGAGCTGAGGTGAAAATAAAACCCTCGATGAATTCTCTTAAATATTCATTGAAAGTGGCTTGTGATGAAACCTTTCAAAATATAGAAAATCAGGAAGAAGATTATGAATGAATCAATTACGAGTCTAAAAAAAATCGGCTTTCATAAGACTAAAACATTAGCTTGAGTGTTATTCTTATGCTATCTTTACGGCAGTATAATATCGTAATTTCTCGTATAGCATATAAACTTAAAATATTCATCCAGCAGGTAGAAGCAAGCGACGACGTAACAAAGGACCTCTGTAATAATGGAAGACTTATGACTCATTCTTTCGCTGTCAGTATTCGGAAACGCTCTTTCAAATGAACCTCAGCCACCGTTCACACGTGCCATACAATATGATCACTTTACAACGACCAAGAAATTTTTTAAACAAAGTAGTTAGGTAGAATATCATAAATACTTTTTGAAATGTCAGGGCGCAACACGTGAGGTCGTGGGCCTTATTTTCTAGGCAGTAAGGTTTCAAATGGGTGTTGTCTGGGAGATTATATGGCTGCGTGCGGATGAGAATTGGATTCAACCTCGCGTCACTGAAAATAACATTATTGCGGACACGTGCGTGTGGTGATTAAGCCGATACATACATTATTTACCTTCCGAACGGTGTTTTCAAAAATGTAACACTCATGTTGGAATTAATCAAGCTAAAAATCCCACGAATAAAAAGTAACTGGCTACTCCTGGTTGGTTTCCTGTGTGGAGTATTTAATTATTTCCTCCATTTAACATTTTACCGTAACGATTGTAATCTAAAGAGCAATTAGACTTAATAGCATCTTGTTTAAGCCTTTAGTGCTTATATCGCATTCGTACCCACTCATTACAGAATCGATTGTTCTAAATAAGTTACTGGACTTCCCGGAGATTTTCAAAAAGGGATTAGATTTTTCCATCGCGCGTTTATTTGCAAGTTTTACTTGATTCGATTGTTTCTATGGTAGATGCTAACGATTTATGTGTGGCAGTCCACATCATCAGAAAATCGGAATCGATTCTGGATAAAATTGATTTATTTATTTATTTACTTAGGTTAGCCAACAATTGTATACACAATACAATTTCAGTTTTTCATTTCATAAGCTTACATTATTTAGTGTAACAATTACTTACAGGCTAACTCCACATACACAATTTTTGGTTAAACAATACCTACCTACAATAAATCATAGAATTAAATAACAATAAAAATATTAAAAAAAAAATATTAGTAGCATTGGTAAATTATCAATCAATAACAACGTATTTAACTAAATTATTAATTATGAATAATATAAATTAGATAGAATGATTTAAGTTAAAATAACAACAACAAGAACAACATTGATCGAGAAGAGTGACAAATTTTATTTCATCTATCTCTTTGTTCTAAATCTAACAAACACCAATATTGCAAGGTTATGTATCAAACATAATCAGGATTTCAGTCTTCAAGATGTCATTAGTCTCGTCTCCCGACTTTGTTATTACCGAAACCGAGGTAGCCTCATTTGCGTTACCTAATTTAATTTCTGTGTCGCCGCCTCACTCGAGCTTACAGCCTATAACAGCGAACATTGTTGTTCCATTTAATTTGTTCGCCAGATAAGATATTGATTATTGAGATCTAATTCTATGTTGATACGAAACTATGACGATCCTTATGATCGATGATAACAGCGATAACTCAAGTTGGTGACGTTGACAATAACTTTGCTTGGAATGTTTTAGTGAGACTCACAGAACATTGTATCGAATAAATCGAGTTGTTTTTATTTTTAAAATGTTTACAAAAGACTGCCCGAACGTACAAGCGTAACTGTGTCAGAAAAATAAGACATTCGAAGTGTAAACAGTCCACATTAATTACACTGTTTTGGGTCATATTTATTTCATTTAACTGTACTGAAATTGACTTTTCTCTTTCAGGAAAAAATCTCTACAACAATGAACATGTAGCGATTAAGATGGAGCCTATGAAGTCAAAGGCTCCACAATTGCATCTAGAATACCGATTTTACAAGTTATTAGGCACGCATGGTAAGTTTTACCCTAATTATACGAATGATTATGCACAAGTTTATGTTACGAAAATTCTTTACAGACTCAATCAGCGATTGTACTGATTTAAGCTTAATATCGGTCAACCAACAACTTTTAAATGGCCATTGGAAAAGGAACAGCTAGTCTATTCTGTAAATAACCATTTCGATATCGACTTCACCTGAGTGACTAAGCTTACAAAGTGAACTTTATTTCACACATCATAAGGTCTTATATTTATACGAATTTGAAACTCACCTCGGATTCCGCTGTCGAGACACGAAAATGTTGTTACAGAATAGCACTGCAGGTGTTACTGACCTACGAATTATTATGTGCACCATGCAGCAATTTTATTGTAGCCTAAGTTATGTGCTCATGATTTTGATGATCATTCGGGCTGAACCTATTTTATCTATGTCTGATATTAAAGATATTATTTACGGGTCAAGATAGATAGAAATACTCTTTATACACCGTGTTCCGGACGATGTACATAAACTTCGACCTGATGTTCAGAACATGAAAATAAGCATTTTTCATTATGGACACAATAATCAATTCTTATTTCTTTTCTTAATTTCATACAAACTAAATATCTTGACCTAAATCACCCTATTTGCATGTTTCTTTATCCGAATTGGTAACGAAGAACAAATGAAATTCGCCTTTGATAGATTTTTCATTACAATTGCACCGAAACCCTTTTATCATGCATAGCTCAATTAAATGAAATTACAAATATCTTTGCAATTAATCCTATTATATGAACCACTTCCTTTATTTGATTAGATTTGTTTAAGCTATAGAAGCGTTTGCTAAAGTTTATGGATAACGTGAAGAGCACGGTGTATATATTTTTTTTATAAAATAACATAATAAGGTCACCCTCATGTAGTTTTCTGTAATGGGCGGTCTAGCGATCTTTTACAGAACCCCTTTGGACGGATTTAAGGGAGAAGGAGAGACACGGTCATAATTAGTTCGCGAGTTACTGTTTACCGGTACTAACTTGTCAGCACCAAGAGTAGGCTATTCCCATAATACTCATTGTCTCAATAACTCTGTCAACATTCACATCATTCGATCGAATCATAAACGTATACGTAGTTAGACAATAACGTAGCTGACGCTCATAAAATTTACTCAGAGGGCGTACCAAAAGTATACTACTTGGGAACATGTGGCGGCCGCTACAACGCTATGGTCATGGAGTTGTTAGGGCCCTCGCTCGAGGACCTGTTCGTACATTGCGGCCGAAGGTTCAGACTCAAGACGGTCCTTATGATTGCTATGCAGCTCGTAAGTCCCGTGCCAATTCTCCGGTAGATAGGTGATTGTCTTTAGACACAACACCGTAACCGATATCCAAATCTTATCATTCATCCGACGAGGGTTCGCAAGCCGTGGCCATGGTCCTTGTTGCGGCCCGTCTAATTGTGTTTTTTTGTTTTTTTATTTATGTTTCTGTATTAGACTGAACACGTAGCAATGCTCTCGCGTGGCCTGTCGTGTTTGATGATGTAATTTGTAAATATCGGCTACAGTGTTGTGTCGTACAGGTGCGTGCGAGAGCAATGCTCGTGTATTCAAATGTGAGTAAGTACTTAACTGTGTTCGGTCTGTCCTCCCCCTCCTTCCCCTTAATTCCCATGGCTCCTGTAGCGCCGTCGACAGCGGAGGGTATACCGGAGGTGTATTACTTCGGCCCTTGTGGTAAATACAACGCGTTGGTGATGGAACTGCTGGGGCCATCGCTCGAAGATCTCTTCGATCTCTGCGGCCGTCGATTCTCTCTAAAGACTGTATTAATGATCGCTATGCAGTTGGTAAGTCAACATGCATTTTCTGTTCTATAATTATATTTTGCACACTCGAGCATAAAAGAAATCTCCGATTTCCGAACGTAAATTTAAATGTTATTATTATAATCTCAACCATTACTTGAGCTGAAATCAATTTCTATAAAGTGTAAGTCATTGAACTTAAATAACAGCACTGACTTGCAAGAGCGTTTAAGAAATATGATTGTAGAGAGCGCTTTAACTGGCAGACTATTGTGACGTAACTGATGCAATGCGACGAACAAACGCTTGCATTGATAAGCAAATCAGTAATGCGCGAATTAGAGCTTAGAGATTTATATTAAATTGCCAATATCGATTGCAATTTGAGGATAATGTCCCAAACCAACGCTTTTAATGAAATGCGAGCTCTTCAAGCGGTCCTGTAACTCGATCCCTGGGGTAAGGAAAGATTGTAAAAGTGGGACGAGTAGATTCATATCGCATAAATATATTTTACTTGAAGGGAAGATATTCTACATAATAATTGGCAAGAAAAGCGTATATCAGTTTATTAAATCTCGATATTGAAGTCAGTCGGCTGAAGCACTGTTCGTGTTCAAGTATAAACTTATTGTTGATCGAATTCTACTACGTTCATGAAATAAACATGAAAATTCTGAAAAGAAAAATCCATTATCGAGTTACTGCTCAACAATTTAAAACATTTACCTCAAGTATCGATTGACACATTGACACTTATTGATACAAAACTGATTCGATGCATCAATATTCAATTATGTAATGAAATGCCCTTCAATGAAATGATTAGTACCGACATCAATAAATTGATCGTGACAAGTGAAGACATAAACTAATTCTGAGGCCTTAGTATGAGTTTTTCGACTCGCGTTCGAACGCGTTCGATTGCGAGCGCGTTAGAATTTAGTATGGGAATTTAGTTATAGTGCCACCTGGTGGTCACTCGTAGAACCTAATTTCCCATACTAAATTCTAACGCGCTCGCAATCGAACGCGTTCGAACGTGAGTCGAAAAACTCATACTAAGGGTACTGCTCCATGTCTGTTTCAGTTACATCGTATCGAGTATGTCCACACAAGACATCTAATATACCGAGATGTTAAGCCGGAAAATTTTTTAATAGGTAGAACTGCAACTAAAAGGGAAAAAATCATTCACATCATTGGTAAGTCACGTGTTAAAATATGTTTTTTTTTAGCGCTAAGTTATACGAATTTTCCCATTCATGAAGAATTCTAGGAAAAATGCGTCAAGTTAGAGCCAACTTCGAAAGCAAATCAGGTCAAAGTAAAAGAGGGTAGTAAGAACCTCGACGAGTGAAAATGTTTATTAGTCATAAAATGTATGTTATAAAGAGGTCAATGACTCACCCCGTAGTAAATATTGACTGTTACTACAGCTGTATGTATCACAGTTACGTGTCGAATATTAACTTTTCCACCAAAATTGGGCCGTCAAACCACATTATGTGTGATATTTATAGGGTTTTGATCCCAGTTTTCGTTAGCAAATAACAACATTTTAACTGTAGTTAGGTGCTTTCGACTGTATGTTTTTGGCTATGTTTGGATTTAAATTTAAAAGTACGGTAGTTTAAGGGTGCGCTTCCACCGCGTAGAATTGCTTCATTTATCTCAACGCAACCTATTCTATTGGTTCTTAAGGCGAGGTTGCAGTAGTGTGTGTTTTGACGAACAACAGCGACTGTCCGGCGAGCGAAATAATGCCTAAATTTTGATTGTTTTTTCTTCTTGGCGAAAACTGATAAAGAAATTAAACAATATGGTTTCAACATTTACTTCAAAATAAAAAGCTCTATCTATTGATATAACTTTTATATATATTCTTGATGAAATCTCTTAGCAGTACACGTTTAAAATTGTAATTTAGTGTCATGTTTGACAAAAAAAAGTATCGAGCCAATCATTCTAAATCGCGTTTCTATCTTTAGGATTTACTTGGGGGTATGTTCAATTTGTATGTAATGATTTTTATTTATTAAAAAACTCATAATTAATTAGATTTTCAGATGTTCAAAAATCTTAAAAAGTACTGCAACCCCGCCTTAAGTAGCACATCTCTCGCTACGCTTCCTCGCTCAGCTTTGGTGGCAACGCAGCCTAAGGGCTAAATAATGTTGATCAAATTTTTCGCGAATCTATTAGAAAATTGAATCTGTGCCAATATTTACATTCGCAACTGTACCATATTTGTCATAATTTTGTTTGGCGTAATTATACGCTTAATTGATTATTCAAATTACGCTGTCATGATTATCGAATTGAGTCATGAGTATTTAAAAATGAAAGTTTGTGCACAGCGGTCGTTTGTTAACTGGCCCGTTTAATTGCTCCGACGATTTCCTTGTTATTGACGAGAATGTTTTGCTCGTGATATTATATTTAATGGCCTTTATGCAAAATAAAATCTTTGCAATAATTCATTTGGTATTAATTGCTACACGCAATATTTTTCCGTTTCGTATCATAGAAAATCTGTCGTTGGTACATAGTACACTCGTCTTAAAAACACTGGTTTCTGCCTGCAACTGCGCCCACGTGTACGTCAATTAATGTCTCAAGGGAGTTTAGGTTACCGGGGTATAAACGTCCTATTCTAGGACATGAACTACCCCTGTGCTAAGTTTCATCCAAATCCGTTAAGACGAGAAAAAACAACAAAAATCCAGACTGACAGGCAGAGGTGTGGGTTTCCACCGAAATAATTTCATTGAAACTTCAATTCTTTTCAATGTCTGTAATTTCACTAATAGCTACCGTGAGCAGTGGTTAGTTAAAATATTAGCAGTTCTTCGAACGGCCAAATTAAATCGAAATATCGACTATTCTATTAACTATATTAGTTCGTTCATAGCGTGATTACGATCGTTGATAACACGATAATTCTAGATATTGGCTGTCTACATTATTATTATGACGGTGTTCATACACCAATACGATCTTTGAAGTGATTACAAAGACATTTTAGTCGTCTTATTTAATCACAAATATTTTAAAGAACTATTTTTAAGGAGTTTCTTTGATTTGACACTGTCTTCAAAACATTTAGAACCCAGATCTAGACCAGAAATGATTCCATTAACAAGTCTCTACCTCAAGCTTCTCATAAACTAGAAGCGAATTTTATTACACACAAAAATAATAATGGCCGCCGGTAAAACCCACGCCGGTGGTAATACAGAAGTCACGCCAATTATAATGGGCAGTGTCAACGAGTCATTTGTGTAATGAAGCATTACGGGAGACATCGGCGTTCTAAGTGATAGAGTGTCATTCATGACCACGATTAGGTAATGAGTAGAGGTCGGAGATGTTGGCTATTATGGGAAGCACATTTTTCTGTCGCAAAATCCCGTGATTCCAGGATCAACAATTCTGCAATTTTTAAAAAGTCTGCAATTTTCCGTAGCATATACACACATTGTGTATAATTATGTCACGGAAAATTGCAGACTCCGTAAAATTGTAATAAATCTTTATTCGATTATGACTTCTCTATTTATTATGAAAAAATCGTCTAAATTTCACACAATATTTTACAATTCTACGTTTGTGATTTTCTGGGGACCTAAAAACCTAGTTTTTTTTCCCCGTGATATGTAATTAAACCAATTTGAATCAAATGACTGCTGCCTTGTTGCAACTCGGGAAAAGCAACCATATTACATGGTTGTGAAAAGCAACCGTATGACATGGTTGCTTTCCCTTATTTACTGTCAAATAGCGGTTTGTGCTAAATATAATAGTCATATTAAGCGG
This sequence comes from Ceramica pisi, assembly GCA_963859965.1. NCBI lineage: Eukaryota > Metazoa > Arthropoda > Insecta > Lepidoptera > Noctuidae > Ceramica > Ceramica pisi. Next base: position 8,299,120 of record OY982544.1, on the reverse strand, counting down.
ATTCTTATCATTTTTTTTTTTATGAAATCCCGGGATTTTATTTTAAAAAATCTAAGAATCTCTTCTATGATAGCCAATAATTAACTTTAGGTACCTAAATATGCATCCGATTATCTGATCTCTAATGATGAAGCATTTACTGCAGACAAATCGGCGTTCTAAATTATAGTCTCATTCATGACCACGTCAGAACGATTAGGTAATGAGATATAACAATAGTGAAGTAATACAATCTTGGGACGAGGTCTGTGGTTTACTTCTCGTGTTCTAATAAGAATTCTGCAGGATTTTTCTATGAGGCAGATTGTATATTAAACTAATAGGAGAGGGTAACTGTTTGTATCGATTTGCGGCTCAAGGTAGACAAAATTATACGGAATGTTGAGGTTTTGACGCAAAATAAAAATTAAATGAAGACGCCCTCGAATTAAATGAGCTATCTGCATTATTAAAGTTACTAGACGACATGCGCTCCTTTTCCCTGTATAATTCTGGATTAGAATATTTATGAATCAATTTTCAGAAGTATGTCAGTAGTCAGTCAAATCGTGTGATTTGATTACAAATCTTACATTGAACATTGAACAGTCATCGATCGACCGTTGATGTATTGAATAAATATTCTTTAACTGATAAAATGAACGTCATCACGAGGTCAATGAATTTAGCGGTCTTTGCAGTAGTAGCAATTATTTATAACCACCTTTTTGTATAGCGTAGCCGATCGTTCATGTTTCGAACCTATCCTTTTCTGTCCATAATTATTATAGTTAATCGATATGTCTCTTTTATTTCAGATTTTGGTTTGGCCAAAGAATATATAGACTTAGAGACAAACAAACATATTCCATATCGGGAACACAAGTCACTTACTGGAACTGCAAGATACATGTCAATAAACACACATTTAGGAAAAGGTAATGTACCAACTTAATGTAGGTAGGTACTATATTTCTAGAGTATCGGGAAGAATCCGGCATGTCCTAAAACCAGGACATGTCACTTCCGTACTGGGCCTGCGTCGAGGATAACAGACCACTCCTTCTCCCAAGGAGGAGGAGGAAGCCTACAACCCATGTCTCAGCAGTGGCCACATTATGCACTAAGTAAAACCTGTAATATTATAAATGGGTACAAGGATGTGTAAATCACCCTTTTAACCTTGGTAAAGTTTAATGACATTTAAACATTGTATAGTACATTCTGTACATTCAAATAGTTCGTGGAATATGCTCTAATTTGTATTCAACATGCAACTTCATAAAATAATTCATACTTAAACTAACATGTGTGTTTATATTTTTCAGAACAATCGAGACGCGACGACCTAGAGGCTCTTGGGCATATGTTTATGTATTTTTTACGTGGTTCCTTACCCTGGCAGGGTTTAAAAGCTGATACACTTAAAGAGCGATACCAAAAAATTGGTGACACCAAACGAGCGACGCCTATAGAGGTAAGAATTCACACATTTATGATAATAACTATACAAAATATAAGGGAACATATTAATACGGTGTTATGTAAGGTGGTTGCAACGACGCCTCGAAAGAGATATCTGCATTTCATGAGTTTACATTCATAAAAAGGTGGTTGCAACAAAACTACTCGAGAATACAATCTCAAGAGTATCTGTTGACTTAAATCTGGCTGGAGAAGACTGGATGTCATATAATTAGGTGTTGTTGAGCAACTTTGGAGGAGCCTCTGTCTACCACTAATCTTACAAAGACAAAGTATACACTAATCTTACAAAGACAAAGTATTCGTATTTTTGTATGTTTGTACTTTGTAATGAATAAACTCAAAATCGACTGGATCGGTTTAAAACAAATCTTAAGTCTTTATTATGCTACAGTATCCCTGAGTAACATAAACTATATGTATTACTAGAAATAATTAGGCTTCCCTACGAAAATTGCAATATAAAAACCCGCGCGAACGAAGTCGCGGGCGAAGTGCTAGTAGACTGTAAAACGCTAGGTAGCTTTTTGTCGCTAGTATCGTGGGTATCACCAGAACTCTGTAAGTTAACTACACAACTCGTCTGCCTTAATATCGAGTCGTCTGTCCTATGCCATTGTTTTATTGGTGTTGAATCGTCATTGACGTCATACCACAAGATTACGAATCATTGCCATGGTAAAATACAAATATCTTACCAAGGTAAATCGATACGGTACGTTATCGAAAACACGAAATCTAGAGGCTGATTCAGCTCATTTTATTTTATATCATACAACACCGAAAGCAGGGTGTTGGTACCAGATAATTTTAGATTTATCCTCCAAAAAAAGTCCCCCAATCAATTGAGCCGTACGAGCCGATGAATGCATTTAATATTATTGAGATAATTATATCTCTATCCCTCTGTAAATACGAGGAAAGACTGAAATATTATTATTATTCATCCATAGTTCACTGATGACGGTATCCGGCTATCAATGGCGCACACTTATCGCCGTTTATCAATACGATCACACGATAGATAATACCAATTACATTCTGATTGACCTACACATAGAATTTAAGCTAAACATTACTGTGAATACTGCGTACTGAGGATTTTTAACCGACTTCCCAAAAAGGAGGAGGTTATCAATTCGGTTGTATGTTCTTTTTTTATGTTTGTTACCTCATAACTCCGACAATTATGAACCGATTTGAAAAATTCTTTAGTTGTGTTTTATCTGAAAGGATATACTTGCAGATTGGTCCCAAAATACGAAGAAATTAACAAAAACACCGACTTCCGAAATTAAAGTTATTTTTTACTTTGTAGTGTTTTTTTTGGAAGTCGGTTGTATTTTTTTTGTAAAAAGTTTTTTTTTGTCATAAGAAGACCAGTGATATCAGTTATTCCTTTACTAGGTATTACCTACTGGAGATATAGAAAAATCTCCCCACAAGCTATCTCAGATGTTTGTATATCGTGGCTCCTCGTGTATAATTTCTACTTGTATTTAAATAGACTCGACACGATATGTGTAATTGGTGCTTTTCCAGCAGGAATATCCCTCGTAGTACTTATAAAACAACTAACAAAAACAAAAAATATACTGGTCACGACTGTCGACACAGTAGGCCACCTCAACGTCAACGGTAGCGCACTGAAACGTCACTCAATTATTGAGGCGAATTCATTTATTTACATTGTTATTGCATTGAGGTCAAGATTAGGTTTTTAGGGCACTCTGCCGTTCCGTCCTTGTTGGGTGTAAGAAATGTTAAGATGTTATAATCTACTTTTGTTCTAGTTTACTTGTTAGAATGAAGAAAATTAGACCACATTATCCTTCCTTCAGTGCTGAATATAAGTTTTTTAGTTAGTCTCTTTAAAAGAGTTATTAATTTTCTTTCCTCATTCGGCCAAGGCATGATCCGACGCTTAAATTATAGGAAAGTCCTGCCGTGGTCAAAGTATAAGCCACTTAGCTTGTCAAATATAATATGTTGCGAGGTGTGCTGTCTACCCTGGGGTATTGAAGTCTCGCCAATCGAGACGGCTATTTCGACGTTCAAGGACAAATATGACGATTTAAATGACGAAGTAGGATATCCTGCAGCTAAATATTCAGTAGTCGATCTAATCAGAGATTAGAATTAATAAAAATATTTATTGAATCAATGAGTGTTTGTAATATTGCTTGAAGAATCAATGTCGGTCTAAATATGGGTCTTTTGCTCTTATAATTAGAGAATACTTTCTGAAGCACGTCGTTCGATTCATGCAATATGAGGTCACTGCAGCTGAGCTACTTGTATTTATGACGAGAATTGATTTTTGTAGCACAGTGACATAGTCATATCTTAGGGTTAGTTGAAGAGGCGTGGTGCCACTTAGAAGTACTCTTTGCTCAGTTGGGTTCTGTGGGCTTTGTCCAGCTATAGGCTATAACTGAAATGATTAGTTTAAGAGATTTTTGTGTATCATTTAAACGTGCCTAAAATAATGAAAATGAAAAAACTCGCATAAAAGTTTAGGTACATTGCAGGGCAGGAGCGAGCGATTAATCATATTATACCTCGTTTGCCTGCAATATCATACAACTTGCATGCGAGTCGGTTCCAGGTAGTTAGGCAGGTAGGGGGTAGTTTCCCCGTTTTGTATAAAAAATAATAATAAAGAAACGGGGCCTAATCTCACTAAACGGTCCCCGTTCAAATAGCCGTTGAATGAGCTAAAGAAAATGAGGTTTCAACAGCCTAGCCAAGTATACATCCTCATTATATCAGCCGTTAGACGTCCGTCGATCGATCGATGTGTCTCGCGTTCATCGGCTACCCGCGACCCTCACCAGGTCATCGGTCCACCTTGTGGGAGACCTTCCAAAACCAAGTCCAACCAGTGCCAAGTATACAAAACATTGTAATTAAATAACGGTCTGTGTATCCCCAGGTGCTATGCGAAGGCCACCCCGAGGAGCTAGCGACGTACCTACGCTACGTGCGCCGACTGGACTTCTTCGAGACGCCGGACTACGACCAGCTGCGGCGGATGTTCCGCGACCTGTTCGACCGGCGCGGCTACGTGGACGACGGCGAGTTCGACTGGACCGGCAAGACCATGGTAAACAGCTCCGTAGCATGACTACCACCCTCCAGCGTATGTACCTCTCTTGGACGCCTTGAACAGAGTGAACGCAAGCGGTGGCCAAAGCGTGTCGCTTGTTGTAGCGTCTCTTAGGTGCTATCTCGACCAACGAGGGTATCGCTGCGAGTTGACGTTTTGCTCGTCAATTTCACTCATCGAATCGCCGCGATAATACCGCCGTTTAGAGACACGTTCATAGAGTTATTATAGAAATACGTGACACGACGGTAATATCGCCGCGATTCTCTCGCTCGTGGAGATGGCTGCTCCTTGGAGCCTAGACGTGTCTCGCAAAGGAAAAAGAAAAGACGATTGCTCGCTAACGAGCCCGTTCCTCCACGTTGCTCCAGCCGCCCAGCACGGTCACGCACCTTTGTATTCGGTACCTTATGTCAGATAGTACAGTACGCAGCCGCCTTGTGTCCCGCGCGTGTCACCCTGTCCGGGGCCTAACCCTTCACGAGCGTAGCTGAGGCTTACAGGTAGGGTCGCTAACTCAATTATACTATCGGCATTGTATGACGGCGCGTGTCATTTGCACGTTTTTGTTGTGAAATTCTGTTGATATGTGAGGAAACAAATGTTTCACTCTATTGTTGCCGTAATTTTTAAAGTTTGTGAGATGTCACAGGCGACGTCATACAGTGCGCTATAGTTATCTGGATGGTATAAAGCTTGGGCGCTCAAACTTGTGATGTCAGCGATTGATCTGAAAATGTTGAGTCAGTAAATGATTGACTGCCGTCTGCTTCTACAAAAATACACATGGCTTCTATAAAATTGAGTGACCAGTGCTTCATGCATAGTAGGATGAGACTAAAGGCGTCGATTAAATACTGATTACCTTCAGGAATTTCTGAGTTCGCCTCGGGAAAGCATTCACTGTAGGCGACTGTTTGAGTACCCCAGCTTTAGTGTAATAATGAGCAATGTTCACAGGCAAGTCCGGGACCGTCGCAAATGTTAACCTTAAAAGCATGACCTGACATGAAGAAAAAATCCAGTCAACTTTGCCTTGACTAGATTTTATAGTTTTAACAATGGCTACGCCTGTTTTCGTTCACTTATATGCAAAGACATTGGCTCTTGAAAGTCGTACTTATGCCGCGTCCTTGATAACACCGTTATGTGGAGTATTCGCATTCTTGCCGATAAGTGGACGCGCTCCTTGACAGTCATACACGCGATTCTTGGTATCTGAAATGATAATTAAAGCGTAAGTAGCGATTTTATCGTGTACAGCTAAATAGAAGCAGTTTCTTTCAGTCTGTAAGATAAGTTTTTTTGTCAACTTTGGACAGTACACTGTTGGGCCTAGCTAGTATCCTTCCCGTGAAGCCATTTCTTCCTATAGTGTAGCAAGCATACCCAGGCATAATAATTATCCTACCGTGCTCGTCCATCCTTAGAATTTACGGACGTTCTCAATAAGAAAACCCCATTGATGATGTCATTGGCATTATTTACACTAGATAACAAAATCAATATAGGTAATTTCAAAGTAAAGGCTGATATTTCTTCGTGCCGAAATTTACGACACAAATCTGCCGGACCTAATCTGACTACAATTGCAATGTTATCTAAACTCAAGACGTATCGGTCTAAATCTCTGTTATCTTTTGTATAACACACATTCCAAATTTAGTTACCAAGACAGCATTATTTCCAGCTCCTATACCTTATCAATGACTGGACTGTTTTTGTTTATGACAAAAACGCGAAACTAATTCTGTTCAGCAACCTCGATCAAGCTTCTCAATCTAGGGAATCTATTCATTGTTTTAGAGGAATCTATTTCTGGTTTCAAGCACGCTGTGGTGCCTTCTAGCTTTGTCTCGGGGGGACCAAGCATCTGCGATGCGTCTGGTATAGCACAAGTCCCAGATGCCAGGCACTAGCAGTCCAAGAGTGTGTTTACCATCCAATGACTTAAAAGAAAGATGAATAAAATTAGATACATTTCGGAGCCAAGTGTCCCGTGAATGAGTCAATTTATATTAATTGTAATGTGTGTATCGCTTTAACTGTACTCTGTTAATATGGCTAATTCGAGCTTTAAACAATACTCGTATTTCACATGAAATCTGGATATTGTGAACTGACTGGCCAAGATTCTTGATAGCAAAAATAATGTAGGCCTTATTTTAGTTGCAAGATTCGTAGTAATTTAGGATGAGTTTTAGCCATCCAGAAACTTAGTTATACTCCTATTCCCTCAAAGCGTGGCCTTGCCCGATAGCTATGCTTGAACAACCCTCTGTTGCCTACAAAGTGTGTTGTGATGTTCTATACAAAGACGCCATAAGAAATATATCGTTCTACATAACAGCTTCTAGGACACTGACGTTTTAACTCGTTATATAGAATGCATTTTCACAACTAATCCCAAGCATATTTGGCAGAATTTATATGAGAAACTAGAGACGCAAAAATAATGTCTCATTTGAAGAAGTAAAATGTCATTTACCGAAAAACACATGCAGGGAAATGTTGCACATTCGTTAATTTTTAGTAGCTAACAAAATAATAAATTAATTTTCTTTTTTCAAACTATACTATTTTTGCATCTCTAGTAAAATTTTACCAAATCCTGACACAATATTTACATGGCCTTTTACTAGGCTTGGCAGTCTGGTCAAGCAACGTATAAAGCCTATCTGCCCTATAGCGTCTTTTATAAACGTTTTGCGAAAACAGTTTCCAGATTCTATAAACGTTTATTATGAGACCATGTTTAAGTAATGCTTCAGAAAAGGTTCCCGGGACGCTATAGGGCCGATATGCTTGTGATTCGTTATGCCCTTGATATCCTGCTGCACAACGCACAAATTGTATTTATCTTTTCACTGGCTTGGATGTTCTCTATTCACTGGCTATAACCTCCTGCAAAAGTTGACATACACTGATTTCGCCATTTAAACCTTTATGCTTGTGCTTCGTACAAATCAAATCGCATGCGCCAATTTTGATCTACTTATTTACTGCCGAGGAAGTGCTATGTAAATACAAAAATCATGGTTCTGTACATGTCAACTTTTGCACATTTTTCTGAAAACTGATATTATCCTTAGTTTACTATGCTTTTGTACTGCTTTCTCATTATGCCTTATTTTTAAAACTGTGTTAAATATCGTAACGAGTCTCGACATCATCAAAAGACATTCTTTTTCACAATTTGTTCTTTGGACATTAATTTTTGTTAATATTTTTATCTTTTTCTATCGTACGTTAACGGATGATGGTCCTAAATTAATTAATTAAAATAATTGTTTCAATTATATTTCTTTAGATAACATCGCTAATGGTAGAAGTTGCATAATTTATTATATTTGTTTAATAAAATAAAACATTCTATGCCCATATCACTGTGTTTTTGTGTAGAAATTGTGTAGAATTTTCTTTGAATTCATGCTTAATTTAAGCATGGTGGAGAAGCTCATTCTCAATCTTATTTTTTTGTTGCAACTCTTCGCCACATCAACAAAATAATGTCAAAACTAAAGAACTTCTTAATTTGCATTCTATTTCTTTTGCTATTGCGTTGAAATCTCTTAGAACTTATATTACAATCACAATATACTTAGTATGGATATTGTGACCAAAAAAGAAGTTCTTCTTAGATTAGCGTGGTCTGTGGTCATTCGTTCATTAACGTTGGTGTTGCATGCATGCTTACCGCTTTTGTTCGATGCGTGTGGACAGCCTTCGAACCTTCACGTGATGCGAATCTTGCGCAACGCACCGCCCTCCAATGTGGTTAGGAATAAGTCGGACAAGGTTAGTGGTGACGGCTTACTATTATCATCAAATATTAGGGAAATATACTACCATTTTGTAAAATATATATTTGAGATATTTCCGTGTGTTAGATTCTAAATTACAGTTTCTGGCAAGTGCATGTGTGTGTTATTGCTTCTGCGATGCTAAGTGTAGCACGTACAACTAGAAATTTTTCGTTCATCGCCACATACTAACACATATGCACAAGAATATCTACTCTTCTAAAATCTAAATGTCGAACTATAAAGCTGCCCAACTTGGAGACCGCGATCAGAATCTTACACTATACAGGGACTTTTAAAGTTAATTGGAGAAAGTTTACAAACGCACTGGGAAGATTTATCCATCATCGAAAGATCCAAGATCGTTGTATTATTATACTGCGTAATGATATTTTGATGCACACCGTTAGATTCGAATTCGTAAAAGGCGAGAAGACTTAGCAGATGGATATGTGTGTAAAATTCTGATCACGGTCTCCAAATACGCGGGCGGTCTGTCTTGGTAATATTGTATCTGTAAAACTGTATACTGTAACATTAGTTAGAAGAATTGAAGCCAAAATTGTCGTTGACATATTATTTTGAATGTGATTTCGGTATGATTTCAGTCTACCCCGGTGGGTTCGATCCAGACTGGACAGGAAATCGTTGTCTCACCCAATCGCGACAGCCATCAACCCTTCCACAAGGTAAATAGCACATAATTTTAACAAGTATAAAGTGTAAATTCTATAAACAAGGAAATAATGAAAAGTGAAGCTATTGTCATTAAAATGCTAACTTTAAAAAATTATATATTACAGTTACATCTTGAAATGATTGTTTTGTCACAATATTAAACTCTTATTAACCTTTTGAACGCCAGTGCCGCATATATGTGACAAACCGAAGCTTACCCTGTACGCCAACGTCATAAATTAGTGCCAAAAAAAAACAATAGGTACTTATATGTGGCTTGGCGCGGGGTTGGGCGGGGTCGAGGCGATGCTCTGGCGTTCAAAATATTAAGTTACAAAAGCAAATATTTGCCATCATTCTTACAGTTACTTAATTACAATCAAAATAAAGTTATCTGTTTTTTTTTTTTTTTATAAAAATCTATAAATAACGGGATAATTATAAAATATTCTTATGAACTGGAACATGATGCAATGCATATGACCCGAAATGGGGTCGTACTTAAAAAGTGTTAGGGCTATCATAGTTCAAATGCGAAAGAGAGATAGAGTTTTCAGAAGGAAAAGAACAAAAAATGGTTTAACTTTTAGCCGATTGTAGTCCGAAGAGCCCAAACCCAAATCCGTACGAATTGACGCTTTGCTCACCGAGACCGAGTACGTTAAAAAATGATGATGTTACTGAGCTCATGATTGATTATCTCTTGGTCTGTAATCGGCGTTGAGCTTTGGATTTGGTTCGCGGTCAGATGGGCTACCTGCTAGTGGGTGGCAATATTTTTTTAAATAACTCCATCTCTTTTTCGCATCGTACCGATGATGGCTCTAACACTTCACAGTGCGGCTCCTGATACAGCTTTTTTGTCGTCGCAGGATGATTTGTGTGATTATATGATTGGTTTGGTTGAGGACGATGAAGCAGCGCTCATAACTGGAGAGGTTTGATCAGCTTTCACAATCGTTTTATAATACCCGCTGCCCTTGTCGCTCGCCTCGATACTGTCCACCTAAATATTCCGCTGATTTTTTCAGTTACTCGATTCCAATTGTGTTGCCATGAAAATTGTTGGATTGGTTGTGACCCTGTGCTGTTGTTTTCTCCATTCAGCGTTTTATTTCTACATCTTTTATGGCTTTTACTGGAACTGTATTTTAAACAGAGAAATAATTTGGAAAAAAAAAAATGTATTGGAAATGCTTAATTTTCAGAATTAAATAAGAAGAAAGAAAGAAAAAGAGTTTATTTGCGGTCAACATGACGCATACCAAAACTAAATAAATAAATAAACGATTACTAATAAATGATTTTACAGTGCATATTTCCATGTTGAATGCTCCATTTTCGCATTTAACTCTAGTAGAAAAATTCTGAATATTTAAATGATGTAACATTAGAACCATAATAACCGTTGTCCTCTTGATGTCCATTATAAAGTTGACAACAATGGTTCGACATTGATATAGAAATAAAACAATATTCGTTATTCATTCTCCAGCGTATCATTTGAAGTTTTGGCTAAGTGCTTCAGGGTTTTCGCTAGATACCTTCTAACAGACAAAGACTGTGTTTTCGTGTGGAGTTTTTGTGAATGCTATCACTCCAAATGGTTTTATACGACAACCTATTAGCGTTGTTTCTGTATTTTACCCTTTTCAGGAGGTCTACTGCAATCACATACATTTGTACCGTCCAAAATGCGCCTGGTTTCTGGAAATCTGCAGTCTAATTCTGCCGTCATAAGAAAAAATGACGTATCCACACCAAAGGAAGTAACCGATTCCCGAACTTAAATTATTTTTTTAAAGTCTGAAATCAGTTTCTTCGTTTTGTGTAAAAGTCCTTTTTTCTTATGACAGCATAATTGCGTAATACCAATTTAAATGTAATCGGATGCATATGCTGTCATTTTGACATTGCAGACGTATTCATTGCGTGTTCTACGTTGCCAAGCAGACGTTTTCTAAAAATACGAAGCAATGAATCTGGAATTACATTCGAGTTTTGAATTTAATTGCGATTTTATTAGTTTCCAATTAAGTACAGAGCAAGCCACAGCTTTTGCTGTTTTCAGAAACTGGGGATAGGTATTTTGCGATGAAAGATACTTGAGACTTGTAGTAGTCTCCTGAATTCATAGTGTTATGTCTGCATTTCGAAACCTACATCATTATCTCATTTTCTTTTGACCTACCCCTACACTGAAACTTGTGATTTTCCATGTGTTTGTTTGTGATCCCAAAGTTGTGCTAAAAACGATAGCTTACAATACAGGATATATTGCATAGATTTATATTAATAGTTATATTAACCGTAAATTTATTTTAAAGTCCGTTCAACCGACGGTCTACATTGAAAACGTAAAATGGTTGTAAAAAAATAACTTTTATTGTATCTATTGGTAAATTAGGCTTTGTTTCTGATAATGGCAGAGTAAATAGACCAAACTATTTAGTATTTGCCTATTCAAGTTGGTCGATATCAATACCACAGATTTAATTGTAAACCAATACTTGACTTCTTGTATTCCTAAACTAATGTCCGTTCACTGGTCAACTAAATAGTTTTGAACATGTAGGTAACGATCGAAATCCAGGTCAAGGAATGTCCTTTGAACAAGGCAGGCAATAATGGTTGTAATTACCCGTAATCCCAGCCGTTTTCAAGAGCTAAACTCCATCAATAGATGCGCCGGCCACAACATGATGCCAAAAGTCAAGTATCTGTCTAACAATCTAATCTGAACCTTACGCGTCGTAGTTTGTAAGCTCATTTCTCGCCTATCTCCCTAGATGGCAGCGTTGGCAAAGACGAAGGATTTCGGTACGGGCGGCACTGCGAACACGGGCGGTAATTGGCCTCATAGCGGGAAGGCCACGCCGCTCAATACCGGGCACCTTACACCCGCTGACAGACACGGATCTGTGCAGGTCAGATATGAGAAGTTTTATTTATTTTTGATATGGCGTCATGTTTAAATTTTTTTTCGTACCATGTGTTTGACTTAGGTCTGAACCAAAATCGTGTCAATTTATTATTATTAGGGAATGTTTGTACTATGGAGAGTCACCATTATCGGTCTTTAACGTTCCAATTGGAGGGGCCCTCTTCTCATACGAAAAAGACACAAGCAAAAGCGGGTGCATGATCAGACTTACGAAAATCAACAATTAAAAAAAAAATACAGCAATCTTTATGTATAGTAAGATTGCTCAGACTTTTTTGTCGTAATTATTTTATTATTCAGTCCGTATGTCCCATTGTTGGCAAAAAGGTTTCCCCCAAATCAAAACTGAGTTATTTTAAAATTATGTTTAGATAATTAAGTACAAATCCATCCAAGTAGCCACAGTGTATTTAGTACCCACTAAAGTCCAATAACTGTAGTCACTTAAATAAAAGTACACAAACACACTATTATTGCATGTCTTTACTATTATTTTATTTTTTCATTATTATTATTTCGTATTAAACGTGAATTGTGAATGTATATTGGTGTATTTATTTTTTAGCTATTGAAGAATAAACATTTTCGGTATGTGAAATTTCCCGGATCGGTTTCCACGGTCAGTTCTGAAACATAAGTATTTGCGGCAATCCTTGTGTGACTGTCTGCATGTCGCTTATAATGTGCTACCAGTGCGGCCACTACAGACTTCTGAATATTTTCCTCTTATGTTTTGTAGAAGTGGATTGATAAAATGAGTAAAGTATAAATAACTGTTTCATTATCACAAGTAACTATGTCGTTAATACGAAGGAAAATAATGTTAAAGCATCTAACATATATGTGTAATTATGGTCAACTTTCTGTCTGGTTATAAAACAACATTTCCCTGTTGATTCATATTTGTTTCTACACTGTATGAAAGTTGCACTTTTATGAACAGGTCTTTAAATTTTATCTTTAAGAGGAAAACATTTATTATCTACAAAGTAGTCCGGCCAAACTGTATAAGCTTTAAACCGAGCACTGCCAATATTCATTCATAAATTATTGTACACGATTGAGCTTTTAATTAGGACGCTATTTTATGTTCCCGTGACACTGCACGCATTTATTTGCAACCAGTAATTATTCGTTTTCACTGAAGGTTTTTCGCTTTTTTTTTTCTTGTAAATATTCTGTCCCCTAGATAATGTGAGTTGCTTGAAATATTAACTCTCAAATAATAAAACCCTCAGGGATTAGGTACAATTGTACCAACAACTGAACTCCCGAGTTATTTGCAAGTTTCAATAACAAATATTTTATACATAAAATAAGACTTCATTAGCAACTATCTCGGATTTAATAAGATAACTCTGGCTAGTCCAAGCCGGTGTTAGGTTTAAATTAAACTACTGGCTTGCTATAGTGGTCATCAAAATAATTGTAAAAAACAAAATTTTCTTACAATATATTGCAGAGCTGCATTATCAAGGGTCTAGCTTCTTTTCTTAATTAAAAGTAAATCAATGTTTAGTTCTTTTTTTATTTGAATTTGGAACTCACACTACCACATCATACTCAGTAAAATGTAGTTAAGTCACGAATCCCATTTAAGTTAAGTTTACATGTTAGATAGGTGCTATTGTAGATAGGAATAAGTTCTATGTTGTGGGAAAGGTGGTAAAAGTGTAAATAAATATAGCCGTATAATTTACATTTAAGTGCCTAGTTTTTAGGGTTCCGTAGCCAATTGCAAAAAACTAAAAAAAGCAATCTATAAGTAGATTCGTCATGTCTGTCTGTCCGTCCGTATGTCACAGCCACCTTTTTCCGAAACTATAAGAACTATGCTGTTGAAACTTGGTAAGTAAATGTATTCTGTGAACCGCATTAACATTTTCACACAAAAATATATATATAAAAAAAATTGGGGGTCCCCATACTTAGAACTGAAACTCAAACTTTTTTTTTTCATCAGGCCCATAGGTACGTGTTGGGTATCTATGAATAGGTCTTCAAAAATGATATTGAGGTTTCTAAAACATTTTTTTCCAAGCTGAATAGTTTGCGTGAGAGACACTTCCAAATTGGTAAAATGTGTCCATTGACTTCTAAAATAAGAAAATGATAAAACTAAAAAAAATATATGATTAACATTACCATGTAAACTTCCACCGAAAATTGGTTGGAACGAGATCTAGTTAGTAGTTTTTTTTGTAATACGTCATAAATCGTAAACCGCAACTTTTGCTTATATTTACCCACAGGTTTGTACGGAATCCTCGGTACGCGAGTCCGACTCGCACTTGTTTATTTAAATGGGTAAATACTCGTAGAAATTGGCTGAATACGGTCAAACTTCAGTCATTTTATGTAATATAATGATTTATTGAAAGCAAAGATATAATGTATTCAAATAACTATATTAAAATTTAATTTTGTTGTCGTCGTTGACATTTAAGGGCAGGTTGTTTCAAACGGTTAACGTAACATACGTACGTCAAAAAGTAACGATTACGGAAGATGTTTAACATTCGTTCAATAAGAAGCATTGTTTCAAAACATTTTGTTATAAATTCCTACTCATCACCTAAATAGCTTTTTTACGCTTAAGTGAACGTGAAACGTCCATTCCTAAGGCTAGGCGCGCACTTGTGACTTTTGTCACCGTGAAAGTATGTATCTCTCTGTTGTACTTCACAATTGCGAAAGAGAGAAATGTACTGTCGCGGTGACAAAAGTCACCAGTGCGCGCATAGGCTAAATGTCTCACAGAAATCCCTCTGAATAATTCTAAATTAATTTTTCATGTACAAATATTGCAAAACTACCCATAAGTACTCATGTTTTATAAAATAAATAATTACGTATATCATATTTTAGTATAGTAGAAATCCAAAAACCGCTTTCTAAAATCTGCTCCAACTTACGAAGCACCACCTCTACTCTCCAGGTGGTTAGTTCAACGAACGGCGAGTTAGGGGCGGACGACCCCACGGCCGGCCACAGCAACACGCCCATAACGCAGCCGCACCACGAGGTCGACGTGGTAGACGACACCAAGTCAGTGTTCCAACTGTATGCATTCCTTTTTATTTTATTTTTTACCTATTTTTAGTTTTACATGCTTGGTGGTTGGGTGCTTGACATTGTGTGGGCACTTTACTTGACGTATTTGTCAAAATGTTCGTGACGTTTTTTTTTATTGTTGGCATTTGACCACAATCTCACGAGATTGGAAAGCGATGGGGGGAACGCTTGACTAAAAGTAACCAGCAGGGCTTTTCTGTAAACCTTTCCCCGTGAAAGCTTAGGTGAAGTGAACATGAAGTGAGGGTCAGTCGATACAAACAAGATGAAATCACGTCATGCTCACTCCAACTAAGTTGACAAGGTGTGATGTTGACAGAATAGACTGGCTGTTCACACTTGACTTAAAGACCCACCAGGTTGGGCTAGCTAGGCTAAGCTATCAGGGAATTATACAAAATTATACCTTACTGGTCTGAAATAAGGTTGATTTTGTATGGACGATGAAACACGAATATTTTGACTAATACACCAAGTAAAGAGTCAGCATTACATCTTCATGAACATGTTCATTCATATCACCCCCATCAAGAAAATATCAATATCAAACTGATGTTGATCATGTGTACGGCTCGGATTTGACCGTAGTAGACTATTAGCTGTTCTACTTGTGGGTTCGATTCCCGCACGTTACGACTAAGAGAGCAAGAGTCTGTTTGTAAACAAACACATGATGAATCGAAGTGTCGACGTTACTGAAAGGCTTAATAGCAATATAAGGCTTTTTGTGCTTCGCCGAAATCAACATGCCACAAAACTATTCCAGGTGTCAATTTAATGTTCTAGAGGAAGAGTATTATTAACTTCAGCCATCTCTACAATACGTCATCAACCATATTTCATCTTCATGAAACATTTCAAACTATGGCTGTATAAATTGTTCACTGTTTCAGTCACGTCCCAATTATTGTGATCTTCACTTTCGATGTTGTAATTTTGTATTTTAAAGCATACTCACATCGGCATAATTCACAGTCACCACGACACTTTCGCTGCGGAAGAAGCAATGAAAAATGAAGGCCAAAAAAAAACTTCTCAGAGGATTTTGAAAGCGAAAAAAATCAAAAATATATTTTGGTTGTAGGGCCGTTACGCAGCGCACCCTTCGCAGCGAATGTATCCCACCATATCAGCTAGTTACCTGACAGACTCTGTAAATCGTCATGCAGGCAATCTGTGTATTCCAGATGCTGTTGTTTCTTCAAGCGCAAAAAGAAGAAGTGCGCGGCCCGGGCCGGCAAGTGACGCGAGAGCTCGTGACCCGCACGCCGGCCCGCACCCCGCCCGCACGCACAGGACCCACGCCCGCATGCCGCTCCATCCACACCGCTCACCCAGTTGCTCCCTCATACGTACCTGTGTATACAGCAATGTACTTACCTATACCCATATACCTACGTGGCTAGGTTTCACAACCGTTTTTTGATGGTATGGAATTATAGTAACAGATAAATTATACGTTACGTTGAATGCCTAAAATACGCCTAGCGTCTGCGGCCGGTATACGCTAGGCGTATTTCTTCTAACGCGGTAAGTAACTCGCTAGACTAAGATAAGTTATTCGAACTTTCAAGGGAGAACTTTTAAAGGCTAAGTTGAAAGCCGTAAATTGAGATTAAGACTCGTGTTATCGATGGCTTAAATTATAGTGACGACGCAGAGAGAGCGATTAAAGTATTCTAGAACATTCTTTGGTGATTGACATATTTTTGTTATATAGTGTAATTGTTAACAGAAGTTTTAAGGCAATAAAAAGAGAGATAGTTGATGTGTTGTTATTAGTTGTAAAGTTAATATAAATACTTGCGTCACACTATAATTTCACCAGAATATATCGAGCAACTGGGTTCAAATGTATGAAAAAAACATTGCCGATTTATTTTAACAATCGTATGCTACCCGATCCTCAATTATCAGAATTTTAATTCAATATAATTTTAGATTTTGTAATTTTGAGTAATTCATAATGCTAACTCATTATACGAAGCTATCATAAGTTTTAGTTTCATTTTGACCTTACACTTAACAAAGGTGCATAAAAAATGTATTGTGTGGTTGGCAATCATATATTTCAGAATATAGTACCTATACAAAACGTTATACCCGTATGTACCCGTTATATACCTTTATTACGTTAATTGTTAATAAATAGAGAACACTTCCATTTAAATACTCGATGCATTGAATAACAAAACATTACAATTTTCTGTTGCCACTACTATTGACGTTGTAGGAATAGTACTCATCAACAGAGTAACACTAAATGCGGTCATACACATTAATAGGAAATGGATAGTTGTGTTAGTTATTCTGAAACTTAGATAAATCATTCATTCTAACAGATGTCCACAGGAGGACAATCTTGAGCTGGCGCTGAATTTTCGGTGTTGTGTTCTTTCTGTAGTTTCGAACTAAGACATTCGAGCGCCTTGCGATCAGGTTGTTAAAATTGAAGTCAATTTAATAGTTAACGCTTCCGAGCAGCATCCACGGCTCATCCCGATCACCACTACAATCACATTAGGTCCAAGTCGATCATACAGTTCAAAGGGCGTTTAATATTAGCAATAAATAGGTTTGAATTCTAAGCCTTGTGGGGTTGGCATAATGTTTATTTTTGTGTTCCCGTCCGTAGTGAATTACGTTTAATTTTCACCAAAACTTGTAAATTGTATGTTGTATCTCGAGACGTGAGATTTACTTTACCTCATCAGCATCACTCGCATTACGTTCATGGCCTCACGCATCGATGATGTCCATTCCAGCACATAGTTCGAACAAATCCACAGATTTGTACATTAGGTCGTTCGTCCATGATTCATCAACATCAGTAGTTTAACAAATACTTACCGAGTAGTTGTATATCGCTTTGTTCCGTTATTAATGAAGCAGTGAAATATTATTTTTGTACGTTGTTTGCGTTCATTACTATTGTGGTTGTCTTGATACTTGAGTAGTGGATACACAGCCAATATTGTGACTTTATAATAGGTTTGTGTGTTGATGAACTTCTTTTGTCCGCCGTGGGTTGAATGAGGCTCTCTCGGCCTACTGTGCGAGTGTGCGCAGGTTGTGATTCTAATTGTTTGACTTGATGATCAGTAAGTGTGTATTGATGAAGTATTAAATGTTACGTTGCAAAGAGACCGCGCAAGGACCTGGTTCGAAACCGTTACATTCTCTTGAATACAATAACTTCTATCTAGGTTTATTTATTTGAGGCCCAAGTGGGGTTCATTCAACCCACGGCTTGTATGACTACTTTAGATTTAACTTTATTTAGTCATTGTTTACCTAAGTTCGATTTGTATGGAAACGAATATAATAATATTTAAATTGGCTCCGTTCCTATAGTGACGCCACATAATTTCCTATCTTTATTTATATCTATTATTATAGTTTTTTAAGAGATAACCAGAAATTTATTAAAATAAGTGTAAGTAACGATTTACTTTTTCAATACATGCTTTTGTGACAAACATGACCATATTGACGATTGGTAAATTCGATAAATGTTATTATTAAGTGTGCAATAATTTATATAGAAAATCAATACAATAGTGTTAAAACGTAGTTTGTTTCAATCGGTGTCCCCGACGAGTCCCGAGGGAACTGGCTCTATATTCCTACAAGACTGAATGAAACATTTCACCTTGTGTACAATCACACGTGGCTCTGGGCTCATGTCAATTTATATTATTGCGATTCTCTTTTGTTCGATTGTTAGTCTTACGAGTACGACGGAAGTATATCATTTTTGAATAGACTAATGATGTAATGAATAGTCAGTGGAGTGTTATCGGTGATGTGGCTGCAGCCGCGGTCGAGCGCGCGCTGCCAAGTGTTCGTGGGGTTCGGTGCAGTGCAGCGTCTGGCGTAGAGCGGCACACGGGGGGTCTGTTAGTCAAGTAGTAGGTGGCGGCGGCTGCAGCGCGAGCAGCTCACTGTCCTCACCGATCGGTCATTTATTTTTAGGAGTCGAATTGCGACGAGACTGAGATCATGGGTAGCGTCCCTTACGCCGCCACGTGGAGCCGACAGACGATCACTTGTTACATATTATATACGATGTCTACGCGAGATCATGTGGCACACGACTAGGGCGGTCGCTAAGATGATGGTGTATAAATTGTACAGCTTTAAAAAAAAAACATTTGTATATTTTTGCTTGGACTGGAAGCGGCAAGGTTTCGACAAGCGTGATTTGCATAGGAGTAAGATATTGTAGGTGCCATTGCGACCAGCGTAGCGTCGCAACAATATACCGAATTGTTTTCATGTAATCGTATGCTCTGATATACTACTGTAGGTACATATTTTATACCAAAACTATGTTGTGGCACTGCGCTGGTCACACCGACATCGTCGTAAGGTATTTTGAATTAGTCACGGATATGTAGTCATCACAAAATTGTATCCAATGCATTAGAAGTTATTCATTTGGCTAAGTACGTTTGAAGTGATTTATAACATAAAAATAAACATCTTGTTGTGTCGTTTTCATATTTTTTAGAAAAGTATAGTTAATGCGAATATTGTCGATATGTAAAAGGAAATTTTTAAATCAATTCTTTAAATAATGGTTTTTGATAAATTATTGTAAACAAATTGAAGTATTCTTCTCGTTAAATGGATCGTTAATACTTATCGTACAAGCATTGCAGTATAATCGAGTGTAATAAACCTTGTAAGTCTTAATACATGATTAATACCATAATTGTACCTAATTGTTACTTTCTATTTGCTAGATAGAATAATCAAATTAGATTGGGTATTAAAATCGAAGTGAAGATGTGTGATCTGCTGAGGTGAACGAACGAGCTCTTCGTGTGTATAGTGAATGTTAAGTAACTAAATTGTTGAGTAAACAGAGTATGTTAGAGCACCGTGAGGCGGCGTAGCGGACGACGCCTCATGCGTATCATTGCGGAGCATTGTACATTATCACTGTGGTACGTCGAGGTGTCAAGTGTGAACTGTCGCTGATTGCTTGAACATTCACAACTACTATCGTGACTAAAAATGTATTCGAAAATAATAAATAACTACGTTATAATGCACATTTATTTTTATTTTATTGCATTCTTCGACTTAAATTTCTGCTATGTAAAAATTAAACATAACATGATTATTTATTATGAAGGCTGCACCAAAAACGTAGGTAGGTTTGTCAGCGGCGACCGTGCTGCACGCCTCGCCCTTCAGCTCTCGTGGATAATCACTTGTAGTTAATTTAATTTTAATGTTTCGCTTACTAAGTAAGTCATGTTCAGTCGGCTTGTGGACGCACGAGGAAGATATATGAATTGTAGTTATTAACTTTTATGTATTATACATGCTTTTCCAACAGAATTGAATGTAAAAGTAAGTATAAAAAATAAAAATCATATTCATAGAAACAATTCTGTGTTTATTTTTCTGTAAGATGGTAAATATGGGATATGTATTCAGTTATGTCACAAACCTTGTTCGAAATTACGAAAATATTTGTTAATTCATAATTAAATAAAGCTTATTATAAGATTATCGTTTCATTTTTTTCTGTTTACCTTTTCTATTATGAAAATTATTGTAACGGTGTCTCTTCAAACATTACCTATGTTACGTGCTGCCGTGGTCGGTCTGACCGACGCTCTTGATTTACGGCGCTTCGGTTTTTGGACTGGGACGGAATTCTCGACTTTCATTGCCTACCAGGGTCCAAAGACTAGCCTTTTTAGCTAACCCTAGCTGCACAATAGTCACCCGCTCTCTCCCTTGACTTCTACATACGACACAGAGGCAGCACTAGTCACCATCAGGCTACTGCACCTAGGCATATGGAGCAAGAAGAACTACACCAGTCCCCCTGTCACGGGCAACAGACTTGGCAGTAAAAATTAGACCGCATGTAAAACCACGATCAACTAAAATCTGAACGAATATGTACCTACTATTTAAAAAAATACCTTAGAATAATCATCATAGGGATGATTACGGGCCACGGCTCCCTAATCAAAATCTCCCATAAACTCTATACAGCCCGCTTTGCACTGTATTGAGGCGGCCATAGCGCGCCGAGGCATCAACCTCACGTGAAGTACGAGGCCTCGGTGTGATAAGTTATTTTCGGTAACTCTTTAAAACCTGCACGGAGCTAGGCTGACAATATTAGGGTTGAACGCATTATTGGCTTAGTGTACTGAGTGAGGAGTGGCTTAGTGTACTATTGAGTGACCTTGTCTGGCTTATGGTTATGTTTGCTTACTTCTGCTCATCATAACTGACGCTATCTACTGGTTAGTGTTAACTCTCACTTAATATAGAAGGGTGTATGTGGCATATTATGGGGTTAAATATTAAAAACTATTTTTCTTACACAATTTTATTTATTCGAACCAGCATTCTCATTGTAGTCCATTTTGTTTAAACTCTTATGTGGAAGGTAGGTAAAACGAGCTATTACTAAGTGAAAGAAGTACTTAAAAACAAATTCTAGCTAAAAAACTGACACGTCAGTTACTAATATAATTGCACCAAGTCGTAACGAGAAAATGCTTAGTAAATAACTTATACTAAACTCCTACAGTATGATTCGTAAATAAAAATATATCTTGATTTAATTATATATTAATTTTGATTTTCTCAAATAAATATTCAACAACTTTCATTCCCAGAATCGTGACGTATTACCGTACTTCACGTTTGAATAATACTTAAAACTAAATAAAATCATTCATAGCGTTCTCACTAACATAAACATAATTATTATGTATAAAATAGAAGCTAATTCCAGGGGTAGTTAGCATGACTCTCAGCAATGAGTCAGCACATCACGACCAACAAGTCGAAATAAACACACACAGTCAAATTCCGGACCAACTACGCGAGGAATAATTTCATTGAAACTATATAATCGTAAAAAATACATTCTGTGTAAAATAATAGTAAAATAGTTATCTGAAAGGAAACAACAAGGAATTATAAAGGAATAGAAATATAGAATCTGCAACTAGAACTCGTTTTGTGTGCCGTTGACTACGAAACTCTTGACTTCAGTGGTATTTCTGGAGTCGTAGTCGGAGATCTCTTCGATGACCAGGTCGTCGGTCTTCACGGGTACGGGGGGCATCAGGTCCAGCAGCTCGCCGAGCTTGCGGCTCGTGGACAGCAGCGTGTTGGTAAGGAAGCCTTTGTCGTTGATGTTCATGTCGCTGTCGTCTTCAGTTTTGAACTTTTTGTAGAAGTGTTCGTAGTTCTCCTCTTTGACGATGGGCGGCATGTACGCGCCGTCCTTGTAGTCCAACTCGTTCTTTTTCATGCGTTTCTTGAGGTTGGGCGGCCAGTCCTCGTCGATGGGCAGGTCCACGTAGCCGCCGGCGAGCACCTTGTGCGTCTCCGTGCTCTTCACGACCTGGTAGTCATGGTCGGAGTGAGGGCGGTTGAACGTGATCAACTCATCCATGTTGAACTCCCCATCGTCTATTACTGTCTCGTCGAGCGCCATTTCTGTTGAAAACGGAAATAAAAAATGTTAGAAACTTTTTACTATTAGAAATCTGTAAAAAAGATTATTCAATACAAGTCGAGATCATTTTTTTGCAATGAAACTTTCAAAAGTGCATCGCGTTACATAAACATTTAATTTAAACCCAAAAGTAGTGCAGACGATTATACATGGATTTCGAAACGATGTACCGAGAAAGTTATTCGTGAATTCGACCATAACGAACATTAAAATTTACGTAAAATGAATTGCAGATAAAAATGTTATATAACTTGTAAATTGTAATAAACAGTTGTCAGGCAAGAAAATAGTGTTTTCGTGTCCCACGAAATGTAGTAGGTACCTATCGTATTGTTTGACCTTAGTCACGATTGAGATTATGTTTAATATTACTATCTATACGACATAGAAAGCGATAATGTTATCTTTCGGCCGCGGCCCAATTAAAAAAACAAGGTGCTCAATTTCTTTTTATAGACACAAAGCATATTATTTGCAGAAGAGTTTGTGTGACTGACTGGCCGTCAAAACTAGAGGTATTTTTAGTTTATAGGTTAACTAATTTCGTCTAGTACATGCCTATTCGTATCGTCAATCTGCTGTAACATAAATAAAATGACCCGCAAATGAGATCTGTGATAATTTAATGAGTGCGTATTGAGTTCAGAAGAAAAAAAAAACTTAATTCCTACTTATGTAATCAAAATTACTTGTTAACAAAGTTCGTGACCAATATGTGTCTCTATCTTTCGGTTACTCCGAACATGACTGGGTTATTTTGATAAGTTTCACGTTTTTCTAAGTGTGTTTAGCAAGAGTAGTAATACATACTTATTTATTACGTACTAGCTGACCCGCGCAACTTCGTCTGCGCCACATTTTCCATTATTGCTCCGCTCCTATTTGTCTTAGCGTGATGATATATTATAGCCTATAGCATTCCTCGATAAATGGGCTATCAAACACTGAAAGAATTTTTCAAATCGGACCAGTAGTTCCTGAGATTACCCCCTACATACAAACTTACAAACAAATGTTACCTCTTTATAATATTATAGTATAGATGGTTCATTATCAAATTATTTGAATAGTTAATCACGAATATGAAATTTGAATACGAATAATCGATATCGATATTCTAATTCAAGAACTGATTCATTTTATTAATGTCTGACCTTATCTCCAGTCTTACGAAGATTTGCATACTTGACACAAATAATACATCCGTTTCTAATACTTCCACAGACGTGTGAATCCGTACTCTATACGGAATTGAAAACTGAACGAAAGAAGAGCTTTGGATTCACGGCGATGCACTATTCCCATGTATTGCATTGTTAGTGTCACCGGACAATTACAAACTCCGGAACATTATAAAATATCTTGACAGATTGTAAAGTCTCGACAAACTTTTCTGTACAACGGTGTAACAGAACGCCCATTCCATATCCCGCCGGTAAGCAAACAGTTTAGTTTGTTGACGCCTAAAAATGTACAAGCAAGCGAAAGTGAATCTTATCGCCCGAAACATAAAGGTGTCAAGCAATTTATTTAAAGTATAACATCGTGAATTATAAATTTGTATTTGTGAGCGTAAATTTTGATTTGTGCCAAACATAAATCCATGTCGCCTAGTGGCTTTAAATTTCAGAGAAAAATGACTATTGTACCGTAGTTAGAGTGAGAAGTGAGAATGGACATTGTGGTTATTAATAACGTTTTGTGTCAATGGCTACGCTTGGTCTTTTCGTTCTTTTCTTTTCTTGGTTTCGACAAATTTTGAACTGACAAACTAACTTTGGATCTATAGTTGCATTACATCAAATTTAATGACACTATCCAAAAGTATTCCAAAGACACTCACTATTGGAAGCTGAGAGCAGCGCTCTAGTGACGGCGGGCGAGTTGGCGGGCGCGTCGGCGGCGCGGGGCCGGCCCTCCTCGCGCATGGACGGCAGCGCCACCAGCGCCACGGACAGCAGCAGCACCAGCAGGCACGTGGCGGGCTGCGCCGACTTGTTCGTGGACCCACCTGTCACGCCCGTTAGGACGTTCTGCAAACAAGGAACCGAGGTTTAGAGGTGGTAAAATACAAATAAATGATAAGCTTATATGGTGCTCGCATGTCATTCTGTTTTTAATTGTAAATCCGTAATTAGCAGTAAGATTCAATTATTTATTTTTAGTTTTGTTAAAGAGATGTGGATTTTGTGAAATAAGCATGTTGAAAAAAATACTAATACATCCATGCAACATTTCACGACTTTTTCCCATGGATATAAACTTAGAAACGAAAAATATTGCGCTCCTTAAACATACATGGTTTTTATGAACGAAAGTATGATCACTATAACATGGTGCGGAAATCTCATGCAAATTATGTATACATCTATACACTTAAAAATAAAATTGGAGTGTCTCTTTGTAATATTGAAATAACCGCTTTTTACTACATACGGTAGGTATATGAATATTTACACGGTACATACACCAAAATACCATTTTTTTTTATTTTTGTCTGCTTGTCTGTTTGTCCGGCTAATCTCTGAAATGGCTGGACCGATTTTGACGGGACTTTTATTGGCAGGTAGCTGATGTAATAAGGAGTAACTTAGGCAAGGTTTATTTTAAAAAAATAAAGGATCGACTGTTAGGCGGAACGAAGTTCGCCGGGTCAGCTAGTTTAAAATATAAAACAATTACAGCTGCAATGCAGCGCGTTATTATAGGACTAAGATTTTTTATTAGAGGAAGGTAAAATGACCCATCATTGAGTAGCAAGGAGACAGTCAATCAACTATTATATTATAATAGAGAAGACCATAAATTATAAGACTGTAAAGCTATAAAAACATTGACAGTTATACCTACATAGTAATTTAACATCATCATAGATTCTTTCTTACTACCTATTAATATGAAGAAACGAACGGTCAATGACATTGTAAATCAGTATTTTACTCAGACCAACAGGTCATTTGATTATTATGAATATAATTTGCTGATACATGCAATTCTACTGTACTTACATCAGGCATAAAAGCTATTTAGTACTTAATGATTCTTAACACAACAATCCATTGATTGCCAATATTGATATCATTAGTAGAACTAGACCATGATTGTAGACAATTGGCAGTTAATAGTCATTATGGGACTACTGATCAGAATATACACTGTGCAATAGTGTCTGACCTAAATATGAAAATGTTTGTAGGCCATTTAACTCATCTTCTAACAGTTATTGTGTTTTAAAGGTTCGCATTTTCGTTTGATCACTAAGATATTTTTATTTGTTTATTATATACTAGCTTTTAGTCGCAGCATCGCTCGCGTTAAAGTAGCCTTTAGTATAACCTCCAGTCCCAGTCCTACAGGGTCCCATCTATCTCTGAACCAAAATTCATCAAAATCGGTTCGGGGATTTGGGTGTGAACGTGTAACAAACAAACTCACTATCGGATTTATAATTATAGTATATATAGGATATCGATGTGATCAAAAGAAAATGCCAATAAGAGTGACGGTCCTATGCGACTTATTATTTTGCATAGTATACCTACATTTTTTTCACACGACTGCAATTAAATAGAAATTTGCGACATTACATTAGAAACCAGTTTGAAATGACCTTTATATTGGCTATACCATACATTGGAGCAACATTTACTTGTCAGTAGGAATGACAAATGACAATCATAACTAGAACTTTCGGCGAACTAGTTATGCAATAGAAATATGAAGCAAGCAATCGGTCAACGAGATTTGGGATTAAAAATGGCGACTCGACTATTGTTATTAATATTTGTGTCTCGCTCCCACGCATATCGGAGAGTGAAAGGAGAATAGTAGCCATTTCTAATTCTATTGTCTAAAGCAAATGTATGTTTATGACTTTTTCGTCTGCTGTTTGTTTGAAATTCGCAACCATTTTACGTTTGGCTTTAGCTACGGACTGTTTACTGAAATTCAGTTTTTCAAAATCTCAACTAGATGTTCACTGTAGAAAGATCTCCGCAACCATATTTTTTCATAGAGTTTAGGGTAGGTTTAACAATTTGGGTAGTTAGAAAAATATAAGTACGTAGAAGTATAATAATAACCCTTCATGATATAGAGCTTTGTTTAGCGTTCCATAATAACCTTAAATCGACCGTTCTTTGTTAATAATTCATATCACGTCATATTTTATGACGCGGGTGGAAAAGAAACGCTATATTTACTGAATAGACACTTACAAAAACAAATGGATGGACTGTATCAAAAAGTATATAGTCAGTAAGGGGGTGACTTTAAAGTGTGGACTTATAGATAAGTGTGGATGAATCAGACATGTTTCGCCTACCCCAAATGATGGACACGATAATTAATAAACCTATAACACGGTTTTCACAAAATAAGGCTATAATATGGTTAATAATCAGCTTGCAACCAATGATATATAAAACTATAGATACGTTGTCCGCACTCTAAAAAGACAACATGAAATGAAGCCAATTGGCCACATCGCGCTTAGTTACGCACCAACCTGTTGCGCACGTTTGTTTTGATGTCAATTTGACTATTACTTATCCTGTGACGTGACTGAAGATGTATATTTATCTCCCTCTAGCAACAGGCATCCCGCCGTACAGTGACATATTTTCTTCCCTTTCTTCATGCGTATTAGTAGCTATCTAGTATTTTCGCCGTTTTCAAGCGCCGCGATGTTGGTTTATGACGTGTCTATATATAATACGTCATTTCTTGCAACTATGTTTTCTTCTTCTTTAGATATAAGAATAAAAGGCTATATTCGTTCATACACTGACTAATCACGATATCTCGAATACTACTCTAACTATAAGAGGCGGAGAAGTGATAATAAGTAGATGTCAGCTAAGAAAGAACTTTTAAGATAATCCCGCCATAAAAGGGTAGAATGGGCGGAAGAGTTCGTATGGTAAATAGCGGGCAGGTAATGCTAGGCTTATTACTAAAGTCGCATAATAGCTGTAAATAACTGCAACATTTACCTGTAACCGCTTCAGTTGTGCAGTCAGAGATTGGTTTTGCGATTGCAGAATCTTTATCCTTCTTATTAGAGTCTGGTTTTCTGCGGTGCACTGTTTTACTCTGTAACAATAGATTGAATTGTGTTATTTCCTTAAGCGACGAAGGTAAATGACGAGGTTTATTGTAATTGTAAATGAGTATAAGTTTAACTCTAGATCTTACAGCTAAGTCATTTAATGGACGATTGCTTTCTCATTTTATTGCCATGAAAATGACAAGGATAGGTAGTATTTGTATCGTTAATTAGTACGTGAAATTCTGTATGTATAGAATTAGAATCCAGATCAGCTGGATGGAATTAGAGTAAACTTGGAACATAGGTAAACCTTGTCATTAGAACATAATCAATATACTTTTTCTGAATCGTAACACGTTCCCGTGGGATTATTTTCGACTTTAGTCTTTAGCCTTTTAAGTAAACGAAGACGCTAGCAAAAGCTAGTCGTCCATAAAATTTACTCCATTCTTATTCATCGTTAAAGTTAACTGTTATAAGGTAAATACATAATTCATAAAGACAGACGTATTATAATTTAGTCTCTTGTATTATCAATTCTGCATCTGAATAAGCAGTAACGTGTTATTCTGAATGTATTCGTCCCAAGGTTACTTGCTATATAGGGGGGGGGGGGGGTGTATAAGCCTGAAGGCTTTTAAAATACTTTCAGTAGGTAACTACCGCCTTCCGTGTATACTGCATAGTTGCATGATTTTTAGCAATCTTCCGTTGCAGCATTCTATCTATAGGCATAGCGTGCGATACATTGCTTCACGGAAATAAAAATTGATCCACTATTGCGGACATCTCAGAACACCTTAAATTGTAATATTTATGATAAATAAACCTTCAAATTGTATCTAATCTTATCGAGTTATTTAGACGCTACCAGAAGTTGTAGTTGTAAAACTACTGAAAGTTATTATTTGTTGTGATAATTTTGCAAATTTTTGTCGATTATTTTTCCCCATTCTAACCTCGACCCAATATGAAATTATGAGTGTTATTTCATGGACCCAGAAAGAGATAGTGGCAAGAACTAGAATATTTCTAATGAGACTGTTCCTAATACACTAGGCTGATAAAATTTTCGTTTTTCCTAAAATTAACCTACGAATACATTTAGTTTTGGAGTCAACCTTCCCTGAGCCCGCGATCACAGTACACCGTGAAAAGAGTGAAGGCAGGCTTTTTCTCTGCAGTAGACAAGACGACACATGATCATACAAATAAACATTAGGTAGTATGTACTTAGTAATTTATTGGTGAGACTGATTACCTGTCCTCAAGCCCGTCAACGTACTCCTTCTTCCTCTTACGGGAGTCTTGTGCGGAGATCTTATTTCTGATTTTGCGTCGGATTCTCTTCAGTTCTCTCTCTTCGTGCTTAGTCAGGGGATAGCTGGTGGGTAGTGTAATGCCTTCCTTCGCCAACAGTCGTCTTTCCTCGGCTGTTAGAACGAGACGGGGATATCCGTTCTTTCCGTCTGGAATTGTCTCTTTGTGGTCGTCGTCGTCATCGCTGCGTTCACTGCCTGAGTCATCTGTATGGGGAATTTAAGTTTGGTTTATTTCGTATAGAGATAAAGGCTTAAATAATTGAAGGGTACTTTAATGATTATCCTGTAGAATTGGGACATCCTTACAAGTTACAGTCTGCTTTTAGATTTATAGTCAGCAAAGTATTTATTATATACGCCTTTTAAAAACGTATGGTGAACACAATAATTTTATTATCAAGGCGATGGTACTGCCATTAATATGTAGAAAAAGACAAACCAGTCATTACAAGCAATAAGGTTTTACGTGAATGAGGTTTCGAAATACAATTTTACATGAATGGTCATAATTTGGAAACAGCCTTGGCCTCATTTCAAAGTTCAGCTGCCTTTAGAAGAGCAAACGAAAGCGTTGAAGTTATTAAATAAACTATCGTCTATTAATGAAGCTGATTGTATAAACTTTCGTTTGGAAACAGATTTGCTAGTTATTTTCGTACGACAGCATTAAGAAAGTAAATATTTAACGAATCCAATGACCAGACAGACCGGTTGGTCACGTTATGTCACTGTTCGTACAATTGCTACCAATCAAACCGCAATGAGGTGGCCGAAAATGTACTGGACTTTAAAATGAACTATTATGGTCGCAATTTAGCTTGCATCGTCTTTACAAATGATTTTGTTTTGCGATTTGAAAAAATTATAAGCATATCAATGAAAACGTCCAAGACATGTCGCAGTAATTGATATTACATTTCACGAAGGGTTCCGTACCATAAACCGAATAAAAAAACACGTTTCTTGTAATGGAGCCCCATTTTTATTAAAGAACAATGGCAGCCACCCATACATTAGTTTAGCTGAGATTAATTTCTTGCGTCTTTTAATGAAAAATACCTTGTTTAACTCGGCGTCAACTACTGAATTAGTTTGTGCATGAATTTTTGTTCGAGAAGGCCGAGATTAATAGAAATTCAGTCATGAACTTTTGTAGGTTATGTCTATGGTAATTCCAATTCGAAACCAACCGCGGCGCATGTTGTGAACGGGCACGCGGCGCATTTTAGCTACGTAGATACACTTGTTTTAGAACGTGGGTTTACGTTTCTATTGCAGTACTTACACACTACATACCCACAACTATACAACTGTAGCGTGCGTGGTAAGCGTCTGTGACATGTGTCTAACGAATCAACAGCAGTTGTCAAACCAAGTTATATTGCTTTTATATTTGGGATACTAGTATTTTTGTCCGTCATTAATTGAAAGTAATTGATTTATTTAGACTACAATATTTTTACCTCCCTGTAAGTTACATTTCTACTTAGAAATAAACAGTATTGTTAATTCATTTATTCTGTTTAATTGAAATAACAAACTAAAACTGAGTTTATTACAATAATGCTGTACTAACTGTCACTTGGCTGAATAAATATAAAATGGCAACACTAAACGTCAATGAAAAAATCAAATTACTTTTCATTTAAAATATCTTTTTTATCCGGCCTTAACTAGTTATTGTTATAGTTTGAAACAACGTATAAAAATAATGGAACTGCTTTCGTATATAAGTCACTTTTAGACGCTAAATCAAATTCAGCTAAGATCTTGCCATTGTTCTATAATTTTGATAAATTTTTAGCGGCATAAGAAATACACACTGTGAAATTTCAACTCCTATTACTTGTGGCAAATATCGAAACAGCGTGAATGGTACTCGATGCATTCAGTTTCTGACACAAACAATTCAGCATAATACGTGTTTTTTCTAAGACGGTTTCTTAATGAATGAATATGAAAGACAAGTAATTAAACGCAACTCACCGTTATTACCGCTGTGGTCATAATCATAGTCCCTAGCTTCCACTTTCAAATCGTGCAGTTTGCTCTGAGACAGCAGATTCGCGGCTGCCAGCTTAATGTTGGACGCATTCTTCAAATCCGAAGCATTGATGATCTTGATCGATTTGAGATCTTTCATGTCTTTTATCGTTACTGGAAGGAGGATCGACCGAGGGTTTCCAGCCATGGGAGCTACGCGGATCACTCGCCTTTGCGGGGCTACACTTTCTACCGGCTTGGAGTAAACCTTAGTCTGAGGATTCAAGACTTGAATGTTGGCGACTTTGACAGGTTTCTGTGGTTGTGCCTTCACAACCAGTTGTGGTTTTGGCGTACTAGTTGTAGTAGCTGGGATCCTGATTGTAGGTTTTTGGACTTTCGGTTGCACAGCCACCTGTGGCGTTTGTGATAGACGCCGTTTTCTGTTGCCTTTACCTAGGACGGAAATTCTTTCGTTATTGTTTGGAAATAGAATAGGGCATTGCCTAGTTGCTGATGAATAGAACTTTGTTAAGTAGGTTAGGATTTTCTGATAAAAAATACGTGTGCGAGAAATCCTCTTCTTGATTAATTCCAATCTTAATTAAGAAGAGGACTTATCGCACTCGTATTTTTTGTACCGTAAATTCTTAACTAGCCACGCTATTGTTATATCCCATATTTTTATCCCAAATAAGTTCTCGGTTTCTGTGTGACAGAAGAGAAACCACTAGAAAATGCTAATTAAATAGATGTATTGAATTATGTTATGATAAAATTCTGTTAGTATCATCACCAGAGTTCATTATTGCGTCAGTGTGACTCAATGAGGTCTGGGTAGACATATTTAAAGTGCGCAGACTGAGAGAGCATTCACCATTGTTTACTACAATTACTACGTATTATCGAATATTGGAATTTGAATGAAATTGTCTATTATATTTCCATCGCGATACAAATACAAAAGTAACAAAATATCTGAAGGTCGCAAGTTGAAATTCGATATACGAAAAACAGATAATGTTTTAGGTATTTTGTATCGAAATAATGTAAAAAGCTTGATTGTGGATTCTTAGATAAGAGTGTCTAGTTCTTGTATAATGTACTTGTTGTTCAGATTCGCGAGAAGCGGTCTGGCCACGTGTTATTAGATATTTACATAAGTCGAGTTCGCCAGTATTTCATACTGAGTATATTCTGCGTAATAACCGGTATTTACGCTGGTAATTTTCATGACTTAACAGAGTTATATTTAACATTATTTGCTCTATCCTGACTTAACAGAGTTATATTTGAACATGATTAATTTGCTCTATTTAACACAGAAGTATCTTATGAGCAGTTTTTTTTTGCAAAATCTATCAATCTGCCTAGCCTTCGTAGATACGAGCCTAGTCTTTTACATAAATGTAGAGCGATTGCCTATCCGATATCTCAAATCCAGTAACAGGGTAACAAGATATGCTTTTGCAATGCTGGTGTAGGATTTTCTGGCTTCTGACTACCCGTGACGACAGTTTATAACTTACAAAAAGTCCCTAAACCGACTTTAAGTGCGATAAAATGTTTATTACATTTTGACTGACGCGGTGAAACGTATTATCATACCAACACAAAATTCGCTACGCCGCCGCCTGAAGGCTTTAGAAAATCGTAAATTCTTTCAGCGTATTTTCACGTGTTGCTAACCGTGAATACCTACTCACCATTTATAAAGCGTAGGTAAAAATATTTGACACTTCACAGAATACATAATAACTTAATTCAATGTCACCCGTAAAATAAAATTATTCTGTTTTGTTAGGACTAATTCGAGGCCTTGAAAATGAAAAAAAAAAAATATTCAAAGAGCTTTTAAACATTTGGCTTTTGACACGAAAAAAAAGAAGAATAAACTCACCAGGGCTTTGGAATGTATTTTTGTTAAGGAATCCAGGGACAACATTCTGCTCAAAGTTCAACATGTCAAAGGTATCGTCGACGACTTCGCTGGAGGAGTTGGATCCATCGCTGGAGTCCTGGATGATGACGTCCTGGACGTTGCCAGGGCTGGTGGGCTCCAGACCCACGGGGGAAGCTCCAGCGTCCTCATCGCAAGAGTTCTGAATCAGGTATGGAGAGAGTTGCTGCTCGAAGTCGCTGCAAAGAAAAGAAATAATTAGTTTACAGGCATCTAGATTCTATACCTGAATAACTAGAGATAATTTCTATCCCGAGCCACCAACTCATGTATCGACTTCAGCATGGTGTATTTTAAGTGACCATTTGTATTAAGGTCCCAAAATGAGTATGGTTTGCTATTCTTCCAATGGAATTTGAATTTTGTCTTGTAGTATGACATATTTTGTTGTTCATAATTATCTCGGATTCTCAGTTCTAATATACATAGGAGATATCTTATTTAATAAATTATAAAAAAAGACTATGGTAGGGTCCTCTTGTAAGATCTTGGTTAGTTTGCTATAAACAAAGTATTACACTAAGGTCAATGCGTCATTCTTGAGACAAGGTTGGAAGTGCCTCATCGGCTAAAGTTCCATCGACACCGTATTCCTTCCGGATTGAAAGTAATATGGACCTTTGAAACCGGAACGCAATATAATATCCGGACAAGCCCTTTCACAAGAGCTTCCGACTACCGGTTAATTAAAGAATATTTCCATTTTTAGAATCATAATACTATTAAAGAAAACTGTTTTATCAGTCACAGTAATTTAGCACGCAATAGAGGCGCCCATGACTTTGCTTTTCGCGACAAGGTCACATATAAAAAACCGTACCAAACCTAAATCAATGACATGGTTAGCGAGATTATTTCGATTTGGAAGTATGTACTTACTGTATACTTACAAATATACCTAAAAAGATGTTTTTTAGAGAGAGTTATTATTTTAACAAGAAAAACTAAAGCAACTAGGTCTTTTCCCAGAATTTCCCCGCAAAAAATAATAGTTAAACGCACGCTAAACCCAAGAGATTTCTGTTCTACTAAATTGTCGAGCAAAGTAGTACCTATCGAGATGGAAAATATTACAGGGAACATGTAACTCCTACATGAACGTGTTATGCTACGTGTAAACACGTCTACTACCTCATATCTTTAAGTCACTATAAAAATATATTATAGTTAAACCTGACAGTATTTTGGTAGCTATGTTTCTTTGGCAACAGATACACGGTATTTCCATCTTGACTCAAGATAAATCGTTTATGATAGCTAAGTATCGATTTTCTATGCACTTGACATACATTTAGGGTTTACGCCCCCACCCCCCGTGCCAAATTGAAAGCGATCTTGTCAATTGAATTAAATCGATGCCCAAAAGGGTTCGGTTGTTCAAAGCTACTGTACTGTATTTTGTTTGATGAAGAATTTTAAGGATAGTTACATCCGATTAAGTATTAAGTCAATTAAAATAGTGTATAGCTGTGTATTCCGATAATAATTCTGACTTAATCCAGTTTTATCTTTTGGAAATAGATTTCTGACCTACTTTAGCCAGAACGATACGGTTATTACAATACATAATTTATTCCGACTGTTGTAGTGGACGAGCCTTAAATACAAGGTACGAAAATTGATCTGGACGACTGCCAGGTATTCAAATCAATTCCTTGCTCATTCAAGAAAGGGAAAGTGAGGAAATAAAAGGAAGTAAAAGACGAATGTCACCCCACTCGTGCGATAAGTATCGATAGAAAGATGTAGGTTACGATGTCTACTCGAAATGGGGTAAAATGGATGTCAAGGGGTGTGGCGTGGCGTACGGTCTGTACGGCCAATGTAATGAACTATTGTTGGGGTCAGAATGTGCTAAATTACTATGTAGGCGATGAACTAGAAACATGCTGATGGATAGCATTTCAAGGAACATAAATATGAAAACTTTTAGTTTAGGCGCAACTCTCTTGTGAAAAACTTAAGTCGTATACAGGTTGACCTTTTAGCTACAGCGAAAATGATCTTAGAAGTAAGTAATTGCTGACTGCGTTCAATGATTTTGAAATAAACATTATAATCATACGGAGATTGAGAATTATAGGTACTTACTTACTTTCTAAGCCACGATCTCAAGAACTGTTTACGTTAATTAAAATTATGCTATATGCTTCCTTATTTCTATGCAACCATGAAGTTTCTAAACTTACTCGTCTAAGAAACTTTTACTATAATATTCCGTGACTAATGGTAAAAAATGTGCGTGTTTTAATAACATCTTTTCTTGCTTATCAGTAAATTACGCACGGCATTGAGCTGGATAGGTACTGAATAATCGAACACAATCAAATCCGTATAAAGTACTTGAACGTTTTTTGTTACTAGGATGTGAAATATTCATTTACCGTTCACTGTAGACAAAAAACTTGATACTTAATCGTTCGCCGGTGTCTGCTCTCGAATTTGGACGGGCCTGTCAGTAAGTGAAAGGAAAAAATATATATAACATTTCAGATACAAGTAGGCACACCGCTCAAAGGCTTTTAGTGCTTTCGAAAATACTGACGACGATGTGAATCAGCTATTTAAGTATTTTATACAGTAAGTAATTTGGAACAAGCGACGAATGCACTTTCTGTGTATTTAGGTTATCAAAAGTATTGCGTAGATAGCTATTTTCGATTTACGACGGCATTATAATTAAAAAAATACTACAATGTTATAAGTTTAATCAGCAGCGATTTAATATTAATCTGTTTATTCTTTCTGAATTTCAGTAACGACGCAATAATTAAAGATATTGCCATCTTCATTCAAGGTTGTCTTGCGGAAAAAAGATAAATGGTGGGTAATCTTACCCATGATTACTGCCTACTTAAGTGGTATTATTGGTCAACCCTGAGTTAAGGACATCAACCAATGCAAAGGTTAACAGAAAGGGCGATGCAACTTTTTTCTTCATACCATCTTTAGATTACTGAAACAATCGGGTATTTTATATCAACCAGTAGGTCTATGATAAGTGTCGCAGTAAATCTCATATTACGTTTTGTAACTACTTTATAAAGAAAAATAAAGTCGTTATTCCTTTAGGTGACTCAGTCGATACTGTTATAAAAGTAGAAATGCCTAGTCCTCCCACGTTAAAGTGAACCTTCATTTCGTATCGATTCCGTTTAAGTGATACCTATAATTTTACTTTTTATTTCAAAATGGCAGTTTTTACGAATTCCACTGGTAGAGCCGTCTTTTGTGGAGCCGGACCTGACGCATAATGCCAGTCAAGTTGGCTGATGAAATAAATGCAAAAAGTTGGCAACCTTATAAAATATTTAAACAACTCTTCAGACTATTTTGTCCACACTAAAACATATTCAGAATGATCACCCCTATCGTTGTGTAGAAAAATAAACATTTTCCTAAAAGCAACCTGTATAAACTAACATGCATTATTTCAAATACAATTGCAAAGTCTCCGAGCAAGGGAGATATGCGTCATTATTACACAAATATGAAATGTTATTTAACCTAGTTATGCCCTTAGTCAACCTATAGATACCGATGCTAAACAACGCGGCGTACTCGAATAGCGTGTCTTTAAACGTTTACACGGGCTTTTGTATTATAGTTATTGATATGCCACATCTATGTAGTTACTTATAACTTATTTACGTAGATAGGCCGGACACACGTGTTGACCTGAATGGTAGAAATGTAGTTCAACCTTTTTACTTTGTTTTCTATGTAATCATAGGTAAATTAAATAGGTGTTATCAGTTTATTATAAACGAGTGTGGCTGCTGTAAATGTTGATAACGTTCTGATAGGTATGAGGAAATATTCAAGTTCAGGTTAATAGGACGTGAAACGAAAAAAAAGGCAAGGCAAATTATGCGTAATTTCTTGTTAAGTTTACCAAAATATTGGATGTTAAATTTTCTATAGAACCTTTAATCTATGCTAATATTATAAAGCTGAAGAGTTTGTTTGTTTGAACGCGCTAATCTCACAAACTACAGGTCCGATTTGAAAAATTCTTTCAGTGTTAGATTAGATGGCCCATTTACCGAGGAAGGCTAATGTCACGCTAAGACAAAAGGAGCGGAGCATTAATGAAAAATGTGACGCAGACGAAGTTGCGATTGCGAAGATCATTGGAGATCTCATTAATGAACACATTAAAGATAAACTTTTGTAAATCCAGCCTGACTGTTTTATAACCTACATAGGTACATCCTTCTACAGTTAGGCAATCACGAAACAGTTATTTATTTGAGTAGTTAAACTGATTACACTACAAGTCGGAATGTAAAAAGTAGACACTCTTACAGCAATATTAGAATTATCCATAAAGTTAAATAACAAGCCCAACTTTAATGCCATGTACACGAAAAACTATTACAAACTCTATGAAGACATCAAAAAAATACTGGCTGGTAACAGTAAATTTGAAAAAAAAAAAAAATAAGAACTCGCTATACTATTTTATCGGCGTGCATCCTCACATTAATAACCTTTGAATAATTATGTATTAAAAAAATACTTATCGCGTCCCGCTTTGCCGTCGTCGGCAGTGATTAGAATACTAAACACAAAGTGTCACTAACATTTTACACTTTACGAAAATAAATTGGTCACACGCGTAGCAATTGCATCAACATGCTTGAGTCATTGCCTTCTTAACGGACCTATGATTGGAAGCAATAGATATAATTTATCGTCGTTAACGGGTCTTTGCGAAAATTATATCAATAAAACGAATAATGCTAGCTCCTCAGAAGCTGCGTTATCTTATTGTAATCTAGGCAGTTTGCTTAGTTAAGGTTAAAGATCTGTGAAGAATTTTATGTGAATTCCTTTGCTGTTTAGTCACATCTCAGGTGCTATGCGATGTGGCGACATTCCTATAAAGAAATTTGAGAAATATTTGAGTCACACTCAGACCATCAGTCAAACTTTTCAAACGCAACAGGCTTAATAATGATGACATCCTCTGCAATATTCAAAAACTCAAAACTAATATGTTTACCAAACGTAAAGTTGTCTCACAGGTATTCAAACCTTGTTCATTAACCTGAGAATAGGGTGGACCCGTCCGACAACTTCACGATTTGATAATAGCCATTAGCGTCGCGCTAAAGTGGCCTTTATCATACGGCAATAAAGTTCCTTGAACTTGACTTAGCGGCTCTTACGACAAATATTAATGTGTTTGTCGAGATAAACTATAAATCTTCACTACATCTTTCTTATATCATGCCGCTACGTGACTATTACAAATATTTTATAATAATCCAATAAACTAGATAGTTAAGCGCGTTATACTAATTAAATTTTAAACTTGGCCCAATTCGGATCCAGCCACGCCTTTGGCCCTTTGCGTGGGCCAAATCCGGGCTTAGGGTTGATAGCAGACTACATTATTATAGGGCCGTAGAATTGATCAGTTTGTTTATTCAACTACAAAACAGGTACAGGATAAATACCACTGTATGGCGTAATTACTGCGTTAAAATTACACTCAGTTTAATGTAATTTAAATTCAATGAACATTTAGCAGTAAAACTAAAGGAATTTTCTGTTACCAAGCCTGTTATCTGCCGTAACGTATTCGAAGTACAAATTGAAAACATTAGGTAATTCTGCATTTATGCACAAGGATAATTCTTGCTATGTATAATAATGTTTTCAACCATCCACAAGGCCAGTTATTTCAGTAGATAAAGCGACCAGGTAATTGCATTTAGAACCTGTTGTTTAAGTCAACTAATTTCTTTAGTAGTTTCACACGCGAGGTTTAATTTTGTAATAGTATTTTTGTATGTAATAGTGTCTAGACGCTGACTGAAATAAAAAAGTTAATCCTCTATAAAATATGAAGAGGATTCCACTATTTGTATCAGACGTTTGCGTGAGGACAAATGCACTCTTTGCTTGATAGACGTCGTCTTGGTAGCATCATCGATCTATTGGGTCGGGGTTTAGACGTTAAACTATCAGAGCAAGCTTCAAAACACTAACTTGGAGCTCGGAAAACCCTGACGACGTTGTGTGGGTAGACCTTAAAGCTTCTAAGATAGTTTCTAGCAATTTGCAGAGTCTAATGTTCAATGGCAGGGTCCAATGTTCAACTGCAGAAAATGTTAGCCGGTCTGTTACATAAGTCCTCTAGATTCTAGATACAATTCTCACTGCGAGCATTCTGCTTAATGATGTTATGTAACATCGTGTTCACTTATCAAGCAACATACATTTTAAATTAAATTCTTTTAAAATTCCAACAATTCGTACGATAACGAGTCCTTGGCTGCTAACACTAATCAAAACCATCTGTCTAAGCAATTTGAAAGGCAGCAACGAAAATTGATTATACAGATGCTGATTCATTACGTTGAGTGGTTGTATGCAATTGTTGCTATGTTCGAGACTGTTAGAAGTGTTAGACGACCCCAATAGCTTAGTAAAAGTAAAATCGATCGTGGTATGGTAATGCGGTGCGGTGGATTGAAGGGTAAGGTTACCAATGTAGCAAATGAGGCTCTACAGCTTTGTTTCAGGGATGAAATGCATTTACGACGTATATACAATGATATTATAAGTAAAAAGGTGTAGCTAGGTTATAAGCGCACAGCAAGCGACACGTTAAAATGTGGCTAACTAGCCACACTTCGCCTCAGTGTCGCGTTGCGCCGTCAACGGACACACGTCACGTAGGTTTCACGTTTTTGAAGATCGAATGTTGTATAGGTAACCTATCTACACCTTTTTACTTATAATATCATTGCGTATATAGGTGACAGTGGCTTACAACCCGATAGGCCACTAAATAGTTGGCTTTCATCTACCTACGTCTTTCCTTCACTACTGAGGATCGCGACCACATACGACGCGTCTCCGCGTCATGCGATCTTCTGCAGTGTGGACCACTCACCTACATTTCCACCTGCGCTGCCACTATCCACAAGATACCCATCTACCCTGTACCTACTTCATTATTTAGGGTCGGTTGTCTTTCTTCTATTATAATCTATTTGCCCTAAAAGTGTATATATACTAATATTTTAAAGCAGAAGAGTTTGTTTGTTTGATTGATTGTTTGTTTGTTTGGTTGAACGCGCTAATCTCAGGAACTACTGGTCCGATTTGAAAATTCTTTCAGTGTTAGATAGCCCATTTATCGAGGAAGGTT
Source organism: Ceramica pisi (assembly GCA_963859965.1). Lineage (NCBI taxonomy): Eukaryota > Metazoa > Arthropoda > Insecta > Lepidoptera > Noctuidae > Ceramica > Ceramica pisi. The sequence continues at coordinate 8,259,057 of OY982544.1, read as the reverse complement.
ATAGGCTATATATCATCACGCTAAGACCAATAGGAGCGGAGCAGTAATGAAAAATGTTACGCAGACGACGTTGCACGGGTCAGCTAGTATTGTATGTATCTCATCTCAGTAGTCTTCACCATCTAACCAGACTGACCACAAATGAAAGAGATTGACACCCTTTTTCAAAATATCACCCAATATCATAAAAAAAACCGAGGACCTGGTGAGAGTCGCAGGAAGCCGATGACGAGACGCATAGTAGGTACCGGTTGTTGTGGCGATACTTGGGGGAGGCATATGTCTAGCAGCGGACGTCTCTCGGCTGATATGATGATCATCATAAACGAGTCACTTACAATTCAGCCGGGTCGCTTGACAGTCCACTGTCGGAGCAAGAGCTGCTGATGGCCTCCGAGGGTTGCGACACATTGTCGACTAGGTTGAAGTCGGGCATAGCATCCTCGAGGAAGTTCAGGGAACCTTGCTCCAGGGAGAATATGTTCTCGAGCAGGTCGTCTGACGTCGGCCAGGAGTCCGACTGTAAAGAAAGACGATCATCAGAAGTGGGATAAAGATACCAACATAATTAAACAATGTTATCATGCTATCTCTGCTACTCTCTTGGCCGACTCTCTGGAGCAGTATCCCTAAAGGTTTAATCCATCATTGTTACTAGTTTCAAATGAATAAATACAGGGTTAGCCTGCAAGTGAAGCTTCGCCAAATAATTTCATCCTGCTTATTTAATATCTAAACATATTTTAATGAATTTATGAATTAGCCAAATTAAATCAAGGTGACTAACACACTGATTCATTTTTGTTTATTACGAATGGCTTATGTAAGAACCTTAACCTGGCAACTCCCCTTTAGGCCCAATCGGAAAAAAGTTGTAACATCTTACTATTGTTTTTTTAATTTGTGGTTGTTGAGAGATTACATGTTCCAAACTATTCTGAGATAATTTCCTTCTAGGAAAATTGTTAAGTTAACATAATCCTACACAACTAGCAACCTATGTAAAATTCATATATTTTATGCACATTTGTAAGACATTTTACAGGAAATATTAATATTCATTAGTTAATGATAATTATTTCTTACAAGATTATCAATTATGCAATTCGAAACTGGAATGTTAGTCACTTATTAATATGCAATTAATTAGTACATTAAAGAATTTACTAATTTCTATGATAATAAGGCTTTCTTAGGACCTTAAAATGACTTATTGCAAACATGATTAATAATGTCAACAAACAAAGCTCACTCACCAAGTAAGTGATTATTTTAGAAAACATTGGAGTACATTTTCTATTGAGTCAAGTTTTTTTTTAATAATTAAGGATGGGTTTGTTCTTGACTAGGTCAGAGATGACAGAGACAAAGTCTATGATGGAGTGAGATTAATCAGAAGGAGCCTGTTCAATCTAACTTTGAAGAGATTAGGGTTGTAAGTGTTCGGAAATACAAACGCAGGCAGAGTTCCACTTTTTTGCTGTGCGCATTATAAAAGACGTTTGGAAACGCTTAGTATGAATTGGTGGAAGGTATAGATGGTAAATTGCAGTGTCTGGATGTCCGTTGGTAGAAAGTGTATGTAGTGGTAAGTTAAATTATACTAAAAATGCATTATGAAATATTATCACAGTATGATGACATTGCTACTAAAATAGCTGAATCTGTAGTTAAATGACAGTACACAGACAACTAAGTGAGTTGTTTGTAATTCTGGTTAGCCAACAAAAAACAGGTATCTCCACTAGCTTAGACTTTTCAAAATCCCATAGATAGTGAAAGATAAACAATAACATTGCAGGATACATGCTTGATTGTAATCTGATGTTACCATTGTGCAATGTGGACAACAAACTACCCTGTGACTGATGCAATTGCATACAAACAACGGTGACACAAATAAATTTATTTCCACAATTTCATGATGATATGATGATAAGTGAGTTATTTTTTTTAAAAGTTACACTAATACTTTCTCTTAGCATAGCAGATTAATTTATGTCTGTTGTTTGCTACAAAATATGCGAGTTACTTGTTCTATGCACATGAACTTGTCGCTCAAATAGCTTCCTCTCATTAAGTAGTTCTTATTAGAAAAATTCCAATATTTATCTTTTTATTATCTCAAAGACTAACTTACTCATATAAGATTCCAACAAGATAGATATAGTATAAAGTGTGAGTCAGTTCCGCACTTTGCATTTAACTTGATAATACTACTTTCATTTTCTCGATTCACTGAAGCCTTCTTTAGTGAAAGGAATAACATTTCTCATTCAAAAGTTTCATATACATATAACATACTTATTATCTTCTTACAAGGCTCATGGAAATGAACAAAACAATTGCTTCTTATCAGGTTTTTAAGTAAGTAGTGTGTATTCAGTTCCTGTATACCTGTTATCTTTTACTTTATTTAGATTTAGATATAACCGCAGCTAGTTAAAAATATTGATAATTAAGATTATTTAGATTGCCTGGATGGATAATTGTTTCCCAGTGGCCTTGTAAGATAATAATAAATATGACTAACTACCCTCAAAAAATTACAAAATAGACACATAAATAAAAACAAATATTAGGTACCTCAAAAAGAGACATTAAATCTAGTTTTCTATCCATTTTATACACTTCACGTTTGCATGGATATTATTACATCAACACTATTAACATTGGTGATTCACAGAACTGTTCTTTTGAGGAAAATTATCACTGAAATTTGTTCCTGAGCACTTGAAATGGTACACTGCTTATTCCTGTTGTGGGTAACTATGATAGGATGATGTCCACCAGTGAATATTAATTGGAAATCATGCGGCATATGGAAGTGATAGCGACCGCATGGTGCCTAGCTGGCAAGTCAGGTAAGTAAGTAAAACTTGTTTACGCGGCGCACGACCGGCGCGTCGCAACTCCGTGACGCACTGGACTAACTACAGATTATCACAACACAACACGCTCGTTAGGGGAAACCCTCGCTCCAATTAGCGGGAATTAACTAATTAGATAAGGAAGACACGGGAATGTTAAGTTGTTGAGACCGCGAGCGAACTACGTCCGTTCACGAAACCAAATGAACGTATAACGGTAAAAGTGGGAGCGTGAGTTCACGAAAGCTGTTCAACGAGGTTCGACAATCGCCGGGCGATCACTATTACTTCACCGCACGTCTACGGCACCGCGCGTACACTCTAGCGACCCGGTTCATCACAGTATCTGAACGGAGCGATACCTTATCAGCATACTGATTACTAAATGTGTAAGATACGTACCATTAGGCCGTCTTGCTGAAAGTTATCCATTTTATTGGAATTCTTATTCACTTCGTCAAGCTCGTGGTCATTGCTAATAAGATAATCCAGGATCCTGTTCACTTCGTCATTGTGGAGAGTCATTTTGATCTGACAAGATCCACATTGAGGTCATCGTGACGAACTGCTGCTTTTACCGGCACTAATTTATTTAGTTTATTACACACTAAAGAAATGAGATGACTTGGTTCTGGATTTACAACATTTTGTTCATTTTTTAATTTACAAACATCAGTTTACAAAATAATAAGCGACATGACATTTCCTCCCAACTTCCAACGTGGAAATAATGACGTCATGAAAGTGGGACACTTTTCAATATTTGATTGGTCGCTCCTATGATAAAACAGCACAATGCATTGCGTACAGTGCCATCTATTTAACAATTTAAGCACTACTGACGCGTTTAGTTTGCTGCTCCACACACAATAATCAGTTGAATTTTTAAGCGTTAACATTTTAATTTGCCTATCAGCCAAAATAAATAATAAAATTTTTCTTAATCGATATATGCAATTACATAGTTGTTTTTTTCTGTCTTTCCGCAAAAATAATAAAATGCGTTTTCTATTGTCATTGTTGAGTTACGTTTTGATATTTATTTTGTTTGATATTGAAATTTGAAACATGGCGGCAAATATGACAGATAGACAAATAAGATTTGTATGATTATGTAAAGCTGGTTTGGTTTTAACTTCTTTACTTATTTTTTTTTGTGATTTGGGTAAGAGGGAAGTGACTGTAACTTAAAAGCTGAAAAAGACAAACTTTTTTTTTCAGCGAAATGCAAAAGGCCTAATTGGCAAAATAATATTAGATCTTTAGGACGCACCTGTGTAAGTAGGTACCTACTTAGATAATTTGGTACGTAGGTACTTACCTAAATTTTAGGTACCTACTTAACTGGTTGTTACCTACTTCTCCAATAATCCAAGTTACAGAAACGTCTTTTATCTCGTATAGCTTCTTAGATTACCTACATTTTTTTATCAGCCCCTACTTAGCCTTGCCTAAAACACTAAAAAGGCTACCCAAACTTCCAGAAAATTTTAAGCTGATTAGCTTAACATTTTCTGGAAGTTTGGGTAGCCTTTATGCTACTAAACTACTGAACAAAATCCTGCATCGTGGTATCAGAGCTTTCCGTGCGATTTGATAACAGTCCAAAAATCAAGTATCGGGCAGCTGCCCACCGTACACAACAACCGTCCGGTTGGAGGATCCTCCCTTTTCAGTGAAGGTTTGTGGGACTTCACTCTCTGTGCCTACCTTTATAGCCACTAGTCGAAGTCAGCATGAAGACGTAGAAAAAAATGTTGTAGGTACACCTAAAAATCCTACAACTTTGATTGCATAGACAGGCAGTCGTGTTAGCCCCAAGTCCCTAGCCCCTTGGGCACCGGGCAGGAGCGTAGCTACCGCCGTATCAGCCGTAACAAAGATACGGGCCCCCTAGACTACAAGGGCCCCCAAGTGCGCAAAGCTACATTTAGTCCCACCATCACCTTCGTGGCCTGCCAAGACAGTTGAGCTAGTTATTATTTTTTTAAAGAGTAGGGACTATTCAAAAAAATACAGGCCCCCCAAAAATGTTTGATGCTGGGCCCCTTTGAGCTTAGCTATGCCACTGGCGCCGGGAGAGGGTACTATAATAGTAAAATAGACCTAGCAGATCTGAGGCGATGTACACTTTGAGCTCCGTCGCGTTCAGTCTTGTGTCCGTCTACTTTAATTCTGGGCAAAAGAAAACCTTTCCTATTCGAAGAGGGGTTTTGAAGTTGCAACATGCCTAGCCCTACCGTATTTTGATATTTGATTTAGGTTTAAAGAATCTTTATTTCTCATAAGAACATGTTACAGTTCACCTAAATGAGATTTAAATTTTAACATAAATTTATCGTCGTCTAATGAAGAAACATGCAGATTGTAGAATAAATTAAATTACCATAAAAAAGCTTGAGAACAATAGTAAAAAAAGCGACATTGTCGGTAGTTACAAATAGCTGGCCAATTTGACACCAAGGTACCCTCATATGTACTGATTAACTAGTGATTTCTTCTCTGTATCCTCTTTAGTTCGTTACAAGTTCGTTACTTTGTAACTAGAAAGGACCTACGATACCAAAAAAGGTGTATGCGGAAGATGGAAGACCGGGTATTGTGGAGCAGCTGGGTTGATTTTCGAGAAAATGTATTGCAATAGTCGGAATTGATTGAGGTAAGGCTTATCACAGATTCTTACCACAACATTCGTCAGTTCGCTGCCAATTTCGTGAAGATAAAGCTTTCGACATCAAAGGGCAACAGGCAACAAACACATTGTGATAGTCGTTGTGTAGTTGTATCATTGTGACCTTTGATAGCCTAAAACAGTGCCAGTGTGGCAAAGGATAATCACACGACAAATTGCTGTGTTATTTGCAAGTTCAGGAGGTTTACTTAGAATTCAATAATAGATTTTACCTAAGTCCCTTTTACTCACCATACTTAGCTATGTCTCGAGGGAATCAGATATAAAGTTCGTATTAATCTTACTTACGAGCTTCGGCAGGTACTAATTTGCACTTTCTTTGTTCATCGATTGCCATTACTTTTTTATACGTTTTTTTGACAATATTTATGTACCTATGTTGGAATGTTCAATGTTAAAGGTATTTTCCATCCCCTCAATATTAAAAATAATCCCGTGACCTTTGGGTATTATAACCACGACTAATGTACGTGGAGGGTGGCTTCACAAAAAACCTTTAATTTAGGCAATAGGGGCAGGAGATAGTGGTCCAATTTTTCTCTAAACCTTGAAGGGGTCTTTTGTGCGTCCTTTTATGCCACAGTAACAGGTTCCATTAGTGGGAGACACGATGAAAAGATAGTCGTGAGTGTAGCACACTTTATACTCGCATTTAAGAAGTTTATTTACACGACCAGTTTCCTTTATGCGATGCGGCCCCTGACAATGGACCGGGAAAACCAGTATGACAAAGTATATTTCTTAAGTGTAAATGCATAAATCGAGTCATGACAATGTGTAAAATAAATTAAATAGAAACCTAGTATGTGGTAGAATATGCAAGGCGCGTGGCAAGACGAAATAGGATCCACGTATTGCATTGGTACTTGGTACTGTTGTAAATGGACATCGTTATAATGGCAGCCAAGTGGGGTGAGCAAGGTGGTGCATTTGCACACCTCTGGCTTTCAATGAAATAAAGAAAAGCATGAATATAAGAGAACCTACCTAGCAGAAATGACGCGAGATGTTAAAATTTTCGATCGCACTGCGCTTCTCTCTGTTTATCTATACTAATATTATGTTTGTTTGTTTGTTTAGTTGAACGCGCTAATCTCAGGAACTACTGGTCCGATTTGAAAAATTCTTTCATCTATACTAATATTATAAAGCAGAAGAGTTTGTTTGTTTGATTGTTTGTTTGTTTGGTTGAACGCGCTAATCTCAGGAACTACTGGTCCGATTTGAAAAATTCTTTCAGTGGTAGATAGCCCATTTAACGAGGAAGGCTTTAGGCTATATATTATCACGCTAAGACAAATAGGAGCTGAGCATTAATGGAAAATGTGACGCAGACGAAGTTGCGCGGGTCAGCTAGTGTACGATAAATGGGTAAATGAAAATCTTTCGATCCTTTTCGAAGCGCAGTGCTGAACATGCTCCATTGCACCCCATGAAAATACGCCTGACGGCGTACAGGTGTAGGTAGGTACGGGTCAATAAAGAAGAAAATTCAATGCAGAAATATTTAAAGCTTGGGGTAACATCATAGTCATAATAACACACTAGGGCTTATTTGCAGAACAAAAAAGGAAACAATTGTAAAGAATCTCTATGAAAAAGCAAAAATGTATATACATACTATAATTATGACAGAAAACAAGAAGAATATTGAAGCCCAAAAGCAATACAACCCTGAGAAACATAGTTGGATTTGACTCGCTCGGGTCATACGAGAATACTTTTATGCTTCAGAAAACTAAACATTGAAATTCTCACTCGCCTTGCACACTTACATTTTCTCCTTTGCGGATCAAAAGCTTGGACATTGGCTATTGCAAAATGATAGTAGCGTTCAGGAAAATGTTAAGAAAATCCTAGATGCGAAATAAAACGCGTTGCACTGTTTCTGTTCTTAAAGGAAAAATGATGATGTTCTTGAAAAATACCAAGCGTCAAAACCCACAGAAAAGAGAAAATAAACATTAAAATTGAAATCGTAAAATAAAAATTGACAGTTAGAAGCTTTGGATCTCCCCTCAAATACTGCCAAGTCCAGGTATGTAAAAAAGTTAATGATTCATAAACGTTTAAAAGCAAGAGAGCACCTTATCTTTAATAATTTAGTTTTTTCTTTTTGTTCATTTCATAGGTAACCACCGAAACGGTTCCTGTTGAAAACGGAGACTCATCAACCCCAGCAAATTAGATTAAATGGAAGTTCAGAAAAACAACACTGTTTCGGATACCGCACCGGTATGTTTTTTTTACAGCGTTACAGCGTTTTTAGTAAAACACTTGAAATATCAGTAACTTGTAGCTTTTCAAATAACACGCAAATGGTCCACGTAACGGTGTTAACGGTTTGTAAATCAAAAATTATATCTCTGTGTGTCTAGAGCTCAACTATCGTTGGTTTGTTTTTATGGACGTACGTTTTTTGCAAGCATTTTCGAAGGAATTAACGAGTTGAGGTCGTTGACTCCATGTGGTATGTAAGCATTTTAGAAAATAGGTACATGGAGTCAGGAAAAAAGAGATAAATGATATCAGACAAAATGAAATACGGTATTATTCGTGACAAATAATACAAAACGCAATTCCTGAACTTTGAAACATGAATTTGGAAACTGAAAGTTATTTAATGGATTTTAAACTGAATTTGTAACTGATTTTCGGAGAATCATGTACCTAATGTGGAATGTACGAGTAGCTTAGCTTAGTAAGCTACCTACACGCTAGCACGGAATAGGCTAGTTTCCATTATCCACAAATTGCAAAACTATTTAGTCCGACAGTTAGAGTATTGAAAAATAATTTGGACACGTATTTTTTGTTTTTGTAAATCAATGAATATTGACAAAGATAAAATGCATCAAAACTCGGGGTGGGGGCTCGTGACGTCACTAACCGCTAAAAATTATGCCACGGCGTGACATTTTGAGAATTTTAAAAGTGTCGTAACTTCGTCAATTTTGGTTCCCGTAACAGAAGAAAAAATACGGGTCAAATATTTTTTGATAATCTAACTGACGGACTAATTAGATTTTTTCAGTAAACAAGCCTATTTGCTAACGACTACCCATAAAATGTTAATTTAATGATTTTGGGAGAGCTTCTTCCATCAAAGACCTCGCACAGGTCTTTTATACCTATGGTTGCATATCGATGCCTTACGGCCAAAAAGGGATAAGCGACATTTTTTTGCGAAATCCTTATAAATTTTAGATTTAAATCGGCTTTTCGATTTCGAGTCTAACCTATTTACGTCGATTTTACAAAAAAAAAATGACGCTTTTTGGCCAAAAATCCCTTATTGGTCGTAAGGTATCGATATTATAGTGGCATATTGCGTTTATTGTCATTTTTAAACATATTTATTCCATTTTTAAATGTTTTTTAAAATCACTCAAAAAAATAACATACAAAATTAGTCCGTCGGGAGCAAGGGCCAAGCTACCGGTGTTGGGCTCCAGAGAAAGGAACCTCACAATGAGCTGAATCGATGAGTATTGTCTTCTGTATGGTATGAGGCTCTACCTTTTGACGCCAGCTTCGACTGATGGTCGTCAAAGCTTTTTGCTCCTGTATTTCATTTGTTTTTCTTTCTCAGTGTTCTCGTCATGTGGTAACAGTAGGTACTTATTATTAGGTAGTTACCTACTTATTATTTTTGTATGTCTTTGACAATCTCGAGACCCGGGGGTCCCGGTCCTTTGATAGGCGTACGAGGGGCCGAAGCCAGGGCCTGTGGACGGTGAGCTATGGGTAGCTCGCCATCCGTCCGTCTTATGACGACATGCCGTGTCGACGGCGTGCTCGTGTTCCACGCGCGCCTCAAAGAGAGTCAGCACACAGAGGGGCCCGAAAGGGCCTACGCCTGCCGGAGTTGCGAGACTATTAGAAACAGATGCCGCGCGACTCCGGAACACAAACGGCAATTCCCTCCCGCTCCGCCCAAAGCGGGAGAAGTCATTTGATGATTACCCATCCCTAAAAAAAAAAGAAAAAAAAGGGGCCGAAGCCAACTCGCAGAGGCCCCGTTAGATACCTATTTGAAATGGATTGCCCGGGGCACCAACCGCCGTTTATCCCTGTATGCACTATGAATGTACAATTGTACATATACTCAAGGCCAATCCGGTTGGTGCAGAACTATTGCAGGATGCGGAACCAAAAGATGAGACTGTTGGGTTTAGGTTTTTTAGTGGACTGTATACCGAATACTATGAAATAACTATTGGCCCCTGTCTGACCACTGACAGTATCCACGGCTTTAAAATGGCAGGCAGTCACTTGCACACTCAATAAATAGGCCCCGAAAACGTTAGTTTACCTATATCTAATCATTTTATCTTATTATTTGTTCTGATACTTTTTCTACGATTGGACCTGAACCCGTCGTGTCGCTGCCTTTCGGGTACCTACGCAATCTACGCAAGACAAACATCACAAGCTATGGGCTGACCATGGTGAGTGTAGGCAGGCCAAAGAGGCACTTCCCTCTATTGATGGCCGGTTCACAAAACAAGCCCTAAGACTAACTAAACAACTGCAGTTCCATTCAGTCACAGCCGTAACAACTGGCCACGGGTCTTTTAATAAACACCTCTATGCTAATAGGAGCCACTGACAGCCCACTATGCAGAGCCTGTATGGAGGACGATGAGACAGCAGCGCACTAAACTGCCCGGTAGTCGCGGGTTACAGGGCCAAGTACTTCGGTAACCCAGGTACCCTCTGTGAGATAGTTGGTAACACCAAGGCGTTGCTGGCCTTCCTTGGGGAGCCGGGGTGGATCGAATGACACATTTGTGACCACCTACTCGCAAAATACGCGCCTAGTCGTGGATTTGCGGAAACCAGCCCGATTTACATACATACATACTTACACTACGGCCTGCTCATGAAGAACTACCTAATGGAGGATGAAAGAAAGATTTATTTTCAAAATTAATGATTTATAGCGATTAGCGGGACCATAAATACCGCGTGTATCTGACATCGACGCACAAACGATTTCCATGGGTCCAGGGCATGATTCTGGACACCCTAGACTTAGAATTTCTCGTCGGCTTTTTCCTCATTTTTTAATTTTTTTCAAGGGCTTTTTTACTTTAGACTGCTCATAATCGTTATTCTGACCGAACCCAATGAGATTTTTAATAAAAAAATAATTAATTAACTACTTTCACTAAAAAGAGCAATCTGAATAAAACCACAAATAGATATCAGCTCAGCTGAGCTGATGCCTATTTGTGGTACTCTTGAAAAAAATTAAAAAATGAGAAAAGAACCGACGAAAAATTCCAACACTGGGGTGTCCAGAATCATGCCCTGGACCCATGGAAATCGTTTGTGCGTCGATGTCAGATACACGCGGTATTATTATGTGATTTCTCAAGGTCTGTTCAAACCGCATGAATTCTATATGTAGGTTTCTATTGTGTCGAATAGGCACAGAAGTGTATGTGTTTAATTAAATTTTGGTCATCTTGGCCACAACTTGGCACGCAGTTCGACCACATTGCGTTTGTATTCACACCCTATATGACATATGAAATTGTCTACTACAATATGCTCAAGGCGATACATGTTTAGAATTTATTATTATTTAGGTACTAGGTGTTATTTAGGCAATTTATTATTTATGTATTGTGGGTGTATCTCGGGTTTTCTTTGTGTTAGATATATAAAATAAAATTACCTAAAATCTCGTGTTTCGTATAAAATAGTGAGACAGTAGTCTAATTTACATAAGATCATTTACTTCTCTAGGTATTTCATATAAAGCCTCATTAACAAAGTTCTCTCTGGCATACATAGGTATCTCCACCAAAGCGGAGAAGAGACGTGCGGGGCAGAGACTTTTCAAAAACCAATAGATTTTCGTTAATCACACATCTCGTCTTCACTCAGTTTATAATATGTGGATACTACTGAGTGGAGATGTATCATACTTGTATGGTGAGATTGAGATTGAGCTGGGCCGCGTAACAAGGCGCAGATATCATGTGAGCTTTGCCTCGCAAGGCGAGGGTGGCGCGTAGCGGAGACCAGGGGCCCGAGTCTGCTATTTTTATAAATTTGTCATACCGACACGATCCCATTGTCATTTTGCTAAAAATTCGTAATCTGCTAAATTCATAATCGCACGATCACTGTCACGTCAGTGGCCGGTCACTGGCACGTCAATGGTCTCGTAATAGAATAGCGGTAGGAATGCCGTATTGCCATTATTATAAAACCGAGCTAAATTTGAGCATTTATTCATGCCAGATTTTATTTATATTTAGTTTTACATATTATTTATTAGTGTTATAAGCAATCTGAAGTAGTGAGAAGTTCGTAAATACTAAATCTGTCATTATGTACGAGATTACCATTCATATGCTTTCTTTCAATGGCGTGTCAGAGGTTGATCATTGGAATGTCATAATGACGCCATTATGATGCCATCATGTTAGTAGATTACCAAACTTGTCAAAATCACCCATTTTTAAATCAGTGATCGACCATTCTGACACTATTGTAATAGCAGACTCGGGCCCCAGATATGAGCCGCGTGTAGTCAGTGCGTGCATATACCCACCCTAGCCAGCACTTAACTCCGTTACCAGTACGCATCTCCAATTCTCCACACAGTTTTGGTAGATACACCCTAGCTGAAAAAACATCTCGCGTCCGCTGCGGACATCTCCGCACTTCTCAGCTTTGGTGGAGTCTGGGCATTTCGACTCGATAACACTACGCGTTCCGGAGATAAAGGGTCTTGACAGACAGACGGACGGACTACAAAATGATCTTATAAAGGTTCCGTTTTTACCTTTTGAGGTAGGTACGGAACCCTAAAAAACATGTAACATAAAAATGCGCAAAGGGACTTGTGCGGAAAGGGTTTCTGGCGACTCTCACTTGGCCGTTTTTTACGAACAACTCTGCTATAGAGTTGCTAGATAGTTTGTGGATTAAAATAAAAAGACATAATAAAATTATAACCTTGGTTACAAATGACTGAAAACATAGCTCCTAACTTAACCCAAGTCGTATTTCGTCAGAAATTCGTACTTTTTAATAGATCTTCAAACCCCCGTGTCTTTTTTCTCATAACAGAAATCCTTGGTCAACATTTTATCCAATCTGCACTGTCTATAATTGGTGAATATATTATGCCATTTACGTGGACGATAATACTTGGGCCTACCGTTCTGGCGACGGAGATGCATAATATATGCAAGAGGTCGGTATTTGTCGTTTGGATAGGCCAGCGCGGAACCCCGACCTAAACTCCATTGAGCACGTCTGGGACCGACGTCTGGGATAAAGTGGCGAGTACAATCTGTCCAACTTTTTTTTTTTTTTTTTTTTTGTTTCGGCTGGGAAAAAATGCATTACGCATACCCTCTCACTCGGGGGAGTGGGAGGGGTATGTGGGACTCCCCGGGCAAGCCCGGTATACCCACTAAAACAACCCAGCAACGAAATTCCCGCAACGTCATAGTGGGGGTGGACTGGGAGATCGGCGTAGCCTTTACGTCCAGTCCACCTCCGACGACCGCCCGCCTTAGCGGGCCCTTCACGCCCCCCCCATTGGGGGAGGGCCGGGAACCTCCGACGATGATGGTGGTGATGCGTGCAATGCGGGCGGAGGCGCCCCCGCGCCTGTCGCCCGCCCATCACCACCGCGAGGAGGGAGAAGAGGACGTCTTCTCCGACCTCGCCTTCGTCTGCGGAGCGGCGCAGCGAGAGGATCGTCCTCCCGCGCGCGCTCCGCCGCCTCCTTCTGCGAGATGACATCCTCGCAAAAGGAGGCGACCGCGGCCCAGGACTCCTCACTCCCCAGCATGCATCTGACCACGCTGGGAAGGGAGAGGTCCTGTCCGATCTCCGCAGTGAGACTGCGACGCGGCTCGGACCAAGCTGGGCACACCTCCAGTGTGTGCTGCGCCGTGTCCTCCGCCGCGCCGCAGTCGTGACACGCCGGTGTCTCCTCCCTCCCGATCCGGTGCAGGTGCGTGCCGAAACAGCCGTGGCCAGACAACACCTGCACCAGACGGAAGGAGAGGAAGCCGTGCGGCCGCTCGAGCCAGTCTCGCAAGACTGGACCGAGCGCGTCCAGCGTTCGACGGCCAAAGGTGGCGGAGGCGAGGTCCTCTGTCCAATGGACGATGATGGCGTCCCTCGCCTCCCTCCGCACGGCTTCCCGCTCCTCAGCGACGGGGCGCTCCCCGAGCGCTTTTCGGCGCGCCGTCCACTCGTACACTCTGGCGAGCACCCATGCCTCCAACTCCCAAGGAGGGGTGCTGGCCAGAGCGCACGCTGCCGAGAAGCCCACAGAGCGGTAGGCCCTCGCTACCCGCTGCGCGATGGCCCTTTGGGGCCTGCGGATCGCCGTCGCATTCTCCCTCCTGTGGAGGGAGTCCGCCCAGATTGGGGCCCCGTATAGGGCCATGCTCCGCAGGGCAATCTGTCCAACTACCTCCACAAAACATCAGAGAGCTTAAACGTGTGATCTCGGCTGAGTGGGAACACATTCCACAGGACACCATCAAAAGCCTGGTGGGAAGCACGACAAGACGATTACAAGCCATCGCTGCAAGGACAGATCATACCCGTTATTATTTTTTATTATTAAATGTCTATTTTATTTATCATCATCGTCATATCAGCCGAAAGATGTCCACTGCTGGACATGGGCCTCCCCCAAGCATCACCACAACGACCGGTCTTATACGTCTCGCATCCATCGGCTACCCGCGACCTTCACCAAGTCATCGGTTTACCTCCAGGGAGGCCTTCCAACGTTGCATCTCCCGGGACGCGGTCGGGTCGCCAATCCAGAACTTTTAGGCCCCATTGAGCATTTGTTCTGCGAGCAATGTGCCCTGCCACTTTAGTTTGGCGATTCTTGGGGCTATATTGGTTCTCTTGCGGAAATCTTAATTCCTGATTCGATCACGCAAGGAAACTCCCTTTGAGTGACTTCAAGCATTCTGATGAGACCCATTGTGAGTGACTATGTTTAAGTTCCCTAAGTCATCACTGGCCACTCGCACTATGTGGGACGAGAAGATACCACGCAACTTCCCGAACGTCGCCCCGCCGATTTGGATTTTTTATCAAGATACCTTAAAAATACTCGTACCCAGTCTTAATTTCGTTATACGCATAAAAAATACCATTTTAAGTTGTTAGCTCCAGGGTAGCCCGCGCAATTCAAATATTTTTATGTTTTTTGCAATTTGCCGGTCAGTGTGATGCTGTATGTTGAACAAATTAATACAGTTCGCGATTGTAAAGAGCATTTATCTAAAGGATTATAACCATTTGAATCATCAATATAACCCTCTAAGTTCAACTCGAACTCGATTGAATGTTATTTCGTGAAAAAGTCATTCAATCTAATTGTATAAAAAAACATAAAAATTAATGAATTACGCGGGCTACCCTGGCGCTTCCACCTTAACACGGCTTTCTGTTTATATGACTAAAACACTGATTCCTGGATATATAAGTGTTAAAAACTATATTTTCATTGATAGTTAGAAATTTCATTCAAGCTAATTACATATTAATAATTATTATCCATAGAAAAGCCAACAACTGTAATGTGCCCGTTTTTTTTTGCAAAGGATTGTAGTGTATGTTACAATGAAAGTTGATAAATCCGCATATTTATAATAGCAACTTAATCAATTAACATGTTTTGATAGTTCCCCATGTAACATATATAAATCTAGCTGATGTCGCACGCTTGACAAATTATATTATACTAAAACCTTACTCGAGGACCAGTCTATTATTGGTGAAAACTACTAAAAACAGCATGAAAATCGGTAGAGTAGTTTTTGAGTATATTGCGAACAGACAGACAGACAGACGCAGTGGACTTTGTTTTGTGATAATATGTAGTAATTTGGTCGTGTACTATAACGTAAGTATAATTACCATATAGTTAAAGGTGTCTGACAGGGGGGTGTGTGCGATGGACCAACTGACTTCTTATATTATCCAAACAAAATCAGTGAAAACTGAGCTTTACACATGAAAGTGAGGTATAATTTGATAATTGATACATATTTGCTACCTGTTAGCAGCCAAAGTGACCATGATCCAAACTCTTCATAGTCGGGGATCGATCATACCTGTATTATGGCCATACAAATATCTGTGTATGTCTTTCAGGTTTTATAAATTACCGTACGTCTGATCGTCGCCGGCTCGTAGTCCATTACTTAGATGAAAGAAAAGACACGCGTATGTCGTGGAGACAATACCAATTCCAAAGCACAATTTTCCTTTCCTACAATAGGTACTTCCACGATTATTAATTTCGTCTGTAACTCTAACAGAACCATAAATATTAGTAGTTTCAACTCTTCTATCCAACTTTCTATAGGTACTAACGAATTCCTACACAAATCCCAGAGCAATGTTTCAAAAGTGTTAATATTTATAGGGCAAATATAGGTTTTTTTTCTTCAGAGGCAGGACAACCTTTTTGCATTATGTAAGAACAAGTTGCTTGACTGTTTTAGGGTTCTCAAGGGGAAGTTAGGCAGAAATATTCTATTTCACAAATCTATCCCGAAGTTTTCTTATCTTTGGGATCCGTAGTTGAGCTAGAAAATCCTCAGAAGTACGAGTAGGTAGTTTGTGTTTTTCTTCTTCTATTTAAGTACCTACCAAAGCGATGTTTGAATTTAGTTGGGGGATGTAACTAGGCGTGACTTTCATGAAACAAGTAGCAATCCAACCTAACGCCGGAATTTCATATGATTATACTTAATTAGTTTCAAGTTTATAGGAACTAAATACAAAGGAACTGCTAAAAGTCTCAAGTGAATTTTTTTAAGGGGAAATTTTAATTGCACCTCTATTTAAAATTCAAGCAAAGTAGATCTCACAACTAATAACCTACTGTATAATAAAAATACTGATTGGCACACTAAATTACGACGACACTAAATAACGTTGGTTAACGTCAGGGGCACGCCTCTTTTTTTTTTTTTAGGGATTGGAAATCATCCAATGACTCCTCCCGCTCTGGGTGTAGCGGGAGAGTGTCAGATTTCTACTGACTAAAACCCTCCATGTTCCTTCATTGCCCTTTGTGTTCCGGAGCCACGGTGTCTCTTGCGAATAATCCCGCGACTCCGGCAGGCCCGCGACTCCGGCAGGCGTCAGGGGCACCCCGAGGTTCGGTTACGACAGAAATTCGTCGACCTGCTGACGGAAACGCTAACCCTAGACGGTCGACGTCACGGGGAGGTGGATAATTTTTAGTTAACAGATAGTCATTCAGTAAAACAGTTTAGCTTTATAGATCAAACAGTATAATAGAATTGATTTATTTGATGAGCAAATTTAGGTGTGCAATTCAGTATTTTTGGTGGTAACTTCGAATATTTGAATAGAAAAAATTGGATTTACAATACTACCCTTTTTTATGAAAAGTACCCAATTGGTAGGTAGTTACTGGTTCAATCGATAATCTTTTTTGTATATTTTAAGGTAGGTAGAGGTTTAGTACCTCTAAAAACTTTTTACAAAAAAATACAACCGACTTCAAAAAAAAATAACACTAAAAAGTTAAAAATAACTTTAATTTCGGAAGTCGGTGTTTTTGTTAGTTTCTTCATATTTTGACACCGACTTCCGAAATTAAAGTTATTTTTACTTTGTAGTGTTTGAATTTTTTAAATCGGTTCATAAATTTCGGAGTTAAGAGGTAACAACATAAAAAAAATAACATACAACCGAATTGAGAACCTCCTCCTTTTTGGGAAGTCGGTTAATAACCTTAGAATAATAAGCAGAATAATGTTAGCAGAAGAAAATAAAATTCGAAGCTTTACAATATTTTTATTCTAGCTTTTATGAGATTGCCCTCATCTAGTCTAGACGAATGACCTAATTTAATTGTCGTTTTTAGATAACTCTGGTGGTAGGTATATCATTTTTACACGACTGCCCAACAAAGGAGTGTTATATTTTCAGGGTTCATGTATGTATGTTTGTGAGTTTCTTTATTCCATCATAACTTCTAAATATCTTAACCGATTTCAATGCATGAGTTAGAAGCGTTGCGTAAAAAATATAAAGGGGGAGCCATGGTTCATGAAACAAACGGTTTCTTTTTTATTTTCATGAAATTTGTCTGCCCCTACTATCATCGTCTACAGCTTGCTTAGTACATAACAAAAATATATGACAGTAGTACCTACATACATATTAAATATGCATTCGTTAACTAACAAAAAATTATCAAAGTCAAGTACCTACGTTTTGTGGCACATTGTGCGTTAGCAAGAATATTGTTTTATCACTAAAAGGTATAAAATAAAAAACAAATAATTTAAAAAATAAAAAACACGCCAGCCATTTTGACCGAATGCTAGTTTTTCATTTAATAGTTATTTTTAGACAAGGTTTTTTTTTATTCAGGAGATCGTGGCTAAATAACAACAGTCGCACGTTCGACCCGAGCGGCTGTTGTTATGTCTTTAATTTTCTTTTCGGTTGGTCTGTGGATGGGTGACCATCTTAACATATCGAGTTTCCTCCGTGCCTCGGAAAGCACGTTAGGGCGTTGGTCCCGGCTGCTGTCATTTGTAGATCTTTGGCAGTGGTTACGGCTTGTCAGAAGCCAGTAAATTTTTCTCCAGTCTTGGCAAGAAATACCGTGTTACCCAGTTAATGGGTTGTGGAGGTCTGGTAGGCAACCGCTCCACGTAAAATACTGGTCTTCAGCTGAATCCAATTTGACTGGAAGCCGACCCAATGTAGTTGCTCGGCTCGGCAGTTTATTTAAAAATATTAATTTGTAGGTACTTTTTTTATTGTTTTTTTTTAATACAAAACGGGGAAACTCTTGGCTCTTGGCCTTGGCTCTTGGACTTTTACTTTTATAAGAACCTACCTACGTGCTATTTTGATCAGAATAAAGTATTAATTATTTGATAGGTCTAAGTAGGTACTTGCCACCGGATAGAGATCCGGGACATCTTGCTCTGAGATAACTTATTAAAAGAGGAACTCATTGAATGATATCTTTTGTAGAAAAAAAAGGCAATGTACCTTTGAAAGGAGCTAGCTTTTAGAAAGTAAATTACCCAATTTGCCACACATTAAGATTGATGTACCTATCGACTATTGATTGTTTCACCCCACTATTTTGTCCCCCAATGTTACCGAAATTAAGTTACGTTAGTAACTTCAAAAGTAGCTTTGTGCACATAATGTTATTTCTGACGCTAGGTAGATCTATTTCTTCTAGATCCAAACTGAATTGTTTACGAGCTTAAATCTGTAAGTAGGTACCTATAACTAGTTATATTAACCTATGAGAATCATTTTAATTAACATGAAACAAACAGATAGATATGGACGTAGGTTTGAGTTAACAAAATAAAGCCTAAAATGATTTTATTGTTGGCCAGAGTGCGGCCTTGACCAATACTTTCAATAAATTATTCAGTTCGCGTACAATGGGTAGATAGGCATAACACTGGGGCTCTACACAGAGAAATAAAGATTTATTTCCCAAATATCGACATTTATAGCGCCTATAAATACATTTAGATACAGAATAGAAAAGTAAATAACCCACTAACTGTACTCTATTCATACATTGTCGGTGCGTGTTATTTACCTTCAAAAAGAAAAAACTTAGCACGGTTCGCTGAACCGGACACTCGTACAATCCTATCGATTATAGCACTAGTGCTAATTAGGCCAGCTCGAAACCAAACCCGTTCCATCTATTTTGGCGACTAAAATTATTAACACTCATTTAACAGCTGTCGCGCCATTTTCCCCATTTATGGGTAAATTCCCCGAGTGTGGCAAGGTAGCGGTCGTCTCGGGCTCCAATCGCGGCGAGCGCCCGAGAGCAAAGTAGCAAACCAACCAGTCAGCATCACGTGCGCGGACGTGACGGCCGTGTTTTGTGCCGAGCCGACGGATTATTCACGCGCCATTTGACAGTTATGCCGTGTCCTGTAATGACTGTAGTGCATCACAGTGTAACGTAGTGATCGTTGCTGCCAATAAACACGTGAGGAATTTGTCATAAAAACGCATTTAGGAAAGCGTAAAGTGATAACAGGGAGGCGGGATGCGAGAGGTGAACGCTCGTCACAGCGGCGCCGACTCTCACCGGCTACTATTGTCTAAGTGCCACGGAATCTTGGTCCTTCCCATCGGATTCCATCGATGAAGCATCCGCCTTTCGACGTGGGCTGCACGCGAAATACTTACGTCGCCGATTAGTCACAAAAACCGAATGTTTACATAGCAATCCATTGGAAACAGATAAGATAAAAACTTGTCTTTTGATAGTAGCTTGTCTTTAGTGCTCTGAATGTTTGTTTCCGAATAACTATGGAAATTACGAGCTAGATTGGCATGCGTTTGCTTGATAAATTATTGTCGATGCTAACTGTAAATAACTCGACCAGGTAAACGCGCAAGCTGAAGGTATGAGTGGCCTACTTTAAAAAATGCAAATATACGAAGTAATTTCTGACGACAATCGTACATACTTGCTTAGTAACTTTTCTGTTTTTAATAACATATGAATAATTTTCAATTATGGCATTTTCGGGTTAATCTCATTGCTAGCTTATTAGCACAACTGCACAATCTTTATCATCTTTATCATTACAATTATTTTCAACCAACTGGTAGTTTTAAAATTATGTGTTTTTATCACATTTTCACTTTGATAAGTTATTTGTAATATTTAAAATTATATTACCTACACTATATTTGTGCTGACCTCACAGCTATCAACAAAATGAAATGATCTAAGTAGTAACAAAGATGGAAACATAATGCATCAGATTATATTGATAGACAAGGTGCATACAGATAAAAGGATAAACACAACATTATTAACTAACAAAGAACAAGTGACATCATCTCACAACAAGCTTACAATAACAATCGTTTGAATGTAATATCTATTGTAGGTAAGTACTGCAACTGCAAGGAAGTTGTATCTTCCAATGTAACTAGTAAGCATTTCTAAACAGCAAGTGAATAATAAGTTTTATGTGCGTATCTAACTGCAATATCAATTTAAAAAAAGGCTTGACATTTTTCAAATTTTGTCGATGTTGATTAATATTTGGAAAGTGTTGAGTTTTATTCATTTTGTCGATCCGTATTGTACTGTAAATTAAGGAAACATTTTTGTGCTCATTACTAAGTAAAATACCAAACAGTAAAATATTTAACAGGAATTTAAATTAACAACAATTTTTAATGCTTACATACTATTGTTGTTTGCAAAATATCCACCTTGAACTCTTTACGCGATGTTAATGTCACCGGAAAATGGCAGACTCCGTAAGATTGTAATAAATCTTGATTAGATTATAATTTCTCGATATTTAGGAAAAATCGTTTTGTATGAAATATATCCCATCCAAATTCAATAGTTTCCAATATATACGTGTCTTATATAGAAAAAAATGTTTACGATGTCACGCGATATTTCACGGTGTTTGCCTTTTTCAGAGACATTAATAAATAAATAAATAAACAAAAAAGCAATCCTCTTTGTATGGGACGCGAAACGCAGATACGATAGGGCCCAACAAAAGCGCTGCTACCACCATTTAAATTCCAGGCACGGCTTACAAAAGAAAAAACAAAACCAACAAACATGAATCAAGATACCTACTAGTTTACCAAATTATTTACTTTTAAAAAGAGAATAGGAAACCGCGCCCAAACTTGCGGAAATGATCCATGTCTTGTTTATCCAGAAAAGGCAAACGTCAGACATAACAATGCTCTCACCAAAGTAGGTTGAAGTAGAGCCGATGAAACGCACTGTGATTAATGATTGTCCGGTGATGCGGTAATAAAGAACGGCATAACAGAGAACTCTATCGGGGCCTATACGTTTGTCCTTCATGTATAAGTACTTGACCCACTTATTGGTGGAAGTATTGCCAAAGGCCGTACGCTCGTCCAAGTTTTAATTTGGAGGAAACCGATTTCCGATTGATTGCTAATTTTCTTGCACAGACGTGTTAGGAAATACTCGTTCCTAGTTGAGCCCATCAAATAAACAGCCAACTACCCATTGTGATTGGCAAACGAAGTCCTGGCACGTTTTGTGTCGGATTTTAATGGATGTGGATTTTGGGGTCAATCAAGTTTTTTATGACCTCTAGCTGAAACTTCCTTAATGTAGCCCACGTCGAAGATATCATTTTATTATTAAATTGAGAAAATTTATGTATATCACCAGACAAGCTTAATTAGCAACAACTCATTACTGAGAACATCCTAAGCAATTGACTATAATATTCATTTCCAGTAGACACTCATGTGCAGAGCCGCATGATCAAAGATAGCAACAATCCCTACGTTACATTACTAATACTAATAGATAATATTTAATTCGAGACTTAGTTGAAACAAGAAACTCTTTGGAAAGTGTGTGTGAAATGCTGACAAGTACTAGCCGGTGAGTGTGTGAGAGTGCGTGCGATGGCGCGGGGTGCCGTGTTATCGTCGACCATCTTGGTATCAATTTTATCATTATTGGAGTCAACGTTCGCGCACTACACGCCTACATGGGCCGTCCACATACCGGGAGGGAAGGAGGCTGCCGATGCTGTGGCCAACGACCACGGGTTCATCAACTTAGGAGAGGTAAGATATTCTATCAAATATCATTAGTGCTTGCTACCTGTACCTTTGCTTTGGAATTTGTTGAGTCATTTTCTACAAGAACTCTCCAAATATTGAATTTTGTTCTCATGAAATCCCTTCTCGAACAGCAAAATTTATCACCCGCATTGATAAGAATACAAGGGACACAAATTCTAGAGAATTTTAGCATGGCGCTAGCATTTGTTGCTAACTTAAGTAATCAAGGATATCCGGACCTGGGGTGGTCTTGCCTAGAAATAGAAACAATTACGCTAGTTTCTATGCCTACATTTATTTATAGTTTTGTCTTGAAAGGTGCAGTTAGTCCAGCTGGTCTAATTTTGAAACCCATTAACTCGGCGCCAGATTTCATATTTCGGGTTACACCACGCTGTGATTTTGCATTAGTTGTGAGTGCACTTAAATGCATTGCTAATTCTGACTGGGTTAGTGTTAGTTATCAAGATCAGCTAAAAACCCCGACTTTTCCTAAAAAATTCTATAGTTTCAGTGAGTTTATAATCTAACCAAATGAGACCAAATCCCTTATAATTACGGGAATTACACCCGGCACCATTATAATGGTATAATTGATAATACGTTAAGAGTCCTATTACGAATCGTAAATGCTCGTTTGCAATAGACGAAGTTACGTTGGTCTGCGTTGGGAGTACATCTTTAGTCCGCGAAACAATTTTGATACTTACTAGTCTGAATAGGATTATAGTTTATTTGGGCGCTCGCGCGAGACTGAGGAGCGCGCGCGCTGAATTGACGCAGAATATATAGTACTTTAATTTTATTTATTGTAATTTTATTTTATTATATTGACAAACGAAAACTTATGAAACGTATTCATTGTAGATTGAAATTTTATATCATATTAATTTATTTGATAAAATTGTTTTTATTTGGAATATAATGGACGCTGAATCAAGACATTTCTGGCTTAAATTAGGATTTCTTTACGTTTTTTTCCGTGAAAACTCAGGGAATTTAAAGAAATTCTAGAACTCCAATAAACAAGTAAAACATTCAACTTACCTTTTAGTAATTTCAGCTTTTAAAAGAATTGATTGTAACAATGTGAATTAGACCGTCAAAGTTCCATCGCCGACATTTTTTCTTGCAAACTGAGTTCGTAAAATATTTATAGTAAATTACTCGAAAAGAAAAATGAAAATGTGTAACTCCAACTTACAATAAAGAGACTGGCACTATCGTTATTCAGGATCAAATAATTAAAATATCTTACTGCTGCTGAAAACTATAGCGTCAAAAATCATGAATTTCCGTAAAAAATGTAATAGGACTCTTAAGTGTGAGTTTTCATGTCAATGAAACAGAACCGGAATTGAGCCCCACTATTGCGTACTCCGTAGTTAAAACGGTCATTGCCAGGTTACGAGTTTACTGATCTAACCTTGAAAGGTTTGTTTAAAACTCTAAATCAATGGTGTGCTATTGTTTTTTTTGAACAATAAAAACTGCGTTAATTTAGTTCCAACAACATGACCAATTTTTGACATTGACCGAGTACCTAATTAATGAATTGCGAATAAACTTACTAAACTTCTTCAATTAGGTATTGTTTTGTATGGTCGCCATGACGTAGTTGTATAGGGTGAAAAATAACAATAGCCAATATATCCATTCGGGACTGGCATTGACCCTTTCCATTAATCTTCTATCGTATCGCGAAAAACTCTATCCAAAATTGATATCTGGGAGTTGGATAGGATTTTTTTTGAAACAGTTGAAACTACGAGTATTAGCAAGGTGATTGTAACAAATTGCTGGAAGTGATTTGCGGATCATGTAACAAGTGAACCGTATCGTTAACACTGCACTGAGATAAAATTAGTGTGTTATTTCGAGGCAAATGCTGTAAACTCATGCGTTGTTACAACAGATTTCAGGAAATGTTCCATTTAGCATCGCCGCCCACTTCGCTACAATTCACGAGCTTTCAACATATTCATAAACACTTTGTTTAAACATGCAGATTAATTGTTAAATAACTATGTGCAAAACCCAAATATTTTGCATGCCTGGATGAGACGAGAATACATTTTGAAACTCAGTTCTAAACATTTCCCTTGGCGCCCAACAAATATACGCCTCTGAACCAATTCACTGATATGCTCCGAAATTCTCTTTAGAAGATTTGACAGGGGAAACCAGAATACCTAAAAATCTAGTACGAGTGCAAGACACTAACACTGTCTAGAGCGTAAAGATGATACCAGCAAACCATACCTACTAGCGATCGAATGATCTCAATATTGGTTTTAAAACTACTTGAACGAGATTCAAGTAGATGTTTTTAAATATTGAATCTTAAATCTCCCAAAACATCTAACTCCACGTGACTCCACGTTTAGAAAGCACCCGCGTGCGAAGTGGGGAGACAAAAATAAACAGGAAATTTAAGTGAGCACAGTTATTTATTTAAAGCGACATCTTCATTTGGAATTTCTTCCACTTATGGATGTCTATTTATATACGGAGCAGTTCTCCAAAAGATATGTATCTTAATACATATCTAGAAGAAGCTAAACACAAGTCTCAACTCTAATTACAATGTTAAGTGAATTGGTACGAGGAACTCGAGAAATTCAGAGGATCTTGTGGCTTAAAATTCCTTGTTGTGTTTTCTTAAGATTCGACTGTATTATGTGGTATTTATTTGATACAATCTAAACAAAAGGCTGATAATACTGTCCTAGTATTATTGTTAGTGAAACACAACGTTTGTTCGATGCCAGAGGGAAGAATAGGAGCTTTGAGGCACACTGAGCTCAGGACAAAAGGGGGCTGTCACTCGAGCCATCGCTTCCATGTATCCGATAACAAAATGTTGTCGTTGGTGCCAGACCTGGGTGACGTCACACGTTCACAGATACAATACTGGCACATCGGACGTCATGGAATGTATTGATAATGTTCGCGAAAATGGGTCTTATGCTGAACGATAAAGTCTACCGAATTTTCTGTAATAAAGCACCATGTGAGTGCAGGATGTTGGTCTTTGTTATGGCCTGCCTTGCTTGGGCGATCAAGCGAAGGTCGTTAGCGAGTTCATGTGCCTCATACGTAAGATTTGGGACAACATTTTATCATAAAATATAATCAAATGAGTTCGGTCCAGGCCGGGCTATATGTTTCCCTTTATTACAATATTCATGCTTTCTTTGTACGTAGGTACTTTTCTTTCTATTTTCGACCTTTGGAGTAATTCACTGAACATATTTTCGTGCATTTTGCATAGGTAGTAAATTGTCGTATTAACAAGAACTTCGTCGTACAGTTTTATAATCTGCCTAGCCTTTTCCCAACTATATTGGGGTCGGCTTCCAGTCAAACCGGATTCAGCTGAATACCAATATTTTACGTGGAGCGACTGCCTACCAGATCTCCACAACCCATTAACTGGGTAACACGGTACTCCTTGGCAAGACTGGTGTCAGATCTCTGGCTTCTGACTATCCGTAACGACTGCCAAAGATCTCCAAATGACAGTCGGGACCAACAGCTTAACGTGCTTTCCGAGGCACGGAGGAAAATCGGTATGTTAAGATGGTCACCCATCCACAGACCAACTTCGGCAAGCGTTGCTTAACCTTGAAGATCGACCTGTGCGGCTGTTATTATTTAGCCACGAGCTCCTCCGTACAGTTTTATAATACGTTATGATTTATTTGTATTTTTTTTTTTTTTAAATAATAATAATAATATCCTTGGACATTTTATGAAGTATTTTTTATGAAGTTATCACATACTCGCAAACAAATAGCAGAAAAGTACCGGCAGAATGATTAATCGCTTTATTTTCTTCAGTTTACGAGTACCTATCTAGAATGTGTAACATTAAAATTGTTTACGCTAAATGTTAGATAATATGCTTTCGATACTCCCAATCATTGCAATACAATTTTACATAATAGCTGCACTGAAACTTAGTTTCATTTCAACACGCTTTTGGATGTTTTCTTTTCAATTTAGGTTATCCGTTAGTACCTTTTATATCGTTTTGCCATTTACATTTTCGTAACCCAGGTCCATCATCAATGATATTATTTGTCAACACTCAGTTACATATAATATTTGACACCGGAAAGTGGCAAACGCTGCAAGATTGTAAAAAAACGCGTGAATTTTTATTTTTTTTCTATATTAAGCACGGATTGATTAGAAACTATTGAATTAGGACGGGATATATTATAAGCAAAACGCTATTTTCATAATATATCGATAAATTAAATTTAATCTAATCAAGATTTATTACAATCTGACGGAATCTGCCATTTTCCGGTGACATATTTAAAGATTATTCAAGAATCGAAATATCGAATAGAATTACACAGGTAGCTACATCTCTGACTCTGATGCTGCCGCGTTGTATTGTTCAGCTGGCAGACGAGATGCGACAGACAGACTGTGTACATACGTATGTATGTTTATCATCATGAGCTACTATTTGTGTCTTACAACCGCTGTAAATACTCCAAATATCTCTGTGTATTTAGGCACCTACATATTTTCTCGTCAACCTGAGTAAATAAACTTCCTCGGACAGAAGCTTTTACTGGTCATTATTTTATTTGTTTTAATGTTCTTTTGTATAGGCAGTGGCATCTAATTAATAAAATGCAGCTTCAAGTTAACGCCTTTGAAAATTCCTACTAAATAGCAATAAATTTCCTACTTTAATTATGTTAAGTGTTTCATTAGCAATAAAGGAATATCTTGGTAATGGCAAATTCTTTGAGTCCAATGTACGGCGACATTTGGGAGATATACATAATGGGTTAGCTGAAAACTATTCGTGCCGACGCGACGCCGACGTGCCGAAGATTTATGTGAGTTGTTGGTGAGAAAGATTCGAGTATAGCTCAAGTTTGGAGACTTTGGTATTCGTCGGTAAGCCGTCTAGTGTCGCATGTGGACTGTTTACATTAATCGCGAATTCTCAATACTTCGCTGTTGTTTGTAGAACTGTAGACTAGCCGAGGTGCCTCTTGATCACGTCTGCGACAGCGGGAACTTTGATTGTACCTTCTTCGGTCTCACAATACATAATTATGTATTATTATTCTCAAGATAATGCTTTTCTGGAATATGAAAACGCTTTTCTCAGATTATGAAATTCTCACACACGCTTAAATGCTTTGTCTTTTTGCTATAGATATCTAGGTAGGTACCTACTCATTTTCTTTCCCTGCCAGGGTTGCGGAATTTGTTCGAAAGAGTCACCGCGGCCCTGGAACGCAAAGGGCAGTAGGAGGAACACGGATGGGTTTTAGTCAGTAAGAGTCTGATACTCCTTCTGCTCCGCACTAAGCAGGAGGAGTCATTTGATGATTTCCCATAAATAGGTACTTACTCATTTTGATTTAAAAAGTGTCAAAGGATAACCGCTTGTTTACTTGAAACATGAATACGGAAGTTTTAATAGGAAAAAGCGTGCTTAGTAATATCAGAATATATAATGTTATACACGTTTTAATAGGAAAAAGCGTGCTTAGTAACATCAGAATAAATAATTTTCACGTTTCACATTACTATTGCCATCCAGCCGTGGTACCCTTTTATAGAGTGGGGTTTACCGCTGTAAAGATCGCCACGTGTTTACCAGCGATAGCGGAAGGGAACTCGAATGAAAGGACCACACCCTTTTCAATTTAAGGATATTTTCAAATTAATACGTCAACGTTCGTTAATTATTTCCGAGCAAGAAAGTTTACCATAGCGAAATAATTAAAAAAAGACAACTCTGCAAGTATAGAGAGGAAATTACCTTGAGCATTAAATGTTTTCTTTATGTTGGACTTCATTATTGTTTGTTTCATCGTTGCCCGCTTCCGTTGGTACACAAGCCGGAACGTGCACTCATCAAAACTGTCGGCTGGTTGCCAAAATGCGTTGGCGCCGAGAGACGACGACATGTTCGGAAGCCGCGGAAATGGACCGCTGCCTTTATTGTGCGAGTCATTCACACCGACGCCTTACTTTAAATACTTTTTAGGTAATTAGGATGTGAATGTCAACGCTCTCGCGAATTTTATGTTTTGAGTACCTACCTACATAGCTGTTAAAGAAACACAGTGTTTCTTTAGCGTGTGCTAGATTTCAGTCGGGTTTGTGAACCGTCTGTGACTGTAGTGACTGTAGGCCAGAAACAATAGCGTAGAAATCATAGCAGATTCGCTATTCTGATATTGTTTTCGACACGCTAATTATACAACTACTTACCTATATATGATAATGTTACATAGGTAGACGTACCTACTAAAAATATAAATTCACAAATCGTGCCGATTGCGTGAGTAGAGTCACATTAATGAATCTCCCAAGCCTATTCAACTGCACACGATACGTTTGAGCCGGTTGATAAATCGCCAAACTAACAAGGAATACTTCATGAAGATTGTAAAATTCAAAAAGCAATTGTGAAAGATTCTCAAACAATGAGCACCGGTACGGAATGAGATTTGGTTTTCTTTCGAATCCATTCTGCAGTCGAATGCGGGGTGAGGACGGGCGGGTGTCACGACTGCCTTTTGTAAGGGGCAATCGTTGTTGCCTTAAACGTTCTCCCTAGTTGGAGGGTAGAGGGGGTCTGGAGGCACGACAGGCGGAGGGGCATCTGCTTTTGTGTGTCTGCGGCTTTATCTCCAAGCAGCCACAAACACAGTCTACAATACCCGGCCCCAGCCTCCGCTAACCCGATTGCATTAACTCTACTAAGAAATAACTGCTCCGCAACGACGAATCACAAAAGATATTGCGACAAACCAAAAGTTTCTTTTGCTTTCCATCAGAATCACTGAGGCTAATTTAATTTAAAACGAATCATTCATCGTTAGGACCAAAGTTAAGTAGAAAACAAGTTCGATGGATTTTGAAAACTGGAAATTGCTTTGTTTTTAACAAAAGCAACATTTAATTCAATTATGGAATCCTCTGAATTTGTTGCAATATCAATTAACAAATCAAGAAATTAATACCAATAAAGTTTAAATGATTCTCGGACAAAGAAAGAATTGCTGCTCATATAAAGAGGAAACTGTAGGGAATACAGATTAATTAGTACTCCGATTGTTCTATTTCCGTCAAACATTGATATGGGTTCGCTTCGCACATTCAATCAGATGGGCTAGGCCTTCAATTTACATAGATTAATGGTGTAAAATTTTTATTTGTACAGAGCCGGGTCGCCCCATCGGCATTCGGATCATCCTTTTACAATGGAATAATTGTATTCTACATTAGAGACTCGACGAAGACTATCTAGGATTTAGAGATAGTTAATGCAAAGCAGTTGTATACACTAGCACAACTTCATCTGCGTCACGTTTTTGATGAATGCTCCGCTCCTATTGGTCGTAGAGTGATGTTATAGCCTAGCCTTCCTACTATAAAATAAGGTGGGTTTTATAGAGCTTTAGAATTGTAGAGAGAGTAATCGTGTATCAGATAGTGACTTTTTTGTTTTCAAATGGCTGAATTACCCAGTGGTGTGGTACGTATAAACTGTGGCTCTTGTACAATCACAAACACACAACTCTACCAATGAACGTATCCACTGATTGCTTCATTAGATGTCTCGCCTCTTTACTTGTTTCAGTTTTATCTCTCCTAAGTGCTTACGAAACAAACAAACTTATCGTTAGATAGATGAAATCGGTGAGAAGTTTTACTGTTGCGATTCATTACGCACTTGTTGAAGTTTTATTAGCTAGCACTGTCCTTTGAATCTTCGATTTATGCTATCTTGTTATTCTATCTCAAACTCTGAACTTCTTATAAAAAAAAAAACAGCGTCGGCGACCCATGGACATATAGTATGTCCATGGGTCGCCAACGCTGTTTTTTTTTTTACATACATACATCAGAAAAATCGTCAAAAGTTTAGATTATTGTTTAAACCACTAAAGTGGACCGTGGTCGATAGACTGACAGAAAAGCGTTCGAAATACGATTGTTATGTTCTCTATGATTCTATACTTACTTGAACAACTAACGTCTCGTTTTTAGTACAAAGTAAAATATTAATTTTCATAAAAAAACTAACATTATATTTTATTAGAATATACGAAAACAAATAGTTATGTCTTAAAGTACCGTACCTAATATAAGGTTACGTAACAAAGCAGGTAGGCAAGCCTAAGATAAGCCTACAAATCTTTTGACAAAAACAATTCTTTATTATGTAGTCTTTTATCAAAAACGAGTAAGCGACAGATTTTGTATTCGGTAAGGTCTGGTCTCAAATTTATCTTGGCTCCGTTGACCCGGTAAATTGTCGTCTTAACTTGAGGGAACCATTTATTTGCGTTTAGTGTCGATACTAGGCTTGTCTTATATTATGCAAACGAGTTTTCATTCGGTCCCTGGATTTGGGACGAAAATGGAAACCTTCCAGCAAATCTTACAAAGAATTCAAATCAAAGGGGTTCAATAGAGCTCTTTCATATTCCTCTCTGAGTATTTTCGGCTTAAGCCAAACTGTTGTCGCATAAAGTGATTTACTGTCTGTTAGCAGACTAGCGTATTGTTCAAAAGATTTCATACAAACGCTATTCAAGCTAGGACAACCTTGTTTTGTAGAAAGGATTTCACTGCATCGAGATTTCCTAGTAGGTATCTCTAAATTGGTTTGTCATAGAAGTTATGTTGCTAAAGCATCGGCATTACGTTGTGTGTATCAACGTAGATCATCATTATAAGATGTTTGATTCGTGGCCTGTCTAACACGAATAACATCAAGTTGTAAAAAGAACTGGTTTGGGATCCCCAAACATTCTGAAGGTCAGACAGTAGTTACTTTTGAATGCGTGGGATGTTATGTACATAGCTATACAAATTTTGCATATCTATAGTATCCAACTGCCCAAACACTGCACACGACACAAAATGAATGTTTTTCATCTCATTTCCCACAAAAAGTTCTCGATTGTCATAATGTCATCGTACTCACACTACGTAACAAACCGATAACAAACCGATTTCGAATCTTATGTCGATTCGACATCAAAAATTGTTGTCCCACCCTTGGGAAAGGATAGAATCATCATCATATTTGATCAAAGGCAAAACAAAACAATAATCGAAAAGAACGTAGGTATGTAATAAAAAGGCCAGTCGTGTTGTCAGTATGTTAGGGGAGCTATTACGAGTCGATAATAAGGTGGTTCGACATTGGGTCGGGATGAAAAAACTTGTACCTGCCGTTGTCCTAATGAAGGTCGATGTTGGGAACAGACAAATTATTACCTTCAGCGGATGTTGAGTCATACATTACAAAGGTAATCAGTAAATGGCTCGCCATTTGAGAACTATTCCCTTTTTTGTGTCTCCTGCAAAATGGTTCTGGACGAGTGAGTTATCAAGTTTTGCAATTTTGTCTTCTTTTTTGGGTTTCGTAGCTTCCTGTTTTGAAAAAGACTTAAGTCAAATTATATATTTAAATTCTTCTTCTCTGAAATTATCCGCTCTGAGAATTATTAATTAACACAACTAATCAATGAAATTGGCAGAGAATCTTGTATTTATAATCAACCCTTTCGTGCTCTTCCAAACATCTGTTGCTCTTCATCGTCATGAGATACGGTTGGTAATTAATTATTATCTTAAAACCTTTCTTTTTGTTTTGAAAAAGGATTAGTGGTCGGTACGTGGTCCGATCCCATGCGCTCGCGGTAGGTCGTACGCCGACATAATAATAAGTCCATTTGAAACAATCTGCCTCCATGTCTTTTATTTGCTTTAGTCCTTTGTGGCCGTCTCGTTCTTTTTCTACCTTTTGGTCGCCTCATGCCTTTTTATATAATACGATTTTTGTTAGTAGGTGCACTTCGCTCAGCTGGTTTAATTTGCTTGATGTGGCTATCTCTACCTGTTTTGCACCATTCTTTATGTTAATTAGCTCAAAGTAGGTATTTTGTTTTACAGAAACCAATATGTGACTAATTTTGCTGTAGGTTCGCAATAAGTATAGGTAGTTGGGTACCTATCCCACTTCAAATGTTTAATAACTGATTTACAGTGTATCTATTTGATTTAGGTATTAACGTTCTGTGAGTTTTTCTATACCTTAATTATTACCTAAATCAGAAGTTATCCAAATCTTTGGCAATTTATTGGTAAACAAAAACATACTTAATTAAATTCTAGTCTAGGAATCTGTGAAATAATTTTAATTGGTTCGGAACGTTCCTAGTTATGTACCTACTAACGCTAGATATTAAATCATTCAGCCAAGCTCACACCTCATTATAAACAAGTACGGAGCATTAATTAAAACACGTAGTTTGCATATTTTCTGATAGGAAATTAATTAAACTTTTGATGAAAGTTAAAAGTGGGTTTCATCACAAAGGACGGATTGTACTTCCGTGGCTCTGGGGATTAAATTCTTGATTATGGCAGCTATCATTGAGTGTAATTATTAAGGTATTAGAGGAGTGCCGTTTGCGTGAAGAAAAGTTTATGAGACAGAAAATAAGATGGTATCTGTACGTAAGTACCTACCTGTCATTGTCATATACCTAGATCCTCTTATCTACCAAATAATTTACAGGCTCTAATATTATGATTAAAATAGATGCGTAATTGGACATGCAGTGTCAGTAGTATCCAAAGATATATAAAACTAGTAGTATCCAACTTTTTAAACAAGAGCTTATTTTCCCTTAAAAAACATAAAGTAAATCCCACGCCCAAATTATCTATAAGCTAAGGGCCTTATTACAAGATGATTTTGATAAATTACGTTCGTCCCGAGCGACGGAACAAACACAATAATGAAGTATTAACCTTATTAAAGTCAAATTGGATTTCCTTAATCTGAAATACAGTGTGACGTCAGCTAGTCAGATTACTGGGCAGACAATGCTCTTCTCACTGTCAGAGTGAACAGTAGAGTAGCAAGAAAAGCCCGGGCTTTAGATATGGATGCATTTTCAGCTCCGAATATCCTGCGAAACGTTTGTTCAGGCCTTAACTTTAAAACCAGAATTATTCACGAAGACACGACTTGTGAAATGTCACATTTATATCTGAAATTGTATCTTTTGTTCCGAAAGCTTTCAGGGATTTGTTTTACTAGATACGAAATGCTAAGCTTTTCGCTGATTATAACCTACTATTTTTCTTTGTTTTAGAGACGTACCTAGTACCTATTCAGTTTGCCTTAGATACGATTTTAATTTATTGTAACTTGAGAGGAGTAATAACCTGAAAATGTTTACATATTAAAGGTTTCAATGAATCCATTTCAAAATAGAAAGTACCTACCTAGATTTCAAATCTTTTAGGCATCAAAATTCATTGTTGGCGCTTTCGCTTTTCAATTAGGTAGTAGATTAGATAATGTATTTCTAAAACAATCGTTACTAATTAAAGCTACGATACAATACAAACCTATTCACCCCACCTTTGTTTTCCTTTCAATTAGTTTCAATTTATTTCTTCAATAACTAACTACATTGCGGTCGTCTGTGTCTTGGAGTTTTAATAAAGCTTGGCTTTGGCACGTGCGTGCGACAGACATAGACCCGTTCTCTATGAACCTGTGGTACCGCTAATTAATTATCTGTGCTCTGAACTATGCTCGCGACTTGTCGTTCAGGGATACCGAACCTTTTTAAAAAGTGTTTCGGAATTCCTCGAAAAACGTAAAATATTGTATTGAACTTGCCCTCGGTTTATGGAAAAACTAGATTTCTCGCGCAACTTCGTCTGCGTCACGTAGTTCATTAATGCTCCGCTACTATTGGTCGTAGCGCGATGTTATTATATAGCCTGAAGCCTCCCTCGATAAATTGACTATCTAAAACTAAAATATTTTTTTAAATCGGACCACTAGTTCCTGAGATTAGCACGTTCAAACAAACAAACAAACTCTTCAGCTTTATAATATGCAGTATCAGTATAAACATAATATCGACTCGTTTCAAATAAAGCGCAACCTAAGTAATGCGATTGGCTACTGAAAACACTTTTAACCTATCACAGCTAGATTGAACTTGTTACCTTACACATTAAGCTCTAAAAATTACTTGAGCACATGAGATAAAGCGTCAAAACGCCCAAAAAATGTTTTAGAAAGAGGGCGGACTTGTAAGATGCGACAACTAGACAACTCGTTTCAATAAAAAATGGTTCTACGGATTATAATAATTTCTATGAAAAGTCATCATAGTATTGTCGGTTCACGGTTGTAATTTTGCGATACAAAATGTTCGATGTGTCATTTTACGTCCGAATATCCTGGAATCAATACCGTGCTCAGAATTTCCTGTCGCGTGCCTCGGGTTCACGATCCCTGTAGTGGAACAAGCGGGACTGTGGGTGTACCTACCTACGTAATTACTTCGCGAGTCCGTTTGTCATCTAATGAATTAAACTGTTGGCGACATTTGTACTTAGGATCTTTTGTTTGAAATGACTTGAGGAATGTCTGTGTTTACATAGTACCTAACGTCTTGCTTGAATAATGTTTAGGATTCAAATTCGCGGAATTTGTGTCAGTCCATTTAGTCGTTGCTCTGGAGAGGTATAGAGAGGTAAAGAAGATTCTGGTTTCAATCTCTACTCCGGACATAAAAAAAAAACTACAAAGTAAAGAATAACTTTAATTTCGGAAGTCGGTGTCGAAAGTACGAATAAACTAACAAAAACACCGACTTCCGAAATTAAAGTTATTTTTTACTTTGTTGTGTTTTTTTATTTGTAAGTCGGTTGTATTTTTTGTAAAAAGTTTTTTCAAAATATTTCAAAATGCGCAATTTCGATTACTTAGATGACAAAAAACCATCATCCAAATAAACGAATTTTCGATTTAAAATCTAAACTTTCTAACCGATTTTGATAAAATTTAAATGGGACCAATCGACAATTGTATATCCTTTCAGATATAATTTTTAAATCGGTTCATAAATGGCGGAGTTATGAGGATAGCAAACTTTAAAAAAAAATACAACCAAATTGAGAACCTCCTCCATTTTGGGAAGTCGGTTAAAAATATCATTGAGTTGGTCCTAGATATGTAACGGATATTGATAGCGGAGCCTAGAGCCAAAGAGGTGAATATGCCTGCCTTTTCGGGGAATACCTACAGGCTGGAAGTGGGTAATGTTGTATCCCTTTCATTATAAGAATATTTCGTGCTTTTCGCCCTTGTCTACTATCTATAGGACGTACTTACTAACTAATGAGTCAGTGCGGCGGTAGCACCGTAATACAAGTGAAATTTTGACAGCAAGCTTCTAGTTGCAAATTGATTGAACCGAATATGATTAGTAGTATCACGCCACATGCAGTAGAATTTATCGCTGAGTAAGCAATCACAGTTACCAAGTTGCACCTACACGAGATTAATCTGCTTTATGCACGCACGATCTGCCCCGATATACTACTATGACGTATGAATTCCGTGATTTCGTTGTGAAAAAGGGACAGTGAATCTTCCTATCCGTCCGTCTTTCTCTCAAAGCAAAATTTAGAGGAGCTCGTGACTAAATAATAACATCTGCACGGGTTGATCTTCAAGGTTAAGCAATGCTTGCCGAGGTCGGTCCGTGGATGGGTGACCGTCTTAACATAACAAGACTCCTCCGAGCCTTGCCAAGGGGTATCCTGTTAGCCAGTTACTGGGTTGTGCAGTCGCTCCATGTACACTAATATTATAAAGGAGAAAGATTTTTTTGTAGGTATGTCGTTATAAACATACCAAAAAAAAAATACTCCCTCATAAAGTACCTACTGGACCGATTTCATAAATTCTTTCACCGTTAGAATTCTACATTTTAATCCCTGAGTATATATTTATAAAAAAATTCGGGCGAAGTGCTAGTACCTAAGCAAATTAAATTATATTGGTATTCAGTTGCATGTTAGGTATATGAGTAAGTCATACTTAAGAAAAGGCTAGGCAAATCGATATTGGCACTATGTCATATAGTAAGGCGGATGATAGTAGGTAATATATTGCGCGGTTATTCAGATTTCTGATAAATAGCTCTATCAACGCATTGTTATATCCGGTTTCTGTGATAAATAGATTAATTCTAGCGAGCAGAGAAATTTATTGGATCGGTAACTGCAGCAAGTTGCTCCTAACTGTAATTTCTATAGAATGCTCTCGGAACAGTGAACCAATAACTTCACTTGATTAGAGGCAAACAAATGACAGTTGTATTTGATAGTTCTAAGCTTATTAGATTAATTGCTTCAGTACTTACGCTGTTGACTGTTGAATGCGCTCAAGTATAGCTATTGAAGTTAGATACCACTTGTGATCTACACAGGTAATTATAATCTAGGTTGAGTCAATACTCTCTGTGTTTTTAGGGTTCCGTACCTCAAAAGGTAAAAACGGAACCCTTATAGGATCACTTTGTTGTCCGTCTGTCTGTCTGTCTGTCTGTCTGTCTGTCTGTCTGTCAAGACCTTTTTTCTCAGGAACGCGTGGAGGTATCCAGCTGAAATTCATATCAAATACTCAAGTCTATGGTCTCTTGGAGCTGTGAAAAAATCAAACTTCTAAGTCAACGCGATCAAAAGATACACCCGTTTATGCCGCAAATTTTCGACACTCGCAAGGGAATCAAAACCTACAGGGTACTTCCCGTGAACTCAGAATCTTGAAATTTGGTACGAAGCAACGTCTTATAACACAGATAAAGGAAAAATTGCGAAAAGCATAAATTTTTAGTTACATCATATAATAAAAATATTTTTAATAATTTTAAACTTATTACCCCTTTACTCATGAACGCGTAGTGGTATTATATTGAAATTCTTAACAAATACTCAAGTCTATAATATCTTTAAGCTGTAACAAAATGAAACTTCTACGTCAACGCAATCAAAAGATACAGCAATTAAAGCCGCATATTTTGAAACTCGCAACTACTCGCAAGGGAATCAAAACCTAAAGGATACTTCCAGACGACCTGGAATCTTGAAATTTGGCATGAAGCAACGTTATAAAGTACACATATAGGAAAAATTCCGAAAATCTTAAATTTTTAGTTACATCACATAGTATATTTTTTTTAATAATCATAAACTTACTAGCTGACCCAGCAAACGTTGTTCAGCGATTAAAAAAAAAAAACAGATGTTGGCCGATTCTCAGACCTACCCGATATGCACACAAAATTTCATGCAAATCGGTTCAGCCGTTTCGGAGGAGTTTGGAAACAAACACCGCAACACGAGAATTTTATATATTAGACTTGCTGACCCAGCAAACGTTGTTAAGCGATTAACAAAAAAAAATAAAAAAATAGATTTTGGCCGATTCTCAGACCTACCCGATATGCACACAAAATTTCATGCAAATTGGTTCAGCCATTTCGGAGGAGTTTGGAAACAAACACCGCGACACGAGAATTTTGCTTCCCATTCCCTCTCGCTCCACACCATGGTCTGAACCAGGGGCCCGGCCCTACGAGAGGTCGCTGCCGCCGATCGCCTCCACGAGGACACGGCGATGCTCCGCCCAAGCGGGGCAGACCTCCACCGTATGCTCCACCGTGTCCTCTGGGCGATCCGCACAGTGGTGACACCCTGGCGTGTCCTCCCGCCTGATCCTGAACGGGACCCTCCCGAAACACCCGTGTCCGGTGAGGACCTGCGTCAGGCGGAACTCACGGTCACTCCTCAAAGAGGGGCACTACCGCCGCAATGGTGAAAACCTACTTTTATTTATTTATTTATTTATTTAACACTTCATGCTCTAGAAAACAATCATGAAATTATTTTTTAAATACCTTCATTATTTATGAAGTTATAAAGCTTTAAAGACTACAGTCAGAAAGAGAAGTCCGATATGAATTGTGACGTCAAATTACACGATGACTATACAGATGCCATAGAAAACAGCGTTTTCGCGAGAGGGACAGATATATTTGTTTAAAATAATTGTATCTCGTTCGTTTTTCGAGCAATTTAGATTCTAATTTCACTGTTAGTATTATATTTTCGAATACTTTTAGATAAACTGTTCAGATCACAAATACTATTTTCATGCATATTCCCTATTATCTGTCTAACTATCACTACATATTATAAAACGAAGTCGTCCGCCGTGTCTTTCTGTCTTTCTGTTCGCGATAAAACTACGGAACCGGATTTCATGCTGTTTTCACCAATGGATGGAGTGGTTCTCGAGGAAGATTTGAGTATAACGGGTGTAAGGGACAGCCCTCCTCAAACTGATAGGGTGATTTCAGTATATCGTACTAAGTCGTAAAAAATCCTGAGGAAATTTCCACTGGAATATGATTCAAAATAAGGAGCTGATTGCACCCTGTTAATTTGTGGAAGGCTGTCCCTGACACCCTGTATAATATGTCAAGCGGACGAAGTCACGGGCATAAACTAGTTTAGAATGAATTTAAAACTTCAACGCATTTTTATACATGTTTAATGATATTGATGTGTCTTCAATATTTATTACTTATTGAAAGAAAGACTCCAATACCATTTTCATCACATTCATAGTAATAAAATAAAATAAAAAAGTGTAAAACTGTATACCGTACTGTGAATCTGTGCGAAAATAGCATGTGTTAACGACTTGCTATTGTTAATCTCCCGCGAGCGAACAATACGTTACGCGTTTAAGAACTTATTACGGCCCGGGTAGCACGCACGCGGCGACAATAGAATGATGAAGTGAGCTGGTTAGCTGGTTAGTAGGAAACTTAGGTACTCTTTAGCCCTTCTTAACTATGTGTGTTTTATACGGCAGAATAAGAAAACTCAGGGCACAATGGGATGGCCATACTAGACTTAGAATATTATCTAGCTTCTGCCCGCGACTTCGTTCGAGTGAAGTTTTGATATCGCAACGCATCGCCTGCTCGTGCTATACCTACCCTTTTCCGACTTGCTAAACTTCAATTGTGATAGATTCCCGCTTGCAACATTTCTTATTGCTGCTCCGCTTCTATTGGTCACAGCGAGATGTTATATAGCCTATAGCCTTCCTCGATAAATGGATTATCCAACGCAAAGAGAATTTTTCAATTCGAGCCGGTTCCTGAGATTAGCGCGTTCAACCAAACAAACAAACTCTTATGCTTTATAATATTAGTATATATACGCTGAAGAGATGCATTAAAAGGTGCGCCCACGTCTAACTTTACACATAGGTTGTACAGGCTTTTTCATGCTGAGTCCGTTGCGCTCAGAAATTTAGCTCCGCTTCCATCCTTGCTTGCTAGGCTAATCCTTTTAGACGACTTAAGCTCACGCCAACACGGTTGCCTTACTTGCAATTTTACATGGGTGTCATCTACCACTAATACTTACGTATTAAATGATCCTAAAGCCAGACGGTAGCGGTGGGTGGACAGACTTCGAGATTCCGTCCGTTTGTAAAGACGGAGGTCGACCGAAGATAATCGAATGACTACCCGCTTCGAACGCTATCGAGGCATTGATTGACCTTTTGCTACAAAGTGCTGATTGCCGTGCCAAGAACGGGTTGTTTTAATATTGATGGGCTCACGCTTGATCAATCTCACCAGCTAGGAAATGATGATATGGTCGATGATGAAGCATAGCACTAGAAGCTATACCTATACACTTTTGATTTAAAAACACCTAGATGATAGTTCTTAGAAAACACACACTGACACAATTCCAGTCCTTAGCTGTCATAGTGAAAGAATTCCCAAAACGTACCTATATTAATTTCAATAATATAGCTCTTTGATCGATAGATTAACACAGTTACCCTTGCCATGTACCCATATCGAATTTTATTCAATTCGATAAAATCCGTGACACCTCTCTCATATATGATGTTGTACTTGCTAAGGATTCTTAGTAATCAAATCGCGAAAATATCGGCATAAAGATATGTACTTACAATATTATTTCAGAATTCTGAAATTCTGTTAGTCTGCTTCAGGCCTTATATGTAATTGAGTCCCGCCGTTGCTTAGCAACATCAGCTCAGTGGCCCTAATCATGAATATTAGTGGCCTAAATTCCATCAATAAATGATTACGTATTGGTCTGGGATGGGTTAAAATGCCGCTGGGAGCCACAGCTTTGTGTGTAAGGGTCGTTTCCTATTTTCAATGGAGTAAGATGTCACATTTTTATATGGATGTAGTTAGGGCCTGTTATCGCATATTCAGACACTGAAAATGAAATGATTTTTTCTATTTAAGTTTCATGGTAATTCAGACTTTATGAAAGCTGAATATCCTAAATGATCTTTGCTGGCAATTAGAGAAAGTTGGACGTAAGAACTCATTTTTCGAGAGAAAGAGCCTAGGTACCTACAAGTTTGCAAGATACAACAACTGTATGGTCGTTGGCAAAATATAAGCTGAAAATACGCAGAGGAACGTCTATTTGCAAATTAAATTAACATTCCCCAGTAACTTACGAGAATATGACTAGGTACTCTTCAGCGTTTCTGCAATTCGAGCTGCACATAATAAGTGGTCCCACTTGTCTCCTAAATAAACAGCAAAATTAATTAATGTCGTTTATTTTGTGTTTGCTATGGCTTCATGTTTTAATTATTATTCAACCATTTGTTAAATACAGTGTTTCAAGACTATCAAGGTTGTTCCGTACATCTGTGTTAATATGACACTACAATTTAGGTAAAAAAGAATTTGGATGCAGTTTCCCAAATATTTGTTATTGAGTACAGGAAAAGAACTAGCGTCATACGGTCAGAAGTAAGAATAATTTATTCTATCGTGTCAAACTGGCGGTAGTTACAATATGTCTTCTTTTTTCAATTCTTTAACAGCCGCCTTTTCAGCGTTCGCGCCCCTTATAACCATTTCATCGTTCACCTGGCAAATGCCTGTGGTATTGGAGACCCGTTCAATACCATTTTTAACCGACTTCCCAAAAAGGAGGAGGTTATCAATTCGGTTGTATGTTTTTTTATTTTTTTATGTTTGTTACCTCATAACTCCGACAA
Source organism: Ceramica pisi (assembly GCA_963859965.1). Classification (NCBI taxonomy): domain Eukaryota; kingdom Metazoa; phylum Arthropoda; class Insecta; order Lepidoptera; family Noctuidae; genus Ceramica; species Ceramica pisi. The sequence goes on along the minus strand of OY982544.1, from coordinate 8,217,869 downwards.
TTATGAACCGATTTGAAAAATTCTTGTTTTATCTGAAAGGATATACTTGCAGATTGGTCCCATTTAAATCATATCAAAATCGGTAACGAACTTTTCCTCTCTGTCATCCACCATCATCCAAATCCCGGTTCTCCTACTGCTGAGCATGCCTATGCCTCTCTTTTCTATCTAGTGCCAGCCTCATTCAGGTTCTGCTCGCGCCGGAAACAATTTCGTTGTCTCCCATCTTGCCCTCTTCTTAAGTAAATAAAAAACTTTTGTCTACAAGACTTGCATCTCAGTAATTAAGTCTGGAGCTACAAAAGCATCGCTTATTACTTTCGTATCTGACGAAGCTTTTAAATAATTTTATTTAAGGTAGTTTCCCAAATAGAAGCTGTCTGGGTCGACTTTCATTTAAATTTTAATTAGCTATCATATCTGCGACACGCGTGTTAAGAGTTAATTAATACCTATCTCAAAACTATTTTATGAGAATAATCATCTTAATGGAGAATTAAGATATTCGTTGCTGTATTACGATTTTGAATTAAGATTAGGCTCTTGAAGTATGTTGTGGGTTAATAAGCTTATGATATTAAAAAATAGGCAGTAAATTGCGTTAAGCGCAACGGTGATCAGAAATAACAATGGAGTATGAAAAAAGACCGGTTGCTGGGGCGACACTGTTTGGAGGCCTATGCAGCTATGTAAAAAAAATGTTGCCGGTAGGAAGATGATGATAAAGATTTGACAAATTCACTTGCTACGATTATTCAGCATTGTAAGAAAAAGCCAACTATTCGCGTTCAGTAGTGAGTTAGTTACAGGAAGAAACTTATCTATACTAATCTATACTATCTATACTAATATTATAAAGAGGTATATTTGTTTGTAAGTTTGTATGTAGGGGGTAATCTCAGGAATTACTGGTCCGATTTGAAAAAATCTTTCAGTATTAGATAGCCCATGTATCGAGGATACATATCATCACGCTAAGACTAAAAGGAGCCGAGCGTTAATAGAAAATGTGACACAGACGATGTTGCGTGGGTCAGCTAGTTTCGAATAAAATTTGAATAGGAGCTCATTACGTGGACAGGAAGTACTTGGCAGCCTAGATCTCTCGTTAAAACGTATTTATAACTGAGTAGGTACTATTTAGATAAAGGTATGTAGGTAGACACCTATAAATGCAAGGCATCTCGAGCCCCACATAGCAAGCGGGATGTTGTAAAAACCGATATGAGATTCAATAAAGTTACCGGGAAGGATGCACTATATTGCGTTAGGTACGCGCGCATTGTGAACTGCAAAGCAAATATGAGTGGATTCGATAAAATACTCTATAAATCACGCCTTCAAATTGTCAATTTGCCTGCTTATTTATTCATTTATTAGGATCATCAACATTGCATGGACATTAAAGCTAACAAGCATTTTTAACAAAAATCTTACAGACAATCACAGCATTTAATAAAAAAGTATCGCATGAGCAGGTGTTAACTGTATTCATTAAATTGTAATTGAACATAAAAAATAGTATTTATTATACAATGTCAGAATTTAAAATAATTGAAAATTAAAATATACCTACAATAAAAGACAGCATGTAAATAATAATAATAATTAAAAATGTCTATTATGCTGCTTATTTGTTAATAGAGGAAAATTATAATCATGTGTAAAATAGATGTCATGAACTCATGACCGTCACCTAGTTTTCAACTGGTAGACGTCCAGTGCTGCTGGACGGATGCCTCCCATATCACTAGGTCCTGTGCGTTTTGCAGCCATATAGCCTATAAATTTTTTATTATTACCCAAAGCGCGGATTGCTTCTGAAACAATAAAACAAATTAAAACAAGAATCAATCATCTTTGCATTTTTGAAACTACTTATTTATCCCATAGATCGCATTGACTTGTGATTAAAATAAGATAATAATAATAATATAATAATAATAATATCCTTGGACATTTCACACAACGCCGTATAGTCCCAAGCTAAGCAACCTAATGCTTGTGTTATGGTAACTAGATGGCTGATAAACTACTTAAATACATTTTTTTTTTGTAAATACATACATATTATAGATAGAAAAACACCCAGACTCGGAACAAATACTTGTAGGTCGATAGTTAGATATACAGTAGATAGCTATCAATATTCAATAGTATAGAAGTAAATCATTGCTTTTATTATTTAAGTGCCTGTCCATGTCTAACAAAAAGCCTTTCCGATAAACCAACGAACTCCCGAAAGATTTCATAGTAAAAACCCGCGGGAAATCACAGAAACGCGTCGAAGAATCAACGGAGCCTTTAATAAGTTTCTTTATAAACACAATGTATATTGTCTTTTCGAGGAAACATAGCTGATATTATGGTCTGTAGAAAAACACATTCAGGTTAGTGATCATTCGTGTTTGATTCTGAGGGGCTACTCTCTAAGCCCGAAGTCCGTAGTTTCGGGCTTAGTTGCGGGCGTATTCTACTCTGTATCACGTAACCACTAAGAATGAATAACAACAAGATTTATCAGTTACTTTGAAATCGTGTTGTCATTCATTCTTAGTTCGGGTTCGGGACTAATCGTAAGTCCGTAGTTGATACGGAATAGAATACGCCCGCAACTAAACCCGAAACTGCGGTCTTTGGGCTTAGAGAGTAGCCCTCCTGTTGTGATAAAGGGATACCTACTGCTATTCGTCCGGATATTTCTTTCTCTTTCACGCAACGGAGTCATGATGAGATTGTCACGTGATAATAGGGCCCCAATGCTATTTAATATAATTTTTCAAAAACTTGGCTAGTCCACTTCTTTCATTACTTCTTTTTAAATTTTTATCTCAGCATGCATCCCCTTTCTAACAAGATACCTATGTATCTCCAATGGTAAATCCGTCGTTTCTTTAATCTTATCCATTTAAAACTCACCCAGTTGTCCCTACTAGCTAGTATTTTAGTAAAACCCAAAACGTTACAGCAGCTGATATATCAAGGAAAAACTGCATAATTTTCCTTATACCTTTAAAGGAAAATGACAGTAGAATGTATATGTGTACCTCACGGGTAGAACGTGTTTCATGTTAATAATAATGCAGTCAAATCCGCATTTATTATATTAGTTCGTAATGAATCCGTTTAATTTATCTTTGATGACAATAACTTCCTCGCATTATGTTTATTGACAGTTACTACAATACTTTTTGATAACGCTTTTTATTGTAAAAGTACCTACAAATCTAGCTACATAGGTAATTAAAATACTTAGGTAGCCAATCTTATCTCACCTAAATGATTATCTGCCTAGCCTTTTCCCATCTATATTTCGGTCGCCTCTTAGTCAAACCGGATTCAGCTGAATACCGGTATTTAATGTGGAGCAGCTGCCTACCAGGGGTAATACTGTTCCTTATTCTTTTGGTAAGAATGGTGTCAGATTTTGCTGGCTTTTGACATCCCGTAACGACTGCCAAGATTTCCAAATCACAGCTGGAACCAAACGGCCTAACGTGCTTTCCGAGGCACGGAGGAATCTCGGTTTGTTAAGATGGTCACCCATCCACAGAACGACCTCAGCAAGCATTGCTTAACCTTGAAGATCGACCCGTGCGGCTCTTATATTTAGCGACGAGCTCCTCATCATCATTAATCCTTAACTTACCTAAATACTTTTTTAAGTTACCTACTTCGTTTAGAACAAAAATTCTAAAGAATTCTTCTAGTAAATACTTACCCAAAATTATTCCAAGAAAGTTTATATTCAGTGATTGGGCAACTACGGGCATTCGAATTAGTAGGGAAAAGCTATACGAACTATATGGCCTTAAGCAACATGTGAATAATATAAGCTTTCATAAGTATGTCGCGAAATATTCAAAAACATTTAAAAGTGTATGCAAAATAGCAAAAGCTCTGTTTATTAGTAATAAAATAAAATCAGCAGATGACAAAATAAAAACTACCTGGAAAATAATTAATAATGAAACAGGTAGGAAGAAAAAGCGTGAAACTGAATTTAATTTAAAATCCGTACATGGTCCCATAAACTCAGATGCAGAGGTAGCTCAGGAATTTGAAAACTTCTTTGCTGATATTCCTCGTAAAACTACAGAAGCTCTTAACTCGTCACCCGCGCTCTCTGCTGCCTTACTTAGGAAGAATGTCAAGGTTTGTCCATCAGAGTTCAAGTTTAAACATACAAACCCCCTAGCCATTATAAAAGCTTTTAAAGATCTTAAAATTAAATCAACAGAAGATCTTTGGGGAATGTCTGTAAAAGTCTGTAGATCTATTATTGAAACTATTGCTCCCCACTTAGCTCTTATATTTAACTCTAGTGTAGACCGGGGAGTATTTCCTGATCTCATGAAGCACAGTAAAGTCGTTCCACTGTTTAAATCTGGTGATAGTCAAGAACCCAACAATTACAGGCCGGTTTCAATCCTGCCGGTTCTCAGTAAGGTGTTTGAAAAGTTAATGCTTAACCAGATGTTACTACATTTTAATGAAAATTCCATCTTTCATGAACATCAGTACGGTTTCACCAAAGGGCGTTGTACAACTGACGCCGGTGTCACTCTAATAAAGAACATCTTTAATGCCTGGGAAGATTCGCAAGACGCCATTGGAATTTTTTGCGATCTCTCGAAGGCGTTCGATTGCGTTAACCATGAAACACTCTTGTTGAAACTGGAGCATTATGGGATTAGGAATACATCTCTTGATCTGATTAGATCGTACTTGAAAGACAGACAGGTTAAAGTACAGGTAAACGGCGTGAACTCACTGGGGTCTGAAATGACAATGGGCGTTCCGCAAGGTTCAATATTGGGTCCATTCCTCTTTTTAGTGTACATAAACGATTTGCCCCAATTGCTTCAAAATGAGCCAAAGATGGTGTTATTTGCTGATGACACATCATTGATATTTAAGATAGAACGACGGTCACAAAATCTTGATGATGTCAATAACTCTATTCATCAAGTTCAAGATTGGTTTACGGCAAACAACTTAGTATTGAATGAAAAAAAAACCAAATGTTTTAAATTTACTTTACCAAATGTTAAAAGTAACGAATGTGACATCGTATTGAATGGACAAAAACTGGAATTTATTGATCAGACGGTTTTCCTGGGAATCACTTTAGACGAGAAATTGCAATGGGGACCTCACATAACATCTCTTGCGGCGCGGCTAAGCTCAGCCGCTTATGCTGTTAGAAAGATAAGACAGTTAACAGATGTAGAAACTGCGCGTTTGGTCTATTTTAGTTACTTTCACAGCATTATGTCGTATGGTATTTTGCTATGGGGTCGGGCTGCTGACATTGAATCCATATTTATTTTACAAAAGAGTGCTGTCAGAGCCATTTATAATCTACGTCGACGCGATTCTCTTAGGGAAGTCTTTAAAAAGATTAATATTATGACAGTCCCATGTCAATTCATTTATGAAAATATTATGTATGTACGGAAAAATCGACATCTCTTTAGCAAAATTAGTGATAGACATAATTTTAATACTAGAAATAGAAATAAACTAGATCAGCCATTTTATAGATTAGCCAAAGTACGAACATCTTTCATGGGGTACTGTATTAAATGTTACAACAAAATACCTTGTGACATATTATAATTAAATGAAAGAAAATTTAAAAATTATGTTAAAAGCACACTATGTAAACAAGCATATTACAAATTAGATGATTATATTCAAGATAAGAATGCTTGGAAACATGCTGGTCCTGCTCCATAGGACAGTCTAAGGTGTAGTAAACAAAGTCAAACTTATTGATAATGTTTGTATTAATATATTTAGTATATCTATAGATGTCTTTAATGACTTTTATATTTAATTTAACTCACACACTGATTTATTGTTCTTTATTTGATAAATCAATAGTACCAACATTTTTAAATAAATGTGTGTTTGCATTGTATAGACTCAAGTACCCTGGCGGTTGGGAGTGTCATGCTCACTCAAAAGCCTAGCTGATGGTGGCGTATGCATTAAATTATGTGGCTCCATTCAAAATGGTTGAGACGAATGGGCCTGGCGCATGTCATGGCGCCGTCGGTTGGGACTGGTCATTTCTCAGCTGCCATGGTTTATTTTAATTTATTTTAATTATTTCTTTGAATTGTTCCTTTTTTAGTTCGGATGTTTTTATCATGCTCGTCACATCGTTCTCACATGTATGTATAATTTCAACACGATGTCAAGAAAACTTTGTAACAATTTATTATTTTTAAAAGAGTGTCCGTGGAGTTTCTTGCACGTTCTTCTCCATAGAGATCTACGCTTTGGAACGTGCAAATAGCTTCATCTTTTTGGACCGACCGACCTTGACAATTCAAAAGTGCCTGTAAATGGTTTAATTGAAATAAATGTTTGAGTTGAGTTGAGTTGAGTTATCCTTAATTTTTTTCGATATTAATCTAACTGAAAGGTCAAATTGAAACAGATACCTACTAATTTCAATTTTACCCTTTACTATCTCGAAAGTTTAATTGAAATAGACATCTACGCTTAAAACATCGTTATATGACCTAGTGGGAGTTTCCACTAGGGTTCAATCAAAAGGTTTAAATGATAATTTAAATATTTTAATACCTGGTTTTAGTTACTTTATGCACGACCGCTTCCTAACGAACTCCTGACAGTTTGCACGTCAAACAATATAAACTTTACTTACTGGAAAAGGATTACAAAGGCTTGTTTCAAATTTAAACTTGTAACACGTAATTAGATTAAACTGACTTTCTCTTATAAAAAGTATGTTTTAGAAGTGACTGGGTTCCGTCCTACCCGTCTGTCCACTGTCTTCTGATTTGTTTCGAAACTAGCTTTTTAAATTAATCGAAAATGATTCCAGGGGAACATAATCCAGGGAAGGCCAGTATCCTGTCTATTCCGAGACAAGGTTTACCCGTGTGCTAAGTTTAACATCCGAATCTGTTGAGCCGTTAAGTTGTGAAGAGGTAATAAACGGACAGACAGACAGTGGTACTTTCGCATACTTATATATTATTAGTTTGAATTATCCTTAGGTTTGCAGATGCCGGTGAACTTAGCAGATCATATCCCGGCAGAGCATAAAAAAATGTGAGTTCTGTTCGCATGCAGCATAGTTCTAGAGTTCCTGATAATTTAAAGAAATAGTTCTGGCGTTTTTCCCGGGAAAAAATACAGATGAAAATATGATCTGCTAACTTCCGGTAGCAGAACATTTTTTCCAAAACAAAAATTTTCAAAGTGTTTTCGGTTCACTAAGGTGAATTCTATAGTTCCTGATACGTTTTAGAAATAGTTCTGGAAATAATATAGACTCTAAAACAATTTTCAAACATATTATACAACTGACACCAGAAATAAAACGATATTTTTTACCCGTCGCAAAAAAATATAAAGAATATATCCAGCACTGAAAACTTTTCGTTTTTAAATAAAGACAAAACAGAAACATACGACGCAGGGCAAACTAAATCCAGAACTCAGACTTAGGCATCAACATAGCATACAGGAAATCCTAGATAACACTTAATCATGAAAACCTTAAGTGTCACCGTAAAAAATTCAAAACAATATCTATAAGAAACTCAGCAATGAGAACTCTTCGGTTTTAGTTAGATACATAACAGCGCTATATGTGGCAATACAAAGTTTCTTCAGAACTCAAACTCAGATATCAGCAGAGCATACCTGAATATCGGGGTTAGACAAAATCTTGACAAATTTTAGGTCTCTGCGTTAGAAATTCAGAAAAAATATCTAAAGTGTACCTAGGACAGAGAACTCTGCTTCGTAAGATAGTTCTTGTGATAAACTACACTTATTAATACAAAATGAGCTCAGAACTCAGACTTAGGCACCAACAGAGCAATGTTGAAGTCATAGATTAGACTAAATCATGAAAACTTTAAGTGTCGCTAAAGAAATTCCAAAAAAATATCTAGAAAATATCTAGCACTGGAAAATCTTCGTTTTCAGATTTAAACATATCAGAAACATACGACGCAAGGCAAATTAAATCCAGAACTCAGACTTAGGCATCAACATGGCATACAGGAAATCCTAGATAAAACTTAATCATGAAAACCTTAAGTGTCTCCGTAAAAAATTCAAAAAAAATATCTATCAGAAAGCTAGCAATGAGAACTCTTCGGTTTTAGTTAGATACATAACAGCGCTATATGTGGCAATACAAAGTTTCTTCAGAACTCAAACTCAGATATCAGCAGAGCATACCTGAATATCGGGGTTAGACAAAATCTTGACAAATTTTAGGTGTCTGCGTTAGAAATTCAGAAAAAACATCTAAAGTGTACCCAGGACAGAGAACTCTGCTTCGTAAGATAGTTCTTGTGATTAACTACACTTATTAATACAAAATGAGCTCAGAACTCAGACTAAAGCACAAACAGAGCAATGTTGAAGTCATAGATTATACTAAATCATGAAAATTTTAAGTGTCGCTAAAGAAATTCCAAAAAAATATCTAGAAAATATCTAGCACTGGAAAATCTTCGTTTTCAGATTTAAACATATCAGAAACATACGACGCAAGGCAAACTAAATCCAGAACTCAGACTTAGGCATCAACATGGCATACAGGAAATCCTAGATAAAACTTAATCATGAAAACCTAAAGTGTCTCCGTAAAAAATTCAAAAAAAATATCTATCAGAAAGCTAGCAATGAGAACTCTTCGGTTTTAGTTAGATACATAACAGCGCTATATGTGGCAATACAAAGTTTCTTCAGAACTCAAACTCACATATCAGCAGAGCATACCTGAATATCGGGGTTAGACAAAATCTTGACAAATTTTAGGTCTCTGCGTTAGAAATTCAGAAAAAATATCTAAAGTGTACCTAGGACAGAGAACTCTGCTTCGTAAGATAGTTCTTGTGATAAACTACACTTATTAATACAAAATGAGCTCAGAACTCAGACTTAGGCACCAACAGAGCAATGTTGAAGTCATAGATTAGACTAAATCATGAAAACTTTAAGTGTCGCTAAAGAAATTCCAAAAAAATATCTAGAAAATATCTATCACTGGAAAATCTTCGTTTTCAGATTTAAACATATCAGAAACATACGACGCAAGGCAAACTAAATCCAGAACTCAGACATAGGCATCAACATGGCATACAGGAAATCCTAGATAAAACTTAATCATGAAAACCTTAAGTGTCTCCGTAAAAAATTCAAAAAAAATATCTATCAGAAATCTAGCAATGAGAACTCTTCGGTTTTAGTTAGATACATAACAGCGCTATATGTGGCAATACAAAGTTTCTTCAGAACTCAAACTCACATATCAGCAGAGCATACCTGAATATCGGGGTTAGACAAAATCTTGACAAATTTTAGGTCTCTGCGTTAGAAATTCAGAAAAAATATCTAAAGTGTACCTAGGACAGAGAACTCTGCTTCGTAAGATAGTTCTTGTGATAAACTACACTTATTAATACAAAATGAGCTCAGAACTCAGACTTAGGCACCAACAGAGCAATGTTGAAGTCATAGATTAGACTAAATCATGAAAACTTTAAGTGTCGCTAAAGAAATTCCAAAAAAATATCTAGAAAATATCTAGCACTGGAAAATCTTCGTTTTCAGATTTAAACATATCAGAAACATACGACGCAAGGCAAACTAAATCCAGAACTCAGACTTAGGCATCAACATGGCATACAGGAAATCCTAGATAAAACTTAATCATGAAAACCTAAAGTGTCTCCATAAAAAATTCAAAAAAAATATCTATCAGAAAGCTAGCAATGAGAACTCTTCGGTTTTAGTTAGATACATAACAGCGCTATATGTGGCAATACAAAGTTTCTTCAGAACTCAAACTCACATATCAGCAGAGCATACCTGAATATCGGGGTTAGACAAAATCTTGACAAATTTTAGGTCTCTGCGTTAGAAATTCAGAAAAAATATCTAAAGTGTACCTAGGACAGAGAACTCTGCTTCGTAAGATAGTTCTTGTGATAAACTACACTTATTAATACAAAATGAGCTCAGAACTCAGACTAAAGCACAAACAGAGCAATGTTGAAGTCATAGATTAGACTAAATCATGAAAATTTTAAGTGCCGCTAAAAAAATCCCAAAAAAATATCTAGAAAATATCTAGCACTGGAAAATCTTCGCTTTCAGATTTAAACATATCAGAAACATACGACGCAAGGCAAACTAAATCCAGAACTCAGACTTAGGCATCAACATGGCATACAGGAAATCCTAGATAAAACTTAATCATGAAAACCTTAAGTGTCTCCGTAAAAAATTCAAAAAAAATATCTATCAGAAAGCTAGCAATGAGAACTCTTTGGTTTTAGTTAGATACATAACAGCGCTATATGTGGCAATACAAAGTTTCTTCAGAACTCAAACTCACATATCAGCAGAGCATACCTTTTTTTTTTTTTTTTTTTTTTTTTTTCGGCTGGGAAAAAATGCGTTACGCATACCCTCTCACTCGGGGGAGTGGGAGGGGTATGTGGGACTCCCCGGGCAAGCCCGGTATACCCACTAAAACAACCCAGCAACGAAAATTCCCGCAACGTCATAGTGGGGGTGGACTGGGAGATCGGCGTAGCCTTTACGTCCAGTCCACCTCCGACGACCGCCCGCCTTCACAGCGGGCCCTTCACGCCCCCCCCGTTGGGGGAGGGCCGGGAACCTCCGACATATCGGGGTTAGACAAAATCTTGACAAATTTTAGGTCTCTGCGTTAGAAATTCAGAAAAAATATCTAAAGTGTACCTAGGACAGAGAACTCTGCTTCGTAAGATAGTTTTTGTGATAAACTACACTTATTAATACAAAATGAGCTCAGAACTCAGACTAAAGCACAAACAGAGCAATGTTGAAGTCATAGATTAGACTAAATCATGAAAATTTTAAGTGTCGCTAAAAAAATCCCAAAAAAATATCTAGAAAATATCTAGCACTGGAAAATCTTCGCTTTCAGATTTAAACATATCAGAAACATACGACGCAAGGCAAACTAAATCCAGAACTCAGACTTAGGCATCAACATGGCATACAGGAAATCCTAGATAAAACTTAATCATGAAAACCTTAAGTGTCTCCGTAAAAAATTCAAAAAAAATATCTATCAGAAAGCTAGCAATGAGAACTCTTCGGTTTTAGTTAGATACATAACAGCGCTATATGTGGCAATACAAAGTTTCTTCAGAACTCAAACTCAGATATCAGCAGAGCATACCTGAATATCGGGGTTAGACAAAATCTTGACAAATTTTAGGTCTCTGCGTTAGAAATTCAGAAAAAATATCTAAAGTGTACCCAGGACAGAGAACTCTGCTTCGTAAGATAGTTCTTGTGATTAACTACACTTATTAATACAAAATGAGCTCAGAACTCAGACTAAAGCACAAACAGCAATGTTGAAGTCATAGATTAGACTAAATCATGAAAATTTTAAGTGTCGCTAAAGTGTCACCGTAAAAAATTCAAAAAAAATATCTATCAAAAAGCTAGCAATGAGAACTCTTCGGTTTTAGTTAGATACATAACAGCGCTATATGCGGCAATACAAAGTTTCTTCAGAACTCACACTCAGATATCAGCAGAGCATACCTGAATATCGGGGTTAGACAAAATCTTGACAAATTTTAGGTCTCTGCGTTAGAAATTCAGAAAAAATATCTTTAGTGTACCTAGGACAGAAAACTCTGCTTCGTAAGATAGTTTTTATGATAAACTTCACTTATGAACACAAATTGGGCTCGGAACTCAGACTTGGGCACCAACAGAGCAATGTCGAAGTCCTAGATTAGACTAAGTCATGAAAACCTTGAGTGTCTCCGTAAAAAAATAAAAAAAAATATCTATCAGAAAGCTAGCAATGAGAACTCTTCGGTTTTAGTTAGATACATAACAGCGCTATATGTGGCAATACAAAGTTTCTTCCGAATTCAAACTCAGATATCAGCAGAGCATACCTGAATATCGGGGTTAGACAAAAACTTGACAAATTTTAGGTCTCTGCGTTAGAAATTCAGAAAATATATTAAAAATACACATAGGACAGAGAACTCTGCTTCGTGAGATAGTTCTTATGATGAACTACACTTATGAACACAAAATGAGCTCAGAACTCAGACTAAGGCACCAACAGAGCAATGTCGAAGTCCTAGATTATACTAAATCATGAAAACTTTAAGTGTCGCTAAAAAAATCCTAAAAAATATTTTGAAAATATCCAGGGCTGAGAACTCTTCGTTTTCAGATTTAAACTATCAGAAACATACGACGCAAGGCAAACTAAATCCAGAACTCAGACTTAGGCATCAACATGGCATACAGGAAATCTATACTAATATTATAAAGCAGAAGAGTTTGTTTGTTTGTTTGTTTGGTTGAACGCGCTAATCTCAGGAACTACTGCTCCGATTTGAAAAATTCTTTCAGTGTTAGATAGCCCATTTATCGAGGAAGGTTATAGGCTATATATCATCACGCTAAGATCAAAAGGAGCGGAGCAGTAATGAAAAATGTGACGCAGACGAAGTTTCGCGGGTCAGCTAGTCCTATATAACTACCCTTATAAATACCAGAATACATGTTCTTTTTACGAAAAAAAAATAATCAAAATTATTTTTAAAAACCTAAAATGTTGAAAGATTTTTACTATAGTCCACTTTCACCCATCGTGGTGTATAAAAGAAGTACTGGCACTACTATGGCAAGTTTTTAAAAAAAATGACGCAAGTATTCAAGATTCTTAAATAGTATAATTGTTTAGGAAAACTAGGCACAAAAAGCCTACTACGTATTTCTAAACAAGAACAGAAATTTCCAAAAAAATTTTCATGATTTAGTATAATCTATGACTTCAACATTGCTCTGTTTGTGCTTTAGTCTGAGTTCTGAGCTCATTTTGTATTAATAAGTGTAGTTAATCACAAGAACTATCTTACGAAGCAGAGTTCTCTGTCCTGGGTACACTTTAGATGTTTTTTCTGAATTTCTAACGCAGACACCTAAAATTTGTCAAGATTTTGTCTAACCCCGATATTCAGGTATGCTCTGCTGATATCTGAGTTTGAGTTCTGAAGAAACTTTGTATTGCCACATATAGCGCTGTTATGTATCTAACTAAAACCGAAGAGTTCTCATTGCTAGCTTTCTGATAGATATTTTTTTTGAATTTTTTACGGAGACACTTAAGGTTTTCATGATTAAGTTTTATCTATGATTTCCTGTATGCCATGTTGATGCCTAAGTCTGAGTTCTGGATTTAGTTTGCCTTGCGTCGTATGTTTCTGATATGTTTAAATCTGGAAACGAAGATTTTCCAGTGCTAGATATTTTCTAGATATTTTATTGGGATTTTTTTAGCGACACTTAAAATTTTCATGATTTAGTCTAATCTATGACTTCAACATTGCTCTGTTGGTTCCTAAGTCTGAGTTCTGAGCTCATTTTGTGTCCATAAGTGTAGTTCATCATAAGAACTATCTTACGAAGCAAAGTTCTCTGTCCTAGGTACACTTAAGATATTTTTTCTGAATTTCTAACGCAGAGACCAAAAATTTGTCAAGATTTTCACTCATCCTGATATTCAGGTATGCTCTGCTGATATGTGAGATTGAGTTCTGAAGAAACTTTGTATTGCCACATATAGCGCTGTTATGTATCTAACTAAAACCGAAGAGTTCTCATTGCTAGCTTTCTGATAGATATTTTTTTTTAATTTTTTACGGAGACACTTAAGGTTTTCATGATTAAGTTTTATCTATGATTTCCTGTATGCCATGTTGATGCCTAAGTCTGAGTTCTGGATTTAGTTTGCCTTGCGTCGTATGTTTCTGATATGTTTAAATCTGGAAACGAAGATTTTCCAGTGCTAGATATTTTCTAGATATTTTTTTGGGATTTTTTTAGCGACACTTAAAATTTTCATGATTTAGTCTAATCTATGACTTCAACATTGCTCTGTTGGTGCCTAAGTCTGAGTTCTGAGCTCATTTTCTAATTATAAGTGTAGTTCATCATAAGAACTATCTTACGAAGCAAAGTTCTCTGTCCTAGGTACACTAAAGATATTTTTTCTGAATTTCTAACGCAGAGACCAAAAATTTGTCAAGATTTTCACTCATCCTGATATTCAGGTATGCTCTGCTGATATGTGAGATTGAGTTCTGAAGAAACTTTGTATTGCCACATATAGCGCTGTTATGTATCTAACTAAAACCGAAGAGTTCTCATTGCTAGCTTTCTGATAGATATTTTTTTTGAATTTTTTACGGAGACACTTAAGGTTTTCATGATTAAGTTTTTTCCTGTATGCCATGTTGATGCCTAAGTCTGAGTTCTGGATTTAGTTTGCCTTGCGTCGTATGTTTCTGATATGTTTAAATCTGAAAACGAAGATTTTCCAGTGCTAGATATTTTCTAGATATTTTTTTGGAATTTCTTTAGCGACACTTAAAATTTTCATGATTTAGTATAATCTATGACTTCAACATTGCTCTGTTTGTGCTTTAGTCTGAGTTCTGAGCTCATTTTGTATTAATAAGTGTAGTTAATCACAAGAACTATCTTACGAAGCAGAGTTCTCTGTCCTGGGTACACTTTAGATGTTTTTTCTGAATTTCTAACGCAGACACCTAAAATTTGTCAAGATTTTGTCTAACCCCGATATTCAGGTATGCTCTGCTGATATCTGAGTTTGAGTTCTGAAGAAACTTTGTATTGCCACATATAGCGCTGTTATGTATCTAACTAAAACCGAAGAGTTCTCATTGCTAGCTTTCTGATAGATATTTTTTTTGAATTTTTTACGGAGACACTTAAGGTTTTCATGATTAAGTTTTATCTAGGATTTCCTGTATGCCATGTTGATGCCTAAGTCTGAGTTCTGGATTTAATTTGCCTTGCGTCGTATGTTTTTGATATGTTTAAATCTGAAAACGAAGATTTTCCAGTGCTAGATATTTTCTAGATATTTTTTTGGAATTTCTTTATCGACACTTAAAGTTTTCATGATTTAGTCTAATCTATGACTTCAACATTGCTCTGTCGGTTCCTAAGTCTGAGTTCTGAGCTCATTTTGTGTCCATAAGTGTAGTTCATCATAAGAACTATCTTACGAAGCAAAGTTCTCTGTCCTAGGTACACTTAAGATATTTTTTCTGAATTTCTAACGCAGAGACCAAAAATTTGTCAAGATTTTCACTCATCCTGATATTCAGGTATGCTCTGCTGATATGTGAGATTGAGTTCTGAAAAAACTTTGTATTGCCACATATAGCGCTGTTATGTATCTAACTAAAACCGAAGAGTTCTCATTGCTAGCTTTCTGAAAGATATTTTTTTTTAATTTTTTACGGAGACACTTAAGGTTTTCATGATTAAGTTTTATCTATGATTTCCTGTATGCCATGTTGATGCCTAAGTCTGAGTTCTGGATTTAGTTTGCCTTGCGTCGTATGTTTCTGATATGTTTAAATCTGGAAACGAAGATTTTCCAGTGCTAGATATTTTCTAGATATTTTTCTGAATTTCTAACGCAGAGACCAAAAATTTGTCAAGATTTTCACTCATCCTGATATTCAGGTATGCTCTGCTGATATCTGAGTTTGAGTTCTGAAGAAACTTTGTATTGCCACATATAGCGCTGTTATGTATCTAACTAAAACCGAAGAGTTCTCATTGCTAGCTTTCTGATAGATATTTTTTTTGAATTTTTTACGGAGACACTTAAGGTTTTCATGATTAAGTTTTATCTATGATTTCCTGTATGCCATGTTGATGCCTAAGTCTGAGTTCTGGATTTAGTTTGCCTTGCGTCGTATGTTTCTGATATGTTTAAATCTGGAAACGAGGATTTTCCAGTGCTAGATATTTTCTAGATATTTTTTTGGGATTTTTTTAGCGACACTTAAAATTTTCATGATTTAGTCTAATCTATGACTTCAACATTGCTCTGTTGGTGCCTAAGTCTGAGTTCTGAGCTCATTTTCTAATTATAAGTGTAGTTCATCATAAGAACTATCTTACGAAGCAAAGTTCTCTGTCCTAGGTACACTAAAGATATTTTTTCTGAATTTCTAACGCAGAGACCAAAAATTTGTCAAGATTTTCACTCATCCTGATATTCAGGTATGCTCTGCTGATATGTGAGATTGAGTTCTGAAGAAACTTTGTATTGCCACATATAGCGCTGTTATGTATCTAACTAAAACCGAAGAGTTCTCATTGCTAGCTTTCTGATAGATATTTTTTTTGAATTTTTTACGGAGACACTTAAGGTTTTCATGATTAAGTTTTTTCCTGTATGCCATGTTGATGCCTAAGTCTGAGTTCTGGATTTAGTTTGCCTTGCGTCGTATGTTTCTGATATGTTTAAATCTGAAAACGAAGATTTTCCAGTGCTAGATATTTTCTAGATATTTTTTTGGAATTTCTTTAGCGACACTTAAAATTTTCATGATTTAGACTATGTATGACTTCAACATTGCTCTGTTTGTGCTTTAGTCTGAGTTCTGAGCTCATTTTGTATTAATAAGTGTAGTTAATCACAAGAACTATCTTACGAAGCAGAGTTCTCTGTCCTGGGTACACTTTAGATGTTTTTCTGAATTTCTAACGCAGACACCTAAAATTTGTCAAGATTTTGTCTAACCCCGATATTCAGGTATGCTCTGCTGATATCTGAGTTTGAGTTCTGAAGAAACTTTGTATTGCCACATATAGCGCTGTTATGTATCTAACTAAAACCGAAGAGTTCTCATTGCTAGCTTTCTGATAGATATTTTTTTTGAATTTTTTACGGAGACACTTAAGGTTTTCATGATTAAGTTTTATCTAGGATTTCCTGTATGCCATGTTGATGCCTAAGTCTGAGTTCTGGATTTAGTTTGCCTTGCGTCGTATGTTTCTGATATGTTTAAATCTGAAAACGAAGATTTTCCAGTGCTAGATATTTTCTAGATATTTTTTTGGAATTTCTTTAGCGACACTTAAAGTTTTCATGATTTAGTCTAATCTATGACTTCAACATTGCTCTGTTTGTGCTTTAGTCTGAGTTCTGAGCTCATTTTGTATTAATAAGTGTAGTTAATCACAAGAACTATCTTACGAAGTAGAGTTCTCTGTCCTGGGTACACTTTAGATATTTTTTCTGAATTTCTAACGCAGAGACCTAAAATTTGTCAAGATTTTGTCTAACCCCGATATTCAGGTATGCTCTGCTGATATGTGAGTTTGAGTTCTGAAGAAACTTTGTATTGCCACATATAGCGCTGTTATGTATCTAACTAAAACCGAAGAGTTCTCATTGCTAGCTTTCTGATAGATATTTTTTTTGAATTTTTTACGGAGACACTTAAGGTTTTCATGATTAAGTTTTATCTAGGATTTCCTGTATGCCATGTTGATGCCTAAGTCTGAGTTCTGGATTTAGTTTGCCTTGCGTCGTATGTTTCTGATATGTTTAAATCTGAAAACGAAGATTTTCCAGTGCTAGATATTTTCTAGATATTTTTTTGGGATTTTTTTAGCGACACTTAAAATTTTCATGATTTAGTCTAATCTATGACTTCAACATTGCTCTGTTGGTGCCTAAGTCTGAGTTCTGAGCTCATTTTGTGTCCATAAATGTAGTTCATCATAAGAACTATCTTACGAAGCAAAGTTCTCTGTCCTAGGTACACTTAAGATATTTTTTCTGAATTTCTAACGCAGAGACCAAAAATTTGTCAAGATTTTCACTCATCCTGATATTCAGGTATGCTCTGCTGATATGTGAGATTGAGTTCTGAAGAAACTTTGTATTGCCACATATAGCGCTGTTATGTATCTAACTAAAACCGAAGAGTTCTCATTGCTAGCTTTCTGATAGATATTTTTTTTGAATTTTTTACGGAGACACTTAAGGTTTTCATGATTAAGTTTTATCTAGGATTTCCTGTATGCCATGTTGATGCCTAAGTCTGAGTTCTGGATTTAGTTTGCCTTGCGTCGTATGTTTCTGATATGTTTAAATCTGAAAACGAAGATTTTCCAGTGCTAGATATTTTCTAGATATTTTTTTGGAATTTCTTTAGCGACACTTAAAATTTTCATGATTTAGTATAATCTATGACTTCAACATTGCTCTGTTTGTGCTTTAGTCTGAGTTCTGAGCTCATTTTGTATTAATAAGTGTAGTTAATCACAAGAACTATCTTACGAAGCAGAGTTCTCTGTCCTGGGTACACTTTAGATGTTTTTTCTGAATTTCTAACGCAGACACCTAAAATTTGTCAAGATTTTGTCTAACCCCGATATTCAGGTATGCTCTGCTGATATCTGAGTTTGAGTTCTGAAGAAACTTTGTATTGCCACATATAGCGCTGTTATGTATCTAACTAAAACCGAAGAGTTCTCATTGCTAGCTTTCTGATAGATATTTTTTTTGAATTTTTTACGGAGACACTTAAGGTTTTCATGATTAAGTTTTATCTAGGATTTCCTGTATGCCATGTTGATGCCTAAGTCTGAGTTCTGGATTTAGTTTGCCTTGCGTCGTATGTTTCTGATATGTTTAAATCTGAAAACGAAGATTTTCCAGTGCTAGATATTTTCTAGATATTTTTTTGGAATTTCTTTAGCGACACTTAAAGTTTTCATGATTTAGTCTAATCTATGACTTCAACATTGCTCTGTTTGTGCTTTAGTCTGAGTTCTGAGCTCATTTTGTATTAATAAGTGTAGTTAATCACAAGAACTATCTTACGAAGCAGAGTTCTCTGTCCTGGGTACACTTTAGATATTTTTTCTGAATTTCTAACGCAGAGACCTAAAATTTGTCAAGATTTTGTCTAACCCCGATATTCAGGTATGCTCTGCTGATATGTGAGTTTGAGTTCTGAAGAAACTTTGTATTGCCACATATAGCGCTGTTATGTATCTAACTAAAACCGAAGAGTTCTCATTGCTAGCTTTCTGATAGATATTTTTTTTTGAATTTTTTACGGAGACACTTAAGGTTTTCATGATTAAGTTTTATCTAGGATTTCCTGTATGCCATGTTGATGCCTAAGTCTGAGTTCTGGATTTAATTTGCCTTGCGTCGTATGTTTTTGATATGTTTAAATCTGAAAACGAAGATTTTCCAGTGCTAGATATTTTCTAGATATTTTTTTGAAATTTCTTTATCGACACTTAAAGTTTTCATGAGTTAGTCTAATCTATGACTTCAACATTGCTCTGTTGGTGCCTAAGTCTGAGTTCTGAGCTCATTTTGTATTAATAAGTGTAGTTTATCATAAAAACTATCTTACGAAGCAGAGTTCTCTGTCCTAGGTACACTAAAGATATTTTTTCTGAATTTCTAACGCAGACACCTAAAATTTGTCAAGATTTTGTCTAACCCCGATATTCAGGTATGCTCTGCTGATATCTGAGTTTGAGTTCTGAAGAAACTTTGTATTGCCACATATAGCGCTTTTATGTATCTAACTAAAACCGAAGAGTTCTCATTGCTGAGTTTCTTATAGATATTGTTTTGAATTTTTTACGGTGACACTTAAGGTTTTCATGATTAAGTGTTATCTAGGATTTCCTGTATGCTATGTTGATGCCTAAGTCTGAGTTCTGGATTTAGTTTGCCCTGCGTCGTATGGTTCTGTTTTGTCTTAATCTAAAAACGAAAAGTTTTCAGTGCTGGATATATTCTTTATATTTTTTTGCGACGGGTAAAAAATATCGTTTTATTTCTGGTGTCAGTTGTATAATATGTTTGAAAATTGTTTTAGAGTCTATATTTCCAGAACTATTTCTAAAACGTATCAGGAACTATAGAATTCACCTTAGTGAACCGAAAACACTTTGAAAATTTTTGTTTTGGAAAAAATGTTCTGCTACCGGAAGTTAGCAGATCATATTTTCATCTGTATTTTTTCCCGGGAAAAATGCCAGAACTATTTCTTTAAATTATCAGGAACTCTAGAACTATGCTGCATGCGAACAGAACTCACATTTTTTTATGCTCTGCCGGGAAATGTTCTGCTAAGTTCACGGAGACGGTTTGCAGCCTCAAAATAAAGTTGTGTATTTAATTTGTATATACTTACTAGAGAATTTATATAAATGAGGACTAATTAGTTTCCATGTTTGAAACCATTTCATCACTTCGACTGACCTCTAAAAATCCCCCTTTATCAGCTTAATGGGTCACAATCGTTAATTATTTATTTATAATAACGACACAATTTAATTGCGTGCTTACTGCTATAAAATAATAGAAGAATGATTACTATATGATTTACCAACCACGAACCAAGTCACTGATATTATAAGAGAACGCAGTCGATTGCAGCCGACTCTTTTCTTTTATTCTTTTTTAATATAAAAATGGTCACTTGTACTGTAAAAACACGCCATATGCATCTATTACGTTCGTCTCCGTCGTTTTTTTCTTATTTCTTAAAAAGAGCACTTGAAGCGAACCCGAGACGTGCGGGATCATAACACTGTTACCTATTGCGGTGAACTAACGAAGTGCTCTCAAGTGTCGTCAAAGGACGCCAAGCCAGCCATGGTAAGGTAACGTGGCCTTTCAAACGGTCCCGTAGAGGGCACTCCCCGGGAACGAGCTCCTTCGCAGAAACCAAATGTATATAAATTTTGCTTTACATTTACAACTTATTTGAAATCCGCCTCTGAATTTCGTATCACATGATAGCATGTTACTCGAACTCTGATTCGGTCTTCGGGACTCCGCTGAATAGATAACCACTTTTTAACCTTTGATGGGACGGACGTCATTGTCATGATTCGGGAAACTCCAAAGAAAATCTTTTAAGCTGAAATAGAAGTTTTGCAGTTCGCTGAATATCCGAGATCGCGTTAGACCTTTAACGTAGTCATGCTAAGAAAATATGAGTAAAAACTTAGAAAGATAAAAGTAACGATGACTCGCAGAAAATGTTGGTGTTAAAAATGCTTCGAACATTGATTGGAAACGTTTTTGGAGCTTGTAAATTGAACGCTTTTGATATTGGCGCAGTTTCGTGTTAGTTGTTAGCTAGAGCGCAATCAACTAATACCTAGCGAAGGTATTCCCAATGGCGAAATGTGAACGGTCTCAGCAAAACAGAAAAAAGAAGCAACAAAAACTTAATTATTCAATTCGAGTACTATTTTTGTAATAGCGTCTGGGATTACTTGGGCACAACGGTAATTTGGGCAGATGAGGTAGAAAAAACTGACAAGGAAAGCTCCAAGTTGACGATTGCGGTTTACATCTTATCGCCCATAAAGACAACGTCATTGTCTCAGACCCGCAGTTCGCCCGTATCAGACAAAACATTGGTTAATTTGCTGTGTAAATTGGCAAAAGTAATTAAAATAATAAGTCGACGACCATTCAATTAGAATACTTATTTTAAACATAAGCGTCGAGGGAGTAATTTGCTAAGATCAGTGAATGTTTTGTTTAATCAGAGCTGGTATTGTTCTCCTTTAATATCATCGCGTTTTTAAGAAATATAGGAATTCTTAGCTTTTGCCTGTGACTTTGTACGTGCATATCCCGTTTTTGTACGTTTCTGTAAGAATTTCGGGAAATCGTCTTAGGAGCGTGTATTCCGTCCACTAGCGCCGCCAATCGTTTTTTATTATTTGTGGTAAATTTAAGACACGTAGATAAAAAACCTCTCTGTAGTGTACTGAAGAAATGTATTTATTATGTTTTGAGAGTTATGTTTTGTACTTTAGAACTTAAATAATTGCCAATGTCGATATTTTTGCTAAAAGTGGCCACTTTTAGCAATAATTGCCGTTTTGGCTATTTAGCCATGAGTTATGTATTAAAAATAGCTGTCAAAAAATAATAGATACATTTCTTCAGTACACTACAGAGCGGTTTTTTTATCTACGTGTCTTAAATTTACCACAATTAATAAAAAACTATTGGCGGCGCTAGTGGACGGGATACACGCTCTTAATGCTCTCATACACTCCCCAAGGAACATACCTACATGCAAAATTTCAGTTATCTGCGACCAGTAGTTTCTTTATTCTTATTGATTGATGATTTTAAGTGTAGAATATGTACCACTAAGGATATCAGTATCATAATGCCCTCATCTCAATTTATTTATGGCTGGTGCATTCATCTTCCAAACGCAGGCGGTTGGATATATCAAATTGCTAATTTTCATAGTTTGCATCTCAGTTCGTTAAGGTGCATTCACACCGCAGTTACTTTTTGTGGAGCAACGTTTCTAAGTGTTTGCTAGTGGGCAACATCCGCTAGCAAAAAGGTGACCAAAAAGTCTAAATGTTGAAGAATGTTACATAATGTTATCGTGTTGCATTTGTTGCTCCACAAAAAGAAAGTGCGGTGTTGCATCCACACCGCAGTTTCTTGTGTGGAGCTTTTGGGTCTCATCAAGTGGAAATAATTTTGCCCGAGTTTATTAAAGCTAAACATTTCGGACTTGCGGTACATCAGCCGAATAGTCTCAGCTATCACCAGCACGCGGGATTTAAGGGCTCTGTGACTTTACGAGCCCAATTAATCCCGGACCGCATGTCCTTAATAGACCTCCAGAGAATCTATGGAGCAATGCAGATATATAATTCTCTATGCATCTATTTATTGTGTTTGTATTGCTCCACAATTTGTTAACTCTTAGCTATTCTTGGGTTAATAGGTCATGTGCGTTACGAAGATAAATGCCTATCTTGTGTTTGATATCTGCCCAAGTAATGGCTAATTCTGCCACTTGAACTATTCGGACGCATTCATTTATGTATGCAACAGACTCTTAATTATAGTCATTTTATTTTCAGTGATCTTGTTCTAAAAATTGGGATACTTACATACCTAGCAATTCAAAGTGGAAATGACCGACTATTATGATAATATTGTTTGATATTTTCGTTTCAATAAATACACGGTCGAGTAGAGGCGATTGCAAAAATAAACCTTTAACTGTCCGTTCGACCGGAACGAGACTTGATATATTAAATTTTGAAACACTGAGAGCAAAATATACGATACTCGAATACAAAACTTTCAGTAAACTTGCAAGAGATATTATAGTTCGCTGTTTTCCCAATATGGAAGACTTATTCCCACTCCACGGTTTGACACATGAATATGATAATCCCTGTGAATACACATCGAAAATCACAGGTGGTAAGAATTTACGACGTCGCCGCAAACGCAATATTCTATAACGCCTTTGACATGACAGATTTTTCGTATAGCTAGTCGTGACACAGCAATGTACGGCGATTATTGAGGATTTACGAAACCACCTGTGCGATGTAAGGGGAACCGATATTAAGAGACAATAGACATGGCCTGCATTTACGTTTTATGCAATTTTTATTGTTCATCCTTCCGAGAAATTGTGTCATATGTCTATGACGCATGTTAACACTACACGTGAATAATAAATATTCCCCATACCATATCTATTAAAAACTAATAACTATTTAGCTTCTTCGTGCATGGTTTTATTGGTACCTAATGGTCATGTTGTACATGTCCCTGTATCAAAATGTTTGTTACGTTTCGTAATACTTACACAACTTTATTGATGCGAATAATATTTAGGTTGATAAAAGTTAACGACGGCAGGGCTGACTGGAAGATTACATCGAACGAGTATAATTTCGGCTGACCATCTGTGTAAAATGGACATCGTTATTTTCTCAAGGAATATCAGGAGTAAGAGGCAAAAAGGTAAAAATGTGCGTAAAGGTTGGCAAGACAGGTGCGTCTTGGACGGTGTTCTTGCGTTCATTTGCATATTAATAAAGACTTGCTTATTTTTAGGGAAGTCGGTGTTGGTGCGTTTTGGTAGTTATTTTAAATGGGAAAACGTGATATTTTCTATTTAGTGTTTCATTCTATTTTGTCCTGTTGTCGACAAAGACGTCGGCCTCGATTGTGAAGCGATTGTCGTGAGATGATGAATGATGTCCTCGCGGGCTGCTCGCAGTCTCGCAGTAGGTACTTTTTACTCCCTTTGTGTAACGTTCAACTCGAGGCCACCTTCCTTGATGCTTTGATCGCCTTTTTATGACTCAGTAATTTTATTATTGTTATTCAGATTGTTGAAAAAATGCTTGTAAGCGTTCCTCTATTGAGACTTCAAAGGGTTTGGAGAGTCAATATCAGATAATCTTTTTTCAGCCTTGCTTATTTGAGTATGTAAATATTGTTTTTGATGTTTTGTAGCGAGGTTACTGGTGTTTTTCATGTAGAGTTTTGATATGAAAAAAACATACTTACATACCTAATTGTTACTGAAATTTATCATTTAATTAAGGTATCCAAAATATACATAATTATCATTTAGTCGTATGTCCTTTTATAGATAAGCTAGATAGTATTCAAATTACAATAATTTACTTACACATGGAGTTATCTCGAATAATGACTTCGATCGAGTACCTAAGCAAGTTATTTCCGTCGTTAAACATGGTCCGACTAGCCATTTTTTTCTGTAGCTTCTTCTCTAGCATTCAAATGGTTAGTTAATCTAGAAGTTCCAACAGAACTTACGCCAAGTTAAATAAGAACAGTCTATAATAATAAGAATGTATGTGATCGCCAACATAGCTTGAAACTACGGTATTTTTTAATTATCCAGACTTCAGGTCCCTTGGCAACTGTTAAGTACCTAATAATGTTCATTCTAACTGCAATATATTCAAGTATAATGTTTTATTTATACATGAATGTAAGTAACTATGAATCATTGGCGAAATTCTAAGGAAGTGAGTCAGAGCTTAGCAGCGTTTGAATAAAAAGCTCTTCAAAAGAGATCATTGTCGTGAGGACGCCGGACGGAACGCTTTGAGACTCACAAATGACGGCCCTATAGATATCTATATTGTTTTAGAATGATGCGATCGGTAATTTGAAGGAAGGGACTTTTTACTTGAAGTTGAAACTAAAGGACGACTTCTCGAGACGACTGAAGATGAATAACACGTCTGAGGATTTCTTATACTCTACTTACAGACTGTCACGTATCGCATAGTGGTTCAGAATTTTGGAAGATTATAAACAGTTTGGCCTTAGACCGAAAGAAGTAAATTAATCGAGTACAGAATATACAA
This sequence comes from Ceramica pisi, assembly GCA_963859965.1. NCBI lineage: Eukaryota > Metazoa > Arthropoda > Insecta > Lepidoptera > Noctuidae > Ceramica > Ceramica pisi. Next base: position 8,192,762 of record OY982544.1, on the reverse strand, counting down.
CTAAAAATTTGTTAAAGATCATTTTGCTAATCAGAGGATATGACATCAAAAAAAGTCTCCAACAGAATGACGCAACGCAACATTGTGACAACTATGCGGCAACCATTTCATATGGAAATTGTTCTCACATGGAAACTTTAGAGATGGATCTTGATTCTTGACGCCATATTGTGACTGACGTCTTAACTGTCAAACAATCTTCAGTTGAATTACGCACGCACAAGAGCCAAGTCAAAAGTTTTAAACAAAAATGTTCGACACTTTTGTCTGCCATACAAAACATTTCTGTTTTGTTTTAGTTCAATACAGATTTTTAGTTCCAACAATTTGACAAGTTCGACTTTGTATTTGGTTGCGATTGCGAGTGTTCTTTATACTCAGAGAGCGTTTTCTTTCCAATACAGACTTGACTGAGTCTATGATTTGAATAGAATGTGCTGTGCTGACACGTCAATTTGGATAACTGTGTACGATCTCATTCACGGAATCTATTTTCATCAATGAAGTACTAATGCCAACACAATACAGGCATATCGTGCATGTTAAACCCAACGAGGTTATTTCACCGTGCATCATAAATATTTTCTTCTTCCCCATTTTTTCTTTATTTTGTTTGGCAACGAATTTATGTATCTGTTGTTTTCGGAATTATAACGTCTGAAATAGGGGTGGTAGTTAATTTTGCCAAAACAAAGATAAAATAAAGCCACAGTTGTAACCCACTAACTGCTAGTTTATTACAATAATTGTTTTGTTTTTTGTTTCAGGTATGTTTGTGGACCGGAAAGAAATTGTGTATCAACTTATATTACAGAGACTTTCAACTTCTTCGAGTTTGATTTGTAAGTTTTAAATCTAAATGTATTGAGCCATTGACCAAACATCTAATTTAGGATGTGCTTTGATAGATTACCGATATTATTGGCTTTCAGCTAGTCTATTCTGTAAATAACCATTTCGATATCTAGCTTCACTTGAGTGACAAGTCACAAACTGCGCATAATAACACACAACACAAAGATCTCATATTTATACGAATTTGATACTCAACTCAGATTCCGCCATCGAGACACAAAAATGTTGTTACAGAATAGCACAACAGTTTCGTAACGGAGGGACTCCCAATTGAGAGTATACCAGCATCTTAAGAGTAATTTAAGTAAAATTTATTAAATTTTATTGTCTCCTTACAAACTTTATATTAAGGTGTAAGTATAGTAACGCCAAAACTATCTGTCAGTAGGACGTCTGAACTAATCTAAACTATAAGAAGTCGGAGATAGTATATTGGAATTAAATCTCATTACTTGCCAACACTACCCCGATGAGATCAACTTGCTCGTTTGTATTACGTAATTGGAAACAATGCTCCCCAATCATTGTGATGAGCACATTGCCCAACAAACAATCACACTGTCGCGGCACGCGCTGCCATCATTGTTGCTGTTTTGTAAAGTATGTTTTGCAATTTGCGATATAGGCGGCTCCTTTTACATTGACTTTGTTTACGTCGTTGATGATGTGAGATTGACGTTCGAAGTCGATTCAATAACGAAGGTGACCTAATTGTGTGGTCAAAACGAGAGTGAGTACTAAGATGACGGGCGTGCGTCGGCTAGTTAAAAAATGAAGATCATGTATTTATGCATGGAACGCCACTTTATGGAGGGTATCAGTAGTACACTACAATTGCGTACTTTTACTGATACCCTTCTATTTTAATAAGTACAGTGACAGTCTGACAGAGTATAGACTTAGACAATTCAACACAGCTATGACAATATACAGTACATAAATCTGAACAATAGGCTAGATTCCATCATCATCAAAACTATTTAGTCCGTCAGTTAGAGTATTGAAAAATAATGGACACGTATTTTTTGTTTTTGTAAATCAGGAGTGGGGGCTCGTGACGTCACGACTCAGTAAAAATTATGCGAAGGTGTGGCATGTGCGATAGTATTGAGAATTTTAAAAGCGTCGTAACTTCGTCAATTTTGGTTCCCGTAACAAAAGAAAAAATACGGATCAAATATTTTTTGATAATTTATCTGTCGGACTAATTAGATTTTTTCAGGACACAAGCCTATTGCGTACTTTTACGGGTATCAGTAAAAGTACGCAATAGGCTTGTGTTCAGAAGTGAGTTTATATATTTATTTATTTTATTTAAATACCAATGTACAGCGACAGAGTATAGACTGAGACAATTCAGCACAGATGACAATATACCTACAGTACATACATCTGAAGTCCAATTAGTTAGTCATTTGGTTCGATGACTATGTCAAAATTGCGGGAAACTACTGAATGAGGCAGGCGCGAAACAGGGAAGTATCCTAGAAAGGAGAGCCCTTTATTCAGCAGTGTAAATAGCAGGCTGGAATGTATCCACAATGAGCAGGACACATACATCGCAGACAGAAACTAAATTTAAATTTGTATAGGGGTGACATGCAGCATGCTCCAAGTTAGTGCCGCGCATAGTGCGGTCTAACTTTGCTTGGCGTTGCCTTTTATTGATTAGAATATTTAGAATTAACTATTCATGGACATAAGACTACTGTAAATGTCACTATGGTAGGCGCTAGATAAACTTGCTGTAAAGAACATTGGCCTTTCCCTAATGTCCCTTCGTAGGTAGATATCCGAACAATCACTTTACTATGAACCTTTCGTAAAGGATCACGATACAAGTCGATTCAGGACATCTTTGTCTTTATTATTGTTTTTTTTTTAAGAAAGTCAATTAATGTATGTGGATCAATGACCGTTATTGCACTTATAACCATAGTAGGTAAATGTACGTTATTTTACTAGCTTCGATATGATGAACCACGAGATGGTCACAAAACAGAACATGAAGTCTGTGTTGTCTGAAAAGACAAAATTCGTTAAAAAGTTAAAAAATAATAGATAAAAGCACGGTTCTTGAAAACTGCCGCAATATTCGTATAGAATATTGGCCAGAACTATTTTCATTTATTTCAAATCATTTAATGTTACAATACAATCAATTTTTGGTAATAATATGACCAACCTTTAACCGACCAAGCCTTTGGTCAGAATGACTCATTTATTTTTAACCACTGAAACCCGCAGAACCAATGTTGTATTCTACATACATAATGAAAATGCTGTTCGTCAAATTAGTGTTGCGCTAGTGTTTATGATTGCCATTATAATCAATGGTTATGGCGTTACTACTAGCCGCCAATTGTTATTTATTACCAGCTTTTGCCAGCGGCTTTGCTCTCGGGAAAATCGGAAGTTATACTAAGAGAACGTAGGTACACACTCCCCGATAAAAGCATATTTCCTTCTCCAAGGTTCAATCTATATCTTCACCAAAATTTATCAATATTTGTTTTGTGGCTTAGGCACGAAAACGTACAAACAGACAGCGATTTTTTCGAATTTATAATATTGTTTTGGATTTTTAGAGGCTATATGGACCGTTGCAACCAGAATTTCCATGCGGAAATAACAGCGATTTCATTCGTCTATTTCTATACTCACTCTCTACTATCTCCTCCAACGCTGAATAATTTTGACTGCTAGTACGAGTATGTATTTATATTTATATGTGAGGAGCTCGTGGCTAAATAGTAACATCCGCACAGGTCGATCTTCAAGGTTAAGCAACGCTTGCCGACGTTGGTCTGTGGATGGGTGACCATCTTAACATATCAAGTTTCCTCCGTGCCTCGGAAAGCACGTTAAGCTGTTGGTCACGGCTGTCATTTGTAGATCTTTGGCAGTCGTTACGGATTGTCAGAAGCCAGTAAATCAGACTACAGTCTTGCCAAGAAATACCGTGTTACCCAGTTAACGGGTTGTGGAGGTCTGGTAGGCAGCCGCTCCACATAAAACACTGGTATTCAGCTGTTTCTGGGTAAGCTCGCTCCATCGTAGACTTTGTCTCTATCATCTCTGGCCAAGACTAGAGCCAAGAGCAAACCCGAATCAAGTAAAAAAAGAATCCGGTTTGACTGGAAGCTGACCCCAATGTAGTTGGGAAAAAGCCAAGGCAGATGATGATGATTTCGCATTTTTGCGCTGCAACGGCGCGGAGCTGAGAGTTATGTCCAGCAGTGGATTTCTTTCAGCTGAAATAATGATGTCACTTGCTTTATATGACAACATAATTATTATTCTTGTAGTTTCGAAAATTTTCAAATCATTTTCATTTAAGTGAATAATTTTCACAGGTGAACTGCCGGTACATCTATACTCTATACTAATATTATAAAGAGGTAAAATTTGTTTGTAAGTTTGTATGTTTGTAAGTTTGTATGTAGGGGGTAATCTCAGGAACGACTGGTCCGATTTGAAAAATTCTTTCAGTGTTAGATAGCCCATTTATCTAGTGTATATATAGTGTTAGATAAGGAAGGTTATAGGCTATATATCATCACGCTAAGACAAATAGGAGTGGAGCAGTAATGGAAAATGTGACGCAGACGAAGTTGCGCGAGTCAGCTAGTCTATACTAATATTATAAAGAGGTAAAATTGTTTGTAAGTTTGTAAGTTTGTAAGTTTGTAAGTTTGTATGTAGGGGGTAATCTCAGAAACTACTGGTCCGATTTGAAAAATTGTTTGACTGGTAGAAAGCTACATTATCGGTGAGTGCTATAGGCTATAAATTATAAAGATATCATGCATATTAGTCGAACTATCTCAATTTTTGTCTATCCAGGCGGAAAAAAATAGCTCTTACAACAGAGTTATTTGCGTGCGCTGCCTTAACAGTTGTATATAATTGAAAACAATGTATCGACGTACTTATCTTTGGACGATTTTTTATACAACAAAATATTAAACCTTATCGAAAAAAATGTTATTATGATCACAAGAACATCATAGAGATACGATTTGCCCAAAACAGTATGTCAATTGGTTGAATAGTTTCGAAGATAATATAAAATTACTAAATCGCAAAACGCCGCCCTCGCCGTCCGTTCACGAACCGCACTAGACGGCGTTGTGCAATTACGTCATTTTTCTGAATCGTGGTGTTAAGATTTTCCGCGGATTATTTACCCTCTCCAGTTATTATTTAACTTTTGTCGTTTGGTAGGTGAGTTGTACGTAGTTGGTTGAATGTTGTTGGTCTTTAAAATTGTTTTGGTTGCTCGGTTTCTCAATACACAATTACTTCGTTCTCATTCTTCGAGTTCGAAGCTGTGATATTTCTGTTTTTGGGATATCGGACAGTTTCAGCGATTGTTTATCATGCCTAAAAGGATATCACAACATCCCAGACATGAGACAAGAGCAGTACGAGTACGCCACACGGAAGAGCCTCTCGAGGAATAGAGAAAATATTTCGCAAGCACGCGCTGGGAAATCTAGCTCCGAGCGTTCACAGCGGCTTGCAAACCAAAGCTGGAGAACATCGCAGGTCCGTGCTCGGGAATCTAGCGCTGAACGTGCACAGCGAAGGGACAGGGAGTCTAACGCTGAGCGCTCGCAACGGCTCGCTAGCCTAGCTACATACATAGTATTATGCAATAAAAACAAAACCCTCCTTTTGGCCGTCAGGAAATAAATCATAGCAGTCAGTACTAACCGAACCACACTCATAATTTCATCACAAGTTAAAATGTTTACCGCCCAACGAAGTGGGCACGGGTCAGCTAGTTTTTAATAATTCAGATCTGTACATACAACAATGTAGGTATGTAGTTGCAAAATTCAATTTCGTTAGATCGTGTTCAGGCCAGGTTTTTGAATGGCGTGGCGAATAGGTAGGGATTTGTAAAATATGTATATTCTGTGACGTCACTTGCAGGTGGCGGGTTACGATAATATATTTACAGTTTACGTGAAATTTTGTCACGTTTAAGAGTTATAAGTTTGTGTGCAATAATAAGGATTCAAAGCAGTAATAAGGAGCGTTGTGTGTGGAAGCCTTTTTTAGCTTACATTTTTACTTGAAATTTTAACCTGAAAGTTCATCCAGCTCACTTTTTGGATAAAACTAAACTGAGAAAATTACTATGAATTCCAACAAGTTGTATCTGATCGATTTATCAATATTGAAAACTTGAACATAATATTTGCCCTATTAGATACACTTAGATTAAATATTTGCATTGTGTCTAGACAAGTAGAAACAGAACTTCAATTAGCTAAATGGTCTCATTTAGCTAATTGGAGTGCTGTTTCTACTAAATAATATTTTTACACTTGCAGTATTATTGAAACAAACAGCCTTGTCAAAACAATTACGTATAAAGTAAAATGTAAGAAAAGTTACTACCGGGATTGCTACCATGTACCTTTTCCTTTCCCGGTATTAACTGTTCTAATGTTAGTGACCATGAAAGTTTAAAACAATAAATGTAAGTCAATCTGAGCTACTGTATATCAGGGTCTCATTCAATATCAGTGCATTCATGTTTATACTTTATAGAATCTTTGTTCTATATTAATTACCACCGCCACTAATACCATCAAGTTCAATTCAGCTGGCTTTTGTAAAAACATTTTCAATTTGCCACACATTCGAGTGTGGATACTGTTCTATTTTTGTGTTAGCTACTTTGCAGCACAGCAAAACCCTTTTAGCGTCAGGTGCAAAACAATGTAAAGGAGACCTAAAAAATAGGACTTCATTCGAAATACCTGAATCCATTCGATGCTAATAAAAATAAGTGTCGTTCCACTTTCTAGGGACCAATTTCATGGACGCTATACAGAAAAAGGTGCAACAGTTCCGCCATTATTCTGGTATGGAGTAAGCAATAACTCAGAGGACCGGAACACCTGTTCTTCTGTAGCAAACAAACGGCGGCGTATGATCGAAATTCATGCTGAATCGGATAGTGGCCTGAAAGACTGATGCGATTCCATGTTGCGACATGACTTTCTGTTATCGCGTTACGTCGTTCTTTTAGTATTTTTTTGGAACCGTTATAAATTCGCTTTCACATTGAGCATTTGCTATCGAACAGTTCTTTTGTCGGCTTTGTAAAGTCTCAACGAGGTTTGTTGGATTCAAAAGTTGTATTAAAAATGTTTCTAGTAGAAGATGATTTGTCATATTAAATGTTAAATTACATTGAAACACCTTTTGCTAACAATGGTAAGTCCAATAGATCCATTTATAGTACTCATAGTCGCTAATTAGTTTATTTATTTACTAAAACGTAAGCATAAGTATATTTTACTTCCACCATGGTGTAGAAGATAAATGTACGTTCAAAGTACTTATCTTTAAATTCATAACTTATAGAAAAGTATTAAACAGATTGATAACTTACTTACGAAAAGTATTAAACAGATTGATAACTTACTTAACTGTATAGTGTACAGTGCAAATCCAAATAACTTACCAAAGCCAACGGTAACATTTTGCTCTAATCCATTTTCATCCGTTAACTATAAAATAGTATACAGATGCTGATAAGACTAAGAAATATAGCCCGCATTTCATGGAAATACCCCGTCTCAATAAGGGGGATATGGTGAGCGATTTACCATCTGCAATAATATTGCAGATACGTTAGTTCAACATCCCATGGCAACATAAAGGGACGTCCCTCTGTTGTCATAGGATGTTAAACCTGCTTACTCTTCCCTTTGCCAGTAATATATCGACCGGTAAAGCACATGACTAGGTCACTGAAAATTACAATTTATATGTTTACTAGCGCCTGTCAGCTACTTTGCCTGCAATAGTCAACAATATCAAGGGAACGGACTCCCGGGATAAAGAGTTTCTATTGAACCAGTCTTGGACACAGTTTACCCGTGTGCCTAGTTTGTTGCTCTTTCACGTCAAAACCGCTGAACGGATTTTGATGAAACTTTAATATAGCTTATGAACCAGAACAATACATATATTTTAGACACAGAAGTACTTATTCATAATATAATATTTCTCTGTTTTAAATCATTAACGACACAACAAGGACGAGGTACTAGCGTAAGTAGCGATTAGCAACCAAAGTGATGCAATATTTATTTAGTGAACGTTAGAATAAAATGTAAGTAAATAACGGATTTATATTTAATACCAGATAGTGAAAAACATGCGACTATTAAAAATATCGTGTATAGTTTATGGCTTGATTTTTTGATGATATTGGAGTTATCGGGTTCGCTATAGGTAGGTATAACTTAATCCTTAGTTCAATATCTGGTATTATTTTTTGTTGAACCATCTAGAGTGGTGAGTCCATTGCTGCTATAGTATCAATATGCATGGAAACTAACTATAATCTCACGCCAGCTCCATTTGAGTTCCGGAATAAACCTACATAAATAAGAAACCTACGAACCATATACAAAATCTTTTACAGGACTTTATGTAAATAGAATTTTAATCCAATCTCAATACGATTTCGTTCCGCGGTCTATCCTCCACGGATTTTCTTCACGTAGGTACATGTCATTTCAGTTTATACTGCTCGTAAAGAAATGGTATTAAGAACTAGTAAGATAAACCGAACTAAACTCATATCCTGGTACGTAGCTTAGTTTCCTAGTGAAGCTTTATTATTATATCGCAGCAGAGATAGTTTCCTCTGCACATAAGCTCAACGCAAACAAAGCTCTTCCATGACTTTCAAGTAATATGTTCGCATCAAATTGTCTTTATTGGCTCTTAGTGCTGCCATAGTGCAAGCGTCACTGTCTCATTTTAGACATGTTTCATGCCTTCCACATAATTAAGACCATAGGCTAAAACGAACTGTAATATGGCCATAAACGTCCGTCATAATTCGCTTCGCTAGACCTCACTTGAACATCTATAAAGAAGTCACATAAAGTTGTTTGTTTACGTTGTTTCTCAAACGTACTTTAATTATCCAAGTTGGCTGACATAAAGACCTGTTTCACGAGAGCAATGGTGATTTACTGCGATAGCACCGGCCTATATAGCCGAAGATATTCCGTTCTCCTTTCTCGGCCCTAACGTTTGCACCTACGAGAATAGATTTTAATAGTGGCACGGTAAAACTCCTTTTATGGCGGTCGTAAACTGTACGAAAGAGTTAAACAACGATTTGCTGCAACCACAAATAGGTGGTTTTACAACAAGCTGTTACCTACATATTCTAGAATCGAAGCTTTTGAGATCTGTAGTACTTTTATCCGGAAAAAATTGTATAAACATGGGATTGGGTAGTTCTGAGGGACATGTGATGTGCCCACGCGTGACTTGCTTCTCCTGGTAAAGAAGTTGGACGTTTGTTAGAACATAAGTGGCAGTAAAAGGAGAAACTTTAAGATACCCAACTTGTATTTTCACCGAGAAGGCCTGTTTTATTGTTCTGTCCTTGTAGAAATGAATGGCTCTTGTCCTTTGTTATGGAGCCTTAAAGTTGCATAATTCTTGTTTTAGTATTAGAAGAGTAAAATAACCTTACTCAACAGAGACACATCCTCAATTCCTCATGATTTCACATGACTTGTTAGAGAAGTGGTAGACATTAATGAATGATACTCGCGTGATGGCTTGTCTGAAATATACCTAGCTAATGTGTTTGACAGCTATGGTGCACAGTCAGCTGTGTTAGACGTTCGACGAGCCTTTGATTTAGCTGCTCTGTAATCCGAGTCAGCTACGAATTGCTTGCTTAGTGAAACATCAATCTGCTTTACAATACTGTTTTCACTAGTTTTTTCCGGCGCTTCGGAATCTTTTTTTTTTTTTTTTGATTATCATCTACGAACTTTTGCTACTTATTTAATTGAACCCTGTATTTTGTTCTTTAATTATTATTTTTTAACTATTGATAGGCATACGTTTGGCCGCTATCACACCTGATGTTAAGCGATGATGCGGTCTAAGGTGGAGCACGCTTGCCTTGAAGTAACTTATTCACTCTTGACTTAACGACTCCCAGGTTGTAGCTATCAGGAAACACAGAATCGGGCAGAAAAAAAAATCTTCCATATAATTAGTTAAAGCACTGGCCATATTCATAATATTATCTTAACAGAATTTAAATAAACATTCTGCTGATCAGTTTTCAAATAAAAGATGTTAAATTATAATTATGGTTAAAACGTTTTTATAAATAAGGCTTTGTATATTTAAATGCCTCTTTTTATCATTGTTAATTGTAAAAATTCTCATATTCAAGTCTAAATATTCACATAGAATCTTGTTTGTTTCAAGTAACATAAACTGCAGTGTCGCCATCATATTGTTATGATATTCCTGTGAAATGTTCCAACCAATTGTCTCCTCTTGTTTCACTTACATAATAAACAATATGTTATTGTTACAATAACACTCGTGATTCTAATTAATTTTTATTGCCGTGTAACGCAATTAAATCTCTTATTAATTAGTGCAATGAATTAGGTTGGGGGCGATTTGTAGTCCACATTAATTTATCTAATTTAGGGCCGTTGTTTTCTTTCATCACTCTGGGCTGTTTGAAGCGGGCGGCTGTTTATTTAAAGGATTACGGTACGATGGCGCTTAGTTCAGCCACAGGATAGTGCAGTAGGTCAAGACAAACAAGAGTCAAAAATACATGTACTACACGCGGAATTACGGCAGAGTTATCCATACTTCTACACTAATCTACACTAATATTATAAAGAGGTAAAGTTTGTGAGATTGTGGGGAGTAGGTAATCTCTGGATCGAGTGAAAATACATGTACTACACGCGGAATTACGGCAGAGTTATCCATACTTCTACACTAATATTATAAAGAGGTAAAGTTTGTGAGATTGTGGGGAGTAGGTAATCTCTGGATCGAGTGAAAATACATGTACTACACGCGGAATAACGGCAGAGTTATCCATACTTCTACACTAATATTATAAAGAGGTAAAGCTTGTGAGATTGTGGGGAGTAGGTAATCTCTGGATCGAGTGAAAATACATGTACTACACTCGGAATTACGGCAGAGTTATCCATACTTCTACACTAATATTATAAAGAGGTAAAGTTTGTGAGATTGTGGGGAGTAGGTAATCTCTGGATCGAGTGAAAATACATGTACTACACTCGGAATTACGGCAGAGTTATCCATACTTCTACACTAATATTATAAAGAGGTAAAGTTTGTGAGATTGTGGGGAGTAGGTAATCTCTGGATCGAGTGAAAATACATGTACTACACGCGGAATTACGGCAGAGTTATCCATACTTCTACACTAATATTATAAAGAGGTAAAGTTTGTGAGATTGTGGGGAGTAATCACTGGATCTACGAGTACTGAACCGATTTTGAAAATTATTTTGCCAATAGTAAGTCACGTTCTTTGTAAGTGTCATAGGCTATATATTAACCCGAAAAATACCGCACGGTTCAGCCAGTCAAATATATACACATGTACAATGAGTGCGGATAAACTCTGCTGCCTTTTACGAGTCGATGTTTTCTTAAGAGTACTAAAAAAAAATCAGCTTAGAATAAAAACTTCAGCTACGTCAATAACTTTAGGCATCGGCGGCCTAGTAGGAGTTCTACTAGGCCCTCATGTTCAAGTGTCTTAACCAAGAAAGAAGAGTCGCGACTTCAAGAGTTAAATAGTTTGTGATGTGGTCCCCAAGTTGTCATTGGTGTCCCAATGAATGAGCCACATTGTGATTCAACGCGCACTGCAGCTTAGCCGGATGGATGACCCACCCATCCGGCTAAGCTGCTTCTGTAAACATGTCAAAGTTTTTTGGTTTTGAAATGATCACAAAGTGAGCTGTCAATCCAAGTAATCATGATGGAATGACACTCACTTGGTGATCACTTCACCCAAGCCTTCACTTCAACATGTATACAGAATCGACCGGCTGCACTTGTATCTAAGCATGTTGTTAATTCGTTCGTTGTATGAATTCAACCTTCTGTAATTCTATCTTGTAGCCTCGTGGTTTATTCCCGAATAACTCTTGTGTTCACATTAAACGTAATTAATTAGTTTAATGCAAATTCCATTTGTAGGCTTTTCTAAGTTTATTATCAATCATAGCGTAAGCTCAATGTGAATTGCAATGTATAAAATAGAACATATTTTTTCCCGATATAGAAATAATGTCTTTAAGAATTGGTATTGAAGGTTAATCTTCAGTGGATTAGAATAAATGTATATTATAGAGAATTAAAAATGAATTGCGTGAAATTGAATAAAACCAAAACTATGTTACGCTATACCGCGTGTATCTGACATCGACGCACAAACGATTTCCATGGGTCCAGGGGCCCGAGTCTGCTATTACAATAGTGTCAGAATGGTCGATCACTGATTTCAAAATGGTTGATTTTGACAAGTTTGTTAATCTACTAACATAATGGCATCATAATGGCGTCATTATGACATTCCAATGATAAATCACTGACACGCCATTGAAAGAAAGCCATATGAATGGTAATCTCGTACATAATGACAGATTTAGTATTTACGAACTTCTCACTACTTCAGATTGCTTATAACACTAATAAATAATATGTAAAACTAAATATAAATAGAATCTGGCATGAATAAATGCTCAAATTTAGCTCGGTTTTATAATAATGGCAATACGGCATTCCTACCCCAATTCTTTTATGAGACCATTGACGTTCCAGTGACCGGCCACTGACGTGCCAGTGACCGTGCGATTATGAATTTAGCAGATTACGAACTTTTAGCAAAATGACAATGTCATGACAATGGGATCGTGTCGGAATGACAAATTTATAAAAATAGCAGACTCGGGCCCCAGGGCATGATTCTGGTCACCCCAGTGTTGGAATTTTTCGGTTCTTTTCTCATTTTTTTCAAGAGTACCACAAATAGGTATCAGCTCAGCTGAGCTGATACCTATTTGTGGTCTTATTCAGATTGCTCTTTTTAGTGAAAGTAGTTAATTAATTATTTTTTTATTAAAAATCTCATTGGGTTAGGTCAGAATAACGATTATGAGTAGTCTAAATTAAAAAAACCCTTGAAAAAAATGAAAAATGAGAAAAAAGGCGACGAAAAATTCTAAGTCTAGGGTGTCCAGAATCATGCCCTGGACCCATGGAAATCGTTTGTGCGTCGATGTCAGATACACGCGGTATTCTATTTATTACGCTCCATGATAGCAGCGTTATTGACCTGCGGGTCAAAAGGTGAAGAGTGAAAGGTGAAGGGTCATTGAGGGTTTCATAAGCCGTCGCAGACAGAAGGCTTATGTGGTCTGACAGTCTGACGCTAAATACAGACTTCTTTTGTTTTGCGGTATCAAATGCATTAACGAGACATGTAGTTTGATACGCGTTCATTATGTTAGGTAACTCGATCTTTAGGGATGATGGTGACTTCGATTTTCATTTCCAATTTGCGAACAATAATTGCAAATCTTTTCATTTGAGTGGAACCTGTGTAGGTGATGTCACGGTTGAATTCTTTTGCGTTGTCTCCTTATTTTACCAATTTATGTGCCTATTTAATATGAACCAAATAAATACTACTGCGCGTATTAACGTTTATGTAAACGAATTGCCGTAATAATTTTTACTAGCAAGACAAGGATTAAAACGAGATGAAAAATATAATTGAGTCTTAAAAAATCCAATATAACGAAGACTCCCCAGTAACGATAGCCATAAAGTAAATGATGTTTTTATATTTGTTTACGCATCCTTATTTTTATGTAGGTAATACTTGCTTCCGCCCGCGGCTTCGCCCAGGTGAATGTCGAAAATTATATTAAGGGAATATACTCCCGAGAAAAAAAGTCTGTGTCAATCCAGTGTACCTCTCTATGCCAAATTTCATCAAGATCCGTTCCAGCCGTTCTGACGTGATTGAGTAACAAACATCCATCCATCCAAACTTTCGCATTCATAATATTGTTGTATATGTATAGACTAGCTAATGCCAACGGCTCTGCCCGTGTAAAATTCAGAAACTGCCTAAGTATTGGGTTTTTTTTTAATTTGTGATGGTTTTGCTCTTGACTCTAGTCTTGGTAAATCAATCCTGCCATTGTCTAGGACATGGTCTACCCTTATTCGATGTTTCGTTCAGAAGTTGGCGTGATTGATGAACAAACATCGAAACACACACGTTGTATTAGTAGGATGACGTCATTTTTGAAAATATTAGACAGTATAAACTTTTACGAAATAACGCTTGAAGATATACAGTTTTTTTATGAGCTCGTTGCTCATTTCACTTGATGGAAACTTACCTATACTTATGTTCCAAAGTCTTGGAAAGAATTTAATCTAAGTATATAGGTACTTACATAGTGTAGGTACAGTAAGCCCTGAACAATGTGAAAACAGCTGTAATCCAGACTCGGGAAAGTTTAGCTATAAATAAAAACTTGGATGTGCTTGCTTTTAGGTAGGTGGGTACTAGGTGTACTGTTGCTAATGAGATGCGATGCGACAGACAGAAGCTAATTTCTACTATTGTTTACGTGTTTTGGAATTTGTTTCTAGTATTGTCTTTGATCAAAAGTTCCCTATATTCGTGACAATCTAAGAAATTCGATTTGACAGCTGAATAAAGAAGGATGGAAGATCTCTTTACTACTAAGTGCGAAAGAGACTTATTTTCATGCCTCTTTCATACTTACTAATTTAAAGTAATGTTGTATCATTCTTTCAAATCCGACTTCATAGATTGTTCCGAATACGTACAACGAAAGGTATAAATTACTATAGGTAAACCTCTACCCAGCTCTTCGGGGAAACTTCTTCGTTTTTATCTATACTTATATTATAAAGCTGAAGAGTTTGTCCTCTGAACTCCTGATCCGATTTGAATATTTCAGTGTTAGATAGCTCATTTATCGAGGAAGGCTATAGGCTATATATCATCACGCTGAGACAAATAGGAGCTGAGCTATTCCACGCGGACGAAGTCGCGGGAAGAAGCTAGCCCTGTGTATCACTCTCCAGTTTAATGATTTACAATAGTTTTATGGTTTTTGTAAAGTGTGGGTAGTCAAAAGCGTTAAGGACGTGAGACGCACACACTAACTAAGCGATCATTGTCCTGCCTGGCAAAAGCACCAAGATTATAACTTATTTACTTAAACCCTTTTACCAAGTAACGGTCAACATGAAAAGCGATAATATTTGCCAACAATAAGTTCGTGTTAGCTTATTCGAGGAGCGAGCTAGACAATTAAAGATTTACTAAAGAACAAACATATCCTAATTTTTCTAATTATATTTGTTATTATTTATACATGCAGGGAACCAATCAAAGGGAATTGTGACCAATAAGCATGGGAATGTGTAACAGTTCTACGGTGGTATTGCTAGGTACATTTAATGGTTAATCATTAACATTAACAACCGGCGGAGATGAAGTTCGTTTCTTGAGAGAGGCTATGGTAGAGCGGACAAATTTGACCTTAAGCCTTGTCTCCCAGTGGGGTGACGACAATCTGGTCTCTTTTAACGCCACCAAAACACAGGCGTGTCTCTTTACCGCAAAAAGGAGATGTTTCAACCAAACTCCTATTTTTCGGGGTGCATCTATTCCAGTGACTGATCGGCTCGAGCTCCTAGGCATGGAGCTGTCATCCAGTCTCAACTTCGGCGCCACCATTGAGTGCAAAGCCCAAACTGCGGCCAAAAAGCTGGGCATTCTAAATAGGGTGAAGCGATACTTCAAGCCTGAGCAGCTTTTGACTCTTTATAAAGCACAAGTCCGATCCTGCATGGAGTATTGCAGCCACCTTTGGGATGGCTCAGCTAAGTATCAGCTTGCCGCGCTTGACTCGGTGGAACGCAGAGCTAAGAGGCTCATTGGTGACGTAAAACTGTTGGATACCAAGCTACACAGCTTGGCTCATCGCCGCAAGGTTGCCGGTTTGTCGGTCTTCTACAGATTGTACTTCGGAGAGTGTGCCCAGGAACTCCACGACCTCATCCCACCAGCCCCCTTCTACCATCGAACATCCAGACGCACTGCAACTTGCCATCCCTACCTTGTTGCTATTCCACCAACTCGCACTAAGCGCTTCCAAGCGTCTTTCATAATGCGCACAGCAAAGGAGTGGAACTCTTTGCCTGCGTTTGTGTTTCCGAATGCTTACAACCCTAATCTTTTCAAAGTTAGAGTGAACAGGCTACTTCTGGGTAAACTCGCTCCATCGTAGACTTTGTCTCTGTCATCTCCGACCAAGACTAGAGTCAAGAGCAAACCCATAACAAGTAAAAAAAAAAAAAAAAAGTAATTAGGTTGCAATTAATAGAACAAATTGATGCTATTGCGGCCATTGTGTTATTCAAGTGAGTTAGTTAGTAGCTTTCTTCATAATCATTTGAAACGTCTCCTGCTGGACATATTCATCCCACATGTCAAGTACATAACCGATTTTCAAAACCATTGAGTATCGAATGACCAGTGATGTGTGAACTCAAGCTGTGGATGATTTTAAGACTAATTTATTCTATTTTAAAATGAGGAGCTCGTGGCTAAATAACAACAGCCACACAGGTCGATCTTCAATCTTCAAGGTTAAGCGACGCTTGCCAAGGTGTGGATGGGTGACCATCTTAACATATCGAGTTTCCTCCGTGCCTCGGAAAGCACGTTAAGCCGTTGTTCCCGGCTGTCATTTGCAGATCTTTGGCAGTCGTTACGACGAAATACCGTGCTACCCAGTTAAAGGGTTGTAGAGGTCTGGTAGACAGCCGCTCTACGTAAAATACTGGTATTCAGCTGAATAAGGTTTGAATGGAAGCCGACCCCAGTGTAGTTGGGAAAAGGCTAGGCAGATGATTATTCTATTTAAAAGTGATTTTTAATTGTTCATCAGACAGACAGGTAGTAATTGACATTATTTCATGAACATAAACAATGTTAGGTGTCTAGGTCTCATCATAGCAGTCATGACCCCTGTTACCATGAACCCAATAGCTTGTGACAATAAGCGGCCAGATAAAATATTGCCACAATTACCACTCTGCAAATGGATTGACGGCAATATGTTATTGTTAGAAGACAGGAGGATGCTGCCTTTATACTGTAAGACAAACTACTGGCCACCGGCTTACCTTGACGAATGTAGATCGTTATTTAGGTCTTTAGAACGAAAACCAAACCCACAATGAACAGAGCAAAACGGTCAAAAAATCATGAAAATAAACTCTACATCTACTGTGTACCTTGCAGGTTTTTTAATCCTTTCTTACCAGTAACGTTATGCCATGATACAGTCAGGTACAGTTTTCCTCAGCGTTGCCTTCTCCAACCTCGCAAAACGCCTCAAGTTGACACGCCATCAATTTCTAGGTCTTCCTCAGCGATGAAATCCATCCCCTGGCTCTCGAATGCTATACTACTGTGGAAATTGTTTACTTTGAAGTCAGTCTTAGTAAAAGCTGTACGAACAATTGCGACAGAATCTCAAAATTTATATTGTAGGTACTCGTATGCTCCTAAGCACTCTTTAGAAACATTACATTATTTCCTAACTCACAATAGAGCCATGTTCCGTCCCTCGCTTTAGCGAATACTTGAACAATACTTAGCGTATGCAAATAAGCACCTCCAAACAGTCCAAACTATTGTTGATTCAAACAACTAGTTTGAATGAAATTACACGCAAATTGTAGTACTCCTTAGCAACAGCAGAATTCGCCAGCGAACTGGTTTGACCGCTTCAGACGTTTATTTACAAATTAATGACGGAAATCGGTTCAATGGCCGCTTACCCCGAAACTCTTGCATTTACTCGTAATGTTTCATTTCGAATTTAAGATTCCTAAAGATGTTGATTTACGCGCTTTTAAATCTTTCACTGTAAACTCTTACTTTTAATGTTGGTTCATACAAGGTTTTCGCATTAAAAACGTTGTTTTATCCAGATTTTGGCACGGTGAAATACGGTTGTATATAAACAGAGTCTCGGCGGCATGCGAGTGCAGTTGACGAAGTGCCAACTAGGCCCACAGACGAAGCTGAATTAAATTAAATACTAGGCTGCACGTGAAAACTGTTATATTATTATCGGTCTTTGTGTGTCATCTTTGGTTTATGATTTGAAGTGATAGGTGGTGGGGATTGTGTGATAGATTTATAACGGATGATGTTTACTGAGCCAAGATTTTAGATGTGCAACGTGCAACAATGTTAGTACAAGCTCGTACAATCATTTACAAAACTTATGCAACTTATTTTTGTATTTAAATAATGGCATGAACGTTTAGCATTATTTTCCCAGCTAAATCTTAAATTCTTGGTATCTACTGATGAAAAGTTTTGTAATGTCTGTATAAAAAAAAAGTTATTCAACCCTCGGAAAACAACAAAGATGTTCCCATGATTCCTAAAATATCCTTCCTTTTCATACGTTCGGGTACCAGATTATTATTACATTATTTTGTCAAGAGGAGCGAAATTATTTTGGGAATATTGCTGTATTCAGAATTTGTAATGGAAGTATGCCTTGCCTCCATATCTACCTGCGCGTGTATTTCAGGCATGGTTTGACGAAGCGTAATAATTGATTATTTCGCCATTAGTCCACCGGATAGGAACGAATGTAAGTAATAATTGACGCTAATAAAGGTAAATGTATTGTAAGTCTCTCCTAATTAATAATACTTTAATGCAAACGTGTCGAAACGGAGCATCATTTCTAACATTCTTGTTTGCATCAGCTAAATAGAAAAATAAATAAGCGACCTTTTACTTTTTATAGTTAAGTACCCTACTCTGCTGAGAAAAAAGGTGGGGCTAAGGTTCATCAAGTCTCAAAATATAACAAAGAGTATGAAACATGTAGATTTGTCACTTGTTGTAAAATAGTTCATGAAAATTCATCTTACCCATTTTCCTCTCAAGTTTTACGCGTAGAAGCAAGTAAGTACAGTAAATTAAATAGCGCCAAAGCATTTCAGTCTTCACGTTCACGCTTTCGAATCGAATCGGAAAGGAAGCAAGCAGTATTATTTTCATGTAAGTGCAAACGAGTCAAAGTTTTATTGGAGACGTCTCGAGTTTATAGCAGTACGCGATAGAGTGAGACACCTCGAGCCACGAGTCACGTGATCTTGATACAAATTTAAACTTTTCTCCTTAGGTATATCACCTCGGCAGCGTCTGCGAACTTGCTTTACGACGCCTGTTTGTTTTGAAAAATGTCTCTTTCTTGATTTGCTTTTTGTAATTTACTATCTCTACGACTTGATTGCTTTTACAAGTTACGAATTGAACCATAAATAAGTTTTTGATGGAATGAGAAAAACATTTTTCTTTCTCGAAACGAGCAAACGATTTGACAGCGATATAACAGGAATGACATGACAAATTCGTGAAACAGCGAACGTATAAATTGAATGGCGGCGTTATCGGATGTTGCTAAATAGAAATTTGAATGATCGGCGCGTCGGCCGGTCTGGGGGGTGCGGGCATGCCGGCATGGGCACAGGTAGGCTTACACCGTTTCCAGGATGTGTAATGGCCGTCGCTGTGCCGCTCGCAGATCGCATCGCGATACTAATTGAAATGGCTATTGTGTTAGTCCGGATGCAAACCGCACGCTTCAATCTCGCGCCCTCGCACAATGCACGCCAGCACACGATCGCTCGCACACACCGAATACTTTGTACTCGTGCCTCGTAGGGTTGCCAGCTGCCATTCAAACTCCACTAATTAACTCTAATCTGATTGCCTCCGATCAATGGAATATCGACTCGTATTTGCTAAGTTTTCCCAATTAATTACGTTTTCGCTTCGAGAGCCCTTTGTTTTACTTTATCAGGGAAAACCAATCAGCTGTAGTCAAACATGCAATTAATTCCTCTGGATCGGCGATTTAGCGTAACGCTTCATATACAGTTGATTTTGTAATCATTCGCTAAGTCAAAGGATTTGGTTCGGATGCGTATTTGAACAATAGGGAATATGCATGTGATTTTTTTATTTGCAAAATAAAATACTTATTAGCTCTAGTAAACAATCATGAAATTATTTTTTAAATACCTTCATCATTTATTAAGTTATAAAGCTTCAAAGACTACACTTAGAAAGAGAATACCGATACGTACTGTGACGTCAAATTACACGACGACTATACAGCTGCCATAGAAAAAAGCGTTTTCGCGAGAGGGACAGATATATTTATTTAAAATAATAATTGTCTCTCGTTCGTTTTTCGAGCAATTTAGATTCTAATTTCACAGTTAGTATTATATTTTCCAATACTTTTAGATAAACTGTTCAGATCATAAATACTTTTTTCATGCATATTCCCTATTCCGTTTAATACTATGACTAGTTCCCGCCATGAGAAGCTATAATTTTTGTAAACACACATTCAATAGAAACCGGCGCTTTATATCGATAAAAATAACCCGACTGTTATTTGGGATTATTTCTGTCGCTTCTTGGTAACGTTAAAAGCTTTGTTATATTATTTACTAGCTTCTGCCAGCGGCTTCGCCCGCGTGATCCCTAGGGAACATGTTCCCGGGATTAAAAGTAGCTTATGTGCTATTCCAGACTATAATCTATCTTTGTTCTAAATTTCATTAAGATTCGTTAAGCCGTTCTGGCGTGATTGAGTAACAAACAACCAAACATTCACATTTTCATTTTTTTTTTTCATTTTTTCTATTGATTGTAGCGTGATGAAAAGTATACCATAACCAGCTCAGGAGTATGAAAAATAATTATACCAAGTTTCGTTAAAATCCGTCCAGTAGTTTTTGTTTCTATAACGGTTATACAGACAGACAGACAGACAGACAGACAGACAGACAGACAAAAATTTTACTGATTGCATTTTTGGCATCAGTATCGATCCCTAATCACTCCCAGATAGTTATTTTGGAAATATATTTCATGTACAGAATTGACCTCTCTACAGATTTATTATAAGTATAGATAGATAGAAGATAGATAGATAGATAGAAGATATAGATAGATAGATGGCTTTTCATGACGGGGTCTATACCTACAGAGTAGGTATATAAAATACTGCAAGTTTATTTAAATTTTAAATCAATTCTGTAACTGGTTTGAGGAAAACTTCGTAACATATCAGTATTGTTCGGTGTAGCATGTAGCATATAGCTTGTATATTTACATTAATGTTAGTACAAATAATGTAAATAATCGAATACTATGTATTAGAATACTTATTTGTTTTATTCCCCGTTTTGTTGACAGTACAAATAAATTATGTCACAGCTGGTAAATTTTGTATGCCAACCCTACAAATCACAATGAAATTTATCTAGTTGAAGCATATTCTAATATTCCGGAATGGGTGAAAACTGTTTTTGTGTTTACGATTCCAGAGAATAATAGCCTATTTATAGTTTTATGCAGGAGTTAACTATCAGTGTACCTTTTTGTCAGCAATATATTATTATATTAAGCCCTATGCAAAATGGGTATTTGAGACGAGGCACAGAATACCTAAACCATTGCATTTACAAGAAAACATTCGTAGAAGACTATATTTATCGTTTTGAGTAGGTAATTGCTGACTGCATTCACAGATTTAACTTCATAAGTCTGTAAGAGAATGTGCAATTAACACAAAAAAATCCTGTCTGTACCTACTATTTCTATCAAGGTTTCAAGATTACTAAGGTTTTAGTACTAGACACACGCACACCACGAAAAGCTATCGCTATTTCTGCCGACCTTAAAAATCCTTCCTGTATAAGAGAATAGAGAAGCTAATTTATGTATCTTCGCCACCGAACACTTGAATAATTAAGTGGCATTTAGCGAACGTTAGAGTAATAATACATAATAACGCCTCACTGTTTGATCTTCGCGTAAGTACCGACGACAACAAAGTGATGTGTCACACAAATTGTTATTAAACTCGAGTGCCAAATAATCTGCCTCATTATGTATAGGTGTTATCCATATTAATATTGTAAATGCGACAGTATAATTCTGTTTGTCTGTTTGTTACTTCGTCACGCCTTTACGGCTCAATGAATTTCGATGATGTCAGACAGGTAGACCAAGTGCTGCAATAGTCCCTTCTCTCTTGAGTTTGTTAATCTTTGACTTTTACGCTAGCGAAGCCGGTGGCAGATGCTAGCTAGCAATATTATACAATGTCTAAAGTGTACCTATATTTTGCAATATCACAAAAATTCCTTTCATTAACATTGATGTGTTCCCATAATCAACAAAATATTTAATAAGCGACGTTGTTTGAAAGGAAAATACTTCCAACATTTATTTTATTATTGTAACATTATCAAGGTATGCGCAGTATGTTTGTGTATGCTATATCAAATGTCGTACAAATAAAGGGTGACAAATTAATGAGTTGAATTAGTGTAGGTATTTTAAAAGTGTGCCCTTTCAGACTGCCTAATAAAAGAAGCATTTTAGAACGCAAAAGATGCATTCTATTATGCCGTTTCTTCTGTGAATCTTTCAGCGTTTATTTTCACAGTTTCAACATTTCCCTCGACTTTGATTGTAATATACTATAAATGATATTTATTTTGTAAGTAGGTTGTAAATAACACTTTTACACGTCAATCTTTTTTGGTCATTTTAAACTAGATGAGGCCGGCCATTCCTAGCTGACTGCTCTGAGAAGAAACGCCGAAACAAACTCAGAGGTCAAAGTCTCTTTTAAAGTCCAAACAGTCGTACTGGTCAAATCATATGAGAACCATGTAGGTTAATGTCTGAAGTGGTATTTTGAGGAAATTACCACACAGATTTGAGTGGACCTGTCCAGACAGTGCAAGCATTTGCCAGTTATCGTGTAGCTCAAACTTAGAACTTAAAGGAGCTCAACGACCTGACGAACAATACCAAAGTAAGGACATTTGTGTAGGCCGCATAAAGAACTCAAACCGCCAGACTAACATTAAGTGAAATAAACCCCTAACATAGCAATATACAGGGTCCTCATATTCACAATACATTATATGAGGACCATGCAGATCAGTGTCGGAAATGGTCTTTTGAGGAAAGAACCACACAGATTTGAGTGGACCTGTCCAGTCAATGGAAGCCTTGGTCAGTTAGTTGATTAGCTCAACTTATATTGTTTTACTTTATTCTCTAAACGTGTGAAACGCAGTTACTATTGTGTGTCTGTTGTAGACCGTAATTTCCGCGAGCATTGAAATGAATGTTAAAATCTTTCAGCGTTCTTCGCCACAGCTTATTACCGTGAGTACTGAAAATGGCTGACATTGTGCGATTTTTGGCTTGCAATTGTTTCCCGTCGCGTCGTCACCATTTACTCACTAAAGAAAGTGAGATTTTTAACTAATTTTTAGCTCATGCTTCGATCGCCTCAATTTATCTAAACTAGTAGTAATTTCTTTGTATACATAATGTATTCCACTCACCTGTCATCATGATTCCGCTGCGACAGAGAGGCTGAGCTATACATACAGGAGGAATAGCACCATTCCATTTTCACAACGAAATCAATGACGGTATTAGCACGTCATAGTACCTACGGGACTGAGATATTATTCTCTCACTAATGGAAAGCTATACTATCATTCATATCATATCAGTTCGTATGGAACAGGCCGCGGTATCAAAGCCGCGTTTAATTTTGTCCTGCACTGTACCAGAAATCCTAAGATCCTATTAGTTACTTCCCATAATTGCTTCGTAAGTGTACAATGTATATATCTCTATCAGTAAGTACATATGTACTTGGCAAATGCAAAAATCCATACCACTGATGAGGTGAGAATTGTATCAGCTAGATAAAATTTAGCTCTTACTGCTAATGTATTACAATTGACGAGTTTGCGAATAATTTATAGCACATAATCAAGCTTTACTTATTTATTATTTGTCTTGTAAATACTCTTTGTTATTAATAGAACGCTGCATGATTAAATGCTTTGATTAATTAGCTTTATTGGAATAAGGTCAGTGTACATATTGTGATTGATAAATCTATACTAATATTATAAAGAGGTAACATTTGTTTGTAGGTAAGTTTGTATGGGGTAATCTCAACGAACTACTAGTCCGATTTGAAAAATTATTTCGGTATTAGATAGCCCATTTATCGAGGAAGGCTATAAGCTATATTATATCATATCATCACGCTAAGACTAAAAGGAGCCGAGCATTAATGGAAAATATGACGCAGACGAAGTTGAGTCGATTTATATAATGAATATTCACACAAACGTCTTTAAGTCAAGAGTGAATAGGTTACTTCGTGGCAGGCGTGCTCCATGTTAGACCGCATCATCCCTTACTATCAGGTGAGATAGTGGTCAAACGCGTGCCTACCAAAAGAAAAAAAAAGACAACTTTTTCCCTTTAGGGGTAGGCAGAAAGGATACGGCTGGATATGTTGAACATGTTACTATACATGCTCGTGCGTATTGTTTCTAAATAATCATGAAGTTTAATTAGTTTCAGTTGTTTTCCTGTTTTTAATATGAAAAGTTTGGTCAACTAAATATTCATAATTATGTAAATTATGTGAATTCGAATTTACCTTTTAATAACTTTACCACTTACGTAATTGATATTGATAAAATGTCGGAGATGTGTAAAAAGTCTTTTTTTAACAGTTTTTTTTCCATAAATTATGTACCTATTTCTTTGATTCATGGCAAATTAATTGTTAAATATTATAATATACCGGTTATATAAATACAATCAACTAAATACAGGTTATAATTGAGCTTTATTTGTATAAATAAATGTAGTTGTTAAATTGCTAAATTCCCATATCAGAACTTAAATCACAGCAAAACTAATACCGCAATTTACCTTCCAAATTGTAATTTTTATTTTGCTGTACCAAAGTCGGTTTATTAAAAATTTCGTGCACAACTAGAGCGAATAACGAAAGGCTTGTCGGCTCAGATTAAAGGTGAAAGGTCCAGCCATCCAATGTCCAAAAGTCTAGCTTTTTTGGTCGGGTTAACCCTGTTGAACAGTCAAAGGGTAACGTGTTGTTTATACTTTAATTTGACGGGATTACGTTGACGTCTCTCTCGATGGATGGCTCTGGAAAATTCGAACAAGAGGATTCTGAACTTTTAAGCCCAGGATTTAGCTGGATTGGAGCATGAATGCTGCAAAATTAATCACTAAAAATTGGTTCTGTGATTGATTACGTGGGTCTTAATACTCTTAAATGAATTATATTTTATCGTACTTATTTGAAAAGGTAGGCAGGTACTTATCTAAATCTGAACTAATTTGTTTCGACAGATAGTGTCTTTTGTTGGTTTTGTTTTGTGCTTAAGAACCTACCTTGGGCTGTTGACTTCGTTAGCAAGTTTGATGTCTGGCCAATCTTTATAGGTGCTACAATATGAGATAGTACTCTTGAATAGCTTGGGGTAAAACGAGTGCAGAAAACAAAATCGATCGTTATTCATAAAACGTTATTCCTTGTGTACCGAGAGAATAATGAGAGATTAAATGGAAATCCACAATGGAATATTAATAAAAAATAATATAAGTAATGTAAGTTCTAGAATATAGATTATGAAAAATATATTTCTTACCATATAAAGCAAAAAGGAAAACTGCAATTAAAATTGGAAATCCTTATGGTTTAACAAAGAAGTTCAGTTATTTAACAATATTTATAAACTTGGTAACGACTACAAAAAACATGTAGGCGGATTTCGAAAGGGATTTCCGAAGAGGAAATGATTTCGATAACAGTTATGGTTATGACGTATCCCTTCTTTGGCAAGTAATGAATCCGTGCCTTCATGGCTGCAGTCAGTAGGTACCCTCTGAAAATCTGTCATCTCCCTCATACATCAGAGCTAACTCGTATTAACGCAAAAAGGTAAAAGTCCTAATACCCTTTTCTCCGACGTCAGCTCCAGCCCCGAACTTCATTAATTTCGCAGACAATATCGGATTTATGTCCTGTCGGCAAAGCGCAAATTACAATGATTGGAATTTTTAATAGGCGTCCGTTCTTGGCGAGTAAGCATCGAACAATTTGTTCAATTTATTTGATTTCATATCTCTCGCGGCCTGATCTTTGCCTGTTTCGTAATACCATTTTCACCTTCAGTGGCGGACAAAAGGTCTTCGTCCTATTAATGGTACTTATTTGTATCTCAACTTGTAATGTCTGGAGATAAATCGTAGAAAATATGCTAATATATAATATTAATTATTCGTTTTAATGTCTCCGTTGTTGTTGTGTTATTTCTGTTAGTAACAGCGAAGTTCTTTGACGATTTCAAAGCTATGTTTGTAACCTCAATGTTACCGTTTAATATAATAATTAAACGGCCTAAGTAGCTTGAGTATGTGCTAGACATTCGCACACTTTGAAGAGATTAGAATGTCTTTGACTTGTGAACATAATGTACATAATTGCTTAGTAACTATGTATACGTTATATCAAATAATGGCAGTTTCAGCAAACTAGAATTAACTCGCTTTCAAATCATTTAAATAAACAGATTTATGTTTTCTAAAGTATGCGTACATGAAATGAGTTCTGCGAACATATTCATCATCATTACTTAGACATATAAAAATGTTGGCTTTTTATAGACCAATTCAATCAACACCGAGCGGATATTATGTCCATGTTCAGTTGTGTAGCTGTAATATGCTTTAAAACTTTATTGGGGGAGCACAAAGGGTTGCATTTCACATTTACCACGTCGGTTTCAATTTTATTTATTAACATGAACTTGCCACAATTTAGGGTTCCCATTGGGTTGGAAAAATTAAAACCTCTCATCCGTCCAATTTTTGACACACCAACTTAATATTGTCCAGGGGACATTTTAAGGGGAACTGTAAAACTCATCTAGGACTGACGCTCCACCGTAATTGCTGGGAACATTATTTTTTGTAGGGTAACCCCACCAAAATGTAACGCGCCTTTTTCGTTTCTCGAGTGATGACATTTCATCTTTTTAGTCATTATTCCGTTTTTTTGAGATAGATTTAGAATAGTTAACTAACAATATCAAATAACGTTTCAATTTGCACACGAAATGAACATAGCGTAATAATAAAGGACACATTAAAAGCACCCGGATGTATTCTTGTGATTAGTTTTTGGCGCGAGACCCAAAAGTGGGTCACAATGTTCGGCAGTTTGCATTTTCACTCGAGTTTCTGCTATTATCTTTAACGGAAAACATGGACCGTTATGAACCAGCTGTATATTGTAATTATGTCATATTCTTGGTCTGTTTCTGTTACATTCATTTGGGACTTAAGTTAACAATGGTTTATATCATCTGAACAGGAACTTACACAAAACAGTCCCGTAGCAGTCGTAGTCGATCCTATCGACTTGAAGCGTTGCGAAAGGAAAATAAGAAAAGATTTTATGACATTTCGACTGTTGCCAGGCTTCAGATCCCCTAATAAACCAGTAATATCATGTTAATCAGTTTATCAGTGTAAATCAGTTTTCGCGAAAGTTCGAAGAGGTCAAAAGCGATCGCGGCACGGATACTAAAAACGTGCCACATCTCGGATGATTCCTTGAAGTAGACCGAATTTTTACGATAGGCCGAGAAAACGAATAAAGAACAAGATTGAAATATAAATTGTGAGATGTAAAATGCTGAGTGAAATTATGAGACGATGAGGATGTATTTCCCACGGGCAACATCGCTAGCTTTCCCTCTAAGGCCCACAGTTCACGTGTGAATATTAATCGCCGAGGTCGTATAGCTCCTTTAGCATGAATAATTAACGGTTCCATGCAAGGAGTTATAACTTACATCGTATGTTGATTTCAACTTCAAAGGTGAAAAGTCAAGGTCATGCACTTAAACTTCCTTTCCACGTACAAACTCGCCAGATTGTAAACTAAGCACCAATTATATACCGAAAAGAAATATTTTATTTATGTTATGTCATTTGCATAATTGATGTACGGAATAAATTAGAAGATAATGTAATGCGATACGCTGTTAACGCGGACATTAAAACTGACAAATGTAAATATCTCTAGGTTGATCAACTTTATGAGGTAGCTACTGAACGATGTTATTTTTATGACTCTCCCTTCATTACTCTTGTAATTAAAATAAGCTGTGCTGTTAAAACGGAAAATAAACATGGCGGTCATATCAGCATCGTGCACGCAGACTAATCGATTCCTAGTATAAACAGAAATCAAAAATTGTTTCTTTTATGCGGATTACGGGCTATGGAACGTAAACCGAGTGGGGGTTTTCAATTAATATGTAAATCGGTGTTATTTGCCGCGCCCGCACCGCATCGTTTCGAGAGATGCTTTCGTTACAATAAGTTGATGGTGTCGTCTATCAAGTCATAATAACAATTAAGTACTGAATTATTATTTTTCGCTGAAGTTTTTGTGAGCATAACCCACGGTAATCATGAGCACTATAGGCAATCATGACAAACGTGGAAAACTTGCGAGATTGATCAACTGATATCTGTTGATTGCACTGATGCTTTAATGCTTATGTAAGTTTTATTTATTTATTTTTGTTTCCTAATTGTGATAACATTGTCCCATCAATACTGCACTAAGAAAGTTATTTGGAAATAAGCCTATCGTTGACTATTACATCACTTGACGTGGGTATGAGCAAGGGTCCCTTCAAGTCCCTTGTGTGATTGTGTGGACAACAAATGACTACTATCATAGTTCAACCTGCTCCAGATATGCAATGTCACGGTCAGTCTTAGATATCTCTGTTAGCATGCGTCTTTGGTTCCGATAAACGCTGAATTGACACCTTTATATCGTACATATACACAATAATTATTCAATATAATTGACATAGTTAAGGCGCGTCCCCGAGCAAAACGCAGCGCTAGCCGTTTTTTGTGCAGTTTTTTTCAGCTATCTACTCTTTATCCAAAAGAAATATCAACTAATAAAAAATACATTGAATTTCTACATAATCTTGGCTTCAAAATGGTAGATTTTATTTTTTATTATTAAGTATAATGTTTAAGTAATCTCCTCACAACGAAACCACAGAAATGAGAAAAAATTACTGAAAACATGCATCTTCTCTAACGATTATTTTGATTTTGCACTTACACTAATGGATAGGCAATTTAATTATGAACATTTTGGTAGAAGTATTTTTTTCAAACGACCAAAATTTGATTTTATAACGATTTTATTCAACATTCTGAGCGTATTCGCTACTGTATCTCTTGCGCTGTTATTGAGGGAAGAAATGCTCAAGGTTATTTGCTCAGGGTACCGCCTTAATATAAAAAAAATGCTAGCGCTTTTTTCATGGGTTTGTTTCAGTTTTGAAATGAAATCTGTGTGCCTGTTTCACCAACTACTTTAAATTCCCGTTAGTTTACTTGGCAGATAATTCCATGTTCCATTTTCGTATTTGCTCTTCGGAGATCGTGAAACAGGACCTAAATGATCGTTTACTATCTTATAGTTTTTTTTTATTTTGCAACGCACCTCTCTTGTCCAACCGTCTTCAAACAAAATTAAATCTGCCCAAAGGATACCTCCAAATAGCAAAGCTATAAATGTTTTCTTGTTCCGAATCCGTATCGCATTGGGTGCGAACGGCCGGCCGAAGTCAACCGATAAATTCAGCCATCTTCTTTTACCACACTATAGTGGTGGGAATCACGCGAACTTGAATGTTCGACAGATATATCTTCCCGGAACAGTTTCACGTTACTGCTCGTATGTGAAAGGGAACCACGTTATAATTTACTATTATGGGCTCTTGGACGTAACGAAGCGACTGGGTTATCTAACCGTTAACGAAGACGGCAGTTTCTGCAGCGTTCCGCTTGCATATTGCCTATTTGCCGACCTTAAGATCATCGTATGTAGCGTCGTAGATAAGTGTAATCGACTTTGTGAATGAGATATGATTATTGGGTTCGAATAACGTTGTCTCTTTCTTGCACAGCGGCATATCTATCTAGGTTCTCTAGGGTTTTATGGTGCAGTTCTCGTCCAGACTTACTTAGTTTTGTGCTGTACTAAATCGCAGCGGGGGCGTTATGAGAAATGCTTTCGTGTCTGCTGTATTGTCGTTTGCATTATAATATAAATTAAATGTTTATGCTTTTAGTGCGTAGGTAAGTGGCTTTTCATTTTCTTAATATGCCTGGCTGTACAATGCTGTGTTTGAGTTAGTGTTGTGTTCCTAGATTTTATTGTTTCTCAGATAGATTAATGCTTAAGAGTTTCTGGTTTTCAATTACAACAATAATGACACTTCCCGGTTTCTGATGATTTAACATGCAAATTCATTAAATTTCCTAAACAATCTAACTTTCAGCAATCCATCTGCTTGTTTTGACATGAAAACAACGATATGCACATATTTGGCGTCAAAGAGTTTATCATTCTAAAAACACGCACAACACTGTATAATTTGATTGAAAAGTGTTTATTCCTTGTGCCAAACAACAATGGACCTTATGGATAGGGGAGAAGGTTTCCAAAGAATAAAATGAAGCTCTTAAAATCAATTACAGTAACATAGTTACGTTACGGGTGAATGGAGTCGCGCTAAAGTCATTTTCAGTTATATTGAAGTGTTTCATTGATGCTTCAAACATGAGTGTTGTTTCTTCAGACTTTAATACTTTGTCTGCATTTTCTTGGGATAAATTGCTTTTTTAAAAATAGGAGCACTTTACTTTTAACGACAGTTTTGAATTTTGAATTCTGACTTTGAAAAGTCTAGCGTTCGTTAAATTGTTGCCAATTAATTTTTGTTTGATAAAAAAAAAGTTTCAGTATTAATTATTTATGCAATAAGTACAATGCTGCTGGTACTTCATTGCATTTAGAAACAGGGGAACAATCAATTTATACAATAACTACAAGAAGAAAAGACATTGTCAGAAACATTAACTACCTACATCAGTGCTAACGTTTGATATTAATTAGCCAACGTTTTTATGCCAGAAATTAAGTAATATAAGTACGAGGTCAAAATAAACTTACCTATATATGCGAAACTTAACTAACAATGATGAGGTCGAGGCATATGGAAAGCTCGTTTTTACTGCGAATCTTATAAATAAAAATGAATCACCGAAATGGATGTATGCGTATAACGACTGACCTAAATTGGATAGTTATAATTTAACAGTTGTGTTCGTAATTGTAAGGAAAAAAAATTTGAAGCGGACCTGGAACGCAAAGGGCATTAGTAATATGGATGGGTAAGTAAGAGTCTGACACTCCCTTCTGCTTCGCGCCCAAAGTGGGAAGAGTCATTTGATGATTTCCCATCCATAAAAAAGGCTGCTCTAGCGCGAACGAAATCGCTAACAAAAGCTTGTATTATTAAAATTTGTCGTTGAGAAGCTACTTGTAATTTCTGCTGGACATAGGCCTCTCCCAAAGTGTCGCCACAACAACCCATACGACCAGTGCGCCAATTCTACAAATTTTCACATTCGCATCGCATTCGCATCTCAATAGGGAATATGCATAAAAAAATATTTATTATCTAAACACTTTATCTAAAAATATACAAAAATATATTACTAACAGTGGAAATAGAATCAAAATTGCTCGAAAAACAAACGAGATATAATTATTTTAAACAAACATATCTGTCCCTCTCGTGAAAACGCTGTTTTCTATGGCAGATTTATAGACGTCACGTAATGTGACGTCAAATTCCATGTTGGACTTCTCGTTCTAAAAGTAATCTTTGAAGCGTTATAACTTCATCGCTGATGAAGATATTTAAAAAATATTTTCTAGAGTGTTTACTGGAGCTTATAAGTAATTCATTTTATAAATAAAAAAATCGCGTGCATATTCCCTATTGCAAACTGTCAAAAATGTATGAAAATTAAGGTTTTTTTGACAGTTTGTGATTGTCATGGGAATGCGAAAGTTGTTTAAAAATTTGTAGAATTGGCCCTCAGGACATCGGTCTATCTGGATGCCTGTAAATGAGTATTTTCAGTGAAACCCTGTAGGTACAGTATGGTTTAATTAAACTACTAAGTAATATAATGTAACCTTTATAGCCCATTGGAATTTTACTATGTCCTTTTGAAATACGAAGTAAGTAGAAATGTTCTTTTCAATAGATCGTATGAAATTGAAAGTTGTTACGCGTGTTTATCGGTCTAATTTATTTTTATATTCAACTAGCTGTCCCCCGCGGCTTCGCTCCCGTCAACTGGCAACTTATTTAATATAAAAACCTTCTCCTGATAATAACAAACGCAACAAAAAAAGAATTAGCGAAATCGGTTCAGCTGTTCTCGAGATTTGCGCTTAGCAACACATTCAGCGATTTATTTTTATATTATAGATAGATAGAAGATGGAACTTTCTCTTTTTAACAATCTTTGGTATGTACTTAGGAGTCTTACAATAGAAAATATATGCTTTGATAGGTTTGCTTCTTTAAAAAGATATCAAGAGTTAAGCACTTTTTGAAACTTTATTTTCGAAGTGAGAACTTTATTTTTTCTGAAATAAGAAAAAATATTCTGCTTAGCCTGTTCCTATGCTGGGAGCGACTGCCTATCTTACCTCGCTTAGCAAGCCTGGTTTCGAGTTTTGTGGATCCTGGATCTGAAAATGACAGCCGGAACCAAAAGCTTAGGCTTCAGTTACTTAGCCTCGCTCAGCAGAAGCGATTCTATTGGTTCTTAACAAACACATCTCTCGCTACGCTTTCTCGCACATCTCTGGTGGAAACGCAGCCTAAAGTGCTTTCCGAGGCACGAAGTAATCTCGGCAAGATTCGTTGCTAAGCTGTGCTTGGTCTTGAAGATCGACCCGGGCAGCTGACATTTCTATGAAAACAATAACGTTTAATAATTGAAAATAACACAAATAGTACGAAACCAAAATCAACAAAATATACAAGAAATATTCTGAAAAGGCCCAATAAGACGGTGAACAAACATATATGAATACGATTTGCTATTCAATCTTCAAATTGTAATCATTGTACCAGATAAAGATAATCCAGCGATGTCTGTGATCAAATATTTTTCCTTGTCGTCTAACAACAGCAATCGTAACGATGTATTGGGGAACACAGTGGTAGAAATCACAATTTTATCGATTTCACTTTCATTATGTACATACATATAAGTACACGGTGCCATTTTAGTCGTCTTCCAAAAGCCCAGTTCATCAATCTAATGACTACTACACATTCCTTAAAAAAACGATATTTATGAACATTTGTATTATTTAAAATATTAAAATTTTATTCATTATCATGACGCATGATGTAGTTTGAAACATCCTGGAGTAAGCGGTGAGCGTAGTCCGAGCTTTGAGTTCCAAGGATGGCGCGTAATGGATTGGTGTTAACAGGCTGTTTCGTAATTCTAGTGCATTATTTATTTTTATTGTACCTATTATCTTAATTAATTACTTAAAAAAAATTGCACCTAGAGGTAGTTTACGTTGGGTAGGTACATTAACTGGGCCGCCTTTGTAAGACTGTACAGATAAACGTTCATTGATGTTTAGTTTCCTGTGAAAACATCTCTCAAAAAACCTAAAAGAGACAAAAAAAGCGCTACCAGTTAGACCGAAGATTTCCCGTCTAGTGAACGATCTGCTTAGCTTTTCTAGTCTGAGTGAATGCAGCTGAACACAAGTATTTAACATGAAGCTAACTAAGAAGAATAACTAAGAAGAATTTTAGTTTGTTTTAATAAATAAAACAAACTAAAATATAGGATCAAAAAATTTGTCTATTCAAAAAATAAGTCCATTAGATTTGTAAACAATTTCAATAGTATCTCTGAAATTAAATACACGATGTTTGTTTTCCTAACTCTTTTAAAAGCTACGAAAGTATTGTATTTTAATATTATTCATATACTCGTGTGTATCACGACCTTATGGTAAGCTATGATGTATTCGACGATGGTGCACGCTTGTCTCAAAGTAACCTATTCACTTTTGACTTAAATATATTTAAAAGATCAATAGCACCTATAAGTACAGGATACAAATGAAATGTTTGATATACTAGTATCAAACACACCATTTTCATCGCAAGTTTTCCTGCAAGTATCGTTTTCCTCAAAGGAAAAAGCGTGAATGATTCAGGCTTCGCTAACTTTGAATCAGTTCATGTTCTAAGAAGTCTTTTCATCTTGTTTTTAGCTCGTGAAGCCTATACTCTTTATGGATAACTATCAAAGTATAATGTAGCTTATGCACTTCTTCATTCCGTATCAGCACATAAAAATATGAGAATAGCCTGCTCTTGTCGTTGTTAAAATTTTAGGGCATTCAACAGCGTAGCAGCGGGCTGATTTTTTAATGCGCTGGACGTCCATTTTTAATTGCCAGGCTATTTCCATGCTTAGCTCCTACAGAGTTCCATACTTAATATTATAAATTCGAATGTTATTATTTTTGTTAATAATCACGGAGTTAGATGAACTTGGCATACGGGTAAAACTTGTCCTGGAATCATCATTATCATATCAGCCGAAAGATGTCTACTGCTGGACATGGGTTAGCCCCCAAGTGTCGTCAATCCATCGACTACCCGCGACCCTCACCAGGTCATCGGTCTACTTTGTGGGAGTCCTTCTAACGATGTGTCTTCCGATGCTCAGTCGCCATTCCAAAACTTTTCAGCCACATCGACCATCTGTTCTGCGATCAAGCCGTGCCCACTGCCGATCGAGGTTGACAATTCTTAGGGGTCTGATGGTAACCTTGGTTCCCTTGCGGATATCATCATTCCTGATTCGATCACGCAAGGAAACTTCAAGCATTGCCCTCTCCCTTCTTTGAGTGGTTTATCCTGGAACAGGTTTCTTTTAATCCTGGTAGTATGTTCCTTTGGGGTAACTTTCGACTGCCACGCGGGTGAAGTCGCTGACAGAAGCTAGTTCCCTGAATCCTAACTATAGCCTTAATAGATTTCGCCCGCGACATTCTACGCGCATATCCCTTTTTTACCCGTTCCTGTAAGAATTTCGAGAAAT
The DNA here is from genome assembly GCA_963859965.1 of Ceramica pisi. Taxonomy (NCBI): domain Eukaryota; kingdom Metazoa; phylum Arthropoda; class Insecta; order Lepidoptera; family Noctuidae; genus Ceramica; species Ceramica pisi. The sequence goes on along the minus strand of OY982544.1, from coordinate 8,157,949 downwards.
CCTCTCTCTAGCACACCTCTACGAAGTGTAGGGAAGCTATATGCCAAATTTCATCTTTCTACGTCCAGTAGTTTCGGCTGTGCGTTGATCAATCAGTCAGTCCGTTTCTGCTTTTAAATATGTAGATTTTGCTTTTATAAATATAGATCCTGCTAGGGTTGCGGAATTTGTTCGAAAGAGTCACCGCGGCCCTGGAACGTAAAGGGCACTAAGAGGAACACGGATGGGTTTTAGTCAGTAAGAGTCTGACACTCCCTTCTGCCAAAGCGGAAGAAGTCATTTGATGATGTCCCATCCATAATATATATATATATAGATAATCTGACTACGGCTTTTCAAGCATTGAGTTCCGTCGTCTCATCTTCAGCAATATGTTACGTATCATATTCGTACCGCAAGTTATCCCTAATCCGCCCATAGTAATACCTTCTAGTACTTTGAGAGCACTTGGACAGCTTTTCTCTCGATATATTCACCGCAAATGTTGAATAATATCGCGAAGAAAATGTACGTGCTTTCCTATTTGAAGGCTTTGGATGCAGTGTATTTTTAAATCGCGTCTGCGCTCGATGTGATTTTTTTTTCGATCACTCGCTTCGAGAAATTCATCTTAGCTGCTGTCTTGGTTTTATCAAGGTATCTTTTATTCTGATCCTAACGTTTTATTCATAATTTTTGATTGTCATTTCTTTGTTTTAGCAACTTGCTAACTTTTATACTGCAGCTACTGTTGTCTATAAATAATTATGTATTAAGTTTATTTGAAAAATAAAACTCAATTCTATTTTTGTCTGCTTCTAAAAAAAGGATATTATTTGTAGGTCCAGATTTATATGAAGGTGCTTACATAATAATGTGTCAAACATTTCAATGTGATGAATGATCTCCAGATCTTTCTTATTGATATTCCGTTGTTATGTGAAGTCAAAAGCGTATGATGTTTATAAAAATAGATCGAATAAGGTATCTTCCCACGCAAATTGTACGTTCTTTCGAACTGGCTAAGCTCTATAATGCAGTAGGCTCATCTTCCAATTCTGTTTGAAGAAACTCCATGCGACTCAGTCGCCATGACAACTGAAAAAGGCCCTCGATTATTGTCAATTAGGTTGATCCGAGGTAGTTTTGAGTCGGGGTATGATAAACTTATAGTAAAAGGGTTACATTTTTTTTCTATTTATAGGCAGAGTTAACGTGCTTGGAAGATGTCGTAAAGACAGACGTAGGTACTACAGTCACCATACTTCTTATAACAGCATCTTCGGAAACTTGAAACGGAACTTCCTTAAAACAAAATGTATCATTATATATCACAAGGCAGTTCATTTGCAGTCTCAGTGCAAATATCCTGAAACCGAACGAGTGCCAACAATAATATAATCTGACCTTGTGGGAAGTATCGCCCCGAGACATTTAGAAAGCATATACTCGAAGAGAAGGGAAAGGTTTAACACAATAAGAACGTGTCAGAAACTATACATGATATTGCCTCTTATTCTTGAGTTGATATGCCTGTATTTTATGTTTCAGTATTTTGACGCTTTGATCTTATGGTTATGGTCATATATATATAGTCCTGGGGGGCTACTGTCTAAGCCCGACGTCCGTAGTTTCGGACTTAGTTGCGGGCGTATTCTACTCCGTATCACCTACGAATTTTCGATTAGTCTCAAACCCGAACTAAGAATGAACGACAATACGATTTGATAGTAACTGTCAAATCGTGTTGTCATTAATTCTTATTGGTTAGGTGATACGGAGTAGAATACGCCCGTAACTAAGCCCGAAACTACGGACTACGGGCTTAGAGAGTAGCCCCCGCTGATCGATTTTGGGCATCGCGGCCAACCTCAACAGAGACTAGCTATTAGTTTGGGACATGTTAAAGTGTACAAGTGTGTGCGCTAACACAGATCCTTCCAACAACTGGTTTTGATTTCCAAGTCGGGAAAAAAAGTCTTATTGGGTTTTTTCAATAGGAATTTCTCTATGAGAGGTCACTCGTGTCTCGGAAAGCACGTTAAGTCGTCCTTCACCAGATCTCCGCAGCTACTACGTAGGATAATATAATGCTGATTTTGTCACATTGTGACATACATATCGAGAATCCTTTGTGCTTCTTAGGCACCGCTGGCGCGGCTGTTCTTTGAAGAAACATCACTAGTCTTGTCAAGACCCCTTGGTGGTGACGGTGGTACTCACCATATTACTCAGTTACTGGGTTGTGGTTAGATAGACTGTCAATCAATGGAAATATTAGTACTCAAATGCATCCGGTTACACTGGAAGCCGACCCCAACATAGTTGGAAAAAAACTAGACAGATTGATTGATGCACGACAGTGTTTTGTCGCTGTATCTAGTTCTACCTTTATACCCAACGGCCGTAGATTTATCTAGGCCATTACTGCGTACCGCATCACTGCATGTTAAAATTAGCATTTCATTCTTAATTTAGAAAGTTTCCTAGTAATCGTGTGTCATTTGTTTTTTGTTCTGCGCATGATAGCGTTGCAACAGTGCCATTGAATTAGATGACATCATCGTTTGACACTAATATTAGTTTTAATTGCGAACGGTACCTTTATGCTAAAAATACACTATCAGTGGCTACGCGATTTTGGTACTGAACTATATTAGTAACAAGTATGGAAATAGTTCTTGCCATGGTAGGTATATTTGTTAGCCTGTAAGGAAGATGCAATTTTCTATGGCTACTTGAGGATGCTACTTTATGATCACTTTGATAAACCATTGTTCAGATTGACCCTGCAAACGTCCGCTGAGCTAATCACCAATTGAGTCCAATTAACAATACTGTAAACAGTAATTACCTGCTGCATGGACGCAACTGACCATTTTCCTGACCCTGACATAGTCCCTTCTAGTCTGATACTTTTGATTCTCGTATATCAGATGGGGAGACCAACTAGACTCCTATCGAAGACTTGCGCCTGCAATGGCAGATGATAAATGTGAGTGGAGAAAGGAAAGGGATGCCGGCCCCTAACACTAGGTCATGCATGACAGGCTTTCCCCTCTTTGAGGAGTGGCTAGAGAGGCGCCACGGCGTCCTCACCTTCCGCCTGACGCAGGTCCTCACCGGACATGGATGTTTCGGGAGGTTCCTGCACCGAATCGGGCGGGAGGAAACGCCCGGGTGTCACCACTGCGTGGATCGACCGTAGGACACGGTGGAGCACACTGTGCAGGTCCGGCCCTGGTCCAAGCCATGGTCCGTAGCGAGACGCAATGGGACGCCGTTGCCTCCTTCTGCGAAGCAGTCATGCTAGCGAAGGAGGTGGCGGAGAGGGAGAGGAGACTCTCTCGTCCCGGCCGCCGCGGTGGACGCCGCGGGCGTCGGGGGCCACCACCTAGTGACCTCCGGCCACCGTAGGCGCGGGCCAAAAAATGTGTCCACCTATATTGTTAATAACGGCCTCACAAAACGTAGGTGGCTAAATGATTTTGATCGGTAGTGGTAGTTTGAGTGGTAGTTTCAGACGTGAACATCAGAATGACTGGCCAAAATGACCGATCAGCTTTAAAATATAACTAAAATCTAATACCTATTTGCTACTATTTGATACCTTTGTTTAAACAATTGGTACCTAATTAACAAGTGAGAAAATGAATTTACAAAATGGGCAGTCATTCTGATGTCAGGATGACTGCCTACATTTAGAATCTCCACGTAAGGGCTCCAAAATTTAAATTCGCCTTTACAAAAATTTAATACCTATTTGGTACCTAAACATATATTTTTTTTAGATTTTTAGGGCAAATAATAAAGATTTTATTAGAGGTTTTTTGTTTACTACGTAATACAGAAAGTCATATAAATATATCACAATGAAAAATAATACAGATTAATCATTTCTTATAAATATAATACTATGTGCGTAGAAGCTTTTATTGCTTTTTGCTTCCATAAAGCAGCAACTATCGATGACAACGATATATAAAAAAAAATATAGTTCTACCCACATGTTAGCTTTTATCAGTATCTCGCAGTCGGAAATTGTTATTGATTAGTAGTAATATTAATAATCGTGTAAATTGAACTTAATTGCAAAGAATTGAAAAAAAATCAATTGACTTTCTGTATTACATAGTAAACAAAAAACCTCTAATAAAATCTTTAATATTTGCCCTAAAAATCTAGAAAAAATATATGTTTAGGTATCAAATAGGTACTAAATTTTTGTAAAGGCGAATTTAAATTTTGGAGCCCTTACGTGGAGATTCTAAATGTGGGCAGTCATCCTGACATCAGAATGACTGCCCATTTTGTAAATTCATTTTCTCACTTGTTAATTAGGTACCAATTATTTAAACAAAGGTATCAAATAGTAGCAAATAGGTATTAGATTTTAGTTATATTTTAAAGCTGATCAGTCATTTTGGCCAGTCATTCTGATGTTCACGTTTCAGACGTCGTTGAGAACGTCATCTCAAAAACAATGCTTACCCAGAAAGACGCTGGTGATTAGCTAACTTTCCACCGATTGAGGGTCTCGTGAGGCGTCAGAAAACACTATTGGTTCTTTTTAAAACAACAAGTTCAATTTAAAAGTTCCTGCTACCGTGGTGAAGCAGAAGTTTGAAGTTTTACCTTTCATTGGTGTATTGATTGATCGCTCGGTTCCCGCGTGGATTGTTGGTATTTCAGATATAGCCTTGTTTGTTGTTCACAGTTGTTTCTGGGTAAGCAAAAATTGACATAGTTGGGAAATTGTTTGCAGTGTTATAAAAATTTGGAATGGGTTTGTGTGTTTCGTCTTTAACTGTGTGCTAAAGAATGAGGGCCTTATCGTGAGGAGGGTTTTCGTAATGAAGTGAATGGCTATTAGAAAGAGACATATAGATAGATAAGTTCTTTAACGAACACAATTATACATTACAGTTAGGAGCTACAGGTAACAACGAGCGGGCGGGATCTAAATAAAATTATTTATTTATTTAGACTTTTTGCACAATAGTGGTACATGGGCGGACTTAATGCAACAAGCGAATCTCTACCAGTCAACCTTTGAGTTAAAAAGACTACACTGTGGTAGGTGTACAACAAACAAATAAAAATATACATTGTTTTACAGACAACCTTTGACTTGATTGATTTAAGAAAGAAGGGAGGAGGAGGGGTTTGGAAACTTGGGGTGTCATCTAATAGAGATTTATGGGACAACAAGACATATTGTACCGACCTCAAATAAATTGGGATGTGGGACTTAGTCGAATTATAATAATAACATAACGATTTATTTTTTATTTATGATTTTTTATTAATAATTGATGATGAATTTTACAATATAACATATTATTGTAAGTTAATCACAATTTCTTATAAACACAATCGATAAATTTATATAACTACTACTTACTAAACAACACAGCATTAATAAAGTTGTATCAGTCTTATTTTCATTGTATCGAAGTAACTGCATTGGACTTTATAGTCAACTAAAGTCCATTAAAGTTGACTTCAAAATAGAGTTGTAAATACGTGTTACAAAAAAATATTTAACATTATTTTTTAAAGAAAAACGTTGCCCCACACTAGGAATTTCTTCTGTATCGTGGGTGCTTTTACAAACATACAAAGTCACATACACAAACAGCCAGACCCGGTACAACTATCTGTAGGCCATACAAATATTTGTTCCGTGCGGGAATCGAACCCACGACACGCGGCGCAGCAGTCGATCGCTCAACCACTGGGAGCAGTGGTTGAGCGATCGACTAAAAACATCGTCAAAACTGAGTCTCATAACGTTTTAAGTTAAAGTTAAACATTATCTTTATAGGAAAAGTATCGGAAGTTTAAGTTAGTCTATTATTTGGGTTGCTATGTACAATCGTTCCCGTCATATTAAGTAACTTTTCAGAAACAGTATTTCTACGGTTCGGTCATTCTGCCAAGAATGAAAAAAAATAGAAGTCCAGTTTATCTTTATAACTTAACAGGTAGGTATTTTAAAAGTTAAATGGTTAGCGTGAGCTTAGCCTGAAATGGGTGTGACCTAGTTTTTTAATGTGTCTGACATTTTAATTGTTACCTCTGTTGCAGGAAATGTTTTGTCTATAGGGAAATGAAGACAAGTAAAGACAAATAGACAGTCTTGTAGTTATTATATAATATCACAAAAATGTAGCTGTAGTAGGTATTGTCGGCCCAAGTTAATTTTAATATTTCTTTATAAGTCATCAGGGAAAAAATTGGAAGCGATTTAAAATACCTATTGCATCTACAAAACAAAACCTAAAGCTATAATTACTGTGACATTTAAATAACAAGAATCTGTTATTGTTCCAGGTACGTTCGAGTTTTGCAAAGGGCATCAGACCTAGTTGGCATTAATCTTCCTGATAGCTAGGTATGCCGCCGGTCGGTGAGTGTAAGTGATCGCGATCCGAAGGCGATCGGCTGTTTAATGTCACTTGCAAATCGACCAGTTCCGCGTGGCCTTGTGGCCCACTGTGTACATACTTAACGGCCAGTGTTGCCAGGCTACATTTTTTAAAGACAACCGTTAAAATTAAATCGATTATTTTAAAACTACAGTGTCGTTTTTGACTTGTTAAACAAGTGAACATTATTTTTGTTTTGACATTGAGTTTAGGTCACAGGCAATCCTAATAAATATTTTTTTTCCGTTACTGAGTCAGTAAGTGACTGGCTGACAGACAAAGCACATCTGAAACTACTGGTCGTAGAAATCTGAATTTTGGTTTGTAGCTTCCCATTACTCTGCAGGGGAGCACTTAGAGTGGATATCCCGAAATTCCTGCAGGAATGGTTAAACTGGATATGCGCGAACAAATTCGCGGACAAAAGCTAGAACAATCTATTTGCAGAGCACGTAAACAAAAAAGAAATTACAATGGGCTTAGAGGTGATAAAAGGTAGAAACTTCAGTCCTAAGTAAGTATCTTTTTAATGCGAAACAAGAACATAAAGGAAATAGAAACAAAGGGAAAACAAAACACATCAGTCAGGTTCACGAAAGATCAAAGTTCTCTGCTACTAAAGTGGTTTCCAAAAATATCTTTTCAAACAAACAATATTGTATGATTCCTTTGGGCATGTTGTCAAAACTGGGTAATGTTTCCCTTATGTCACTTCATACTGGTTAGAAGACAGAATTCTGACTTGTACAGAGACAACAATTGAAAATGTAAGGAAGAAAATCGTGATCCCTCAAAAGAGACCAAAAAGTGTACATTTAACCGCCTATCTCTATTGATCCATGTTCGATATATAATAAATGTTCTATTCGATAGTTTCAATTAATATTCATAAACCAGAAATATGTTCATTCTAAATGCAATTTTACTCTTCACTCTACTGTTAATCGGATTGTAAATTGAACACAAAGGACAGTGCACACAAAATTAGAGCACGATTTAATTTTAATTAATGGAAAACATTAAATAATTATTTATTAACTGGGTTGTGTCCGCGACTTCGTAGGTACACGCATAGGCTATCTCGTTTTTTCTCGTTCACGTAGGAATTTTGGGAAATCCTCTCTTAGTACTCGCCTGTACTCCCAAAGGAACCTACCCGTGCATGCCAATTTTCAGCTTTCTACGACAAGAAGTTTCGCCTGTGTCAGTCATTTAGTTAACGGAAGAGTTTCAGTTATGCAGTATGAAAGGGTCCTAATGTCACCCATGTTTCCGGTTAGAGCAATTGAAATGAAAAATATATCAAATGTTATTTGAATTTCATTTGTGTTTCGTTGCCAATTCGGATAAAGAGACACCCATATCGGGTGAATGTAGGTATTTAGTTTTTATGAAAATTATCAAAAAATAAAAATTAAGAATTGAAATTTGTGTCCATAATGAAAAATGATTATTTCCATGTTCCGGTCTAAGTATATGTATAAAATTGATGTAAGATTATAAAGGTAGGCATCAGTAGGTATCTACCGAAATACTTACGATAAGCCATAAGGTACCTAACATAAGCCAGCAATGTTGTCTGCGAAGTTCGCTAAACTAAAAGGACTTGAAACTTCACACAGGTAGGCGACGGCGATATATCTATAGTTAAACCTCTGTTCGAAGTCCTCGTATAGAGCTTATCGATAAGTCTGACATCGTTAAATCCTACGCGGGCGATCCAGAGAGTACTCAAGCCCTGCCTCACTCTTCACAGATATGTAGAATGGCCACGGATTTTCAAAGAAACGGGACTTTTTTGTTTCGCACTAAATCCGCTGAGTAACATCTTTTAGTTTTGTTTGTGCTGACTTGAGGCTTGACTCTTTTCAGCGTCGCTTAAAGGGTAACAGTTCAGCTCCAATGAGATGTAGCAAGCGATGTTGGCATCTCGCCACTTTTGATATCGACTGACCCAACAATAAGATCTCGCCGATATGATTTTAGACTTCGTATTTCAAAATGGAAAACTAGATAATATTTACTCACGTGGTAAATGTTATAGAGGATTATTCATATTAGAATTTAATCCTGTCTGATTAGAGTAAATAATGATGATACTAATGACTAGTTTAATAATAATCTATTCCCAAATAATTATGTTCGCATATTTATCTACTTTTCACATGTTGTTGGCATTCAATGCACGAGCAAATATAAATTAAATGGGAATTGTAATTGGAAAACTATACGTATTCAAAAATAGGTGAATTTTTTTTTTTTTTTGTTTGTTTGGACTTTCAACGTCATATTATTATAGACTAAATGACGCTGAAAGTCCATATATATATATTCCATTTCCTTACTAAAACTGTGGTAAACATAGTTCGTTCGGAATTACTATGTGCTCAGCCGATTCGAGATATTAGAAGCACTGAGTGGCTTTATACCTCTCAGTAGTGAGTTTGGGGTGGCCGCAAGCATTTTGTTGGGCTTTCGAAGCTTCTGCAAGATATCGGCTTTAGGTTCACTGTAATTATGCTTACGTATAAAGTGGGGCTAGCCGTTTTGGCACCGCTCTCTGTTTGAGTCGCTCAACAAAAGACTACGCCACACTTGATTGGCTGCTCCCTTACAGAACTTTTCCAAATATGTCATTCGTAATACAAAGTGTATCCCATCTTTCTCGTCAAATTGCTGTCTGGCATTGAAGCCTGTTTAATATAATCCGATCTGTGTGATCTCTCCATCAAATTAGGACGCCGTTTCGAGTCAAGAACTATGTCTTTGTCCCTCGGCATGCCAAATGGCAAAATTAGGTTACATCGTAATAATTATGTTCTTGGCATCAAACACAGCGGGTGTAAAATGTTCACCTACATACTTGACCCAATTTGAGTGATTGTTTCCAAAAGGAAATTGCACCCTTGGCTTATTTTCTGTGATATTGTCGAATTTCCTCCTACGGCACCGATCTTTTGTTTTTTTTTCAAATCCATTTGGTTGTAATTCCCAAGGAAATACAAATTATTTCTGTTTCATATCTGACAAGAATATTGTATTTAGGAGTGGCTGGGGACCATTCGTTTGTCTTGAAGAAAAATATTGAGGATGAATATTTTTGTCAGTGGGAATTCGATTTGTTTTCCTTATGTTTTTGTTGACTATATTTTGAAGGGTGGCTCGCCATTAAGGTCACTGTTTTAAGTGGATGGGTGGTGGTGGGAAAACACAAAGGGATTTAGTTTTTAACAACTTCTTTGACTTTGAGCTTTGAGTTCGAACCGTTCATTTGCGGTTTGAAAAACAATTTTATTTATGAATTTAGAAAATCCGGTGACGAATATTTTTGTTGTTGTACAGTACACGAATCAATAAAGACAAAGCGACAATCGCTCCAGACGGCTGCCATATAAATTAGATAAATTCTATTGCGACTACTTAGACGTGTCCCGCTAGACGTTTGATTACTATGTCGTGTAGGTGTCATTTAATATTCCACTCAGTCAATTGAGGGGAGCGTTTAGCTGGGTAACAGACTGATGAGCTTAATTCGCCACAATTACGTTCGCTATGACCTGGTCGGTGATCAGGATACGTTTAATTGCACTAATATATTAGTTACCTGCGCAGTACTCACTAATTACTTTGCCACAATTGGTAAATAGGTACCTACAATATGCGATGGCAAGCGTATATAATGCAATTACATGTCGAATCCATAAATCATGTTACACAATAGTTATGTAAATAAATCTTTGTAACATAATGAGGATTCACATAAAATATAGCAAGTGCCATATTCGCCGAAAACAGAACAAAAATCTGTTACATAAAACAAATTCCAAATATTATGACACTATTATTTCTATATCAGTAGCTAGGACATCGCCCACTTCATTTATGTCAAGATCAGGGTCAACGTAACATGAAACCTGAATAAAAGTTACGACGTGACTAAGAGCAAGGACAATAAAACTTATGACCTTACTTCAACTTCGTCCTAAGTAGACCTATTTATGTCTGGGTATTCGGTTACTCGAAAATCAGATTACTTACGTAACAAAGACTTGGTAGGTACATAGAATACTCGTATATAGTCAGTTCTTCTCTCCAAGTTTTATTGCAATTGTCTTTGTGAAGTCGGTGATGTAACAGAAAAATCACTAACTACTGCAGAAGCGATGAAAACTTCAGTGTCGCATAATCTAGTCGGAGTAGTTAATCCGATTAAGTCAATTCAGAGAGAGTTTACGCTACTTCTGTCCATAATACTTTTGCCGACAATGAAGCTGTTTTTTTCAGGAGCATCGATAAATGTAAAAGATATGGAATTCGCATATATCGTTTGATGACTGTTTGGCGGGCTCAGATTCCATGTTTATATGTCCCGTGTTTTAAGGCAATTGTGTTAAAGTCATGTTTGTAGGTAAACAAGTCTGTAGTTAACATACGAGTATAATAACGCAGCAAGTTACAAAGTTCAGACTAAGTTCTTCCGCTCCCCGGCGTCGCTGTTTATAATTCCCCGCCGGTTGGTTTGACCTTTGCAACTTTCATTTGTCTTGTTCCATCAAGCAACTTCGTTAGTTCTTCTTAGTGATTGTTTCCTCTGAACAATTAATTAGTTACATTCGAGGTGACTGGATCTTTATTAGTTCCTGTGGTAGCGTGTTGGCTTGTAACGACATCGATAAATTTTGACGACTCCATTTCCCCCATTTTCTTAATGGTTCTTCGCTTAATATAGGGCAGTTATTTTCGTAGTATATTCACATTCCACGTGAATTAGATGCGGTATCAATGAATATTTATGTTGTTCGGTAAATATACTCGAAGTTAGGGTATAATTACAATTTGTGGGGAATCGATGAAGTCGTAATTCGTTCTTTCCCCTGAGGAGATGCGAGCAGCGAGCGGAGCGTGCCTAATGAAAATAAACGTAAGCCGGATATTAACAATTGGGATTTATCTCCTATTAGTTCGTGTGTAAAACAATTTGTAGTGCGAGTGTCGAAAGTGTTAACCTTAAATATGTAATTTGCAATTAAAATTCATTGTACGGAATAATAGTTTTGACTGCAAACTTTATTAATAGTAATATGTTATAAACAGTGAATAATTCGAAAAACTGTGTAAAGTGGGGCACATGAAAGAAACAACGGCGAGGTTTTTAGCGCGACATAATATGCGCTGAATGAATGAAAGCATACATTTTCATATATATTGTATTATTATGAAAACAAGCTAGTTGATTCGCCGTAACACGGGGGCGTGCGTTGTTTAGAGCTAAAGGCGGTAATTCTCGGTTATTCCCGCAAGTGCTCTCACTCGCACGAGGGTCGTTAGCGAGCCCGTCACAACACCACCTGATTTTTTAATTTGAAAAGCCGTCGCTGCTGCTTTTTCTTTGCAATCTTGTGGAAAAATTCATGAAGGATTTTTTAAAATTTTTATTTAGCTTATGCTTTTCAGTATCGGAGAATTATGAATGGAAATTGGAAGTCAACAGTATTACTTACTCAATAAACAACTTTTTCTCTTCTGCTAGTGTACTTTTAAAAGATAAGTATCTTCGTATATTAAAAGAGCTTGTTTTAAAACATTTTATACGGAATTATGTTACAGATAAATTACAGGAAATTTATCACACCGGCGGTGAAACCGAGCAAATGAGATTTAGTTCTCGGCTAGACGACGGAACCCGGCGATGCTCAGGAAATAAGGCTGTTGAACTATTTTTTAATGGAACTATAAATAAGAAACGATCGCTTGACGTGCAATCCTCTGTAAGCCGATTTTTCCTATCGTCGGGGAGCCATTGTGGCGAGATTGTGAAACAATGCCTTTTAATGGGACTATTTCCGTTTCGTTTTATTGTGAAGTCGTTTGATGGTTTCATGATTTATCTTAGAGTTCTTGAACAGAAACTTTGTAAACATAAAGAGTTAGGATTTTTAGGACGTCAATTCAAACATGCCGTTTATATTCATCAAATACATATCTACCTACGTGCTTATGACTTTATTTAAAACATCTTGAGCTTATTTAGCTCAATTTTAGTTTTTGATGATATGATTAGTACCCACTTGATTTTATGCTTTTTTTCATTGGCCGGCCGAAACACCGAACGCAAAGGGCATTAGGAGGAACACGGATAGGTTTTATTCAGTAAAAGTCTGACACTCCCTTCTGCTTCATCCAGGGCGGGAGGAGTCATTTCAAGATTTCCCATCCTTAAAAAAAGGCCGGAACACCGATGGCTTGATTTGGCACACTTATACAGTAGGTACACTTAGTAATGTCGCAAAAGCCAAGTCTTCCTAACCACTCTCCTCGAAATCCTCCTACTCAAATATTCCTACTCTGAAGAAGACATAACCGTCTCAATCCTGCTACCTTATATTTGGGCACCAAATGTTGATAAGAATAGTCCAATTTATGTTTCTCATTAGTAGACACAATATCTATGGCTTGATTTTATCTCGTACTACCATAACTTGATTTTACCACCACCTCAGACGCCAAAGCAGCTATATCTAGGAAGCTAAGTCTCCCAGACATTGTCTCAAACCTTCTAATATTCTATCTAAGATATCGGCTACGCTCATCATCAGCCTAATAGCCGTCCACTACTGGGCATTGGCTTGTCCTAGTTCACGCCATTCAACTCTCATCCAGCTGCTACCGCTACGCTCAATAATCTCAATCCATCAGCTCCTAACTCCAGAAGGCCAATAATTTGCAGCAATTAGGTACTCTGCTTTTGGGCTCCAAATGGCCTTAAATAGGATTGATTATTATTTATTTATTTTCCGTTGATGACACTAACACACAACTTAGCCATATCTCAGAAGCAAATTCTTTAAATCCACTTCGTAAACCTTCTATCCTCTCAGTCCTTGGTGACTCAATATACTCCGAATAAGATATCCGCAAGCTCAATCCACCAGCTCCTAATTCCCGAAACTCAATAATTTGCAGCTATTACCCTGCTTTTGGGCTTCCAATGTCGCAGCCCTAATTAGGATTAACGAGTTTAGATCGTGAACGTACCGTTAAAGTTTCCATTGCACATTTACAACTGCAATTTGGGGCACAGTTACGCGGAAGTGGCGAAACTTGTATAGTTTAAATCACTGAGAAATATTAGTTGGCAGCGTCACATCTTTCGCTTTGGAGGAAATCCTTCGCTTTGTATCAAGGAGTTATGTTATTTAGATAAGCTAAGACTGTAGAAATGGAATGAAGGTCTGGTTTCATATGTTCGTCTCAGTAATTTTACTCCCTCGACTCAATACTTTACGTTCCTCAATCTAATTGACTGTTATGACATTAATATATTATTGTCATGTTATTCTTCGAATCTCTCGAGTCCAGGTCTAAACACAGTCAATCTCGAACGCGATCCACGAATCAGATCATTGACTGACGCCTTAAGAGATCGGTACCTATCTATATCGAGACTTCCCGCCCAGGACGTTTATGACACCTTAAAGGTAACTATTATAAAGACACTGTAATAAGAAGAGCTAAGAACACATTGCTTAGTTAACATTTGGAGTGAAGTCTAGTGTCGAAACTTTTAATGCATACGTTTAGAATTCGGCTCATCGAATGCAGGATAGCGCTTGCAACGACAAGGCGAGAGCTCTCATATGCGATTGGCATCCCAAAATCGAATGCTGTCTATGACAAGCTATACTTTATCAAACTTCAACGCAGTCCCTGAAATATGTGGATAGATATCTACTGATTTTCAGCTAAGTTTACTATATTTGCACTGCTTTGTGTTCGAACAATCTTACCTTTTATCCTAATAAAGTATATGCACCTACTTCCTGTCATTTCATGGTACTACCAACTTAATGACGTTTCAAAGTTTGGGTACCTTCAGAGTGCTCAACGCCAATTTAACGAAGACTACGTAGCCACTTGAATTAGTCCTCTTTGGTAAGCCCTAGATATTTATGTAGGTACCTTTATGTAGCAATGTTCCGATAAACAAGAACAAAGGGACATCAATCTTTTTGAACTCGTGCTTATTTACGTATTAACGAGTTTGCCTTGTATGAATGCTTGTGCACGCCCAAGACGCTTGCGCAGGCGCAGCAATCCTAGCGACTTGTTTTCAGTTGGTAGTTATTTTCCGTGCGGTTAAAATTAAAGTTCGTTATAAACAATAAAAAACCGACCTATATTGAAGTGAGTGGAAACGTACTTGTTGGCTAAATTGATAATGGTCTGTGTTCAATTTTGCCCGTATGCACGATGGTCGGTTATTAATTGGGTCTAGGCTGCATCTGAGCCGGCTGACATAGCAATAGGTTAAATAAAACATAACTATTTAAATACCTAGTTGTTTTTGTTTTATAGTTGTTATTATAAATTATACTAGCTGTCCCCCGCGGCTTCGCTCCCGTTTTACCCGCACAGTTCCCGTTCCCGGGAGATTTCCGGGATAAAAATAAATATCCTATGTCCTTCCTCGGGTTTCAAACTATCTTTGTACAAAATTTCATCCTAATCGGTCCAGTAGTTTCGGAGCCTATTCAAATCAAACAAATCTTTCCTCTTTATAATATTAGTGTAGATTTAGATAACCCATTGTTAATTCGGTAATGTCAGTTATTGACCTTTACTTAGATAAAATAACTAACATTACCGACTCTTAAGACGTAAGTTTCCAATCATCGCTTAAAATAGAAATGATACAAGAACACTAATTGCATTTGTTGATACTGTTATCAGAAAGAAAGTGCGACGTATTTCTAGAATATGCGGATGCTGATGTCACGTTCCGCGGCCTGTTTTATAACAATACCGTGACAGTTTACAGATATAAACCTTCATTAATACAGATTTTAGATTACTTTTTGTTGTAGTTTTCGTCATATTAGTGTATGGTAACATGTAGGTAGGTACTGCTAATATTTTAAGTATCCTCATTATTCAATTTAAGAAATATATATCTTTAATGGGTACAATATTGGAGGGGGAAACACGCGAGAGCCAATTCGCAAATTATTACTTTTTATATACAAAGTCTCTCCGCCTGCGGTTCCTCTTGTTTATTTATTTACTAGCTGTCCCCCGCGGCTTCGCTCCCGTCAATTAAGTATTAATTGCACATATCGAGTTTTCATTGTTTTTAAGATGTATTCTGCTATTCGGGTCGGAGACAAATCCAACGAATCAATAACCATGAAAATTGGCTCAGCAGATCTCGAGTTATAAGTGTTGTAACAAACCCGTCTTATATAAGTATACTTTATTGTACACCAAATGAAAAATACATAAAAGAAACCTTTAGGCTAGATTGCATCATGCACAAATTGCAAAACTATTTAGTCCGTCAGTTAGAGTATTGAAAAATAATGGACACGTATTTTTTGTTTTTGTAAATCAATGAATATTGACAAAGATAAAACGCATCTAAACTCGGGAGTGGGGGCTCGTGACGTCACAACTCACTAAAAATTATGCGAAGGTGTGGCGTATTGAGAATTTTAAAAGCGTCGTAACTTCGTCAATTTTGGTTCCCGTAACAAAAGAAAAAACACGGGTCAAATATTTTTTGATAATCTAACTGACGGACTAATTAGATTTTTTCAGGACACAAGCCTATTATCGCATTTCGCGATCTCTGTCAGGCAAAAAAAGGCTCTTAAGGCCCTGACCAAATAACCAGCATTTGTTCCCTCAATACCAGCGCAAGAGATACAATAGTGAATACGCTCCGAGTGTTGAATAAAATCGTTATAAAATCTAATTTTGGTATAATATTAATATTTCTATCAGAATGTTCATAAGTAATTAAAGTACCTATCCATTAGTGTCAGTACAAAATTAAAATAATCGTTATTTTTCGAGAAGATGCACGTTTTCAATATTTATTTCTCATTTCTGTAGTTTCGTTGTGAGGAGATTTAATTAAACTTTATACTTAGTAAAAAAAAAAACTACCATTTTGAAGCCAAGATTACCTATGTAGAAATTTAATGTATTTTTATAAGTTGATATTTCTTTTGGTTAAAGAGTATATAGCTCCAAAAAACTACCCAAAAAACGGCTTGCGCTTCGTTTTGCTCGGGGACGCGCCTTAATGCTCATTAGACGCATTGATGATAAATCATTAGAATAGTTAATTACGGGATTGCTACCATGTACCTTTTTATTAGCGAGTGGAAATATTTCGGCCCTGTTGCAAGCGCAATCCCGTAATTAACTATTCTAATGTTAGTGACCATGAAAATTTAAAACAATATAATATGGTGATAAATCCTCTCTCGTTCTTAAAATTTTGCGTCGAATCCAATAATTATCACATCCCAGAGAAAATACTATAATGTATGCTCAGACCAAATAAATATGATATACAAAATAAACAGCACCCTTTTATATTTCAAACAGCCAAATGCCACTTTTAAAAATATTTGTGCGAAAAGTAAACAATAATTTTCATGTTACCAATGATTGTGTTTATTGAAACATGTGTGGACTAGGTCTTAATTTTAACTTTCTCTTTGAAGCACTCGAAGTGTACCTACATATGTGAAAAGCCTTACACGAGGTACACCTCTAGTTTCGCACGAGTAGAACTTACACTGTAATATAAGTTATCCGGTAAAATTACCAGGTAGTAAGCTAAAACTACTAGGAACATAATATTAATCATTCATTTAAGTAAGCTTTTAGTTGTGAGTTTACTCTTGTGGAGTTCAATAAATTCTGTATTTTGACAATAAAACTGACTTATGCAACGTCTTCTATTCTATTTTTTATTAATGGCAAGTAGAGCCGATGACGACTATTCTGCCAATGTCAAAAGTAAATTGGAAAAGCAAATGTGCATTAGACTAAGTTTTTGTAAACTGGTCAGCAATATGATAAAAATCTTTGATTGATACAGTTGAACTTGGCGGGTTAGTACTGGACTGAAACAAACAAAAAATAAAAATACATAAATTTAATAATGGTTAAAACATTAAATATACATATACCACAACTACAAAGACAGATAGATTTCGGGCTACGACTCATGGTTTTATGTTGTTGTGACGGATGAAGCTCATCAGCGCCACAAGCAGTTCAGACGAAGAATATGTTAGAAGGGAGGGGAAATTAATTGGAAGAGGAATCTTAAATTTAGGGAAGCGGCTTATTATGCAACGTCTTCCTTACTTAGTAGAAGACTGGAGAACTTTGATGGAATGTATGTGTCACCTGTTCCACATATCTTTGATGGAATGTATGTGTCACCTGTTCCACATATCTTTGATGGAATGTATGTGTCACCTGTTCCACATATCTTTGATGGAATGTATGTGTCACCTGTTCCACATATCTATCTTTTTTTTTATTTGAGATGGGTTTGCTCTTGACTCTGGCCTAGGTCAGAGATGACAGAGACAAAGTCTACGATGGAGCGAGCTTACCCAGAAGTAGCCTGTTCACTGTAACTTTGAAAAAATTAGGCTTGTAAGCGTTCGGAAACACAGACGCAGGGAGAGAGTTGAATGCACACCTGAAAAACTGGCAAAGTGCGAGTTGGACTCGCGCACGAAGGGTTCCGTAGGTACCATGATCTATAAAAACGGAAAATAAACAGTTTTTTGTATGGGAGCCCCCTTAAATATTTATTTTATTCTGTTTTTTACTATTTGTTGTTATAGCGGCAACAGAAATACATCATCTGTGAAAATTTCAACTGTCTAGCTATCGCGGTTCTTGAGATACAGCCTGGTGACAGACAGACGGCCAGACAGATAGCGAAGTCTTAGTAATAGGGTACCGTTTTTACCCTTTGGGTACGGAACCCTAAAAAAATAATAATAATATAATACTAGCTTCAGTCGGCCTCTTAATAAGCATAGAATTTCTTATCAATATTATATCAAGCATCAGCCTGTAGTAGAGAAGTAGAAAAAAATGTTAATGTAGGATGACCCGGATGACCGTAGTATGACAATCCCACACAGAATTTTCGCAATCGTATCAGAACGTCCAGAGATTCCTTTTATAAACATCAGAACAGACCGCATTATCTGTACTAATATTACAAAGAGGTAAAATTTGTTCGTAAGTTTGTATGTAGGGGGTAATCTCAAGAACTACTGGTCCGATTTGAAAAATTCGTTCAGTATTAGATAGCCCATTTATCGAGGAAGGCTATAGGTTACATATCATCACGCTAAGACTAAAAAGAGCCGAGCATTTATGGAAAATGTTACGCAGACGAAGTTGCGTGGGTCAGCTATTATGCCTATAAAGTTAGATTCTGGAAATACATTCCGCTTTATTACGTCTATTACAGGGTGGAAGAGATTTACCGTTAAATGCAATTGAAGAGATAAATGAAATGCAATTTGAGATGCTAGTCCTAGCAGTTAAGGTCCTTACAGTTTCCTAGGCAAACGAAGCCAGTTCCTACCATTAGCATCATATCATTATACATATCGTGTGCACCCGCAGTAAAGTAACAGATATCTAATTCTTATTTGCTATTTATGACTGCAATTTATCTTCTCCATGGCTTGTAACAATTTGCACAAATAAGCACGCAACCATTAACGTTTGATTGGTTTGCAATATTCTTACTAAGAGAGAGGAATAAATAATAATGGATATTTCATTACTGAGCGGCCCTTAGCAACGATAGGCTATATAGGCATGTTATAAATGGCTTTGCAGATCATAATCTTGAAGTAGAAAGTACAAGAGTGATACTTGTATATAGTCAAGGAATATGAAAGTATGTACAATGCTTGCAAAAGCATTCTATACTTAAAATGTATATACGGTCACCGGAAAATGGCAAACTCCGTAAGATTGTAAAATGTCGCGTGAAATTGTAAACTTTTTTTTTCTAAATAAGACAAGGATGTGTTGGAAATTATTGAATTTGGAGGGGATTTATTATATACAAAACAATTTTTTCATAATACCGCGTGTATCTGACATCGACGCACAAACGATTTCCATGGGTCCAGGGCATGATTCTGGACACCCCAGTGTTGGAATTTTTCGTCGGTTCTTTTCTCATTTTTTAATTTTTTTCAAGAGTACCACAAATAGGTCTATTTGTGGTTTTATTCAGATTGCTCTTTTTAGTGAAAGTAGTTAATTAATTATTTTTTTATTAAAAATCTCATTGGGTTAGGTCAGAATAACGATTATGAGCAGGCTAAAGTAAAAAAACCCTTGAAAAAAATGAGAAAAAAGCCGACGTAAAATTCTAAGTCCAGGGTGTCCAGAATCATCCTCCGGCGCGATCTCATGGCGTCATGGAGACGACGACTGTCGCAACCCAGTGCAGGGCACGCCACGATAGTGGCGATAAGTCCCCTCTTTGAGGAGTGGCTAGAGAGGCGCCACGGCGTCCTCACCTTCCGCCTGACGCAGGTCCTCACCGGACACGGATGTTTCGGGAGGTACCTGCATCGAATCGGGCGGGAGGAAACGCCCGGGTGTCACCACTGTGAGGATCGACCGGAGGACACGGTGGAGCACACTGTGCAGGTGTGCCCCGCTTGGGCGGCGCACCGCCGTGTCCTCGAAACGGCGATCGGCGGCAACCTCTCGCGTCCGGCCCTGGTCCAAGTCATGATCCGGAGCGAGACGGAATGGGACGCCGTTGCCTCCTTCTGCGAAGCAGTCATGCTAGCGAAGGAGGTGGCGGAGAGGGAGAGGAGACCCTCTCGTCCCGGCCGCCGTGGTGGACGCCTCGGGCGTCGGGGGCCACCTGGTGACCTCCGGCCACCGTAGGCGCGGGCCTGTGGACGGCGAGCTATGGGTGGCTCGCCGTCCGTTCGTCTAGTGACGACAGGCCGTGTCGACGGCGCGTTAGTGTTCCACGCGCGCCTCAAAGAGAGTCAGCACACAGAGGGGCCCGAAAGGGCCGACGCCTGCCGGAGTCGCGGGATTATTCGCAAGAGACACCGTGGCTCCGGAACACAAAGGGCAATGAAGGAACATGGATGGGTTTTAGTCAGTAGAAGTCTGACACTCCCTCCCGCTACACCCAGAGCGGGAGGAGTCATTGGATGATTTCCCATCCCTAAAAAAAAAAAAAAAAAAAAAAAAAGGGTGTCCAGAATCATGCCCTGAACCCATGGAAATCGTTTGTGCGTCGATGTCAAATACACAGGGTATATCGAGAAATAATAACATAATCGAAGAGTTATTACAATTTTACGGAGCTCGGAGTCTATTTTCGGTTACATATAAGACGAAAATAAAAGAAACCCAAGTAACATGAGAAAAGGGCACTTAAATACTTGTTTAAGTTTGATAGATACGTACAAAATGCCCAATATGAGTAACCATTCCTTTCAAAAGAGGATTAGAATAGAAGTACCTACAAAGAAAAAGGACTAGCGCTTATAAGGCATTAGATTCTCAAAAGAGACGAAGATGACAAAGAAAACCTACACTTATATTACTTTCCAGTCCAAACAGATTACAGCTCAGGGTAGATATTTATCCATTCTCATGAAAGTTTAACATTAATCCCGCAACAAATAGCAGCCTTATTAGAAAACCGATTCGTCCACTACAACAGTCCTTAATCTCGGCTAAGAAATCCGAGCTTCAATCGTATTTTCAGCGTAACTAGATAAATATCGAACTCGTCTCGGCTATTTCCTTTAGATGGTGCAACGGATTTGCGGAAATAAAGGTGGTGATCGAAATTATGTACGGGGAGATTTTGTATTTGATGATGGATGCCGGTAGGTGTGAACTCGAATGTTTGTAATAACTCTATAACACTTCTCTCCTTCTCTCTCTCTACGTTCGGATCTCTATCTCTCTCTCTGACTAATTATACCTATGCTCGAACCTCGCTCGATCTCTGTTTAAGTAACATGGCTGTTGGAACTGTGATGTCAATCGCATCTAATTTTGCATCATTTGTCGACTTATTATATTTTAATACAGCAATTAAGTTTCACTTAACATAGTTAAATTATCCATTGTTTGAGGGCGTTCAATCAATAACGTCATACCACTAACATGGAACATGGTGACTATTGGTAATTTTGTACACCTCTGCCTGGGAATTCAGTTGTATTGTGTTGCTATTCAGTTGTATTCTGTGTAGTTAATATATCCTTCTAGGTAAATGTAATACCAATACCTTGCCATTGTTTTAATCGTGTACATGATTACTTTATGGGAAAATCCCCTAATTTACGTCATAAAATTTACCATGCATCGTCATTTTATTGCGCACTATAGATACCTATCTGTAAGGCAAAACGCAAACACTTTCTCAATTTACGTTTACTGACGTATAGGAATTTTCCGAGAATCTCGACAGTGATCTGAGAATCAATTTCCTCTGGAAATTTATATTTCCTTGAAAAATTAGATACGAATCACGTAGGGACGGAGTGTTTACATTTTATAGGGGTCTTGTGGGAGATCCATATGGATATGTCCATAATTATTTTAATATTATAAATGCGAAAGTAATTTTGTCTATCTGTGTCTTTTTTTCACTTGAATTGATTCACATGGAAATCAGTACAACGTTAGTCTGGGAATAGGATAATATATTTTATTATGTCGATACTATTTATCTCGGTATCGGTACTCGTATTATGTTCACTTTGGATAATTTTAGGCATTTTATTATTAAAATAACTGACTGCAGACTGGACTGTGTAATATCTTGCATGCTCTTGTATGTATACAATGTAATAAATAAAGAAATCTTATCTTATCTTAAAAAAAATATTCTTTTTCTAGTCATCCAGTGTTGATACGAATCAACACAATCACACTACAAAGCAGGGTTAGTAGTAAAAAGATTACACCGTCAGCATGTTTTATAGCAGAACTGAGCACAGGGTGTGCCGGACGTTTTTATGTATCGTTGATACTCATGGACACTCGATAAATTGTACTGTATTATGTATTATAATAACGTTTTCCTGGAGCACGAGTCTAAGTATTGACAACCACGGGTCGATGTTCTTAGTTAAGCAATGCTTGCCGATCGTTGGATGGATGACCTTAAGATATGGACCATCTTACGGCTTTTGGATGGTCGACATACTGATTCTTCGATGCCTGGGAAGTAATACGTTAAGCCGTTGGACCTGAGGGCCAATTCTACAATGCAACTGTCGAATTCGCATGTCAATCGCAAACTGTCAAAAAAGCCTCAATTTTCATACATTTTTGACAGATTGCGATTGAGATGCGAATGTGAAAATTAGTAGAATTGGTTCTCTGATGTCATTTAAAAGTCTTTGACAGTCGTTGTGGATAGTAAGAAAGTAAAAACCCGTAAATCAGTCCCTAATTTTACAAAGGGTACCGTATTGGTCACGCAATGTAGAATACTCGTTTTTAGCTTAATGCCCTTCGGGTATTTAGTTCGGAAATGGTTAGGCAGATTGATTATTATTATAACTGGTATCCTTGTACTTACATATTGTAACATATTATTTAATCTTATCTATACTTCAGCATCACCGTCAAGCTGCTTTCAGACTACGCTATAATATAATATCATATAGCTCGATCATAGCACACCAATATCGCGCACCATACATTGTTATGGACACGTTCACACTGTACTGTACTGCCTTTAAGAGACTTAGCTTTAATTTAATTTAATTTTCTTTTATGTTAAATAATTATTATTATCATCAATTTCATTGAATAAAATTCTATTTTAATTCATTATTGTTATCAATTTTTAATCAATGATTATTATCTATGTCATGAAATCAAATTATATTTTAAATTATTTTTATTATAAATTTCACTAAATCAAATAATTATTATTGTGCTATTTTTACTATGTTAAAAGTATATTCTACTAATTTTTAATCAACATATTGTATCTAAAACTTGTAGTTATTTTATTGCAAATAATTTTGTTATTTCTATTGTTTTAATCTATAAGAGGAAGGCGCTGATGTCCGTCACACAGTTTATACTAACGCGGACATCATCGTTTACTCTATCTTTTAAGGGACAAACATTTTTATACTGTTTTTGAATAAGATAGATGATTTTGTACCCACCTTTCTGATACTAAATTATTATTTTTTATTTTTATTTTTGTACTGTACTGTATATTATTGATAATGTATGGTGCGCGATATTGTTGTGCTATTCGAGCTAAATACTCTATGCTATATATTATAGCGTAGTCTGAAAGCAGCTTCACCCTTCCGCCACTCCTAAGCATAGCCCTCTCTTTTCTTGTACCAATCCATAATTTATTTAACGCCATTAATATCGGTACGTGCTGCAGCTATAACCGCAAATGTACCTATTTAACATACATGAATGACGTACTAAATTGATTGCGTATTACTCATGCTTCCATTTCATCATTGGTTACTGCTATTCTTGGTTTAGGTTCTAAGGTTATCGTTAGTTAATGAATGACGGCTTCGTGAATCAATGGATCCTATGGCTCTAGAAAAAGTGATATTCTTTTAGTGTTAATTAGTGTCAAAAAGTTCCATTTTAGATTTGACCGTCATAATCGCCGATAGCTCGTCACTTCGCACTGAGTCTCTCGACCCTTAGGTAGAAAGAACTGAATTGGACACTCATTTTCAGTAGTAACCTACTTCAAATATCAAATCGTTTATTGCAATCCATAATGTACACATACCTGACAGGTGGTAAAATTAATAATTAGAAACAATTATGGACCCTGTCGGGCACAGCAAAACTTTAAATAATTAGGAGAGAGGAAGAGCGCTTTTTTATTATTGTTATTTTATATTTGTTATTTTTGATTTTCCTTTTAAAAATGTTAGTATTTCCTGTTCAACTAGTTACTATTTTTAAATATTTTACCTTCGCAATTCTTTTTGGATTACTTTACATTTTTAGTTGTTTTATTATTCATTCGCTTGCATTTTCTGATTTGATATAATTAGTTCCTATAATTAATTTTCCATTTATTCTTATTTACAATTACAATTTACAATTTTATTTCTCAAACTTCATTTGTACATTACATCAATGTGGTCTCGACCCCTGAACTAGGACAACCTGTATGAAGGGGTCTTAGATGAATACCGAGTTTATTTATTAATTCATATTTGTTTAATTAGAATAGTATTTATTATTATTTATTAGAATAGTTTCATATAATTAGTTATTGTTTATATTATAGTATATTATTTATTTATAAATATAAATAATATAATAACAGAAAAGAATGTCATTTTGTATTTTTATCAATGGAAGAGAATGTGAATAATTATTATTATCAATAGAATAGAATGTTACTTATTATTACTTATTTACTTACAAGCTAAAAGACTAGAAAACGAGTACATAAGTGTCCGGTTGAAGTCGATTTTTAAATTCCATCTTTCTCGATACGTGCAAGACTGGACTAAACATAACTAATGAAATATTGGGGAGAACCATACACCTCTGCTCTACCTTTTAGTTAATGCAAGCGTAACTTTTCGTCCTAAGGTTATCAGTACCTACTGAATCTAGCGTGACTCCCCGTGATAAATGCTCTGCTCACTATTCACGCTAGTTCTTCACGCCTGTCGTGACAGTTGCCAGTTGTCGCAACTAAGTGTATTGAACAAGTTTAGAATTTATGGCTAAGGTGCAGTTCGAAGATATTTTTCTTCGTCTTTCGACAAGGTCTGGTTGATAAATAGATGTTCGTATTTCACAATCTGCATCTTAAACTGTCAGCAGGGTGTTAGTGCCAAAGAATTTGAACCTAATGTCTATGCAGGAATTTAAATTGAATTTGATTTGAATCTTCTGAGTATTTCACATAGTCATGGATGTATTCGGGTCCCCTATGCCTAAAGCGAAATATTCCTGGGGCTTTAGATAAAATAGCGATTGTCAAAAGATCAAAATATGATTGACTACGTGACATTTCAGTAGATTGTCTATTGCATACCTTTATATTTTGGACTTGTAATATAGCTGATCGGATGTCACTTTTTCTGGCTCTCAGGTTTCTGAACTCTAGTAACACAAATTGTGCAATGTCGACTTTTGGTTCGCTATCTGAAATAGCAACAGACAATAAAATGAATTTCTTGCCATTTACTTATACCAATTTTTTTTCTCATGTCAACAAATTATTTATTTTAAATGCCTTTCAGAAACCAAAGGTATATCTGGTTGGTAGATAACGTTGGGAAGCCAGTCGTCCCATTGTTGTATTAAATAAAAACATTTACGTAATGTTTGCACAGGGGTGTCTTTAAAATGGGGGTGATAAAAATAAACGCACGTTGATATTGCTTACGCTTACCCTTATAAAAAGCTACGATTATTTTCATAAAACGACCATAAAACCAACTAATCTTACTCATTTTCAAAGGTGACAAAAAACGCTCATTTGCAGCCACATTTCATGTGTCACCCGAAATTTCGTTCTTGACAATAATTTATGATCACCCAAGTCTTTGCTGAAACTAATTACATTTTATTCTTAGGATATGTGTTTTAAAACCTCAGGTACAGTCAAATGCAGTTGCTGTTGTAATACGGAATAATTTATTAGTGTATAGGTGTTCGAAGACAGAACTCTTATACAGACATTCGAAAGACGAAAAACTGGGTTTTTCAGAGCGTTTCTTGAGGGCTATGCCTAACATTTGACAGCGATAAGCTAGCTTGAAATGATCAGCGCATCAGCACGTTCTAGACAATTGCTAGACAGAGGCTTCCCCTAGGCACCGTCACATCGACCTGTCCTTTTCTTGTTTACCACGTTGGAGGCGTTCCAATGCTGTGCCTTCCAGTACGCGGTCCCAATTCCAGAACCATTAATATTATCATTCCTATGAATTCTTTGAGAATTAATCGTTTTTCATAAAAGGTTTCCCTAAAATTTTATCCACGTGACTGTACCTGTAACACCGTACACGTTTTAAAACCGGTGATTACCCCGAATGTCCCCCAGGTGTGTCGCCGCTTTCACCCCATTTGATAACTCCCCGGGGGTGTTACCGTGCAATATTAGCTACTTTGTAGATAGAATCGTGCTTGAAATAAGATTAGATAACCCTACGAAAAATATGTTGCCATGACATTATCTTTAGATTGTTTCGCTATTGTTGTTTGTAAACGGAATTTCAAGTAAGTTAGTATTTGTTTGTCCTTTGTTCCAAAATACCCGATTGTATTTAAGATTTTAGATATAAAATCGAGCACCTACTTAATTTCTTAATTACTATTAAGAAATTAAGTAGGTGCTGGTGAAGGTACTTAAGTAAGTACTTAGGCTCTTCATTTAAGTTACAGCTGAACAGTGTTACACCTTTAAATTTTTCATCTAAAATCATTATTTAATCATTATTTTACTTTTCGATATAGTCTTTGTCCAGTCTAGAAAGCCCAAAACAATTGCATTTAATTTCAACTTTAGATATCATGAAACAACTTTATTTTAAGTCGCTTAAAATAAAACCAACGTCGCTCAGATATTATGTTGTTTACTTTAATATTTCAGAGCTTTATTTTCAGTCGTCAGACATATCAAAATACATATCTCTGTACATACGTATAAATATAGGTTTGTTCATAATTGCTCGTTCGTTGTGGAGCAGAATTTTTACGTTATTCGGTTTAAATTCTTTTATCAACGAAAAAAGCTAACGTTAATGCATTTAAAGCCGCATTTTCAGTACATGAATGAAATTGTATGCAGACTTTATTTTTGTTGCTAAAATGCCTTGCCTTGCCTTGAAACCACGCTGTTTTGTTGGGTTTCCATGGCAAAATGTGATTTAAGGGTAAACTATGTTTCCAAAAATAATAATTAACTGAATTCAATAAAACCAACGTCACCCATATTATAAAACAAAGTCCTCCGCCACGTCTGTCTGTCTGTCTGTTCGCGATAAACTCAAAAAACTGCTGTAAGTACAGATTTTCATGCTGTTTTCACCAATGGATAATGTGGTTCTCGAGGAAGGTTTAAGTATATAATTAGTTAAGTTTTTGTATACATTGATTAAAATATAATTATATTTGTTGGAGGTGTCGTAAAAAATAAGCCGTCTGGGAGCTTTCAACGAAAACGCTGCCTAAACCCTTTGAGATACAACAAAATGATGTATGGTGGAATTATGTATCTAATATAGGTCTACAGAAAAGTCCACAATGGCATATCTCTATCTCTTAAGGATAACATACCATATTTATTTTAATACTTAAAAAAATCGGCAATTATAATACGGACGCGAGAATAAAATCGAAGCACCTCGCTACGATCGATCGCCGACCCCCGCACCGTCTTGCTTACTGTTTAGCTAATAAGTATACGAGTAGTTTGGATATTCGGTAGTTTGTTAGTTTTTCAATCGGGCTCTAACGGATGAACAAATCTGGCTGAGGGATAGATTCTAGCCCGGAATGAGATTTAAGCAAATTTTTATTCCTGGAATAGGTTCCCAGGGGTTGCGCGAACGGGATCAAAATTTCATGATTACATTTGATCGCAATAACCGACATCCATGCGTGCGAAGCCGCGGGCATCAGCTAGTGATTTTATAAAATCATGTTCATTATTACATTAAATTTGATTTTCTGTTGACTTTTTCAACAACAATTAAAAGTTTTGTGGATTCATTGGTTTCTGAAATAATAACCGATTTGATTTTATTGGAAGCATCTCGATAACAACTTTTGAAAAATTTTCAATTGATGATTAAAGTTACTCTCTAAAATAATGTTTTTGTTCAGCAGTTATTGAACTTCACTCAATAAGTTTGTTTTAACTGCCTACCAAAACGAACCATTATTGTGAAGTCTTTCCTGTCTGCCTGTCTTACAATTTGTCGGAAGTATTCATGGCGGTATCTTTAGAAGTTAAAGGAGTTGTCCCAATCTTGTACATAACTGTAAACTATTCAATAACTTTGTACAAAGACAAACGCGTGTACCCGACGTCCAATCACCGTTTCCCAACACCAAACTTCAGTTTTCTTAGAACATAACTGTGACAAGATTGTTTAATCATCTGCGGTCATAGGCTAAATACGTTAATTGCTATACCTCCCATAGTTTGGTCTAAACTTGGCTAACTTGGATATTTCGTCGTCATTCCCCCACCTTCTCTATTGTATCGTTTAATTACTTGTCTATTCACATGAACTGCTGAACATAACTATGTCGAGGCAAAGAATAAGAATTTGTAGAAGTGAAAATCAGGTTCCAAGAGTGTTTAACTTGTCTTGAACTTCGGGGCGTATGTGTCGTTTAACATATTATAACAGTCCTCGTGTCACTTGCGGCGTAAAATGCTACAAGAACTTTTTTCTAAATAACATTGTCAGAAGGTTAATGGAGAAGGTCTGTATTGAAAAATCTAAATGGCGGGATTTATACCAATTCCGGTGTATACGCCTGCGGTCCACCGTCATTAGTCGGCAAGATTGGAATTTCTGCTTTGGATTTGGCAACCGTGAGTTGTATGATAGCAAGAAGCACCGGATAGGTGATTTTATTCGTAACTCCATCTTCCATCATCATCAGTTTGTTAATCAAGACATGCACTGCTGGACACGGGCGTTCCTAAAAGGCCCCACATCGTACCTTTTCTTATCTTACCGTTCTGTGCTTTTCGAATCAAACCAGCACCAAATGATCGATACACATTTAGGAAGACCTTCTTTCGCTTTGTCTTACGATATACGATCCACACTCCAAAACCATTCAGCCACATCGGCCATCTATTTTGCGAATTAGGTGCACTGCCCGGTGCCTTTAAAGTGGGTTATAGACATACGAGCAAGTACGCGTACCTATGGCTCGACGACCGTTTTCTCTTCGCGTCTTTTTAGGGTTCCGTAGCCAAATGGCAAAGACGGAACCCTTATAGATTCGTCATGTCTGTCTGTCTGTCTCTCCGTCCGTATGTCACAGCCACTTTTCTCCGAAACTGTAAGAACTATGCTGTTGAAATTTGGTAAGTATATGTATTCCATGAACCGAATAAAGATTTTTCTCACAAAATAATATAGATAATGTAATAGAAAAAAAAACTAACTAGTTCAAATACTTTGAACTGAAACTCAAAAAAAATCTGTGGATAGTTCTTCAAAAATGATATGGAGGTTTCTGAAATCATTTTTTTCTAAACTGAATAGTTTGCGCGAAAGACACTTCCAAAGTGGTAAAATGTGTCCCCCCCCATAACTTCTAAAATAAGAGAATGATATAACTAAAAAAAATTATATGATGTACATTACCATGTAAACTACCAGCGAAAATTGGCTTGAACGAGATCTAGTTAGTCGTTTTTTTTAATACGTCATAAATGGTAAATCGCAACTTCTGCTTATTATATAATACCTGCTGGTTTGTACGGAGCCCTCGGTGCGCGAGTCCAACTTGCACTTGGCCGGTTTTTTTTAAGTACGTGTACTTAGGGTGACACACGTCGTCACAGGTCATCCAGCCATAAGTACACGTACTTGCTCGTACGTCTATCACTCATTTAAAAGTTGGCAATTGTTCGAGGTACTTCGGTTATCTTGGTTTCCCAGCGAATCTCTTAATTTCTGATTCGATGACGAAGGAAAACTCCACGCATAGCCTCTAATTAGCGCACACACAAGAGAAATAACACGAGTTTCCCTTCTGTTAGGTCTAGTTATTATATGGTCAAAGTTATTCTACGATAATATATCGGAGTCACGAGGCCATTGTCATGTACAGGCGGTCGTTTAAAGGATGTGTCTAACTGTCTATTGCAATGACTTAGCGGACAATAGTTGGCAAATGAGTATTTTGGTGTGCAATCAATTCGGTGGTAGATATGATTGAAGAATCGAATGGTTATCTAGGGATTAAATACTTTCGAAATCAGTAAATTATTATCAGATTTATTGGTCTTCGTTCTTTCCACAAGTAAAGAAACTGAGTAACTACCTCTTAAAGTAATAACATAATTATACGCTACACCCGTATTCCCCGAAGAACAAGTTACAGGTGTAGGTACCGCGTTCTAGACAGTTACGAGCACATTAAACCTCGGGCTAGTACTGAAAAAATGTGATGGAAAATCTAAATAACACTTAACACTGCACGAACCGGGAATCGATATCAAAACCTCACGCTCAAAATACTACGCTTGAAAAACTTCCCCAAGTGGAATGGTTGTCTGTTGGTACATAATATAAAGTTTTAACTCCTACAGTGTACGCAAGGTGCACGGGCGTTATGACACACAATATACTTCACCCGCGGATGTCCGAGGAGTTCGGACGTGTCTATTAGCTAATTACACTCGCGCCCAGTCATCGAGAGTTCTAACTATACTGGACGGAACGTCATATTGTACCAAATCCTCGATACCGACCAACTTACGCTGACACCTACACTGCGAAGCGGTACAAAACACATTTCTTATCGCAGATCTGGTTATATTGGACGGATTGAAACGCTGTTCTAAATCACCGATTGCCACCAGTTTGGGCTGACCCCCAGCTACCAAGTGAGTGTTTTAGTTTTTGTGTTTACTCAATACAATATTATTATGCCGCTTACCCGCACGCCGCCAAAGGAATGCAGTGGTTCTGCCCCCGATTTATCAGATATCAGACCTCGTGAAAGTACATCGTTGAATAATATTACGACCAGACAAGAAAAACGAAAACGAGGGGACGTATTGGAAGAAGAATTAAAAACTTTTATGGCCGACATGAAAAAAATGTTTTCATCCGCGACGGAGGCGCAAAATCACAAATTTACTACATTACATTCGTCCATAGAAGAAATTAAGCAACAAAATAACGATATCACAAGGGCAATGGAATTTATATCTGCGAAATATGATGAATTGTTAGCTAAACTGGAGTACAGCGAGAAAGAAAGGGAAAAGCAAATGGAATATATTTCCGTATTGGAGAACAGGGTTGAACATCTGGAACGTGTCGCTCGGAAGTCTTGTATTGAGATACGGAATGTTCCAAAGCACAATCAAGAGAAAAAGGAAGATCTAATCAAAATAGTGAAAAATATTGGAACATGTATTAACGTTGACATTCATGATACTGATGTTAAGGACGTATTTCGCTATTACTCGAAGTCGTCGACTAAAATGCCCATGGTCGTAGAGTTTTCCACGGTAATAAAAAAGGAAGCATTGTTAGACACCGTCAAAAAATTAAAGCAGGAGTCAAAAACTTATTTATCAACCACACGCGCCAAAATTGACGGTCCTAATGAGCCCATCTACATATCCGAAAGCCTTACCTCGGAAATTAAGAAAATCTTTGCAAGGGCTCGCACATACGCCAACGATAACAAGTATAAGTACTGTTGGACCGCTCATGGTTTCGTATACTTACGCAAGGAAGAAGGTGCCAAAGCAATCAGATTGTCCAATGAGGAGGACATCAATAAACTGGTTTCAAATAAGTGACTTTATGACCTTCGGGTTAGCATGCACCATTTTAGGTTATATTGCTCAATTTCTTCTTTTTCCATATTGTTTTGTTTACTGTTCATTTTCACATTCTTAACTTACAATACACACTCAGCACGATTGTATACATTTCACACATCCTACCTTACTCACACACAAAATTCTACCAATAGTACTTACCTTTATTCTGCATACAGTAGACTGCTCATACAATACAAATATTATCACCTAAGTAATCTATATAGATGCCACAGGCACGCAGTTATTCCTACCAAGATAACGTATAGTTGTAGATTTCATCGAAGAAATGTTTGCAAAGTTGTTGTGTCTATACTTAATTTTACTTGTTTATTTAATTGTACTCCATCGTTTCACTCAGATATACCACCAACCATAGGCTATCACATTCACAACGGATAACAACAATAGTATCTCCAGAATCCAAAGAGATTTGGACAATGCAACAGTTTCAGAATCGGCAATAGTGGAGCCCAATGACTGTCCTCGTCTATTAAACAACTCGGGCCTAAAATTAATAATGCATAACATCAGAAGTATTTATCGGAACCTAGATCACTTTCTTGTATTCCTTAAACGTGTAGACACCCACTGCGACTTTTTAGTTTTTACGGAATGCTGGATTTCAAAACATAAGCCTCTACCGCAAATAGATAATTACAGACTTTACTACTCCACTACTAACCATAACAAAAGTGATGGCGTCGTTATATACATTCACATGAATTTAAGCCATACTGTGGAGGAACCAATACTCGTTGACGCTAGCTGTCTACTTATAAAAACTAAAGATATTGCCATTCTTTGTGTGTATAGGTCGCCATCTAATCATGATATAGACCCCTTTCTTACATCTCTTGACACAATCCTACGATCAATTCGAGAGTCCCAAACAGTTGCGGTTGTAGGTGATATCAACATAGACATCAAACCCTTCAATGACGATCGGAAAAGCGAACAGTATCTCAATCTTTTAGCTGAAAACGGCCTTTTGCCTGCTCACCTTTTTCCTACACGCGAGTCTAACTGCTTAGATCATATTATTCTTAAAACAAATTGTAAAGCTCAAACATTTGTAATCAAAACGGACATCACTGATCATTTACCCGTCTTACTTAATTTAATACAACTAAAGCAAAACAAAAGCCCAAAATTCAAACAAATTATTGATTACGATAAAGCGGTCAATACACTTCTGAATACTGATTTTTCTAGTATACTTAATATAGATGATCCAAATAATGCAATTGATACTATGACAAAATACATCAAAGAGGCGTTAGATATAAACACTACAGTTCGTAAAGTTCCTAATAGGAAGAAAATACTTAAGCCATGGATTACTACCGGTTTACTCAGATGCATCACCCATCGCGACGCCCTGCACAAAAAACTAAAGGCTTCTCCTTCAGATGAAGTTCTAAAGATTTCATATCATAGGTACCGGAACTTTTGTAATGATGTTATAAACAGGGTAAAAGAGAAATATGAAAGCGCGATGGTTGAAAATTGTAAGAATCCAAAACAAACCTGGGAAATAATACGAAAATTCACCAACACCACTAAAAACAAAAATCCAGCTGAAGAATTAGTCAGCACTAACCCACACGAAGCCCAGGAATGCGTAGACAAGATAAATCAGTACTTTGTAAGTACTGGTCAAAAACTGGTAAATACTATTAATAACTCTATCGATATATCTGAAATTATATGTAATATTAAAACCCAGCGTAGATTAAAATCCATCGTATTGCTTGAAACAGATGCTATCGAAGTTGAGTCCTTAATTCAAAATCTTAAAAATGACTCCGCTACTGGATGTGATGGCATACCTACCACGTTCCTAAAACGCATAAAACATGTCATAGGCCCCACACTGACTCACATTTTCAACCTATGTATAAATAAAGGTATTTTTCCAAACTGCTTCAAGCATTCACTAATTCATCCTATTCATAAAAGTGGGCCCCGAAACAGTGTTGAGAACTATCGTCCGATTTCGGTTTTGCCTGCAATGTCTAAGTTATTTGAAAAACTTATCAACAAACGCCTAATGAATTTTCTAAAACAAGAACATATTATTTCAGATTTTCAATATGGTTTTCAACCGAATAAATCTGCAGAAGATGCGGTGATACAGCTTACAAATTTTGTAGCAAGTAACTTGGATCAGGGTCGGAAATGTATCGGAGTTTTTCTGGATTTAGCCAAGGCCTTCGATACTATTTCAATAAATCTACTCCTGACGAAACTCGAAGCGATAGGCATATGCGGCCTCCCTCTAGAACTCATGAAAGATTTTCTTACCAATAGGTACCAATCTGTAAAGATAGGCAAATACATTAGTTGCCCCCTCCCCATCACATGTGGAGTTCCCCAGGGAAGTGTTCTTGGCCCGAGTCTCTTCTTGATATATATAAACGAACTTTGCCAATATGAACCGACAAATGGAAAAATATTTTCATACGCGGATGACACTGCGCTCATATTTCGGGGAGATTCCTGGGCTGAGGCACGTTACCTAGCCGAGAAAGGACTTCATCAGACATCACTGTGGTTAAATAAAAATCTTTTAACA
Organism: Ceramica pisi; assembly: GCA_963859965.1. Lineage (NCBI taxonomy): Eukaryota > Metazoa > Arthropoda > Insecta > Lepidoptera > Noctuidae > Ceramica > Ceramica pisi. The sequence goes on along the minus strand of OY982544.1, from coordinate 8,123,562 downwards.
TTAAATGTCAATAAAACAAAATATATAACATTTTCGATAAATAAAAAAACACAACCAACAAACTTCACTTTAAAAGCACACAAATGTCAAAATATCCAACCATTAATATGCTCTTGCGCACTACTAGTAAAAACTACCAATATTAGATATCTCGGCACGCAAATAGATGATTCCCTTTCATGGCAAGCACAATTAGATATTCTGTCTGCACGCACGCGAAAATTGATTTGGATTTTTAAAAAGCTCAGAAACGTTCTCAAATTCAAAATGCTAAAAACGGTTTACTTTGCTCTTGTTCAATCAATCTTGAGTTATTGTATTCCGGTGTGGGGTGGGACCTGTAAGACAAAAATCATAAAAGTTGAACGCGCACAAAGGTCATTACTCAAAGTAATGCTCAGAAAACCCTTTTGTTATCCCACTATGACCCTATACAAGGACTGTAAAGTCTTGACAGTGAGGCAACTATTCATCCTGAATACAACACTTCGCAAGCATAAAGAACTAACCTACGATGCTAAGTTGTCTTATCCTGCAAGAAGAAATAACAGAATATGCAAAGCAATTAAACACAACACTGCTTTCTTCAGGAGACACTCATTTTTTCTCGCACCTTATTTATATAATAAAGTTAATTCTCTTTTAAATATATTCCCAAAAGTCTCGCATGTATGCAAATCAATTATCCAAAATTATCTTCTGAGTTTAAATTATAATGACACAGAATCCTTACTTATTATTTCTAAATAACCTCCTGTTATGACAATAGTAAATAAAGAGCAGTAAGCGCACTCATGCAGAAACACGCATACTTATACTAACATATAAACATACTCCCATAAACAGATACGCGCAATCATACTCACTCATTACACACACAACACGGACACGCACGCACCCACACAAACATACACACATCACCTACACACCTCACATACACACACTCACACAAACACACTCATTCATTAATAAGTTGTACCAACTTACTCGCCGCGGGAGGAAGACCTGGAGTCCTGAAATACAGGGCTGCCCTAGTTTAGGCTCCAGTCCACTCCATTTATTTTAATGACTGTACTGTGTTTTTTATTTAGTGTGGAAATAAATGAATTTTTACTTTACTTTACTTACTTTTTTACTTATAAAGCGAAGGTACTCTTACATAAAACAGGGTGTAAGCTATAATAACTAACTGTTTCAAGGACTGACCCTATTACCGATCCGATAATGCTTTGCGTGTTCAAACACATGATACGGAAACTTTAACAGCAAACAAAAAATTATGAATTACTTTCCTGTCACAAACACCGTCTCGCTTTTAATTGAAGATAATCAACTTTTTTACTACTCCTATAAAGGATCGTAGTTGCAGTCACAAAACGTACGAGCAGAACGGTGATATAAGGTCATAAGATTTTGTCCAACTTCGTGTCGTCTTTCTCCCTCCTTCTTGACCACCGAGTGACATTTCTAATGCTTTTCTTTGATTCCCTTAAGTCTCAATACATTTTGCAATTACACGCCAGACTTGTTTAAAAGAAAAAAGATGCCTCTCTTTGAACCTTTTGGGAATTATTTGCGATCCATTTCGTAGAAACTCGTGGTACCAGTTACAAACTAAATAGACAGCTGTTACAAAAAAGGTCTAATAAACTTAATGTTTATACTTATTTTTATTTTACTGCTGTTTGGGCGTTTTATTTATTTTAGATTACTAAGAAATAATCGAGCGTGTTACTTTTTATTTGTCATACAAATTGCAGATTTATTTTATGTTTGATCAAAACCTAACTGATTGTTATTATTTTTATCTTGGCACGAATATTGTGCAAGAGATACCCTGCAAAATCTGGTGAACTTATAAGCAGTTACTTTCCGATGAAATTTGCGTTTATCGAAAATTATTCAAAGGAATTCAGAGTCTAGATAAATTGTAATTTTTGATACAAAATCAATCTTTCTAGCCTTTCTCCAACACTGTTAAGGTCGACTTCCAGTCTAAGTGGATCAACTGAATACCAGTATTTTAACCCATTAGCAAGACTGATGTAAGGTATTCAGGCTTCAGATATCCAGGTTCTGACTACCCGTGGCGACTGTCAAAATTCTACAAATGACACCCGAGACCAACAACTAGTCCAAAATGGACCAAAAAAGCCAATTAAAACAATGATAACCCTCAAATGTAGTCCTAATAGAACAAGGACTACATTTGAGGTAACAGAAATCAGCATGAAAATCTGAGCGCCCAGATGTCTGGGTAAGTTTTGTTTGCATACAGTGCACTGGTTCAGTTTGAGTCTAATACAACTTTGTCCAAATAGATTCAGGGTAAACAGGGAATGTTAACAGTGTTTGGCCAGGCTTCATGATTACCTACTAGACTTAATTGTAGACAGCTTCTAATAGTCTATTAGGACCCTGAGCCCTGTTCTGAGCCGTTTGGGTCACAATCAGAAGGCTTTGCGCTTAATAGCTCGGTCTTTGGGGACATAAGCCCAGCTTTTGGTCCTTCGGTTCGATTTCGAGTGAAATGTAATTGGTTTTTTCACCAAAAAGATGTGTTGCTACAGCCCCGGATTAGAACTATGCCTGATAAATGGAGATAGGCTCGTCCCTCGTCACCTTGGGACCAATATTGCGAATAGTCTACGATAGAAGCTTTGAATATCTCAACAGGGATCCTTTTAGAATGGTTGAAATAGCAAAATCAACCGGCAGCTATAAATGCGTGCGTGTCTGCAGAGGCTGACAAAACAGCAAATGTTAATGCAATTTATTAATATGATGTCACGCTGTCAGTCAAGCGTGAAATGCAAGTCACGCCGGTTTGCAGCGCGGACCCTGCACAATGTGTTAGCACATTACGCGAATGATAAAGAAAAGGCCATCATTAACCATCGCTATTCCCCAGAAGTTATTTACTGATACAGATTTTGTATCAGAGTATTCAGAGTGCAATTTAAACACAAAACTTCCAAGAGTTTGTAACCCAACCATATTTTGTAATTCAAGAACGAAATCTGACGCCAGTTCATTTAGAATCTTCGATATTTTTACTTTCGTCTCAACTAAATTTAGTTTGGGTTCCGTTACTCTGTTAAATAGAACCAAGAAAGTAAATGAGATAACTTTTATATTAAATGTTCTGACGTTTCACGTCAAAAACTTGGTCAATTTTGCACTTCCTTGTTTCTATTCGTGCGTGAATTTCCTCTAGACAGCTTGGTCATAAAATATGCAGATATTTAATGAAGCTGCTGCTTATGAAGTCTGTCGTAAAGTCGTAAGTTTATTTACTTAGCGTGTTTTGGAATTTCGTCATTAGGCATTGAATTTAAGTGTGTAAACAGCTTTAGAGTGGTCGTTATTTTATACTTTGTGATGAGATCGTGGATGTCCAGTGGTTTGATATATGATATTCAGAGATGTCGCACATGGTATAAATAACTGGCTGCGGAGCGTTGACCGAACGCTGGGTTGCCATTTAATTTATAGAAATTCCTCTGAAAATGTTTCAAAATATTGACCGTAATCTGTTGCATCAACATTTTATTTTTTATTAGTATCATGTTGCCATTCTTCATCAGGTTGAAGACGACGACTGCGAGATAAAATTTATAAGGTTTCCTTTGAAACGAAGATCCCCTTGGCTAATCGTAGACAAATGCCTCCTCAGAAATAATAAAAACAAGACGTACATTTATCAGAACATTCTAAGATACCGGAATTTTAATCAAACAATTTGTAGGAAAAGAATTTATTTAGCGGAATTAATTCAGCCTTCCAAAAAAAAAAAACAGTTTGCATTGCGGAATGTTTTTCAAATTAACGGTAGGTGCAAGTTTTATGTGTGGGGGAATATTTCTCATTATTCGCCGAGGCACCCTCGGCTGCTCCCGCCTTTCTTTATAGCCTCCATATTGTTTCGGGAGGTGTTGCCAGGACAAAATAAATGTTTGTATGGACCCCGCGTGCCACGACCGTCGTCTTCGGCGGATCCAACAATTTAAGCATTATTGCTTTTCGTAGATATTTCACACAAGGTGAAGGAATTTTATTGTTCTTCTTGTTATTAATGACGTAAACAAAGATAGATTAATGTGCCACGTGGAGGTAATACGTTCCTCTGGAAAAGTTTTTTGTGGCTTGAATACGCTCGTTAATACTTTTTATCGTTCAGAATAATTGAATCCAAGTGTTCGCCCGTTCGTTTAACCTCAGATGTTGGATTGGTTTTAATTGGATTAATGCTCGGACATAATTCAATTCTCTTTTATTTATCACGGGTTTATGAATATTGGAATGATCATTTGCAAATCTTTTCTTTCTCTTCATTTCGTTAGATATTATCACGAGCTTGTTTAACATTGAATAATGATTAAATTTCTGAGTACCTATTATGTTAGCCTCATTCCTTTATTTCTCGATCTGAATTTTAGGTAATTGGCTTCTATTAGAAAAACTTATAACTATGTTTTCTGGACTAGAAATCTAAGTATGCAAAGTGTTAATCATTCCACGCTATTTGCTATTTCAGTCAATTGAAGCTAAAAGGTTTTTAAAGTCTCTCATTTATATTGGACTTCTCACTTTCAACCTATAGTTATCTTTCCAAGGTCTTCCTTGTTTTAACTACCATCCCAAGAGAAATTATGTTTTCGCAGTTTGTAATTAGATGTAATGTCCTTGATACGAGTGTAGTCCTTTAGTTGCTTTTACGACACCCTCGGGAAAAGATAGGGTGCCCGACTTTCTTAGCTTTTACCCCAACTACGTTGCGGTCGGCTTCCAGACTAACCAACAGTGGTTGGGTATCACTATTTCACACAATATGCTATTTTGGGTGCCTAACTTTAATTAAAATGGTTAATTTCAAGGATTGCTTTTCATAAACAATGTTTTTTTATTACTTTTTGGTTGAAATGCCGCCATATTTACGTAGCGTCCACTCCGCTTGTTATTGTGTTCGTACAGTCACGTGAAAACGTTGCAAGGACCACATGCATGAACACAAACAAACGTTTTCCCAAAACAAAGCAATGTACAGCAATTTATCATTCAGCCGTTCATTCTCTTTTCCCCATGCTCGCTTTATGTTGCATCAATATTTAAAGAATTCTTCTGCACGCAGGCACTGGGAGAAACACACCATACATATATTTTTTACGTAAAGGTGCAATTTTTTCCCCAACGGTAAAATGGACCCCTCACTTAGGTAAAAGGGAACAGCGGAACAGCCCCACTGACATGGCAACCCCGTGAAATAAATCAAGTTGAATAACTGTAGGAACAGCAACGCTACAAAAAGTTCATTTCAATTTGGAATTTACACGAATTTGCATTTTCGCACGTAAATGAGTTGTGTTCCACTACGAGCGGAGTAAGCCTCCTTAGACCAGCCTTTTAATTAAGTCGTGTTTCCTTTACTTCGTTATTGTTATTCCAATAGACAGTGGAGCTAGTTAATGTTAATGGTTTATTTAACGTCTAACTTTACATTAATGTCATATATATTGAGTCCCTAAGTATTCCTTTTATTACTATTTCATTGAGCTTCTAAATAATACATAGTAACGAATATGTGGCAAAAACGTTTATCTTGCTTGGTAATATATTCCACGAATATATTAAGGTCTAGGCACCCCTAAGGCACCTTGAAAGGGAAAACAAAACCCTTTCAAGATCCTCTAAGAAACCTCGCTTTAATAGCTTAGCGAGAGATTACCTCACGCGAAGTCACTTTATAAAGTTGCTATAGTATAGGCAACTCAATAAAAACATAATTTCAAAAACCAATTTTCGCAGTGTCGGCTGCCGCCTCTAAGTTCACTATCAAGAAATTGTGGATCGACTCGCTAAACTTTCTCAATAACACCGTCAAGGAAATTTTCAATTATTAACTTTATCCACAAATCGGTACCGAACTGCATAAAAATTTACACAGAATTATAGCGAATAATATTAAAGGAAGAATAAGGACCATCGCAGCTACTGCGGCCATTTTGCCCGATACCGCCAAAGCATTTGTTCTTTTAATCCTATTTCCTCAGTCCTTTGAGACTCCGATACCTTTTATTTCCGCAGATTGACTATTATGTACGCCAGTGGGATTGTCTTAAAAGTTTAAGAGAGAACGTTAAGTAATCCTAAGTAATGCGAATTTGGGCAGTTGTTTGTCGTCCCCTATAATCTTTTAGAAGCAAATTAAGAGCAAAACGAACTAAAGAGGAAGCCGAATGTCAATAAGGGATCAAAGGTTGCCAAACAGTGTTTCGAAATACTAATTTTACTGGGAAAAATCACGTAGTTTTATCGTAATGATGGGTAATTTAGTCGTAACGGCCTATAAACGTCTTTGGCTCGAGCAATCTTAGGAGGATCATTTCTTAATCACCACGTTTGGCAGGCAGATTAGCGATAGCAGTATGATCAGTATTCTGACGGAGGCTGCCAATCCCCTTGGCATAATCCCTTAGGCGTGTTTTATGATACTCGAAATGAAAGACGGCGGATTATCTTCTGCCGAGGTCTACACATTGCCAAGAGGCTAACAAAGGACTGCTTGCAAATTAATTTTTGCATCTTCGTTTGAAATTTTCCAGTTTTCTCAATTAGCATTAAATTTACAGTTTAGTTGTACAATGCATCATGGGATTTCCGAAGTATGCAATCGTACCTACGTTGAAACATCTTTGTAAGTGTTTGTACCTATGTAAGTTTAAAGGCAAATCACATCAAAATGGCACAGAGTCAACTTTCAAAGTGCAAACGGGTTGATTTTCTATAACGTTACATATTTAAGGTTATTAAACCTCCGCTCTCAAGGTAAGCTTCATCTCTAATCGGTAAATAGAAGCTGTCTTTAATTTAAATTTAATTATACAAATGCTGTTGAGAATTAGGTTGCAGACGACAATGAAGCTAGCGGTGTACCTAATCTAGATGGAGTAACTGTATAAAATGAAATTGTAATACAAAGAGATGTTTTTTACCGAATTAAACTTTCTGTATTTTTTGTCAGTAGGAACATGGATGAAATATATGCAAAAGCGAATGATGATAAAGAAGCTTAAACTCATCTTTCGCCTTTTACCAAGTAACTTAAGTCTGAAGATTCCCCTCATGGCAGAATATACAAATCAAGAGATAACATCAACAAACATACTCAATACGAGTTTATATCCGTAGATATGAGTTAACAGATGCGCCACTTTGTAAGATAAACACACGACGCTTAGGTGATTATCTCAAAATGTGAAAACATAAACAACACTGGTTGAAATGTTAGCAGCGATATTATTACCCTGTAGAATAATAACATATGGATTTCAATTAAATCGTCCTAGTCTTTTTACAATTATGGAGGGGTCAGCTTCCAGTTTTACCGGATTCTGCTAAATACCAGTATTTTACAAGCAAAGCTGGTGTCAGATGTCCATTCTTCTGACTACCCGGGACAACTGTCGAAGACATTCAAATGACATCTGGACCAAAGGCTTAAATGCTTTCACCCATCCATGGAACGACCTTGGCGAGATTAGCTTAACCTCGATTTTTCGACACGTGCGGCTGTAATTATTTAGCCACGAGCTTCTGTGTTTTTCATTAAATGAACGAACATAAATATTTGATGCCTTAATTTCCGACAAAACAACGGGGTTTGAATTTTCTGCCCACTTTAAAGAGTCATTTTCGGGAGAGTAATCTACATCTATATTTGGATCCTATGTTAATATTAGATATCCATTACCTAATTGAAAATGGATTAAGTTATTGAAGTTTGTAGAGGACGTGGGCGCTAGCTGCGGAACAGAAAATATTTTATCCAGCTCTTTGAAAACAAAATCTGAAGATTATAAATAAGAAAAAAACATTTTTAAATAAAATAAATTACCTGGTTACATCGTTGGAAGTACGAACACAGTTGAGATTTGTTTGCCATTTACGCTCAGGATCATTGAACCTCAGTTTCAAATATATATTATTCAAGTTTGAAAATAATGAGAACTAGGTTAAAGCATCATCTGTGTTAGTTTTTTCGTCCAGCCACCAGAAAGTCAAGATAAACTAAAAGCTTATTAGATACTGAACCGCAATATCGCTCCTTTTCGTCGCAAAACTTTTCTTTCAAGCAAACATTTAGCTGTTCTCCCCATTGCAACTATAAATGTTTTATGCATCTCTCTCTCTGAGAGTATTTCTCAAAGTCGACTAGCAGTTCCGCTGAAATCTTTTTTCCTCACAATGCTGGGTAGGTAGTATGCTTCAAAGTCAATAGTGACCTACTTCATACGAAATCTTTCAATTTCACGTGAACTGGAACGCCTGTGTCGCTGTTTATGATCGTAACCTCAATTTTTGCAGCGATTATAAAGAAATTAATGCGTTTTATAAAAAGATCTGTTTGTGGTGGATTATAATAGGTTTCAATTATTTCTTCTTTTGTTTTAATTTCTGTTGAGGCAACTGAATAGAAATATTGGCTAATCGATTTGCGTGATCGCTAAAGTGCCATTGATCTGTATTCTGTAAACAATCTCATAATCCTGACCTAAATGCATCGATATGCAATTATACGTATAGGTACATTATCTAGAAAAAAAAACATTATTAAACAGTTTTAAATCTTAACATTTCTTTTAATCACTCCGAAGTGTTGACATGAAGGCAAAGTTGACATTGACAAACTACTGAGAATCCCCTCTGGACCTTCAGAGATTTTGCATATGTATAAAAATCCAATAATAAATACAGGGAATCACCAATACACAAGAAATGAATTCAAATATGCACCTAAAAAGATAAAAACATCTCAATTTCTTTTTCTATTTCCGTTGTAAACTTGGCAAAGTCTGATGAATAAACTTTGTATTGCTTCACTTGGCTGGGAGGCTACCTGTCGTGGATGACGTCGCCGTGTTAAACTCAATTTAAAGTTCCACTGTCAAACTTCAAGTTTCTGCTTTGTTGCAAATGAATAATATCGTGGTGTTTATAAATAGAGTGGAATATATGGTGCAGCACACCTTCACTTCAACTACGACTAAGTAGTTTTTGCTGTTGTTTTTGCCCACCGAAATGTGAACGTTGTCGTAGATGACAACGAACCCACACACATAAAAAACCTAGAAGATAAATTTGTATTTGTTCTAAATTTCTTTGAATCAGTGCCTGCAGAAAATTAGGAAGATTTTTATATACTCTTTTATTTCTGACCAAAATAAAGCAGCTCCAACAACACTCTCGAACTTATGAATAACAAATTAAACAATTTCAGAAAACAAACAAAGCAAGTTCAAATTAATTACATGGGCAGCAAAGACCCCTAAAATAAACAACAACATTGGGCCATAATGTTTAACATGCACACAAAACAAAACCCAGTAATCTGGAGACCGAACTTCAGAAAAAAGTTAAATCTCTCTCATGGTTCTAGAGTCGTGCAATGAAATTAAGTATGCGGCGTACTGGGGCGTTTGTGACCTAGTTGCTGAGCTGACAATTGCTGAACACACATATTTTAACTGACACGTCAATATAATTGAGATGTAGAGCTTAATTGGTGGCATATGAATAATCGTTAACCCTGCAATCTTTGGCTCGACAGTGTAATCGCAATTCTATTTAATGTCGTCATTTGAGGATTCTGGCTTAGTGGCATGATGGGCTTAAGTCGATCGTCCACTGCTATGATGGATATATGCATGAAGAATTTTACCACATTAGCTATGGGTTCATTTGTTTCTCAGGCCCGCATTTATGCTTAGCGTAACCGTGTGTCGCCGTGGATAATTTCGTCTTCTTTTAATACAAAGCGAAGTTTCTCATCTCCATAGCTTAGCCATAGGCTGCTGTACTGTTTTTAAGCTTTGACCAGTAAATGGCTCCCGACTTGGGACTGTTTCGGTAGATACGCAGCTAATGAGCCGCTCAGAGCGATGTCGCCGACCGAATCTTAGCGACTACTCTAGTTTACGTAGTGTGACCGTAGACCATTATATTAATTTTTTCCTACTCCTCCGCTGTACTTTCTGATTAATTTCGATGCGGGATCCAAGACAGTTGAATCGTTTCTCCGGGACTCGTCGGGCTTCATTAGCTCGGCGTTTTTCTTTTTTTTTTTTTTTTTTTTAATGCAAAACGGGGAAACTCTTGGCCCAAATCTCACCTGTTGGAAAGTGATGATTAGGCCGAAGATGGAAGCGAGTTTCACCCGGAATCCTCTTACACAGAGGAACTGGCTATCATACCTCTAACTGCCGGAACACAACAATGCTGTTAACATTGTTGTTATGGCGACAGACTTAGACATGATGGTGGTAGCTTGCCAGGCGGACTTAGAACAAGTCCTACCACCAACCAAACCGAGCAAAAAAAAAAAAAAAAAAACCGCCACTGTTGATTCTTGCTTTCAGGAGTTGCAGTGGTTGGGAATGTGTGGCGGGCTGACCGTAGACCATAAAACTATTTATTTTTGTACGTAAACGGTAGCTGACTGGCAGTCCTACTTACTTTGTTTATTTTATGATGATTACATTTTATTTGGCACATGTGAAAGCAAGATCGGTAGTACTAAATAAGTACTTTGCAAGTTCTTATGTTTTGCTATTGCTTTAATTATTTACAAACATGTAGCGCAGGACTTGCTGTGTCTGAACATACTTTTGTATAAAAATACTGAGAAATGTTATTTAACTACTATAGAGGTAAAAATCTATATTCCATGGCCACCTGCTTTTCCCTCTTTGTTACCGTCTGATCAGAGAAGAAGGAATCCAGATTAAGTGGACTAACTTTGGATTCCATTTGGAAGTTGTCATATCAAAAATTCATAGGTTGCGTCGATGCGGCCTTGGCTGCCACTGTGTGACACCCCTGGCTCAAATGTTTGCTCCATGCAACATTTTTGTTACCCATAAATAATAAAATGAACTCATTCTCTAGTGAACTACCATTAAATTGTCAGCCACAACACTTGGTCTGTAATACCATTAATGAGCAAAGCCAACAGCAACCAGAGCCAAAGTTTAAACCTCAGGCTGCACATGTATACGAATAATAGAAAAACCCAATTTAACTTCACCCGACCTGGGGAACGGAATGTGGAGTTACGAGTTTTCGACTATATGTAAGAGCTTTATTTGAATCTAATGAATAAAACTTTTTTTTATTAAGCCTTGTAGTTCGAATTCGAACGGTGATAGAACTCCAGAGTCCACGCTTGAGTGAATAGGTCAATAAGACGATCGAGATATATTCCAATACATATTCATGTAGGTTGTATTCCTATAGAAACAAAATTCCGAATATCGTAAAAATGTCAAGTGTATTGAAATTATTCGAAAAGTTTCTGAATCCAAAACAGGGTATGTACATTTTCGTAAAATATGTGATGTTATGCGAAGAGATATTCCTATTCTAAGGAATATTGATGTCTGTGCTGGAAAGGATTCTGAAATTTTCTTCGACGACATTCTTATTGAACCTGCTTCAAGACTTGGAAGGCATAAGAACTTGTTATATGCCTTATAAAACCTCATAGGGTTAGCAAACTTGCGTTTTCAATACACACATACATTTCCGATACATAGATTCCCAAAATATTGGACATGTATTTTTTTCTTTTTCACGTCAAAAATATTAAGATTATACAGTGCATTGAAAACTCTCGTGACCAGGTTAAGCACATCAAAGTTCAAGAGTGGGGACTCTTGAACTTTGATGTGCTTAACCTTTTACAATTATTATCGTTATGAAATGGCAAAAAAATAATAAACAAATATATTTTTCAAAATCTAAAAATATAATTTTTTATCTAGGAAAGTACCCAGTAAAGATTTTATCATTTTTAAAATAAGGTGAAAGTACGGTTTGAATTCATTTATTTCTAAAAGATGAAAGTTAAGAAAAAAAAATGAAAACTGGCAATTACTTTAATTAAGGGTATCAATGAAAATCGCGAATTGTTTATTCATTTTCTCATGTACCATGCTGACCTAATTTGGAAGGCTTTCAGTTGAGCGGTTTCACAGTTCCAAGTGATTGTTGATAAACTTTTGAATTAAATTAACTTTGGCAATTTGCCAAGTGGAGCTAGTATTAAAATGTTAGGCTAATTAAAGAGCCTTTGTTAGGCCATCATCAACACCTGCCAAGCTTTTTCTTTATATGTTAGGCATGTTGGGGCTTGTAGATCTATTATGAGTTTGTTGTGCCCTTTTGCAGACAAAAAGTCTTCTTTTTTGTCCGTGTTTGAGAATCTCAGCTTGAATGAAGAGTGAATTGGGGTTGATAGATATTTTGAATGAAGTTTGTTACAGAACGGAACTGGATGGCTGGATTTTGGCGCTGAGCTTGATTATTGTTTGGAATAACACATAGGGTACTTTTCCCCCGGGAGTATGTCCCCTTGGGATAATTTTCGACATTCACGCGGGCAAGTGCCGCATTCCAGCGTTGACACTTCTATTAATTTATGCTGCTGCGATTGTAAGCGATATCCGAGAGGTTTAAGAGATTGCGAATGGATGGTGCTATTAATTACTCTCAAGCTTCGTTCTCGATATTAGCATAATTACACATGTAGTTTCACTTACAGACTCGCCATTTCGCACTGAATTTAGGAGAAAAATAAATAAATAACTTAATATAATGTAAGGTAGATTAAAAACTTTTATTTGTGACGGTCGCGCCTAGCCAGCTCACATTCACGTATCAGTGCTTCGCTGTTTCGCATCTGTTCCTTCGTCTTACAGTAATTCGAGTGCGTTTAAACATTATAATGCCGAAAAGGAAGAGTGATAATCGTGATAATTATAGTTATTTGTGTAAAAAACTTAAAAAGTTAGAACGTGAAATTAAACGTGGGCGTCGTACTCGCTATGAGAGTACATCGTCATCGGATGGTGATTTTCCTAAGCCTTATAACCATGTGAGTCATTGACCTACTTATTTCGTGTTTACATTCTAATAGTTACTTTTAGCATAGCAACTAGATGGATTAGAGGGCTCAGTTTCTTAAAATACCGTTATGCAAAAGTGATATTTTGAGTTTTGATTTTATAACGGATTCATAACAGTAATGAAATTGGAAAATCGGATTGTTCTTTGGGGGCCTTCCACTTCCAAAATCAAGTACTTGCTACTCGGATCTGCCTGTGGGGCTTTTCCATAGCATTTACATACGGGCATTATCCCTAGTGGAATAAACGTAATATCGCCTATTGGGATTGCGTGTTTCTCACAAGGAGTCTCACTTCCCACCCGTAAATAGATTTATTTAAGCAAAATACTCATTTTGCTTGCAGAGTGCGAACCAATCCCAATCGATGACGATTGTGCCATATTCCGCGGTGATATGGATCCACAACCTGGATGCTCGTACTGGCAACAAGCCCCAGCAGAATGTAGTGATGAAGAGATCTCAGCCCTGGTCGTGTCCGAACCCGACGCACAGTCTCCTAATGCAAACAACATCTCGGCACCTGTGAACGTTCTGCCGCCGAGCTCCGTGACCGTCGGCGCCGCGTTGCCCGCTGCGCAAGTATTCGAGGCTCCAGCCGTGGAGCCAACTGCCGTACCTCTAGAGAAAGCGGGTGAACCTGCGCTTCCTGCTCTTCAACAAGATGTCCCCGAATTAGATCCATACTTAATGGAAATATTAGGTGAGGATCCTACCTCGACTAAAGAATACGGAATCGAAATTCAAAAGGATTTGGCGATTAGACTCAACCACATTGCTACCTCCGGCCTCTCTAAAGAGAACCGCAAGGAGCTAAAAGATAGATATTTAGTACCAATGAACTGCAAGTTTATAAAAGCTCCTGTCCTTAATCCGGAGATTAGAGCATCTCTCATAGAAACTCAAGCAAAGCGAGATAAGGGTATAGAGAGTAAGCAGGGATTAACATCTTGCGCTCTGTCCTCCATCAGTGAGGCTATTACCACGCTGCTCTCTTCAGGTCACAAAAACCCAGAGCTTCTCAAGCTTTTGATGGATACAGCTAGAATCCTCGGTGATATGCAGTACACGGACTCGATCTCGCGACGTACATTCATTCTTTCTTCTGTAAAGAAGGAACTAAAAGATCAGCTGGAAAAAACCAAAATAGATGAAATGCTTTTTGGCAGTAGTCTATCGGAAACCTTAAAATCAGCGAAAATGATCATAAAATCCGGAGCTGATCTGAGGTCATCTTCGACGATGAAGTCTACGGCTCATAAACCGGCTAAAGCAGTCAACAGACCTTTAAACTACCGAGCCCCCCTGGCGGGCCGCCGTCAGTTCCCACCACCGCCGCCGGGGGGCGCGAGATACGCACGGGCGGCGCAACCGACTCCGAATCAGAGGCAACACACGAGGACGACGCACAACAACGCTTTCAAGACATCGTCACGTCAGCCGCAAGCAAGTCACCGACGCTAGACACGGTAAGCCTCGCGGGCCGCCTTTCAAGTATCTATGAACAGTGGTGTTTATTGACAAATAACCCTATAATACTATCTTGGATTTCCGGCTATAAAATTGTTTTTTCTGGCCCGGTAATTCAGACAAATATTCCATCAGAACCTATTTATACGCAAGTCGAACACGAGGCTTTTAAAGTATCAATACAAGACCTTATCAGTACTGGGGCAGTGTCTATATGTCAACCATGCGCGGGTCAATATATTTCTAGTATTTTTCTTGTTCCTAAGCCGAACGGCAAACAACGTTTAATTTTAAATCTAAAACAATTAAATAAATTTATACCGACCCAGCATTTCAAACTTGAAGATTTAAGAACAGCTTTGAAACTTGTTTCAAACGACTATTTCATGTCAACAATAGATTTGAAGGATGCCTACTTTTTAATAAGCATACATCCACACTCTAAAAAATATTTACGTTTTAAATTTAATGGTATTCTTTACGAGTTTAATGTTTTACCGTTTGGCTTAAACACTGCTCCTTTATTTTTACAAAAATTCTCAAGCCAGTTGCAAAATTATTGAGGTCTTTGGGATATTCATCAACTTTTTATTTGGATGATTTATTTTTGGTTGGTCAATCATATACTGAATGTTTGAAAAATATGAATGACACAAAACAATTATTAAAATCTTTAGGGTTCATCATCAACACCGAAAAAAGTTCTGTTATACCAACAAATTGTTGCCAGTTTTTAGGAAATATTATAGATACAAAAAACTTTGAAGTTAGGTTACCCGATGGTAAAAGACAGAAAATTAAAACAGAATTATTGAGAATAAGAAAGCTCAAACGATGCAAAATAAGAGATTTTGCTCGCTTTATCGGTCTTTTAACATCCGCATGCCAAGCCGTGGACTACGGTTGGCTGTATACCAAAGACTTTGAGAGGTGCAAATACCTAAACCTACCTCTCACGTACCGAACGTTTCTTACGTCACAAGTCCTTGACGCTCGGCGGGCGGGCGCTCATTCAACAGTAATCTGACCCGAGCCACTTAAAACGTTATCGCGGCGTTTCTAAAGCTTGTATCAACACAGTTGAAGTGGCATTGGGTTCTTGAATTATGTCGTCATGAAATGAATCACAAACAAAAGTCTTATTAGTACTCGAGAAATATATATATCCTATTGAAATGAGAGAACTTGCTGAATGTAGTTATGTTGCTGTTTATGTTATTTCTGACAAAACTATTGCATCAATTTACACCAATTTTTGGGATCTAGCTTATGAAAAGAAGAGTAATCTAATGACAATGATCTTTTATATGAGTTCTATAGCCGATTATAGCAATATTCAAGCTCAAACTTCATAAAGCGCGGCGCCATTTGTTGTTTTTTATTGCGTAATTCAATGCGCTATTTTGATGACGATTATCAGAGTTATATCAAACAGATTCCAATTGGAAAAGCTTGTAGATTACTGCCTATATATTCATCAACGCATTGTTAACCATAAATCGTTAATATATGCTTACTTTATTTGTAAAAATTGACAAAAACCAAACCAATAACAATGTTGACCTTAGCGAACACTCGAAACTACCTAACTTTTGTTGGCTCAACTAAACAAGTTTTGTTATGTTATTTCATGCAAAAAACTAGCTACATACTTGTAGGAAATAGTGATAAATGATAATTTATCCACTTACCTTAGAATATTGCACTAAAAACACACAAAATTCACTAAAATATCTTCACCAAGAGCGCGCGAAATCACCGTGACATAGAAACTTTTGACAAGAGTTTTGAAATGTCAGGTGTCATAATTTTAGTATGTTTTTTTTTCTAGAGTTGGCAAATTTTATACACCATAGAGAATATTCATAGACAAACGAATCTAAAGCTTCCTATTCACGAAATAAAAGTTTTAATCAGTCGCGGTGTGCCGGGACACATGTGTCCCGGCGGGGCTCAACTGTGATTCACGATGCCGGGATACATGTATCCCGCCAGGAATGAAACGGTTAAAGATGATGAAAACTACGATAAGTTTATGAATTTACCAATCGAATTATCCCCCATCTTTGACTGGTGGCTTAATGCTATAAATGAATCTGTAAGCAAAATAAAGGTTGATACATATTCCTTAGAGATATTTAGTGATGCTTCAACAACGGGGTGGGGAGCTGCCTGTGGGAACGAGACTGCCAGCGGACCTTGGGGTCAACATGAGCAAACTCGACATATTAATTATTTAGAAACACTTGCTGCTTTTCTTGGGCTTAAATCGTTTGCAAAAGATTTTAAAGACTGTCAGATTTTGTTACGTATTGACAATACAACGGCTATATCATACATAAATAGAATGGGCGGCGTACAATTTCCTCATTTGACTGATATTACAAAACAACTGTGGAAATGGTGTGAAGCGCGTAAAATTATGGTTCATGCCGATTATATACGTTCTTCTGATAATATAGTTGCGGACGCTGAATCAAGAAGATTACACCCCGACATAGAATGGGAAATTTCTCCGTTTGCTTATAATAAAATAACACAAAACTTCGGTGTCCCTAGTATTGACCTATTCGCGAGCAGATTAAATCATAAATGTCATATGTATATTTCTTGGCAGAGGGACCCTGACGCTTATGTAATTAACGCGTTCACTATATCATGGGCAAGTTTTTACTTTTACGCGTTTCCACCAATTTCGGTTATTCTAAAGACCTTGCGAAAAATTGTTAACGACAGAGCCACTGGTATAGTTGTCGTGCCAAAATGGCCCACACAGCCATGGTACCCCCTTTTTAGAAGACTTTTGACCTCGAAGCCACTAGTTTTAAAATCGGTGGGTGATTTAATTATTCCTGGTTGTAGCGAACGTGCTATTCACCGACAAATTACGCTGGTTGTCGGGAGGTTGTCCGGGCATCATTTCTCCGAAGAGGAATTCCAGAGTCGTCCATACCCATCATGCTAGGATCTTTATCAGATAACACTATCAAACAGTATGATACATGCCTAAAGAAATGGTTTACTTTCTGTCATGAAAACAACATACAACCTAATAATGCTTCAACATCAAATATTCTCTGTTTTTTAACTCAATTGTTTAATTCCGGTGCTCGGTATGGTACCTTAAATAGCTCTCGATCCGCTTTATCATTGTTACTAGGTCAAGATACTGCAAACAATGAATATATACAAAGATTCTTCAAGGGAATATTTCGGTTGCGGCCCACACTTCCTAAATATAATTTAACTTGGAATACTGATCAAGTTTTAAATTATTTGGCGGAATTATATCCCAATGAAAATTTAAATCTTGAAAAAATTAGTAAAAAGTTAGTTACCCTTCTAGCCCTGGTAACAGCCCATAGAATGCAGACTTTATCAAAAATACATATCGATAACATTACCGAATCTGATTCAGGGTATATCATTAAAATAACAGATTTAATTAAAACCTCACGAGTGGGTTCCTTACAACCAGTATTTTCCTTACCGCAATTTTTACAAAGGCCGGAAATATGCCCTGCCAGTACACTTAAAGCATATCTTGATAAGACCGATCAAATACGTCAAGATCAACAATCACTTTTTATTTCATTCAGGAAGCCATACCGAGCTGTAACATCGCAGACTTTGAACAAGTGGGTAAAGAGCATGTTACAAAACAGTGGCATTGATATCTCGCTATTTACTGCACACAGCACTAGGCACGCAGCCACTTCCAAAGCTTATAGCGCAGGCGTTAGTCTGGATGTCATTCGTAAAACTGCCGGGTGGAGTTCAACTTCTACTGTATTTAATTTGCTAAATATTACAATAGAATAATTTCAAATGATATGTCTACCGAAAGTGATTTTGTTAGAAGTGTATTAAATGGATAATTATCTTATTTCCGTGATAACATTGTATTTAATCACCAGCTATTCAACTTTGTGATTGCATTTAATATACTTAGTTATGAAACATAGTAGATATTTATTTAATTTCTTCTAATTATAATTGATTATATTTCACGACAGCAATCTCTAAACGTCTACATGTGTAATTATGCTAATATCGAGAACGAAGCTTGAGAGTAATTGATGATTAAACGAACTTACCTGTACGTGAAGTTCAATCACAATTACTCGAAGAGCTTCGTTCGAAGATATTAGCAACCCTCCCTCCCAGTCATCCTGAACCCCTTTCGTGAAATAAAAAACAGCTCAGCATACCTCTAAACTAAATGAGCTGGCTAGGCGCGACCGTCACAAATAAAAGTTTTTAATCTACCTTACATTATATTAAGTTATTTATTTATTTTTCTCCTAAATTCAGTGCGAAATGGCGAGTCTGTAAGTGAAACTACATGTGTAATTATGCTAATATCTTCGAACGAAGCTCTTCGAGTAATTGTGATTGAACTTCACGTACAGGTAAGTTCGTTTAATCATCAATTATGCACCGCTTAGTTCAGCTCGACTGTGACCCAATTTATCCAGCGCCTCCTGCGAACATCTGCGATCGTGTCGCTCGCGACTTAACTTGTCTAATGTACTGATATTACTACTTCCATAAACTACGTCAACTTGTCATTCGATATCTGTATCGAACAGCCTTTAATGCAGATCTAAAATACTGAGAGAGAATATGCTGTTCTGGAAAAATAAAGTTGGAAATGGAAGCAAAAAATAAAATGAGTGATGAAGTGTAGGTACAATAAAGCATGCATCAATGTACGTAGAGGTTGATGAACAGTTAACCGAACTAATAATTGAAATAGGTAAAGAAGCAACATCAGCGCTTTGCAGCCACAATGCTGAATTAAAATAGCGAGCAGCGACAACGAGTTACGAACTTAGCATAATTAAGAAACTTGCAAATAGATTGGTTAGTTTGGTTTAACTAGCTTTGTTTCACTTAAGTATTCACTAAACAAATCTCTAAAACTTTTGAATTATGTAGGCATTACAAGAGATACTGAAATATTCGTCAAACTTTCCAATCGCAGAAAATTTAACATCAATATGTAAACCGTATTACGAAGTTTGAACTCATCAGCGTCGTCGATAAAGTTTGCAAATCTTTTGGGGTGAAAAAATACAGCTGCCTTGTTCTCGGCAAATGTCCTGATTACTGGCCCCGAAATGCGTTGACTCAGCGCTCTCAGTACCCTCCTATTTAACTTAGCTCATCCCGCGAATCTGGCATTCCGGACCAAGTTATCCTGCTTTCGAGTTCGAAGTTCGTCCTTCATTTGGTTTAGTTCCGGACATCGTCAATCGCCTCAAGATTGCGAATTTGCAACTTTACACCGTTTGGTCCCCAGTGTGTTCGCACAATTCATTGTCAACAGCTGTTAGAGTCCTCAAAGTACTCCTGTTGCATATAAATGACGTTGTATGCTGTAGTTCGGAGTTTATATGCATCTGCTTTTATTTTTTCCCATCGTACAATATAAAGCTTGCAGAATATATTTCCATTTATTTCGTTTTCATCAGGTGGACAAAGCTTTTTTTCGACTTGTTAGCTGCTGAAAATGGTATTATTGATAGTTCGCATTCCTTTTGTTTTACTCCATAGTAAGTTTGTACCAAAGTCTATAAAAATCAACTCGCAGTGTTTGACTTCAAATAGAAAACTCCCTGCTAGGTGTTTATTTCCATTCCAAGTCGAAGTAAGTAATTTGAAATTCCTACGATATATGAAGTTACTCGTTCTTTGAAATTACACGTTCTCCAAAAGTTTCAATATAAATTCCAATTTTGGATTTAGCACGATCGTCAGTTTCAAAAGTTTTGAAATCGGCGGACATTTCGACGGGATAGTCATTTCGATCGTCGAGTAAGCTGTGGCAAGCTGTTCGGAAGTTTCATGCTCACTCTACGGAGACTTCGTTAATAAACCGCATCTGAGTGAAGTTTAAAGACTGTCCCAAGTCTTATGTATCTTCTTTATTTAAAAGGCAAATTGAATGAGTCATATTTTTTGCTGGTAAAGTCTTAATAAGCTTCTTTCTTTTAGTTTCACATAGAACTGTTTGGTCTAGATCCCATTGTGAAGGTGAAAGTTTCCATCTTTTCTTGGAACCTGCACTATCCCGTTGAAACAGATGTGCAATAAATTGCATGTATTATGCATCACACGTCAGGCTTCTCATAAGCGAGGCCAGTTCATTTAGAAGTGAAAGGAAGGAGAATCTTCAGGGACTCTAGTGAGTGGTATATTTCATTTAGTTATTCTATTAGGTATATGTTATTATATTATTATGTAAAAAAGGTATATGTCCATTGTTTGGATTAGGTATGAAAGCTATAATTCAGTGTAGGTGCTCTAAAAATAGTAGCTTAATAGTAAATGTTTAGGAATTTCTTCGAAAGAGTCACCGTGGTCCTGGAATGCAAAGGGCACTAGGAACACGGATAGGTTTTAGTCAGTAAGAGTCTGACACTCCCTCCCGCTCCGACAGAGCGGAAGCTGTCATTTGATGATATGCGATCTTTAAAAAAAAAACTATTTTAAATTTCGCGGTGCTCCGTCTTAAAACAACGCGCCAACTTTAACGTAAATCTTAGTTCTAACACGAGACTGCGTGTAGTGTCTCGCCTTTGATGAAAAGGGATGACTGATGAGTTTCAACAACTAGTGGTAAACTTTATAGTTAGCGCACAGTTGTGTACTGGCAACCAGTATTTACAATTTAATCGTAAACAGTTTCCTAAAGGCCTTATACATTATGTAAACGAAACATCCCCCCCTCAAAATTGACGGATTTCGTCTTTCTCCTACATTAAATGTGCCGACGTTTTCTGCTAAGCCGTCTTAACATTTTTGTCTCTTTATTTTTCTTGCTTTCCGTACTTTCCCATGTTTCTAATAATCTACGTAATGGCTTTTATGAAACGTTTCATTATATAATGGACGCCTTCAATAATAACAGACGCGACGCGAAGACACGAGGAAAAGCGGTCAAGTGCGAGTTGATGTTGTTGGAGCGGAGCTGCGCAGTATTATAATTTAAATGGATAGGTACTTTAAAAATATCCGGACTAACCTGTTACGTAAACGTATATTGCTGAGTTCTGTAATAATCATAAAAAAGTAAACGTAATAGACAATGAATTCCGACAGTGGAATTCCGTTTCAGGGATGATGAACCTATTTTCAACTTTATTATTGGTGTCTTCAAGATCCTAAATAAACATTTTATATTCTATAAGGAACTGTAATAAATAATTATTTCTCAACTTAGAGTTTTTTTCTGAAAGTCCAAACAAAAATAAAAGAAAAATTACTATGAATTTTAATTAGGTAGGTACATGACTGTTTCTTTAATTAATTTTGATTTCCTTCCTTTCAGGTAATATGCTGAGAAAGCTGTTTTTCAAAGTCCTACGAAGGTAGCGTTTGTGGTAAAGTTAACAATTTCTTACAATTGCCATTCAGCGCGTTTTCGATGACCAATGATTTATTTGGTTTTTATATTTGTTCATAATTTTGCGATTATTAGTTTAGCTGTTTATAAGTATTTAGTATTCCATGAAAATAAATAAAATAGTTTAATTTAAAAAAAAAAACACTAACGGCAAACAGTTTTTGTCCATTTTTTAAATAAAACGGAACCTCACTTAGGTAATAGGTTGTTTATTTTTTAGTATGATGCTAACACTGAAACGTGTTTCATTTAAAATAAGTAGGTACAAAAAATGTTATAACCTTTTTTACATTATTATTATTATATACTTACCAACCTAACCTATACCCCCGCCCCCCTACCTTACTGCAGAGTAGGGGCCTTACTAACCTATTTTTGTATATTGTACGCAGTCAAAGTTATAACGTTTTACAAATTAAAATAATAAAAAAGTTCTACTTAATATTTAATGCAGTTTTAGTATGCCATATTGTTTCAATGTAAAATTTCCTCGAAGCAGCCAGGCAATATATTCAATCATCTCAGTTCTGCTATGTGAATTTATCTTTATTAGATATTCAATAGAAAAACCTATGAGCCATTCCATTATCGCGGCTGCAACATTTTGACTCATTCAAGACTTGCTACTAATGAAATAAAAACCACGTATAAAAAGTTAATGATTACATTTTATCAAGCTTTTTATAAATACTGATATAAAATTTAAAATTAAAACTTTAAAGCCAGAAAAAAAAGTTTAATGTCCCATTTTGGGTGCAACTAAATCGGTCCACCTTTTCAGATTACAATACAAGAACACAAAAATCTATTAATCGGGAATAATTTATTAATGCATTGCATTCTTATATTGACAAACGATAAACAATTAACTGTTAAGACATCAAATAATATTTAATATAAAAATAAATAATGAATTATCCACTGTTAAAGTAATCGCGGTTGCAACATCGTATGATTTGCAATTGGTCGGAAATCTTATATATATAATAATAAACTTTTAAATTAGGCTATCAGCTTCAATATAAATTTGGGTTTATAGTTATTCATTTTAGGCTGGATTTGACCAACGCCAGGTAGCTTTATCGGAGGAATAATTTTGAATTTTTGACAGTTCTTCCATACAAAAACTGTCAAACGTTAAATTTATTCCACGAATAAGAGTTATCTGGCGTTGGTCAAATCCAGCCCAAGAACTAAAAAATAAAAAATTATAAAATTATCTCTTGTACCGACATAAAAAAGTGACAAATATTGTGACTTAAAAACTGATGTAGAGTCGTCTCTAGTGGAATCATCATCTACCTACATATTTTTCGCAGAAATGAATGCCTGTAGAAAAAAATTACACGCTTCGAAAATATGGAAGCATCGGTCTATGCCAAATCAAATATTCAACGGGCGTAATTTAAAAGCTTCCGGGTCATTTACTCCAGCATACTTTGTCATCCTACACTTGATTGCTCCAATATGCACTTTAAATTCTTGCGATAAAACATGAATTCGCACCTCATTCATCTTGTCGAATGTGTTTAGGAAGATAACTTGGCAACATTCAATAGGTTTCAAATATTAAAGTAATTTATTCATAAAAGCTAGATACATTTATTTTGTAATTTCCAAGAAATACACATGTGTGGATTTGCAGGAGTCGTGATTTTTTTTTCCATATAAATTATATGTAAGTAGTTGTTTTTCGAAAACTAAGATAGCCTATGAAAAGATCTATAAATAATTTTGTACACAAAAGTAAGCCTAATTTAATCCATTTCATTGTTCATTAATTTTAAACATTTTTGTCATTTTTGTAGGTAAAAACATCTTCATATTGCTGGCAACTTTGTACCCATAAGTGCAAATACATAATTATTATAAGGAGTTATCTATAAACGTTTATGTCTGCGCAGACATAAACGTTTATAGATAACTCCATAAAGCTACTGTGAACAAACCAAGTATTTAAGTACTGTAATCGGGATGATACTTAGGTATAATAATATTATAATAATTGTACGTGCATTGTAACTTTATAAGATACTTGTGCTATCGAATATCCACAGTGTAGAAAAATAAATGTCGGAGTTGTCAAAGGCGGAATATTTTTATGATGGGAAGTTAAGATTACTTGTTCCTACTACAATCTACCGACATAAAAAGATAGACAAAGGCCACGTAGGTATTAATCTAATCTAAATTACTACGAATAACAAACAAACATAATTGTAAAGTTATGTATTTATTAATACTCCAAGCAACAGGTCTAACTAATAACACCCCAACAACACACCCCTGCAAGATAATACCATAAAAATAATTTTATTTATTAATTTACACTGAACACAGTGCACTTAACGAGCGCCGGCAGGTAGGTACATAAGTGTCGACATACTTCAGAATAAATAAAATGTAAGGCACATTTGCAAGAGAACTTCTGCAGTAAGAATTCTGCTTCATTTTCATGTCTGAAATGGGACAGGAGACTTAAAGTTTCGAGGTGTTGGTTTTATGGCTGCCATTTGCAAAAGAAATGACGTGTACGTAGTAAGAAAGTTAAATAGTCTTTGTGTAAATGTGCGATATAGGTTCGAGGTATACTTTAAGAAATACCTAATGACAATCTTGGAAATGAGTTTGGAAGTCTTCTTGGTATTAGTGATTTCATCATTTGAGCCAGAGACACATAATAGTTCTGTTCAGAACATGGGCCATACGTTGGAGTGCCCCAAGTGCCTTTATTTATTAAGGAAGGCCCACCAACGATATATTTACAATATTATAATAGCAATAACAGGTAATCACAAGTCTTCAATTCTGTGTAAATACATCACTTATAGTAGGTATGCACTAGATTCTCATTGAAAGATTAACAATTAAAAAAAAAAGTATTAATAATTATCAGTCCACTAAACCACCCAAACCCTTTCTTCTTTTGTTTCCATATTCTGCAATAGTACTGCTCCAACCGGGGATTGTCCTTGGGAACACATTCACAGTGCATACAGGTATAATCGCCGGTTGGTGCCTCATTACATTTGAAATGTCTAACGGAACCTCTGCGAGTTGGTTTCGGCCTCTCGTACGCTTTCCAATGGACCTCCAGGAACCCGAGAAAGTAAAAAAAAATATAATTTACACATCCCATTATTAAACAATTAATTGTATTATAGTATATGACTATTACCATAAAATAAGAAAAAAAATAACAATGATTAAAGGACATGGTAAAAAGTGGCCTATGAATCAACACATGCGAAACCTTTACCATTATTCCTAGTTTTTTTTTAAATTACATTTTAATGATTAGAATAGAACGGACACTTTTTAATTACGAAACCATTTTAAAAAGTAACTCACTTGCGTTTTATAACCCGGCGCCATTATTTTAAAATGAAACAAAGCGGTCTCAGCGCTGTAAGATTTTTAGTTACCTACAAAAAGAATAAAGCGATTAAAGCGCTGTATGACACGAACACTATTGACACTGACAGTCGATGAAATGACAGTTGACACTTTGATTTAAGTAATGTATTTTGCACCTGATATCAGGGAATCGGCCGTCGACCTAAGTTATCACGCTTTCGTATGTTAGAAGAACATAGTAACACTACTCTACACCATTTTTTGGTGAGATAAAAAGTCTGGCAGCTCTGGGATCTTAGTCCATTTGGTATGTTTCTATTGTTTGGTATGTTTTATAACCTCAAAATCCGAAATCATTTTGGATATTTTACAATTCTGAAAAGTGTCCGTGATTTTAATTTAGTTTCAGTCGAACATATGCATTATTTAAAACACAGATAGTAAATTCACGTCTCTGTTGGTTCTTAGGCGAACGATGTGTGGGCGATGAACAATGTCCTTTAATTAATAAAAATATATTTTTATTCTTTATTCCTGCATTTTGGGAGACTTTATGACTGTAGCAAATCTGAAAACTGCTTCCAACAAGCAATGTAAAAAAACTTGCCAAAAATGTAAAAAGTTAACTGGGAGGTATTTTTGAAGAATGAATTCGAACTAATACAAGAATCACCTCTGATAGAACTTCTCAGTCATCGATTCACAAACAGAAGGAACCAACTTCTCATCTATAAAATATACGGAAGTGTCTACCTTTATACAGTGATTAATAAATAAGAAGCAACAGAATGTGTATATCTCGTTTATTCCGCGCCAGTTGTTAGGGTCAGCGGAGGGACCAGGGGTTCTACCGTGTTCATGATAACGGCTTGGGTGACCCGACCCGTTTCCACGTAGATACTGTATTCTCGTGTTTTAGGTGTCACTCGAGTGGCTCTAACTTGTTTTGTTTGTTCTTAGTGTGATATACCTTTAATGTTGTGCATCCCTGACTTTTTGCCTAGATTGTCATAGCGACTTTATGAGTACTTATTTACGGTAAATATGTTTTTCATATAAATATGTTAAGGCGCGTCCCCGAGCAAAACGCAGCGCTAGCCGTTTTTTTGTGCAGTTTTTTGGAGCTATCTACTCTTTATCCTAAAGAAATACCAACTAATAAAAAATACATTAAATTATTTTCTACATAATCTTGGCTTCAAAATGGTAGATTTTATTTTTTATAACTAAGTATAATGTTTAAGTAATCTCCTCACAACGAAACCATAGAAATGAGAAAAAAATACTGAAAACATGCATCTTCTCGAAAACTAACGATTATTTTGATTTTGTACTTACACTAATGGATAGGCAATTTAATTATGAACATTTTGGTAGAAGTATTTTTTTCAAACGACCAAAATTAGATTTTATAACGATTTTATTCAACATTCTGAGCGTATTCGCTATTGTATCTCTTGCGCTGTTATTGAGGGAAAAAATGCTCAAGGTTATTTGCTCAGGGTACGGCCTTAAGCCAGAAATATGAAGTTAGTGTCGTTGCAAAGTGTAGATCACTATGGAAAATAGGTAACATTGATTCTCGTTGTCATTGTTAAATCTTTGGCAGTCGTTACGGATGGTCAGACTCAGAAGAACGTATATCTGACACCAGTCTCACCAAGGAGTACCGTGGCAGCCGCTCCACGTAAAATACTGGTAGTCAGCTGAATCTGGTTTGACAGGAATTCGAACCCAATATAGTTGGGATAAGGTTAGACAGATGGTGAAAATCTACGAACACTCTTTTAAATAATCTTTTGGCAGGATTGTCACGAATGCTTTTTTGCGGTGGCGGCCGATAAGGGAATGATTAGAATGTGCGATTAACGAACCAGGGAGCAATTGCCTGCCACATCGTTAAACCCAAGCTTGGTCTACTCTCGCTGACGTACATATTGTTAATTATGATGTTATGACTGTGTATAATTAAATACGTGACTGCAATCACTTACATCGCTTTTCTCATGACCAGGTTAATCTAGAAAACTAACAAGACATACCAATGTCGTGAGTTCGTGACTCACAATTCTTTTGCTTATAAAAGATAAACCAAATAGTGCAGTTGTGAGCACATTTAATTTTTAAATGTTCAAAGGTGTATAGGGCAAGTAAATATAGTGTCGTGTCTCATTTGTTGTTGCGCCTGTGACGTAGCTGCGGCGTTGACCCGCTGATAACGCTATCTGCTATTAATTACTCGGAAATATTACCAATGGCCAATATCCCTTACTTCTGGCTTGAATCCGTTTATTGAAGCTCTTGGAAATCAGCACTGATGTGTATTGTCTTAATGGCAATCCAGAACATGGGTTGCACAATGGTTTTAAAATTGATTTATGTTGTAAGGTCGGGTTTCATGCAGACCCTTTGTGTAATTACATTTTCTCACCACTGCCCTCAAACCGACATGCTATGGCACCAAAAATTATAAACAATAATAACACACATACATACATACCACACATACATTATTATTATAATTATTACTTACATCCAACAATCCTTACTAGTCTCGTTTAGCGGATAAAAAGCTCACACATAAAGGAAAGGGCTGCGCTCTACCAGGCAGCGGTGGGAACATTATCGGCTGAAAATAATTGACTAGCCCGTGAATGTCTGGAAAACCTCTCTTAGTGTTCCCCTACATTCCCTAAGGAACCTACAGGCCTGCTACAGCTTTCTAAGACCAGTAGTTTCAGCTCAGCGTTGTTTCTATATTAGGATATCGTATTTTAGTGAACAACATCCATTGCGTTACCGTGCATATTAAGTAGATATACAGGGTTATTTGTAAAACACCGGCAACCACAGACTATGTTACTAACATCATAACCAACAACTTTTGTTCTGTGACTTTTAAAAAATACATGAAATCCTGATGAACTAAAATATGACGATTTTTGAAAAATCATAGCAGAGGTTGCCAGTGTTTTACAAATAACCCTGTATATCTACTTAATATACGATGACGCAATGGATTTGTCTGATATCATAAAATATAAAGACTGTAATTTAAACTCCATCATCCTCGAAATCAGTATCAAAACGTGCCTTAACAACGTACTGAACAAGACGTATGAACTAAACTGACAATTTTACAGTCTGTAGCTACGCATGCCAATGACACACTTACTGATATAAGTGGCTCATCTCGGCTTATACCAGACTAAAAGCACGTATAAAACTTTATAGGCATTCAAAATTTATGTTATTAGGAACAAGATGAGCGATATTCGTTCGAAAACTCGTGATAAGGGACATAAGTCTGAACTCGAGCTTGTGAGTAAAACGTTTGATAAGATATAAACGTTGTACAATGCTACCGAGTCGCAATTGAATGGACGAGTTGGGAACAAGTCTCAACAAGTTCAGTCAAGTTTAAGTCTCATTCACTAACGGGTACTTACTAAAAAAAATGTCGTCTAGACTACTAAGTTGGTTCTATTCCTAATGCTGTGGTTTGTGTTGCACCAATAACAGTGTTATAAATCACATTCTATAATTTTCCTTGGTGGGTCAGATGGGCAGTCAAGAAAGAAAAGAAAGAAAAGAAAGAAAAAGAGTTTATTTGCGGTCACTCCATTTAAAATACCTATTCTGGTCTTCTTCATGATATCGTGTGGGTATAAAGGTCTAACAACCTCAAACACCCTAGTGTTAGAGTTTCTAAACCGCATCAAGGGCCTCTGACATGGTATATTTGACGACCGCCATTTGGCGGCCGACATCACCGGCTTATACGTCCCCTCCGAAGCACGGAATCATCTCTCATTCTGGTATTCAGCTACGGGTATACCGGAAGCCGACCCCAACTTGTTGAAAAAAGGCTAAGCACAGTCATCTGCTTTAAATCGACGTCTTGTTGTGAGTACTTAATGCTTATTTTATAACGGGAAATGGCATGAACTCGAATTCGAAAATTCAAAAAGCTATTATTTTGAAGTTTGATTCATAGCGTTATTATCAGGGGCAGAGGAAATGCAAGTTGATAGTTACAACAAGCTACAAAATCAGGATTTCCCCACACCCTAGTGTCAAAAGGCAATATCTGTGGGGAATACTAAAACATTGTGGTCAATCAACAGGTCATAAGATTTAATCGTACGTAGGTATGTGTAGATTTTTGTTTTTCTTCTTATTTTAGAACCAAGACTGGTAATCATAAAGAACACTAGGTATATCATTTCTTCAACTAAAGACGTTTTTAGGGTTCCGTACCCAAAGTGTATCCAGCGGAACCCTATTACTAAGTCTCCGCTGTCCGTCCGTCCGCCTGTCTGTCAGCGAGCTGTATCTCAAGAACGTTATAGTAAAAGGTAGGCAGTTGAAATTTTCACAGATTGTGTATTTCCATGTGAGAGATAATTATGTGTTAAGAACCAAAATAATCACTTAATTTACCTAGACTTGCTCAGGCCAAGCGATTTTATTGGTCCATAACGAACACAACTCTCGCTATGCATCCTCATACACCTCTGGTGCTATTAGCAGCCTTAAATGAGCCAAGAGGATTATCGGTAATGATAGGCTCGTCGAGTCGAAGCTTCAAAGTCTTGAGCATCGATGCCGAATTTGCGACGAAATTGCATAATTTAATTCCGCCAATCTCGTTCTATCATCGGACCATAATACAATGGCGATGCGCTACCGGTACATCGTGGAAATTCCACCCACACGCACAAAACGTTTTGGGAACACATTCATAGTGCGTACAGCAAAGGAGTGGAATTCCCTGCCGGAGTCTGTGTTTCCTGAAGAGTGAATAGGTTACTTCTAGGCAAGCGTGCTCCATCTTAGACCTCATCATCGCTTACCATCAGGTGAGATAGTGGTCAAACGCGTGCCTATCAAAAGTAAAATAAACTCTTCAGGAACTGAAACGTGACGTTGTTTCATCTTGCTAATATCGTAATAGCAACGCGACCGAGTGAAACAAACAAAGGCGAGATAATTAATCGATCGAGTCTGTGATGGTGCCGATTCCGAACGCTCCCTGTATCAATGCGGCGCCTGGCTAATCACTCGTGTACTCGGATTAACGTGGAGTTTACTTTTGTGTGGTTGGTAATTACTACAGGAAGCTGTTTCATCTTACTAGAGGTAAATCAGCTTTTGCTACATTAATTGTTAAATGCCACAGGAACATACTACCGGCATAAAAAGTACCTATATCTTCCTGGTTATTATTAATCAGAGTGATTTACAAATTATAAGCTAAAATTCGTTACCAATAATATTGATGTCTACTTATTTAGTATAACTTCATGTTGGTAAAGCATTAATTTATATATATATTCTTACTTTGTACTATTTCAATCCGTATTGTAAAGCCAAATATTAAAATTAACCTTTAACCGGTACCTAACAAAAGAAATAAAAAACCACACAAACAGATTTCTTCTAAAAGCGTCGCACTTCGTTTTAATAATAAACGAAGTCTGAGCCGATGATGTTTCGATTTTATCTACCGTGAACAAAACAAAATAGAGCTAGACTAGTTTCATTTGTTTTCTCCACGGTCCATTTAATTTCAATAATAGTGAAATACACAGTTTATTTTGTACGTTTTAGGGTTCCGTACCCGATGGATAACCAACGGAACCCCTATAACTAAGCCACCGCTGTACGTCTGTCGGTCTGTCAGCGGGCTGTAGGTATCTCCAGAACCATTATGTAGATAGTTGAAATTTTCAGTATGTATTTCTATTGTCGCTTTAACAACTAATAAAAACAATTTAATTAATTTAGAAATTAAAGGTGGCTCCTAAACAAGAATCTTGCTTTTTTCTTGGTTTATGAAACTAACTTACTGTCAGAGTCCGGCTTGCATTTGGCCAGTTTTTTTTTGTAGGAACGCAGGCAAAATTAGGACTAGCGTACTGAGAATAGTAGAATAGTAGCATCGACAATGTTTGCTGTTTTGTCTAGTGGAATGAAATCGGCGATAGTGGCAACATTCCAGACATTGTCAGGGGCTATTTATTTGGCGTTTGAATTTCATCGTATCAGCTCATAAATGTTTGCTGCTATACGTGGGCCTCCAAAGAGCTTGAATGGCCGGCTTCACGGAATATATGCCATAATTACGATATACTCCGTTTCTAGCTTACTAGTGATTCTGGAATGTTCATACAATGATTTGTATGGCCTTATTCAAAACCGGCTTGTTGAAGGAACTAAATTCTGGGATGACCCAATTTCGACAGCCATTGAGAAAATATGAAGAATAATGTTTCAAACACGAGATTATACGTTACATTTGACTGTATCGTCTAGTGTTGCATATTATTGGAAACTTTTAGGTTAGGGTTACTTAACATTGACGCTTTTGTGCTGCGACCTTTCCTGCATGATCTGTGGGGGGGACAAGTGGATGCAGGAGACCGTGCCATCTAGCGTTGCAATTACGAAACTCATAAGTAAATTAAACTTACAATTACATTTCTGTCCTGCCATCTATAGTTTTTGCGCACACAGCAGCGTACACACATATTATTATCTCTACAGAGAGTGACATTGGAGGAGCTCGTGGCTAAATAATAACAACCGCAGAGGTCGATCTTCAAGGTTAAGCAACGCTTGCCGACGTTGGTCTGTGGATGGGTGACCATCTTAACCTACCGAGTTTCCTCCGTTCCTCGGAAAGCAAGTTAAGCTGTTGGTCCCGGCTGTCATTTGGAGATCTTTGGCAGTCGTTACGGATAGTCAGAAGCCAGAAAATCTGACACCAGTCTTGCCAAGGAGTACCGTGTTACCCATTAAATGGATTGTGGAGGTCCGGTAGGCAGCCGCTCCACGTAAAATACTGGTATTCAGCTGAATCCGGTTTGACTGGAAGCCGACCCCAATATAGTTGGGAAAAGGCTAGGCAGATGATGATGAAGATGAGAGAGTGACATTGGGTGACAGTTAGTCACCACATTATTATCAGATTTGATAACACTTCTAACTATCCTCTTGAGCCTTTACGATACTCACCAGTGACCACCAGTGTACTCTATATGTCAAAATATGTTAATTTGAATAGCTACTTATACTTAGTGTTTAATAGAAGCAGACACTAGGTATTTCTAGTAAACTTAAAATGTAAATAGGGATTCTCGAAATTCCAACTGTTATATTGTAATTGAACATTAACTTGTATTATTTAGTTAGTAAACTTGGCAGCAGTTACTGAGAAAACACGAACTATTTGAACAAGACTTTGTAGTCATAACTTTGTTGAAAGTATTGATAATGAAGCAACAACTTTCTAAGTTTCAATCGTGAGCGACAGTGGCTAGGAATACTTGAAATAGGCATTATTTGTCGTGATTCTTATGATGAAGCTGAAATCATGAACTTCGGCAGAAAGAAAACGCCAAGTATAGGTGCTATTAGTTAAAATCTCTGTTGTAGATAATCTATGCCGTCGAACCTTAGTTAACTACACCCGGGACAGTAACGGATGGTTTTATTTTTCATTTCCTTGTACAGCAATCCATAGGCCAAGCCCATGTCCCCAAATTCTCAATTAGTTAATTGCTACAACCGCCAATTTTTCCGCCATTTCCACATTGCTATTGTACCTATGTTTGTTTGTTGTCTGACGTCAGTAGGTATATCAAAGCAAATACTTGCTACATGTCGTTTAGAATTTTAGATTGCATTCAGTCAAAATCAGTGCGTTGGAATTATAGTAGAGGCGGTCGATATATGCTTGGCCTAGCGCCAGAGGATTCTGACGCCATTTCTGCCAAACTTAAGAGGCAAGCCAGTTTCTCGCTTACGTGACAAAGTTATAATATGCCTAAATTACTTTTAACAATTTTGAGCTAAATTACTTCCTCGCTGAATTGGAACTTCGAGATAATTCAAAGTGTCAGCTTCTTATTTATTAATAGAATCTTTAATATTGGCTTTTGGGACGGCACGTGATGAAAATTCTTATAAGGGATTACGGGTCATACGCTCTACCATAAGGTACAATAGAATAGGTACAATAGATAAGGTACAATAACTTGCAATTTCACAATATCAATGCAACCATAGCTTCGCCAACTGCATTGTTGCTAATTGTAATTTAGCTAACCGGGGATCGTTATCATGACAACTATGACACACAAAACATCACACTGGAACGCTAAACAATGATTCCATGCTCTGAATCCACGTTCACATCCATATCCTTCCATATTTTCCCACAAGTCAGAAGGTTAATCGGAGTTTAGTTCAATCGCTAGATCAGTCTTAATTACTCGGCTTGGCGCTAGCTAATTATTCAACATGACAACACTATCTATCACTGCGGGCATCTGCACTTACAATGTATTGAAATAGAACTCGGGTTTTCCTGAAACATTTTCCTTTTCGTTTAGACATTATTTTCCATAGGGGCCTATGGCGTATCATTCTTTATCTTTCTTGTTTCATATTTATATTTATTTCTATGTATATTATGCGATTACACACTCTAGATTTTTTGGTGTCACCTGAATAAATATAAGCGTTATTAAATGTGCATATCTCGTTGGTGACACAATAAGAATGAGACTCAATATCGATTACTTTTATCTTGTTAAGTCAAGTGTTAAAGAAACATTCACAAGGTCTTCATGTTTACCTACTTTGATAGCTAATTGTCGTATTTCTTATTCTCAGTATATCGTTGCCCTCAATAGCTTATTGATTGAGTTTGTATAGCACTTAGTTACTATACTTTTCTTTATCATTTTTATTCCGGTCATCGGCCTGAAGATCTTCAAGAAATTGGGTCCTTTTGGGGGTTTTATACGCCAAGTTGTTGTCTGGTTTGACCCAATTTTGTACAAAGTATGAAGAGACGTCAATTAATCGGTTGATAGATTGAATATTGTTTAAGTAGGTATATTAAAATAGTCAAAGAACTTTTTGTTCCTGCTAATCATTACTCAAGTATCCCACTTTGCTAGCAGAATCATTCATGTCTCGATTAGCAGGACTAACGGAGATCTGGCGGTATCGAATAAACTCTATATATATAATGTACCTCTATCTTTCTACCTCCTCCCGGATCCCGGCTACATTTTCCACCGTACGTTAAACAACTTCGTTCCTATATTTTTCCTCTGTAAAAATACGCCTTTTTCATCGCATACGTTAGTAAACGTTTATGACGTAGGAGTTTCTGTGCCAGTCGGTCGCCTGTGCTGGAAAAAGGCCAGAGTCCTAAGGTCGTTCTACAAAAATTATTAAACGGGTACCGTGCAAGAAATTGCATCGCCGCTATATGTTTATCATATCTTATGTGGCGACAGGGATTAGGTTCTTTATATTTTAAAAACGTGTGCAAGCGGACGCGCCACGTCGTCGACACTTTAATTTATTTACCCGTTTATTACTCGTATATTTTTAGTTAGTATTTTAAAGTTATTTTTCCTTTAAAAGTAACAAGAACCTCTGCAGTGCACTCTACAAATTCTGCTATGAGGGAGATAACAATCGATTTTGTTACCCTAACAGTTTTCTTGGCAGCAACGTTCTGAATTAATTCTATTGAGAGAATTAAATTGAAATGCACAATGGCCGTATAAAACTGCCCATTCATTATCCTACATGCGGACACGATTCCGATAACAGCTTGCATTATGTAGTCGGTCGCTTTAACGTGAACATTTTCTCGTATGCGGATCATATTTTATGGACGCCTCCTCTGGTCATTAGCTTACGGCGTTTATAGGTCATTCCCAGTGGGTCATTTAAAAGGGGACCGCAGATAAGGACAAATAGGGATCTGGATGATGCTCGTTATCGATAACGATAAAATTTTGTGTTTGATTTTAAATCGTTTGGAACTTTGTTAATTGTAATCGTAATGGTCAATTCATGGTATTCTTCATAGATATAATATTCCTCCTTTTAATGTCAATCCAAAATATTAAATCAAAAATTTCGATTACATAAATTACAATAAATATAACCTGAAGGAGAGCCAGATTTAGGTTTTTCAGATCTGTCTTTGTGAGATTCCAATTAGAACGTTTTACAACAATTTAATGAGGTGTTGATGCTGCCAAGATATAAACTTGAGACATTGTTGACGTCCCAATTTCCTAGACACTTTGTTTATAATAATTCTCCCTGTTATCAAAGACAGAGATATTTCTTAATGTCAGATGTCAACGCAGAGAAACACGTAAATGCGTCCCTTTTTATTTTCTTAATAATTTAATCGAGCAATATCCGTTTCTGTATGATGTTTTCCTTATTATCTTTAGCTGGTAATTTATTTTGAGACGTTTGACAGTCGCGGGATTATTCGCAAGAGACACCGTGGCTCCGGAACACAAAGGGCAATGAAGGAACATGGATGGGTTTTAGTCAGTAGAAGTCTGACACTCCCTCCCGCTACACCCAGAGCGGGAGGAGTCATTGGATGATTTCCCATCCCTAAAAAAAAAAAAAAAAAAAGACGTCTGACATTTTGTTTTTGTACAAACAAAACATTTAAAGTTGACTGTCTGTCGGGCGTTAAATTTTATGCGCTTACGTGCTATTTGAGATCTGAAGAATACGACATATAATTTTATTGTTATCTTTGTAAGGACATAAAATATCTTATAGTTGATATTACTTACTACTCAATGAACCTTCGCCGACCCGTTGCTAGCTAAATTCCTTTTCACTTCTCAAGGCTTTTTCCAGTCCAGATCATTTCACCATTTTCATTCAAGTCTTCAACGTCATTTTCTCTCTTTTGGCAATCATTCCTAAACGACTAATTATTGTGATAATGTAGGAACCAAAACTCGGGTCAAAGTTTCTGGTGGCAAATTGATAAATGAGTGAAGACCCTTCGTTAAATTACTTTAGAAACGTGTTAATTGATCCCTTTTCGTTCTATTTAAAAGTTTCTACTAGCACTTTATTTTAGGAAGCGTGATTGGAAGTTTCACTGCTAACAATCGGAAAATGTATGTGTAATGGTAATGTAACAAGGTCTTACTTACAAAAGAAAAGAAAAACAATTCGTCCCGTCATCTTTACCCAGGAATGTCACCGAAAGTTTTCAGGGTGCGTTTCTAAAAGAGATCTGCGAGCACACGTAGGGAGGGATGTGGTTGTTAATAATCAAAAGAAGCGCCGAACAAGGCTAGGTATCTAAATGGAGCCTGAATATTGAATGTTTAATTTTTGTATTTTTTTTTTACTCGTTGTACCGGCACTAATCAGGTTCTTGGCATTCAAGAGTTGTAGTTGTCTGATAAAAGATGTTATCGCTTTCAGAATAAATTGCTTATCCTGCCTTGGGCTATTGTTGACAGTTTAATAATTAAGATTAGCAAGTTTACAATGTTTCCATTAAATCTACTTACTTAGTTTACTGCAAGAAAAATGTCTTACGTCTTATGATTTAAATCTAGCAAGCACTAGTTCTAATCCTCAATTGTAAGTATTACTTTTCGTTAGTGTCAAGTTTTTAACACGGTTCACCTTGAGCTTATTTATATGCAACTTGCAAAAAAATTAAAATAAAACTATCTATCTTAACTGTATTGGCAATAAAAATACGATGCCATAAAAATACAGAGAAATAAAATCGATAGCCACCAGACCCTAACTACTGTCTTTTAAATTGAGAAAATTTTAAAAACATAATACTGTTCCAAATTTTATTCTGAGAGCATTGAAATTACATGAAAACATGGTTTTTATTCTATCAATTGTTACGGATGACCGGCTTTGTACCCGCTGACAAGGTCATTGCTCATTGGAATACGAGAACAAAAAATCGGTTATTGAACGCAAGGAGACAACAGGTACGGGTGTAATGGCAACACTGAATTCCAAATTCAAATGCGTCCGGCTTTTTTTTTGTCGTCAAGGCTATGTCTCGGACGGATCTCAAATTCACAAACAATTCGCACGAACTTTGCCAAAACTTAGCACAACGTTAATTTCAAGCGCTTTACTTGTCAAAAAGTTTAGCAATTGTGCCCGTTTGTGTAAGGCCGACTTTATGAATTAATCTTGAACGTAAGACAACGATATTTCAAATTCAAATCCTCAAGCGCAATGAAACTTTGATTTCAAAAAATAGAATTTCCATCTCGACTTTTCTTAATTTTGGAATCATGATGAGATTTTATATCTGCTGTTCAAACAAACAAAAAAAATGTGACGTTGGCTTAATGGTTCTAAGTTGTAAATTGTTTTATAACTTTTAAACTCTTATCGCAAAATTTTGTGAAGAATTAATGGCCGAGTGGTTTTAAGATACGGATCACTGAGTATCCTCTCTTCAAGAACCTGAGACTGATTAACACTTTGTTTGTTTGAGTGTGTCGGAAAGGTATTTCTTCTTCAACTTTTAAATCTCTGTATACATTATCGACACCTCTGATGTTATTTTATTGAAATGTAACCACTAGACATAAGCCAGTCATTATTCATGATCCTACGATCGCCAATTTATGTATGACCGCAGGATTTGTCCGGTTATGGTAACATAATGCCGCAAATATCTAGGAGCCTAAAAGCTTTTTGATGGGAACCCTTTTTATGCGGGTGATGTGTGATTTTTTCCCCTTACTCTAAAACCTTTGACAACCACCGTCCCATCCATTTACCGGCTTCATGTCAAAGGTTAGTCATATTTTGATGTGATAAATGCGGTCTACCTAGTCAGGGTTGAGGACGAAAGTGACCGGTTAAGTGAAAACCGCTGTCATGCAAATGTCAAAAAGTCCCGAAGATATTTTTGGGACAGACCGTTCGCATTTGGCTTTCATAGTGGCTCGTTATGTCAAATTAATAAAAGGTTCGTTGATATGTGTTAAAATATTCATACCTAGAAAAATATTTTGTATAAAATAGAGCAGAATTTTATCCTGCAGTAAATATTGAAAATGTTTGCGTGATACTTAGTACCAGCCGGTGAAGTGGCAACATACGAGCAATATTTATCATCTAGTGCCTAGCTGCAAGTGGCGTGCATATTTAATGACGCGCCGCGCTTCGGTGCGCGCATATCGCATCGGACACTGTTGCAAGCTTCCAACTTGTATATCACTCTGCCAGGCAAAAAAATCAAAGTCTTATAAAACTTCACATAATTATCAAAGCTAGTTTCAAACTTAAAACTTACTCCGCCAACCTCAAGTGTCCAATACAATTTTATTTCCTCATCCAATACCGATATGTAGTTCAGTTCTGTACAATCACTTAGAGTAACTTTCTCAACCGAAAATTCACATAAGTGGAAAAGTGTGTTTCCTTGCAAAAATTATCCTGGAATGTCTGACGCGAATGAAGAGGGTCGGATGTATTCGAAAGACGACGAAGAAGATTCGATGACCTAGATAAAAGAGAATTGCGGCCCAGTAATTACAATTGGTAGATTTAAGAGTTTTACGTCAGCTGGGGAAATACTTTATTTATTCTGAACGTCAGATTCGAAAATAAACATCAAATAAACCGATGTAACAATTTTGTCCTAAAGAGAGGGATCCCAACAATTTAAATGCCTTTTAAATTGCGAATAAATTGGCCAATGTGGCTTTACGTTACGTTAAAACTGTCACGTAATATGTATGAAAATGAAAAAAAAAAAGGATTTTAAAAAGCCAATAAAATAGCGCGTTTCCCTCACATTTAAGTTAATGTCTTAAAAGTAACTTGAAAACTTATCACGTTTTTATTAACGTTCAATAAAGTTTAATGCGACGCATATTAGTTCGAAAGTTGGTTCACTTGTTCTTTCGTTGACAACGCGAACTACTGAACTTGCTAAAACCGAGTAACTGCAATTACTTAGTTTCATAATGGCGTCGAAAGCCTATTATCTGGGGTGCGTCTGAAGATAGTATGGCTCACTAGCTAGTGACTGCGGCTTCGGCCGCGTGATAATTTGAATATTGTTTGCAGGGCAAACGCCTCCTATTCTTTGTTCCATCCCTCCCAACTTAGAGTTAAGGTCCCAGGTCTGTGTGTTAGGTAGGCTTATGTTTTAGGTAGGTACTATTCCAATGGAATATATTACCAGATTTAAAAAAAATCCTATGACCAGCCTTGTGCTAAACTTGATACGATCCCGATCATTGATCAGTCATTAATCATTTAAAAGTTAACTAGCAAACAGACAGACAGAATACTTTCGTAATCGTAATATTAGTATGAGTTTACAGTTCTCGTTTAACTGCATGGTGATTTTGAATTTAATCAAAATAAATCCATTTAATTTCAGATTAATAATGGCCATAGTTGTTGGATCTAAGATGTTAAAACTATTTTAGTCAAAACTAAAATCAAATCGAAACAAAAAGAAACCAATTCATTCAAAATAATAAAATCAACAATGTCCAAAAATGTAGTCTAAAATATAGGTAATGTGTGAATTCTGAATGAGTAGTTTCTGTAACTGCAAAATGCTTATTCGTTTCTAAGAAGGCATTAGGTATGCAATGTTTCTTTATAATGCCATGCCATATTTAGGGTCGGTTTGTAAGTTAAATATTAGTAAGGCAATTTGTGTTTATTACAGTGCAAACTTTTGTTAGTTACTGTGTTATGGGATATTGGAGTACCCTTTATGGTGACTTACTGAGACCTAGGGTGCTATCTTATCATGATGCTCTTGTTGTGTCTTTGTTTTGGTGTGCTATGTTGAAGCGATTATATTTCTGGGGGTTTGTACGAGTGGATGTATTTTGAACCTTCTTGTACTGTGATTCAAATATAGAAGGTATAAACACATGTATTGTCATTACCACTTAGGTACTAATTTAAATACTGTTGTTTATTCAATTCGAGAAATAATTTTTGCGAACACTACTGTAAGAAAGAACACAGCAAATATTAACAGTCCATCTAATTCCACACATAGAAAAGAAGTGACAATCATTAAATTTTATGATGATGATAATGATTTGTATTTGTTCCTAATTATGTTACTAGCATAGTGTGTAAGTTTTTACTATTCAACATATGGATCATTTCTCTGTTATGGATCATTCCTCTATTATCGATCTAAATTAAATTAAAAAAAATATAGTCCGTTTTTCGTCGAGCTAAAATTAAACTGAGCTTCAAAAACACTGACCTAACTCTGTAACTTAACAAATCACATTTAAAACCGACTTAAAATACTCCATGCAGTGTAGAGTTCTTTGTGACTGAACCATTCCATTTTATGAAAAGGCGAGGAAAACTTATCGGTTCAGATATTCCATTAACTCGATGCATGTTTTCAGTTAGTGTGTCCCAAGGCTTCTTAATAAAATTCTTTGGATATTGAGTGCTGGGTGGGAACCACGTATTGCAAACGTTTTAGTATGAAGATATTGAGTTCACAAACACATGTTAGTGGTGAGTTTTCTTATGTCGACATCTCCCTCCGGAGATTAGAGAAACGTCCAATTTGTTTCGTAGTTTTATTTTGTGAGTCGGTTTTATTCTGGACGGTCACAAGTTTTACTTCGATAACTTTCTAAATTGAAAATTCATTATCTTTATGAACTACTAGCTGACCCACGCAACTTCGTCTGCGTCACGTTTTCCATTAATGCTCGGCTCCTTTTAGTCTGAGCGTGATGATATGTAGCCTATATACTTCCTCGATACATGGGCTATCTAATACTGAAAGAGTTTTTCAAATCGGACCAGTAGTACAAAATACAAAATCCTTTATTTCAAATAGACCAGTTACAGGCACTTTTGAATAGTCAAGGTCTGTCAGTCAAATAGATGAAGCTAATCCTGCCGCGCTAATGACAAGAGCAGCAGGTTGTTCTCCAACATAACACACCCACCGACCCCGCCTCCAGCGCGACAGTTGCACGTTCCAAAGAGTAGATCCTGTGGAGTTCCTGAGATTACCCCCTACATACAAACTTACAAGACTACTAGTATAGATGTGGACCTAAAGGGAATCTAAGCAACTACGTTATTACCCATAAGCAGCTCCTATGCAAGTTGGACAACTTTGAGGGCTACCAAAGTAGGTATAATGTCGGTTTGGTACTCGCTCGATCGTGCTTCGCAATGTAAAAGAGGTTTCTTACAGGTTGTAAGTCGTTAGAAGTACAGGATCAACATTGATGTGGTGATTTTTTGTTTATAGGCACGCTTTTGACCACTATCTCACCTGATGGTAAGCGATGATACAGTCTAAGATGGAGCACGCTTGCCTAGAAGTGACCTATTCACTCTTGATTTCAACACGATGATGTACTCAATTCTCAATGTAGTCCAGTCAGTACTAAGGTACTTTGTTTCAATCACACACTTTTGTTCCATGTTTTCACGTAAATTACTTTTTTTAATTAAGCCTTAACATTACAGATGAAGTAAAGAAAATTAGGTCTTCAAGAAGGTGCCTACTAAAAGATTATTGTACAAAGTTTCAAGTGTTTAATTAATGAAAATGAGAAGTTGTTAATTATAATTTTGAGAAACATAAGGGGTACTAAAAGTTTACATTGCTGTTCAAGTGAAATATTTAAGTTAATGAGATAAGGTAATATACTTACTATATAATAAATTATCTTGTAATTAATAAATTATGGTTCCGTTTACATGATTCGGAAGGCACGTCTAAGCCGGTGGTCCCGGCCGCCAAATGGCGGTCGTTAAATAAACCATGTCAGAGGCCCTTCGTTTAAGACCTTCCTTCCCACACGATTCGTTCTTTTAATTAATAGAAAATATTTAAATATGTCTTTATATCGCGATATTATTTTTCTATAGTCTTCTTTCCCTTGAATCATCCTTGTTCATACTGAATAGCTTACTTGTTATAGAAAGGCACTTTTTACTACAGTGAATTAATGTGTCCCATTGCTGGGCAAAGGTCCCTCTTTCTCCTTCTAAACCTCGTGCGTGGACATGTTTGTCCCGCAAAACGTGATCAAATAACATTGACAATGCGATTCATATGAGAATAGGAACGTCAATGGCCTCTATCTGTCAAATGTTTCTTGAAAAGTACGGTTTGGAAAGAAAACTTAGTTGCATATCGATAGCGGTTTATTTTACTATGTTTAATTAAATATTTTTAAGTCTTAAATCAAATTTAAAATAACGTTCAATAGTAATAAATTAGCTAAATATAATATTTAATTCTTTAAAGTCATTTTCAGTTATTTTAAACCATACCAAAACACTTTTTTCACTCAATACTATAAACAATAACTAAAAAAAATATCTTGGTTTGCTCACCCTACCGATTTGGTTTGAATTGACAGCTATGACGTAACAATATGGCGCTAAGTTGATCCTATTCTTATTTGAAACGCATTGTACGTTCACGCGGTCGACCTTGACGGCGATGTCCTTCCTCAAGCGTCCAGTGGGTAACAAACTTCGTCCATCTCTCCGGGTGTATTCGTGCGACGCGCGATGTGGCTGCCCTCAGTTTTAGAGTTCCATTCCGAAGGGTAACCAATGGAATCCTATCACGAAGCCGTTGTCTATCCGTCCGTCCGTCTGTTTGTCAGTGA
This sequence comes from Ceramica pisi, assembly GCA_963859965.1. Taxonomy (NCBI): domain Eukaryota; kingdom Metazoa; phylum Arthropoda; class Insecta; order Lepidoptera; family Noctuidae; genus Ceramica; species Ceramica pisi. Next base: position 8,080,865 of record OY982544.1, on the reverse strand, counting down.
GCTGTGTCAAAATCCAACCAAATCCATCCTCAGGTTGTCTTGAAAAGATCGCTCTTAGCGATAAGGCCGCCCATTGTTTCACCCTATGTAATGTTTCTTCATCTATTTTTTCTGTAACTTAAATGGTGTACATAATAAAGAGTATTATATTCTATTCTATTCTCAAGAACCGTAATATTTTTTTTCATCATATCCATACGTGTGGGGTATCTATGGATAGGTCTTTAAAAATGATATTGAGGTTTCTAAGATCATTTTTTCCTAAACTGAATAGTTTGCGCGACAGACACTTCCAAAGTTGAAAAACGTGTGTCCCGTCCCTTAACTTCTAAAATAAGAGAATGGTAAAACTAGAAAAAATATATGATGTACATTACCATGTAAACCACCAGCGAAATTTGGTTTGAACGAGATCTAGTAAGTAGTTTTTTTTAATACGTCATAAATCGTAAATCGCAACTTCTGCTTACGGAACCCTCAGTGCGCGAGTCGGGGTCGCACTTGGCCAGTTTTTATATTGCCGCTATAACAACATACTTATAATAAAAATTAAATTAAAAATTAAAGAGGTAAATAAAAAAAACGGGGGATTATTTATGTTTTATTTTCACAAAAATTTTCACTGAGTGTTTAACACTAAACAAACAAATAATAAAAATAAGTTAAACGGGGCTCCCATTCAAGAAACGGTTTTTTTCGGTTTATGGTACCCTTCGTGTGAGAGTCGGACTGACACTTGGCCGGGATTTTTTAAATCCAATTTTTGTTTTCTTTCTCGGGTCCCTGGAGACCCGGTCCTTTAGTAGGCGAACGAGGGGTCGAAACCAACTCGCAAAGGCCCCGTTAGAAATTTCAAATGTAATGGGGCACCAACCGGCGATTAAGCCTGTATGCACTGTGAAAGAATTCCTAAGGACAATCCCCGGTTGGAGCAAGACTATTGCAGAATATGATAAATACAATTATTATTAAGCTAAATGGAAATTCAGTCATCTCTTTACACAAGACATACTAAACTAACCCAATTATGATAAGTAGCTTTAATCCAATATTCCCCTAAATTCTTACGTACAAAGTTAAACAGTAGACTTTGATTAACTAATACGTAATTACGTGATTTATCCATCAAGTAGATCAAAGGGAATATTAATACATTGCGTGCCAATCCGTCATAGACCATTTTATAGTGGTATTAATAACACTCTGCATTAGCGTTACGCGACCTCGAACTTTGACCTAGATTACAATTTAATAATAGCACCCTGTATAATTCTATATATGCACGCCCTGTATAATGTCGTATATGAACGCACGACACGTCTAAGCAGTTCTTTGATATTACCTTCACGTTTATTAGCTAATATTTTATCAAAGAAACTGAGGCATTTCAATTTTGAATCCGAATAATTTGGGTTATTATGCTGTTAATTCAATCAGTTTCATATGCTATCGTTTAAGTTGTTGGAACAGGTATGCTAGTTGTATGTTTGAAGTTGTTTCTTTTTGTTAGTAGTGGTTTATCAAAGTTTAAATTCAAACATCACAACGTAACAAAACAGAAAAATAAGTTTAGCAATTACTGAGAATCATAGCATAGACGTACTTTTCTAAAACAGAACAACCTTGTTTTATAAGCGATTTGAAAACAGGCTTGTAACACGACGCAAAAGAGCTATTGAAGCGCACTTATTGGCTGCCTAATACCATCAATCAGACGCGAGACAAGACGTGTCACGAATTACAAAACCCCTAAAAATTTGGAGTCCCAAACAATACGATCCAATAACCACCTCAGTACTATCTATCTGGCACCTGCACGCTATAATTCAGTCGATATGTATATCGCTCGTTTTTCACGCTCGTAAAACGGCTGTTGTCGAGAGCGCAATAAGGGCCGGCGACGCGGCGCACATATAGGTATGGCGGAGCGCAGCGCTGAGAATTTTTCACTGTCAAACTAATATAACAATATCGATAATATTGTCTTTATTGAAATAATATCTAAAATCAATTAACACAACAATGAATTCCTTAAAAGCATCAAAACGACGCATTCGCGCTAATCCACGCGCATCGCAGCTTCCGGTCGTTCATGTTTGGACTCTGAAATAATTGCAATACGAATAAAGACGGTGTGTCGAGTCTAGCAGATACTCGAGCAACCGCGTGCGGTTTCGCGCGTCCTCGCTCGTTTTTAGGTAGAAATTCGCCTAATGTGTCATGCGTTTAGAAAACTTAGCATGCTCTGTGCTGCGCTGCGCCATTTGTGCGCCGGCCCTAAATCGAGCTGTCACGTCAGCCTTCAATGTGCCGCTGTATATCAGTGGAAAAATAAATAAAGTCCCGCACGCGTGTGTAAACTAATTCCGAGAGCCACACAATCGATTTAGATGTCTATCGCTATCTATCTGGGTGTGAGAGTGGAAAGAAATAAAGAAAACTTTGTTTTGCGGAATTGTGTTCAAAACGAAAGGGGTGTTTCAATATTGGTTGAGTCTTTTCCTATGAGAATTTGTAACTCTAACTTACAAGAAAGAGACTGGCACTATCGTTATTCAGGATCAAATAATTAAAATATCTTACTGCTGCTGAAAACTACAGCGTCAAAAATCATGAATTTCCGTAAAAAATGTAATAGGAGTCTTAACAACAAAACCAGTAGGTACCAATTCCTTGCAGATACACCCTCGGCTTTAAATAGGTACCAAAAAAGTTAACAAACCGGGTCAAGAACATAAAATCGTACTCAAATCGCTAACTCTAAATGCAAGTCCCTTTCTACGAGTACTAAGTGGCAGTGGGCGTATCAATTACAAAGGTTCCACAAAGGAATATTTGGCATATTCACGAATTTTCGATTTTCATTAGCCTTGCTAAATAGTGTTTCTATCGCTCTAAGGTTGCATTTCCACCAGAGATGTGCGAGGTTACGTAGCGAGGGATGTGCCTGTTAAAAACCAATAGAATCGCTTGCGCTGAGCGAGGTTAGGTAGATGAAGCGATTCTAATGGTTCTTAACAAACACAGCCCTTACCATTCATCCTCGTACATCTCTGATGGCACCTGTCCCGCGATTGGCGACAAGATTGTAGCTCGCAACTAGAAACTAGCTAATGAGCGGCGAGTGTTTAGCCCGACAACTTTCGCTAAGCGAGATTTTCCTTTGATAGTGACTGTCACTGCAACAAACTAGTAGGGTAATCCCAACTACTCGCCGGCAGTATGATTAGTCAGATATTAACCGTCCGTACCAACATTATGAATGTTAAAGTACCTATCTGTGTGCTTGTTATCCCCTTCATGTCTTAACGGCTGAACAGATCTGGAAACTTGGCTTACAGCTAGACCATATCCTGGATATTATTTGTCTTTATTCCTCACACCTCTTGTAGAAGCTAGTTTATGTCCATTGTTCACCGATCCAGGACTAACGTGTATTGTATGATGAATGAAAAAATAGTCGATAGCTAATCGCTTCCTCGTCAGCAGTAAGATCCTCAGTGCCAGATTTGACCAGCTACGTTATAATAACATAAAATTGTCACGTATTTGGCCGTAGGGCCACCGCTCCTTATTTGTATGCTAATGAATCCTTACTTATTCAGATTTTGGGGAAATATCATGTCATTAAATTATAATGTATTTGTTTTTAAAACGTTTTGTGTTCATGTGATCCTAAAATATATATTTCAACGAGGCTCGGTCTCTAAGTATTTTCGTTTTTGGTGTTAAAGTTATGATTTATTTCTCTCAGAATTTCATGGAAATGTCGTTGTGTCGTTCGTGTACTGAATTGAAATACTTGTATATAGAATTATTCTATTATTTTAAGGAAATACTGATATCCTGTTGTATTTTATGGCATACGACCCAATGTTTTTTTTTTAATTTTGAGAATCAATCTGTCAATCTGTACGCGTTGGCATCATAACATGACCCATTAGGTGTTGCCATAACGGATCGGTGCTTCATCTGTCATCTTGACAGATCACAAGCCACACGACTTGCTCGCCATTGATCGATATTTGTCATTTCTATTCACCCGAATTCTCGAACACAACTTGATTAGCGTCCCACAGACCAATTATCATCGGTCCGCTAATATTTTTTATGTAAATTCACCGTATTTAGTACATCCTTTATACTGACGGGATGCCTATTTACGTAACAAATGTACCGTGTTTTATTTTGAGGCCGTTATTTCGCACCGGTTTGTTTTTCTGATGTTTTATGTGCACATTTAACCGAACGAAGTACGCGAATTTTATTAACTTTGAAACAGTTAAATTAATGGACTCTTAATGTCTATTCTGAGTTTGAAATAAATATGACGAAGGTTTCGTTTTGGGCTGTAATTTTTAATGCCCTTGGATAAGTGCGCGGGTTAGAATAAAACGGTAATTGCTTAAGTTTATTTCTGTTCTAAACTGGCTTATTTTAGAACAAATTTTGTTGAACTTGTCGGGGAATAAATCCAACGTGAACTGAAATAAATGGAGTACCTACTTACAGGCACACGTACGTAAAACGCGTAATGTAGAGATCGCATTTTGCATTCAAATAAGGTCTGCGAAATGAGGTACAGTTCAGACATGAATCTTGTTGAAATCAGTTCCTAAAAGCTTCACATGTTGAGAACGAGAAATTTCTTAAAATGTATGTAGATTTATCGTTAAGTACTATATTTCAGTTTAACATTTTTCGTACATATGCCACGTTTACTTATTGGTATATCGTGTACAAAACCGTGCAAGTTTTCAGTAAATTATAAGTGGTAAGTCCCTAACAGGCGAGGCTGACTACTAACGAAGTTAACACGCAGTGACCAAGGTGCTAAAATATAAATCCGACACGTTGTAACGCGAACTAGAAGATACTGAAACATGTCAGACAAATAAAATTAGTACCAAAAATGTACCGTTAATCAGTCACTCAGAAATGTATTGCTGAGGTAAGTGATACACTATTGTCACACATCTAGAGGATTCAATCCCGCTTGGTATTTCAAATCCCGGGATTTTGGGATAGTCCCGGGATTGTATTGGTAATGGAAAGTGGTAACAAAAAGACAGTAAAACATATCAAAATCAATCTTTTATAAAATTTATATTTTAGTTTTGTGAGGACAAACAATATTTAAGTTTTATCTCAATCAAAAAGGCGTTTAAACAAAATTAGACCTTCTTCTCATAAAATAAACGTTTCACGCACATTTTTATTGACTTTATTATTTAAAAAATGTATCAATCCTGAAAATTCCGGGATTAATTAAATTTGATCCTGAAAATTTCGGGACTAAAATGTGACCGTGATCGAACACACATCACACTTAACTTGTTTTGCTTGGGCAGAAGTATCAGGGTGTGCTATAGCGACAGTTACGTTAATTTTCCATGAAGATAATAGGGAGTGTGTTTATTGTCACTAGCGGAGATCAAAACTAAACTCCAGGCATTTTCTGAGAAGTACCTAATAGACAAACTGTTATCAGTTTGCCGGATTTGAGGATCGAACATAGTCTGAACATGAAAAGGTCCTTGTTTAGTTCAAGAGTTGCGCTTACGACCCATAGAATGCGAAATAATTTAAAAATCTCAGCTATTGGGTTATCCAGTGTTGACCTAAATAAATCTAACTTTGCATATCAAATATCTTCACAATACTCGTCATGAAACTCGAAACGAAAGGTTGTTTCAGCTGGAAAAAGGGTTTGAGCTCATTTCATTTGGAATTCGACGGCCAAAACTATTATGTTACCGCGCACTGACGAATGTGAAATGCCATTTCTTTTATTGTGAAGCAGTTCCATGTGTCCGAGTATATGTAATCAAAATACGGGATACACCGTTAATAGACACAAAAACAACATTGAATTATTTGCCGAGTAAACATTCAATTTGCACGGACTGCACAGAGGAAAATATTACGCCGAAAGGCGAGAGTCGAGAGTTGTGTTTGCATAAAACTTCTAGCAAACATTGCATCTATGGACTGTGTTGTGTTGGAGGAAAATGTTGCTCTCCGGGATATGCGCCGTGTTAATATAGTTACTGGGACTGCATAACAACATTTATACAGAAAAACCACGTGGTAAGTATATAATAAATAATAAATAATAATAAAATCTTTACGAAAATGAATTTCATACTATTGCGGGCTTAATATCCAGAGATTGCTGATGTGCTTCTAGTTGCCGCAAATGGTGTTTATATATCCTTGAGTCATCCAGGAAGTGTAGTACGTCAACTAAACTTCCCAAATTTCAACATCGCTCTCACATGTTTGAGCAGCAAAGGAATGCCGATACACTGCAAGCCACAAACAATAACCCAATATGATGACAGCAAGAGCGCTTGCCTAACGGTACCTGAGCAAACAGTTTACTATCTCTCCTCTTTGGAAGCTCCCGTTTTGGAAGACCTTGCAAGCTGTAGGTGTGTGTATAGTCGAATGGACCTTTTGATGTCTTCATAGTGCGTCTGCTCTTTGCATTGTGCAGCCTGCCAACATCCCGGTAACATAGTTGAAAGGTCTCCAACCACAGAACTTAAACCAAGCACCGAACTTCAGCAAATTAAATCGAAAGTTCCAAAAAGTAAGAGACCCGTATTTTAGTTAAGTCAAGTTTATTTTCTTGCGTTAAAAGCTGCGCTGCATTATCGTTCTTAATTAATGGTTTAATTATTCAAATTTTTGATGAATGTTGTTTCTGTGGTAAATGGAGTACACAATTTGAATTATTAAACCAACAATTTCATTTATTTTGTCTCTTTTGAGTTATTTATTTCAACATTATAAAGCTTATGTAACTTAATTAAGAAGAACCTGAATATTAAAAAGGATAAAATGAAATATAATTTATTTCTTTCAAAATAAATATTCAGATTTTATTTAAGCTACTTTTTAAGTTATCATTAGAAACGAACATGGCGAAACAAAAGGTCGTTTTATAACTTGTTTGAATATAAATTTAACTTCAATATTAATATCGACTCAGACTTACAATAACTTTGTTAAGTAGCTATAGGAAACCAACCGCGCGGAAAATGACTGCCTTTGAACGCCACACAGATTTTCCAGTTTTGAGTTTACTAATGAACTACTTACACAGTCAATTATTGCGGAAAAACAAGTTGAAAAGTATGCACGTAAGAAAAACTAGTTGAAAAGAAAACTAGTTAGGGTTGAACATTGGAGAATAGTTTGTGATTTTTAAGTTTCGGGGAAAGAAAATTTGAATTTAGACACACGGTATTACATCATAACATTTTACTTTACATTTTTATTTTGCAGAGCATACCCAAGTAACATTTTAAACGGTATAGAAGTTGTATTATGGATTATTTGTTTACTACAGACTGTTAAACGTTGCTGTATGATGACTGTATAGCAAGCTATACAGCCCTTGTAACTCTGAAATGGGCCCCAAAATTATACAGCTTTAAGTATAGATTTAGCGGTATAACAGCTGCATAATAGTTGTACTATTTGGCTGGCTAAGATACTATTTATATACTTTTAAACAGCTTCCATTCTCTAATTTTCCTTTTTATTCTTTTATACAGACTCAGGCTTGTGAAAATCTTAATAGAAGAATAAATATATTATAATTGTGTTCGTGGTTGTATTCATTCTCCATTTCATTTCTTAAATTTACTATGTGCCAAGGCAGAGACCATAATGTGAAGTTTATGTGAAAAAAATATTTAATTACTAAGTGGTAAGTACTCTTTCCTGTTTATAGTTGTTGTTATGCTTGCGACTGATATTTTTATGTGAATATGTATACTAGTTTTAAGCTCAAAACTCACGCCCCTTCGAAATAAGGAATATACATACATTTTTTCTGTAACAACAAATATGTGATCAATTCTGAAAACAGTTTTAAGAGTAACCCGGACTGTTCTATTGATAGTAAACGTAATTGTGTGTACTATACAGTTAGAATCCTTTGTAAATTAGTGCTAAAATTTCAAAAACAAACAAAAAAATATCTCGTAAAATTGGAATGCAATTTATAGGTTATGATAAAATGGCATCCTTAGTTTATACAGCTCTTGCTCTTCTAGTACCCCTTAATGCAGCTTTTTGCATAACAGAGTCGTTATTTAAGAACGTATCTCAGCCTAAAGAGTAACCTTGTCTGTACATTAGTATTTAAGTACTGTAGAAGTTGTCTTAAAGTCTTATTCATATTCATTAATACAGTTAATTAGGGTTCAGTTGAAAATATAGAAAACATCATTATGACCCAAACAAAGCGTATACGAGTATAATAGAGTATGTTCGACAAGATTGTTTTTATATGATAAGTACCTACTGTAATATGGTTAAAACAAATAGATAATGTAACTCTTTAACTCTTTAGAGCGTCGTCGCTTGCTTTGATAATAATTTATCTAAGCAAGCGATGACGCTCTTGGATTGGCGAATGCAGTAAATGATCTTATTTTCGATATTGCACATGTCGTTTTCAAAGTCAAAGCAGCAAGTGGAGACCTATTTCAGTCAGCGTTCCAATATTTTTTTGTTTAATTGCAGATGTATCAAAATAATGAAACACCAGGCTCGTGTTCATTCGGAGCAGAACCTGTTTCTGGGAAGTCTTATAATGATCCTGTAATACAGATAATTAATGAAGATGGAAAAATAATAGCAACATCTGTAAATACAATTGACAAGTTGTCTGTAAATACGGAACCACCAATAGATGTTGACAAGTTGTTTTTGAACCAAAAACAAATCTTGGATAATCAGGTCACTTTCATGCAAAATTAATCGTTGTTACATGAATCGCAGAAAGAAATAGCAAACCAAGAAAAGATAAACTTTCAGCACTTCAAAGTCTATCTGTTCAAATAGATTATTATTTAACTCGCTTCAAATCTCAAAGCTCAAATGTTACTCCACTCAGTGAAGTCAACCCAGCTGAAAATACCCGTTTTATTTTAAAACCTATCTCTAATGTCAGTGAACTTCAAAAGGTTGATGAAAAGTTGTCCGACAAAGCAGTAACGGGCAAGGAGCAAGCAGTGTCGAGTTTGCAGGTTCTAATTTAACCTTTAATATAATACCAAAAATATGGGCTTTTGAATTTCTGATCTATTGTTTGCATGAAGAGATAACATTTTTTTCATGAAGTGACGCTAGCGTCGAGGTCGTTGGCGGCACTACTCGCCATAAGTACAAACAAAACCTTGTGTTTGATTGTGATATTGCAGTTTTAAGAACAAACCAATTCTTGTCACTGATAGTGTTTTTAGTTTTAAGAACAAACAAAATCTTGTGTTTGATTGTGATATTGTAGTTTTAAGAACAAACAAAACCTTGTGGCTAAATATGCTATGAAAAGAACTTCAGAATCTTATTGTACCAACCTCAATTAAGAGACAAAATAAAAACCAATTATCGATTAAATCAACGAAATTTTATTTCTCACAAAGTGTGTAAATTGCTCCATTATACCCGATTCTGCCTGTACAGAACCCTCACCGCATGTTACTAACCTAACATACTTATATTCAGCACAGATATTTGCTATTCATCATGATCCAACAATTTTGATTCTACGGAACACTTATTGCATGGTGGTGAAACTAACTTGGAATTTGGCCCTTGTAACATTATATTTTGTTCCGTTAGTTCACGTTGGGAATAAGCTTTTTTTAATTTTCTTTTTATTCCGCCGGTTCTTTTTTGTTTTTCCATGGTTTTATATCCATCTTAACTCTTGTTCACTTAACAAATTGGCAAATGATCTATATAATATCATATAACTTGTTATTAGTTGTATCCAATAAATAGTAGCTCTATTTATTGGATACAACTAATAACAAGTTATTAGTTTCAAAATAATCGATAAGCTGGATAATTGTGTATGCCAACACTATAATAATAACTTTAATCTTCTAAAACACGAAAAACTGTAAAAAGGGAAAAATGTACGCCAATCGCATAAGGCTTTAAAAAGGAGTAAATCTAAACTTTTCTACATGAGATATAATTGTATTACACTATTATAAAGGGAATTGCTTGCTAAGAGTATCCTAGATTTCCGTTGTACAGCTATTATCAAGCTTAACTTGAAGGCTGCAAAATAGAGTAATTTTACACCAATATTCAGGCTATAACAATATTTAATGCTCTTGTACAGAAGTAGGTTTTACAAAAGTATAATTTGAGAGCAATATACAGTTATTGTCGTATAAATTTGCTGAACGCAGTTTTTTACGCCGCGGTCTGTATTTTAGTGTTTTCCAATGCTTTTTAAAAGCTAAAGGTAAAAATTTAGGCTCTATACAGCCGTTAATCAGCTATACTGTACACAGTTGTCCAGTTATACTTTAGTACAGTCCTAAACATATTTTTACACTGTTATAAATAATTTATTAAGCTTATAACTGGTAATGCGCTGGTAAATATAATATTTTTCCGCTTAAATGTTACTTGGGTAGATATATTATCTAGGTACGTAGATATTTTATAAAATGAATAGGAAAATGGAAATATACCAAAAGCAAGAACATTCGTAATACCCACATTTGAGCCGCCCACGCTCTTTGTTACAGCTAAAAAAGAAAAACAACCGAAAATCACACAACTTCGCACAAGGTTCTCAAAGTAACCACAATAATTTAATGAAACCAAAATTATAAATTAAAACAACAAGAACAACAGCTGTGTGCTATCTTTCTGTACGATAAAGGATATCATGAAAAAGGCATGTAATATAAGTCACGTAGGTACAACATAATCTCGTCAAAGGAAAACCCGAGATTCTCTTGTGGATTAAAATGATCCTACCCGCAACAAGGAATTAAATTTCGTAAGAAAATGCCTTATCTTGCTTCGGTGTGATTAGCGATAAAATTAAATTCCTGGCATGATTTATCACTGTTGCAATTATTTGGAAAGACAGTGCAATCAGTTCATCAACCTAATGTATGCGTATGCACATGTATGTATTGCTAAATAAGTACGATGAAATATTATCAAAAATAATTAGTAGGTATACAAATGCTTAGATAGCGTGAATGGTTTTTATCAACGACTAGACCTCTCTAGGTCCCGTGGCCGAGCGTATCCCACGGGAACCGATTTTTTTTTTCGTAATAAAAAGTAGCTCATATGACATTAACCGATCGTCTAAAAACAAACATGCTTAAGGGCCGAGTCTTCTAGTGCACAATCAATATAAGAATCGCGTGTGGCGAGTCCACGCGATCATCCTACTTAGCGTAAATATTTGACACAAGTATTTTTCAATATCTATGTTTATATTCTAAAGCAGAAGAGTTTGTTTGTTTGTTTGGTTGAACGCGCTAATCTCAGGAACTACTGTCCGATTTGAAAAATTCTTTCAGTGTTAGATAGCCCATTTATCGGAAGGTTATAGGCTCTATATCATTACGCTAAGACAAATAGGAGCGGAGCAATAATGGAAAATGTGACGCAGACGAAGTTGTGCGGGTCAGCTAGTTTATCTATATTTGTCGTAATTGGTCTGGGTGTTAGTTGTCCGTTACCTCTGTATAATATCGATATTTGATGAAAATAGAGATATAATATTCTTTCCTGATAATAACGAACTGAAAATATTGCCACAAGATTGTTTCTAGTTAATTTTACTAACGTTACACTCCAAAAGCATTTTTTTTGCAGCTACTGCCATGGACGTGATACTTTGTTGCGCTCTCCCAGTCTTCCTGTATTGTAAAATTAAACATTAAAATCTATGATAAAAGGAGTTGGTTTACATTGTGTTAACCGATACCGCAACCCGGAAGCTGAAATCCATTATAATTAGCAACCTCAAGCGCGGTGCTTGAATCTTTCTCATACATTTTACATTATCTTACCTGCGTTTAAGAAGAATATTCTTCGGTAGAATTTTCCCGACTTTACGCTCACCTCTGTGTTATTTAGAACAAGATTTAAAATAACACGCCTGTTTTTCTTGAATTGCATTGCAGTGGTCTTCTTTTTAAACGGATAAAATAATACGGTCGCTTATATTGGATGCACTTGTCTCTTACATCTGGTGGCGTGCCCGACGCTAACGGGTGCATGCCTGACGGCTTGTTCTAGAAGAAACCTTGGGAACTAGACAGAGTGCTATTCGAGCAGCAATAACGATAGGCATCATCATGTGCCTTGTCTTAAAAGTAAAAATGTTATCAGAAGTGTATATTAATCCCATAAATTATATTGTCATACACACTTGATTATAGTTCTATTCCGTTTTCGAATTCATCCATGCTTAAATATTGCTGTAAAAGGATCCTTTCTGCACTATATCAAATCCTAGAACTTCTTGGAGCTGGAACCTAGTACTTCATAGTCTCGGTCGGTGGCTTTGCGGAAGGAAAGTCAGTTGATTAGCTAACTAGTTTCCTTATTCATGATTTATGAAGTTTCTAGTTCACAGGAAGCTACTGCTATTTTACCTTCAAGATTCTTAGAGGGACTGAGTATTAATGCAAGATACAAAATACTTAGTAAAGATAAAGATCATTGATTTGTCAAACATGCGTTTACATAAACTAATCAGACATGCAAGGTATTATATCAATAGTATTTTGTGAGCGTCCATGTTTTGCCAATAACGGCGTACAAATTTTGTAGGTATAAAATTAGGTAAGCATATAATTGCATTTACATAAATTATAGTCAGTTATTGTATAAGGCAGTTATTCAAGCACCTACAGGAATGTCACTTGGCCCATCCATAAACTGAACTTTACCGCTGTAAGTTATTCGCATGATATTTTAGAAGCCACTTTATCAACATCTCTGAAGTAATAAACTGAATCTATTTGCTCTATCTTTACGTCCCCTTTTATGGTCACTAAATTATTTTAAGTGTCGTCACTTTACTACTTATTCATATTAATGTTACTATATCCCATCATTTTTATCTACAAATGAATCGATAGTTTCCATGTACCTTTGTTAATTTACGATAAGTAGCATACTTTTTCTATTACCGAAGTTTGGGTGTTGAATGAAAAGAAATCAAGTGCTGCGGGGGTTTTAACAATAGTGCGGTTAATTAAAGATGATTAAGGAAACCGATGCAAGTCGAAGGAAAGTGTACTTACAATGGGGCATAGCGCCACGCCGTCTGCTAAAAGAGGGAGGGGGACCAGCTGTGCTGGGGCAAGAGGGGGAAGTCGAGACGTGAGAGGTCGGGGGAGGGGTGTGTTTCCGTAAAACCTCGCCTCCCACAATAGCGCACGTTTTCACTACATTGCGTTTGCTCCTATCTTATTTCCAATGAATTTCAGTCGCCGTTGAAATCAGTGCTTCCATCGGCACGACTGGATGCCACCGTGTCGTCACTGCTCGCCGATGTGGCGACTATTTTGCCGTATCGGAACTGTTACTTTTATGCATTTACAATTGTCGTTTGGGTTATTGTGTTCTCACTGAAAGTTACTGTTTGGAACTAGCTTTCTTGTATGGAATTCAAGAGAGACAATTCTTATTGAATTTAAACTTTAAAGCATTTCGTGACAAGATTAGCTAAATTGCCAATGACCAATCCGTATTAGCCGTAGAACCAATACCTCAAGTGAATAGTTCGCAAGGTCAGAAGAATTTATAGGCTTGCGATTGGAGACGCGTATTTCCAGCAGTGAACTACTGTAGGCTGTTACTGATATTCTGTGTCTTTCACTCCATCCATTTACCTATTTATTTAAACTGCACACTGAAATTTCATTATCTATATTTAATAATCTTTTCCACAAACATGGCCTATTAACCGAACTAACTTTTCCCACAATTCAATGATGTAATTTAATCCCAACAAAGATGGACACGATAGGCTAGAGCAAAAACAACAGTTTCTCGTCGTTTTCATCCTGTTTTAAAAATTCATAATGGATGGCGGAAGAGGAAAGCTTATTAAGTCGATATTGGATCTGCAGCTAACGGCTCTTTGTGCTTGTAATATGTTGCGGTTATTGAAAAAGCTGGCTTTACCCTACGCTGCTACTGATGGCATTATTTTCTCAGAAAAACAGTAGAATTTATGGACATTTGGAGTGAAAGCGATGATTGGGTAACAGAGGAATCTCATTACCATAGAAATATAAAAAGTGGCAAGAGAAGTGGCAAGGGGGCTTGTCGGTGTCCACGCGACATGCTCAATTTGACCATATTATAGGCCAATGGTCGTCTCGGTGAATTAGTGCGATTTCGACCACAATCTTGACAAATTGTAAGAATTCCGTGTTTTTCGATGGTTTCTTGTAAAAACCGACATGTAAACCAAAACTTTGTAAATCATGGAATCACTTCCCATATCTAAGTATAAGTATTTTACTATATTTGTCTCTAGAATCATGAAAAAAAAACAAATCCTAGAATATGTCTAGTTTTTACCAAGTTATTCTTGTTTTCAAATATCACAGCGACTATGCTATTTTTGCAGAAAAAACTTTGTCACTAAGTGACTGGACCAGCAATGTAAAAATCAAAAAACTATACTTTAAAAAAAAATCGTTTATTTTCCACCACAAATATAGGAACAATTTAGACAGTATGTTGACAATTCAAGGGTGGACTGGAGTCTAAACTAGGGAGGGAAAAGGGGAAAAGGATTTGGACTACTGGATAAGCACAGAATCATGGGGTGGACAGGGATTGTATTTGTGAGAATAAGTATGACTTTATTAAGGGGATACAATGCGTGGTACAGCCGCTGCTTCTTGCGACAAGGTAGTGATGTGCTTCTACATATGCACTTACGTGGGCTATCGATAATGTCGATCGACGAATGAAATGATACTATCATAGTTTATTTTTCAATTTGTCAACAATTTTATCCCGGTTAGAAGATCGAAAAATAACGCTTTTTAGGGTTCCGTAGCCAAATGGCAAAACGGAACCCTTATAGATTCGACATGTCTGTCTGTCTGTCCGTCCCAGCCACTTTTCTCCGAAACTATAAGAACTATGCTGTTGAAATTTGGTAAGTAGATGTATTCCGTGAACTGCATAAAGATTTTTACACAAAAATAGAAAAAAAAAACAATACATTTTCGGGGTCCCCGTACTTAGAACTGAAAATCAAAAATTTTTTTTTCATCTGACCCATACGTGTGTGGTATCTATGAATAGGTCTTCAAAAATGATAATGAGGTTTCTACTATCATTTTTTTCTAAACTGAATAGTTTGCGCGAGAGACACTTCCAAAGTTGTAAAATGTGTCCCCCCCCCCTTAACTTCTCAAATAAGAGAATGATAAAACTAAAAAAATATATGATGTACATTACCATGTAAACTACCAGCGAAAATTAGTTTGAACGATATCTAATAAATAGTTTTTTTTAATACCTACTGGTTTGTACGGAACCCTCGGTGCGCGTGTCTGACTCGCACTTGGCCGGTTTTTTCTTATTTTAATTATTTTACAGCGTGGCCAACATTTGTAAAGTAAGTTAATTAAATTTGAGGTTAATAAATCGGTGGAGTGTTTATAATGTTTTCCGATTTATTTATTTTATATTTAGGACCGCATTTTTTTTTGTACAAAAATACATGGAACATTCGATAACTTTCCGATTAGGTCAATCACTAGCGTAACTTTAAAATAAATTGCTTTTGCATAACACAACATTAGCGACCGCTGTTTTTGTATGCACGCGTTTGACCACAATCTCAATTGATGGAAAGCGATGATGTGATTAACAATACAGTGCGCTTGCCTGAAAGTAATCTATTCACTCTTGACCTAAATACCCCTAACTTGTAGTCTTGTTCTTTTTCCGAAATTTTAATATCACTTATAACGTAACTGGTTAAATAAACTATGTAATCGGTTTGAATGCCCACTGGGAACTACTTGGTAACGTGTTAGCTGTTAAGACTTGTGGGCCCACTTTAACCTCCGAGGATTTTTAACTGTGTCAAAGACAGCCACTTAGGAACCCCATCGTACACGCTCGGGTAAATCTACAAATTCGTGGAATGTTGAAGCCAATTCCAACAAGCCAATTCCACACAAAGTGTAAAACATTATCGGGACCATATTTTCTCCATTCAAACTTCAGGTATCAATTGAAAATCTCAGTTGAAACCACTCCTGCATCAATATTGTGCATCGACTGCAGGAAAATGTTCCCGAGAGAGTAAATAACTCCGCACTATTTTATTGCGAAACTTCCATTGTGCTTCTTTGAAATAATGAAAGAAATCTGAGAAAAATGAGCGTTTACTTCAAGTTGTATGGAGGAAGTTTCTAATATTTGCAGAAGATTAATTATTATTGAGGTAGATAGGAATTTGAAATGTATTAGTACCTACTCGGTTGTACTTTTTTTTATTTTTTTTTGTGTTTTACCTCATAACTCCGTCATTTATGAACCGATTTCAAAAAATATTATATCTAAAAGGATATACTTGTCGATTGGTCCCATTTAAATTTTATCAAAATCGGTTAGAAATTTTGGATTTTAAATCGAAATAGCTAAAATTCGTTACCTGGATGATGGTTTTGTGTCATACAAGTAAACGAAATCGCGTATTTTGCATTCCTACGATTTTGCATAAGTGTTGTTAGGTGTGGGATACCACTAAAAGCTGTAAGTAGCTGCCGACAAACTGTATTGCAGTTGGGAGAAATCATGTTGGGAGGAATCAATAATTGTTATAATATGAGTGTAGTTATTTACAACAAAATACCAAAGAACTTTAAGGAGCTACCTAATAATATTTTTTTTGTAAAACTAAAATTATGGCTGCTGGATAAACGATTCTACTCTATAAATTAATTTATAAATTGTAATAATGTTTAATGATAATATTTTGAATTAATGTGACAACCAATATTAAATGCATGGTAAAAATTTATTATGTTATATTTATTATGGTCTAGTGTTAAGTATCTACATTGTTAAATTTTGCATGTCAAATGTCTGACTATGTATTCGGAACTTAATTACTTACTTTAAGACCCATACTGTACCAATACTTAATGCAAATAAATGATTATGATTATGTGTTTAAATATATAATATATGTTACACATTTCTGATTAAATAAATAAAAATAAAAAAGTGAAAAATAAAAATCTTTTTACAAAAAAATACAATGCTTTCGCATTATTAAGACACGCCAATGGAATTGCTTGTATTGTGTCCTAGTTAGCAGTTACATGTTTCTTACGCCATTCCTTGAGTTTATGACTGAAGACAACCAGGATTAATGTTCGTGCAGGCAAAGATCATATCTTTATGTGAATCTAAAAGGTATTTGACTTTAGTTGACCCTGTTGTGTAATAATTATGGAAAGATAGGCATCATCCTGTTAATTAAAAGGATATTAAATGGCATTGTAATAAAGTGTTTTTTTTTTGCAGTTATTAGGTTTTTGAAGGCTCTTAATACTAAAATAGTGCTACTATTTTAGTAATAATGATATAAATAGTGGCATACTTATCTTAATTACCTATGGAGAGTAACTAATATGGAATTTCTTGTCCGTTCCTCTCCATAAGAATCTACCTTTGCGAGTGGACAGTAGAGACACTTTATAATTTTAACTATAAAATATGATGACGTGCAAAAGTGCCGTTTAATGGCCTAATTGAAATAAAAGTTTTGACTTACCTAAATCTAATTACGTCGATGTTTTCAAGAGAAGTTTTTGGAAGTCAGCCAGAAATTTTCTCTAAAAGACCAGCGCGCAGCGGTCAAACCAAACCTTTTTATTTACATTGCACAAATAATAATTCAATTCTCTCGCCCGAAAGCTAAAACGCGTTGTTTCACACCATAAACCCTTTGACTCGCTTCGGCCATATCGCGTGGAAAATATTAGGGCCCATAAAGCTTAGGTATACATTCGGCGGCTGTGGTTGTTTGAATATAATGCGTTTCGTATGTGTTGTTAATTTCTTAGTAATAAATTGATTAATATATCACGTCTACCTACATTTATTAATAATAATAATAATAATAATAATATCCTTGGACATTTCACACAACGCCATATAGTCCCAAGCTAAGCAACTTAATGCTTGTGTTATGGTAACGATATGGCTGATAAACTACTTATATACATTTTTTTTTGTAAATACATACATATTATAGATAGAAAAACACCCAGACTCGGAACAAATACTTGTAGGTCTTACAAATATTTGTTCCGTGCGGGAATCGAACCCGCGACATGCTGCGCAGCAGTCAATCGCTCAACCACTGCGCCAACCGTGTCGTCAATGCAATCCAAATAGCAGTAAAAGCAATGTTTATAAAACAAATAAAATATCACAATGTTTTTCGAATGCACAGAAGCTGATAAATAAAGATGGTTGGAAATATTCCTCTATTCCACCACAAAATAAAAGCAGGCTAAACGCAGTTTCCCGTGCCAGTAAATAATGCAAAAGAAAAACAAATAAATGAACAATTGAGTTGGTCACGACGAAAAATGCGCCAAAGGTTTCTTTCTCCTTTCAAATATTCGTGGAAATATTAAGTACTGGAAATAATGAATCGAAATTCTAAAACTTTATTCAAGTTGGCCAGGTTTTGAAGTCTTTTCCTGAAGTGATTTACTCATTTTAATTTATGACGATGGCGGTCAGTCGGCTGCGTAGAATGGATAAAGTTTCAAAATCAAAAATTTTGATAATAGGTACAAATATTTTATTCGTAAAATTTGAATTCAACTAGAAGTTAATGTCGAAACATCCACCCAAGTGAAAGTATTCTGATGAAATTGATTAAACTACGAAATAAATATTCATAAAATTACATAAAATTATGCAAAAAGGGTTGAATGTGAGTATAATTTAAAAATGTTTTGCATTGTTTGCGCAATAACTTTGCTCGTTGTCATGGTAACGGTCGCGACTATTTACGGACGATTTCCTTTTTTAGTGTTCTGTTACATTATTGGAAAACAGGCACTTGTGAGCGCTCATGATAACATTTGAGTCGCAATATCTTTGAGGTTTCTTGGGACCGCTCGCTAAAGGAAAATAATAATATATAAATATTGAATTAGCTTCTGGCTTTGCACACAGAAATTGTGGAAGGTAAGTAAGAGAGCAACTTAGATGTTTTTTTATTAAATGGTTACCGTTTTAAATAAACTTATATTTTACTAGCTGAAGCTGATCCCAAAAAAGGTGGTTTTGCCCAAGAAATAAAAAATAGCCTACGAATAATTCTCAGGCGTACTATAGAAAAAATCGGTCAAGCCGTTTCGGAGGAGTTCGAAAACAAACACTGTGACGCAAGATTTTTGTATATTACATATTATCCTTTATTCGAGCATTGTGTTGTTTATGTACCTACAGTAAAACACTAGGACCTGTCTTCTAAAGCCAACGATATAATAATCATCATACTTTTAGTGTGTAATGCGCTAAAGGTGCATCCACACCGCAGTTACTTTTTGTGGAGAAACAGAATGCAACACGATAACATTAGGTAACATTCTTCAACTTATGACTAACTTATATACCTACTAACAACAAATAACTTTTTGCTATTAAATGTTGCTCTCTAACAAACGATGCTCCAAAAAATTTAACTGTGGTGTGGATGCACCTCAGCACCAACAGCTAAAGCTACCCAGTCTGAAAATTCTGCAAACTTAAGTATTATTTTTAGAGTACTTATAACTTGTAGAGAGACACTGCTACACATACAAATGGGCTTAAAATATTAACAAGTTACTAACTTCATTAAAACTATGATACTCAACAATTTTACTCAACTCCTTCGTTTCGCACGTGACTGTTTTTTAAAATCAGAATTTTTACAACTGGCAACTTAGAACGACTTCTTAAACTGCAATCACGTTGTATTTGACCTACTTTTTTGAGTTTTTAAAAATGTAATAATAACTAGGTAGTAGTTCCTTTGTGTATTAAGTTAACTGAAGAAAACCTTTAGAGCGTGTATTTTTTTTTTACTTTTGTTCAATTTTTTATAAGACAGTGTGGGTTTATGTAGAAATAATGTTTCACTTATACACACTACGCTTTTGAAAGCCACTTTTGCAGTGTGCGTAGTCGCAGCGGAAAAATGTCGAAATTCTTAATTAAAATTATTAGAAGCTTATGTTTAATTTGCAATGTCTGTTGAGGACAAATCTTAAAACTGAATCCGAATCACTTCCTTTCTTCCTTCAAACATAACTTGTAAGTATACTTTTTAACTGTCCAAAGTCTCAAAACAATAATAAATATCTAACCATACTTATTTACTTTATTTTCGGATTCCTCTACTAGCCATAAATAATTTGACGAACACGACCATCCACGTCGAAACTTTCTGTTGGTGTAAATAAATGAGGACATGTTGGATACATGCGAAGTTTTTGCACTAGGCGCTTTTGTCGAACGTTAATAACTAAAACGGTTCGGCTCGCTTTTTATTTTACGTTCGAATCCAGGGCTTGGCTGATTGAAATCATAGGTTTTTTTTCCCTACCTGTTTAAAGTCATGATTTAGTTTTATTTTTATAAAACATTCAACAAAAATGACGATCGGGTTCAATGGTCAGCATGTCAAGAACTTTGGACCTCTTTTTAACCGACTTCCCAAAAAGGAGGAGGTTATCAATTCGGTTGTATGTTTTTTTATGTTTGTTACCTCATAACTCCGACAATTATGAACCGATTTGAAAAAATCTAATTTTATCTGAAAGGATATACTTGCAGATTGGTCCCATTTATATTTTATTAAATTCGGTTATGAACTTTGGATTTTAAATCGAAATAGCTGGAATTCGTCTACTTGGATGATGGTTTTATGTCATCCAGATCCAAGTAATCGAAATGGCGTATTTTGCTTTCTGCGATTTTGCAGTAGTGTTGTTAGGTGTGGGGTACCACTAAAAAGTGAAAAATAAACAACTTTTACAAAAAAATGAAACCGACTTCCAAAAAAAAACACTACAAAGTAAAAAATTACTTTAATTTCGGCAGTCGGTGTCAAAATACAAAGACACTAACAAAAACACTGACTTCCAAAATTAAAGTTATTTTTTATTACTTTGTAGTGTCTTTTTTTTGGAAGTCGGTTCCTTTTTTTTGTAAAAAGTTTTTTTTTTGTTGTGAGGATATTCTCATGGTTCCAATGCGTCTGGGGCCAATCGGACCAGCTAAAAGCCTACAGTTCCTGCCGTAACCATGAGTCGGGGGCCCGGGATACAATCATATTCACGCGGTCTAATTTATGTTAAGTGAGTAGGTACATTAATATTGTTTTGAATATTAAAGATCATAGAAAAATTTCACATTAAAAAAAACAAGTTCTATCTACTAGTAACTCTTCTGTAGGTATTAATTTAACAAATAAACCTTCCTGAAATCCTGACTAATATGATTATTTATGGGAAGGAAAATCATAAAATTACTCTTTGCGCTCTAGGCTAACTGACTAAAACCAACCGTATCCTCCAAACGCCCTTTGCGTTCCAGGGCCGCGGTAACTCTTTTGAACACATTCTGCAACTCTAAGTAAGTGACGTGTCTAAGTAAGTCTAACGTAAGTGACGTGGCCCTTGAAGGCCACGTCACTTACGATGACATCTCTTTCAGGAGCGCGTAGAACGTAACGAGCTGTCGACACGGGCCTAGTCCTAACTATATACCTAGTAACCTATTCAAAGAAAATAGAAAAAAAAAAACGCGATTTTAAAAAGATAACTAATAAAAAAAGAATTTCCCACCCCTGCGCTACACAAGTTGGAGGGCTCGGATATTTTATGTTATGGCGGGGGAGTTTCACAGATCCGTTTTTGGTGGAGGCCGCCCCGTTTCCCGTTGCCATAGAAACGGGACACGCGCTACCTGCACAGGGATTCGTTAAACAAGATTATGTACACGGTTGGATTTTTATTTTTGACTTTGAAGTTGTACGTTTTTCGTATTTTTGAAAACGTTTGCTTGAATCCTTTTTCCTGTTTGATGGTGTTTGTCATAAATTTTTAACTGAAGTTAAAAAAAAAGTAAATTCTTTCAAATTTGTTAAATTCATTGAAAATTGCAAAGCTTTTGATGTGGAACACTGCACAAAATGTTAGATACTTAGATTCTGTGCCCACAACTTAGGTTAGAACTTGTTATAAAAGCGGGTTTACTGAAGTTTATTTTCTTGGAAGTTTCAACACAACAAAATAAAAGAATTTGCCTAGAATAACTAGACTTTCTCAATCCCCAGCCTTGAATATATTAAGTTTCATAGTCGGATCTTTCTCAATTCGACCAGGGAATTAAGACTTAGTAACTCTAACCATTTTGTTCCATTAAATCAAATAAAACGTACCTTTAACCGACTTAAAAGAAAGATTCTACCCAATAACCATTTAAATTGTAAAGATAAATCCCAATTATTAGTAGGTCTCAAATCCGATCTGGGAATTGGACCCTTGAAGTAATCAAATCCTCATTTTGGAACGGATATTCTGTTGTCCAAATCCGTTCGAAAACGAAATAGATGAGATCCTATTTGGTTATAGCAACGTCAGGTCAGGAACGATTTCGTCTAAAGTCAAAAGCGGTGTCAACGAAATAGGTATGGGCGGAAATTGACATCACTAACATGCCATTTCCATATCGTCGAAAATCTGCTTAGATTTTTGAGAGCTTACCTACATTTTTGGAGAAAGATCTATGATAAGTTTCACACGTTCGACACAGTCTTAACTCAAAATACTAAATTCGGAAACCTGTGCATGTCAATATCAAACAATTGGGTCTTTTGTCAATCATTATCGTTGATAGAAAGTCACTTTTGTTTTTGCTCGAGGGAGTCTTTTGCCCACAAACCGTAGAACATGTTTCAGTAACGCTAAATCTCTACTGTCATATTTTGTGAAAACCTTTGATCAAGCTTCTTGTGTTAAGGAAACTCGATATTTAATAGCTTTCAGCCATCGTAATGATCCAGAAGACACAGGAAACTGCTGCCAATAATTGCCCTTGTTTACTCTCTGCTTAATCTTAGGTTACATTAACAAACAAAGGTTGTTCAAAGTTCTTGAATGTGGCACAAAAGTAGTTCAACACTTAAAACAAACATTGTTGTTGTAAATGTGATTGCGAGAAACTCTACTATCTTCATCTTACATACAAAATACTTTCAAGCCAGTCGCGACTTTCAAACAAGAAACCAAATATTCCCCAATGGACGATTACACTACAATGTTTTCCACTAGATAAAAGACAGATAAAGTTCTTATTCAAAGGCATTAGAAGCGCCATTTTTTTAAAATATAGAAAGGAAATATACGCATACCGAATTTATTGGGTGCGTTCGAAAACTGAAATACGAATGAGTGGCAGCCTGCGGTTGGCACGTTCCCGATTGCAATTGAAAAAGAAAAAAAAAGATGAAAACATTGAGTGTACAATGGTCTGATTGAAAAAAAAATTACGGATGGAACATGACGAATGTAATTCTGAAAGGCTTTTTGCGCGAATCCAAAGAGAGCAATGGGAGAGCTTGTAAATAGTTTCACGTAACAATTGTAGTTTTACTGGGTTCCACTAAGCTTACAGGCGTCTGGTTCTACCTGGACTGAGCTACTGCAATATTTCATGTAAGTTAGGTACAACATTTGAAACTGCGATCTGGCTGGCTATTTTATGAAAAACTTGAATACAGGATGGCGATATAATGTGAGTGCAATTCTATGATTGTCTATAAGTTTGAGTTCTAGGCAATCATTATCGCTGATATAATTTCACTTGGTCCAACTAGAGCCTAAGGTAATTATTAAAAACTAGCTTTACCACACAAGGGACAGATTTTCCCGTTTTCGCAACTTATTTTATTGATGCTCCGCTCCCGTTTATTGTAGTTTGATGTTATACAGTCTATAGACTTCCTCAAAAAATAGACTAGCCATCACTAAAATATTTTTTCAATTCGAACCAGTAGTTCTTGAGATTAGCGCCAGATAAACAAACTCTTGAGCTTTATAATACTCGTATTAGCATCTATTTATTAAAAGTATGACAGCAGTTTTACTGTAGGTACAGGGTTAAAATCTGTTTACTTAATCCTTTCGCTTCACTATCGAGCATATTTCAGTGTTCCCTATTATAAAATATGTGTCGCGAATAAATATATGTTGGCAATCTCTAGCCACTCTCTAAACGTAAGCCTTTAGCCAGCTTAGTGTCAACAGTTTTAATAAAAGAAAATCTTGCTAGCAGCAACTGCGAATAAAGATTACTTCGCAACCCTAACTAAGGGATATAGAATTTGTATTACGAACAGAATAAAACCTAACTTGTCTCGGATTTCTTTTACTCGGGGTATTAGTTTGGCAACGTATTTTTACTGCATATTTTTTTATAGTATCAGAAGGCTCGTACCTAAATAGCGCTCAAATTCAAGTCGTAATGTCAGCAAAATTTAAAAAATGTAGGGTGATGAACTGAGAAAACTGTCAAATGAACAGTGTTGTTTTGACAGTTTTCGATTGTTATGCGATTTTTTTTTTATTTTTTTTTTCTTGATTTGGGTTTACTCTGGACTCTAGTCTAGTCTAGGTCAGAGATGACAGAGAATAAGTCTACGATACAGCGAGCTTACCCAGAAGTAGCCGGTTCACTCTCAATTTCATCGCGAACACTCCTTAAATATACAAGAATTGCCCCTCTGATTAGAAAATACGTCTTGTTGTGCAAGATATGTCGTTACACTTATACACATATGTCACCGCAAAGTGGTAGATACTGTAAAGATTGTAATAAATCTTGATTAGATTATAATTTCTCGAAATATTATGAAAAATCGTTTTGTATATAATATGGCCCATCCAAATCCAATAGTTTCCAATACATCCGTGTCTTATTTAGAAAAAAAAGTTAACAATTTCACGCGTTATTTTACAATCTAACGGAGTTTGCCATTTTCCGGTGACATATATAAAAATATTCTGTTACTGAGTGACTGACAGTCACGCAATGCCAAAACTACTGCTGAAATTTGGCATGTAGGTTCCTGGGAAATTGGCATGTAGGTTCCTGGAAAATTGGCATGTAGGTTCCTGGGAAATTGGCATGTAGGTTCCTGGAAAATTGGCATGTAGGTTCCTGGAAAATTGGCATGTAGGTTCCTGGGAAATTGGCATGTAGGTTCCTGGAAAATTGGCATGTAGGTTCCTGGGAAATTGGCATGTAGGTTCCTGGAAAATTGGCATGTAGGTTCCTGGGAAATTGGCATGTAGGTTCCTGGGAAATTGGCATGTAGGTTCCTGGGAAATTGGCATGTAGGTTCCTGGGAAATTGAAATCCTCGCCTAGTGCTCCCCTACACTCAGAACTAAGAGAGTATTACCCCAAATTCGTACAGGAATAGAATACAACGGGATATACGCGTACGAAGTCGCGGGCAACTGCTAGTAATTTAATAAGTTCAGTTTTCAGAGAAGAAAACCCTATAAAATGACACTTAAAAGAACGTGCTTTATCTAAATAAAATCCATGTTGACTGGTCCAAAAATTTACAAGCATTAAAGCTGTCTAAAATATACATTGAAAATTCATATTTTCGTCAATTTAACGCTCAAAAGATAAGCAAGAAGGATGAATATCACACAAAGGTGTCCGTGTCATTTGTCACCACTCTCCCCCGTTAAGTCGGCACAGGTCACGATTCACCCTAAGGGTGAAATGGTTTCTAAGGACCGTGTGCGCTGACACGAAACTACCCCTTTTTGCCCTGAAAACTGGAGGCAGAAAAACGTCCTGCTATTTAGCTGCAAGTAAAATGAATATAAATATTAGACACAATTTGTAATACCAAAAAAAGTAATAGGTGTACTCGATTCATAATGTGAAAACGAGTGAGACGTTACATAGACCGACTGTTAGAAAAAGATATCGTTAAGAATTAAAATAAAATAAATAAACTCCAGTATTAGTTGTTGAAAACATTTGAATTTTATTGGAGTAGATAGGGGCTAATAGGCTAGTTTCCACCATAAATAAATTGCTATATAATCTATTTAATCAGAGTATTGAAAAATAATGGACTCGTATTTTTTTGTTTTTGTATTTCAATGAATAATGACAAAAACAAAAAGCCTCAAAACTCGGGAGTGGGGCACGTGACGTATTGATGAAATTTTAAAAGTATTGTGTCGTCGTCAATTTTGGTTTACGTTACAAAAGAAAAAAAATACGGGTCAAATATTTTTTCATAATCTAACAGACGGACTAATTCAATTTTTTCAGCGGACAAACCTATTGCTACATCAATAAGTGAGCTTTGATTTAATTTAATTCTAAGTTGGTATAGAGTCTAATGAGGTTTTTTCTTCAATACAATTTTCTTTGAATACTCAATAACTTTATAAAGGTTGTATGAATATTTCTGTAACATGTTTGACATTTTTATTTCACTAGCGACCTGGCCAGGCCAACATGCATCAATTAAATTAATCATTCATGCGCACAAAGCAGTATACAGAATAAAGATTGTTCCTTTTTTAAATACATTTTAGCAATGGTGGTTTTTGTTTATTGCAAATAGAATACGTTCGTACTAAATAAAACTAATTGAAATTGAATGGAATGGGAATTTAACTTAAACCAATGGAAGCAATTACTAAAAATGGTGTTCACAGCTACAAATCATTAAGCTCAGTAACTATATAATAAGAACATTTAAAGTTTTTAGAAAACTTAAGCTTGTTACCTACTAGCAACACGGATTCCTGCAAAATAAAAACATTTTGCTGGAACCACATTGCGCAACTTAAGTTCCAATACGCGGCACAAATCTTCGTGCACGACAAAATTAATAACGCCTACACCATCACGTTTGAGGCATGAAATTCTCTGTTAAAAGCCGGTAAGCTGCCAAATTTTAAACTACCTAAGATACCGTGGAGCTCCCTGCATATTGTATCAGGTTGGCGGCACGGCTGTATGAAATCCCTTTTTCCAGGTGAGTTCATAAATACGACAAGCGCGGCGCCCGAAGGCACTCTCGCCCAGGATCCCTTGCTACACACCGGTGTCTCGTTGACCGTAAAGACTGCTTTAAAATACATCGTGTTTGGTTACATAAAAGGAAAACTGGAAACAAGTAAAAGTTTAAAAAGGGAACGAGTGAGTTCTTAAACAAAGCAGTTTCAAAGGGATTTTTTAGAAATTAATTTTAGAATAGTTGTTTGTTTGAATAACATTGTGCTGTTCTATAAAGGAATCAGAAGGTGTTACATTTTTAACCGACTTCCAAAAAAGGAGAAAGGTCACAATTCGGCAATTCGGTAGTTTTTTTAGGTTTTGAGGTTTCTGATCCGATTTCTGTAATTCTCGTTTAAATTCGATTCCTGTAAACATCTAGATCGATACTTGTCATTTGGTCCTGTAAAAATTTGATTGAGTTTGGTTCAGTAGTTTTTATTGTATGAGCACTTTTGCTTATTTCAATTTCTAAGTAGAATACGTAGTTCACGTATCACCACTAAAAAGTGAAAATTAAAAACATAAACTTATACAAAAATATATAGTAGTTGGTTATATTTTTTGTAAACAAAGTTTTTACCATAGAAAGTTATTACTTATTTTAATAAGCATAATGTTAATTTCGTAAAAAATATGCAAATGCTGGATGCGGTTCATATTTTTTGTGAAAAAGTAAAATCTAAAACGATTTCTGAAAATAATTTTCTTAAAGTATAATTACTTTTGTAAAGATTAGGTACTGTTAATGTATTCGTAAACTCATGTTTCACAGTTAATAGAAACCTGACCAGATAACAAAAAAAAAAGATTTCAAATTCCACTTTATCTGCTTTCTAATATTTAATTTTCCACGAAAAACGTTACTACGCTAAAAACCCATTCGCAAGCCAAAAATATTTATGGCCTCTCAGGATGGCCCCGTATCTGTCCCGCGGGTGCTGGCGGAAAAAAGCCAGCACACCACCCGAGCAAAATAAACTTTAAAATTAATTGAATAATCAAATAAAGCTGAATGTTTCCAGAACGGACGCCTTTCCCCTATTCCGTTACAAATGGAACTGCTAAACGCGCTAAATAGTATATTCAGAATGTTTTATTAGAAATTATAACCGTAAAGCAAACTCGTGTTGACAATAATTTAATAACTTCGAAATTATATATATTCATATTTAATATCGCATATAAATATATTTTATGATCGTAATGAAATCTTCACGCAGGATACGCGACGTTTTAACATTTATCGTAATTCGGAAAAAATATGATCTCGTATTATTCGGAATTATGTAATAAAATTCAAATAACATATCAGTACGACACCGCAATGCGGAGATGGCAGTTCTATGAAAATTTCAGCAATCGTCCCGTGTAGAACGACGGCTTTGCCAACATTTTCCGACAAACCTCGATTTTTCAAGTAGCTTAAAATCATTACTCATGTTGAAAAGCAGGGAAGAGTAAATATGACTTTTTCCCAAAATTTGAATTAAATAAAAGAATTTGAAACTAGACAAATATAACAGCCGTCGAGCTCTTTTTTCATTTAACAGACCACTGAAACTCTAGAGACTGTGAGCGTCTTTTCATAAATTTTATATGCCAAGGCGAAAAACTGAAATATGGAAAACGTTATAAATTGTATTGAAACTGAGGGAAATTTCATATTAATATTTCAGCATATTTATTACAATTTTAAAACAGTATTTTACTTTCCGAAAATATATATTCACAGAATTTTGTGAAAAGTTTTTCAAACATGTTACTGCAATGTTTAAAAAAAGTTAAAACATTTCGAACTAAAAAAATTAAATTCGCTTACCACGAAAATCTCTTTGTTTAGGATTTTTAGGTTCACACGAGTGTCGAGCTGGCATTTCATACAACTATTACCATGCGCGAACACAGGCCGCAGCCGGTCACTGGTCATTTCAAACTCGGTGTATTTCAAAACACATTTCAAAGCTAGCTGACTGAACCCAGTTCTATTGAACTGTAAATTAACGTCATTAGTTTGAGTTGAAGGACTTTCCAACAATGTTGAGGAAAAATAAAACTCCTAATTGAGAATAATAAAATATATTTCTGGCTTTATGTGAAGAATTCTCCTTGGCAACGAATTTCTATCGATGAAGTAATTTTATAATGGTTATTGATTCAATATGGTGGAAGTTGCAATTAAAATCTGTTATTAAAAATCATACCTACCTACCAATTTGACACAAAAAAATAACCATTGAATTGAAAATGTTTTCATGGGTAGAAGCGCTTTTCAATGTAAAAACGTTTGAATGGCTGTGTTACTGTCGATAGCGTTATGAATGTCGATATTTTCAGAGTCATTGTAGATTTTTTTATGAGCCCGATCAACCGTCGCTTCATGTTTGATTGAAAATGTTTGCAAAGGAAAACCAGCTTGTACGACTAGATGAGATTACCATAAATGAAAGAAATGGAGTATTTAAGGCAACACACACTGCCACGCACCTAAGCGCGTAAGTGCGTAAAAAACCCGCACGATGATCCAGATCTGCACTCCCGCAAGTACGCACGTAAGTGCGTTGACACGCAACAAGCAGCGTGATGCGTGACAGTGATAACCGCCAAAGGATTTAATGAGATGGCGTTCTGTAGTTTCTGCATACCCTTAAGGTGCTTGCAGACTTCGCTATAATATAAAAGCATATAGTATATAGCGCATAGCACGACAATATCGCGCACCATACATGGGCACATTCACACTGTAAATGTAATATATATTAATCAATAGTGCAATACATATTATTGACAATGTATGGTACGTTATGAGCTGTAATATGCTCTATGCTATATATTATAGCGTCGTCAGAAAGCAGCTTTATAGATAAAAGGTGTGAGTTTATGTATGATTATGTGTGAAAAAAATATGAAACGATAATAAATGGAAGGAATGTCCAGATTTTACAGTCCTCATTGTATCAGGGTCACTAATATAAATCAGTTTAGATAAATGCAACAATAACAACAAAATATGTTTGCTTTGTAGCGTTAGTAAAATGGGTTGTCCTGATAAAGAATTAGATAAACAAAGTTAATTTGAGACCGGCCACGTAGACCCGTAGTGGTGCTTTCATAAATATTTCGCTCTGCACTTTGAATTGAAATTGGGTTATTATTATAATTGAGCTTGCAAATTGACTTAATTAGTAGATACATTTACGTTTATTACATTGGAGAAATACGGTATCTTCAGCTGCATCATTAGACTGGACTACAAACGAAATAAAGGGCTTTTTATTTTTACCGACTGCTTTTAATTGCGGGAATTTTCAGCTGTTGGATTTTATATAATTTTTATTTTTACTCAAATAAGCCAACCTTTGGCTATATTTGTCTCATCGTTGCTACTTTTAACATTAGACTCAAATATAATTTAATGTACCTACTAGTAATAGGTACACTCGTGTCTAATATATTAAAGACTTAAACGTGATGCTACCTTAAGTTGTCTTCTAGAATATTAAGGACTGTTCTTTGTAGGTAATCTCTTCATGAGAGCTCAGCAGCAAAACTGCGGTTCTCTCATTTCTTGAACTCTTTCATCTACCCAGACATCATTTTCCTAAATCGCTAACATATTCTTCTCTTTCATCCCCAGATATTCGACAACCACTACCATTTCCACCACCATGCGATCGTGAAGCGGTCCATCACACCAGCACACGACCACCACGGCAATCTGGAAGGAGATAACAGAGTGCGATGGGCGAAGCAGCAGAAAGCACTCTCGAGGAAGAAGAGGGACTTCCAGACAATACCATATTCATATCATTCTACAGGTGGCACAGGCTTGTTGAATGTTTTTCTGTACAAAGAACTATACATCCTTCCTAGTCGTAAACAGACTTATTCATTGGAAATTCTAACCGTTTGTTTAACTATACTAATATTTTAAAGAGGTAAAGTTTGGGAGATTGTGAGGTGGTAAACTCTGGATCTATTGAAATTCTTTTACAAATAGAAAGCCACGTTATTTGTGAGTGTCACAGTATCAACTCAACAAATACCGCCTAGCGAGTTTAAAATACACAGGAGCTCATGGTAACTAATGAATTTTATGAATTTGTCTGTTGTGGTACAAGTTGGTTCTTTTTTACTGGAGCATTTTTATTGTTTTGGTCTCAAACTTCAAATCCCAAATGGAAGTATGGTCAACGACAAAAAACGATTATCATTACTTCGTCATCTAAATTGACACAAAAGATTCATATGGGTAAGAGTTCTTGAAATTTAACTGCTATCTAAATAAATAAATTTGCTCAATAATTACGATTTAGAAATTCCAAGTGTTCTAGCAAAGTTCTTACTTACAATAAAATTGTTACAACCAAAACCACCGACACACTATCCCAGATTTAAGGTACCTCATTCCAACCAAGCATGCAACAAATCGTGACTTTTATTTTTTTTCTAGCTGAGACGATATCATCGGATGCGCCTGCGCCGTCAGCCGCGTCGAAGCGCGACACTAATTCCAAGCGAGAGCTCCAACCGTCTCGGGTGAAGGGACGGCCAAGAGCTGCTGACTCCAAGTTTCAACTTAACGACCCGAAGTGGCCCCACATGTGGTATTTAGTAAGTTTTTTTTTTATAATTAACTACAATTTGTAACCTTGAGAATTGTAAAGAATTTCGGCCCTGACAGGTTCATGGAACTTGTTTGAGTTCGTCTTGTGAGTAATCCCTAGATTAATCGTAAGATGGACAAGTTGGGACATATTGTCCCACTGCTGGGAAAAAGTCTCCCCCATATCCTTCCACTCTTCCCGGTGGAATTTGGTATTTAATAAGTATTTTCATAAATAAATACTGTCTTGAGTTTTCTTATGACTTTTGGCCTTGAGAGGTTCGTGGAACTTGATAGTCTTGTGGAAATCTTGCGGTGTATGCTAGGAGGACCCACATAAAACACATTTATACGTTGGATGAGACTGGTTGTGTTAAAAATCGAGTAATGCACAGCGATAGGCTTAGTTATTAAGAGCTTCCAAACACTAAAAAAAGTGACTATTTTTAGTGCAAAATAAAGTATATTCTATCTATCTATCATTTTATCAGATACTAGCTGACCCGTGCAACGTCGTCTGCGTTACATTTTTCATTATTGCTTCGCTCCTATTTGTCTTAGCGTGATGATATATAGCCTATAGCCTTCCTCAATAAATGGTCTATCTAACACCGAAATAATTTTTCAAATCGGACCAGTAATTCCTGAGATTAGCGCGTTCAACCAAACAAACAAACTCTTCTGCTTTAAATAAATAATATTTGTATGTATAGATAACAATTTTGGTGTTACCACGTGAAATTTCGATACCGCAGGTCAACCCTAAGCTCAGAATATCAAGAAATGATTAGTTCAATTTTAAAGTAAATTAAGTTTTTTATCTAGCTTTAGATATAGGTTGGTTAGCTTGGCCTATAGTACTTGCATGCGCAATGCGTATTGCAGTCGTATGCGGGTTATCTCAACCAACACGTAACTTATTCAACGCGGGTTCACAATGCGGGTCTTGTTAGTAAGAGTATTTTAAAATAAGGTCACTGATTGAATCTATCATCGATGCAACGCCAATCAACCGATGCTAGAGCTCTTTGGATCTAACACTTCCTTTATATTATTAATATATATTCACAGTTATAAAAGCCGGGCACTTCACTCTGAGTGCCCGGACTAAAGAGTGACTTTGAGGAGTGCCAATGCGATTAGTATGGGTACCGAGTTCTGTCCCTTTGGCAAAACCAGCTAACTGAAAATAAAATGTGGGTACTGAATGGCTCTGAGGATCACTTTTCACAGTTGAAAACGTTTTCAAACGTTTAGAAGGTCCAACAATTGGCTTTCAACGGAAAGTTAGTAAGTAAACAAAAATGTTTCATGAAAGTAGCCTAAAACTACTTTGTGTTTGAATAAATATGAAAGCGAGAGAAGGTAATAATCTAAAATATGAAGCTAGTTATTTACCAAGTGTTTAGCTGGCTTTGAGTTTAGCTAATTATACTTTCTTCTTGGATAAACACAGTAATTAAACCGAGTAAAATTCATTGAAAGTCTAAGTAATCATGGCTTAAATCTACTGCAATGTGGGTCCCAGAAAATGTTTTGGGAACACATTAACTGTGCGTATGGATATCCCTGCTAGAGTCTGTGTTTCCTGAGAGCTACAACCTGGGAGTTGTTACGTCAAGAGTGATAGGTTACTTGTAGGCTCCATCTTCGACTACATTGTCGCTTGCCATCAAGTGAATTAGTGGTCAAAGCGTAGGCCTAACAACAGTTAAAAAAAATACGTCATTGCGGTAGCACAAGCGACGAGGACAGGACGAACTTAACACCTATAGATAGGACTAAAAAGTAGATAGGAAGGCCTTTTACCCTGATAATGGGACAAATCAGGCTCTAAAGAAAATAAAGACAGTTTAACACTTATTAAAAAAAAATGTTTTAAGAAGATTTTAGTGAATTACTGTTTAAATTTTAAAACAAAAAGTATTAACGAGTTAACAGTCAATTCATAATTGGTATTTACTTTATTATGATTGCAAAGGTGTCGTTCAATTACGATTACGAATCTGAATATCGTTGAGTTTACCAGAAAGTTGTGAAGTTACACTGTGTAAGCACTCGATTCGCGTCGTTTTTGTTTTTCTTTAGCGATTCGACCGAACCCAAAGAGAAGTTTAATTTTCTTTGGGTGAAGTTTATAACGCTCTTCTAAATATTGACGAAGTGGGAGCCAAAAATTCGAGTTTTATTAAGCTATCGCGGATAATTTCCCTAATTCTTACATAAAATTGCTTTCACCAGAGTAACGAGCATTAAGATGTTTTTGATTTCATGTATTTAGATAGCTCGTGCCTTTTTTTTTTTACGGATGGGAAATCATCCAATGACTCCTCCCGCTCTGGGTGTAGCGGGAGGGAGTGTCAGACTTCTACTGACTAAAACCCATCCATGTTTCTTCATTGCCCTTTGTGTTCCAGAGCCACGGTGTCTCTTGCGACTAATCCCGCGACTCCGGCAGGCGTCGGCCCTTTCGGGCCCCTCTGTGTGCTGACTCTCTTTGAGGCGCGCGTGGAACACTAACGCGCCGTCGAAACGGCCTGTCTTCACTAGACGGACGGACGGCGAGCCACCCATAGCTCGCCGTCCACAGGCCCGCGCCTACGGTGGTCGGAGGTCACCAGGTGGCCTCCGACGCCCGCGGCGTCCACCAAGGCGGCTGGGACGAGAGGTTCTCCTCTCCCTCTCCGCCACCTCCTTCGCTAGCATGACTGCTTCGCAGAAGGAGGCAACGGCGTCCCATTCCGTCTCGCTCCGGACCATGGCTTGGACCAGGGCCGGACGCGAGAGTTCGCCGCCGATCGCCGCTTCGAGGACACGGCGGTGCCCCGCCCAAGCGGGTTTCACCTGCACAGTGTGCTCCACCGTGTCCTCCGGACGATCCCCGCACTGGTGACACCCGGGCGTTTCCTCCCGCCTGATTCGGTGCAGGAACCTCCCGAAACATCCATGTCCAGTGAGGACCTGCGTCAGGCGGAAGGTGAGGACGCCGTGGCGCCTCTCAAGCCACTCCTCAAAGAGGGGACTTATCGCCACTATCGTGGCGTGCCCTAGACAGCTCGTGCCTATTATATTGAATGAATAAATGTTCAAATTTAATAATTTGTGCAACATAATTATATAAACTTTGCCTTAATTTACAGTAGGTACAGATTGTGTATTAAGTTTATTCGATATTTCAGCGGTCCATTTTCCAATTCCATTTTTTGTATTTAAAAACTCAACATACATACCGTGTCACACACATAAATATGTACCTGTGCTCGTCAATCAATCCACAAAAGTAATTCCAATTTAGAATTCGTTGCTAGCCTTTGTTCAATTTTATTATTCGAGCGATCCGAAATAGTTGATATAAAAACCAATTTCGTATAGATATCAGTGAAACGATCCGTCAATACAAATTTCCAGTGGTTGCCCCGGTGTTGCCGCTGATATTTCATTTTCATTCGGCTCTGCTACTGTTGCAAATGTATTTCTACAAATTCTTTTTAGTAACAATTTTGTAAATTAAAAAATCTTCGCTGATGGAGGTTGAGTAATTGGTTTTACTCGTACATTTCATTTTTGTGGTACGTTTCATGAGTTTACGACCGCCGAAGATTAAGTGGGTCATTGGTTTTATTTTATTACTTCTTGTTTGTAGATGTTTTGCCAAGCCATTCTATAAATCATGCGCTAAATGATAATAGGAGTAGGTTGTTACTAAATATTTATCTTGCCTCCTGAATACATTAATTTGTTCTGGACAGCTATATTAATCTTGTTTTTTTTGTGTTATCTAGAACCGAGGAGGTGGTTTAGACATGAACGTGATACCAGCATGGCGGGAAGGCATCACTGGCCGCGGTGTAGTGGTCACCATTCTCGACGATGGCCTGGAGACTGACCATCCAGACTTAGTCGCTAATTACGTAAGTACCCGCTATCCTCTTCATTGTTCTTTGTTCAATACAACACAAACTTGTAGGATGTCGATTGGATTGTGTCGTAAAACAACATGTTCCAGATTACGTCTCACGACATTTCAAATTAATTTCTTCGAAATCGTATCATTGTATGTTTTATGACGTCGGTACTTTTGTTGCCCCTTTGTACTTTGAGCTGTAATCTTCATTGGAAAATAAGAAGCGCAGTTTCCACGTATGTTCGGAGGAAATGTTTGAAAAACACCGATGAAATCAGGACGGGGACGAGTAATACGCGGGGAATCCAAGCTTTTGCGATAAAAGGGCGTAGAGTGACATCTGTGTTCGGAACAAAAGCTCTGGAGTTTCAAATTACACGATTCATCTCGCCCGTGCGGCTTTAATACCACTGTTGGCGTTCGGAAAAAAATGGGTAATTGGGTCGCGGGTACACTGAGGCGATTTATGTGCGACGAACGTAGGGGCCGCCTTAGGGAGGAACCTTTTGACAACGCAACTTTGGTTGAAGTTTAAACTTTAGCGCGATACCAAATTCCTTACAGGTGAATCGAAACTAGATCATAACCAAAACTGAATTGGAAACGAATTGCAAGCGGACCTAAACTTTTAAAATTAGCGCGATTGGCCTCCAGACCGCGATGAATCGAGGAGTTTTTGACATATTTTGAGTTTTCTTATGGTAATTTAGCTTTCGACGGTGACTTTGTCCGCGTGTAGCCGAAAAAATATCACCAAACCATGTACGAAGGTTTTCCTTGAGATAAGGTAGTCCGCATTTTAATGAGTTAGAAGCTGTTTTTTTTAATATTGATAAGCATACGTTTGACCGCTATCTCACCTGATGTAAAACGATGATGCGGTCTAAGGTGGAGCACGCTTGCCTAGAAGTAACCTATTCACTCTTGACTTATAGACTCCCAGGTTGTAGCTATCAGGAAACACAGACTCGGGCAGGGAATTCCACTCCTTAGCTGTACGCACAATTAATGTATTCCCAATTAAGATTATTATTTTAATTTAATGAAAGACATACTCTCTCAGTACAGAAGTTTTGGACCTGTAGGTATGATTTTATTTTCGCAAAATTATATGAGATGACAAATATTAAGACTTCGGTCAACGCCGATCGCCCGCGGTCTGGTCACACCCTTCGCACACCTACCGAAACATCGTGCATTTTTCTCATCTTAGACTGCTAAAGACGTAAGCAGTTCAGAGATTTAATAAAATCGTACAAATGTCTCCTATGAAAAATTGGCAGATTACCTAAATGCTGGAATTTATTGTAAGGCGTAATTTGGGGTTAAACTTGTTTCGGCTATTCATTAAAATGGATGTCTTAAACTCAAGATATTTGAAATGGCTTCGTTCAGGAAAGGCCTTGCTACACACAAAAATGTACCTAAGTATATAATACCGAACAAGACCTTTTCTTTGATGTCAAATTGGCGACCATGGCCTATTATTGGGAGATTAACCGTTAGTTACCATTAGTAAATTCACGAACAGTTAATTTGGTACCCCGAACTTGCAATAGCAACGGGAATAGGTACTTATACGAAATTGTAGAATAGTCAGGCTGTAATTGTTTGTCATCTGTCTACTCATTATCTGCTTAGCCTTTTCCCAACTAAATTGGGGTCGGCTTTCAATCAAACCGGATTTAGCTGAAAACTAGTATTTTACGTGAAGTGGCTGCCTACCAGACCTCCACAACCCATTAATTGGGTAACACAGTTCTCCTTGGCAAGACTGATGTCAGATTTTCTGGCTTCTGACTATCCGTAACGACTGCCAAAGATCTCTAAATGACAGCTGGGACCAACAGCTTGACGTGCTTTCCGAGGCACGGCGGTAACTCGGTATGTTAGGATGGTCACCCATCCACAGACCAATCTCGGCAAGCGCTGCTTAACCTTGAAGATGGACCTGTGCGGCTGTTATTATTTAGCCACGAGCTCTTTTGCCACCTGTCTACTAACAGTCAGTTTTATTAATTAAATAGGCCCCTAATAGGTCAGTGGGTTGTCTTTTGTTTTTTAACCGACTTCTTCAAAAAGTATAAGGTTCTTTGTTCGGCTATATGTATTTTATTGTTATGTATGTTCACCGATTTCTCCGCTAATTGTGGTCCGATAAAATAAAAAATAAAAAATATTTTTAATAAAATATTTTTGTATTCGAAAGCCCATACTTCTGTGGTCCCAGTGTCACCAAGTCAGAGTCTGATGATGGAATCCCATGGAAATCGAGGGAAGCCCTAAAATTTTATAGGCATCTAAAATGTTTTTCATATACCAAGTCGGTGTCAAAAAA
Source organism: Ceramica pisi (assembly GCA_963859965.1). Lineage (NCBI taxonomy): Eukaryota > Metazoa > Arthropoda > Insecta > Lepidoptera > Noctuidae > Ceramica > Ceramica pisi. Next base: position 8,043,066 of record OY982544.1, on the reverse strand, counting down.
CGAAACAAAAAAAACACCGACTTGGGAAATAAAAGTTATTAAAAAAAGTTTGCTTTTATTTATTTATTCATTATTTCTGGCCAACCAACCATTGAATATACTGGAACATTACAGTCTAAAAAATAAGATTATATCTAAGGTTAGTATTACAATTTCAGGTTAGCACCGCATGCCCCATTAATGATGTGTAACAAATCAGCAAAATTAAATTAAAAAAGAAACGTCAAACTTTAAAACTAAAATAAAAACTAAAACTACGATCAAAATTACAGAAAAAATCTCTTCTTAAGTCAAGTAAGTCAAGAGTGATAGGCTGCTTCTAGGCAATCATCACTTACAATTAGGTGCAATACAACGAAGCTCCAAAATCTTGAGCATCGACGCCGAGTTGCTGGCCTGTCGGTTTTCTATCGATTACACTTTGGGGAGTGTGCGACGGAATTGCATAACTTAATTCCGCCAAGCCCGTTCCACCATCGGACCACAAGACGTACGGCGATGTGCCACCGGTACATGGTGGACATCCCACCTATACGCACAAAACGTTTTGGGAATACATTCATTGTGCGTACAGCTAAGGAGTGGAATTCCCTGCCTGAGTCTGTGTTTCTTGATAGCTACAACCTGGGAGTCTTTAAGTCAAGATTGAATAGGTTACTTCTGGGCAAGCGTGCTCCACCTTAGACCGCATCATCGCTTAACATCAGGTGAGATAGCGGTCAACCGTACGCCTATCAATATTAAATAAATAAATAAATATTAAAAAAAAAAGCAGTGGTCAAGCTTTTCTTGCTACCTACGTTATTCTTGCTAGATGGTCTGATCTGCTTAAAGATGCAGAAAAAAGAAATTATATACAGTCGTTAATATTACCTATGTCACAGACTTATGGAGACAATTTGTACCTTTTAGAATTTAATTCCACCAAGACCATTATCTTCCGACATGAAGGCTTGAAGGACCGTCCAGAGAGATACTTCTAATTCTAATTTTCTTACCACCAGGACCCCATGGCATCATACGACGTGAACTCTCACGACTCGGACCCCCAGCCGCGGTACGACATGATCGACTCGAACCGCCACGGCACGAGATGCGCGGGAGAGGTCGCTGCCACTGCCAACAACTCGCTGTGTGCTGTGGGAGTCGCGTATGGCGCTAGTGTTGGAGGTAAGATATACTCTTATAGCTTATGTTATGAGTGTCTGGTATAACAGCCGCGGTACGACATGATTGACTCGAACCGCCACGGCACGAGATGCGCGGGAGAGGTCGCTGCCACTGCCAACAACTCGCTGTGTGCTGTGGGAGTCGCGTATGGCGCTAGTATTGGCGGTAAACATTTACAGCTTACTAGTCCCGTCATATGACAATTAAAGGCATAAATTGGAGCTCTAGTCGCGGTAGTAAGATACATGATCGACTCAGAACTAGAAATGCATCGAAAGGCAGCCTCGTGGTGCCAACTTACTGCGTGACTTAAATTGTGCCTTCAGAAAGCGTAATTTTTAGTTTTACAATTTTTTGAATATGCTTTGATAATCTTCACGGTATATCGTTACTTTCTACTTCAAATGTGCCTAAAGTTGCTTTTCAGGCCTCAATTTAAAATTATTTTAACGTAGGTAATAGTAATGTCTCCTAATATTAAATAAAAAAATGAAGAACATTATATACCTTAGTCTTTTCACGGACCATCTAACGGACGGCTTTAAGAGTGACAAACATGCGCCATTGTCCACAAGAGTGCACAAGTGCCCTTTAGACTCACACTTTGCACGACTGATATGCTCCCAGAGTACGTTGTCAAGATCCGTCTTAGGTCCCCAGTCCTAAGTGCAAACTGTAATTGGGTATTTAGTAGGTTCTTTTACAGCATAGTATGAAATTATGGTACTTATGGCATTCTTTATTGCTGTAGGTGGCAATAATGATTGACAGAATATTTTTATTTCAACGTAAACCGCAACCGGCAAATGCAGTGCCTGACCCTTCAGGCTTCATCTTTACGAATTGACAAGTAAAGGATGATGAGAGAGGCCAATGTGGTGCAAAATTATAGTAGCCTATGTCTAGAAGAGAAGACGAAAATGATGACAAGACACATTAAGACCTCAGTAAAACACAACGCATAACATATATAACATGCCGATTGCTGCGTGAGAGAGAATGGTATATAATCCACCACGAGGGCCCAGTGTAAATGTTTGTGGATGTCACTATTGCCTGCCTGGCCTTCCCCCAACTGTATTGGGGTCGACTTCCAGTCAATCCAGAGTCAGCTACATACCAGTTTTATACGTATAGCGGCTGCCTACCAGACCTCAACCCGTTAACTGGGTAACACGGTACTTCTTGCCAAGAATGGTGTCAGTTTTTCTTGCTTCTGAAATTCCGTAACAACTGCCAAAGATCTACGAATGGCAGCCGGGACCAACACCTTAACGTGCTTTCCGAGGCACGGAGGAGTCGTCTCGTTATGCAAAGGTCACCCGTTCACAGACCAACCTTGGCAACCGTTGCTTAACCTTGGAGATCGACCTGTACGGTTGTTAATATTTAGCCACAAGCTCCTCTAACATAGTTGAACTTCAAGTCAAGGACACGTGCATGTCCTCACGAAGTTTTCCTTCGCCGCCTGTCCGCAATCGCAGATGATATAAAATTGTGACCAGTGTCCACTATGCGAGAGAGTCGTAGCTTTATTTGTATGGGCAAAATATTCTGCCGATAAAAAAGGTCTCTAGTTTACTATCAATTGTTATTCTCATAGCTTAGTGTCGTTCAAAAAACGTGACGTCATCAATATCATCCCAACGGATTACAGACTACAAGAAATAAAGAAGATAGATCAACTTCGATGTTTTATACGACAATTTATGAATGCGTAATAAATAATAGTTCTGTCTGACATAATACAGGGTGGATTTTTTAAGACCGGCGGTACAGATTGTAAAGATGACTTATCTACATATGTATTGTATAATCAATATTCTATGTGTTGGGCAAAATAAAACTGCGCGTTGTGGGATTTAGAAAAAAATATAGGTACACCTCTTCAGGCAAAATATGCTGCTTTAGTATTGTCAAAAAATTAGTCTATGTTGCTTGATTATCAATAAGTAATTAGTAAGTAGGTACTCAATCACGGCTTGGTTCAAAATTTATCTTTATTTGAAACTGGATCAACAGGCCTCTAAAAATTTCACTACATATTAAAAACTGTCTGTCTGTTTGCGATAAACTCAAAAACTACTGCACCGATTTTCATGATGTTTTCACCAATGTATAGAGTGGTTCTTGAGGAAGGGTTTAGTAAATAATTTGTCAAGCGGGCGATGCCGCGGGCATAAGCTAGTTTTGTATATATTAGAAATATTCTCTGCTTCCTGTATTTATTTATTTTTAATCATTGTTTGTACTGCATTCATTGAAAGTTTAAATAACAGTATGCTTAGAACGTTTACTTGTAGGTTATGGTATTGCTACTGCCAGATTTCAAAAATCCTGCCTTTATTCTTTACGCAAGAAAATATTAAGTAAGATAGATGGACCAAAATCTACATATTTGATAAGGGTTTTTTGTTTTGCTTTCTTGAACATTGATTGATCAAGAAGATTATGTGACTATGTTCAATTAGCCATTATATTTGTTATCAATTGAGTGGTTGATGTCACTACAAATGACACACAGCACCCTCTAAGCTTTTGTTAAAATTATTATTTGTATTTTACGAGAAAAATACTACTTAATTGAACTGGACGTATCTAACTATCTATCATACATTGCCTGTAATACTCCCTTTTTAAAGTGCAGACTTTTAAGATTTTTTTTCCACCATAAGTGATATTTAAATAAATAAAATAAATAATATCCTTTGACATTTCACACAACGCCTTATAGTCCCAAGCTAAGCAACCTAATGCTTGTGTTATGGTAACGAGATGGCTGATAAACTACTTATATACCTTTTTTTTTGTAAATACATACATATTATACATAGAAAAACATCCAGACTCGAACCCGCGACATGCTGCGCAGCAGTCAATCGCTCAACCACTGCGCCAACCATGTCGTAATTTAGTACACTAACTCTGAACATATAATTTAAAAATGTGTGTTTGTGATGCTTTCATATAAGATCTTCGATCACGTAAAACGACCGATAAAAGTGTTCACTGAAAGAAATTCAGAGGGTTACCTACCAAAACTCATTGTGTTAAGAAAAGACAAAGGAACAAAATGTATATTTTCATGTTTACTGTTACGCTGTATGCATGTTTTTATGTTGTCTCGTAAGTTTTTATGAGCTTTTTTATATAAACAGCTGGTATATAATGTGGGTTGTAAAATGCCGATAAAATGGGTAGAAACCAACGTTTGTGCTGAATATTAAGTTGGTAATAAAGGAGATACACAAAGGGTAAAACTGAAAATCCATACTTAATATAAGTGCGAAAGTAACTCAGCAGGTTCAAGTAAAATGTAGTGCAGTAGCATTTTCGTGTCTCGACAGCGGAATCCGAGGTGAGGTATCAAATTCGTATTAATATAAGACCTATAGTAATCCTCGTTAATTCTCAGGTGAAGCTCGATATCGAAAAAGTTATTTACAGAATAGTACTGCTGGAGTGAGGCATTGGATATTTTATCCTAGAAGTGTGTTCCCTCGAGACAATTTTCCACTTACGTGGGCGGAACCGCCAGATGCTAGCATTTCATAATTTTACATTTTTTTATGATGGTTCGGTATTTGGGGCGTGGCAAATTCAGGATAAAATATTATCGTTTATTAAAATATTAATAAACATCATTCTCGATGGTGTGAAATTTTAATTATTTCTGGAAACACCGGCTGGTTACGTCTCTATGCAGGTTGAAAAATTAAAATTATATATATTTATTTTCATTAAGGAGATAATGTGAATTTACATTGCTATTTTATTTAACTAACTAGTTTTTTCTAGTTAACTTACTCGTATAAAGTTGGCTTGTTAAATAATCTCACCATATCTTTTGCTACACAAACGTTGAAAAGTTCTTCAAATGTATTTTAGCAAAATGTTTGTACAAATGAGAAAATATGAACTTTTCCGTGTCAGAATGTTCTGTGTAGCGATATGAAAACGCTTCGGGATATAAAGTTATTAGCAAGTCTGCGTAGCTACGAAGTATATTCGTTTGTGTAACTTGCTTTGCGAACACAGTTTAACTTGTACACTAGGCAGCTTCCTACGCAGTTAAACTTGAAAGTTTATCGCAATAGCCGTCCTAATGTAAACATTACTTAGAAACAAGCATTATGATAATATTACGTGTATCCAACCGTCTGCAGTGCAAACGTGTATCGGTGCATAAATTCGGGATTTCATCACAAACAATCCGAGTCGTTCGTAGTTGAATATTTATTGGAATAGTTTGCTAGCATCTTTTATATTTACACAGCGGGATCCTCGCTTTACATTTATATCATAAAATCCTCAGCAAAGGGCTCTCTAATTGTAATTTATATCAAACATGCGATCAAAGGCAGCTAGACGAAATTCTGGGAATTTCAAAGACCCAGTTACACGTGTGTGCTATGTTATGATTGCGACACAGGGAGCGTTTATATATGGTTATAAAACAGTTTACGTTCATCACACGAACGGAGGCGAAATGATAAGAGTCTGTTTCTGATATAATTTATTATTTTTTTTTTTTTTTTTTTTTTTTATTCAAAACGGGGAAACTCTTGGCCCAAATCTCACCTGATGGAAAGTGATGATTAGGCCGAAGATTGAAGCGAGTTTCACCCGGAATCCTCTAACATAGAGGAACTGGCTATCATATCTCTAATTGCCGGAACACAACAATGCTGTTAACATTGTTGTTATGGCGACAGACTTAGACATGATGGTGGTAGCTTGCCAGGCGGACTTAGAAGTCCTACCACCAACCAAACCGAGCAAAAAATTTGCCCCCACTGGGAATTGAACCCGGGACCTCTGGGTTTGAATCGAGTGGTATAACCACTAGACCACGGAGGCGGTTAGTGTCACCTGTTTAGCACCACCCGGGGACCACGTGTAGGGATTCGCTGAAGGGTATTCTCCTACGGACGCGGGTGACTCGGCCCCCAACAAATATTATTCGGGAAGTGTCACGCTGATACTGTTTTACGCCATTAGAAGTTTTACGTCTGAATGTTTCAAAACAGCGGCCCTTGGGATGAGCTGAAATAAATTACTCAAGCTGACATCCCGGGAACTCTAAATTAACACGAATTACAGTTACAAACGGGATAACAAAACATGTTTTTGTTGGGATTAAAATTTATCAGTCAGGGACTTTTACATTTTATGCTAATTACGCTTTTGTCCGAATACGCTCACACGTAGGTACGTCCTTTCTATTAAAAAAACACACGAGAGTCTGTCTAACTAACGCTGAACTTTTTAGGTTTCGAGTTTGAATATCCCATTAGTCTGTCCGGTAGTTTTCAAATGCTGCGTGCAAAAATATGAATACAAAATAAAAGTTCAGTTTTTGTTTCATACGTAGGCTGTATTTCCAGAAATATTGGCATGAAACAAACGAGTACTTACGCATTTTATTTAATAAAATAAAATCTTTCCTCATTCGCGGGTATAGCACACGGAGTACCTTTGGGTAGCCTCGCCATGAACCTTGCTGACTCAATAATTTCATCATGGCATGAAACAAACTATTGTAAGATCTATCTTCTTCTTCTTATAAATAAAAATTAATTGCTGTTCGTTAGTCTCGCTAAAACTCGAGAACGGCTAGGCCGATTTCGGTAATTCTTTTTTGTTTAAATTAAATTATCTTTATTTCAGACGTAAGTCCATATTTTACAAAACACATTGTTAGTAAAGTTGTTAGTAACACACACAAAAATACAAATAAAACTAGTAGGTGTTAGTAATTTGTTAGTATCTAATATCGAAAACATGTTTTTAGTTCGCCAGAATACAGGTTTAAAAGCAAAAACAAAAAAATTGCAGTTGACGGGAGTGAAGCCGCGGGGGACAGCTAGTCTTTATATTAAAATGAATTGCTGTTTCTTAATCTCGCTTAAACTCGAGAAGGGCTGGGCTGATTTTGCTAATTATTTTTTTGTTTAGTTCGCCAGGATACAGGGAAGGTTTAAAAGCAAAAAAAAAGTGGGTAGGTAGGGTAGCCAGTTGCCCGGAGCGAAGCCGCGGGGGACAGCTAGTCTCAAATAAATGCTACCTATACTTAATCCTTATACTTACTAATCATAGCAACTCTTCTCAGGAGTACGCATGCTGGATGGTGACGTCACGGATGCAGTGGAAGCCCGCTCTTTAAGTCTGAACCCTCAACACGTGGACATCTATAGCGCTTCATGGGGCCCTGATGATGATGGGAAGACTGTTGATGGACCCGGGGAACTGGCCACTAGGGCGTTCATTGAAGGTGTTACTAAGGTAAGATGACTTGATAAGCTTTTGTACCTACTTTTTGTAAGGGCATAATTTATAGATTCTATTTTGACTTCTGAAGAAGTTCAATTCAACTCGACGATGACACCGCATAAAATCATGTTCAGTAGAAAATAAGGACAAAGGAAGCTGACCTCTTGTAATTGGGACAAATTTGGTCAAGTTCAATGCTGCTAAGACCCAAGTATGTCTTTTTTTCCGCTAAAAGAAGCCAATTCCACCCAGCTCCTTCTTCCCGCGATGTAATCGTACGGATAACCGACCGACTTGAGCTTCTTGGTGTTACGTTGAAATCTAATCTCAATTTCGGTTCTTCGAAAGTGGCAAACGCTCAAGTGGCTGCCAGAAAGTTGGGGATCCTATAATAGCGAAGGTGAGACGGTACTTCACGCTGGAAAAGCTGCTTAAACTGTGTCAAGCGTCAACTGCAATCATCTTTGGAATTCGGATCTGCCAGTACCATCTTGAAATAAATAAACGGTCTTGAAATTAGAAGAGTTGACTTACCAATATGTAGTTAGCGTCTTACACGAATATGAACCATATGCTCAAGCTTTCAAGGTTCAAATTCGTATAGAACGCCTACTTTGTAAAATAAAGTACGATCTACCTAATCAACCCGAAGTCGTCATCGTAATCATAGGGATATTTACAGCACTAGAGGTATCATAGAACATCTCAGAGACAAATTTGTCCTGTAAAGCTTTCAGAGAGGGAACACAGAATGCAGCTTAGCTGCAGATTTATGTACCTACGATAGTAGGACACCGTACGAGTAGGTATGTTCAAAAAGAGATGTTATACCAATAAAACCAGTATTATTCTAGCAAAGGCGCCCCACTAGAGAATAAATACCTTTGGCAAGGCTTTTCGATAGCCGGCTTCCACAACGTAGCCTCAAGCTAATACCAGACAGTAAACAGTTTGCGAGCAATATACGGAATATACCTATTTGTTGTTGTTGCTAGCCGATGCTACAATATCTCGAACATTGATTAACTTCCTACAGTAATGTCGTTCTGTAGCCAATTAGTTGATACTAAGGCATTGGACAGGGGACTGGAATGTTCATAAAAACATTACTATGTCTAGCTAATAATACTACAAATATCTAACTTGTTAGGGTTTGCACGTTAAATAACGCTTTCTCGCAAAAAGTAATAAGAACATAAAATTCGTACATCTCAAGTTTGTATTGAGACCCTTTCTATCTTTGTCGCGAGGCAAAATAATTTTTAATAATGAGGTAATGGTAGATATTGTCAGTTGTCTATAGCGCTGTCTTAGTTTCCCAACAGACTCAAAATCAGTCAAAACTAAACCCTTGCAACAAAATTTAATCAATCTTTCGAAACATATAGCTCAGTAGAACCAGCCAAGTCTGCGCCTGTCAAAGTGTACCTCATCTGTCTGAAGCGTGTATTATTGCCATTAAGTGTCAACAGGCGCTAAAAACCACATCTTAGTAGTACTATCCCTCTAAAGTTAACGCCAAACGTACTTATATCAAAGCCACGGGAACGTGTCGGACTCAAAGGCCACAGGCGTGCTTGAGTAGTGACTGACCATCGAATTCTATAACCTAGAGCCACGAGTAGGGTACTATTTGTGGTAGGATACTATGAATTATGCCGATTCTAGTGGGTTTTAAATTGGTTTTTTTTAAAGCGAAAAGCTGTTGATACCTATTTTTTCTCAAGCTTAACCTTCCTACGCACTAGTGGTTGAACCGCCAAGCGGTTTGTTTCAGCGGCTGGCCGCTTTTCCAGTTTAATATGCAACCGCTAGTGATTGTACGCACCGCCGCGCCCCCGCGGCTGACCGCTTAGTGCGTACGTAGGCTTATGTTTTGAAGGCAGATTAATGGCTCACGAATGAGCTCATATTAAATATTTTACAAAATAAAGAAATTGGTTAAAAATCTTTACCTACAGTGTAGGCTTAAAAGAAATACTTGTCTCTTCACAATTTTCAGAAAAGACTTTGAAAGACTTTGATAAAATTAAATATTAAATTGTGCCTGTTTCCAATTATTTTTGAATAGGCAGTACGGTTAAGATCAAAAGTAGGTTTTAAACATAGTAATGCTTTGATGTTTTTAATAAGCATTTGAATTTTCATTTAATACGACTACAGACTGCTGTTAACGTTAATTAAAATAAACAAAGGACAAAGATTATTATTTGTAATGATGAAGTTTAGGCAAATACTCATCATCGATTTTGTCAACTAATTAATTTTGTACCTACCGAGAATGAATTCTATAGACAAACTCTTGATAAATAACAAAAAGGGTTCAAAGAAAACGTTGTTATTTTTTTAATAAAAACAATTTTACATATTTTGCCGTGAATTATTTGTTATATTAAAACATGATCCGTCAGAAATAATATATTTTAAATAGGATTAAAATTTACGTAACTTACTTTTATAAGGACACTAAAATGTAGCTGACACTATGTAGATCTGGACTAGTGTACCATTCTCCTCGCATAAATCATATTCGTTTTGAAGTGAAGTGAGTGCAAATACAGTATACACATCTCCAGCAACACTTGATTTACATAATTATGTAAGAACTCCTCCGTGAATATACCTGTCAACACGTACTACTAAACCTCAGGCATAAACGAAATTACAGGATAAATAAGATTTCAGATTCACTCAGCATTTTCCACGCGTCTATACCTATACCTACTACTAGCGTTGTAGGTACAGTCATAATGAAAAATCACAACACCAGCTCTGTTAAATCCTGAACATTAATTCGTCAGTTTCACTCGTATGTGACATTGGCACTTATTTGGTCAGTTTTAAGGTTTCTTTTCAATCCTTTAGTAATTCACGTCGATTTTGTAACTAAGTTACTGAAGGGTACCCGAGCAGGCATGCAACACTGCAAAAGCAATTTCTGTAATGATGCAATTCTTTTCTGTCTCTCTCACTCTATTTCTCACATTATATTATGGTCAAGTGTTCACAGAGTATACAATTTACATAAAGTTGTTTTCCTTTTCAAACCTAAACAGCTTGAAGGTTGTTTAAAAAACGAAGTACGTTTAAAAAGTTTTCTTGTCACCGTTTTTTTATTACCTTCTTCTGCGGTTTTTTCGGGTTTCGAATTTAAATAGAACGTGTAATGTAGTCGGGGAAAAAACTTTGCTTTTGCGCCTAATACACCTGCGTCGCAAGTTTTTATGTGACTTTTGTGCGTAGTATCGTGGTAACTGGGTCGAGAATAGCGAATGAGAGAGAATGTGACTTTTTTTGTATATAAACATACTCGCATCACTTGCTTGTTTACTTGCGTCTTCTCAAGTAGTCAAGTTTTGTGGGACTATAAAAAAGTAGGTCACAGTTTTCTGTCATCTGCCGATCATTTACAACAATACTGGGGTTTGTTTCCCGTCTAACCGGATGTAACAAAATAGATATTGGGGTTTTACATGGAGCGACTGCCAATCTGACCGGCATACAGCCCACTGGGTGAGACGATACACCTTAGATTGATGGTCAAAGTATTGGGCCAGTTTTTTCTTCAACTTCATTCATATAAATAGGTAACAAAGCTACTCAAACTCAAACTCAAGCATTTATTTCAATTAAGTAATCCATTTACAGGCACTTTTGAATTGTCAAGGTCGGCTATTTGCACGTTCCAAAGCGTAGATCTCTATGGAGAAGAACGTGCAAACAACTCCACGGACACTCTTATAAATAATAAACTGTTACAAAGTTTTGTTTACATCGATGTAAAAGACGAGCAGTATAAAAGCGTCCGGAATAAAAAAGGAACAATTCAAAGAAATTATTAAAAAATCATGGGAGCTGAGAAAGAGCAGTCCCAGTCAGACGGCACCCGTTCAAGAACATGACGCATATGGCAGCGGTCTAGCACTGATCCGCTCAACCATTTTGAAGGGAGCCAAATGATCAAACGCACCACGTTCTGTCATAAACCTACCTACCCATAACGTCTAATTAGACCAATGCACACCAGTAAATAACAATCATGAATTCAAAGCGAATTACGACGAATCTAAATGATGAGTATTAATACCTGAACGTTATTGATCCAACGAATCGTGTTCCACTGTGCAGTCCGCGGGACGACGGACGCCCGGTGTCAATGACTGCTTAGCTGCCAATCACAAGGCACGGCTGTTAATTACGCTAACGAGATACGTCTCAGCATCCAACATCTCGTGTTAGTATATCTATAAAGGGTAGTTTTAATTCCTTGATTGTCTACACTAGTATTGTAAAGAGCAAAGATTTGATTGTTTGTTTGAATTGAATAGGCTCCGAAACTACTGGACCGATTTAAAAATTCTTTCACCAATGTGTAGAATGGACTGTCCCCGTAAACATAGGCTATATTTTATCCCGTTAAAATAAAGGGTATACCCGTATGAAGTCGGGACGTGCAGCTAGTTTTGAATAAAGTTTTTTTTCCAAAATGAAATAATAGAACAGATTCTGATGAAAAAAAAAAGTTGTTTTATTTATTTAAACATTATGCACAATTAAATAGTGGTACATGGGCAGACTTAATGCAACAATCTCTACCATTCAACCTTTGGGTTTAAAAGACAACACTGCTGTAGGTGCACACAAAGTGTCTGTATAAAACTTACGAGTTTAAGTACTCATAATATAAAGAAATCTCACCCCTGAGAATTAAAAGTCACCCTGTACATTTATGTTCTCATATTTCAATTCGATCCGTTTGCCCTTCAATAACAAAAGAGTTCTAAGTTCTCGGTAACAAAATGTGGAGCCAGTGAACTGGATAAAAATACGCTTGGATTTTCAAGTGTCTTTCACTCCATTCGGCGGTTTTATTCTAACACAGTGAAGCTAGATTTCAGCCGCATGACGGGTTTATATCTGAAAACTTATAATTGACCCTTTGATCGTCGAATCCCGCGTTTCACAAATCGACTTTATTTAAATGTAAGTAGATGTGGAATTTTCGCTCAATGGGTTGAATGAATCTATGGCACAGCTGTGTAATAAAACCATCGTGCAACCGTGTGGTAAGGCGATGGCAAACGACATGACATTTGAATATGATCATCTGGAGGCGCAATACGTTCGTCGTTCGTACGTCGTTTGCCACGCTTGTGACGTTTTCGCTTCATAAAGCTACGATTTAAAAAAAGGGATGTTCATTTATGCCCTGCCGCACTACGTCAAACCAATCATTCATCGTGTTCAGATAAATACAAACCTAGTGATTGGAATAAAAAAATGCTCTATGATTTATTTCGACGAAATATTGTATCGAAAAAATTGTCTATGCTGGCAGTCGATGCGGACGCCCCATGGGGATAAAAATGCCCGTAGATTTTCCGGATGTATATCCTTTTGTTCCAAACAATAACATTTTGTTTTATATAAAATAATGTGAATAGAATTTTTAACACGAGAACCCTTTTGTGGATGTGAAATTCATCGGAAAAGCGTAACAAATTCGTTTAGCTCGTTTATTCATGTTCTGATGTATTTAGTAACACGTCGTTAATTTGTCAATGTTTATTCATAGAAAACATAACCTATTTTCCTGTAGAAAATATTTTTCAGTACCTACTCCATTTACATTTTTTATTCCGTTTACCTTTTTAATCAATACCTGTTTATTCTGCAAAGGACCAACGCCAATTGATGCTCTCCTAAGCACTTAAAATTTTCGTTATATCCGCGTCTGTAATTTAAAGCAAGACATTAATAAAGGCAAATCCATCGGTTACGTACATACAAGACAACAAATCGACTGTTTGTTTGTCTTAATCTATCACAACTGTCTCAGGTCTCATAAACCCAAGAGAAATGCCTTGCCAAAACCAGCACGTAGCGCCACCTATTAACTCGGACTTGAACTAACACAAATATGATAAATCTACCTCTAGTGCCAGACGTAAGTCACGTTTCCCCAAATCCCTATTTCCTCGAAGAAACGAGTTTGAAATACACTGGGAAATATTATTACGTTGATACTTCTCGAAATGCCCTATTTTTTAACCGACTTCCCAAAAAGGAGGAGGTTATAAACTAACAAAAACACCGACTTCCGAAATTAAAGTTATTTTTTACTTTGTAGTGTTTTTTTTTTTGGAAGTCGGTTGTATTTTTTTGTAAAAAGTTTTTCATAAAAAGAATGTAAAGCAATAAAAGAAATGAAGGTACCTATAGTCGGATAAATGGATTATTCAGCAAACTGGCTATAAACCAAATTCAAAAACATCTTTTTTTGTCAGTATGGTTCCTAAGCCCGGTTTCTGGAAATAATTTATCAGCGCAAGTCAAGTAGATAATATATTCGACTAGTTTTGTCTGCGACTTTCTACGCGCATATTCAGGTTTTCCCATTGCCGTAGGAAATCTTCTCTTAAGGGCCAACTAGTCGCGGGCTCGAACTCAGTGGTAGGCATGGCCAAAAAGCACGCTGTCTCACCTCGCATCATGCCCGACAGAGATAGTACCAGTGATGAGCAGTTAGACGCTAGCCTTCATGCACGTCTAGTTCGCACGCACACAAACATCGTTCCGAACCGTTCCGAACTAAATCGAAGTTACACGATGCACACATACCGCCACCGCGCGCCGCTGCGCGTAGTCGTTCGACGCTCGCCGAGAAATCAGCTACTACCTACCTAAAAACTCTTACTAAAAATAGTAGGCACTGTGTTATCGTTTTATACCTCTACGGCCCTATAGGTACCTAATATGGATTGCTTATTCTATTGTTATTATGTTTAGTTTTTCCTTGGTGGTAATGCAGCCGCCACGCCGCCACCGACAGATCTGATGCTTACTTGAATAGTCATCGCAGTTTATGTCCGTAGGTACTAGATACATCTACATCTACACTATTATTATAAAGAGGAAAACTTTGTTTGTTTGTTTGATTGTAATGAATAGGCTCAAAAACTACTTGACCGATTTTAAAAATTCTTTCACCATTCGAAAGTTACATTATCCACGAGTAACATAGGCTATATTTTATTTTGCAAAAAAATAGGGGTCCGTAAGATATTTGGGTTTTTCGGACACAAGGTGTAAAAATCAACCAGAAAAGTAACTTATTTTGCGTACGCTGCCTAAACTATAAAAGATACAACCATAAATTGTTCTAATTAATTGTAGATCTTATAAATATCTACAAAAAAGTCCGCGACACACTATACCTTTCTATGTCGAGTGAGGCACAACAACCATTTTTTTTTATTTAAAAATCTAGATATTTTTTTGGACTACATTTAAACACGTTTATTTTACTCATGCTATTAATCCTTATCAAAATAAAGTATTTCATCACTAAGTACAGTTTATGTAGATCATATTTGGTCTTTGAATGATTAAAATCGGACGTTTGGTTTTGAAGTTATGGCGAAATTAAAATATTACGATTTCTGCTGCACGGCCCGTTGCGAAGTGAACGTCACCAAGGCGGGGGTGCGCGTGCGGGAGGGGAGTTTAGATCTATGTAAGGTACCCGCGCGGCTCAGACGTGAGGTAGGTAGGTAACAGTTTTTCTCACGGTTTTTCTGTAGTGTATTTAGTATCAGCATTGCACCCGTGCGAAGCCGGGGCGGGTCGCTAGTACCTAATAATGAAATTAGTTCTACCTAAGTACCATCCTATAAATTGTTATCAAAATTACTTACTTACCTACCTGTCTTCTTAATTTTTAGGGTTCCGTAGCCAAATGGCAAAAAACGGAACCCTTATATATTCGTCATGTCTGTCTGTCTGTCTGTCCGTCCGTATGTCACAGCCACTTTATTCCGAAACTATAAGAACTATGCTGTCGAAAACTCTAAACTTGGTAAGTAGACGTATTCTGTGAACTTACTACCTACCTAAACCTGTAGGCCGGTATAGTATGTATAGGGGTTCTAAAATGATATCGAGGTTTCTAATATCATTTTTTTCTAAACTGAATAGTTTGTGCGAGAGACACTTCCAGAGTGGTAAAATGTGTGTGTGTCGTGTAACTTCTAAAATAAGAGAATGATAACACTAAAACATATATGATGTACATTACCATGTAAACTACCAGCGAAAATTGGTTCGAACGAGATCTAGTACCTAAGGAGTTTTTTTTAATAGGTACGTCATAAATCGTAATCCACAACTTTTGCTTATATTATAATATTTGTACGGAACCCTCGGTGCGTGAGTCCGACTCGCACTTGGCCGGTTTTCTATTTTTAGTTACCCCTATTGGTTGACACAGACGTGTTTAGATTTGCATTCATTATTAGATTGCTTTAAATTATCAGACAAGTGCACAGTATATTGTGACAAACTGACAAGTGACACATAAAGATTGTTTACTTAGCTCCTACATACCTACCTACCTAACGTTAAAATTTTAGTGTCTACGAACGCCAACGGTTTGTTTTATGGCATCTTTGCTTGTAGGTAAGTACCTACCTACGTTAATATAACAGTAGGTACCTATTAGGCAGAGAGCTATGTAAACTATGATGTTGCAGAATTTGTTCGAAAGAGTTACCGCGGCCCTGGTAAGTACGGTACGCAGAGGGCATTAGGAGGAACACGGATGGGTTTTAGTCAAGAAGAGTCTGACACTCCCTTCTGCTTCGCCCAAAGCGGGAGCAGTTATTTGGTTTCCCATCCATAAAAAAGTCTTGTCCGCCGCAAAAGTACCTACGAACACAAAATTAGGTTTGTCAATTGCAAGAAACTATTTTGAAAGCAAATAGAATGAACCCAGTAACAAACATTACATTGACCCTGGCTTGAACTTTGGATTTCGCTACCTGCTACCTAGGTACTCAACTAAACGAGCGACACGTTGCCGCTGGCGACCGGCAACCTTTGTCGTTGGCTGTCGACGGGCGCTTCAACGACCACCAACGACGCGTGCAGTTATCCCTGTCGTAGACGCGTGCGGCGGCGGTGGCACGGCGGCGTCATGTCGCTCGATTGTAAGAACGCTTAGCCACCGTACGCACGGACGTAAAAATATTCCGTTCAGCCGAGCGTTGAGAACCCAGCACTCAGCAGAGTTAATCCCAACGCGTCAAAAAAAGACACCGTTTCAACTTATAATTATATCATTGGTTTCAACATCGAGAGTTGAAAATTCATTGCGCGATAGCATCCCGCCGCAATGATTTTACACTGCAGCGGGCGCGGGCAGCGACGCGGTGTCGAAGACCCGGTCACGACGCCAAATTATGACTTTTCTACCCATTGTTTATAATATGTGGTTTTTTAAACTTTTTCAATGATTCAAAACAATGTCACGTACTTATGCAGCGTCCACTCAAAGCAACAATAACAATTTCAAACGCAAATACGGAGTCCAAACTACAGTGCGAAGTCAAACAGATATAAAATATAATGTTGAAATCCAAAAATCAAGCCAATGAGTCAATATAAATTAGAGCGCAAGTATAGTCTACCTACGTATACGTATGAACGACATAGGCCACAGGCCACAGCACACCGCAGCAGACACAGTTGTAACTTGAATACGCACGTGTGCGTGAGCGTTGTCCCCCCGCACCGCACCGGGGGGAACGTTATTCAGTGAGAGGCACGATAATTCATAGTAAAACGCGCGCGTAAAAAAATATGAGAAGGCCTTTCGTAAATCGAGTTTTATGAAAAAACTACTGCATATATCGATTAAAAATAAAAGTTATTGAATTCTTCGATAGTTGAGCTTTGTCGGTACCGACTTGGTTTTAAAGATTTTACATTGTGTTTATTACTTATTTACGCCCAAAGATGCGTTAAAATTGGCAAGAAAAACGAAACTTTGGTGGCTCATAACTTTTTAATGGCGGTTTATTTTACCATTCTGTTTCCATACAGACAAAACTAATAATATGACAAAACGATATTATGTTTAACTTTTGATGTACTCTGTCAAACAGCGGAGTAATACCCTCCCGAAGTTTCTATGGAAAAAATATCGACTAGAGCCACCTTAAGGCTCGACCGCACTGGGCGACGCTTCCCGGCAGCGGAGCGACGCGACACGTAACAACGTTCGCACTTGAAGTATCGCGGCGCGTAGTTACGCTGCTGCGTAGTGCGTTAAACCTCATACAATTTCTTACAACGAATATTTTGCCGTTGCGTGTCGCGTCGCTCCGCTGCCGCGAAGCGTCGCCAAGTGCGGTCAAGTCTTTAGTCCTACCACATTACATTCGCAAGCACATGTCAAATTTCAGCTTTCGATGACGAATAGTGTCGGCCGTGTGTGTGTTGTCTGTCAGTCAGTCAATCATGAAAGAAATAGTTTTATTCATTCAACTCACCACAACAGCTAACGCCCTTTTATTTATTTTTGACTACATAATGTACTTCTACCATAATGTCTTGACATCAATTATTATTTATTTCTTGTGTATTTTGTAATGAAATTTAAAATGACTATAATATGTAAATACAATTTAATGCCTACCTAACTTTATACCTTTTTTTTTTTTTTTTTTTTTTGTTTTAACCTATCTTTATACCTACAATTTTGAACGCCGTTATTGGCAAAACATGGACGCTCACAAAATACTAATGATTTAATACCTTGCATGTCTGATTAGTCACTGTCAGTTTATGTAAACGTATGTTTGACGAATAAATTATCTTTATCTCAAAAAAAAATGATTACATCATTTTGCGTATATTTTGTTCCAGAAACTAAACCTATGCATAGCATGTCAAACTACTATTTAGCAATCGAGCAATACATTCCCTTAACAATACCTACATAGCCACGTTAAAAGAAAAAGTATCCCATCTGACTAGACTAATGCCTCAATTTCCGTCGCAGGGTCGCAACGGCAAAGGTTCCATTTTCGTATGGGCCTCAGGAAATGGCGGACGGGAGCATGATAACTGCAACTGCGATGGCTATACCAACTCAATATGGACGCTATCAATATCTTCGGCGACTGAGAGGGGAGAGGTGCCTTGGTATTCGGAAATGTGCAGTTCTACTTTAGCTGCGACTTACAGCAGCGGGGCTATCAATGAAAAACAGGTATGCTTTTTATTTTGTTGTTTTATTGTAAGTAAAACATTACTTGGTTTTAGCAAAAAAAAATGGATAGACTTCGTAAGGAATGATTCCACCAAAAACATAAATGTGATAGAATGCCAAGTTTTTATAGTGGCTACGCTTATAAAAGAAGATCTAATTGTTTACCAAGTTCTCTCGAAGTTCCTGAAATTATAAATCCTGTCAGACCCAACATTCTTCAGCTGCATTAAAGAAAATTTGTAATCTTCTCTGTTACTCATTATGCGCTGTGAGCATTGAGTCGAAATGTTTCTTGTAATACTTATTTATAACCTACGGCAGGTGTTTCGAGATTTGACAGAAAAGGCAGTCTCTTGATTGAACGAAAATACTTATAACAAAGCTGCCCCAAGTATCATAGAACAAGCGTAAACATATTAAAGCTATCATTCTCTTGCTCATTATGGATGAATTTTCCTGCTTCTTAATGAAAAAAAAAAGAAAGGAACGGTTTAGGGATTTTTTCCTTGTCCTGTAATGATGGCATGTAAATAAGATTGTAGTTGCTTCCCCCTCTTCAAAACCTTGAATTGTTTCAAGAGCAGTTTGTTTATTCACATCTTTTTATTTATTTATTTTTATTTGAGACTAGCTGACCCACGCAACTTCGTCTGCGTCACATTTCCTATTAATGCTCGGCTCCTTTTAGTCTTAGCGTGATGATATATAGCCTATATCCTTCCTCGATACATGGGCTATCTAATACTGAAAGAATTTTTCAAATCAGACCAGTAGTTCCTGAGATTCCCCCTACATACAAACTTACAAACAAATTAATGTTACCTCTTTATAATATTAGTATAGATGGGTTTGCTCTTGACTCAAGTCTTGGTCAAATGACAAAGTCTACGGTGGAGCGAGCTTACTCAGAAGACGCCTGTTCACACTAACATTGAAGATATTAAAAAGATAAGAGAAATTTGATGACAGGATTTAACAGTTGGGAGGGGCCCGAAAGGGCCGACGCCTGCCGGAGTCGCGGGTCTATTCGAAAGAGATACCGTGGCTCCGGAACACAAAGGGCACTGAAGGAACATGGATGGGTTTTAAGTCAGTAGAAGTCTGACGCTCCCTCTCGCTCCGCCCAGAGCGGGACGAGTCATTGGATGATTTCCCATTCCTAAAAAAAAAAAAAGGATTTAACAGTTTCCTCAAAATATTGGACCTAGAACTAATCCATTGTGCGTAAAATAAATAATATAAACCTGTCTCGCGCCTCTATTTATTAGACTCACTAATATCTAAAGACATTTCATTAAGACAAATTGATGGAGAAATATCATTCGTCAAAATCAGTTTTATCGTCTAGGCGGTAACAGAAATAGATAGCTGGTCTAACTTTTTGGTTTCGTGTAAATGTATTAGCAAAGTTAGTTACTTTCGATAATGTACTGTACTCTGGAAATACACTGGAGAGTACAGCTTATATATATACTACTCTGTTGTATAAAATTAAATTAATCCCAGAAATAGTATTTGTCGTTCGAAAGATTTAATTTCGACCGAATAAGAAGTCCTAAAGTTGAGCTTTCCTTTTGATCTCCATTAAACTGACATCTAACTTTGGATGTCCAAGATCAATGACACGTTTTCTATTTTCAGCATGTTTTTATTATCCCACTCTGTTATGACTACACATCTAATGCTGAATGTATTTTGTTTTATTTGATTTGTATTCGTAAGCCCAAAGTTTAAGTATTATTAACACCACACTGAAAAGTAGGTGTAAAAATATTTCTAGCATCACGAAATGTGTTCATTCGCTCTCTCGGATTTCGGAAAGGAACTCGCTATTATTATTTTTTTACGTGAATTTTACCTTTTTACGTATTTGTGCCCTCGATCCCACTTACCCCGGGGTAGTAACGTCCGTCCCTACACGGCTTTACACAGAATACTACAAAACATACTTCGCCCTTTTTAGCACAGGACGCGAGGTAAATAAAATTATGTCATTTGGATGTAAATTATAAGGTGGGTCTCGTTAATTCTACGTAGACAGCTTGTGACCTGCTCTGTTCGTCCTTTAGTTACAGTACAAAGGACGTGCTCACTCAATCAAAGTTGTATAAACTTTTGGGTCAAACGAAATTGTTGCGAATATTTATAAACTATTGGGTTCGAATGGTTGGGTTGGATAAGTATCCAACGGCTACCATTCGAACCTAACATATCGGTTGAATAAGTATTCAACCGATATGTAAGGACCACATATTCAGATAGAAGAAATAGGGAATATGCATGAAAAAAGTATTTATGATCTGAACAGTTTATCTAAAAGTATTGGAAAATGTAATACTAACTGTGAAATTAGAATCCAAATTGTTCGAAAAACGAACGAGATACAATTATTTTAAATAAGTATATCTGTCCCTCTCGCGAAAACGCTGTTTTCTATGGCAGCTGTATAGTCGTCGTGTAATTTGACGTCACATTACGTATCGGACTCCTCTTTTTAACTGTAGTCTTTGAAGCTTTATAACTTAATAAATGATGAAGGTATTTAAAAAATAATGTCCTGATTGTTTACTAGAGCTAATAAATATTGTATTTTGCAAATAAAAAAATCGCATGCATATTCCCTATTCCTACTAAGTCTCAGATAAAGGATCCATCGAAGGGTTACCAACTAACTCGAAAAGTTCAAGAAATTGTTTTTTTTTTTATATCCAGACACAATGTCCAATGTGTGACAATTTATCAGCCAAGTTGAAAGCAAGGTAGGTGTGTACTTGCCGTGGGTTTTCTAACCATTTCGGCCCACTTTCCATAACTTGAAATTGTAGGTACGAGTTGCACTAATGAGCTATGGAGAACTACAATCTATACTAATATTATAAAGCAGAAGAGTGTGTTTGTTTGTTTGGTTGAACGCGCTAATCTCAGGAACTACTGGTCCGATTTGAAAAATTCTTTCAGTGTTAGATAGCCCAATTATCGAGGAAGGTTATATATCATCACGCTAAAACAAATTGGAGCGGAGCAATAATGGAAAATGTGACGCAGACAAAGTTGCGCGAGTCAGCTAGTTTTATATAAAAGCAACAAGAAGACGAATACGCATCACAATAGCTATGATTCAAGGAACTTTGAAAGAACTTGGAATACAGGTATATATCACTTATTTTTCTAAGTGAACCCGTCACAGAGATCTTGGCATTTTTTCACATTTTTATTTTTGTTGGGATTTATATATTGCTTGTTTGTTAATATTATTTAAAAGCAGAATTGTGGAAAATACTAGTGACTTATTCTAAAAATATTGGCAATGAAAAAAATCGTGTAGTTTCAGTGTTATATGAAAACTGAAAAGCTTTTTTCAGTCACCGAATGCGGGTTAGCTAAATATGTATTCCCCTTTTGTTGCCAGTTCAATCTAAAAACATGTAGTTTAAAAACAGGACGTGTTTTTTGTATACAGGCTTCGCAGCTAGAAACAATATACTCAACAAAATGTATAAAGGAAATAAATTTTTCGGACTAAGTTAACACGGCGCGGTTGTTTGTGTTAGCACAAAAAATCTTATTCAAGTTCGTGTTATTTTTAAAACAGCCTGTAAACACTCCACATATCTACAGCGAGATTGCTTTTTCCCTTTTCCTTCAATTCCTCTTGTATTGTTATGCTATTATTTATAGGGGTATACTTTATATATACACTAGCTTCTGCCAGCGCCTTCGCCCGCGTGATCTCTAGGGAACATATTCCCGGGATGAAAAGTAGCTTATGTGCTATTCCTGACTATAATCTATCTTTGTTCTACATTTCATTAAGATCCGTTAAGCCGTTCTGGCTTGATTGAGTAACAAACAACCAAACTTTCACATTTATAATATTACTTTTTGGTGTAAAGCGAAATTATAACCATCTTCCCCTCGACATTATAATTATTAAAGGATATTGCAAACTGTCGTAAGCGTTTTCCGAAGCTACTCGCTAGCCTCTAGGCGCCAAGTTAGCCGCCTGCCTGTGCGTTCGCGACCACAAAAATAATCCTTACAGCATGATTCAGTATTCACGCGCGATGGCTTATTATTAGCGTTTTTCATGTATAACTGTTAATTAGGGACGACTGAGAGTTTTATAAACGTAAGAGTAGACAAATACAATCAGAAAGCTTCGAACTGCTAAGCTATCGGGAGTTACACGTGTTATTGTTCGTCAAACATAAAAGATAGACATATGCTGTCGTTGGATATTTTTAATATAATTTTAAGGAGAACATTTCCGTCATACATGATTTCTGTGTAGCTTTCACCATTAAGGTTGCACACGCGACGGAAGTTTAAAAAATGGAGTAACTTCTCCCGTTTTCCCAACATTTCCCTTCACTGCTCTGCTCCTATTGATTGTAGCGTGATGAAAAGTATACTATAACCTGCTCAGGAGTATGAATAATAATTGTACCAAGTTTCATTAAAATCCGTCGATTAGTTTTTGTTTCTATAACGGTTATACAGACAGACAGACAGACAGACAGACAGACCGACAGACAGACAGACAAAAATTTTACTGATTGCATTTTTGGCATCAGTATCGATCCTTAATCACCCCCTGATAGTTATTTTGGAAGTATATTTCATGTACAGAATTGACCTCTCTACAGATTTATTATAAGTAATAGATAATAGATAATAGATAATAGATAATAGATAATAGATAGAAGATAGATAGATAGATTTTTTCGGGTAGAGGATTCGTTTTGTAGTAAACTGGAGGATTCTGGTAAAAATTGATCTTAGTTCAACCTGGAGTCAGTTACAAAACTTGAACGGTATCGTATA
The DNA here is from genome assembly GCA_963859965.1 of Ceramica pisi. Lineage (NCBI taxonomy): Eukaryota > Metazoa > Arthropoda > Insecta > Lepidoptera > Noctuidae > Ceramica > Ceramica pisi. The sequence goes on along the minus strand of OY982544.1, from coordinate 8,019,746 downwards.
ATTGGGTGCTTTGGGCTTCCTTATCGACTCGAGAATTGAAAATCTTTCCTAGTTAGTAACAGAGATGAAATTTTAATTTACCAAAAATAGCAGTGATTTGATGTGATTGCCCTTTTCATTTTGTAAATTACTTTACCCGGAAGCGATGATAATAGATTTTCTTGGTAACTTTGTAGCTTTCGGGAAAATTACTCATTTGCGTATTGAGCTGTTTCTTCTCCATCATTGAACGATCTCCGTGTTGCCGTGTCAGCGGCGAATCTATTTTATATTGTTTGAGACCATTAAGTAGCCACGTTCTTAAACCTGGTAATAAAATTAGCTCAGGAAAATATATCATTTTTAATTCTAACGCGATTTACGCATTGAAAGCACGGAGCCAGTAAACTGAGAGCTTTTGTAACATAGTGACTTTTTGTTTCTATTTTTTTTATGTCTGGAAAATATATCATTTTTAATTCAGCCACGATTTACGCATTGAAAGCAAAGTCTGTACATAAATTGTTAAATAAATAAATAGAATGTCAGAAAAGATAATAATGTATTTGTTTGAAATACTATACCGAAAGACTACCGAAAACATTAGGTAACAAATCAGTCGTGTTATGGAAGACGCACAGTTTTTTGTTGTTTAAGCTCTCCACAAGAACAGAATCTTCATCTAATCTCCGATATTTCTTGTGCAGGTGGTAACAACAGACCTACACCACTCTTGCACCGCGGGGCACACCGGTACATCGGCGTCCGCGCCGCTCGCAGCCGGCATCTGTGCTCTAGCCTTGCAAGCCAACAGGGACCTCACCTGGAGGGATTTGCAGCATATTGGTAAGTTTACATAGTACCACTGTGCTGCCACAAGAAAAACCAACGAAACAAATATGCATCGCAACAAAAAGAACCGCGACGCCATCTATCCAACTGGCGGCGAACTAAAATCCTAAATCGCGCAAGCAGAGTTTACCATGCGATTTGAACATATTCCGTTCCATATCCGCCCAAATATGAACTAGCCAGTTCCTCTGTGTAAGAAGATTCCGGGTGAAACTCGCTTCCATCTTCGGCCTAATCATCACTTTCCATCAGGTGAGATTTGGGCCAAGAGTTTCCCTGTTTTGAATAAAAAAAAATAAAAAAAGCTATCGGGTAGTAGTAGCCCCCCAGGCACAACAACCGCCTTGGCTGAGGATCCTCCCTTTTCAATGGGGGTGCGCGGGACTTTAAACTCTGTACCGCAAACCCCCCCCCCCCCCCAAACTACATTCTAGGATTTGGTTACTCATCATCATCTACTACTGTACACGTCTACTGCTGGACGAAGGCCTCTCCCAAGTTACGTCACAAAGGCGGTCCTGTGCGTCTCGCATTCATCGGTATGGCACCAGGGGCCCACCTTGTAGGCGGCCTCCCAACGCTACGTCTTACAGCCTGTTGATTCTGTTGACACCTCACCGTGATCATACTTAGGTGGAGAGAACGACAAGTGAGCTGTCATTCTATCTTGTTTGTATGGTTTGACAGCTCACTTGTCGTTCACTTCGCCTAAGTGTTCGCTTCGACATGTTTACAGAATCGCAGTGCAGTACGCGATCACGGTTTTAGGAAACTGTTTAAAAAAAATTGAATAATTTACTAAGGTTATTCCAAGACCAATGAGCGACATAGGAGTTATGCCAAACTGTAAAAAATAGAAATGTGTCTTGAAGACTTAACTAAATTGACGGGTTAGCTAAAAAAATACATTTTTTTTTATTATTGGTAGGCTAATATTAGTTTGACTGCTTTCTCAACTGATGTTGAGCGACGATGCGGTCTAAGATAGAGCACATTTGCCTAGAAGTAACCTATTCACTCGTAACTTAAAGACTCCCAGGTTGTAGCTATTTTTGTCCTACTTCACAAACAACAAATTAATTTCATTCAGCAACCTTTCTATAACTTTGAGGTACCCATGAGGTACCCAATACCAGGTGCAACGCGACAATGCGAGACCGATGCGACGACCTCCATCGTACGTTGTGGCAATCTTCATTCAGAACTTTTATGTTTATACTCAAATACGAGCTAGGAGTATTTTGTATTTAAGCTAAATTGAAAGGTGTCCATCCCAGTCATTCCATATACAAAGACTGCACTAGCTCACCTAAGACTACTAGTATCAAAAGCCCCACTTGCACTATCCAGACATACTACAACTATATGTCTGGATAGTGCAAGTTTCAATTATGTATGAATAGAGCAGTATTCTATTGTTGCTCGAATCGACTAAGGACTTGCACCGACGGACGGACAGTGTCAATTTATTTTCCTAGACCGGCCATCTTGTTAGGTACGAACTATGACAACTGAGAGATCATTCAGAATAATTTGATGTCGATAATCCAAGTGTGGGTAGTTTATATTTATTCATTCGATATTCGTGACTCGAAAGGACAGTAACAAGAAAAGTTAAACGGTACTTTCAATGTAGATTTACTTGATGTTCATAAAAGTCAAACGTTACGACGAATAAATCTGCGATAACTGTGACAGATTGAGTTGTAAAATTTTATACTCAAATTCAAGCCTTATTGACTCTCAGCTTTAAACCTAACAACCGATTTCAAATAATACTAAAAGTCGATAAAGCGAAAAGGGCAATGAGAGTGTTTTTTTTCCAGACTTTTATTAAACCACGCAATGTCAATAATGTGTACTACAAATAATAAAATATAAAGTATGTGGACGTAAAACCAATGATCTGTGCGGATTTCTAACCCGCCCTGGCAATAATTCTCGCGATCCTTTAGTTGGCAATTTTCTTTACGAGTTTCCGAGCTATTTTTGTCGACCTTTGACTCCGGCTTTGGACTGAAGCACGACAAATAGCCTATCCTTGTTATTATTACTACGACATCGTTAAATAAGAAACGATCAAATATTTCAGGATCCCTAAATATATCGCCTTTAATATGGCTTCGTATTTCGTCTAGTTGGTCTTGCTAGCAGGTCGCAAACACGACCCATCGTCATCATAATTATATCAGACGAAAGACATCCTACATCGCCTGTCTGTGGCAGTCTTCATTCAAAACTTTTATGTTTATACTCAAATACGAGCTAGGCGTTTTTTGTATTTATACTAGGTTGAAAGGTCCATCCCGTTCATTCTTTGCATCGTCATCATCATATATGCCAAAAAACGCCCACTGGACATGGGCCCCCCCCAGTGTCGCCACAACAACCAGTTTTGTGCGTTTCTCATCCATCGGCTACCCGCGACCCTTACCAGGTCCTCGGTCCACTTCGTAGGAGACCTTCCAACGATGCGTCTTCCGGTTCGCAGTCGCCGCTCCAGAACTTTTCGGCCCCATCGACCAACTGTTCTGCGGGCAATGCCACTGCCACTTCAGTTTGGCTTTCGGGCAACGTCGGTAACACGACTGCAGTCTCGTTTCTGGAAAATTGGTTTGAATTAGTCTTGATAAGCATGCGCAAAACACGTGGTGGGTTTAAAAAGTTCAAATAAATAAAAATAAAAAAAACTTTTAACACCTTTTTCCGAAATTAAGGATATTTAACACTTTGTAGTTCTTTGGAAGTCGGTTATTTTTTTTAAGTTTTTATTTTTAACTTTTAAGTGGTGATACTTGGACGACGTTTTCGTCGACGCCGAAATTGATATTAACAAAAATTTTCATAAAATAAAGACTAGGTACTGAGTTAAACTGAATTAAATTTTTACGGGACCAAATGACAAGTATGCCGCATCGAACTAAACAAGAATCACACAAATCGGATCAGGAACCTCGAAGTAATCAGTGTACATATTACATTAAAAAAAACTCGTCGAATTGGGAATCTTCTTGAAAGTCGGTTAAAATTGAAATGGTAATACAATCGCGATCCTTTTCGAAAACGAGCCCGATTTTTGGTCAGTGGGTCCGAGAAAATTGGGGAGGAAGGGACATTTTCTATAGAATACTTAAAATTGCTCCCACTGTCTCGTTAAAATATCTACCGTGAGGCGAAAACGCTCTTACATGTAACTGTTAAGATGTAAACATGTAGGTATTCCTAACACCTTTCGAAACCTTTCCGAGTAAACAGGTGTGATATAAGTCTATAAGTATAAGTCCAAAATAAATACAATCTTATAATAAGGTTTACAGCTCATAAAAGGTCCGGAATCTGTTTCGGATATCCCTCCTTTAATTGCATTCAATTCTTAATAGAAGGAAAGGTACGAAAAGGTTATGTCATGAGATTTCAGAGTTCCATTAACAGGTTCCATTATAAAGTATTTTCACATGTTGCTACGAAAACGTTACAAATATAAATATTTCAGTATTTAATGGTGTTTTAATTAAAATTTTGCATTTCACTTTATAAATATTTGCGCATATTCAAAGTTGAATAATGTTGATACAGATTTAATTACTCGTAAGTAGAATCGCTCAACCGCATTACTTTCCATTAATGTTAATGCAAAACTAACATAGACTGTATGAAAATACGTGTGTTTTATGTGCTCCCTTTATTAAACCTTCGTCGAACGCTCCGCAATCGTTTATGTATGAGGTTTTGTTTATAAGCTTCTTCTACCTTTTTTCATGTTGCTTTGATGTTTTTGCAACACTCCATTTAATTCTCTGATCATCTGGATGATCTACGTTTAGAGACAAATTGTCTTGGGAATTCTGCCTAAACAGTTCTTATAAGTCTGTTAAAAGAACTTTTGTTACGTAAAGCCTATTTATTGGATGCCAAAGTTTTCGAATGCCCACGAGTTCTACGACAGGTTATACTGAAGAGGGTATTTTACAGAACGTAGTTTGTAAATTGTTTTTGTTTGACATGCTATTTTGGTAAAGACGTCTTGGCTGGTCACTTTGTTGACCTCAGAACTTACATGGGTACTAAATGTAAAGCTTTTTTTGACAGATTTCTAAGTATTTCATTAGCTTTGCGTAAACAAACAATTCGGAAACTAGGTTTCAAAAAAGCGCAAGTACCTGTAGGCTGTAGGTTAGTAAAAAAGTACTGATATACAGTATGTCTACGACATATATGCAATAATTGAAACCACAAGTAACACTTGTCCACAGAAGTATAAATAAATTGTTACAAATTTAAAAAAACGTAAATGAAAAAAAATAAGTTTTCAAACAAAATAAATATGAAAATAAATTTAATAAAAGTAAATCACCCTATTTAGAAAACGTACCTTGACCTCGACTGACCTCGAGAAGTGCGGCAACAATGCTCACGCGGCGGCGTTTTGATTTATCTAATATCTTTGCCAATTGCGATGAAATTCACTATGGTTATTTTTCACCCGTTCTTTTTTACTTCGTGATAAGTTGATTACTGAACTAATCTAAATAAATTCTGTCATAGCACAAGATGGATTAAAACTTAAATTTTCTCATGTTCAAAATGTTTTTGAATGCACAAGTGACATCGCCGAACAATGTTGTCCCGAACCTTGCCCAACAAATTTCGACCAGGATCCGAGTGTTTATTTCACCGTAAAAAACAAGTACGTAGGTATGTACAAATAAAATTAAAAACACAATTTACACACACTAAGGTCAAGTACCTACTCAGTGTCTATTTCACTGTAAGAAAATAATTAAACTAATACATACAAGTAAATAACAAAAATCACGTAAAACAATGCGTGTACTTAAGTACCTATCAAATCTTTGCGAAATGCACACACGCTATCCCGGAAGACTCGCGGTGAACTGACAAAACTTACATCCGTACTGGCAAAAAATAAAAGTCATAGGTAAATAGGGTAAACAATGTAATAATTATCTTTTATCGATACTTTTCTACAATTACTTATCTAATAAAGACTTAATACGCAATCAAGGCATTACAATACTAGTACTATTTTTAATAACCGTATTTAACAGTGAAGTGATAGTTAAATTTATTGGACTTTTAAAATAAATTTTAATTTTTGTACGTTTCGACTTACGAAACTACCGTAGGTACTACCTAGATAGTGAGTAATGTAGAAAACGGGTGAGTACGTTTTTTTAATAGGATGTTTCTTCCTAAAATGTAAACATTAATACATTATTTTTTATCTCTAAATCCTCTCAATTATAATTTTTAATCAGAATAGGTAGGTAGGTACATAGTGGTGCTATAATAATTCTAAACTAACCGTGTCCTTTAAAATTATAACATCTTTTTTGCTAACCGATCATTATTCTCTTCAAAAGACAATGAGAGAAAGCTGATAATATTGTCGATAACTGTGTCCAACCCTACGCGTCGAGCGCGCGCGCAACCCGCTCCCCGCGCCCCTCCTCGCCAAAAGCCGAAGGCCTTTGAAAAAGCCGACACACGCGTGCCGCGTCCTTCTGTACTAAGCCGACAAACGAACCGCACCGCGCCAGCGTGGCAACGTTGCTTTTCAATGTTCAAGGATTCAAGTTCATTGTACTATATAACCTACTGTTGCAATTCTACAGAGTGTTCAAATTTGCTTTAAATTAAAACTCGACTTTTTGACAAAACTACTGGACCGATTTCGTTACTTTTTTGTATAGCGTTATCAAATACCATAACTAGTATGTGGTTTCAAGGATTGCATATATGTCGTAGACATACGGTATACTTAATGCCAATCAATAATGTTATCATTAAGCACAAGACAGTTGCACACTCTTGATGACGTATGTAGCAATAGACGCTAAGCTGATTGATAAACTTAGACTATTGAATGCGTATAATCAGTCTTATCGAGCCCTTAAACTTAGTCTAAACAGTATTAAACTAACAATGGAATAGGAGAACTTAGCCGCGACTTCGAATAGAATCTGTGACTTGCAAGTTACTAGAATAGATCTAATTAGAGAGAATAGATTGGAATTGTTGAGATACATCTCATACATCGTATTGTTCAAATTATATCTTGGTATAAGATTTCGTTTGATTCTGGCTTTCTGCTATGAAATTAATTATTTTCTTTAGTGCCAACGGCGGGATAAATTAAATGAGGGGGGAGGCAAGAGAGGAGGCCTATCCCCACCGGTAGATGAGTCAAGGCTGATTATTATGATAGTGACACTGAAATGAAGGTGTTTTTTGCAACAGGTTTAATATTTTTCAAATAGACATGCCATCCAGTAATGTTCCACGATTCATCCAACTGACAGGTTAGCTTGTCATTTATTGACATTAGTTAGTAGAGGGTTTATCTTCATAGTTAGGGCACAGAGTTGAGCAGAGGTTCTACAAACTGACTGGGAAGATGTGCCTTAGTTTCGGACTATTCATTCTTTGTATGCACTAGTATCGCAAGTTTTAACCACCCACAAAACTAAATAAATATGAACTCCTTTTTCAACAGTGGTACGCACAGCTCGCCCTGAACGCCTCAGCATCGGCGGTGACTGGCGAGTGAACGGAGTTGGCCGCAACGTCTCTCATTCTTTCGGCTACGGACTGCTTGATGCCACCGGCATGGTGCGACTGGCCAAGACGTGGCGGACAGTACCGCCACAGCGAAGGTGCGAACTTGCGGCGCCGAGACCGCAGCGACCAGTACCACCAAGGGCCTCTGTTACTTTACAGGTAAGATCCTTTAAACTTGATTTAGGGCATCTGCCATGACTTTTTTACATTTATGTTCGAAATGGCGTCCAGCTCATGGAGGCATGGCAGACTGTACCGCCACAGTGGAGTTGCGAGCTAGCACAGCCGAGGGGACAATAACCAATGAAACCACGGGTTTCTTTTACTTCATAGGTAAGATCCTTTAGGCTTGATCTAGGGCATCTGACATGCCTGTTTTTATTTGAAATGGCAGCCTAGTCTAACCAGGGATAAAAAGCTGTAGCTAAATGTATCAATTTTACATGGTGCGACGGTCTATCTGGTTTCCTTTCGCAACAAGCCAGAGGAAGCTAGGTTTTTTTTTACATAATACAGCTGTCCACAAGTATTTGTTACACTGACCGTTTGTGGAGATATTCCCGGAGGCCTTGACACGACGATGGCATATTAGATACGTGCCGGTTCGAACTACTTACGATGCCTCATAATAAAAGCATTATGTAAATACTTGAAGCAGTGTGCGCATAATATCCATTTAAAAAGCAGTCGTACCACATAAATATAATCGATGGTGGGCGATCGGGCGCGAACTCGTGACTGGCATATTGACTCACACATGCGGCTGACACCAGCCACGGTATGTCATGTGGGGACACGCCTCTTTTATAAAAACACAGGCTAATTAACGCACAACCCGTTAAGCCGAGTAAACTGTGTTACTCCATTTTATTCTCCCCATAAAGATATCGCACTCTACAAAGGCTTAATATAAACTTGAAACTTGCTACATTTCGAAGTTTAATTACCCGATAAGGTCATAATAGAACGCTAAAGACTCTCAAACTTTCGCAATAATGATTTTTAATTGCTTCTTAAACGCTGAACGTCCAACCATTACGCATCATTAACAATTGTACTGCGAACTCGAAATAAGTGATAGTATGCGCTTCGGAGCCTTTTAGTATCACTATCGGAGTTCGCCAGTTTATGCTAATGGAGTCGGAAAAGCGTTCACACATATTACCATACATAACCATTCACAGCTGTGTGCGGTACATTCATTACACCAAGTCCACTGTCATATTAAATTCAGTAAATCAACGAATGTATGGCCGTAATTAAAATATCTAGTACTCCGAATAGTGTTGGGACAATTTAGTCCCAAATGTATCTTGGGCGAAATTCCAGTCTGTCAGTGCAGTTGCTCGACACTCTAGGTTTATACGCGTACGTATGCTCGGAGCGAAATGTGTTTTCAGCTTATTGCATTTTAGCACATCTACCGAATGAAGTAAAGTGAATGAAGAAGTGAAGTACCGAAAGTAGCGTTAATTGATGACATAGGCTATACAAACGTAAAAGACTTTAATGAACTGAGTGAAAGTATAGATATAGAAGCTTTAACAGATGAAATTGAAGTTAGTAATGGAAATATGACAGAGTTTTTTCGTAACTAAATATTTACATCTAATGCATCAAAACATTGCGGGATTATTAACAAAATCTGATGCAATGGCAGTTTGCTTAGAAGAATTAGCAGAAAAAGGAGTCCCTGTTGACATCCTATGCATTACAGAACATTTTATTATGGAGGGCTTTGAAAAGTATTTAACCATACCTAACTACCAGCTTGCAGCATGTTATAGTCGTAAGGAAGGCAAGAGAGGTGGAGCGTGCATACTAACAAGAAGTGGGCACCAATTTAGGGAGTTAAAGCAGATTGCTAGAATATCAGTGATGGGTGTCTTTGAGTGTTGCGCCATAGAGTTAATTAATTATAAGATAGCTATTGCTTGTGTTTATAGAGTACCAAAGAATAATAATATTAATATGTGTATGGACAAACTAAATTTACTTTTACAAGAGCTATCTAAAAAGTCCTTTAAAAATATTGTCGTCGCAGGTGATTTTAACATAGATGTCCTAAGAAGATCTTATCAAATTATAGATTTTGAATGTTTGCTATTAAATTACAATTTAAAATTGTCCGTTTATGAACCTACTAGACTAAAAAGTCAAACATGTATAGACAATGTTGCGCATAACTTTAATAGACCCTGTACAACAAAAATTTTAGAATTTGCATTGTCAGATCATACAGCGCAATTAGTAAAGTTACCGGTGCAGAATTGTTTACCCATTAAATATTGGCGCAAAAAATGTTTAATTATAGTGACGAAAATATCAAAAAATTTAAAGATTGTCTACATAATTTGTCGTTTTCTGATATTTATGAAACAAGTGACCCTAACATAGCCTATAACGCTTTTATAGAAACACTCTCACTGTTCTACTGTTTATGCTTTCCTAATGAAACTGTAACCATACATGCAACTAAAAAACCATCGTGGATATCACGTGGGATCAAAACATGCAGTAGGAAAAAACGGCAGCTTTTGTGGATATACAGACGAAACCCTAGCGAAACTAATAAAAAAAAATTGACCAGATACTCTAAACTATTCAAAAAAATTACAAAGCTGACACAATTTGCCCAAAATAGTTACAAAATAAAAACATCAGACAACAAATCAAAGACCAGTTGGAAAATAATTAATGATTCAAAGCAAAACACCCCTAGAAATCCTATATCAAAAATAAAACATGACAGTAAGACTATAACAAATCCTCAAAAAATAGCGGATGCTTTTAATAGCTATTTTATTGATAAAGTTATCCCAATACCGGAATCAGGACATAACGTTACCTCGCAAATTTTAAATAGAGAAAAATCGTTTTTCATGCCTCCCTGTTTACCACAAGATGTGTATAAAATAATCAAGTCACTGAAAAATACGAATAGCGTTGGTCATGACGGAATATCTACAAAAATTCTTAAATCAGTTTCTGCAGAAATTTGTATGCATTTAAGTCATCTCATTAATTTGACCATAAGCACGGGCATCTTTCCTGATGCTTTGAAAATATCAATAGTTAAACCATTATTTAAAAAGGGAAATAAAGACGACATAGAAAATTACAGACCAATCTCAATTTTAAGTGTTATCTCCAAAATTTATGAGAAATTTTTATACAAAGAATTAAGCAAATATTTGGTGAAAAATAATATACTTATTAAGGAGCAAAAAGGATTTAGAGAAAATCATACTATTAATATGGCATTATATGATTTTTTGTATGGAGTTATGCTAAATGTTGATAAGACAAACCCTGTTGTGCACAATATTCTGTGATATGACCCAAGCGTTCGATTACGTTAGGCATGATATTCTTTTGGACAAACTGGAGGCGTACGGTGTAAGAGGCAATGTTCTAAAACTATTTAAATCATATTTAGAAAATAGAAAGCAGCTCACGGAAATTTCTTCAATAAATACAAAAACTAAGCGTGAAGAAATATTCCAATCACATGAACGTGTAGTGAAATATGGAGTTCCTCAGGGCAGCGTGTTGGGCCCTCCACTGTTCATATTGTATATAAATGACTTACCTAAATCTGTTGAACAACCTGTGACCCTCTTTGCTGACGACAGTACCATAACAATTCAATGTGATAATAAAGACGAATATAATAGTGACATTAATAATTCTCTGAAATCAATAGTAAAATATTTGGATAATAATAATTTAAAAATAAATCTCAATAAAACTAATATTATGCATTTCAGTCAACGCTTACCAACTTCATCTGATCTGAAGATCCAATATAATGATAAAATTATTGAAGAAGTCAAAACTGCTAAATTCCTTGGAGTGACTATTGATAAAAAGTTAAATTGGAAGGAACATATCGAAATTTTAAGCAAAAAAATTAGTAACTCTTCATATGTCCTTTACAGATTAGTGCCTGTGCTTAACACTGACGCATTGCTAACAGCTTACCACGGCTTAGTTTCATCGCACCTTAGGTATGGTATTATCCTATGGGGTAATTCGACTGACAAGGATATACCTTTCAAAGCCCAAAAGCGATGTATTAGGACGATGTTTAAATTAGATTCGACTGACAGTTGTAAACCGTTTTTCATTTATTATAATATACTGACGTTACCATCAATGTATATTTTAGAGGTTGTCATGTTTGTTAAATGTAATCGGCAATTATTTCCACGCCTGGCAGACAAAGTCAGTCGCAACAGACGCGATAATACTATGCTTTGTTCGCATGGTTCCAAAACAGCATTAATGCGGAAAAGTGTATTCTGTATGGCGCCTTTAATATTTAATAAACTTCCAAAGGAATGGAGGGAACTAAGCGCACACGTACTCAAAAAGCGGCTTAGATCATTTTTAGTTGGGAAAGCATACTACAGTATTTCAGAATTTTTAAATGACAAAATGTGAATTTGTATTATGATTAGACAAAATAATATTTTGTGACATTTTTAAAATTAGATTATTTATAATAAGCATATAGGATAACTTAATACAAATTTATTCTTATAAAATTAAATTTATAGTTTGTGACAATTTAATAATAATTTAAATTTTTGATTGAATTAATTTAATTTTTTTTGACATTTTTATTAATTAAGTAATTTTTTTTTTTTGTGACCTTTTATAATTTAGAATATTGACTAGAACAATTTTATATAATTTATCATTTAAAAATTATTTTCTAGTTTGTGTATTTAATAATAATTTTGAGTTATAAATGACTATTTACCTATATTTGTATGCCACAAGGCCGAACATGACTGATCTTTTTTTCTTATAAACAACTTGCATTCATTTTATGTATACTCATGTCTCAACAAATAAACGTATTTGTTTTGGCCGTGTAAAAAATATAAAGCAGCGTATATTGGAAATTCAAGATTCAAATTATCCAAAAGTCTTATACTTTTCGTAAAAGCTTTTTAGGATGCATATGCTTTTTTTTTTGAGAATTTTCTATTTTGGAGCCAGTCATAGTATCCAAAAATTTATATTTTGAAAGGCATTTTTTTATTCAAAACGCCTTTATCTTGATCCTATTTTGTTAAAAGGTGACAAACAAGCTATTAGTCCAGTTGTTAATCATCACCGATATAGGCCAGCTGCAACACCAAAGGAATCACAGTTGCAAATGTTTTACCTATGGCTCCTACACCTTACAATTCGAACCACAGTATCACTGCTTGGTTGCAAAACAGGCTTATTGGATATCTATATACTACCCATCCATTGGTCTAAAGTTGCGTCGCCGAAGGTAGATGGCTAAAAAGATCGAATAACTCCGTCAGATAGATTTACAAAAAATATTTTGACTCGTATTTTTTCTTTTTTCACGTGAACAATAAATTAAGACGATAGAGTGCGTTGAAAAATTGCGTGATTTGTGTATTTTTTCAGTAAACTTTGTACCAAATAGTGACATCACAAGCTACTTCTGATCGTTGCTACGTTTTATCTTCCTACATTTTCATTGTTTTGATAAAGCAAAAAATATGTGTCCAATATTTTCCGATAATCTTACTGACTGACTAAATAGAATCATATTTATTTTACTCAGGAAACATCCCTATTAGCGCTTTTATACCAACTGTATTCACCATCCCCCATAACCAACCAAATTCCTTCAATTATTCTTCAACAATCTAACCATCTATTCTTCTCCAGCTGGACGTGGGTTCGTGCCCAGGAGTCAACTATCTGGAGCACATTCAAGCGCGGGTGTCGTTGTCTGCTGCAAGACGAGGTGACCTGCGCATCGTGTTGACCTCACCTGCTGGGACAAAGGTCACTCTTCTTGCACCCAGGTATATACATCGTTTTTTTGTGACAGGTATTTTCGAGGTCATAGCTATATTGTCGCCTGTTTTACGTTTGAAAAGCTGTACATTAGACCAGGTATACAGGGTGTTCCGAAAGTGCGTGTTAATATTTTTTTTCAATGTAATCTGAGGTGTAGTCTGATATTTAAGAGTGATGTTGGGTAGCTGGTATACATGAAGGAAACAAAACTATCACAAACATAATCTAAAGGTCAAATTGCCAAACAAAAGTACCTCGTCTTAAACCAGTAGCAACATTCGGTCTGTTCGGTTCGTCTCTACATAAACGTCGTTGCTATGTAGTCGGAGCTCGGCAGTAATTGAGGTATAATGGCTCCAGTACACAATGGCTCTCACATTGGCAGCTTTACAGCGGCCATTGAACGTTCAAGATATAGCCACGGCTAGGTAGACATGCAAGGTGACTGGTTGAGACTTGAAATGTACAGCAAAGAATGGATTTGTGTGTTATTGAGTGTGATGGTGCAAGGAATCGTTCGGCTACGATAATAGGTAGTTTTTCTGTTTCATGATTGATGGTATTTGTTGTTGAGCTAACCGTATCATCATGGCTCCGCTACCGTGCTCACCACAAGGATCGAGCTTAATTCCGGGATACCTTATGGTACTTCACTATGCCTACTGCAGCTTCCTCTAATTAAAATAACAAGCATTGTATTGAATAGTAAAAGTGATCGAAGGATACCATATTCTCTATTAAAAATAAAAAAAGGGAGCTCTTGGAATTTTGATGGCATTTTCTTCCTTTTTTAGGGTTCTGTAGCCAAATGGCAAAAACGGAACCCTTATAGATTCGTCATGTCTGTTTGTCTGTCCGTCCGTATGTCACAGCCACTTTTCTCCGGAACTATAAGAACTATGCTGTTGAAACTTGGTAAGTAGATGTGTTCTGTGAACCGCATTAAGATTTAGACACAGAAATAGAAAAAAAAAACAATAAATTTTGAGGGTCCCCATACTTAGAACTGAAACTCAACAATTTTTTTTTCATCAAACCCTTAAATGTGGGGTATTTATGGATAGGTCGTCGAAAATGATATTATTGAGGTTTCTAATAAAAAAAATTCTAAACTGAATGGTTTGCGCGAGAGACACTTCCAAAGTGGTAAAATGTGTGCCCCCCTGTAACTTCTAAAATAAGAGAATAATAAAACTGAAAAAAATATATATTACCATATAAACTACCAGCGAAAATTGGTTTGAACGAGATCTAGTAAGTAGTTTTTTTTTAATACGTTATAAATCGTATAATACGATAATGGTACGGAACCCTTCGTGCGCGAGTCTGACTCATACTTTGCCAGTTTTTCCACATGAAAATTGAAGTCGAAAAGTCGCTTTATAGAAAAATGCTGGCTGATATTTCTAACGAAAAGGTCATTTTAAGCTGACCTTTTACTGGATAAACCAGGCGGTTTTCCAAATAACCTAGTTTCCCAATACCTTTTTACCGAGTTTCAAATTTTGCCCTGCAGTTTGTCTCTATAATGCGTATCAAAGCCAGTGTTTGCTCTGTTCGAGCCAAGCGTTTATCGAACGGCTATCAGGAATCGTTTGTCAAAACATGAAATGGCCATGTATTGGAGCAGCTGTTCTACTTGAACGGAGTGGTCTAGGCCGATTAGTTTTTGGCATTAAGAATTTTGTTTTGATTTATATGTTTAATAAATCTTTGATTATTTCGAGTAATTGGTGAAGGCCAACCTGGTTTATGTTTCACTGCTGGACAATGGCATCCCCTTTCTTGATTAATACTTCTTTATCCCGAGCAATCTCTGGATAATCTCTCATTTCATGAAATATATTTGAAATTTTAAATCATAATTTAGAAGCCTCGTAATAATGTCAATGCATATTCGGATTTTACTTTAATTTCAAGCCTATTAGAAACATAAAAATATCAAAATATTTTCGTTGTCATTCAGAGTTAACCTACTGTTCAATGATTCACTACTCTCTCAAAGCCAATGCACGATGGTATGATGTGCTGTGACATAGAACAACGTGACCGCAAATACAAAATGCGCCATCTATTCAGTATAAAATAGACGTGGTAATGTTTTGCTACGTCCGTCATTTACAGTTTACCTTTAGTTTACAGTATATTAACGTATGTATTCGTGGGTAACTTTATTAAAGCTAAAATGCAAGCATACTCGTATATTGCTATTACCTTGAATTTTAATTTTGTGTACCTTTTTTATTATTTTCTTTGGAAAGGATAACACTTTCACTTCATTTTGCTATATATATATATTTTATTGATTGAATGAAACAACCAATCACAGCAGTGTGTGCTCAACAACTTTTCAGATTAATTTTGCTATCATTTTCATCTCAGAAATAGGGACGGTCTCGTGAAAATTTACTAGGATAATTTTTACAACTAAAACGACAAGTATATAATTTCAGTGTGACAAAAATGTTCAATTTCTCTGCCCAACGTCCTATAAGTTCAGAGTGCACGATAATCATGTACAGTGTGTTGTTAGTTGTTCAGTTTATTACAGCCGACACAAGACGCTAACTAGCGCTTGCACTGGGTGTAATTAGACGGTTAATTTTCCGGCAGGCCGCACGACTCGTCCCGCGCCGGCTTCAACTCGTGGCCTTTCATGTCTGTACACATGTGGGGCGAGTCTCCGCTGGGCTTCTGGCGGCTAGAAGTCACCAACGAGGGACGCTATATGGGTAAGCTAACTCACATTATACAGGGTGAATGTTTCCAACGGGGCTTAAACTGGTGAAGGAAATCATTAAACTAACGTTAGATCTAACTATACATCCAGAATAGCTACATACTTTAATGAATCTTGAATAACAGAAACTCTGACTTTAATCCGCAAAGTTTTTATGACCGCATTTATAACGAATGGCTTGTCACAAAAGTCGGCGGTCTGGAAATTTTAAAGGCCCAAGAAAGGCTTAAGACGACAGCTTAAGAGATTGTTTATTCAGCTCAGCTACTTATCATTCTATCGAGCGAAAAGATTTTCAGTTTCACTAATCCTCAGTAGCTGTAGAACAAAATGTGAATCAATATCTGTTTGTTCAATCCCACGTCCTAGGGCGAGCAACGTTGCAAGATTGGTCTTTAACTTTATATGGAACTAGTACGCCTGCAGCTAAAAACGATCCCATACCGTTCCGGAACCCAATTACACGCAACAAGGGCAACGCAACGCGACCCATAGTGGTGCAGGCGGGCCGCAAAAACAATAGAGGAAAGCCGGTGCCGATCGTGCCGACCTACACTGTGGGGCTGGTGAAGCGGAAAAAGAATAAGAATTCCAAGAACCCGAATAGGAATTCGCAAAAGAAACAGAGTAGGCCGGCTACGCGTTCGCCGATAGAGAGTACGACGGCGCGGGTGACGACGTCGACAGCGGCGGATCTGAGTCTGAACCTGCGTGCGGATCTGGGAGATCCGCTGGCAGACGCCCGCGGACGCAAGATGTCCAGTCTCTTCGAGCAGTACCCCAAGATCCAGCGCATATACCCCGCGCCACTACAAGCCCACGGTACCGCCATGCATGTCGTGTCCGTGTTTTGCCCCGACCGTTTTATTTCGCCACTAGTTTGAGCCTGCACGTCAATTACCTTTGTTCCAGACTCCGTCGCTCTTTGCATGTCGTGTGTTTGCGTTGTTTACATTTTATTTTGTAGCGAAATTTTGTTTAATGATACCTACGTTTTCGGTTTGAATTGAATTCTTGTTTTCGGTTAAGTAATTATCTGTATTGTACGTGAAGTAGACTGACTGTTAATTTCGTTTGTTTGATTTTTTGAGTTAATTTTGTTTTATTTTTGTAGTCGTTACTGTCGATCAAGCCCAATTTATTGCTAGTATCGTATAATTCACGCTTTGTGTATATTTGCGAAATAACAACAACTAGAGCTTTAATAGTAGACCAAAGTTTTTAACAGTTCTAAAATTCGTAGCAATTAAAATGATGTTAATTCTACAGCGGGTCCACTAACCCAATGGGAGCTGATATTCTACGGTACGGAAACACCTCCTCAAGAGTACGACGCGTCTCCTGAGACGAATTCACTGAATGGTGGTGCAGCGGCGGGCGCGGACGGAGCGCTGAAGCAACCCGAGGCGCCCCCTGGCGGCGGCGTGACGTCATGGAGCGACCCCGAATCCGACGAGAAAGGGAGACCGAACGCGCTCGACGATGATCCCACTCTCGTCTGGCATCCGCACATGGTGAGTCTGAAGTCTCTGTTTGTTGTTTACTCTGTGCAAACAAATCCTTGATTCATATTTTTCGTTTCTTCTGTTTGAATGCACAATGGAGGCAAAATTTGTTTCAGAGTTACAGTAGCGTATTTTGCTGTGATATTTTATTTTAATTTTATATTCCGATTAGAGAACCATTATTTATAAAACGAAATTATTCTTAATATCCAAATTATCCGTTTTTAGTTCTAACTTTTTATCTTAGAAATAGCGGTCATTGACATTCTGAATTATAGAAGCGAAAATAACAATTAAAGAAACACGTCCTGAAACATTAAGTGATTGATCCTTTAAATACCTTTAGGGAAAGTCAATGACCGCTATAAAATGCTAAAACGAAGTACCTAACTATAAATATTTTGTTCATGGTACGGATACCTGTTACCTATTTTTATCTATGTGTATGAATGTAGAATGGATAATGAAGAAAAGATGGATTGTGTGAGGAGCAATATGAAAGAAAAAGGAATAAGTGAAAGTTTGACGGCTGATAGGGTAGAGTGGAACAAAAAAACGTGTTGCAGAGGGTCCACCATCAGGCAAGCCCAAAAGATTTTTAATATTGATAAAAAGAAAAACTTTAAATTAGAAAACGCGCGAAATTTAAAGTTAATGTTCTTATCATTTTCTGACTTCAGTCTTACCAAGAAGTACCTTGTTACCCAGGTAATGGGTTGTGGAGGTCTGGTAGGCAGCCGCTCCACGTAAAACTCTGGTACTCAGCTGGATCCGGTTTGACTGGAAGCAGACCCCAATATACTTGGAAAAGGTTAGGCAAATGATGATGTCACCGGAAAATGCCAAACTTCGTAACAATATAATAAATCTGTATTAGACTATAATTAATTTCTCGAAATATTGAAAATATATCATTTTAAAAACAACAAATCCGTCCGTCGTCGCATCGTCGATTTTCTGTACGTGTTTTAAATTTAATTAGGCGTACAATAAAGTATATATAAGTAAATAAATAAATAATTCTATCCCAATTCAATAGTTTCCAATGTATTCGTGTCTTTTTAAGAAAAAATTGTTCACAAATTTACGCGATCATTAATGAACTAAGAGCGTCTGCTATTTTCCAGTGACATATACAAAACACGATAGATCATGGCATTGTCCTTCCATTATTGTAATACCGCGTCCAAACATTTGGACTTATGTCAATAACTAGACAATGGCGACGTGTGGCGTTATTGTTTTAAACACCTGCTGTGTTTCTGTGTAAACGTCGGATTTAATTAGATTGGCTAAACATAAACTCAGGTTACTAACTTACTACTGGTAACAAGAGCCAAGGCAACCTTTTCTGTTAAAGATCTTTCTTGATTATGTAAAAAGATGACCATTACGGCTTCGTCATAAAAACTAAAATATTAATTTTATCTTCAATAAGTTATACAAAAAATACGTCTTTACTTATCCCAAATATCTTTCAGCGTAGAATCGAGAAAAACAAATTACAAAACCCTTTATTTCAAATAGATTCGGTTCAAGCACTTTTGAATAATCAAGGTCTGTCAGTCAAATATATGAAGCTAATTCTGTTTTGCCACGCTAGCGACAAGAGCAGCCAGTTGTTCTGCAGCAAACACACTTTCACCGACCCTATCTTTAGTGCGGTAGTTGCACGTTTTAAAGAGTAGATTCTATGGAGAAGAACGTGCAAGAAACTCCATGGACACTCTTTAAACCAGTTATCAGTGTTTACAAAATAATGGTTACATTCGTTATGAAATAATTTATGAGTGAATTTATACAATGCAAAAGAGAGTGAGTCTATACAAGGTCCTCATTTTTCTATTATCCAAGACTATTCAAACTAAATATAAATGAGAATGTCTTCACAACACTTCGAACAGTTATCTCAGACCGTTTACAATACAGTAAAATAAAATAAAGATTTTATTCGCGTACAAAAGTGTCTCTTATAAAATTAGAGTCGGTATAAAAGGCATTTACACATGTTTGCACATAATACAAACATTTGTTTATAGAAATGGTGAGAAATAACAATTGACAAGAATTGGTAGGGCATGAATTGTGCGGTGCGATTGGAAACCAAACTGCCTTATTAGGCGTTTCAGGGTTAAACTTCAAAAGCTACATCTACTAAGCAACATCATTTTGGTCTTAGTACTAGTGTGAACTATTTTTAAAAGCTTTTATTTAACTTGCAATGTATGTAAGTATGTTTGTCCGGATGGAATCTTGCAACTGAATTTTAAATCAGTTATCTTCAAACGATTGAGCTGAAATTTGGTATACACGCTTATTGCCATGTAACGTCATTCTAATTCCAATATGGCGGATCATCCAAGATGGCGGGCTAGTTATTTTTTTGCACTGCCACAGTATGGATTTCAAATGAAAGGGCTTATTGAGGAGCATCCCCGAATCTACGATTTTTCCGAAGCGGGGCAAAAACTTGATAGTCGCACCCCCCTCTCTTCCTTCGATGTTATGTTCGTTTCTTCGTATTTTAACACCGACTTCCGAAAAAAAAGTTATTTTACTTAGTAGTGTTTTATGGGTTCCGTACCTCAAACTTAACGTAAAAAAAGAGGTACGGCTGTTGATGCCGTAAATACGTTTATAGTGTAACACACTATAACGATGCCAAAGGTACGCGACGGAAGTTCCGCGCCTTTTTAACCGTTCCAACGTGTGCGGCTGATATGAAACACCATAAGTGCCGAACTGACGCGACAGTAATTCAATTGCGCAACTTTGTGGGTATTTAAATACCTTTTTTATCCCTTTTTTGGTCAGGGGTTAAAATGCTTAATTAATACATGAGAACCATTCTATTTTTTTGTTAATAACGAGTGTCACTCACACCAATCATACCTAATAAATAAACTAATCGATTATATTCTCCATCTCGGAACGGGAAAAATAAAACCTTAGTAATGTTTACTTAGGAGTTACTGTTATGCTCAAAAATGCTGGAAATGTCCGAGAGAGTTTAAAATACAAGGGCGAGCAAAGCGAGCCCGAAAATTTTAGCACCCTATAACCATATCGATGATTTTACTTTCAAGCATTTGAAAAAAAAAAAAACAAACAATACAAACCAATAGATTGTAAATATTCAAGTTTTTTCAAGCAGGGTTTCAAGTCTAATCTCTTCCAAGTGAGAGCTAACAGGCGTCTTCTGCGTAAGTTCACTCGCGTCGTCGAGTTTGTCTCTGTCACCTCTGACCTAGACAGATAGATTAGACAAGAGTCAAAGGCAAACCCACCTCTAGTAAGAAAAAAAAATGGGAAAAGTCTAGGTAGTTTGACTGAGTCCACGAGACAGAACCACAGAACATAACAGGCATGTTGTGGCCAAGTCAATCCGCTGTACCGTGTCGTCCATCGCTTCGACTAATTGGCTAATGTATCCTTGCTGCAGGCGTTACATTTGCTAATGCAACACAGTGTGTTATCAGCCTAATTTAACGGTCGATTCGATCTGCTAATTAGTTCGGTTGCTTGTGCATTTTTAACCGACTTCCCAAAAAGGAGGAGGTTCTCAATTCGGTTGTATGTTTTTTTTATGTTTGTTACCTCATAACTCCGACAATTATGAACCGATTTGAAAAATTCTTGTTTTATCTGAAAGGATATACTTGCAGA
Organism: Ceramica pisi; assembly: GCA_963859965.1. NCBI lineage: Eukaryota > Metazoa > Arthropoda > Insecta > Lepidoptera > Noctuidae > Ceramica > Ceramica pisi. The sequence goes on along the minus strand of OY982544.1, from coordinate 7,998,584 downwards.
TTGGTCTCATTTAAATATCGAAATAGCTGGAATTCGTCTACTTGGATGATGGTTTTATGTCATCGAAGTAGGTAATCGAAATTGCGTTTTTTCCTTTCTGCGATTTTGCAGTGGTGTTGTTAGGTGTGGGGTACCACTAAAAAGTGAAAAATAAAAAACTTTTTACAAAATAAATATTTTTTTTACGTCGGCTGGTCGATTGGACGTCATACGAAAATATTGCTGCGAAAGCCAAGGGTCTAAAATTTGAATGGGAGCCATAGGTTGTCCAACCTAGGGAAATAACCAGGATGGTCCAAAAATGCGTTTGGTGGTCGGTACCGTCAAAGTTTTGGGAATATAGTGGACTAGCTGATCCCCGCGGCTTCGCCCGCTCGACAAATTATATATTAAAACCTTTATCGAGAAACACTATCCATTAGTGAAAACAGCATGAAAATCGGTTGAGTAGGTAGTTTTTGAGTTTATCGCAAACAGACCGACAGATAAACGCGGCGGAGGCCTTTGTTTTATAATATGTAGTGATAATTTCTTGGATAAGAGATGATCACACGAGAAAGGGAAGTTCAATACAGCAATCGGTGATTCCGGGCCGAAATGTTGATAATGGTAAAGATAGGATAGAAAACGTGTGACGGCGATGACGGGAAGATTAACAATTACATTTACACAGAAATTGATGATCTCGGGCATTACTGTGCACGTCTACCATTTATGTCGACTCCGATATCACACTCGTTCTGGATTTCTATTTATGTATAATTATGTTCCCGACATCGGACTTCCAACCCCCTCGCCTATTCTCACGATACAATTCCTGGAATAGGACGCAGAGAGCAAGAATGTATTTATATAGTCACAGCTTCATGCACTCCAGTCAGGTGTCACGTAATATAGTGTGGAAGTGACAGCTCTCGTGTCAAGTTAGGGCGTGGAATAGGAAGCTCTAACAGCTGTTGTTCCCTTGACACCTATTCACCAAAAAGCAACAGATATGTGGTTGCATTGTGTTTATGGCTTTTTCTATGGCGGGTATTGTTATAAAAAGATAGACTGCAATGTGTCAGAAATCATAACGTCACCATTGGAATTAATCAGGAGCCGAAAGGTAAGGCAGAAGCGGGCCATAAACTAGGCCTATTGTCATCAACTAAGGACAAAACCATACATTTCCAGTAACGCTTTGCCCGATTCGGGAATCTATCCCAAGACCTATGACCCTGCTTATCCACTAATCGCAAGAACAACTGTTTTATTACATAATTTCGGCTATCTTGAATTAAAAGAAAAAAAGAAGAAAAGTTAAAGCTCTATGGTTGCCGTTGGTGTCAAGTTACAAAATAAACTTAATTTATTCAGGTTGACACGAAACCAATTTTCCGCTCATTCACCTGAGCTTACCTCCCCCACCACATATCGTTCGTAGGCATCCGTAGGTAATTTATTATTTTCAGCCACTGTATTCCAGCCAAAAATCCTGACTTTTCATGTTAAAAACTTAATAAAAACCCGTCCTCGATCATTAAAATATCAGTTAAACTTTTCATCCTACGTAGGTTTCCAAGAACTTGTCGGTAAATATTAAGATTAGATTCTGAGAGACAGTAAAAATAGAAAAGGATTGAGCTCAAATGTAACAAATTCATTGGAAAGTCCAAAAAAAATGTGAGAGATACTCAATTTTTAATAAGGGAATATTTAATTACACCTCTATTTAAAATTCAAGCAAACTAAATCTCCCAACTAATTACCCACTGTATAACAAAAATACTGATTTGCACACTAAATTACGACGACACTAAATAATGACGGTCAACGTCAGGGGCACCCCAAGGTTTGGTTAGTTAGGTTCCTTTAAACCCTGCAGACAGAAATAGGAGCCCCGCTCGACCTGCTGACGGAAACGCTAATCCTAGACGGTCGACGTCACGGGGAGTTAGATAATTTTTAGTTAACAGATAGTCATTCAGTAAAACAGTTTAGCTTTATAGATCAAACAGTATAATAGATTTGATTTATTTGATGAGTAAATTTAGTGTGCAATTCAGTATTTTTGGTGGTAACTTCGAATATTTGAATAGAAAAAATTGGATTTACAGTTGTAGGATTAAATACTACCCTTTTTAATATAGTTTAAAATTTGTTAAGTCATTAAGACGTGACAAGTTTATAAACAGACATACGAAGTTCCTTCGCCATTCCTTTTTCTAACCCCCGATACAAAGAGAGGTGTGTTATAAGTTTAACGTGTCTGTCTGTGGTATCGTAGCTCCCAAACGGATGAACCGATTTTCATTTAGTTTTTTTTGTGAGTGTTCTTAGCCATGTTTCATGAAAATCTGTTCAGCCGTTTGAAGATTATCAGCTCTTTTATAATTGATGAGGGGATCTGACTAACTTCCTTATGTCCGATGGATTCGAAATTTGGTACCGTGGTACTTCAATGATATTGAAAGTATATGGTAAGGTAACAATGACCTGGTCAGCTCTTTAATAGTTGATGAGGGGATCTGACCACCTACCTACTAACTAATCACTATAAACATCTTACTAACATTTACACCTACTTTAAAAAGGACAAAATAAAAGTAAAATTTCAAAGATTCGGGGGACCGCTAAGTGAGAAAAACAGGTATACTTGCAGATTGTAACAAAAGAATTTACTCCGAAAAATTCTCAAAAACGACGAACTTTAGCGGTCCGCGGTCCCCCGACTCGACAACGCTTGGAAAATAAAAATATTTGAACTTATATGTGACAATAATAATTATAATAGGTTTAAAATATTATTTGTTAGTTTTAAGAGTTTATTTTTGGTGACACCAAAAATAAAAACTCTTTTTTAAATTTTACTTTTTTACTATTGAAAGGCACACACAGGCGAAGATGGAGCACGTTTGCCTGGAAGTAACCTACTCACTCCTCAAAGACTCTCTGTTGCAGCTTAAATTAAATAATTAATATAATATTTGCATGGATGTAGGAATGTATTTTGAGACTCCTTTGAAAAAAGATAACATGGTCCTTTGAGTCTAAATGATATATGACACACCACACACTTAAATTACGGCTGATATGATTTATTTTTGCTTCAAAGATTAATGGCTCTAGATTATTTATTAGGTAGGAAAACTGCTGCGTTTGTATCTAGGCTAATATCCTCACGCGATTCAGAAATTTACGACCCCTCACTAGAAACACCAGTTTGAACTCATCAAGACTTAGAGCTGTATCTGAACGAATTTGTACATAAAATACTTCTTTTCTTAAAGAAAATCCGACTTTTATTTTTAAATTAAAAATGGAGTCTTCTATTCCGAAAAAAAAGAAATAATTTAGCGGTTTGTCACCTTTTAGGCGATTCACCTATTTTTTTAAATAAACCAGTTCCACGAAAAAGTAGCTCGTTTGGGTAGAACCCGGCAACAATAGTGACACGGGAGAAAAATTATGAAATTAGACTTACTTACCTCCGTCACATTAAGGGGTTTTGGCTTAATTGATTTCCTTTGTTTAAACTCTACTAAAAACTTGCGGAGGCGGTCACCGAAGTAAGATTTCTTGCAGAATACCGCATTTGCGGAGGAGTCACAAATAACAACCTTAATTTGAACTCATCCAGACACCCGCAATTTTTACTTTAAAAGTTGCTGTTGGTACTAAACTTACTCCATATACTCGGTTTTTCGTTATTTGATAAACGCGATACGATGATGAAATGACATTTTTTATGGAGATTGTTGCTCGCTTTAGTGTGCATTGAAAGATATTTACTTGAAGAAATGGTAGCAAGGACCAGACGAGTCTGAGTGAAAATATTTAAAGTTTATTTCTTGTATATTGCAAAAACTACTCAAATTTCTTAGATAGTGTCTCAGAGAAAATTAACAGTTGAATCTTTTGGTAATTCTTCAAGGATTTGTTTGTACAAGGTTTTTTTGTTTATTTTAAGATAATACTTTACTATACTAAAACGGTGCTACCAAGTAATCTGGTCAACACAATATTAAATTGAATTCAAAATTCGAGATCATTGTCTTATGGATTAAACTCTATGTCGTAGGTACAAGATAAAGTGCAATTCCATATTATTTTTAGGTCTTTCATTGATCAGGTCACTTAAAATTCCACTTTATATGTATAAACAACTAACTTACGTTTATTATACCCAATAAATATGAAAAAATCTCCAATTTCAAAATTGATGATTTTTTCCATAAAATAAATCATAGTATACCTACTATATAATAATTATGTTATCATAATGAACACAAATAATTAAAATACCAATTGTTTAGGTAAAAATGGCTTCAATAAAGTATCTTTCCGTTCAACATAGATATTTGGATCGTGGTGGAAATAAATGAAGATTTCTTTACATTCAAATGGTATGAAAAGTGTATGTCACTAAAAGATATTTTCGTTCGTACTTTGTAATTAAAATATCGTATCGTATCTTTTGAAGATTGTTACTTTCAGCAACTTGATGTAGTCCTATTTTTAAAACTGAATAATTGAAAGTAAACTTTTCATTATAGTTTTTAGAATATCGTTTGTTTTAATTCGTAATGTTAGTTTTTAAATGTACCTTTAATGTTGGTAGGTACCTAATGTGATGTATTTCTTTAAGTTAGCCGCTGTTTTAATACTAGACTTTATTTCGTAGAGTCCCTTATAGAATCTCATTTGTACCTACTTATCTCTTTTATCAAAGTATCTTAAAAGAAACCGTATTTATTTGAGTGTCATCTTCGAGTAAAAACTCCGAATGAAACTGATTTTCTTTTTCGAACTAACGAACTTTTTTTGTTACTAGATAAGCGAAGACAGTCCCCCCGAGTCAGTGGATTCGGGCAACGCGGGGCAGTACACGGGCAACGCGTCGGGTTGCGCCACACACGCTCCACAGTCGCTCCACTGCCTAGGTTTGTGCCTATTCATCATCATGCTAATGTCAGCGGCCGACGCGTTGGGCTTACAATCTTCTAGTGTTCGGTCCCAACGCAGACAGCCCCATAGAGTAAGTAATCGCGATTGTGCACTAACTGCTAGCGTAAGGTATGAGTTAAGACGCGCCCGGCTGGGGGCGCGGCCGCCGCGCGCGCCTTGCTTGCGACGCCTAACACCGACCTCCGACGCCCCGCTGGGTCCCTAGTACTGCGCCTAAGGCATTGTGATTTTAGTTAAATTTACCGGGTTTATATATAAGTACAAGCTGTTATTATTGATATGTATGTTTTAAGTTATATTAGCTGCTGTCCGATCACAATGTGGGAAGTAGCGCTGTCGTGTGTGCGCCGATTTTGTCTGGATCTCTCTTTACTTCTCATATATGACAGGTTCACAGGCAAAACGAAACATGACAATGTCAACTGACCGCTAAATGACGTAATTTTCTCGTTCCTACCTATATTAATGCAGCTAATAAAATATGACACGTGCCATCGAATAAAAAAATTAAAATGGCAGCTATCAGAACTATGTAAATAGAAATATATGCTTATAATGAAATACTATGACAGCTAAACCAAGCTAAAACTTTGCTTTAATCTTCTAAAAGGACCAGGTTTCAAAAGATATTGAGCTTTTGGCGGTAATCAAAGCCATGCAGCTATACAGGCAGCTATCTTTGACAGTATTGGACGTTGGATCCATTGGATAGTCCTAATCCTGGCCGGTTTGACTGATTACTTGGTAGTGGGCTCTTTCTTCGTTAAAATCAATCAAAACTGGTTTAAGAGTATTCTCCTATGGGAAATTTGTCTGGATATTACTTGACGTTTTCTGTCCTTTTTTTTCAATTTTGGACCTTTCCGAATGCCCTGGCTAGTAATGGATCTGAACCCGATTATTGGGCTTAAACTCACCTCGATAACGTAGTGGCAATTAATGAGTTTTAAACTTATCTTTAGCTTGTCTCTGGACCCGACCACTTGACTAATATTCAGGCTCAATTTGGGTTCGAAAAATAAAAACTCTAACCGTCTTATCTTCATTCTCGAATTATATCCTAAGCTGACTTGTTGAGACTACCAGACAAAATCAGCGTGTTCGCGGCGACACTTATGTTAAAATGTTAACCAATAGTTAGCAAATACTGTCGCATCGCGTACCTACATAGACTCGTACTTAAGGTTTACGTACTGTTCGTTAAGGTTATTGTTCTAGTTAACAGTTTCTGCCGTTATTATGTCAAGTCCGAACGTTTGAGTCCTTCTTTCCTATAATGATGACATTATCATAAACTAACTGTCTGACAATAAGGACCAGATGGGAAGAACATCCGACCATTTTTGCTCCTTCGAGCCGGATACGCATTTCTAAAAGTTCCGGATGCTCTTACTTTTTTCCAAGACTTCACTCCTGGTTTCTAAAGAGCAGTTCCATAAATGTGCCGTGACATCTCTTGTAGCGATCGTGGTTGAATGACCTAAACCATAAAGATCCAATCAAATTGCTTGAAATTGTATTAATTAATATGGTACAAACACTGACCTCCATTGTATAAATACGCTGGACGTCATACTATTGATGTCGAAATGAAAACATTTGATTTTCGCCATTTTCAGTCAGTTTGCAAACTATAAACTATTGGATAGCACGCTAGTTAAGTTATAGCGCATCTCTGTCAGATCAGCGAGCTTTAGATATGGGTTAACATAAAGGGTTAATATAAATTGGGTTGGGGCTAACTTATCCTTAAAAATTGTATATTTGAGCAAGTAACTCCTCACTCAAGTACACTACATTTTAACCAGCTGAGCTGGAGTCTCATATTGAAATTTGGCTCTAACCTGTCTTCAAACGGAAGTTGTGATCTTTGTGAGCTATATCTACTCACAGATGAAAACAAAAAATTACTCTACTATATTTTTAATAATTAGCGAGCCCAAAAAATAATATAAGTAGTGATAATTTGTTTTACAATAATATTAAAATGGCTCGCAAAATTAACCAATAGTGAAGTTTCACAGTTTTTTAAAAAGGTCCTGCAAATCTGGAAACAAATATTTGTTAGCATAAAAAATAATAAAATTTCGACTAAAATTACTCATTATCGGAAGAAAAATACCGACACATGATCGATATGGCACATTCACACCCATATTTATCAGAGACGTATGTCTCTGTCAATGTGTCAGTTTTAGTTCCTAAGACGCTCAGTGGGGCCGTTGAATCGGCACAAAAATAAATTGTCATTTCATAAAGCATATGAAGCCCAGCGTATTTATATAAAAGGGGTCATAAATTGTGATCTCGAGAAAGTTTTACAATAAAAATTTCGCTACTTAGCTGAGTAAAAACGTGGTTGTAAGTGCGAGTATCATAAACTTAAAACGTCTACTTCAGAATTTGTCTCATTGACGCGGACGTTTGGACTTCACAACGAATTTTAATACTCCTCCCTTAAAAAGTATATTTTTTATGGGAAAAACAAACATCAAACTCGCAAATGGACAGCTAAATAAAATAAAATGTAATTCTCTAGGTGTTACGATATAAGTATGTTCATTTGTATAAACCATCACTTTATTGGCAAAAATATTAATGAAGAGCTAGTGAACAAGTGCAATTACGTATAATAATGTATAATTACAATATCAAGTCGATAACGTCCATTTTTCACGAATAATTGCAAAGTGTAAGTGAGAATGAGTGAACAATGTAAAGAGTTTTCTTAAAATCAATACTTACTGTAATATACATGGTGGTGTATAAACTTATGACCATTTTACGTACTTATTTTGCACTGTGGTCAAAATTTTACTTATTTTGATATTACTTTTGGAATTTGAAATTACAGACAGTACTTTTTTGTGGTCTGAAAACATGTAGGTAGCCATTTTGTTCCTTTTAAAAATATTGCTATATCACTGTGCAGCTTGACTTTTCACTACAACGTATCAAACTACGTTGAACTATGAAAATGATACCAAATGTTAGCGCATTTACTGTAACCCTTCGCGTGTTAAAACATAATTTATTTATTAATGAGTATATTTAGATATTATAATAAAGTAATAGAATAAATTTATTTTAGAAGTAAATCATGTTATGATTTATTTTAGGCAACGTTTTGGCGATATTTTTCAGTGAGTTGCTTATCATGTTCTAGATTTATGTGCAGTTAATTCTATTTTGTTTATTCATCTACAATCATGTTATGAAATAGTATCTTAATTAATTAATAATACCTATAAATTTCTATATCTGTTATGAAAAAAAAACGCCTTTACGTATGTTTGAACAGGAATACATATCTGTTATAATAAGTTTCGTGTTTAAATTAACGTTATTTTCAGTGGCGTGTTGGTCGTAGCATATTTGAAAGAAGTAGGAGGTGTCATGGCACCAATCATGGTTTTCAACGTGTTTAGGCGTGTAGGAAAAATGATTGTGATTTGAGCCTGACATTGACTGTAATTAGCGAAAGTTTCTGAACTGAATTCGTTCGCGTTGCTTACTTACCTACTTGGTGTTATGGCATATTTTTTTTATTTGTGCATATTGAATGCATTAATTGAAGCTCTGAGCCCAGAGTATTGTTGCAATGAATCCGGTTCTACTTCGCATTTTCGTTCGCTTTTGTTTTAATGGAAAAAATAAGTACTTAATTAACACTTGATTTTCAACTGAGTTCAATCAAGGAGGTTATCAATTCATCGGAATATTTTTCACTTGAAAGAAAAAGTTTACATTTGATAGAAAATATGCTACGATGAACACTAGATACATAAAATGAATGTAGTTTTCATGTATTTGGACGTAAATTGTAGGTTTAACATAATTGCATATTGTGGTTGTGATCATAGCAAAGATTGCCAATCCATATAGCATAGAACAACATAAAGATAATTGTATATAATAAGTAGGTATGTATCGATATAAATAAATTTGGAGACTTGTACAAATTTGCTCACAAACCTGTAAATTGAAAACGACTGAACGTTCATGATTTCTCATCGACTGGTAGTAAAATTATCGTAATTTTAATGTAATAGATAAGTATCTAGAATACTTCTCCATCATCACTTCTAACACTTAATTTTCTACAGATTCCAAAGTCAAAAAGAATGTTGGTCTACGCTAACTATCGCTCGATGGACTAGAAATCATCAAAAAGGCTCATTTTTATAATAATTGTGTAAAATATAAAATTGTTCACCGATTTCGAAGTTAAGTAGCAGCCCAATGAACTGTATCTATTAATGTAAATGTTGAAGCATAATTTGTATATATTGAATCTAATGTGAACAGGAAATAATAAAAACAATCTTTTATTACAAAATTTATTCAGGTTTTCATTTTGACGTCAACAATGTAATAGTGTCTTGTCTCTGATAATAGATTTAAGCAGTTAGTCGCATTACGTGTTGTTATAAGAAAACAAACTTTGTTTCACTAGATTTATTTTGTTTTTTTTGTTTATTGCATGTTTCGCTTTGCTTAGACTAAGCTTGCTTTAATCTGTTGGCATCGCAAACCACGCTTCATTAATGTCACATGTCAATTTAGTTGTGCACCCTCACATTTTTGTCAAACATTTTTTAAATTTCTTCTCACCTCTCATTTCGTCACATGAAATTATACTTTATTTTCTGTCTGATTTCATTTAATTTTGTGCACGTCTCTTTGCATGTCTACTTCTATATTAACATTTGTTTGTTTTCAACTGTATGATCCGACAAAGTATGTATGACCAAAATTATTTGAGATCAGTGACAAGATTCTATGTTACCTTTCCTATGTTTTCCTAAACTTGCTTCCCTCTCTGTGAACTGACATCGAGGCTCGCTCGGACGCGCATCAGCATCATTTGGCAAGAGATCGCAAGCTGCATGGACGCTGGAAAGGTGCTGGGTGGTGAAGGACTCTCAGTCTGTTGTTTCATGTAATTAAATATCTTTGTTCTCTTTCTTTCACTAGAATGCGCGAAGGGCTTGCATTTGTACGCCGGTCGATGCTACAAACTCTGTCCAGACGGTACGTATGCCAGTGAGATTACAATGGACCGGAGCTCAAGAAGACGTAATTTGACTAACTATTCGGAGGGGGCTATAATGAAAAGACAGTACAGCGACACCCCTAAGCAAAGCGCGTTAGAAACTTTAGATATGGAGGCTGCAGCTAACGAGAGCGACGCTAAGCCCCCTCTCACGTGCCTGCCGTGTCATTACACATGCGCCACGTGCGTGGGCCCACACAACAATCAATGTTTGTCTTGTTTAGATGACGCTCAACTCTTCAACTTAACCGACTCTGAGCCTAAATACTACTGCTACCAGAAGTCGGTTGTGTCACAAATGAAGGACGCTAATTGGCATTATAGGCTAAACGTTGCTCTTGTAGTTGTCTTGTTCGTAGTTAGTTCTGCTTCATTGTACTTTGTGTTATCGTGTGCCGCGAAGAGGTACTGTTGCGGCGGGTACTATAAGCCAAATGTAGTCTATAACAAATTGGCTGCAGATGATAAATTGCAGAGTGCGATGGAGGTTGAGGAAGAGATACATAAGGCTTTAAAGGATTTTAGCGAGAGCGAGTCAGATGACGACTTGAATTTATAGCGATTGGTAACATTCCAACCTAAGTATTATGAACTTGTCGAACATGTGACGGATAGCGATTAAGAGATTCCAAAACAGATGCAGGGCTCGTGTTGTGATATTATCATTCGGTTATCACAATATTTTAGTTTGTAAGAAGTGTTAGTTATTAGTTCAATGAGATTTTAATTCGTACAAACATTGAGGTTATTTTGAAATTATTCCAAAGAGCTGTTACAACTCTTGAAAGTTTTCTATAAACTCTGTTCCTCTACCATTTCGGGTTCTTTTACATTCAGTTCTTTATGAATTTCGGTTGTGTCTATTTTATTGGTGTTTTTATATTATTACTTTTCTTAATTAATTTAGAATATGAAGTAAAATAGAGTATTATGAAACATTCCATTCCAAAAATAATGATAAAATCTTTATGATCCTTAAATTCTCGATCCTTCATGGCCTTCGGACATTGGGGGCTTGGGGCGCCTTTATTATTTCTGAAAGGGGCTATAATTCACCCCCCGTCGAGACGGCGATATTTCGTAAATTGAAGTAATTTAATTTGCTCAAAATCTTACTTATTTCTCTTTATTTTCTTTTCTAACTTAGTTTTTAAGACTTGAGATTCGCTCAAAGAGACTCAAAATAATTTTAATTTCGATGGTTTAGTTTTTATTTTCTTCTTTTTTATTAAGCTGACGTCATAATAATCGCATAATATTAACTTAGGTGTATTTGCTCAAGATGCCATGCTGTTTGTGTGTGCCAAGCATTTGGCACAGTGTAAATATTTGTATGTAAATAAATGAGTTCCTATTTTCATATGCTGTTTTATTAAAACGCTTTTGTCATACTGGGGAATGCAAGGGGAGTTGATGTTTTTATTAACTTCGCTTATGTTGAAGTTGGATAAGTACCTAAGTCTAAATATGATGAGGTATTTGAGTTACAGAGTGCAGCAGAAAATAAGTGTTAACGGAAAACTGATATAACTTTTTAAAGAACACATCAACCTCACGCATAATGATTAAAAAAAAAAACCGGACAATTGCGAGTCTCACTCACGCACCGAGGGTTCCGTACAAACACGTTTGTAGATTCGTAGATAGTACATAGATACATATAGACATAATGTACATTTGAAAAATTTTCTCCTATACAAAGCTGTACTTACGTCACTGAACACTTTCCTATAATAGCAAACTATTCACACTTAGCTTAAAAAGCTTCAGGTTGTAACAAAAAAGCTATTGTGAAACGAATAAACATTACAATAACCTGGATTCAAAAATGCTGGCTTTAAGCTACTATAATAATTTACGATGGCCATCAATACTAACCTCCATAATCTTTATAACAACAGCTTCCTCCCAAAAAAAAAAAACAAAACGCAACTCAGATGATGTATTCCCATAGCCTCTCAGCCACCGCCATTACTGCAGAGATCCCTCGAAAATAAACGCGTCCATCGAACGATCAATAAACCTAATGTATTGGGTAATATAAGCCCTCACGAAGGTGCCAGTATCAAAACCAAGCTACCCTATATTGAGACGGTACTTGGAAATGCTACAACATCGCTTTTAGGGGACTACCTAATACAAATATTGGGCTTCAGAATAATGACCTTCGGTACTGTAGGCAGCAACAACAATAGTCCGTTTATTTTATGAAGAGAGGAATACAGATGAGGCTAATGAAAAGGTAACTCAGTACATTAAAAGATGTTTGAATTGGTTTTTAAAAAGAACGTTAAATTTTTCATGTCTATATTATGAAATGAAATATCTATTGCGTAAATAAATGATAACGAGATCTATGTACTCGTATCTGTGACGAGATCTTATCCAAGTTTGAGAATAAAGGTCGAGACAAACATAAGTAGACGTCATAGTCTTGAAATTCTTTGAGACAGTCAGGTTGGAAAATTCTGCGTAGCGTCCCGTAGCACAGTGTAAGGCCGCGTAGCATGGTGTAGCGCTGCGTAGCACACTGACCGCGTAGCACACTATTGAGAATTTTGTTTGAACCATTTTACTGAATAATAAAAATCTTTTGACAGTAAAATGTATGGCAACATCAACTTCTAAGTTAGTGGTGTTCCTTATTAATTTCTCCGTTTAGAGGGTATAATAACACAGGTGTAATTTTAACGTAAATGAAACACCAACAATGCAATTGATTCAAAAGTCCCTTCCAGCAAACAAACTAAATTGACGTTTAACCCCCCTGCCGTTGTCACGAGGTGACTCAAGATTCATCCCAAAATACCAATAATTACACAGAGGGGAAAATAATATATTTTCACCCTCACACATTGCTTATGTGGTACTTATGTACCGATTCCCCATCGTCTGAGTTCAATAATACCGACCATTGTGTGCGGTCCAATTTATTATTCCGCTTAAATGGATCGCTTTTTCATTAAAATAAAAAGAAACACTCCCCGCGAACAGTTCGTTTCTTTAGTTCTCTTTAATGTTGTGAATTTCGCAAACTTCCAACTTCCCCGACGTTGAACTTAATTTCGATCTAATGAGCCTTAATTTTCCTTGCAGAAGTTGTGAACATTTTTTTGTATCAGGAACCAACCTTGGCAAGCTATGCTTTACCTTGAAGATCAACCCGTGCGGCTGTTGGTATTTAGCCACGAGCTCCTGAACCCCATCCAGCACCTGTTGTAAATTTTGATACAATCTCCCAGAAAAGTTGATAACAGAAATAATATTGTGAGAAAAACGTGCGAACATTATACCGACGTCGCCATCGTCGTAAATAATATAAAGGGAGATATAATTAGATCCGATCCTTCCACATCCCTTCCGGCTCATTTAATACCAATAATCGAATGAGGATTGGTTTCAAAGATCCCTCGCGTTCTAAAAACGTGTCAACCGCGTGACCTAATTCTTTTTCCTCATATAAAATCATAGTGAGTGAGTCGAGGCGTGTCGGTACATCGCAGCTCAGTCTGTGATAGCGGTAACAGCTCGTAAACTGTGTTTGTCCACTGCGTTACGCCTCGACTGAGTTATAAAACAAACCATGCGAACCTATCTTAAAGCTCTTTTATAGTTAGAGGCTTTTACACTTTTTATAGACTATTGGCGGTCGACTGGGAAAACTAAACGAACGATCCAATCTCTGGCTATCGAGATCTTTTCAAATACAACTGAAGTCTTTAAGTAAAAAAGGATGGTAGTTTACATACGAGATTCGTACTTTCGAGACTAGAACATCGTTATGGATTTTGATGAAAAGGATTTTTTACACGAGCCTACAGATGAACGCTTCGTTACACTTGGAAAATATTTTTTAGAATTATAACCACAAGTTTATTTACGGTAGGTAGGCTACGTTTCAAGAGTAGAGTGCATTAAAAGAGCACCGTGAGTGATGCTACTTAGCTTCGTCCGGTGGACCCTGGGAAGACATCCACCTTACAACTTTAATTACTTTTAATTATGGTGTGAAGTAGTCATGGGTAGCCGATGGACGCGAGACGCACAGGGCGGTTGTTGTGTTGACATTTGGGGAGGCCTAAGTCCAGCAATGATGATGATGATGATGGTGTGAAAGTCAATGACGTATTATATATAGACACGTCATAAACCAACATCGCGGCGCTTAAAAACGGCGAAAATACTAGATAGCTACTAATACGCGTGAAGAAAGGGAAAGAAAATATGTCACCGTACAGCAGCATGCCTGTTGCTAGAGGGAGATAAATATACATCTTCAGTTACGTCACAGGATAAGTAAGAGTCAAATTGACATCAAAACAAACGTAGTGTCGCGCGACAGGTTGGTGCGTAACTAAGCGCGATGTGGCCAATTGGGTTCATTTCATGTTGTCATTTTAGAGTGCGGACAACGTATCTATAGTTTTATATATCATTGGTGAAAGTGACATTTATTCAAACTAGGCTGAAAATCAGCACTTTCTGAAACTCTGTTCTAGCTGGCTTTGAATCAAGAGTCAGTTTCAAGTACAGAAACCTGCTAATTCTTAGTTAGAGAAAGAAAACAATTCCAATCCAATGCATTGTATAGATGATATAAAAAGCTCGTCAATGGAATTCATTACGAAACAAAAAGGAATGATATCGCGTAATGTAAATAATCGACTCGGCTCCCGCATTTCCGCAACTCCATACAAAATATTATGATCAAATATTATAATCACATTAATGGAACTGAAACAATAGGGCTTCATGTTGGTCGCAACAAATGAATATTGAATTGTTGTTGAAACAATAGCTTTTGAAAGTTAATGAATTCGAGTACATGTTCCTCATCTCAATCATAGCTGAAGGGCTATAATATTGCATTGGTCCCTGTAACAAACTACCCGTTATTGGTTGAAGCTACCGGTTGAAATAAAAAAAAATGTAACACCTTAGGTTCCAGAACGTGCCAAATACCTAAAACTTTACTCTTATTTTGGGCGCCGCAGCAGTTGGGTAAAAAGGCAATGTGTGGCATGGCATATTTGAATATTGAGTGAAAAAATCTATCAGGCGCAGTAGCTTAAGGACTATGCAATTAACACATAGCCATTTATAAAATTGTCACTTAGTATTTGTAGTTAAACTAGGAGATAGTTTCCATTGGTAGGTAAACAAATCAATTCGTATCGCATACGGACCGGGTATTAGCAGTAAATTGCAAGGTCGAGTGCATTTGAATACGGTGATCACTGGCCAAATGGACGAGGTAGGCAGAAATTTCATAAGTTCTCATAGTACCTAACTCAAACGCTCTACAAATTCATGCGTAGTTAATGCTCTTTTTGTGATCTAGGTATAGCTTTTTTCTGATCGCCTCTATGTACTCGATTTTTGGTATTTTTGTTTAATGTACAGAAATCACGGTCTCTACTGTTTAATTATTGGTATGGAAGAAGATATAAGATGTATTATTTTCTACTTTCTCGGGTCCCTGGAGACCCAACTCGCAGAGGCCCCATTAAACATTTCAAATGTAGATAATGAGGCACCAACCGGCGATTATCCCTGTATGCACTGTGAAAGTATTCCCAAGGACAATCCCCGGTTGGAGCAGTACTATTGCAGAATATGGAAATCAAAGATGAAAAGCTATGGGTTTTGGTGGTTTTTACTGGACTAATAATCGTTTATTATAGAAGAACTATTGGCCCCTGCCTGACCACTAACAATATACATGGCTTTTAAATGGCAGGGGGTGACTTACACACTCAATGAATGGGCCCCCGAAAACGGTCGCTAGCACAAAGTGACGTAGCGCCAAGGTGGCAACATAGCCTGAGGTGCTAAAGGAGTGGATAGGTATACCACGGCTATCAGGACAATCCCGGAAGTGCGTTCAAGATCCCTACCAGCATCTTACTGGATTATAGATTTATTATTATTACTAGTCTGTACAGTTCCACTGCTGGGCAAAGGCCTCCATCCATTCCTTCCAGTGCTCAGTGTTGTGCCTCTTCCTTCCAATTCGTAAGGAAGACATTCAGGTCGTCCCGCCATCTCCGCGGCCTGCCGCTAAAGTAATAGTTTAGACTTATCATATATAGAGTATAGACTATATTAGAGGTGCAGGGTTATTTGTAAAACACTAATAACCTCTTAGAGAGTGAAAGTACACATGATTATTTACAACGTTTACTTTGAGACCAACGCTAGAAACTCGAAAAAGACATCAGTTGTCCTGTAATTTTTTTTTTTAATACTAAACGGGGAAACTCTTGGCCCAAATCTCAGCGGATGGAAAGTGATGATTAGGCCGAAGAAGGAAGCGAGTTTCACCCGGAATCCTCTTACACAGAGAAACTGGCTTTCATACCTCTAACTGCCGGAACACAACAATGCTGTTAACATTGTTGTTATGGCGACAGATTTAGACATGATGGTGGTAGCTTGCCAGGCGGACTTAGAACAAGTCCTACCACCAACCAAACCGAGCAAAAAGTTTTCCCCCGCTGGGAATCGAACCCGGGACCTCTGGGTCTGAATCAGGTGGTATAACCACTAGACCACGGAGGCGGTTAGTGTCACCTGTCTAGCACCACCCGGGGACCACCTGTAGGGATTCGCTGAAGGGTATTCTCCTACGGACGCGGGTGACAATATTTAGTCGATGAAAGTGTATGAAACAGCTGATAGTAGTACCTAGGTAGTAAAAGTTGTCTAGTCAAATTAGCGTTTCACACCGTAATGAGAGATAATAACCTGGAAACTAGTGTACACCTTCATTCTGGCGTTCTAAATGTTGTGTCAAAAGTAAGTATCATAAAATCTCGTGCCTGCGTCGCTTTAAATCCAAAATCAAGTTTTTAAACCTAAAAAACTTAAAGGGCCTTTATGCCGTATTTATAAATTATGTTTACTAACATAGAATTAAGTATTAATAACACCTATTGTGGACCAAAAGTTGCCTTTTATGAAAGAAATAATATTTACGATCATCTCGGTTTCTATACCTTCAACGATGTTATTACTTATGATCAAATTGTAGATAGAGCGTAAAATTTTTGACAGCATTTTTCATGCGCTCAACCGTCTTTGACATAGAGGGCGTAGAGCGCGCAGCGCTCACCCATACTGTAATATATGGTCAAACGTGAATCTCGAAAAAATAAAGGTATTATTAACCGAAAAAACGGCAAATGTATGTTTATGATAAACGAGTTTTCAGCTTATTATCCATCATCCCGAAATTTACCCATACCTATTTCATACTAATTTGACTGAACGTACACATGATTTTAATATCCCTGCCTAAAAGGTTGTTAGTGTTTAACAAATAACCCATACTGGGTTATTTACTATTTCAATGCCTTAATTCGTGGCATGACGAATAATTTATTCTGGTAGGTGTTTAATATTTAAGCCCACAATGAATAAAATCTTGACTCTAACAAAACTGTTATCTAAGGCTAGGCGGGCACTGGTGAATTTTGACACCATGACAGTATGTATCTCTCTGTTGCACTTCACAATTGTGAAAGAGAGTAAGTTTTCTTAGAGCTGAAGTAGAACCAAGAATGCTGGCTAGTCTGATAACGATCATCGATTGACATTGACGGATGTGTAATCAACAAGATGGGACTCAACTACCTTTGTTTTAACATTAAGAGAGTTTTTCCTCTGCCTGTTATGTGGTAAACAATAAATAAGACAATAAATAAGAAAGATTACTTAACTAAACAGTATAGCAGAAAAGGTGTCACAAATAAATGCAACTCTCACGATGTTATTCTACAGGTTTATCAGTCCAAAGTCCCCATATAGCAGTGAACCGGATCACAGAGCTGTTATCTATTATTGTGCCCTGTGGTTACAGCCAAACTTACCCGATCTATGTAGATATCAATCGACCCTTGTTTATACCAATAGACAAGGGTAGATTGATACATACATGTTTAGGTACTTAGTCTACAATACAGACTACAGAATGGCCAGAGATTAGAGATTTCATAACTAGTAAATATTCATGTTAATCTGATTAAAATTCTGCTGCTTCGAAACGACGGCGAAATGCTTCGAGAAAAGGTGAGCTGTGGTGCTTTCTTCTCAAATCTCAAATTGTTTATTGCAATCCATAATGTACATATAATAATATAATATAATAATAATAATAATTTATTCAAGTAAAAAGTTAGTACAATTGTGATTTACATGAATTACAATTGAGAATGTTTTTAGTTCTACCTGTAATGTAGACCTGCCTGATCTAGGTTAATAAAAAAACCTGTGTTTCAGGCCATCTATTTAGATCAAACATTTAAATGAAAAACAAAATGAAATAGATGCAAAATAATAAAAGAAAAGAAGACAATATTTTCAATGACTTAGAAGTAACATGTTGAGTAATATTATTTTAAACTAGATTAAGTATGATATTATATTTAAACAAATTTACGAACAATATTGTAGCCAATAAAGTGGAGACTTAATAATTAATTAAAGTTAATTACATTAGAAAAGAGGCATTATTTTACAATTTCTAGAAGTTTTTCCGTGTCTGCATAATTCTGTTTTGCTAAATATTCCTGAACTAGTAAATTACACCTATTATAACTTAGACTATAGATCTTTAGTATTCTGTTAAACTGATTATACAAGTAGGGTCCTAAAAATAAGTAGAATCGCTGAGCATAAGCATGTTTAGTTCGAAAGTTAGTGCATACCAAATCTTTTCTTCTTCTATCTGATGGTAATGGGTTAAAATAAAGGTTAGTATGTTGGAGCAAAATTACCTGCAAAACAAATAGTTGGCGTACTGTTAGGACCTTACATGCCATGTATAGTTGGTCTGTGGGAAATCGAAAGGGGCGAAAAGTAGAAACTTTTAAAACTGCTCTTTGGGCGCGTTCTAAGTGCAGCATGTTCGATTTAGTGGCGCCACCCCATGACGTAATACCGTAGGTAATAATAGATTGACACAAAGCCAAATAAACCTGTTTAATTAATTTAAAGTCGGCTATGTTACGTAAGTTTTTAAAGATATATATTAGTTTACGCACTCTGTTGCACAATAAATCGATGTGTTTGCGGAAGTTTAGGTTTGCGTCAATCGTGATACCTAAATATTTTATATGGTCAGTTTTTGCTAAACTAGGACAAGTACATGCGATATCAGCACAATGAAGGTGACAATTGTTATGCGCTTGAATGCTTAGATTAGTAAGCGTTGGATAGGTGTTTCTCATTGTAAATAATAAGTATTTGGTTTTATCTGTATTTAAACTTAAGAGATTATCGTGAAGCCAATTAGAAACAGTATCGAAACCATTTTGTGCTACCTCATAGACCTCGACTTTTGATTTAGCTGTAAAAAGTAGAGCTGTGTCATCAGCATATGAAATAATTAAACCGTTCTCGAGGGTCAAATTGCACAGGTCATTTATATAAATAAGAAACAAGGTAGGACCCAAAATACTACCCTGTGGGATTCCGTAACAGGTATTTTTAAGTTCAGAACTGATGCATTGACCCACTTTTACAGACTGATGGCGATCACTTAGGTAATCAGATAATAATTGCAATTGTGCTCCCCGTATTCCCAGCTTCTCCAGCTTGTTCAAAAGCAAAGTACAAGAAATTGTATCAGAAGCCTTGGCGAGGTCTAAAAAGATCCCTAGGGTGTGCAGACCGTTATCCAGGTTTGTGCTTATATAATTTGTTAGATGGTGAACAGCTTGGCTCGTTGATCTTTTAGGCCTAAAACCAAATTGTTGATCAGAGAGTAATTTATTACTTTCAAGGTATTTTACTAATCTACTATTTATAATTTTTTCCAATATTTTTGACAGGCCAGTTAAAACTGATATTGGCCTGTAATTATTTACACAATTTTTGTCTCCAGATTTAAACACAGGGGTGACTACGGCTTTTTTAAGCAATTTAGGAAATATTCCTCTGGTTAAACATAACTGAAAAATATGAGTTAAAGGAGGGGCAATGACGTATTTAAATCTTTTTAGTATGCTATTAGGTATGTCGTCATATCCTACGGCACAAATTTCTTTTAATCCATTTATAATATCTACTACCTCATCAACATCGGTATCTAATAAGACAAAAGAGTTTTGTTTTGCATATGTTTTAGTTTGGCTATGACTGGAAGAACTAGATCTATTAGAAAATAAGATTTTTTCTGCTAAGTTTTTTCCTACGTTAATGAAAAAGTTGTTAGTTTTGTTTACTGCTTCGGTAGGGCTCCGCTCAGACGATAAAAGATCAAGTGCTGGTTCGGCATTTTTTGACCTAATAGTGTTAGTTTTTATGAATTTCCATATAAGTTTAGTGTTTTTACCTGCTTTTTGTAGTTGAGTCTGATCGTATTGGTTTTTTAGCTTTTTCAAAAGGTTATTACAGAAATTCCTATATCGTTTGTAAATAATTGATAGTTGTTTATCACCCGGTGTATTTTTTAATTTTTGGTGGAGTTTATCTCTATGCCTAATGCAGCGGACAAGTCCGGGCGTAATCCATGGTTTAATATTACCATATTTCCTAGGTATTACTTTAGTAAATGTATTTTTCCTTATCGTAGATTGCAACACATCGACGAAGTATTGTAAAGAAATATTTGGATCGCGTGAATTGTAAACGGGGTCAAAATTAATACCGCGTAAGTCAGTTTCAAGACTCGTCATATTGATTTTAGTATAGCTGTGCATGCAGTTATTACGAGGTGAAGTTATTTGCCATGTTAGTAAAACAGCTTGATGATCGGTAAGTGATGAGTTAGTAACTAAGGTTTTGGAAGGACTCCGCAATTTTATAAGGATATGGTCCAGACAAGAGCCGCTCTGGTGGGTTGGGTGATAATGAGCTGGTAATAATCCATGAAAAGAGCAAATGTTTAGATAATTGCGAGAATGAGTATCATTTTTTTCGGCGGCAATGTTTATGTTGATATCTCCTACCAGTACGATATTTTTAAACGAGGATAATTTTCTTAAGTTACTGTTAAGCGAGTTCAAAAACCCATCAATACTTAGGGATGGTGGCCTATATCCATTATTACTGTATCGGGAAACATTTTAATTACTAAGCAATTGCAGTCTGGAAAAATAGGTTCCTCTACTAATACTTTTAAATTATTTTTAGGGTTCCGTACCTCAAAAGGTAAAAACGGAACCCTTATAGGATCACTTTGTTGTCCGTCTGTCTGTCTGTCTGTCTGTCTGTCTGTCAAGACCTTTTTTCTCAGGAACGCGTGGAGGTATCAAGCTGAAATTCATATCAAATACTCAAGTCTATGGTCTCTTGGAGCTGTGAAAAAATCAAACTTCTAAGTCAACGCGATCAAAAGATACTCCCGTTTATGCCGCAAATTTTCGACACTCGCAAGGGAATCAAAACCTACAGGGTACTTCCCGTGAACTCAGAATCTTGAAATTTGGTACGAAGCAACGTCTTATAACACAGATAAAGGAAAAATTGCGAAAAGCATAAATTTTTAGTTACATCATATAATAAAAATATTTTTAATAATTTTAAACTTATTACCCCTTTACTCATGAACGCGTAGTGGTATTATATTGAAATTCTTAACAAATACTCAAGTCTATAATATCTTTAAGCTGTAACAAAATCAAACTTCTACGTCAACGCAATCAAAAGATACAGCAATTAAAGCCGCATATTTTGAAACTCGCAACTACTCGCAAGGGAATCAAAACCTAAAGGATACTTCCAGACGACCTGGAATCTTGAAATTTGGCATGAAGCAACGTTATAAAGTACACATATAGGAAAAATTCCGAAAATCTTAAATTTTTAGTTACATCACATAGTATATTTTTTTTAATAATCATAAACTTACTAGCTGACCCAGCAAACGTTGTTCAGCGATTTAAAAAAAAACAGATGTTGGCCGATTCTCAGACCTACCCGATATGCACACAAAATTTCATGCAAATCGGTTCAGCCATTTCGGAGGAGTTTGGAAACAAACACCCATAACTTTTACTTATATAGGTACCTACAGGTTTGTACGGAACCCTCGGTGCGCGAGTCTGACTCGCACTTGGCCGGTTTTTAATATAAACGACGACACCATCATTCTGGTTGAACGTTCTGTCGCTTTTGTGAAGATTAAATCCATCGAGAGTTGGTAAATTGGCCGTCTGCTTAGATAACCAACACTCTGTCAGAACGATAATGTCGCAGCATATATCAAGATCTTGTAACAAAACTTGGAAACCATCAAAATTACGGGTTATACTGCGTATGTTTTGTGTAAGAATGGTCAATGTTTTGTCCCCCTTAAAAACTAAGTTTTTGCACTCCTCGACATTACAGATTTTAGTTTCAGACACGGAAAACCGATCGAGATCACAAATAAGCTGATTAGCCATGCAAAGAATATTATATGTAGAAGTTAACTTACTATCTATGTGCTAAATTAACTAGTAAATTGGCGGCGCTCCTAGGCGCCCTCATAGTCAATGGAATTAATATAATTGTCCTCTGCATATTTACGTGCTGGGCAATTTACATCACCTGTTGGATGATCATTTTTCCGCTTAAAGCGTTTGCAGGTCGCACATTGAGGCGGAGAACCTTTATTATTACATTCCTTGAGTGAATGTCCTGTTTCACCACAGAGGTTGCAGGTAGCGCTCGATTCTTTACAAAATTTGGCTGCATGTCCGAACTGCTGGCAGTTAAAACACCTGGTCACAATCGTGAAATCTCTCACTGGACACGATGTCCAATTTATGAAGATTCGTCCTTGGTCAATCAAGATTTTCCTAATATTTGCAGGTACTTCCAATATGTAATTGCAGGTAGGTCGTTCTTTCTTACCTGACTTATGGCTCAACTTCAAACTTTCTAAGAAGGACTCACGAGTAACGTTCGGTAATTTATCACTCAAATTTTGGACGTAAATGCATTCGAAAACCTCTTTTTCCGTAAGGGCTACGGGGACACCAATGACCGCAATCCTTGGGCGACGTTTGGACGGTTCTTCAACCTTAAGGCCTGAGGAAACTAGCTTCTGCGAGCTTTTTAATTTATTAATGTCGTCTTGATTATCCGTTCGGATGATAACGCCTCCGTTTCTAATTTTCCTTACACCGCGGACATGGAGCTTCAATTCCTCAGGCGAGATAATTTTTTGAACCAACGACTTGGTATCATCACTGGTTTTAGTCTTATCGCTGGGATAAATAGCGACCGAACTAATATTTTCTGGACGAATAAATTTATCTGTACCTTTCTTCACCATGTTAGCGTAGGAGCTAGTATCTGCTTGATTTCGGCTCATTTTCGTTTCCATGACTTCTTTGAACTGACAAAGGGATTCCGAAACATTCTGCTGCACTTGCAGGTGCTGGATAGTGGTGTGCGCTTGGATTGATTTTTGCTTCAGCGATTGGTACAACACGGCCATCTGAGATGTCCCGTGATTGACTTTTCGACAAAGACCGGTGACACGGAGTTTTTGGTCGGAATTCATTTTTCCCTCCCCCACAATCGTGCAGATTTCATTCAGAATTGTGTCGATGGACCCAAGCCATCTCTGAATCTCCGACGTAGAGAAGATTTCATTTGGGAAGTCGTTCTCTGTGGCTGCTGGCGGCACAGGTTCTCTTGTTTGGTTTTGGACAGCCGGCGATGGCGTCGGAGGGGGACTACGTCGTACCAATTGGCTGCGGCCAAAAGGGCTATCTCCTGCGTTAGACATACTTCTAACACTGAAAACGCTGATTTTCTATGCAAGATCTATCTAGTTCATCTTTCACAACGAAGAACAGTATAATTATTAGTCACACTCGGCACTTTCACAACAAACTTACTCTGCAAAATATTGCAATAACATTATTCGCAATTATTAAAACAATATCATAACAATCAACACAAAAACACGTCTGCTTAGTCTCGCGACAAATAATGATATACAGGTGGTAAAAGAATAAATAGAACAAATTATGGACCCTGTCGGGCACAGCAAAACTTTAAATAATTAGGAGAGAGGAAGAGCGCTTTAAATAACTTTCCTTGCAATATAAATGTTTTATAAATTTTCAAATTTTTTATGCATATTATTATTATTACCTACATATTCATTTTTGGATTAAATAAAAAAAAATTCTTCGACTTGTCGCGGCGAAAGCCCTACCGTGCCCAACATATTGGTTCTCGTCATTTTTAGTTCAGTATGCGTTGAAATATTATCTATAATAGCCCGTTAAAAAGTAGTCAACTTCTATAAGTGGTGATTCAGTGACCCTTGTTTGGTAAGAAAAGTCTTAATTGTCTTGTCTTGTAGTAGATGTTCTGTAGTCTACAGTCTGTGAGGATTAGACTTAGGCGAATAACATACGGAGTGGTGCGGTGAAGCGCGGTCAACCGGTTCAAAATCTTGAACCCCTGCGGTAATCCGTCCAGACTTGGCACTGGCTTTTGGTACGGACGACCGCGCACCGCTGCGGCAAGCAACGCTATGATACCCCGTGTGTTATTTCGTCTTATCTTAACACTACACTGTATGCTCAGCATACACAGGCAAACTTTTGATCAACAAAGCGGTGTGTATTACTACAGCTTACAACTTTGCTCACTTAGTTACTGTATCCAGGCTTAGCCTTCTGATACAGTTGCTGATCGCCTGTTTCGACTTTGTTTACTAGGGCTAATAGATTGGTTTTCTACTTTTTATAAAGACGAGCAATACAGGAAATTAGAATGCTTCGACAGCTGGGTTATATTGCGAAGTGTGTAGAATCTATGGAGATTATTTGGATAAAATATTGCTTGAAGCGACGTTAATGTTCTTTTTTTAAATTACACTAGGGTGCCTGTCCATTACAGAGGAGCGAGGCTGCGGAGCGGAGAAACGGATACATTTTTAACCAATGGAATTGCATAAAATCTCCTCACCTTGTGAATCACTGACTTTAGACTGATACTGAGACTGATTGGTTAATATTTCCCCTTTTGTCCGCTCCACTGCTTCGCTGAGCGCAAATGGAGAGGCACCCTAAGGCTGCGTTTCCACCTAGGATGTTCAACGATACCTAGCGAGGAATGTGAGCGCGTCGCATCTGTCGGCTACACTCTACAGCTGTACATTATTCTCTGAGTACCCCGTAGTGTCCTTGCTCTGCAAGTCAGAAGGTACCAGCTGCGATTGTCTAATGAAGTGGAATTGAGCTTTAATCAGATATTTACAGACTTTTTGGTACGAATACTATGATGACGTCTTAAAACCATGCCGTTTCCAGTGCTTGAGGAAGAAGGAGCTCAACAAGACGCATAGCGCTATTAATTTAACACAAGGGAATCATGTTGGCCCTAGATTACTTAATTTTATAGTAAGTTCTCTACAAACATACAAATACATAAAAATGTCTTCACCGTGGGGTAGGCATAAGACTACAGAACGCCATCTGCTGAATCCACTCCTACTTTTATTGCTTACTTAACGTGCGTGCATAACAGGTCGCAAATCGGGTGTAGGTACAAGTACGCCAGTTATGATTACTATGAACCTGAACTTTCTAAAATATTATCATAAGATTTGTGAAGATTATCAACTAAACTTATCATCCTGTCTCTGATTCTGAGGATCTTAGTAAAACATCTCCAGCGATTGCCTTTAATCTCTAACATCGAGTGAAATTCAGGCTCATTTCCAGAGACCTCTTCAAAATAACCGATATGATATGTTTATACATACTCTTGCAAAGATATTTTATGATAAAAACTTCATATTAAAACTGGCTCCGATAAATTATATCTGGTGCCAGGAACGGTAGCCAAACGTCTTGTATGTGCAGTTTTTATCGGTTTTTGCTTCGTTTAGCAGAAATCACTGGAAAGATTCAACGTGACATAAAAATATTTTATTGAAACTGTGGACTTTTCATTTTTGGTATAAACTAGACGAGTAGCTCTTTGGTAGGTATAAAGTTTTGAGAAAAACTGAGTAGGTATTAACACTTATGATTTATTGGTTTTGAAAAGCCTGATAACTTTAGATAGCGATGGACTTTTACAACCACTACAACCAAATTAATGTGTGAAATGGTTTATTTATTTATTGGATGCAAACAATGGAGCTCCACAGTTAAAAGTGGTTTGAAAATTGCACGGCAAAATCAAAGGAACCTCATATATGCCACTAGCTGATGCCCGCGGCTTCGTTCGCTTGACAAATTATTATACTAAAACCTTCCTCGAGAACCACTCTATCTATTGGTGAAAACATGAAAATCAGTGCAGTAGTTTTTGAGTTAATCGCGAACAGACAGACAGACGCGGATTACTTTGTTTTATTTTATATAGTGATTGTGAAGCGCCTTAAGGGTGCGCATAGTACACATAGTGATTGTGTGTACCTAGTTGGGACCGAATAACACACTACACACACACGCGAACACACACACTACTAGGCACTATTTCAAGATAACTACTAGTAGTTTACCTACTTAGTCATTAGATAAACGAAAGAATACTCGAAAAACAGAAATGCAGATAACTTTAAAATTTGTCTTGAAATGATGGATCCCTACCCATTCCTATATAGCTCGATATTCTTTCGGAGTCTGTACCTAAGTAGGTAGTTACCTATAAATCTATCTGAAAACAGGATCTATCGGTTTAAGATAGATGATGGATTACGCTCCGATACTGAAATAAACAAAAATTCCTTGATATTGAAAAGCAACATGAACACAAAAAAGTCACAAACAATTTCTAAATTCATGCTTATTTTATTTATTTGCTGACGGTAGAATGCCTTGATGGATTTCAACTTCAATTTGCCACGTCATCGTGTTCATGATTTCTCGAATTTTTCTTACGTCATCTTTAGGGAGTATTTTAGAAATAAGACAAAGGAAAAAGGCAAATTCTTTGTTTTTTTCTCCAAGGTTCTTTCTGTGAAGGCCATATGAGAACGCGAATTTTATTCTGGCAATTTATGTGTCATACATAAATAGTTGCCAAAAGATCAGAGATTCTGGGATGTGTAGGTATGTTAGTAAAAAAGTACTATGAGTTAATCTCGTAAGTAGGTCTCATTACGTTACCGCAGTTATTACTTGTACTAGAATTTACAAATTGGGCAAAGATTGTACAAGAACTCACTGGACGCCTGGTAGGAAGAGGTTGACCGCTACGAATGTTGTGTGAGGATCTGAGGTTCCAGATGTGTGACATTCTTTCAACGGTAGCGCGGCGAAGACAATAGGGGAATATGCATGCGATTTTTTGTTTGCAAAATTAAACACTTATTAGATCTATTAGAGCTAATAAGTGTTTGACCACAATGAAATTATTTCTAGCAGTGATGAAGTTATAAAACTACAAAGATTACATTCAGAAAGAAAAGTTCGATATGGACTTGGACGTCAAAGTCCATAACGCCTATACAACTGCCATAGAAAACAGCGTTTTCGTGAGAAGGATTTTATCTCCGAGTGATAACAGACTCAAAATTGCTCGAAAAACAAACGAGATTTGCACTGTAAGTATTATATTTTTGTATATATTTTAGACAATAAATAGTTTCCATGCCTATTCCCTATGTCAAAACGTCCAAAATGTATCGAATTGACATACGCTATCGATATGTCACGTGATCGCATTCGCTAATAACGGATGTTCCAGAAGTAGTCATGGGTGATGTTATTTATTATTATTATGAGCCTGTTGACTCCCACTGCAGGGCAAAGGCCTCCCTTCTTTCCACTTCTATCTGTCCGTTGCCACACTCGGCCAATCCTTTAGGTAAGAGTCCAACCAATCCCGCCATCTCCTCCTGGGCCCACCGCGTCACCGGTTCTTGAAACCCAACTTCCTGTTGCTTGAAATCCAATCTGTAGTTACTTTTACCCAGTTCTGTTGCGGCATACGGCAGATGTGGCCAGCCCAAGCCAGATTGGCGGCTGTGTTGCCTATGACTGCGATTTGTGTTTTTGAACGAAGTATACTGTTCCTAATGCAGTCTTTGGGTTTGACTCCAAGGATACTTCGTTCCATCCATTGCTCGCTGACAGACCCCGAGTGCGGACTTTTGACATTTCGTTAATGACCACGTTTGCGCTCCCTAGCTGAAGGTGGGGAAGATGCACATATCCATGAGATTCCTTTTGAGGGAAAGTGGAAGTGCTCCTTTGCTTTTATGGTCGATTAAAAAAAAAAACATTTTAAATGGTTTTGATTGTTTTTCCTTAATATAACTTTATCAGCTACCATAATATGGCCACACAATAAATATGGCCACACTTCAGGAATACCGTGTAGAATGGCATTTAGTCTAGTACCTCTGATCACGTTTGCTAAAGATCGTACTTGACAGAAAAGTTTGAGTTTGGAAGGTAAAAAAGGTAAATCTCTGCCCAGAAGTGGGACAAAAATGAGGAAAGCAAATAAAACCTTTAAATGTTATCTAAGGTACCTAAGTTTATTGGCCTGCATCAACCTTACCAAAAATGTATCTTATCTATATCTATATCTATATCTATATACTTATAATAAATCTGTAGAGAGGTCAATTCTGTACATGAAATATATTTCCAAAATAACTATCAGGGGGTGATTAGGGATCGATACTGATGCCAAAAATGCAATCAGTACAATTTTTGTCTGTCTGTCTGTCGTTCTGTCTGTCTGTATAACCGTTATAGAAATAAAAACTACTCGACGGATTTTTATGAAACTTGGTACAATTATTATTCATACTCCTGAGCAGGTTATAGTATACTTTTCATCACGCTGCAATCAATAGGAGCAGAGCAGTAAAGGGAAATGTTGGGAAAACGGGAGAAGTTACTCCATTTTTTAAGCTTCCGTCGCGTGTGCAACCTTAATGGTGAAAGCTTCCACAGAAATCATGTATGACGGAAATGTTCTCCTTAAAGTTATATAAAAAATATCCAACGACAGCATATGTCTATATTTTATGATTGACGAACAATAGCACGTGTAACTCCCGATAGCTTAGCAGTTCGAAGCTTTCTGATTGTATTTGTCTACTCTTACGTTTATAAAACTCTCAGTCGTCCCTAATTAACATTAATGAAAGTTAACATGATAAACTATTCCATAAAAAAAGAATCATAGAAATCGGCATAGAAACACCAAAGAACATGAAAAACGCTAATAATAAGCCATCGCGCGTGAATACTGAATCATGCTATAAGGATTATTTTTGTGGTCGCAAACGCACAGGCAGGCAGCTTGGCGCCTAGAGGCTAGCTAGTAGCTTCGGAAAACGGCTTACGACAGTTTTCAATATCCTTTAATAATTATAATGTCGAGGGGAAGATGGTTATAATTTCGCTTTACACCAAACGAGTAATATTATAAATGTGAAAGTTTGGTTGTTTGTTACTCAATCACGCCAGAACGGCTTAACGGATCTTAATGAAATTTAAAAAAAAGATAGATTATAGTCTGGAATAGCACATAAGCTACTTTTCATCCCGGGAATATGTTCCCTAGGGATCACGCGGGCGAAGCCGCTGGCAGAAGCTAGTATCAAATATTTTGGGCGACAACTCAAGTAGAAAGGCACGTTTTAAAACAATAAGTACACACATACATGCATTATGGAATAAGGACATTAAACAAATAAGTTAGTGGTGACAGTCAGCATATCACGAACATAACTTATAAGTTTGTCTTTGTCCCACAATGGAGGCAGGCTTTGAATGCGCGAGCAAACAACATTAAAACTGGCTTCGCAAGTCAAACTAACATGTGTATAGACTTGTTTTTCAATGAATAGCTAAAGTAGGTATAGCTAAGCTCATTTACAGTAGGTATACTAGAGAATGGAGACTGGAGAATTTAGGAGGATGGAATGGAATGGTGGAGTTTTCAACGGAGCCCAAATTCCATTGGGAATCCAATTACAACCACAAGTGAACTTTCATGCCATCTTGTTTGTATGGTTTGACAGCTCACTTGTCATTCCTTTCGCCTAAGTGTATACTTCGACATGTTTACAGAATCAAACTGCAAGTAATTGCGTCTTTATACTTAAAGAAGATATCGACAACCAGACTCAAATTAACCAACGAAGAATAAAAAAAGAAGAGTCCCCGAGCGTCGGGAGCTACAAGACGATTTCCGGCCACCGTAGGCACTAGTATTCGTGGGCCTGCGGACGGCGAGGGTTGGGCGTTACCCGCTTTCCGATAAGAACTAGGCCTAACCCTAGGGTTGACAGCGCGTTATGTTTTACGCGCGCCTCAAAGAGAAGTCAGCAAAATAGACGGGGCCCGCTTGCTCCTGCGCCTGCCAGGGTTGCGGAATTTGTTCGAAAAAGTCGCCGCGGCCCTGGAATGCAAAGGGCATTAGGAGGAACACGGTTAAGTTTTAGTCAGTATCATCCTGACAATTCCTTCCGCGAGAAGGAGTTATTAAAAGATTTCCCAACATAACAAAAAATACTGACTGTGTACAGTTTGAACAGGAATTAATCAAAACTGTATTTGGAAAACATCACTTTGGTTGGCTTTCGAAGTTTTTGGAGTCAGTAAATATTTTCATTACTATAATGTAGTCATTAAATATGCAAAACGACTACTCGCTACATAATAATGCGTTACAAGTAATGCTGGGGTTTCCGAGCTTCTGTAGCCTGTCGGGGATGCTCGCAGACGCACGTGTTCCGGATTTCGGCTCGCTACCGCGTCTGCGAAGCGCATCACTGATGCGTTGGGTGCGTGATAGCCCCAATAGCCTCGTGGCTACTGCCGAGTGCTACTGCCGACTACGAGCCGACAGGGTAGATGGTGGGTGGATGGTTATTGAACTTGTTTTAGTTGGTAAGTACCAATTGGGGGCCGAGCCACCCGCGTCCGTAAGAGAATACCCTTCAGTGAATCCCTACACGTGGTCCCCGGGTGGTGCTAAACAGGTGACACTAATCGCCTCCGTGGTCTTGTGGTTATACCACCTGATTCAGAACCAGATGTCCCGGGTTTGATTCCCAGCGGGGGCAAATTTTTTGACTTGTTCTAAGTCCGCCTGGCAAGCTACCACCTTGTCTAAGTCTGTCGCCATAACAAAAATGTTAACAGCATTGTTGTGTTCCGGCAGTTAGAGGTATGATAGCCAGTTCCTCTGTGTTAGAGGATTCCGGATAAAGCTCGCTTCCATCTTCGGCCTAATCATCACTTTCCATCAGGTGAGATTTGGGCCAAGAGTTTCCCCGTTTTGTATAAAAAAATAACCAAGTTGTTTGTTTTGCCCGTTTTCGGATGTATCTCTGGTCTGAAAATAAAGATTTGATTTATGTACCCAGCTGTAATATCATAATAGAAAACACTTTGTAATCTTGGCTTTCAATGCAATATTGCGGTTGTTATTCGGAAGATTTCATGACAGTTTATATCACATCGTATATTAGTATTCTCCACATCATATTAATAAGAAAACTCACACGGGTATCTTTCAATCCCTCTTCCTATATTAATATCTTGTACCTATGTACATAAACTTGACAATATTGCTCCTGCTTATTATTGTGGAAACTCTAAGAGCCCATTCCCAGTCAGACGGACTTGCGTCGGTTGCAGGCGTTTAGATAGCTCTTCGCAGTGGCAAATCCGTCCTTTTTCTCGAATCAGTCTAAATATAAATAGTGTCTTATTGTTTGTACTACCACTAGCATATCAGTATCTTTAGACGGACCGGGAAAACAGATGGTCCATCATAGTCGAAACGGGCATTATTTCGCTATATTTGAACAGTATTCACCCAACTGCTGTCATGCACAGATACTTCTGAGAAAAATACCTAGTATTTTTCTTACGTATTAATACGTGTATTCTTATCCCTTATCAGGATTCCTTTCATAAGCTGAGATTATATCTTTCTTAATAAGAACAACTTTCTGGGTAGCTAATTGGAAAGAAACGTGACTTGTTACGTTGTTACATACTCGTAGAAAAGGTTTTTATGTTAGGTTCTGCTTTTATTAAAAAAATCCTGAACACATATTCACATTTGAACGGCATTGTAACCTACATACATAATTATGTACATATGTGTGACAATCGAAAGTTTACCCTGTACGCTAACGTCATAAATATGGTACCAAAAAAAACACGGTAACTTTGTAGCTTTGTTGTTCAAAAGGTTAACTTCAAAGCATCCGTTTGTTTCAAGGGAACTACTGACAGGCACTTTTCGCAGAAAACTGTCAAGCCAGGAGTCTGTTAGTCAAAAAAGTGAAGCTAATAATTGCACATTTTATAGCGAAGATCTCTATGAAGAAATTGCAAGAAACTCTATCACATAGGACACTATTATGTTGGTTGTGTTGGCATGCCAGTGAAAAGTTTGTTCAAATCCAAGATTGTTGCAGAAGCAGTCATTGCTCTTGACAAGCCCTCGAACTCTAGTACTTAAGCTCCAATTGACAGTTCCAAGAGGCCAATTAGGAAAGCACCTGAATGATGAAGCGAGTGAGTGAGTACCAGAGACATATTGGTATGTTGTCTAGGAAATGGCATCGAAATTAATTAGAAAATCATAGGCAGGTAAGTGAGAATGAAAGTTGAAGCCGGCTTCAGGATTTCCTAGAGCCGAATGGATAACGTTTTGTTTGCTCAAGTATTTAGCTATTGTAAACATAAGTAGTAAACAATATTAAGCACAGAAGAAACGCTTGTTATTCCAAAAGAATTAGGAAGACGTGTGTGACGACGACGTTATGAGCCTGTTGAGTCCCACTGTAGGGCAAAGTCCTCCCTTCTTTCCACTTCTATCTGTCCGTTGCCACACTCGGCCAATCCTTTAGGTAAGAGTCCAACCAGTCCCGCCATCTCCTCCTGGGCCCACCGCGTCGCCGGTTCTTGAAACCCAACTTCCTGTTGCTTGAAATCTAATCTGTAGCTACTTTTACCCAGTTCTGTTGCGCCATACGGCAGATGTGGCCAGCCCAAGCCAGATTGGCGGCTATGTTTCCTCTGCGATTTGTGTTTTTGAAGGAAGTATACTGCTCCTAATGCAGTCTTTGGGTTTGACTCCAAGGATACTTCGTTCCATCCATTGCTCGCTGACAGACCCCGAGTGCGGACTTTGGACATTTCGTTAATGACCACGTTTGCGCTCCCAAGGTGAAGGTGGGGAAGATGCACATATCCATGAGATTCCTTTTGAGGGAAAGTGGAAGTGCTCCTTTGCTTTTATGGTCGATTAAAAAAAACATTTTAAATGGTTTTGATTGTTTTTCCTTAATATAACTTTATCAGCTACCCTAATATGACCACACAATAAATATGGCCACACTTCAGGAATACCGTGTAGAATGGCATTTAGTCTAGCACCTCTGACCACGTTTGCTAAAGATCGTACTTTTTGATGCCCAACTTTTTGGCCACAGTTGGGGCTTTATACTCATTGGTGGCGCCGAATTTGAGACTGGATGTCAGCTCCATACCTAGGAGCTCGAGCCAATCAGTTCAGTGACTGATGTGACCCGAAAAATAGGAGTTTGGTCGAAATATCTCCTTTTTTGCCGTAAAGAGTTCGCTACATTTTGACAAGTTAATGACGTTGATTGTCGTTGAGATTATGCTTTTTTAAGGATGGGAAGTCATCGAATGACTCCGTCAGCTCTAAACGGAGCCAAACGGAGTACTAGATTCTTACTTAGTAAAACCCATGCGTGTTCCTCCTCATACTTTTTGCGTTCCAGGGCCACGGTGAATATTATAACAAATTACGCAAGAGATGATGTTGCGACTTGAATTCGAACCATAGATATAATAAAATTAGAACGCTTTTAATTTAGGCATCGACGAAAATTAGCCTTCTTGTAGTAGTTTCTACTACAGCGATTACTAGAAAGTTAGGTATCAATCTTGTCCGTCAAAATACAACCCACTTTTAATCCGGGACGATCAGCGTTCCGGTGTACGTAGGAGGCACTGCTCAAAAATCTTTAGAATGTACAAAGTGACACGCAATGCCATCTATCGAGCGAGGGGCGAACTATGGTGAGCAAACTGTCCCACAATGCAAAGTTTTTGTAAATTTGTGTTTGTACTTTTTGAAAGCTTTTCTGTTGATAACGATATTTTTTTAGTTTAGATAGGTAAAATACTGGTATTCAGCTGAATTTAATTTGACTGGATGCAGATCCCAAGATTGGGAAAAAGCTAGTCAGCTGATAAGATTTACGATAGGTATCTTCGTCGGTGGCATTGTCTTTAAAACCAGTTCAGAGCTCCTTGACAGGCTAGGTACCTAAATGTAATCTAGATTTGTATTCTCAGTTTTTACCGTTCACCATCCAGAATTTGACTGTGGGAAATGAGACAGCTATCCGGGAAGCTGTATGCCAACTGATCCACCAAATTTTGAGTTGGTAGGTACAATATGAAGGAAGCGATTAGAGAAACCAATGCAGCAATGGCATGATGTAGTACGATGATAACATAAGAAAGGCAAATTAAACCTCAGTATCACTCCTAAAAATCAGCCAAATATCTACACTAATATTATCTACACTAATATTATAAAGAGAAAAGATTTGTTTGTTTGAATTGAATAGGCTCCGAAACTACTGGACCGATTTGAAATATTCTTTCAGTGTTAGATAGCCTATTTATCGAGGAAGGTTATAGGCTATACAACACTATTTTTTAATTAGTACAAAAAAAAATGGGGCTGTTCCCGTACCCATTACTGATCATAATTTTGCAGTCAAAAGTAAAAAAAACTAAATCCCAAAATTGTTTAATTTGATTTATTTTTACTTGAGTATCTTAAATGATTTCTTAAAAATTACTTAATTGTAAAAAGTTGATATTTTTGTTGGTCCTAAGCCCAATTAAAGTGCGAAAGAAAAGTTTGGATTGCTTACTTTTTCGTTTACCATAAATTGAGTGACATTTTGGGATATAAACAAACGTTAATAACTTTGCTGTTTATGAATATTATTTATTGAGACTTTACAAATATAATAACAAGACCTTTTCTAATAAGCCCTTTAAGTATTTGTACTAATTAAAAATTAGTGGTGTATATCATCACGCTAAGACAAATGGGAGCGGAGCAATAATGGAAAATGTGGCGCAGACGAAGTTGCGCGGGTCAGCACCAATAATTTGCAACCAAATAAAGAATTCCGCCTACAAGTAACTTCATTAGAAAATATGCTGAACCAGAAGAAAATTACTAGCAAAGGCATTCTACAACATCATAACTCAGCAAGATTGAAGACTCAAAGCTAAATAGTTGCCATAATACCTTCCCTGATTGTTCAACACAATTTAAATCTAAGATTAAACTAAATGCCACCAATTTTCCGCCGGAGCTAGTTCACAAGTTCATTTAACTATTGAATTCAAGTTAAACTCTAGTTAGATTGATTTTAAACCGAAGAGGAAGTGCTTTGCTTGATGTTAGGCGTACTTTGAGCAAGTTATGTATTACTAATTATCCGAGAATTTAACCGAAGTTTGGCTCTTTGTGTGTGTATGCTAAGTTCGGGTAGCTAATGACCTTTGGAAGATCACCAGGCATTATATATGAGTAACAACAGAGTCTTGATGGAACTGTTTTGAAAGGTACAATAACTAAACTTGAGCTTGCATAATTAGGTTCTAAATATTGTAATAAATTTTTCCGTTACTGAGACAGACAATACGCAGGCAATAATAAATTCTTCCGTTACTAAGTGATTCAGTGACTGAGTGACTGAAGGACAACACATAGCCAAAAATACTGGTAGTAGAAAGCTTGAATTTAGAATGTCAAAAGCTGGGCATCCTGAATAGAGTGAAGCGATACTTCACGCCTGGACAGCTTTTAACCCAGGGGTGTCAAACTCAATTTTGCAGAGGGCCATATATTAGATTAAGAATGTGTAGGCGGGCCAGGTTCAAATTTAAAAAAAAAACTAAAACATACTGAATTATTTTGACACCTTTATTTATTTAGTTATATATATAAGGGCACAGTATGCGTTAGCTGCTCGGACGAAATAGAAGACGACTTCGCGCGCGCACGAGAGAGAGAAAAGCATAACTAACACGCTCTCGCTCGTCTAGTCAGGCGCTACTCTTGAAATTACTTTTAAGTAAAGCGCGCGCATTTTTAAACCTGCGTAGAGGCATCGAGTGCAGTCTAAAATCTCTAAAAAACAAGATTCATTATTTATGATCGCGGACATGACTGTTTTAACCCTTAACAAAGCACAAGTCCAATCCTGCATGGAGTATTGCAGCCACCCTTGGAATGGCTCAGCTAAGTACCAGCTTGCCGCGCTTGACTCGGTGGAACGCAGAGCTAAGAGGCTCATCGGTGACGAAAAACTGGTGGATGCCAATTGGCTTATCGCCGCAAGGATGCCTGCTTGTCGGTCTTCTACAGATTGTACTTCGGTGAGTGTGCCCAAGAACTCCACGACCTCATTCCAACGGCCCCCTTCTACCATCAGACATCCAGACGCACTGCAACTTACCATACCTTGTTGCTATTCCACGAATTCGCACTAAGCGATTCCAAGCGTCTTTTATAATGCGCACAGCAAAGGAGTGGAATTCTCTGCCTGTGTTTCCGAACGCTTACAACCCTAATCTCTTCAAAGTAAGAGTAAACAGGCTCCTTCTGGGTAAGCTCGCTCCATCGTAGACTTTGTCTCTGTCATTTCTGACCAAGACTAAGGTCAAGAGCAAACCCATCTCAAATAAAAAAAAAGTAGATTCCTTGGGGAGCATAGGGGGAGCACTAAGAGAGGATCTCCCGGGTCGGTTAAAAAAAAGGAATACGCGCGAACGAATTCGCGAACAAAATCTAGTTAGGTTATATTCGACTGATAACATATTGCCTTTATTCAATCAGTGGGATTCGAATAAGCACGTACCTAATGCCTGTCAACTACGTTTCAATCAATCCACTCGACCTATTGCAGTCCGCAGCTCAACAAAGGCCCCACTCAAATGGCACTGCAGCGTTACCGGCCATAACTAATCAATGCTAGTCAGTTCGTAAAAAATAGTTTATATCTATCTATATACTTATAATAAATCTGTAGACAGGTAAATTCTGTACATAAAATATATTTCCAAAACAACTATCAGGGGGTGATTAGCGATCGATACTGATGCCAAAAATGCAATCAGTAAAATTTTTGTCTGTCTGTCTGTATAACCGTTATAGAAACAAAAACTACTCGACGGATTTTAACGAAACTTGGTATAATTATTTTTCATACTCCTGAGCTGGTTATAGTATACTTTTCATCGCGCTACGATCAATAAAAAAAAAGAAAAAAAAAATGAAAATGTGAAAGTTTGGTTGTTTGTTACTCAATCACGCCAGAACGGCTTAACGGATCTTAATGAAATTTAGAACAAAGATAGATTATAGTCTGGAATAGCACATAAGCTACTTTTAATCCCGGGAACATGTTCCCTACCCAACTAACACCAAAGCGTTAAAATAACCTATAAAAGAATCGTATATCAGTTACATTTGAGTATAAAATTGTTAACGCATACCTGTACAACAGAGTTAGAGCATGCTCTAACTCGCTTATAACCACGAAAGAGGCCCACAGTTTTACAGGTAAGTATTATAGAAAACCTATAGTACGGTGATACAAATGTTTCAAAGCAATTGCACAAGAGCGTTAATTAAGTTACAGCTATTACTTTAACCGGTATTACTGTTGTAATATCGGGTTGGTTAACACAACAGGTGGTAGGAAAGCATCGGATAAGAATGCTTTGCCGATAAAACCTTTATTAGACCTATTAAGAATAGAATATTGATACCGTGACTCATATTAGTTATCTAAAATGGACTCGGGTAAGTGTATTATAGCTTTTTGACTTCATTATAAAACAACTGTATAGCTTTTAGCCCACGTTAAGATTTAAAAAGCCTGTAACCTTAAAAAATTCAATCTGTTCGTAGTGGAAGCGTATAATGTCAACCATCTTTCAACATAGCAGAATAATATGGAATAAAACAGGAGCCATTTTAAGTATTTACGTTATTTGAGTTTGTGAAGTGAAAAATGACTGCCCTTGTGAATTCATGGTATATTTATACCATGTTTCTCATCTCAATTTTAACGCGCCTAGGATTTATTCAAGATTTACAAGAAAAGTTATAATAATAAAATAGACACCACAAGCAAATATTATTATTTATTTCTGCTTCCTGAGCAGTGGCATGTAAAATTAAGTGGTATTAAGTGGTATGATATAAGAAATTTAGTATTTTGTTGTCAAATGTTGAATAACTCGAAATAATATTTATTGTTAGGTTACCAAAACAATGGCGAACTTACTTTAAATATTAAGTCTTCACTTAAATCATTTGTACCACTCTTTGAGCTACAACATCGTTAGTCACGAGTTTGGTGCTGCCATTGGTGACTTAACACTGTCATAATAGACTTAGCTAAATACATATTATGCCACAGTAAAGACAATACAGCCGCCTTAAAATTTTACAAACCGACTCGATTAGGGTTCTTCATCGAAATAATGAAAAGCTGCTACGACTTGACGTTATCCGTTTATTTATTTATATATGTTACAGTGAGTGATTATTCGGGATAAAATATATTTTTATCCAGCCGCTATGTTTAATATTAACTCAATTTGGACAAAATTTTGGTCAAAGAATGTATTAAACTAAATAGCTATTTTATACAATCTAGTTAGATCCGGCGGGATGTGGGCGTGGCAGTAGTAGGGTGGGGAACACCATAGAACACCTCAAAAATATTGACCTTGAACTCAGGTCTCGCGATTCTAAGGAACGGTACCACGTCAATATTCATGGTTAGTGAACTTGAGGTCAAGATCAAGTGACCTTTAGGTCAAAGACAAGTGACTTTGAATTCGAGGCCAAGTGATCCTGGAAGTCATGATAGCTTGGAGGTGAAGGTCGGGTGACCTTGGAAGTCAAGGTTGAGTGACCTTGGAGGTCATGGTCAAGTGGCCTTGGGAGTGCCTAAACTACCAACTCCTTGACTGGGACTACAATAGCTGTACTTTTTATTATTTTTTTCTATATTTACTTGTATCTCGAAAACGGCGTGTCCTATCACAAAAATAATGAAAAATTTGCCCCCTTTAAAACCCCCATACACGCAATTCTCCACATGTAGGTAATAATCAATTATAAAAAAAAAACAACTTTCACATAATTGTTTACGTCGCGTCGAACAAAAGTGAGGTTAGTGTTAATAACGACCCATACATGCGTTATTTGTCACCAATGCCTTTAGAACATCATTAAAGGGGTACCGCCTAACATAATAAGCTTTAGTTAAATCCTGTATTACAGGTTAAACCTAGATAGAGCAGTTTGTTTGACACTTTTTGTATTCGTGTTACTAAACTCTCGAAAATCTCTATTTTATAACATATGTCTGCAATAATAGTCAATATACTACCTCAAGGTGTATAAGACACTTCATTGCAATAACTAAACAACACTAATAGTTAACAGGAATCAGCTAAAACTGTTATATAGAAATGGGAGTTAAAGATAGGTTAAAGCTGTAACGTTTTAAGTATAGCTGCTGTCACTAGCACCATTTTATCTCTCAAACCTATATTACGTGGTTCATTAAAGATCTACTGCCGCAATTGGAGTTAAAAATTGTTTGTTGCCTCCGCTTTATCGCATTTAGTTAGAACTGAGATAATTGTAACTCTTTAATATCACTTAAACTCATAAAAAAGCCTGTAACTGACACTAAAATGTTAGTTGGGTAGGGATCACGCGGGCGAAGCCGCTGGCAGAAGCTAGTTTTCAAATATTTTTACTAAATACTTGAAGATGCTGTGTCGGTGTAAGTAATAACTGATTAATGCCTATAGTTTTTAGGGATGGGAAATCATCAAATGACTGCTTCCGCTCTGGGTGGAGCGGAAGGGAGTGTCAGACTCTTTACTGACTAAAGCCCATCCGTGTTCCTCCTAATGCTCTTTGTGTTCCAAGGCCACGGTGACTCTTTCGAACAAATTCCGCAATAAATACCTATGTTAGAGTTTGTATTTTAATGTCACATTAACTTAGTTGCAAAAGCAAGCTGTGGCCTCCTGTATTTGAAGGCTAGCTTAAACTAATCTAAAACGTTATGTCAAAAATCGTAACCTACCCTTACAACTTTTGCTGGAGGTAGGTACTTTATATAGAAACTGGCTGACCCGTGCAATTTCATTTGCGTCACATTTTTCATTAATGTACACTGCTATAGGTCGTAGCGTGATGGTATACCTACCTATATAGCCTACTACCTGACCCACGCAACTTCGTCTGCGTCACATTTTCCATTAACGCTCGGCTCCTTTTAGTCTTAGCGCAATGATATGTAGCCTATATCCTTCCTCGATACATGGGCTATCTAATACTGAAATCATTTTTCAAATCGGATCAGTAGTTCCTGAGATTACCTCCTACATACAAACTTACAAACAAATGTTACCTCTTTATAATATTAGTATACTTAGATGCCCTTTAGCCTTCCTTGATAAATGGGCTACAAAACACTAAAATATTTTTTAATACGAACCATGAGATAATTCATGAGATTAGCATGTTCGAACAAACAAACTAAAAACTCTTTATATTATTATAGTATAGACTAAAACCTTCCTTGAGAACCACTCTATCCTTTGGAGAAAACAGCATGATAATTGGTGCAGTAGTTTTTGAGTTTATCGTGAGCAGACAGACAGACGCGGCGGAGGACTTGTTTTATAATAGGTAGGTATGTAGTGATAGTGATAAATGAGAACCTAGTTTACGTTGTAAGGGTACTGAATGAATGCCTGTCTAAAAATGTGTTTTGACACTAGGAAGGTGACAAATACGTTGCGGCCGTCTGTTGACTAAAAATAACCGTGGTCAATCTCGTATTCGTGGCCCATCCACGTCCCCTCTGACCGGTCAGCATAGGTCATTGGGGGACTCATGGTCAACAAAGTTCGCTGACGAGATAGATGGGTCAGTAAATATTGTTATAAATCGTTTGTTTGTAGGAGTCTATCTATACGCGCACATTTTCCAATTCGATTATGATTTTTAAGTAACTAATAAAAGGCAACACTGTTGCTGTGTGCAATGTGTACTGACTTATACATAGTGATCTTTTTAATGTGCACATACTAAAATAAGGGAAACTATTCCTAATTTTATCGCCGGAAAACCTATTAAAAAACTCATTTTTTATTAAAAAGAAGTCTTTTTTTGTCGATATTTTAAAAAGTTTGTTCACAACTGTGACCCTAGTAGGTACAAACAAAACTGTGTCATTTTTCAACTAAATGAATTATTGCAATGAAACAAATTCCATAATGATCTTAAGTTATTAGTAATCCTTAAAAAAATCGATAGCTTATACGATGAAGAATATCCTAAAGCAATAAAAAGGTGGCGTCTTTTTCAGAAATAATTAGGTATTTACTCGTAAGTATGTTCTACATAATTGTATGTAATTATTTCTGTACACAGTGGTTGTCTCTAAAAACATGCAATTTTTACTATTGAGTAGCTAATATGATGAAAAATAACTTAAAGTAAAAAAAGGTAGGTAATCGAGGCGACTTTTTGAGAAATTTTATGATTACAGTAAAAAGTGATAAAAAGAAAACAGGTTCTTGCTAAAAAAACATGATTATTTTCAATTGGGAGTAGTTTATTAACTCTATTTTATAAGGATGGCTAATTACTTTCGATTATTATGGAGTTTATTTCATTGGAATAGATCATATGCTTCAAAAGTTACAGTTTCTTCTGCGTTGGGGTCTCAGTTTTTTTTTTTTAATGAATAAAAATTGAAAAAAATATGTAGATTTTTTAAATCCGTTTTCCATTGATGAAATTAGGTATAGTTTCCCTCATTTTCGTAAGTGCACATTATAAAGACTCACACGGTATAGTAAGTCTATGTACACTCGCGGTAAGCCGCGGGGCCGATCAACTGCGCGGTTCCAGTTTAATATGCAACCTCTTGCCATTTAAAGGCGGTTCAGTGCGTACAATCAAAAATGGCAATAGACTTAGACATGATGGTGGTAGCTTGCCAGGCGGACTTAGAACAAGTCCTACCACCAACCAATAAAACCATATAAAAACTGGTAAAGCGGCCAGCCGCGCGGTCAACCGCTAGGCGGTTCAACCGCTAGTGCGTAGGAGGGCTAAGACTAGCTTCTCCCGTGACTTTGTACGTGCATATCCCGTTTTTTTTCCGCACCCGTAGAAATTTCGGATATTCCTCTCTTAGTACTCTACATTC
Organism: Ceramica pisi; assembly: GCA_963859965.1. Classification (NCBI taxonomy): domain Eukaryota; kingdom Metazoa; phylum Arthropoda; class Insecta; order Lepidoptera; family Noctuidae; genus Ceramica; species Ceramica pisi. The sequence continues at coordinate 7,956,306 of OY982544.1, read as the reverse complement.
CCCAAAGAACCTATATACATGCCAAATTTCAGCTTTCTGCGACAAGTATTTTCGGCTGTAGGCACATTGTCTGTTAGTCACTCATCAGTACCGGAAGAATTTTATATATTTAGATGGACAGGTCTGAGTAGACCAAAGTGAACTAATCACGCTATCAGTTATCTTCAAGAGTTTCTTGTATGGATTGCGAATATGCAAATGTTCAGGCCTATTTCGTATTGAAATGTACCTATATTATTATGTCACCGGAAAGAAGCAAACGCCGTAAGATTGTAAAATATCGCGTGAATTTGTAAACTATTTTTTTCTAAATAAGACACGGATGGATTGGAAACTATTGAATTAGGATGGGATTTATTATATACAAAATGATTTTCAAATAATATATCGAGACATTATAATCGAGTCAAGATTTATTGCAATCTTACGGAGGCTGCCATTTTCCGGTGACATTCATAGAGATGTAACTTACTACTTTATTCACGGAAAAATACAAGGGTATTTTAAGGTAGGCAACAGAAACAGGTAGAACACAATAATAAGTCTACAAGAAAACAAAATAAATATGTGAGTAGGTATCTATATTTTATTCTCGCTGTTCATTAATGATATAGCACGTCAAATCAAAAACTGCAAGTTTTTAATGTTCGCTGACGATTTAAAAATTTATAAGACTATAAAGTCATCAAACGACTCAATCGCGATTCAAAGTGACTTGGATCGAATACAAGATTGGTGCAATAAAAATGGCATGACTCTAAACGTCAAAAAGTGTTTCCACATTATATTCTCAAAGAAGAAACAAGCTAGTGTAACATCGTATAAAATCAATAGTGTTACACTAACTAAGGTTGATGAAATTCGGGATCTCGGAGTGATTATGGATAAAAAATTAACATTCAAGCAACATGTAGACAGTTGCGTTAAAAAAGCTGCCCAATTGTTAGGTTTTCTTAAACGCAATACACGAGAATTTAACACTAAAACTAAAATGGTCCTATATGATGCTTTGGTGCGTAGCAGGCTGGAATATGCCAGTGTTGCCTGGGACCCCTTTTACGCAATACATTCTCAGCGTCTGGAGAGCATACAACGGGCTTTCACCAAACACCTCGCATTTATATCCCCTGGCCTATCCCATAGGTGTCCCTACCAACAGCGTTTGATCTTCTTTAAAATGATCCCACTACGGCAACGGAGACTAATGCACAGTCTTATGTTCCTTCACAAACTCGTGAACGGTCGTATAGATTGTAGTGAACTGCTGTCGCGCATTGTATTGAAAGTTCCGCCTAGAATTCCACGCTTTCCTATGACCACAATATTACAGCGCCCTACTACCTCTACAAACATAGGTCTCAACTCACCACTCATTAAGATGTGTGACAACCTTAACTCATTTAACAAGTCTGTACCCGAAGCGGATATATTTAATGACCCTAAAGTTAAATTTAAATCAAGAGTCTTGGCCTCCCTACTCACCAAAGAAAAGTGACTACGTTACCTATCCCGTTTGCGTAAAGTGATTCTCCATTAAAATTGTACCTAGGTGGAGAATCATTGTGCGCAGACAATTAGTTTACAATTAGTTTTCAAACGTGCAAATCCACTTTTATTTACTGTTCTATTTTAAGTTTTTATTGTTATTTTTGTTTCTTTCAACTACCCAACTATCCTTTTTTATTATTTATTAGTACCTAAACTCCTAAATTTAAGTTAGCAACTAAGCGGTCTGGCGTCTCTATTGTCAATGTTGTGTTTACCTGTAATTGGCATATATATTAGAACATAACCGTAAGATATACCATTTGTATTTATTATATGTATGTGCTGTAGGTGAACCTAAATAAATAAATAAATAAATAAATAAGAAAACAAAATAAATATGTAAGTAGGTATCTATATTTTACAAATTATCATTTCCAACAACTTTGTATCCGCGTCCCTGGAAACTCAAGAGGGCATTATTTATGGGACCCTCACAGTGATCCTATTAGGGAGGCCTCCCGCTGAGCGGGCGTCACTGGGAATTTGTCTCCATGTCACTTTTTATGTCCTGTCAAAAATGCGACGAGATAGCGCCAAGGCATTTTAGATCTTATGACTAGAAATAATAAAAAAAAATTTAAGAATGAGTGCGCCTTTGGGTGATGGTTTTAATTGTACACAGCGCAGTATACAGAATAATCATTTAATAGACGTGTCGCTAGCTACGAAAGGTATTTTATAGAAATCTATGGAAACCAGAAGTGTCGCGGCTACACGTAGCCTGCTGCTACTGCCTGCAGTCAATTATGGACTTGTAACCCAAACGCAAGGCCAACATCAAAATTAAAAAAAAACAACAAAATTTAAAACTCTTCATTGCAAGCTAAGTAAGTGCAGGTACAGGAGATTATGTTAACAGTATCGGTTTTTAGAACTTAGTTGCTGTTTGGGCACAGCAAAATTGAAAAAAAAAAAAAATATAAACATACTAGCTTCTTCCCGCGACTTCGTCTGCGTAGACTTTAGAACTGGTGCGCAACTTAATTGCCTCATATTGTTATTCTTGTAATTGCATCTTCATGATTCTGGTATCCAGGTAGTGTGAGTCCCAAAATTACTTCGACATGTTTGTGGTCCCCTGGAAGGTACTTGTGGATTTTTAGCGCTCACAATTCTGGTCGAAAAATATATCAATTGTTTGGTATTCTGGTATCTACTTGTAAATCTGTAGCACTCATAATTCCAGCCTTGGCAATACTTTGACATGTTTTTGGTCTCCCCATGCACTTTTAAATCCTAACCTCTCACAATTCTAGGCCCGAAAATATTGCGACATGTTTCTGGGCTCCTGGTCATTGTAAATCTTTAGCTCTCATATATCCAGCCCGGAAAAAACTTCGCCATGTTCCTGTTCTCCTGTTACTTTTGAATCCTAACTGCTCACAATTTCAGCTGCGAAAAAAATTCAACATGTTTCTGCTCTCTTAGTACTTGTGAATCCTATAGCTTTCACCATTCCAGCTCAGAAAAATTCTTGCGAAAAATATTCTGAATAACTCCTGGTATTGTGAATCTTTGGCGCTCATATTTTTAGCCTCGATATTACTTCGACATGTTTCTGTTCTCCTGGTATCTTTTAAATCCTAAATTCTACTGTTTCTGGTTACCTGGTGCCTTTGAATCCGAACCGCTTACAATTAAAGCCCCGGAAATACTTTGATGTGTGTGGTCTCCTGGTACTTGTGAAACTTTAGCGCTCACAATACCAGCTCCAAAACTATTTGGATATTTTTCTTCTCCCCTAGTACTTGTGAGTCTAAAGTGTTCACAATTCCAGCACAGTTAAAACTTCGACATGTTTCTGTACTCCTGGTAAAAAAATCTTGCTCAAAAATACTTAAACATGTGTCTGGTCTCCTGGTACTTATGCATCTTTAGCGCTCATATTTCCAGCCTCAGAAATACTCCAACATGTTTTTGTTATCCTGGTACTTTTGAATCGCTTGCAATGAAAGCCATATATTTTCCAGTAAAAAAACTACAATACATGGACATGTTTCTGCTCTGCTGGTACTCGAAAGAAAATTTTTAGCGCTCATATTTCCAGCTTCGAGAAAGTACTTGGACTGGTTTTTTTAATAATATTAGTAGGATAGTGGTGAGAAAAATCTCATCTCATCTCATCTCATCTCATCTCACAACTCCGGCGCCGAAAATAAATCGACGTGTGTCTGCTCTCCTGGTTATTTTCGGGAATCTATCTATAGCGTTCAGAATTTCCAGCCCAAAAAATACTTCGAGAGGTTACTGCTCTCCTGGTACTTCTGAATCTGTAGCGCTCGTAATTCCAGCTACAAAATGCCTCGACATGTTTTTTGCTCTCCGGGTCTTGCGAATCTATAGCGTTCACAAATTCTAGCCCAGAGCAGAGCTGCTTAAAAAAAAATCTTGCCCAAAAATAATTTGACATGTTCCTGGTATCTTTGTACTTGTGAATCTTTTAGCACTCGTAATAAAATTCTAGCCCGGTAAAAAATTTCGACATGTTTTGCTCTCCTGGTACTTGCGAATCTATAGTGTTCACAAATTCCAGCCCAGAAAATACTTCGACATGTTTCTGCTCTCCTAGTACTTGTGAAAATATAGCGTTCACAATTCCAACGCGGAAGATGCTTCGATATATTTCTGATCTCCTGGTAGTTGTGAATCTAAAGCGCTCATAATTCAAGCGCCACAAAAACTTCCAAGGTGTTTCAGCTCTCCTGGTAATTGTGAATCTGTAGCGCTCGTTATTCCGGCCCCGGAATACCTCGGTATGTTTCTGCTCTCCTGGTACTTGTGAATCGGTAGCGCTCGGAATTCTAGGCAAGCGTGCTCCACCTTAGACCGCATCATCGCTTAACATCAGGTAAGATAGCGGCCCAACGTTTACCTAACAATAGCAAAAAAAAACCAGGCCTGAAAATACTTCGAAAAGTTTCTGCTCTGCTTAAAAAAAAATCTTGCCCAAAAATAATTTGACTTGTTCCTGGTCTCTTTGTACTTGTGAATCTTTTAGCACTCGTAATAAAATTCTAGCCCGGTAAAAAATTTCGACATGTTTTGCTCTCCTGGTACTTGCGAATCTATAGTGTTCACAAATTCCAGCCCAGAAAAAACTTCGACATGTTTCTGCTCTCCTAGTACTTGTGAAAATATAGCGTTCACAATTCCAACGCGGAAAATGCTTCGATATATTTCTGATCTCCTGGTACTTGTGAATCTAAAGCGCTCATAATTCATGTGCCATAAAAACTTCCAAGGTGTTTCAGCTCTCCTGGTAATTGTGAATCTGTAGCGCTCGTAATTCCGGCCCCGGAATACCTCGGTATGTTTCTGCTCTCCTTGTATTTGTGAATCTGTAGCGCTCAGAATTCTAGGCAAGCGTGCTCCACCTTAGACCGCATCATCGCTTAACATCAGGTAAGATAGCGGCCAAACGTTTACCTAACAATAGCAAAAAAAAACCAGGCCTGAAAATACTTCGAAAAGTTTCTGCTCAGCTTAAAAAAAAATCTTGCCCAAAAATAATTTGACATGTTCCTGGTCTCCTTGTACTTGTGAATCGTTTAGCACTCGTAATAAAATTCTAGCCCGGTAAAAAAATTCGACATGTTTCTGTTCTCCTGGTACTTTATAATCTGAAGTACTAAGGTAGCAGAAACTTTGTACTTCCACTTCTTCCTCTGTCTCCATTAAGTCATGTATGTTACCGGGATATAAAGTAGCCTATGTGTTATTTCAGGATGTGACCTACATATGTGCCAATTTCATCTAAATCCCTTCAGCCGTTCTTGCGTGATTGACGGACAAACATCCAAACATACAAACATGAACGCTTGCAACAAAAGGCAATCTATTTTCCAGCAAAAAAAAAAACCTGACCAAAAATACTTTGACATATGTCTGCTCCCCTGGTACTCGAGAATCTTTGGCGCTCACAAATTTAGACCAGAAAATATTTCGACAGGTTTATGCTCTCCTGGTACTTGTGAATCTGAAGTACTAAGGCAGCAGAAACGTCTGATTTTCACTTCCTCCTCCGCCGCCATTAAGCTATGCCTTTTATCGGGATAAAAAGTAGCCTATGTGTTATTCCAGGATGTGAACTATATGTGTGCCAAATTTCATTCGAATCCCATCAGCCATTTTTGCGTGATTGACGAACAAACATACAAACATACAAACTTTCACATTTATAATATTAGTAGGATTCTACATTGAATGTTATAGACACTTATATGATATTATATTAATTAGCAACGGCACTTTATTTTTTATTTAACCTAAAGGAATGGGACAGCTCCTGGAGAAAAGCCTCCCCCTGATGTTTCCGGGAATTCGTTTATCGAGCTTCCTCAACTTAAATGTTTAAAAATTAACGATACACTCGCAGCTGAAATTAAATAAAAACACCTCCAAATGCTTGATAATTACAGCCAGCCAAAGAAAACGAAATAAAAAACATCTGGAACTTTCACCGAACATTGTACGTGTACGCAAACTAATTTCGTTATAACGTTCTCACCATATTCCGTAAAAAGTTGCTGTAGTTTGGAAGTACATTTATTAAAAAAAAAAAAACTTCGGTTAAACAAGTGACGGTAATTAACTAGGAGTACGAAACCAAAGTTATTTATTACACTGGCCTTATACTGCGGAACTGGTAAATACTCGGTATAACAGTGATTTGTGAACGGTTCCGAAGATGTTTGGAACAGTTAGTAGTGACGTTGAAAACTGTGCTTGTTCTATTTTTAAAAGTAGGTAATTAAGATATCTCAAGGAAAAAAGATCTTCAGCTTTTTAATGGTAAAGAGAACAAACTAAGTTTCCCTACATTTTATAGGTACTTGCAGCTTCGGGGACTTTTAAAACGTAACAGTCTGACTTGACTTACTGATAGTAAATCACAGGTAGGTATAATTTCACCCCCAATAAGTACTCAAGTAGTTACCGGTATTGTGAGTACAAGTAATAACGGATACCAAAAACTTTAATTGAGTTTTGTTGTTTGCTACATTTCGATTTTTCGGCCTTGTTTAATAGGTTTGTTTATACGGTGTGTGAAGCTGTTAATACAGCCATTCCGATAAAGCAAAATTAGAAGAGGATTACTTTTTTCTAATGAAAGTAGCTTAGCATAAATTTACTTTCAACATTACAGAGTGAAACAGAATACTCTTTATTAAGTAAACCATAAAAGTAACAGAGCAGAAAAAAAAAACAAAACGTCCGCAATTGTACAATGGTTACTACTTGTGCATAAAGTTTCAGTAAATAAATAAAACGTTACATATGTAACATATTAGGCTTTCAACGGTGTTACTGTATAAGCTACCTAGGATCTAGTACAACTAAGTGTCTTTTAGTTTAAACATATAAAACGTGTAACATAATAAACGTAATAATAAATTTCGCCTTTTCGGGGTTGGTCCTATAGTAAAAGTTGTTTATAATGATGAGGACAATGATTCCTTGACATGTATTGTGTTTATTATGATGAGGAAAATGATTCCTTGACAGGTACCTATTGTGTTTATTGTGATGAGGACAATGATTCCTTGACAGTTATTGTGTTAATTATGATGAGGACAATGCTTCCTTGACAGGTATTGTGTATATTATGATGAGGACAATGATTCCTTGACAGGTAATTGTGTTTATTATGATGAGGACAATGATCCCTTGATAGGTGTTGTAGTTATTATGATGAGAAAAATGATTTCTTGACAGGTACTGTGTTAATTATGATGTGGACAATGATTCCTTGACAGGTATTGTGTTAATTATGATGAGAAAAATGATTTCTTGACAGGTATTGTGTTCATTATGATGAGGACAATGATTCCTTGACAGGTATTGTGTTAATTATGATGAGAAAAATGATTTCTTGACAGGTATTGTGTTCATTATGATGAGGACAATGTTTCCTTGACAGATGTTGTTTTTATTATTATGAGGACAATGATTCCTTGACAGGTATTGTGTTTATTATGATGAGGACAGTGATTCCTTGACAGGCATTGTGTTAATTATGATAAGGACAATGATTCCTTGACAGATATTGTGTTCATTATGATGAGGACAATGACTCCTTGACAGGTATTGTGTTCATTATGATGAGGACAGTGATTCCTTGACAGGCATTGTGTTAATTATGATAAGGACAATGATTCCTTGACAGATATTGTGTTCATTATGATGAGGACAATGACTCCTTGACAGGTATTGTGTTCATTATGATGAGGACAATGACTCCTTGACAGGTATTGTGTTCATTATGATGAGGACAATGATTCCTTGACAGATATTGTGTTCATTATGATGAAGACAATGATTCCTTTACAGGTTTTGTGTTTATTCTATTACCTACTCGTCGTATTTTATGTGTGTAGAAGAGTCCACACCACAATCATCACCGTTATCATCATCCACAGCCCAGTTTTGCCCTCTGCTGAGCATAGGCTTATCTTTTTTTGTGCCAATCCTCACGTTTCTATGCCAGCTTCATCCAGGTTCTACCTGCCATGGCAACAATGTCATCCGGCCATCTCGCCACCGGCTGATCAAAACTTCTCCTAGGACGCCACTCGATCGCTGCCTTACCCCACACCACGACACGTCCTGAATATTCCAACCAAAAATAAAATATTATGCATACCTACCTATCTATGCTCTAAAAACCTTCACCACTCTCCGTACAGGTAAATATTTCAAAAGCCAGAAGGCGTTTCTGCCTCTACATACTTCGTTTCCTTGCTTTCATAACACACACGTGCAAAACTCTTTCTTCCATCCCACTTTACTTAATTCACATATCACTTAGGCAGGTAAGGAGGTTAGGACACTTCATTGTTTAAATTTTCCTGCTCGAATATGTTATTTCAAATTAAGCCTACTTCCAAAGGAAAACCTTCTAAGCTCCGAACCTCATTAAATCGCTCAATTTTGAGGCTACAATTTGCTTAAAACAGAATTTTCGTTGTTAAGAAAGAGATAGGAATGCTTGCATTATGCAAATAGGATTGCCATCTTGTTAAACATTTAGACATTTGCGCCTTTATTGGATACACTGCTGACTTCAAATTGGCGGCCTATTAAATAAATATAGAAGCAATCTTCCACGTTTAGGGAGATCGAAAATAATTATATGATCACCGTATTTTTAACATTCAAATGATACTGTTTAAATTGATAAAAATTAGGTACATACCATCCTGTTCAACTTCCTGCTAATAATATAAAAATTTGGAAGTTTGTGAGGATGAATCGACAGGCGAATGGTTGTTTCTCTTTCACGCAAAAGCTAAACGAATTTGTTGCATAGAATATATCGTAGACCCTAGGGGGAAAAAAAAAAACCTAGTTTTCCTGAAAAATATTCTGAATCTGGAGATTTCGATATGACAATCCGCTTTATACGTTCTAGAGTTACGGAGAAAACCCATTGATAGATTGTCAGGAACCCTCGCGAATACTTCAGCAAGATAAGACAGATTCGACGCGTATTACGAACACAGAATGGTTAGAACCAAAAGTAAATAGAACGACGAATTAAACGAGCAAAGATAAACCGATACCAACAGTAATTAAGAACGAGCAAAGCTGATGATGAAGACCGCCTTAAACAGCTTCCTACTCCATTTCATTTGTATAAAGTTATTGCTACAGGCAGTTCAGCAACCCATTCAGTCGATATCGTAACGAAATGAGTCTATTATTAGAATTCATAGTTATTAGAGGTAATACCATTACAGATAACTCGATCGGGGGGTCTATTGGGACTTCGAAGTTGGCAACAAAGGGTTATAGTCCAAGATCCTAGAGCCCACAGATGTTACTTATTTTGTATTTGAAAGAAACAAAATGTGTGGGGTATAATAGTGGTGTTAGTATGTGAATGAATTGAATGGATGAATTTGTAGGAATGTAAAATTATTTATTTAACACTTTAAGCACAAATGTAGAGGCGGACTTAATGCCATAGGCATTTTCTACCAGTCCTTTGGGTGATGTAGAGACAAATAGTGTTAGTTGCAGTTTTTAATATGGAGAACAGAAACGCGATTGATATTTATATATAAACATTAAAGAGAATACTTACATATTATACAAACTATACATATTACATTAATAAAATATAACAAAAATTTAATTGAAAAAAATATAACATTGGTGACAATCTAAGAAGTCCGATTTGATAGCTGAGTAAAGAGGGATCGAAGATGGCTTTACCAGATAGTTAGGAACAGATTTATTGTCACGAATTATGGACATTACCAATTTACCAATAAATAAATGTTGACTGTCAACCCAAGCAAGCAGATATATTATTATAGAGATCTGCCAGTCTATTCTGTTGACATCTCACCGTGTTCACTAAGGTGGAGTGAACGACAAATGAGCTTTCATTTCATCTTGTTTGTATGGTTTGACTGCACACTTCGTGATCAATTCACCCACGCCTTCATTTCAACATGTTTACAGAATCGCACTGTTGCATCTTCAAAGTACAAGTATGTACTTTGAAGATGCAACAGTTAGTAAATTAACAACACATTTTGTTACTAAGATACTAATAAGTAATGTCTCGGGTCCACAGGATCTTGGTCTACAATACAGGGCCGTCTTGTACTTGTAACTGTTCTGTAGCATTCGAAAGTCACACTCTACCGGTATTCATGTTGGCAACTCAATTAAGAAGTTAAGTCTACCTGACTGAAGTTGGGCTAGCTAGGAAACTACATTAGGACGTAGCGGCTAAAAGTATCGTATAGCTGGAGTTGGAGTGCATGCTAATTCTGAAATTGGCACAGTCTAAAATTACGTCATTCGTTTGGTACTGTTATAGAATTTTGTTCTGTAGGTATGTTATACTGGCTTTTATTTATTTATTTAAACTTTATGCACAATAGTGTTACATGGGCGGACTTAATGCAACAATGCATTCTCTACCAGTCAACCTTTGAGTTAAAAATACTACATTGTGGTAGGTGTACACCAACAAATAATAAATAATAAAAACATTAAATTGAAACTTTTCAATACAATTTTTTTTTCTTTAGCCTGTACTGTCCCACTGCTGGGAAAAGGCCTCCCCAAGTCTTTCTAAGTATCCTTTTCCCGCGCCACCTCGTGCCAGCCCTCACGGTACGCGTCCAGCTCGTCTCGCCACCTCTTTCTGGGAATAAGGTGGCCATATGGACGGATATAAATAACGACGGAGACGGATATGATCACACATCCAATGGTTTCCGCAGCATTCATCAAGTCATCGGACCAAATCGTGGGAGGTCATCCCACGCCTCGTCTTCCGGTTCATTAGTTAAAACTAAATAAATAAAACACCAGCCAAAAGGCAACACCACTTAAATATTAACACACCATAATAATCCCTGCGTCTTAAACCAGCCAATACATCACGCAGTGTTCCACACTGCAGGAAAGCTCGTTCGTAACATTAGCGGTACATAACGAGAAGAACCTTCATTTTGCTGGAGACACGCGTGATGTATCTCTCCGACGTGACTGCATCGCGTGCCTCACGGAATTATGGATGTGGGACGCTATGCTCTTCGTGGGTTTATGTAGTGAGGGGACGGATTCCAATGCGTAATATCGTTCTAATGAACACTTATCTAATACTATACCATACTTGAATTAATGATCGATCATCGGAAAGTTACGTAAGTACTGTTGTGACCTCCAGATATAATATTTAGTTACGACATGAGAATTATTGACACATCGAGTTTTTGACTTCTAGGGTTCATATCTATACCTAATATAATATATAAGAAAGGTGTTCTATTATATAACCGGAAGTTAACAAGAAAAACCTTTATTTTGCTGGAGACACACATGATGTGTCTCTCCGGCGTGACTGCATTGCGTGGTTTACGGATAAAATGACAGAGGCGGACTTAATGCCATAGGCATTCTCTACCAGTCAACCTTTGGGTGATGTAGAGTGCCTGTAAATGGTCTAATAATTGAAATAAATGAAGTATTGAGTATTGATGTAGAGTAAAAAAGTGGTAGGTGCAATATGGATAATAGAAACGCGATTGATATTTATTATACAAACATTTAAAGAATACATAAGATAAATTATATAAACTATAGGTACATATTACATTAATATAATAATATTTGAGTTGAAAAATAAACATAGGTACGAATATACTTAAACAATTAGTACAAATAGACGATTGGGAAATATTAGCGCTCTGATAATACTACTGCCAACTTATTTCGAATGTATTCACCCGCGATAGTAATTTGATTAACCTTGCCTAATGAAACCTAATAAATGATCGATGGTTGCGAGACCCCCAAGAGACCAACGTCTATCCTCGGACAGTTGAGTACTGTTAGGTTCCCTAGATGGAACCTTTAGGTACGACTTGAGAATTTTTGAAAAATAATTAAAAATTATATTCAGTATGGTTTAGTGGCTCTTTAGTGCTTTTTAAGAAAAGTGGTTCATAATATCAGCGGTAGTTAACGAAGAGGTACTAAATTTTGCTGGAAGCAATGATTTATTTATTTATTTATTTATTTAAGGTTGACTGGTAGAGAATGCCTTGTTGCATTAAGTCCGCCCATGTACCACTATTGTGCATAAAGTCTAAATAAATAAATAAATAAATTTATCACTTCTACGTGGTTGTATCGCGTACTAACCACCCGTTTGCGCCAGGAGAGAAAATACGAAGACAGGAAACTATCTTGTACATGGCTTGGTGTGACGAATCATGGTACCAATTATTTAGGCCATCGATTTTTGATAGTATTCAGGAACGCTTCATAAGTTTACTTTGAAGTGTAACAAAGCTTAGTGCAAATTCAACCAATGCAGTTCTGTGTTGACAGAAGGCGACTCACCATGATATTGTTATTTACCAATTCAAGTACGTAGCTCACAATTTAATAGCATGTATTTATTGAACAGTATGTATTTATTTTATTTACCCTCGTCCGTGTGTCACTGCAGGGTGCCAACTGAAAACCAGCGCTGGGTGTCTGACGCCCAGCATATGCTGAGATGACAACCCTTTCATCATGGTCATGCTCAGCACAATTTTACTGTACCATTCTTTTTTTATTTTATGTTTTTGTTTCTCTTTTTTATAATGTGTTTTTTGCTGTTGTGTTGTATCTGTGTCAAATAAATGTTTTCTATTCTATCAACTCGCATACTTCAAATTCAGGGACAAGACACCCACATTCGTATTGCAAGGTAAAACTACTAACATATATTTTTTTTCACACAATTTTTTTTTTAGACTGAAAAATATTTTAAGCTCTTTGGCGAGTTCCACTACTAGATTATCAATCTTCACCACGTTTCAGTAACATAAAGTACTGTAGCAAAACCTCATTCGTCAAGAGTTTTGAGCTTTCGACGAACATGAAAACATGATGTATCTGCGCGACGTGAATGCACAGCGTTCGCGTGCCAAGCGGCCATTTTGGAGTTATACTTATCGCTTGAACTTACACTGTGTTACTACATCATTTCATTTTTTGAGTTAGTTTTCTTGGAGTTTTCCTTTGTTTTAGTGGAATGTTGAGGTTTTGTTTTGTAGAAAAATTAAAGCATGTTACACATTGATATAATTATAAAAACATGATGTTACACAAATAAAAAAGAACTAAGGTATAAATACTAAGGTATATAGATAAAAATACCTACCCTAATCACTCTATTTAAAATTCTTTCGTTACTTAGTGAGTGAGTGACTGCCAGATAACGCAGAGCTGAAACTACTGGTCGTTTAAAGCTGAAATGTGGCAAGTAGGTTCTTTAAGGAGTGTAAGGGAGCACTAAGAGAGGATATCCCAAAATTCCCAAGGGAACAAGACAAATCATAATAGTTACCAGAAAAATATTTAAAAAAATCTTAGTCATGAATTTTTTTATATTACGGTCGTTTCCTTTTATTTTTTGATAAATGTACACCCTGTGATGATGGTTTTGAACTCCTTAAGCTACAAATCTTTACTTTTTTCGTTTTTTTTTTTTTTGTAATCTTGAGTAGTGGTTGTGTAACCTGTTGTTTTAAATTCTTAGCTATTTTCATTTTTGGAAAAAAAAAAAATGTCTGTTATAAAAAAAAAAATACATGACTTAGATTTTTTTAAATATTTTTCTGGTAACTATTATGATTTGCCCTATCACCCGATTCCGGCTTGACGTTGAGTTCTCGGACACCTGTAAAATATTTATTTTTCTTATAAATACTTTACTTATACACTTAAAATAAAATAAAAACTCTAAACTAAGTAAACCTTAAATAACAAGTGAAGACGAGTAGTTATGAAGTTCTTCAAATAAACTAACAAGTTTCATTAGATATCACATCTGAAAACAAAGCACTTCTTCTAACTCCACTACAAAAATAACCCTATTTTAATATGATAACATTGTTAGAACCACTTGTTGATGAGATAGGAACGTACCGAAGATCCAAGCATACCCGGGGCTTAGTACAAAGCTATTTAATTAAACTATCTCGGGTACATATTGCACCTGGCGTTTGACATTAACGGCTAGTTAGAGAGATCTGTTATTACCTTCGTTAGCTAAACGTGCAGTTGAAACGGTGGTTTCCGATGGGGGAGTCTGCTGTTTATGTACTCCTAAATTGGTCCATTGTCTTCTACAGCGGAGAGTACTTACTGGGTTTTGAATGGATATTTGCATTGTGATTGGATGTATAGTGTATACCTCTACACCATATTCCGGACGATATAGGTACATATATTTCGACCGGATGTTCAGAACATGGAAATAATGATTTTTCACTATGAACACACTAATCAATTCTTATTTTTTGTTATTCTTCACTCAAACTAAAAACGTTGACGTAAATGACCCGATATGCATGCCTCTTTATCCGAATAGGCAACGAAAAACAAAACGAAATTCAAATAGCATTTGATAGAATGATTTTTTATTTTAATTCCACTAAGCAGCATTAAGACCCTTTTAGACTGCAGAACTCAATAAAATGCAATTAATTATCTTTGTAACTAAGCCTTTTTTTGTTGGATTTGATTTGTTGAACTTATAGATCCGTTTGCTAAAGTTTATGCATAACGTAAAAAGCAGGTTGTATTACTTTTTTTTTTTGTATAAGTATTAGGTTATTTAGGTTAGGTTATTAAGCTTAGAGTTGCACAGAGCCATGGAGCGCTCCATGCTTGGCATACGGCTATTGGACCAAGCTCCAAATGTCGAGTTCCGGAGACTTATGTAAGTTTTCGAAATCGGAAAACGTATTATGGAACTGAAATGGAGCAAAGCAGAACAACTGATGTTGCGGAATTTGTTCGAAAAATTCACCGCGGCCCTGGAACGCAAAGGGCACTAGGAGGAACATGGATGGGTTTTAGTCAGTAAGAGTCTGACACTCCCTTCTGCTCCGCCCAGAGCGGGAAGAGTCATAAAATTGGATGATTTCCCATCCTTAAACAAAATAAAAATAAAAGGCAGAACACCTGATAAGACGTGGTAATGATAGGTGAAGTAAGGCAGTGTCCGAGTGGCGTCCGCGGACTGGAAGTAGTTTGGGTCGTACGCAATAATAAAGAATTTAAATAAATAAAATATTTTATAAATAAACTAGCTGCTGCTTCGCCCGCTAAAAATAAAATATGTACTACAACCTTCGTCGAGAACCAATCTATCCATTGGTGAAAACAGCATGAAAATCGGTGTAGTAGTTTTTGAGTTTATCGCGAAAAGACAGACAGACTGAAAAATATTAATACATAAATAAAAAAAAGAATAATTAATTACAATGCAGCCAAGTAAACAAATAATTTTAATTCTTAATGTTGATTTTTTATTAATAAAATAGTACAACTTAGTAATAATTAAAATTACCAGTAAGTAAAAACCCAGTTGAGTGCTCTTCCTCCTCTCTCTTACTTGATATATGCTGTGACCGACAGGGTCCATAGGTAATTGTGACTAATAAAATTATTTTTCTACCAACTGTATACATTATGGTACGTCATAAAGAATGGGGAATTGAGATGGACAGACGACATTGTTGCCGTTGCGGGTCCGAACCTGGATGAGGTTGGCGCAAGAACGTAGGAATTGGCACAAGAAACGACAGGCCTATGCTCAGCGGTGAATGATGTATGACGACAAAAGTTTCTGCCAGTGACTTCAATCAGGTTGTAGTTGGAAATCATCCCAAGGGAATAAACTCTCAGGATAAAAAGTATCTTATGTTACAATCCAAGACTTAAACTACCCGTGTGTTAGTTTCATTTAAAACCGTTCAGCTGATATGAAGTGAAAAGCTAACAAGCAGTTAGACACATAGAACGAAATACTTTCGCATTTAAAAAGTATGGAAGTACTATGAATCCACTACACTGTTTTTATAAGTGTATACAGATTACAGAGCTATTACATAAAACATACTAGGCAGGTAGACTCTCCAACAAGTGATAAATAATGTATGTAACCTATTTTTTTTTTGTCATGTAAATTTTAGAAGGAATTTTGAATTTTTGGATTACTTTGCATATTAATTATTGTAAAATTCTAGTTCCTAAAACGTAACAGACAGTTGTGTTGCTGGGAAGTTTGTTGGCCACTTCTTCTCCACAGCTAAAACACTAGGAAGTGGTGACGGGTGGGCGTTTTGGGGGACTGTCTTTTGTAAAACTTGACGTTCAAAAAGTGCTGGCCCTCAGCCTAATTTGAATAAATGACTTTTGAATTTTGAATTTTGAACACAATAGCAAATTAAAGTAAAACAATCAACAAAACTAAGTTACCGTTATCTTTACAGACGAAAAGAAACTAGCATACAGAAAAATAGCATCCATTGTGCGATGGCTGAAGTTTCATAGAGCGAAGATTTATTTACTCAGACTTGAATATCCGAGGTGCTAGCCCGTATTGTGTCCGTCACAGAATAATACATAGTTACTTGCAACAAACTTGGTTAAAAAAGGCATTCACCTTCGTAAATGCATTTTGTTTACCCGACTGCGCCAGAAGGATGGTTATATTTTTCGAGAGTATGTATGTTTGTATGTTTAATTGTTATACACGCTCTGCAGCCTGAACGGCTTAATGGATTTTAGCTTGAGATGTGTCGTTAGATTCGTATTTACTGTGAGAGTGACACTGGGTATATCAAAATTAAAAAAAATAAGATGGCGGCATCTTATTTTTTTTTTATTTTGATATACCCAGTGTCACTCTCACAGTAAATACGAATCTAATGCCAAATTCAATTAATTGGCACGCTCTGCGGCCTGAATGGCTCTATGGATTTTAGCTTCAAAGGTGTCGTAACATTCGTATTAATTACTCGACTGCGCCAGAAGGAGAGTTATTTTTTCACTAAAATATAGGAAATGAAAAAAAAATTGACTTTGTCAAAAAACCCGACCGCTAGAAACGACTAAAAAATTCCAAACAGTTCGCTTTTGAAGCGGTCTGATGCAGTTGGTGGCATCAGATCTGTGATTGAACTGCATCAGACTGTTTGAAAAGCGACTTGTCTTTTTTAAGTACTTGGTGGGAGTAGGTACCTACCTATTTTACCGCACGTTCCATTGTTTGGTGCGAATTTTTTTACTTTCGAACAATGTATACAGGCTTCGTAAATGCATTTAGTGTTGTAAGATATATTATGGACTAGCTTTTTCCCACGGATTCGTCTAACAACAAAAATGTCAATTTCATGGAATTTTCTTTTTTTGTGGGGATATCGAATCCTTATTCCTCTTTCTTAAATAACAGAAGCCAAAGCTACTTTTTAAGGGCTCCGCACCTCATAAGAAAAAAAAAATCCCTTATAGGATCACTTTGTTGTCCGTCCGTCCGTCCGTCAGTCTATCTGTCAAGACCATCGTAACGTAAATACAGATACGGCCGTTTATGCTGCAAAAAACGGGAACTCAAGGGAATCAACATTTTAAGGGTGTTTTTAACCGACTTCCCAAAAAGGAGGTGGTTCTCAATTCGCTTGTATTAATTTATTTTTTTGTTACCTTATAACTCCGACAATTATGAACCGATCTGAAAAATTCTTATTTTATCTGAAAGGATATACTTGCAGATTGGTCCCATTTAAATTTTATCAAAATCGGTTTCGAACTTTGAATTTTAAATCGAAATAGCTGGGATTCGTCTACTTGGATGATGGTTTTATGTCATCCAAGTAATCGAAATTGCGTATTTTGCTTTTCTGCGATTTTGCAGTGGTGTTGTTAGGTGTGGGGTACCTACCACTAAAGAGTGAAAAATAAAAACGTTTTCATGCACCTAGAACTATTAAATTTGGCAAGTAATATTGTCTTATACTACAAGTTTAAAAATTACGCATTTTGTACGTACAAATTTGTACGGAACCCTTGGTGGGCGAGTGTTTGATTTTTTATTTATTTTGTTTCAAAATACTTAAATGATGAGAATCATCAGTTCTCAGACATCAGAATGGTTCATATATGTCACCAGAAAGTGGCAGACACCGTAAAATTGTAATAAATCTTGATTAGATTATAATTTCTCGAAATATTAAGAAAAAATCGTTTGTTGTCTATGCCTACTAATATTCTAAAGAGGTAACATTTGTTTGTAAGTTTGTATGTAGGAGGTAATCTCAGGAACTACTGGTCCGATTTGAAAAATTATTTCAGTATTAGATAGCCCATGTATCGAGGAAGGTATACATGCTACATATCATCACGCTAAGACTAAAAGGAGCCGAGCATTATTGGAAAATGTGACGCAGACGAAGTTGCGTGGGTCAGCTAGTATGTAATATATTCCATCCATATTCAATAGTTTCCAATAGATCCGTGTGTGATTTAGAAAAACTGTTCACAGTTTCACGCGGTATTTTGCAATCTTATGGAATTTGCCATTTTCCGGTAACATATATTCCTACTTTCATATGCATTGAATAAAAACCTGTTATTTTAATATTACAGAAATACAGACAGACTCTTCAATTGTGTTTATTTGTATAGAAAATATACAAAGAAACGTGATTTCGTGTAAACCAACTTTAAACGGATATTAAAAAGGTCGGTAAAATTGTTATCAAATTCGCAATATGTCTGGCGAAGCTGGAAGATTTAGTACGAAATATCTTATGAAAAATGTTTCGCTTAACGCTCCTTTGTGCTCAAAAAGGTATATTTGAGCGTATTCACGGTGAAATATGGACGATACGACATGTTTTTAATGCTGTTCAGAGTTGTGGTGAGGCTGGTAGTTTTTGTTTCGAACGTACGTATGTACTTTGTTTTGTAACGCCAGTGTTAGGCTGCGTTTCCAGTAAAGATGTTCGAGGACGCGTAACGAGGGATGCGCTTGTTAAAAAACTTTTTTTACAAAACTGTTAACCGACTTCCACAAAAACACTACAAGGTATAAAATAACCTTAATTTCAGAAGTCGGTGTTTTTGGTTTTGTATCTTCGTTTTGTTAACACCGACTTTGTTGGAAGTCGATTACATTTTTGTAAAAAAGATTTTTATTTTTCACTTTTCTGGGGTGAATACTTTATTTATTTAACACTTTCAGCACAAACAAAAGTACAGAGGCGGACTTAATGCCATAGGCATTCTCTACCAGTCAACCTTTGGGTGATGCAGAGAATAGTGGTAGGTGCAATACGGAGAATTAAATGCGATTGAAAACTATTCAACTATAACCAAACTAACTAACTATTCTATTAACTATTTTTTATACTTTGACGACGTTTTCGTGAAATCAGAAATTGAAATAAGCAAAAATACTCATTATATCAAAACTACTGAGCCAAACTGAATTAATTTATTACGGGACCGTACGGCAAGTATGTTGCATCGAATTAAAAAAGAATCACAGAAATCGGATCAGAAACCGGAGTAATCGGTGTTCATACATAAAACAAAAAAAATAACCGCCGAATTGAGAACCTCCTCCTTTTTTGTAAGTCGGTTAAAAACCAATAAAACCACTTGCAATGAGCTTGGCTAGTTAAATGAAGCGATCCTTTTGGTTCTTAACAAACACATCTCTCGCTACGCATCCTCGCTCATCTGTGGTGTAACGCAGCTTAACACTGGCTTAGATAAAGATAAATCGCGTTACGAAAAAGCTACTAACTTTAATGTAGCGCTGACAGTGGACAGTCTGTGGATAGGTGACCATTCATCAGGTACATAGCGAGACTTCTCCGTACCTCGGAAAGCACGTTTGTAGATCTTGGACAGTCGTTGCGGCTATTCAGAAGATAGCAAATTTGAAGGTTTTTTTTTTTGAGATTGTGCAATACTTGTATGTTACTACTGGGTTGTGGAGGTTAGATAAGCATGCGCTCCATGTAAAATGCTGGTAACCAGTCAGTCACTCAGTTAAAGTTGGGATTGGGAGCCAACCACAACCTGCATCGTTTTTCTTATCCTTTTATTTTTATAGGCATTCGTCTGACCACTATCTCATCTGACGGTAAGCGCTGATGTGGTCTAAGATGTAGCACGCTTACCTAAAAGTAACCTATTCAATCTTGACTTAACGACTCCCAGGTTGTAGCTATCAGGAAACACAAACTCAAACTGATTTAATTTCTCGAATAAATACCAACAAACAGAAAAAGATCAAAGAAATTGAAGGAAAAATTGACATTAAAATATACATTTCACGGCAATTTCCTGACATATATCTTCAATGTTCGTGTACGTATACGTGTAGTTACATGAAGCTACTTAAAGTAGATGCTGTACTCTACCCGTTGTGGAGAAGACTTCTTTTCTGGTTGGTGTACCCGTGGCCAACTTTGTGTAGCTCAATCGCGTGTTAACAACCCTTTTCTTTTTTTTCTTTTTTTTCGGCCGGGAAAAAATGCTTTACGCATACCCTCTCTCACTCGGGGGACTCCCCGGGCAAGCCCGGTATACCCACTAAAACAACCCAGCACTGAAGTTCCCGTTTCGTCTTAGTGGGGGTGGACTGGGAGATCGGCGTAGCCTTGTCCTTGCCCAGTTAACAACCCTAGCAAGTTTTTTCAACATCATGTACTGAAGTATCTCATTAAAAAAAAAATACTAGGGCTGCTAGGTCCCAGGTTGCCTGGAAGAGATCGCGAAATGTGATAAGGCCGCCCATTGTACCTATGTATTTTAGTTTTAAGTTTCATTTTGTATTTAATTTTTGGTGTACAATAAAGTATATAATCTATACATACAGTATGTCTACGACATATATGCAATAATTGAAACCACAAGTAACACTTGTCCACAGAAGTATAAATAAATTGTTATAAATTTAAAAAAACGTAAATGAAAAAATTTAAGTTTTCAAACAAAATAAATATGAAAATAAATTTAGTAAAAGTAAATCACCCTATTTAGAAAACGTACCTTGACCTCGACTGACCTCAAGAAGTGCGGCAACAATGCTCGCGCGGCGTCGTTTTGATTTATCTTTGCCAATTGCAATGAAATTCACTATGGTTATTTTTCACCCGTTCTTTTTTACTTCGTGATAAGTTGATTACTGAACTAATCTAAATAAATTCTGTCATAGCACAAGATGGATTAAAACTTAAATTTTCTCATGTTCAAAATGTCCATCACGTTTTTGAATGCACAAGTGACATCGCCGAACAATGTTGTCCCGAACCTTGCCCAACAAATTTCGAGCAGGATCCGAGTGTTTATTTCACCGTAAAAAACAAGTACGTAGGTATGTACAAATAAAATTAAAAACACAATTTACACACACTAAGGTCAAGTACCTACTCAGTGTCTATTTCACTGTAAGAAAATAATTAAACTAATACATACAAGTAAATAACAAAAATCACGTAAAACAATGCGTGTACTTAAGTACCTATCAAATCTTTGCGAAATGCACACACGCTATCCCGGAAGACTCGCGGTGAACTGACAAAACTTACATCCGTACTGGCAAAAAATAAAAGTCATAGGTAAATAGGGTCAATGTAATAATTATCTTTTATCGATACTTTTCTACAATTACTTATCTAATAAAGACTTAATACGCAATCAAGGCATTACAATACTAGTACTATTTTTAATAACCGTATTGAACAGTGAAGTGATACCTAGTTAAATTTATTGGACTTTTAAAATAAATTTTAATTTTTGTACGTTTCGACTTACGAAACTACCGTAGGTACTACCTAGATAGTGAGTAATGTAGAAAACGGGTGAGTACGTTTTTTTAATAGGATGTTTCTTCCTAAAATGTAAACATTAATACATTATTTTTTATCTCTAAATCCTCTCAATTATAATTTTTAATCAGAATAGGTAGGTAGGTACATAGTGGTGCTATAATAATTCTAAACTAACCGTGTCCTTTAAAATTAGAACATCTTTTTTGCTAACCGATCATTATTCTCTTCAAAAGACAATGAGAGAAAGCTGATAATATTGTCGATAACTGTGTCCAACCCTACGCGTCGAGCGCGCGCGCAACCCGCTCCCCGCGCCCCTCCTCGCCAAAAGCCGAAGGCCTTTGAAAAAGCCGACACACGCGTGCCGCGTCCTTTTGTACTAAGCCGACAAACGAACCGCACCGCGCCAGCGTGGCAACGTTGCTTTTCAATGTTCAAGGATTCAAGTTCATTGTACTATTAACCTACTGTTGCAATTCTACAGAGTGTTCAAATTTGCTTTAAATTAAAACTCGACTTTTTGACAAAACTACTGGACCGATTTCGTTACTTTTTTGTATAGCGTTATCAAATACCATAACTAGTATGTGGTTTCAAGGATTGCATATATGTCGTAGACATACGTATAATAAAACAGTAGAAGCCATGAATTCTGTACATTAAAGAAAAATACGAAAAATCGAGTAGAGGTTTTAAAAAAAAAGCTATAGAACACAAAAGAGCATTTTTACGTTTTTTGTCTGTCTGTCTGTCTGTCTGTACGCGATGATCTCCGAAAATCCTGAACGGATTTGGTTGCGGTTTTCAAAATTAAATTCAGCTTATTTCTGAGCAACATTTAGGCTCTGTTTCATTACAATCGGTGGCCGGGAAAAAAAGTTATGGACATTTAAAGATTTTATACTTACGTATCAACGTTTTTCGACAAGTTTTGTACAATTTTCAATAATTCGTTCAGTTTAGCATAAAACTTGCCTTTTTAAAAAAAATCTTAGAAATTGTTATCATCACGCTATACCTTAGAGGAGCTAAGCAGTCAATAACCATAACATATAACATCGGCTATTTAGAACTTAGACCAACTGAATTCATAGACCCGGCGGTACAATGGCTGCCTTTCGAGTGAATGGGTGTAAGTTCGAACCCCGGTAAATGAAGTATTTTTTTATTATTGTTGAATGATTTCTTACTTTTTTATGTCCTGTTTTAATATTTTCGTTGGCCACGACTTCATTTGCCTGTATGTTTAAAAATGTACCTATGGAACTATTTTTTTCAGTACAATATATTAACAAAACCTTTTTTCTATATACAGTATGTCTACGACATATATGCAATAATTGAAACCACAAGTAACACTTGTCCACAGAAGTATAAATAAATTGTTATAAATTAAAAAAAACGTAAATGAAAAAATTTAAGTTTTCAAACAAAATAAATATGAAAATAAATTTAGTAAAAGTAAATCACCCTATTTAGGAAACGTACCTTGACCTCGACTGACCTCGAGAAATGCGGCAACAATGCTCGCGCGGTGGCGTTTTGATTTATCTTTGCCAATTGCGATGAAATTCACTATGGTTATTTTTCACCCGTTCTTTTTTACTTCGTGATAAGTTGATTACTGAACTAATCTAAATAAATTCTGTCATAGCACAAGATGGATTAAAACTTAAATTTTCTCATGTTCAAAATGTCGACCACGTTTTTGAATGCACAAGTGACATCGCCGAACAATGTTGTCCCGAACCTTGCCCAACAAATTTCGACCAGAATCCGAGTGTTTATTTCACCGTAAAAAACAAGTACAAATAAAATTAAAAACACAATTTACACACACTAAGGTCAAGTACCTACTCAGTGTCTATTTCACTGTAAGAAAATAATTAAACTAATACATACAAGTAAATAACAAAAATCACGTAAAACAATGCGTGTACTTAAGTACCTATCAAATCTTTGCGAAATGCACACACGCTATCCCGGAAGACTCGCGGTGAACTGACAAAACTTACATCCGTACTGGCAAAAAATAAAAGTCATAGGTAAATAGGGTAAACAATGTAATAATTATCTTTTATCGATACTTTTCTACAATTACTTATCTAATAAAGACTTAATACGCAATCAAGGCATTACAATACTAGTACTATTTTTAATAACCGTATTTAACAGTGAAGTGATACCTAGTTAAATTTATTGGACTTTTAAAATAAATTTTAATTTTTGTACGTTTCGACTTACGAAACTACCGTAGGTACTACCTAGATAGTGAGTAATGTAGAAAACGGGTGAGTACGTTTTTTTAATAGGATGTTTCTTCCTAAAATGTAAACATTAATACATTATTTTTTATCTCTAAATCCTCTCAATTATAATTTTTAATCAGAATAGGTAGGTAGGTACATAGTGGTGCTATAATAATTCTAAACTAACCGTGTCCTTTAAAATTAGAACATCTTTTTTGCTAACCGATCATTATTCTCTTCAAAAGACAATGAGAGAAAGCTGATAATATTGTCGATAACTGTGTCCAACCCTACGCGTCGAGCGCGCGCGCAACCCGCTCCCCGCGCCCCTCCTCGCCAAAAGCCGAAGGCCTTTGAAAAAGCCGACACACGCGTGCCGCGTCCTTTTGTACTAAGCCGACAAACGAACCGCACCGCGCCAGCGTGGCAACGTTGCTTTTCAATGTTCAAGGATTCAAGTTCATTGTACTATTAACCTACTGTTGCAATTCTACAGAGTGTTCAAATTTGCTTTAAATTAAAACTCGACTTTTTGACAAAACTACTGGACCGATTTCGTTACTTTTTTGTATAGCGTTATCAAATACCATAACTAGTATGTGGTTTCAAGGATTGCATATATGTCGTAGACATACGGTATTTTTTTTTTTTGATTTCGATAAAAAGTACGAAACCAAAGTAGTTGATCACCTTTATTAAATGTAGATGAAACACGATATGAAATCAACTTACTACGTAACACCTGCAATGCCATCTATTGATTCAAATAGTACTTTCGACAACATGACATAACACCAAAACATTTTTTTTTTAGTGGGACATTTATAACATCTTAAAATGATTGTAATTATTTTAATACCTTAAAAACATATCGTCTCAAATGAACGTAATATTCCTATTAACTCAAATAAAACGAACTCTTACTAATCTTTTTATAGTACAACTTCATGTTCCATAGATGGCGTTATGCATTCGATCTCATTGTCGCGGTGTTAAGATTACAATATTCGTCAACAGGCGCGCACTTAGATTTGCGAAGCACAATGAGATATAGCAGCTCAATAACACCTGTGGGTCTAAAGTGGCCACTTTAGCAGAATCACAGTAGAATCATAACCTTAACCACGCAACAACTGTCAAATTTCTTTTCTATCTTTATTGCTAAAGCATTCGTTTCAAGGTTGATTGGGAAAATTTGACAGTGACCGGTAGCGTGATGTGCTTTCTGATTCTACTAAAGTGGCCTTCTTAGGCCATCACTACTTTGGACAATTAAATGATTGCCACTTAGCTACAATAATTGTAGCAACCTACTGGGCCAAAACAATATACAGAGTCAATCATCTACTCGAAAAGACGAAGAATGAACCTTTACAGGCCTGAAGCCAGGGATCATAAATTGTCATACCACCCGCGAGCAAGTTGCGAGGTTCCATCGTAGAGACGCAAAAACAGTTGAATTAGCTTGGTAACTGAGTTTTAAACCAACTTCTTCAAAAAGGAGGAGGCTCTATGTTAAGGTGTTTGTAATTTTTTTGTATGTTCACCGATATCTCCATCAATTGTGTACCGTTTTTTTAAAAATATTTTAATTTTCAAAAGCCTATACTCCTGAGATAGTCACCAAGTCAGAATCGGATGATGGAATCCCATGAAAATTGAGGGAAACCCTAAAATTTTATAGGCACATACAATGTTTTACAAAAACTTTCGAACGCAATTCAGATATTTGTGTCTGGTAATCACCATCTTATGTTGCTGAGCTAATAATGAAAGGTATAAGGATCTGATGATGGGACCTTATGAAAAATATTTGTTCAGCGATATTTTTGCCAATTTTTAACCAATTTTGGATGATTCTTATTTTGTTTAGGAGAGTTTTTTTTCGGATTGGTCTCATTTCAATTTGATGAAAATGATTAAGAACTTCGGAGTTAGGCAACGGAAATTCTTCAATAAACGATAGCAAATGGTTCGGGATTGCTGAAATGGCATGTCTGTTACTGTTTACACCAGTTCACAACGTAACATCACATCAGTACTCAGAGAATGAATAAGCAGGTACGACTAAAAAGTAAAAAATAAAAACTATTCCGAAATTAAAGTTATTTTATACTTTGTATTGCTTTATTTTCGGAAGTCGGTTGTATATTTTTGTAAAAAGTTTTTTTTAACTTAAAAAAGTTATGATTTCCGTTCCTGGTTCGAAGAAAATTAAGAAACAACAACAAAGTAGTTTCTTAACTTCGTAGTTTGAAGAAAAGCGCCATTTATTTAGCGCAATACATTAGTGTCAATACGATAAAGTTCAAATATGCAAACATGTGGTCTTCTTTATGGTGCAACGCCATAAAGAAGGCTATATAGTATTTTAGAGCTTTCCACACTCCAGACTACCGAATGGCTTGGAAACGCGATGTATCATGTAGTCACGGTCTTCAGCAGAGAGGAAACCACGTAGAAAAAGATGAAGGCCACTCAAATGGTCATAATTATACAAAATCTGACAAAAAATTCTGACGGCACACACCACAATCAAGGGGATGGTTAGCTTTTTTTTAAACAAAATGGATAAACTCGTGGCCCAATATCTCACCTGATGGAAAGTGATGATTAGGCCGAAGATGGAAGCGAGTTTTACCCGGAATCCTCTTACACAGAGGAACTGGCTATCATACCTCTAACTAACTGCCGGAACACAACAATGCTGTTAAAATTTTTCGTATGGCGACTCTACCAAAGGCACTCGGCTGTAAGTCACACATATTCATAGTGGGCTGGGTGTCAGCGCAAGTCAAGCTGCTGGAACCCAGGCCTCTGAGGTGCTATCGCTGCCACGTGGGGCACCACGTGTCAGTCAAGTGCGCCTCGGAGGTCGATCGCAGCGGCCTCTGTTTCCGCTGCGGTCAGCCCGGTCACGTGGCCGTAGCTTGCTCCGCCAAGCCGCACTGCGTCGCATGTGCGTCGGCGGGCAAGTCGGGCGATCACCGGGCTGGGAGCAAGGCCTGCGCTCCGCCCACCAAAGCCAGATCCGGAGCTAGGGGGAGGCCCTCCACCGCCACTGCCACCGTCTCCGCCGCAGCAGCCGTAACTGCCGCAGCCGCAACCGCCGCAGCCGCAACCGCCGTAGCCGCAACCACCGCGGTCGCAACCGCCGCCACTGCCGCTATTGCCGCCACAGAGGGGCCCTCGCAGGAGGAAGCTGAAATGGAATGCCAGTAACGGCCCCTCTCAGCTTCCTCCAGGCGAATATCAACCACTGCGCCTGCGCTCAGCACTTGCTGATGCAGAGCATGGCGCAGTGGTCGATCAACATTGCGGTGGTCTCTGAGCCGTATTTTGTCCCACCCAGGGATGACTGGGTTGCGGACCTAAACGGCTCAGTGACCATCATATCGTCGGCCGCCGCCGGTACCCCGTCCCTTGAAAATGTCAGGAGGGGACAGGGGTGCGTAGCAGCACGGTTCGGGGAAATCGTCGTGGTAGGCGTCTACTTCTCCCCGAGCCGAACTCTCGCCGAGTTCCACAACTCTCTGGTAGAGTTGGGTGTCGTCGTCGGACACTATTCCCTACCCGTGCTTGTCCTCGGGGACTTCAACGCCAAGAACTTGGCTTGGGGTTCTCGTCTGACAGACGTGCGGGGAAGGATGGTAGAAGACTGGGCTCTGGAGACAGGCCTAGTCGTCCTCAATCGGGGTTCTGTCCCCACGTGCGTGCGGATGCGGGGCGAGTCGGTGGTGGACATCTCGTTCGCCAGTCCCGCTCTGTCACCGCGGGTCATTGACTGGCGTGTCATGGAGGAGGTGGAGACCTATTCCGATCACCGGTATATCCGGTTTGACGTCTCCACCCAGACCTCAAGCGCGCCGGTCGTACAGACCCCGATTGGTCCGCGTTGGGCTCTGAAGCAGCTGGACCGGGAGCTCCTCCTGGAAGCCTCGATCGTGCAGGCCTGGGTGACATCACCGGACAGGCCTGCCGACGTCAACAGTGAGGCAGGGTGGTTCCAGGAGGCCATGTCCGACATTTGTGACGTGGCAATGCCCCGAGTCCGGCCAGGAAGAGCCCGGCGCCAGGTGTACTGGTGGTCGCGAGAGCTAGCGTCTCTGCGCGAGGCGTGCATTTCTGCGCGCCGCCGGTACGCCAGGCATCGCAGGCGCCGCATCCGTCCTCCGGATGCGGACGCCATCGAGGCGGAGCTATACGAGGGATACAGAGCCGCGAAGACCGCTCTCCGCGACGCTGTCCTGCGGGCTAGAGATCTGGCCCGCGAGGAAATGCTGGCGACTCTCGACAGAGATCCGTGGGGGCGCCCCTACCTCATGGTGCGGAACAAGCTCCGCACCTGGGCCCCCCCACTGACGCAGAGTCTCCGGCCTCAGCTCGTGGAGGACGCGGTGAGCGCTCTGTTCCCTGCGCGAGGGGAACATCCTCCCCCGCCTATGGCTCCGCCGCCTGCGGTGCCGGAAGAGGACCAAGAGGACGACGACGACGACATCCCTGCTGTGACTGGGGTAGACCTGAGAGCGGCGGTACGGAGGCTCAAGGCCAAGAATACCGCCCCAGGGCCCGACGGCTTGCCTGGCAAAGCCTGGGCCCTGGCATTGGAGGCTCTCGGGCCTCGACTGGAGGGGCTCTTTAGCGCATGCTTGGAGAGAGGCCGGTTCCCGCTTTCTTGGAGGACCGGGAAGCTGGTACTCATCCCGAAGCCTGGGCGCCCTGCGGACTCTCCGTCCGCATTCCGGCCCGTGGTGTTGCTCGACGAGGTGGGCAAGCTCTTCGAGAGAGTCATTGCGAACCGCCTCGCCGGGCACCTAGCGGGAACGGGGCCGGATCTTGCGGACAACCAGTTCGGTTTCCGCAAGGGGCGCTCTACGGTGGACGCCGTCATGCGCGTCAGAGCCCTCACGACGGGGGATGCGGTCTCCCGGGGTGGTGTTGTCTTGGCGGTGTCTCTTGACATCGCCAACGCCTTCAACACCATGCCCTGGAGCTGCATTGGGGAGGCACTCCGGTATCATCGGGTGCCGACCTACCTTCGTCGTGTGGTCGGGGACTACCTGTCCGACCGGGCAGTAATCTACCCAAGTCACAGCGGTGAGTGGAACCGGCGAGAGATGTCGTGCGGTGTCCCACAGGGTTCGGTTCTGGGGCCGCCCCTGTGGAACATCGGTTACGACTGGGTGCTGCGAGCCGACCTCCCTAGCGGCGTCAACGTCATTTGTTACGCTGACGACACGCTGGTGCTGGCACAAGGGGGGTCGTACGCGGAGGCGGCCGACGTAATGACACGCGGGGTTGCGATAGTCGTGGAGAGGATCCGGCAACTGGGTCTCGAGGTGGCGCTGCACAAGTCCGAAGCCATGTGTTTTCATGGCCGAGGCATTGCGCCACCGTCGGGATCCTTGCTGACGGTAGGAGGGGTTTCCATCGGCGTCGAATCGACGCTGAAATACCTGGGGCTCGTCCTAGACAGCCGATGGAACTTCGTGGAGCATTTCCGACGTTTGGTCCCCAAACTGGAGCGGGCCGGGGCTGCTTTCAGGCGGCTCCTGCCCAACCTGGGGGGACCGAACGCCTCCTGCCGTAGGCTATACGCGGGGGTCGTGCGGTCCATGGCCCTTTACGGGGCCCCGGTGTGGGCGCGTTCATTGAGGCAGCGTGCTGCGAACCACTTGAACGCGCCCCAAAAGGTGGTGGCCCTCAGGATGACCAGAGGGTACCGCACGATCTCGCGCGAAGCGGCGGGTCTCCTTGCCGGATTGCCGCCATGGGATCTGGAGGCGGTGGTCCTCGCGCGCCTGCATGATTGGCGCGCGGAGGTACTAAGCCGGGGGGAAACTCCGCTGACGCGGCAAATTGTCGCGCAGCGGACGGACTTCCGGCGCGATCTCATGGCGTCATGGAGACGACGACTATCGCAACCCAGCGCAGGGCACGCCACAATAGCGGCGATAAGTCCCCTCTTTGAGGAGTGGCTTGAGAGGCGCCACGGCGTCCTCACCTTCCGCCTGACGCAGGTCCTCACCGGACATGGATGTTTCGGGAGGTTCCTGCACCGAATTCGGCGGGAGGAAACGCCCGGGTGTCACCACTGCGAGGATCGACCGGAGGACACGGTAGAGCACACTGTGCAGGTGTGCCCCGCTTGGGCGGCGCACCGCCGTGTCCTCGAAACGGCGATTGGCGGCGACCTCTCGCGTCCGGCCCTGGTCCAAGCCATGGTCCGGAGCGAGACGGAATGGGACGCCGTTGCCTCCTTCTGCGAAGCAGTCATGCTAGCGAAGGAGGTGGCGGAGCGGGAGAGGAGACCCTCTCGTCCCGGCCGCCGTGGTGGACGCCGCGGGCGTCGGGGGCCACCTGGTGACCTCCGGCCACCGTAGGCGCGGGCCTGTGGACGGCGAGCTATGGGTGGCTCGCCGTCCGTCCATCTAGACAGGCCGTGTCGACGGCGCGTTAGTGTTCCACGCGCGCCTCAAAGAGAGTCAGCAACACAGAGGGGCCCGAGAGGGCCGACGCCTGCCGGAGTCGCGGGATTATTCGCAAGAGACACCGTGGCTCCGGAACACAAAGGGCAATGAAGGAACATGGATGGGTTTTAGTCAGTAGAAGTCTGACACTCCCTCCCGCTACACCCAGAGCGGGAGGAGTCATTGGATGATTTCCCATCCCTAAAAAAAAAAAAAAAAAAAAAAAAAAAAAAAAAAAAAAAAAAAAAAAAAAAGTCACACATATTCAACAAACTGTTAAGGTAGCTGATATAAGATTTCGGCTAATTTGCTCTAGCGTGATGCTCCAGTCACGTTGCGATCATTCCCGGAATCTCCCTTAATCCCAATTATTTTCTATTTACTTTTTATATTGTTCAATTCTCAGTAAGCCTACGTCAAGCCATACGTCATGACCAGCTCAGGGCCAGAAATAAGCCGTAGCGGGTTTCACCCTCGAGTATCATAGGGGAACTGTAGATCCCTAGGCCATGACGCCACAGACGAACTTGCGAAGAGGTCCCAAGTTAGTAGTGCTGGACCCAAACATACCCACTCCTCCTGATATTTTTCTCAGTTTCAACTCAAATGCCAATGTCAAACCTATAAATGCGACCAACTTAACGACGTATCAGCTTAAGTAGAAATACCTTTCGAATAATAATAGGCATCATGAGACATTGCCTTCCATAGACAGCCTAATTTGCAGAGGTTGCTTCGACGCCGAGAAGTTGCCGACTTCCTGGAAATGAGGCCGTTGCTTCCCGACCTGAACAAATCGTGGAACGGTGAGGTCGCAGTGCAAAACCTGTGGATCACCCAGAAAGCCTTTGTGTATTTGGGCGGAGCTAGGCTGGTTAACTTAGCCAGAACACTTACGGTCAACAGACAGCGCAGTCTCTAATCTACTCAACTCTATCCGTTGCGGGGTTAGATTTCTATTCGGGCCGGTATACCCATGTCCAACTTTATTTGTAGCTCTATCGCGTGTTATCAACCCTAGCAACTTTCTTCAACATTGTGCACAGAAGTTTCTCATTACGAAAAATTACTAGGGCTGGACGGCATTTTGAACAGAAAAGATAATACAGCCAGTGCCTTGCATTACAGTCTTCCAAATTCCTAATTCTGAGAGGGGTCAAGCAATGCCAGATATTGACTGATTGTACATCATATCGTAGCAATCTTACATCGCTATGTGTGTTTACTTTTCAAAATACACGCGGACGAAGTCGCGGGCAACAGCTAGTAAATAATAAATAAATAACTAGGGCTATATGCTACAGTGACTTGCAATAACAGTCTTCTAAATTGCTAATTCTAAGAGTGGTCAAGCATTGCCAGATATTGACTGTTTGTATCTTAGCAATTTACATAACGACATAATTTTAACTTTCGACATACACGCGAACGAAGTCATGGGCAACAGCTAGTCAAGTATAAAAATATCAAATAAATTCAAGGAAAAAAATCCCATTAAAATATACATTTCCTGGCAATTTCCTGTTGTAGATTTTCAATCTTCTTGTACGTATTTACGTGTAGTTACATAAAGCTTCTTAAAGTTGTTAGGTTTAATATTTTATGAATTCGGTTGATTTCTTTTACAAAAACAGTACCCTGCCACTGCACAGAACAAACGATTGTACGAAAACAAATAAACGTGCGAGAATCCAAGCTGTTTGCAGTCAACAGTTACTCACGGATTCGTTCCTGCGTTTAGGTAGCAGAATTTATTGGCTTCAAAGCGCTATTGGGTTTAATACACAGAAGCAGGTACTGCTAGACACGGCATTATAAAAACTTTCTGCAAAAACTAAGAATTTCGAAAGAAAAAGGGAGAAAGAATATTTTATTTAGCAGATAGGTAGGTGAAACACGCACAGTACATAGAAATAACAAAATACATATAGTAAGTATGCCAAAAACTAAGTGTGTGTTTCATCAAGACTGCGCTATTAATGTCCACTTCATGCGACATTTCAGACTGACTGTGGTTTTTACTTAAATTTACCTTGCTTCACTCAGCGTAAGCGATTCTATTGGTTCTATAGAAACATATCCCTCGCTCCGCATCCTTGTACATCCCTGGTAGAAACGCAATCTTATGAACCTCTCAAACGACGACTTAATTTCAGTGAGTGACTTTGACATAATACAAACTTTATAGTATTTGACTACTATAAAAAAAATCATAGGAATTAAAACTTATTAAACGATATTGCTGAAATAATATCTAAGAAGTATGGGAAAAATGATAAAACTGTGTAAAAATTGGTAAATTACACGGCATACGCGATAAAATATAAAACACTCTCAACTCCTTCATTATAGTAGGGTATTTTACTAATTTTAGTCAAATACCTTGAATTCTTGAATCTTATAATATTTAAATAAATAAGATTCAAGATTCAAGGTTCAAGCATTTATTTCAAATAACCATTTACTTTTGAATTGTCTAGGTGGGTCTATTGAGAAGAACGTGCAAGAAACTCCACGAATACTCTTTTAAATCATGTGATGTATATTATAAAAATCATGGTAACATTATCTTTGATTGCTTCTATATGTGAGGACAATGCAAAAAAAAAAGAAATATTTAAAAAAAAAAAACAAAAAGTACAGATAAAAAAATGCCAGTGGCAGATAAGAGATGACCAGTCTCAACTGACGGTGCCCGTTCACGAACATGACGCGTGTATCAGCACCGTCTAGCTAAACCATTTTGAAGGGAACCAAATGATCTAACGACCAACACACGCGCTACCTTCAGCGAAACTATTGTGTGAGCATGACAAGCTCTCAATTGCCACCGCTCGTTCAGTTCAAACAAGTTTAATAACAAAATCTATAAGTAATTACATAATGTAAATGGCTCCAGAGTACTCACATTTACAAAAATTTGAAAATTTGCTTGTACTATAAATCTAGTGAAATACCCTACCTAAGTCAGGCACGAATATTGTAAGTATTGGCGTCTCTACTTGCTGCCGGTGTGGTAATTCCAAGCTCTGTGGCTTTATAGTATGAATTGATGGTAAGGCACGATAATTTTCAGTTCGCTGACTAGCAAAAACGGCCGCTGTGGTGAAATTAGAACGTCTAGAGGAGCAGTTCTTATGTGGACGGCAAACCAAGATTGTGCACGTATTTTAGAGTGTCCAATAACCATGTACATGTGTTATGTGGGTAAGGCATCCATGGACCAGTGACTTAAGGCGCGTCCCCGAGCAAAACGCAGCGCTAGCCGTTTTTTGTGCAGTTTTTTGGAGCTATCTACTCTTTATCCAAAATAAATATCAACTAATAAAAAATACATTAAATTTCTACATAATTTTGGCTTTAAAATGGTAGATTTATTTTTTTATAATATGTATAATGTTTAAGTAATGTCCTCACAACGAAACCACAGAAATGAGAAAAACATGCATCTTCTCGAAAACTAACGATTATTTTGATTTTGTACTTACACTAATGGATAGGTAATTTAATTATG
This sequence comes from Ceramica pisi, assembly GCA_963859965.1. NCBI lineage: Eukaryota > Metazoa > Arthropoda > Insecta > Lepidoptera > Noctuidae > Ceramica > Ceramica pisi. Next base: position 7,922,369 of record OY982544.1, on the reverse strand, counting down.
AACATTTCGGTAGAAGTATTTTTTTCAAACGACCAAAATTCGATTTTATAACGATTTTATTCAACATTTTGAGCGTATTCGCTATTGTATCTCTTGCGCTGTTATTGAGGGAAAAAATGTTCAAGGTTATTTGCTCAGGGTACGGCCTTAATGACATCTGCGTCGGTTCTACGAGCTGTGAAGTTGAGGCTGGAGACATCGATGATGGGTGTCATACTCCTCCCCCCTCCGACGGCGGTATTCCTTATTGCTGAGGATCGTGATTCCCCCAAACTGAACATCCCTGGTATGGGAAGATAACAAAATATATTTATATGGAGTCCTTGAATTGCCAGTTTATTATTTATATGTAATTTAATCTCAAATACATTTAATTAACCTAACTTTGCAGCTGTCAATTGAGTTGTGCTGGTGATAAATTTGATCAGTGAAACCCGTCGATTATCATCTTATGTAAAACAGCGGCATTCAAAGGCTGATCAGCTATCTACTCATTGCCTTAATTAATGTCTGAGCTAAGCAATAAGGAGTGGAATTCCCTGCCGGAGTCCGATAACCTGGGGGACTTCAAGTCAAGAGTGAACAGGTTACTAATAGGCAAACGTACTCCACTGTCGGCCATGTCATCGCTTTCCATCTGCTAAAAAATAAAATAATAAAAAGGGCTCGTGTTTCACTGCAGCCAGTGAAACTGGAGCCCGTCAATTGTTTTTGATGTGAAAACTTCTTTAGCGGCGTTGAGCACTTTCTTGGGATGGGTACAAAATGATAAACTCGCGTCAGGACACGTGACCTGATCGAAAATTCGTAAGACAAACTCGCGTCAGGACACGTGACCAAATAAATTGTAAAATGAAAATGTCTTTAGCGGCGTTGAGCACTTTTCTTGGGATGGGTATAAAATGTTAAACTCGCGTCAGGTCACGTGACCTCATCGAAATTTCGTAAAATTAATGATTCAAAAAAAACTTTTTACAAAAAAATACAATTTTTCTGGAAGTCGGTCGTATTTTTTTTATAAAAAGTTTTTTATTTTTCACTTTTTAGTGGTAGGTACCCCACACCTAACAACACCACTGCAAAATCGCAGAAAAGCAAAATACGCTATTTCGATTACTTGGATGACATAAAACTATCATCTAAGTAGACGAATTCCAGCTATTTCGATTTAAAATCCAAAGTTCGTAACCGATTTTCATAAAATTTAAATCTGCTAGTATATCCTTTCAGATAAAACAAGATTTTTTTAATTCGGGTCATAATTGTCGGAGTTATGAGGTAACAAACATAAAAAAAAGAAAACATACAACCGAATTGATAACCTCCTCCTTTTTGGGAAGTCGGTTAAAAATGCAAAACGGGTTTCACTTCTGCCGGCAAACCGTTGCAACTCGTTATTTTTTTTCTTTCCTTTTCTATTTACAATCAGTCATTCAGCTTTAGATATAGTTATACGAGCCCGTCAATAATAACAAAAAGTTGGACCCAGTCACGTTTTATGACTCCACCATTCACAAACAATACCTACATAGATTTCATACAATACTTGCCAGCACTTCAACTGGCCAACATCACTCAGCTCGGATCATTGGCTGCGAATCGACCGAAACAATTGAAAATACGCGAGTCTGAGTTGAGTGCTTTCGATAGTCTGTTATAGTTAGTTGAGCTTATAACTGATATCTATCCACAGCTAACGGTACGTGGCTTTTAGTTATTACGGAAAATCTGGGGCGAAAATACATTTGAGAATTTATTTTATTTTAGGGTTGTTAGGCGATGTTTCCACCAGAGATGAGCGAGGATGCGTAGCTAGGGATGTGTTTCTTAAGAACCAATAGAATTTATTGTGCTGAGTGGTGCTAGGCACACACCTCCCATAGCTACGTTTTTTTTTTTTTTATATATAGAACGGTGAAACTCTTTGCCCAAATCTCACCTGATGGAAAGTGATGATTAGGCCGAAGATAGAAGCGAGTTTCACCCGGAATCCTCTTACACAGAGGAACTGGCTATCATACCTCTAACTGCCGGAACACAACAATGCTGTTAACATTGTTGTTATGGCGACAGACTTAGACATGATGGTGGTAGCTTGCCAGGCGGACTTAGTACAAGTCCTACCACCAACCAAACCGAGCAAAAAATTTGCCCCCGCTGGGAATCGAACCCGGGACCTCTGGGTCTGAATCAGGTGGTATAACCACTAGACCACGGAGGCGGTTAGTGTCACCTGTTTAGCACCAGCCGGGGACCACGTGTAGGGATTCGCTGAAGGGTATTCTCCTACGGACGCGGGTGACTCGGCCCCCTACGTGCGGAAATAATCCACGGTTTCTGCAATAATACAGTAAAAATAAGAAAGCTAGGGTAAATTTAATAGGATGGTTGAGACGAATGGGGCTGGCGTATGTCATGGCGCCGTCGCTTGGGACTGGTCTCAGCTGCCATGGTTTATTTTAATAATTTCTTTGAATTGTTCCTTTTTTATTCCGGACGTTTTTATCATGCTCGTCACATCGTTCACACATGTATGTATAATTTCAACACGATGTCAACAAAACTTTGTGACAATGAGTGTCCGTGGAGTTTCTTGCACGTTCTTCTCCATAGAGATCTACGCTTTGGAACGTGCAGATAGCTTCATCTTTTTGGAAGGACCGACCTTGACAATTCAAAAGTGCCTATAAATGGTTTAATTGAAATAAATAGAACCCCATACAAAAGACAATTTCTCTTTTTGTCTTTTGTATGGGGTTCTATTTCTTGAGCTAGCCCCATCACAGATTCTACTATATTGGTTATGTACCAGCTCCATGCGGCTGGCGAAGCCAGAATTCGATTCGTGAGCATTAATTTTACTTCACGGAACTGTGTGTGACTTAAGTTACTGCAATAGTAATGGTTCAAAGTGTCCATCTCCTGTTGGCTATTTGTACCTTTTTACCACTACTTCATAAACCTTACATCATTAACTGCAATAATACAATAACAATAAGAAAGCTGTGATAAATTAATAAGATGGGGTTCTTTTTACTGAACTAGTAGCACCCTTCTTATCCTGGTTCGACTATCTTGATCACATTAAGCTAGTACACAACCAGATTAATATGGCTCGCGAAGCTAGAGTCCGATTGGTTATTGAGCATTCATTTTACTTCACGGCACTTTGTGTGACTTTAGTCACTGCAATGGTGCTGGTTCTAAATTTCCATCAATGTTGGCTTTTTGTACCTTTTATCACCCTTCATAAGCCTGGCAAAATCCAAAACAGTGACAAAATAAAAATGCTATATGACAACATAACACAACAGTTACTACAATAATGCTATAAACATAAGAAGTCCATTTTACTACACAAACAGTTTTAGCCGTGAATTTGTTGCGCCGCCCGTACAAGGATGGTCTCCGTTTTCTGGTCACGTCCATCGCAAATGCAGTCCTCGTTCCAGAAAAATACATTTACTGCTACCTTGAATGTACTTGTTTTTTGATTAGGAGTTTAGCTGGTGAAACAAATAAAATAAAATATTATAACTGTTCGAGAAGATTTTGTAACTTTCGAACAAAAAACCCGTTACGTTTATGAAATAAAACTTTCTGTTGAAATTTTCTGGTTTGATCCCCATAAATGACCCCCATACTCATAATTTATTTAGTTACTAGCTTCTGCCAGCGGCTTCGCCCGCGTGATCCCTAGGGAACATATTCCCGGGATGAAAAGTAGCTTATGTGCTATTCCAGACTATAATCTATCTTTGTTCTAAATTTCATTAAGATCCGTTAAGCCGTTCTGGCGTGATTGAGTAACAAACAACCAAACTTACACATTTATAATATTACTCGTTTGGTGTAAAGCGAAATTATAACCATCTTCCCCTCGACATTATAATTATTAAAGAATATTGCAAACTGTCGTAAGCCGTTTTCCGAAGCTACTCGCTAGCCTCTAGGCGCCAAGCTAGCCGCCTGCCTGTGCGTTCGCGACCACAAAAATAATCCTTATAGCATGATTCAGTATTCACGCGCGATGGCTATTATTAGCGTTTTTCATGTATAACTTTGGTGTTTCTATACCGATTTCTATGATTCTTTTTTTATGGAATAGTTAATAATGTTAACTTTTATTAATGTTAATTAGGGACGACTGAGAGTTTTATAAACGTAAGAGTAGACAAATACAATCAGAAAGCTTCGAACTGCTAAGCTATCGGGAGTTACACGTGTTATTGTTCGTCAATCATAAAAGATAGACATATGCTGTCGTTGGATATTTTTTATATAATTTTAAGGAGAACATTTCCGTCATACATGATTTCTGTGTAGCTTTCACCATTAAGGTTGCACACGTGACAGAAGCTTAAAAAATGGAGTAACTTCTCCCGTTTTCCCAACATTTCCCTTCACTGCTCTGCTCCTATTGATTGTAGCGTGATGAAAAGTATACTATAACCTGCTCAGGAGTATGAATAATAATTGTACCAAGTTTCATTAAAATCCGTCGAGTAGTTTTTGTTTCTATAACGGTTATACAGACAGACAGACAGACAGACAGACCGACAGACAGACAGACAGACAAAAATTGTACTGATTGCATTTTTGGCATCAGTATCGATCCCTAATCACCCCCTGATAGTTATTTTGGAAATATATTTCATGTACAGAATTGACCTCTCTACAGATTTATTATAAGTATAGATAGAAGATATAGATGTAACGCGGTCGTGTTTGGGTCACAGTAGTCCATGTGTGTACCAAGTTGGAACCAAATCAACAAAAATGGTTTAGAAGGTCCGGAGAAAACTGGCAGTGACGGACAGACAGACAGACACCCGAGTGATCCTATAAGGAATCCGTTTCTTACGGATGTTCAGAACCCTAAAAATGAGTAGAATTGGCATTCTCCCAAAGGAATTTGAATAGACTATTAATCGCAGAATAGACATTTTGAAGTTCACAAGTTCTGTCCTTGCTAAACTTGTAATTTAAACTTCTGAAGCTCGAATAAAATATTTAATATTTTTTCGCAGTTGATTCAAGCGTGTAAATTATATAAACACGACTTCTATTAGACTTTCAAATTATATAAACAGATATTTTTAATTAATGTGTACTCATTAACTTTAGCAAGACTCTACAAACAACAATATCAAATTAATTAACGTTTTATGAACGCTCACAGTCAACTGCAAACAAGGGAAAATGAAAAATGTACATCTTCTAATAAAGTTGATCTCCTATACACTTTATAAGACTCTTCGTTAGTAGAATACCTAGACTAGAACAAATGGCTTCATTTCACCCAGTAATTTGTTGAACTTCTAATTAGAATGAGAGACTTTGATTTTATATAGACCTACAGACGCTTCATTAAGGCCAAATTTAGCTAAGAAACCTGAGCCTGTAATTATGTCTGTAAAGGCCCAATCTATATATAAACAAGGTTTTCATACAAACAAGACCTCTGGTTACGTAAACACGAGAATTGACTTTAATTCGAGTTGATTATATTGTGGACCAGATAAACAATAGACTATTTAATAATATAGGATAGCAAAATACGAACAGCGTGCCACTTTGGATGGCAATGGTGTCCAGGATGCGTTGCGAGGGATGTGTTTATTAAAAACTAATATAATCACTTTATTCACCTAGCGATTCTATTAATTCTTGACAAACGCATCTCTCGTCTAACACAAAAGAAACGCAGCCTATTGAGGCTGTAACTTTACATAATAATTTCCTTCTCATTCAAAGAAAAAGTCAAAAAATGAATTACGATCACTATTGCAAAACACGCTGAAGTTCAACATAGTGTACGTGTCGAAATTTAACGTGTTTGACAGTTTGGCTTTTCTATAATGTTGTGAGTTTTCTGTCCTTTTCTCGTAGTACAAGATGGCACTAGTTAATGTAATATACTTTAGTAAGGCACTTTTCTCACCGCCGGCGATCAGCGAGTAGCGAGTAAAGCTTGAAAGTCGAAACGAGTGTCAAAACTATCGAAACTTTTACTCGCAATACTCGCTCAGGCTCGCACTATAGATAAAAATTATCGCTGGTTGGTGAGTTCTGACCGCCCAGCGAGCATCGCTGAACGAGTGTCGCTGAGCGAGTACTATCTTTAATAGTTCTTCTCGCTGCGATCAACTGGAGTTTAAAGCCGCTCGCCGGCTATGTGAACAGCCAGCTATCGACTATGATTGCTTATATATATAGTATAGTATATATAGTATAGTATATATATAGTATCTTTCACTCACACGAGATCTATAATATATCTTTTTTCCCTTTCCTCAGCGAGCAAAAAGTAACCGCTATACTAATAACATGAGACAAGTGAATTAGGGCCATCTTGCTGAATTAGCGATTCAGATAATCAATTAGTAGCTTTGTAACTACTATTATTATATAAATACACCCTGTAGTCCCATAAAATACAATTTCGGTTTCCATTGTAGGGTTAATTGGTATCGGTTCATTGGAGCTATATTATTATTATCACAGTGGGGTATGTATTTACAGTTGGCAAAATAGAGCGATATATATTTGGAACTATTCGCACAAATAATGATACGGCCCATTCACGTTGTTCGTGACAGGGGATGGCTTGATAATAATAACCTAATTATGCAAACGATGTGCATACATTTTAATAGCCATTTTGTACAAATGTTTCCGTAACATTATGTCACATAAAATAATATGGAATAGAGTAATGTTATCTCTTACTGATATTGCAGGAACGTTGTTAACGAAATTTTGAACTGAAATTATTGGTAACAAACTTTAGCCGTTCCATTATCATCATCTGTCAAGCCTTTTCCCAACTACATTGGGGTCGGCTTCCAGTCAAACTGGATTCAGTTGAATACCAGTGTTTTACGAGGAGCGGCTACCTACCAGACCTCCACAACTCATTAACTGGGTAACACGATACTTCTTGGCAAGACTGGAGTCAGATTTACTGGCTTCTGACAATCCGTAACAACTGGCAAATATCTACAAATGACAGTCGGGACTAACGGCTTAACGTGCTTTCCGAGGCACGGAGGAAACTCGGTTTGTTAAGATGGTCACCCATCCACAGACCAACCTTGGCAAGCGTTGCTTTACCGTAAAGATCGACCCGTGCGGCTGTTATTATTTAGCCACGAGCTCCGCCGTTCCAAATTCAAAGAATAAAAAAAAAAAGTTAATTCCACAATCTAATTCGTGATGATTCTTCCCGTGTGCCATGGTTCATTCAAATCCATTTAGCAATTTATCGAACCTCTAGCTCTTCACTTTGATAAATTAGTAGCATTCCAGTTCTCAGTGTAACAAACACATACATATTAACATCTGATGCCCGCGGCTTTGCCCGCTTGACAACTTATATACTAAAGCCTTCCTCGAGAACCACTCTATCCATGGGTGAAAACAGCATGAAAATCAGTGCAGTAGTTTTTGAGTTTATCGCGAATAGACAGACAGACAGACGCGGCAGAGGACTTTTTATAATAATGTAGTAGCGACTTATATAAGGTCGATCAAATTTTTAGGGTTCCATATCCGTACGGTAACCAGCGGAACCTTATTACTAAGCCTCCGCTGTCGCGTCCGTCCGTCCACCTGTCTGTTAGCAGACTGTATTTCAAGAATATAAGTAGACAGTTAAAATGTTTACAGATTGTGTATTTCTATTGCCGCTATAAAAATTAAAGGGGCTTCCATACAACTTAGAAGTGTTCTTTTCGGTTTATGGTACGACGAAACCCTTCGTTTGAGAGTCCGACTCGCATTTGGACGGTTTTTGCGTTAATGCTGTAGTGTAGGATAAGCCTAATGCACGTCGAGTCCGAAAAACGTAGGTAGGTTTACATCAATGCTTTCTCTCTGTGTCAGTTCTGAAGGATTTATTTTTAATTTTCAAAGCTGAGAGTGCTAGTTCAATATAGATCATTCTCTGTTTGCATATAGAATATGAAATTATATCTTAATAGCAAAACTTACAAGCCTACAAATATTGAAATTTAAATCAGAAATAAAGCAGTCAAATAATGTTAAAAAAAAGATATCTAATTAGCTAGGTAACTCGAAATTAAACCACTGAGAAATATACAAAATCCTCACGGACAAACTTGCTGGCAAGACCTAGTTTTGTCTTCGAAACAATACATTAAATATTTCCGAAAGGAAAAGGTCAAATGTATTTCTGAACGCCTTCCAGATATTGAAGATTTATTTAAACTAAGCAAAGATTGTCTTCACTGAACAACTCAAACTTTGACCTTTCAGAACAAAAAATACTTTGATTTATTTTTGTTTTCACAAAATCAAATTCGTTTAATTTAAAATACCTATTTCAAAAGAACCCCGATACAGTTTCTTAAATGAAGAACCTAGTTTGTGAAGTAAATTTTCTCGCTCAATCAAAATTCAAATGAAGTTTAAACAAAATGAATGACTAAATTTCCTTGCAATATCATTCGAAGTGAAACTTAATGACTTTTAGATCGATGAAATGCCTTTTACATAAATTCGACGTAACGCAAAATTAACGTGTTCATTTATTTTTAATCACCAATTATTATTTAATGATACTGAATGCCTGAAGAAGCAAACAAAAAGGCGAGCTTCAAAATGAAATACAAAAGTTCATAAAATTGTATTATAGTTGTTGGCACACCGGGGGATCATTAGGATATGTACCTACCCACTGCGGACTCAGTAAAAAAATCGCATCAATAACCCACTGGGATAGCTTCTAACGACATTTTAATGCGATATTTCGTTTTCACATTAAATATAGGTGAGACGACTTTCATATAATTTGTATCGATACAAATTTTTGTATAAATACTCACCGATACGGCAAATTGTAGTTACATTTGGAATAATATCGAATAATAACATTGGGATCGGCTACCAGTCAAATCAGACTAAGTTGAGTACCAGTATTTTTCGCGGAGCGGCTGCCTACCAGACCTCCACAACCCATCAACTGGGTAAACACGATACTTCATGGCAAGACTGTGGTGTCAGATTAACTGGGTTCTGACTATATATATCGACCACCAAATATGTACAAATGACAGCCGGAACCAACGGCTTAACGTGCTTTCCGAGGCACGGAGGAAACTCGATATGTTAAGATGGTCACCCGTCCACAGACCAACCTTGGCAAGCGTTGCTTAACCTTGAACATCGACTCGTGCAGCTTTTATTATCTAGCCAAGAGCGCCTCCGTGGTTTTTAGACTTTCCGAAGACTGTTATAAACGACGTTTTATAAATAACGTTTTCCAGCTTCAAAACATCTTCAAACCTTATCAAACTATCTTCGTCACACCGTTTAAGTTATAATTACTTGAACATACCGCGGCTGCCAATAAAATCTAAGTTGCTGACATTAACCCGAACACGATACCACTTAATCTTGACACACAATGAGAACTATGTCAAAGTGTCGTGGGGAGCCCATTGATCGTCTCATTTCCTGTGGAACATCGTAAATTCTCGCCACGAAGTAGATAGGTACAGAAGTTTTGGGGGCCGAGTCACCCACGTATGTAGGAGAATGCCCTTCAGCGAATCCCTACATGTGGTCCCCGGGTGGTGCTAAACAGGTGACACTAACTGCCTCCGTGGTCTAGTGGTTATACCACCTGATTCAGACCCAGAGGTCCCGTGTTCGATTCCCAGCGGGGGCAAATTTTTTGCTCGGTTTGGTTGGTGGTAGGATTTGTTCTAAGTCCGCCTGGCAAGCTACCACCATCTTGTCTAAGTCTGTCGCCATAACAACAATGTTAACAGTTAGAGGATTCCGGGTAAAGTCGCTTCCATCCAGGTAAACCTTTCGCCGAGTGAGCCTTAAGTGAGGTGAACACGAAGTGAGCTGTCAATCCATACAAACAAGATGGCATGATGGTGTTCGCTCCACTTAAGTTTGCACAGTGATTATGTTGTCAATAGACCGGCTGGTTACACAGAGCGGTTTTTATTTCGACGCTCTTTTTATCGCTATCTCACCTTATCTTTAACGATGATACTGTCGACGATGGACTATCATTACCAAAAAGTAGCCTTCTTAGGGTTCCGTAGCCAAATGGCAAAAAAAGGAACCCTTATGGATTCGTCATGTCTGTCCGTCCGTATTTCACAGCCACTTTTTTCCGAAACTATAAGAACTATGCTGTTGAAACTTGGTAAGTAGATGTATTCTGTGAACCGCATTTAGATTTTCACACAAAAATAGAAAAAAAAAACAATACATTTTGTGGGTTCCCTATACTTAGAACTGAAACTCAACTTTCTTTTTTAATCAAACCCACACGTGTGGGGTATCTATGGATAGGTCATCAAAAATGATACATGAGGTTTGTAGTATCATTTTTCTTCACAGTGGAGAGAGAGAGACACTTCCAAAGTGGTAAAATGTGTCCCCCCTGTAACTTCTAAAATAAGAGAATGATAAAACTAAAAAGAATATTATGATGAACATTACCATGTAAACTTCCACCAAATATTGGTTTGAACGAGATCTAATAAGAAGTTTTTTTTAATACGTCATAAATCGTAAACCGCAACTTTTGCTTATAATATATACCTACAGGTTTGTAGGGAACCCTTGGTCCGCTAGTCCGACTCGCACTTGACCGGTTTTTTAATTCAGTCTAAACTATCTTACTGCTGGACAGGACTCCCTCAGATTCATCCACGTTTAATCGAACCAACCTTTGCAGAAAGCGCCTATTTACTTTTTGTCTCGCCACCTCTTGTTAGGCCAGCCGCGTTGGCGCAGTCCATCCTCAGACACCCTGACGTAACTTATTCACTCTAACTTAGACCTGACAGTAGACGTACACTGCTATTTCGATCGTTTGGTAGTTGCTTAGCTCGCTCTGAACGATCGTTCAATGAGAACATCTGCCATCATACTGGCTGCTCCAACCCGAGAAATGAGAGCTGCTGCTACAGCGGGTGAATTTAAAAAAGTTTTGAGAGCTACTGACCGACTCACAGTAGTGGTTTTTCTGTGAATGGCAGTTGCGCGAAGCTTTTCTAAGCTTGCGTGTATTTTAGCTTGTTGTATGGAGTTGATGTACTGTATTTATCCATTTCGTGTCTTCGGCTACACACGAGATCCGATCGGTCGGATACATTCTCCCTGTTTATTATGATGTATTCCCATGTATACCCTTACTTTTGCAGAGTCTTGTTAGAACTTCATTCTCGGAGTCGGGATCTTCGGATTGAAAAGGAATAAGTTACAACGTATAAAAACTGGTTTATGGAAATGATTTTTGCTTTATAGACTTCAGTTTGTACTTCACATTATTATGGAAAAATAGCTACCGAGCGAGTGTCAGACTCTCACTGACTAAAGCCTATCCATATTTCTTCTAATGTCCTGGCGTTCCAGGGCCGCGGTGGCACTGGCAGGCACAAGCCTACTAATAGTGTTTCTTTGCTTTCTAAAGACATGATTCCTATTTAGGATTCCGTAGCCAAATGGCAAAAACGGAACCCTTATAAATTCGTCATGTCTGTCTGTCCGTCCGTATGTCACAGCCACTTTTCTCCGAAACTATAAGAACTATGCTGTTGAAACTTGGTAAGTAGATATATTCTGTGAACCGCATTAAGATTTTCGAACAAAAATATAAAAAATAACAATAAATTTTGGGGGTCCCCATACTTAGAACTGAAACTCAAAAAAAGTTTTTTCTTCAATCCCATACGTGTCGGGTATCTATGGATAGGTCTTCGAAAATGATATTGAGGTTTCTAAATATCATTTTTTTTTCTAAACTGACTAGTTTGCGCGAGAGACATTTCCAAAGTGGTAAATGTGTCCCCCCTGTAACTTCTAAAATAAGAGAATGAAAAAACTAAAATTAAATATGAGATATATTACCATATAAACTACCAGCGAAAATTGGTTTGAACGCGATCTAGTAAGTAGTTATTTTTTTAATACGTCATAAATCGTAAAGTTTTGCTTATAATATAATACCTCAGTGGCGAAGGGTCCATACAACTCGATTCCTATCGGCTTCCCTTTCGAAATATGGCAAATACTAGTATCAAATTATATTGTTTTCAATCATCATTTAAACAAATAACTATTTACGAAGTTACATTGCAGGTATAACATTTGATTATAAAAGTAACAATCAAAGAAATAAATCAGTGCCTAGAATAAGCCGGCTGCTCGAACAGGAATTCAGTAAATTTAATTCATAGTCTCTTGTAGCGATCGTGACCTTGAGGCCACAATATAACACTGCTAGATTTAGGAAGTTAGCAAGCCGTTAATCATCGAGTTACGATCAGGAAAGAGATAGGAAATGTGTACGCCAGAACGAGATGGAATGATACTGAAGTTGTAAATCGAATTTGTGCGGATAGTAATATTTGAATGACAGTCATAACAGATCCACAACAGATTTCTTTCGCGCGAATTTATTTGTCATTTTTATTGATATCATTGTTCAATTTCATTTGATTTGAAATTCTCGTATCATAATTTAGAATCTTATAGCATTATTCGTGTATTATTGTTGAAATTGAGTTTTTTTTTATATTTATGGCAACTGAGCCGGTTCCGACTATTCTGCCAGTGTCACGTGGTGACGGTTGAAATTGAGTTATTTGTGTAAACTAGTGATAGTTTTGCGTAGTGAAAACAAGGTTAGTGGCTTTGTATTGTTTGGTGATCGGCTATTTAAATAAGTATTTAGGTAAGTAAGGAGTAAGATGATTTTTTTATTATTAAGTTCGATAGCATGGCGGCATTAGTGAACGTAGAATGCTGTCTGACAGATTATTTGTTGACTGAGGAAACATCCTTTTCAAAGTTGAGTTTTGGAAATAAAAAAACATGTAATTCAGATAGGCCGTGCTCGCCCTGACATGATTATAAATTATAAACGACGCGATGGTTTTTTCAAACATTTTAACAGTTCTTTGTACGACAGATACCCGTGGCTTACGGGAAGTTATAATTAAATGAAATGTTTTGTTTCCCTTGCATGTTATTCTCAGATTCTAGTAGCTTATGGAGCGACACGGGATTTAAAGATATTAATAATCTTTCAAATTCGTCCAAAAAACATGTTCAGACCGAAAAACATATCCGAAGTTGTTTATCTTTGCATGATTTTGGAAATCGTAGGATAGAAACATTTTTTGCTAATACGTATGAAGTTCATAATAGAAAAGTAGATCGGAATAGAAGTTTAATGAAACGGTTCAACGACACAGTAATTTTGCTAGGTAAACCAGAATAAGCTTTTCGTGGCCACCACGGTAACTATACTGTAATCAATTCGCATTCGGAACAATGTTCCTCAACACAAAATCCCACATTCTCTGGCCTTTCGATCGGTAATCGGTATACAAAATGATTTAATACAAAGTATCGCATTCGTTTTACGCGACCAAATTAAATTTGAAATAAATAAAGCTCAGTTTGTATCGGTCATGAATAGTCATGATTGACGAAACGCCCGATACAGGGCCACAGCTGGAATTTACGCATCACACTTGAGCAAGGTACTAAGCATTTTTTGGTCCGGCTTCCCTTTTAAGAAAATTCACCCTTCGCCACTGTAATACCTACAGGTTTGTACGGAACCCTCGGTGCGCGAGTCCGACTCGCACTTGGCCGGTTTTTATAAGAAGCTTTTATTTAAGATTTAATGTTTTTTAGTTTGTTTTTAGGTCAAATCTGGCAAGCTGAATTACAACGACCTCATCTTATTCTACAGAATTGAAATTTTACCAACTCAGAAATCGCAAAAAAAAAACAGCTTTTCAGTACATAAATGCATGGGCAGGTGACAATTTTTTCGCTTTTTTTTGGTGTTCGTCTCATCGTAAAAAAATAATTACCATGAGTACAATGACCCCTTAATGGTATTGAGTTTATTCTGTAACACGTTGCATAATCATTATTGCCCGTCCTAAAGTTTGCCATCATTTTTATTTATTAGCCCACTAGCTGCTTCCCGTGACTTCAAATCAAATCAAATCAAATCGTTTATTGCGTTCCATAATGTACACATACAGGTGGTAAAATAGATTAAAATTGAAACAATTATGGACCCTGTCGGGCACAGCAAACTTTAAAATAATTAGGAGAGAGGAAGAGCGCTTTAAATTCTTTTCTAGTAAAATAAGTGTTGTTTTTATTTCCTGTCCAACTTTTTCTAATGTTTCTAATGTTTTTTTACATATAATTATTACCTACCTACTTTTTTAGTTTTGTATCACGATAATGTTTATTATTACGATAGTATATTATTTAGTTATCGTTATTAATAGAATCCAATGTCATTTATTTATTATTATTGATGAAAAATATTATTTGCTCATATATTTAAATGTTTTATTATTAGAATAGAATAGTAATTAGTTGTCATAATTAATTGAATGCAATGTCATTTATTTATTATTATTAATAGAATACAATGTCATTTATTTATAACTAGCTGACCCGCGCAACTTCGTCTGCGTCACATTTTCCATTACTGCTCCGCTCCTATTTGTCTCAGCGTGATTATATATATATATACGCCTATAACCTTCCTCAATAAATGGGCTATCTAACACTGAAAGATTTTTTCAAATCGGACCAGTAGTTCCTGAGATTAACGCGTTCAACCAAACAAACAAACTCTTCTGCTTTATAATATTAGTATAGATTGCATAATATACAAAATCTACGTTCAGTTACGTATCCTGATCTCTCTCTCTAATTAAGAATATAATTATGAAGAGGGTACCTAATGCAGGGCACTGTATCATCTCTATCGGTTGAAATGCCGACCAGCCCAGGTTCCTAATCTCCTGGTACAAACTAATCTTGATTCAAAATCAACAAAACCAACTATCGAACGAATGGTGCTGAATCAAGTGGATTCTTAATTTCGTCCAGAACAGTCCTAAAAGAAACACATTTTCTCCGATTTTTACTGACAATATTGCTGATCGTAGACCACTGATAAATATAGTTTGTTTTAAGATTTTATAATATCAAAAAAGTTTTACTGGGTTCATAGAATCGATTTATTATAGAGGAGCTCGTGGCTAAAGCCGCACGGGCCGATCTTCAAGGCTAAACTATAACAGACGAACGCATCGATCTTCAAGGTTAAGCAACGCTTGCGAAGGTTGGTCTGTGGGTGGGTGACCATCTTGACATACCGAGTTTCCTTCGTGCCTCAGAAAGCACGTTAAGCCTTTGGTCCCGGCTGTCATTTGTAGATCTTTGGCAGTCGTTACGGATAGTCAAAAGCCAGTAAAATCTGACTGAAATCTTGCATTGAATGAGTTGTGGAGGTCTGGTAGGCAGCCGCGCCACGTAAAATACCGGTATTCAGCTGAATCCGGTTTGTCTGGAAGCCGAGCCAATATAGTAAGGAAAAGGCTAGGTTGTTATAATTAGGAGTGATGCGTATTTATCGAAACAGTTAAAAAAAACAGGTATTTCAAAGTAACAACATGAAACAGGTATCTCAGAACCGAAATAACAGCTCCCACCTATTTCGCCTGTTCCTCAAACAACCGTAGTAGCCGTAACACGAAATACAAAACGAAACAACCTGGAACAGCTATGTGAAACAGTTTCAAATGGAACATGCTCCATTCTCTTCTGACTTATTATAATAGAAAGAGACAACATCTGTTCTTTGGAACAAGCTCTTTGCTCTTCTGGTTCATTGTAATAGAAAGAGATAGAACCTGTTCCATGCCTGTCACTGTTTCTGACCTTTTCAGTAGCAGGATTATCTATGGTAGCAGGTACTGTTTCTGTATCTGTTGCAATCAATGAGTCTTTAGTTCCAGTGGAACAGGCTGTTTTTTTGGAACAGGTTTTTGGAACTGTTTTCTTTTTGGAACTGAAACAGGTGAAACAGGTTTCTAATTTTATCTGTTCCAACCCACTCCTAGTTATAATGGCCACCCATTCACAGACCGACCTCAGCAAGCGTTGCTTAACCTTGAAGATCGACGTGTTCGGCTGATATAGTTTAGCCACATTGAAACATAATAGCAAATATTCATCTCTTCTGTTAGTAAAACAGTTTACTTATGGATACAGGTAACTCCGGACTCCGGAGGAGACTCTCCTCTCCTCCCAGTAAATCGAAAAACAATCTAGTAATTCAATCAAATCCATACTTCCATGGCTAATAAATTCAACATTATACGTCTTCAAGTTAAACAACATAAAACATGGGGCTGACCTTATGCTACTGCGGAGAATCTTAACACCGCGATTCAGAAAAACGCGTCATAAGTACAACGCCATCTATCGATCTACAACGTAACTGAACTGTCTTTATGCTCATAACTACTCATAAGTTCAAACTTAGAAGCTTACACGTTACGATAAATAATGATATTATAATAACATATATAAACATTATGTGTTTAATTAAAAAATAACTCAAAAATACATTGTTTCGGGGTCTTTTCACACATTTCTTATTAAAAAATTTCTCAATAGATGGCATTGCAAGTATCTGAAGTCTCAATGAAAACAACCTATTTTAGCGCTGAATGAAGTTTCTTCGTAAACTTTAAAATTCGATATCTTTTGATTTTGTGGGTCGATTTTAATGAAATAAACACTAAATGTTGCTCCGATTATCACTTAATATTTCGAAGTACCTAAATTTTGAATCCAATCAGTGGTTTATGCGTGATGCTCCTCCAAACGCACAGACATACAGACGCACAGACAAACAGACAAACAGAAAAGAATTTCAAAAACTGCTTTTTTGTGTTCTATGTCATTTTTCTGACATTTCTATGTATTTTTTATGCGAAAATATTCAATGTACGGACACGGCAACTCTACGATTTTATTATATGTATAGATTGTAAATTTAATAGTATGTCATTTACTGATGTAATTTATTATTTGCTTTTATATTTAAATGTTTTACTAGAATATTATGGTATTAATTTATCATTATTAATAGAATACAATTGCCAATTGAATGGTATGTAATTTATTTATTATGGAAAAGAATGTCATATATTTTTTATTATCAATGGAATAAAATATCATTTATTTATCATTATCAATAGAAAAGAATATAATTTGCTTATTATTATTAATATCATAGTAAATTATTATTAATGGAATATAATGTCATTTATTTATTATTATTAAGTGTATAAAAATATCTTGTTTTGATCAAAATTTATCCATTAAGTATTCTTCCACTGTGTAATAGCTTTTTTTAATTAAAAATTGTTTTAACTTATTTAAAAATAAACCGGTCTTGTTTTCTTGCTTTATGTTTTCCGGTAATTTATTATATATTTTTATCGACATCGAATATGGACTAGAAGCATGCAACTTAAGGCGGGACGGAGGCAAATTTAGCCTATTTTTATGGCGCAGTGAATGGCTCGTTTGCATGTCTCCCCGTGTGTTATAAGATTCTGGAAATTTACGGACCAGTTTACACAACTCTAAGATATAAATACTGACCAATGTGAGAATTTTATATTTTTGAAAATAAGGCTTGCAACTATCCATCTGTTCTATGTTGGTAATAATTCGAATTAGCTTTTTTTGTAAGATAAATATGGAGGGAGCATCTGTGCTGTTTCCCCATAAGATGATTCCGTAGGTAAACCATGCGTGGGCATATGCGTAATATGCGACAAGCGCAGTTTGAAGGCTTGTGGTCTTTTTTATTTCGCAGAGGGCATATGAAAACTTAGAAATTTTAGATTTAATTTTCTGTATATGTGTTTTCCAGTTAATGTGTGTGTCTATTGTCAAATCCAGAAGAGTAAAATTATTGACTGATTCTAATTTATGTTGATTAAAAGTAAAATCTATATTTATTTGGTTTTTCTGTCGGGGATGGAAAGGTATAATTTTGGTTTTGGTAAAATTAATTTCGAGATTGTGTTCATTCATCCAGTTTACTACTTTATTTAGAATGGTTGTAAGTTCTTGATTTAAGCTTGAGTTTGTTTGGCATGAGGTGAGAACAGAGATATCATCCGCAAAAAGTACACATGGCCCGTCTATGATTTTGGGAAGATCGTTTATATAAATGAGGAATAGGAGGCAGCCAACAACACTTCCCTGGGGAATTGTCGCATATATTGGCCTTACATCAGATCTTATGAGCTGTGCTTCTTTTGTTTTCTCATTGTAGTATTCGATCTCAACTAATTGCTCTCTATCTTTTAAATAAGATGTGAACCAGTTATGAGTAACTTAGTTCGCGTGTAATTGTTTTTTTTTTAAATAAAAAGTGTGTTACTTCGAATTCTTCCAAGAATATGTGTACACTATTTCATGATGATCGGTTAAGTAGTTCGAGTGAAAGCGTAACAAAAAAAAATATGTTCATCCCTACTTCCCTACTAATATTATAAATGCGTAAGTAACTCTCTCTGTCTGTATGTCTCTTCTTTATGTTTTAACCACTAAACCGATTTGGATGAAATTTTGTACAAAGATAGTTTGAGATCCGAGAAAGGACATAGGATAGTTTTTATCCTGGAAATCCCACGGGAACTGGAACTATGCGGGTAAAATAGGATCGAAGCCACGGAGGAAAGCTTTTATAATATTAGTAGAGATTAAAAGCTTTTCCTAAAAAGAGTTTTACTTGAAAATGAG
Organism: Ceramica pisi; assembly: GCA_963859965.1. Lineage (NCBI taxonomy): Eukaryota > Metazoa > Arthropoda > Insecta > Lepidoptera > Noctuidae > Ceramica > Ceramica pisi. The sequence goes on along the minus strand of OY982544.1, from coordinate 7,903,721 downwards.
AGGTACCTATAATATAAACTACCGTTCTTAAAACGCATTCAGTTAAACTTAACTCTCATATCATAGAGCAGTTTTAAACACTGATAAACATTACCCCCTCATAACTTACACTGATCTTTTTAGCCGACGATTATCCCAAGACCAATATCCCACTGGGACGTATTTCAGTGAATTTGTGACCGCAATAGAAATAATCATATTGTCATGAATTATTCATAATTCCGAACGTCCTTCTATCATTCTTGAGTAGCTTGTTACGATACTCGAGGAAAGTGGTCAGAAAGGAATCCTTGAAGACGGATAAGGGGTCCACTGGTCATAATAATATAAACATGTGTATGGATATTAGCTAGGAGAGGCTATTCACAGCGAAAAGCTCCCGCATTGGTTTTGGGGCAGGTTCAGAGTATACCATTTTTTTTTTTTTTTTTTTTAGTGATGGGAAATCATCCAATGACTCCTCCCGCTCTGGGTGTAGCGTGAGGGAGTGTCAGACTTCTACTGACTAAAACCCATCCATGTTCCTTCATTGCCCTTTTGTGTTCCGGAGCCACGGTGTCTCTTGCGAATAATCCCGCGACTCCGGCAGCCGTCGGCCCTTTCGGGCCCCTCTGTGTTGCTGACTCTCTTTGAGGCGCGCGTGGAACACTAACGCGCCGTCGACACGGCCTGTCGTCACTAGACGGACGGACGGCGAGCCACCCATAGCTCGCCGTCCACAGGCCCGCGCCTACGGTGGCCGGAGGTCACCAGATGGCCCCCGACGCCCGCGGCGTCCACCACGGCGGCCGGGACGAGAGGTTCTCCTCTCCCGCTCCGCCACCTCCTTCGCTAGCATGACTGCTTCGCAGAAGGAGGCAACGGCGTCCCATTCCGTCTCGCTCCGGACCATGGCTTGGACCAGGGCCGGACGCGAGAGGTCGCCGCCAATCGCCGTTTCGAGGACACGGCGGTGCGCCGCCCAAGCGGGGCACACCTGCAGGTTCAGAGTATACCATTGAGCGGTAGTATCTACATATATGGATGGAGTCGTTACCTTTTATTATGACTGAACATTGGCTTATAAATCTGAAAATAAAACGGTTCATGTGCGAGTCAAATTCTCGAGTTTTGAACTATGTATAAACCGAAAAATCATGCTCTTGAACAGGGTCGGAATGCTCTTTTGATATTCTATTTTATTAATTTTAGGAAAACTTACAGCTGATACATAACAATATTAGGTAACAATATGTAAAAAATGCCAATTTACAAGTTTTCACTTTTATTATTATTATATCTGCAATAGATATACTCTGTTAAAACTCTCACTCTATTGAAGAAACTTTCAAGTTAATTTCGTCCTACCTAACGTTACCTTCGTCTAACCTATTTAATTTCGTCTTCCTATTACGGTTCTAGAGATACAGATTGTTAACAGAAAAACTGACGATTTGACAGCAGAGGCTCAGTTCTGTTGGCTACCTCTAGGGTACGTAACCCTAGAAAAAATCACCGCTCACGAACACGCCATACCTTATAAGCTAAATACCGAGTCCAGACGAGGTAAACTGCCCAATTAAATTCAACTAAACTAACATCAATAACAATAGGGACCTATTATGTTCTCCAGCTGAACTGTTTGCCGTTTAGATCCAGGTCACGGGGAACAGTTTGCATAATGCGGCGAGGATTACGGAAAACGAGTAGAAACAAAAATATAGCGAATTAATGTAAATTGTCGTCTCGTATCGCTTGCGGGCCGTGCCGCGGCGCGCGCTAGTCGCGATTTAAATTGCCATCTGTCTTGCGGTGTTTGTGAAGATTCTCGATTCAGAGAAATTGGATGCTTAGGTCTTGTCTGGATTATCGTTTTTGGGGCTGAGAAATGGGGGTTGATAGTTGATACGAAAAGGTTTTAGTATCTACAGATAATCAATTCAAGTTAAAATAAGAAACGATTGTTACTATTGATCGAAATATAATTTGAATTAATAGGGTAAAATTGGATTCCTTAATTTTTTATCGATTTTCTTTTTATAAAAAATTATTGCGTAGGCAAATAAAAAAATATTATTCTGGTTGACTGATTTGAAGATCTGGTTTGCTGGTGATATTCTGTAAAGATTCGAGAAATTTCCTGCATGAACATTTATAGTTCTTTGTTATGTACTTTATGTTACCTACACCTCATGTTAAGGACCAAAATATATAAAAAAACGAGTGTGGGCTGTCTTATCGCACCGAGGTATCTTTTACAAACAATCTTTAATACATAATTATGTACACTTAAAATACCGAATAATATACAGTTTATAGATTATAGTTCTTCCACAGAAGCACACTATTGGGGTACAAAAGTACCCTTTGTTCTAAACCAAGCCATTGTGACTCCAAATCCATTCAGCTATAGTGGCTTGGTTGATAAAATAGCTACTCAAAAAAATATTTTCATCTCAGTAAGACCGATAAAAAGTGTGCTAGGCTAAGGCTGACTGAAAGCCTTAAAACATCTCAGTAATACGCCATAATAAGGCTCTTGTCTCACCACTGACGAGGAAGCGATTAGCTTTCGACTATTTGCTCGCTGAGAAAAGGGACAAAAGATATAGATCACGTGTGAGTAAAGGAGACACATACATTCATAGTCGATAGCTGGCTGCTCACACTGCCGTCGAGCGGCTCTTACTTACCTCAAGTTGATCGCAGCGACAAAAGCTATAAAAATTGTACTCGCTCGGCGACATTCGCTCAGCGATGTTCGCTGGGCGGTCGGAGCTACAATCATCGGCACGATTCTTGAGCGCTGACCTTCACCTGCGCAAAAGTGAGTTATTGGGTCCCTTTGGTGGTATGAAGTAAGGCGCGGAGGCGCGGGGGCGGGGAAAGTGCATTGATTGGCCCGTAGCGCATCGCGCGTCATAGCCGTCACTCGGGATTTATTCTTTACTCTTGCTGCACGCACTTCACGACGACGTTTTATTTGTCATAAGGTGTACGATGCGCAAAGCGATCCCCACTCTTCCACCGAGCGCTCAAGAACCGTGCCGGTATCTGTACCTATAGTGCGGGCCGGAGCAAGTATTGCGAGTAAAAATCCGTCGCACAAAAGCACTCACTTAAAGCCGAGTGTCAAAACTATCGAAACTTTTCACTAGCTACTCGCTGCTCGCCAACTCGTCTTGAGGTTGAAGCTTTACTCGCTACTCGCTGATCGCCGGCGGTGAGAAAAGTGCCTAAAGATACTTCAGACAGCCCACTCATAACCTTAAAACAACGTTTGAACTGTTTACCCACAATCTAAAAACTAAATATTAACGGAAAATAAAGTGCACTCCTCTTATGTAGAGTGCACCAATGCTTTCTAGAACTTCTATTATCGTTCCAAATTCACTAGCCAAAATATTATAAGAAACTAGCTTCTATTAGCGACTCTGCTTGCTTAAAAATCGAATATTATCCCAAGAGAATTATAGTACACTCTCGGAATAAAAAGTATAGTATTTTAATACGTGACTTTATAACAAAACAATGCACAGACAGAGATTATTTTGCACTACTACTCACAATTATAATATTTAACTTTATATTCTAGACACAATGCACATTAAATACATTGTTTCTAGGGAGCAAGTTGATATAGTAAGCAAATTGTGTGACACTGATGCCTAAACTAAGCTTGGGGTACCGTCAAACGGGGTGAATAGGTACGACGCGGCGGGGTCAAATCGAAATAAAAATTTTATAGGGATTTTTTCACTGTAATATCATATTATTGGTTTTCAAAGAACGTAAAGTTTAAAAAAAAAACTATTACTATACAATAATATCTAAACAAAGTGAAAACTCCCTTCAGTTTTGTTTAGATTCACCCCTGCATTACTATTCAACCCGTTTGTAGGTATTTTAGGCCACCATGCAGGTCTCAACCCTTCAGGTTATATAATATTCCAATGCTTTAGCAGACAGTGGTCGCGAATCGTTTAACAATTTATGTTGTAATTTCTATATAATATTGAGAATTTGGTCAAATATGAGCACAATGTATACTGTACTGTATACTTGCATCAATTTTTGTAATGGTCTCTAAGAGACTACTCACACTTATTCAGTTCTATTCAGCTTATGCCCATAGAAAACAACGATATTGTATGGAGACGCGTACGCATCCGTTCAGCTTTCAGCGTATATTCAGCTTTCTCGGAAAAAAAGTATAAAATGAGGACGAATGTTTTATTATCATGCGAGTGGTATAGATAGAGTTCAGCGCTGTTCTGTCGCTGACGCCTTCTCATTCTTACGACGCTGTAAGCGGCTGATAGAAGCAGAACTGTATAAGTGTGACCAAATTCGTTCAGCGAAACGCAAATCGAGCAAAATAAGTATGAGTAGTCCCTAAATCATTACGATAGGAAGAATAATGTATGGTGTAACCATTATGGTAGGTAATGGCCCATCAAATTGTCACTTCCGCCATATGATTTTCAGCTACATTAAGCATTATTCTTAACTTCCCAAAATGATGTGGATAACCACAAAAGCGGTTTATGAAGCTTCGAAGTCATGTGAAGGTAATGACCTGTAATTTTTAGGGTTCCGTAGTAAAAACAAGGAAGCCTTATACTCGTAGTTTTGCCATATCTGACGTCCGTCTGTCCGTCTGTGTAAAACACTAGGAAGTGGTGACGGGCGGGCGTTTTGGGGACTGTCTTTGTGTAAAAACTTGACGTTCAAAAAGTGCTGGCTCTCAGCCTAATTTAAATTTTTTTTTTTGTTAAGAGTCACTTGTGCTTCCCCTCAAAAAACGAAACCGTTATTTTCATTTTTTTTTTAATGGTTTACGGGACGAGTGACTGTGGAAGCGTTCACTGTGCGTGACCCGACACGCATTGAACCGGTTTCTTTAATTATGTATTTCTAAATGTGGTACTTCACTTGGTGAATACTAAAAATTAACCCTAAAATAACTGACAAATTTAAAACTACCTAACTTTTATTGAAAAACGATTTCGCTATCGTATGCCTCTCGCAAACTATCTTTTTGTAGTCAATAGTCTTACAAGCACAAAACGCTTTCGACAATCACAAATCCGACCCGTTAATGAACCGACCAATTAGTAATTACTAGATTACTGTATTTGTGAAGTTCATAGCGTGATAACAAAGGCTTCCCACTGGTCGAACTTTTCCTGTTCTTTTAGGGCCAGCGTAGACAGAGCTGCAAAATGTTAACCTGTGATGTCAAGTTTTGTGATAAATGTGTGCGAGAGTTATCCGACAGACGCAACAGTATTTATGTGAGTTCGGGTTGTTCGTTATTGTTGGAATTAAACCTAATGGCGGCTTGGAAAACACCGCAAGTCATTGTGCATTAGCGAATTCTATGACAGTGAGGTTGAGTTGGTATGTTGTTGCTTCGTTTTTTTTTTCACCCAAAAAGTCATTTACTGTTTAGTGTTTTTATTTGGAAGACAGTTGGTTATTTGTTTTATTTTTAACGATTTTTTGTAGTTTATTATATTTTGTAACTCGAAAGTCACAGGAAAGCAAAATATGGAATTTCGTTTATTTGGATGACATTTCTGTGGGACCAATCCAACCAAATAAATGACGGAGTTATGAGGATACAAACATAATAAATACATACCTTCTCCTGTTGAAATCATTAAAAATGACAATTTAGCTCATTAAACTGCTCGAGCAGCATTGCAGCTTCTAACCCTATCTACGCTGCCCCTAAAGAAACAAATTGAACTGTATTAAAAAACCTATTACAAGTCCGTCTGATAGAACACAGACTATCGACTATCTTCAGACTGATCTTGCATGCAGGATCAACGGAAAAAGGCAATAATGCTGGTGCATTTACTTTGTACGTACAAAAGGCTGGGATCCGTATTAATTCGTTTGAGAGGGGACGACAGGGAATTAAGCCGAATGGGTAATGCAATCGTGTATGTTCGTTTGTAAATCGGGTATTGTCGGATGTTGTCGGCTTATGTTGCTAAGTTCAGTGTTAAGAGTTTTTTTTGTCATGTGGGAATTCCACTCCTTAGCTGTACGCACAATGAATGTATTCCCAAAACGTTTTGTGCGTATATGAATTCCATAACCCCATTACTCATAAACTTGACACTCCTTGGAAAGACTCGTGAGTTTTCTAGGAATCGGACTACCTGTAACAATTGTCAAATATATACAAATGGCAGCAAGGACCAACAGCTTAAAGTGTGTTCTGAGGCATTGAGGGCATTTAAGGCCGTACCCTGAGCAAATAACCTTGAACATTTTTTCCCTCAAAAACAGCGCAAGAGATACAATAGCGAATACGCTCAGAATGTTGAATAAAATCGTTATAAAATCTAATTTTGGTCGTTTGAAAAAAATACTTCTACCAAAATGTTCATAAATTGCCTATCCAGTAGTGTAAGTACAAAATCAAAATAATCGTTAGTTTTCGAGAAGGTGCATGTTTTCAGTAATTTTTTCTCATTTCTGTGGTTTCGTTGTGAGGAGATTACTTAAACATTATACTTAGTAATAAAAAATTAAATCCACCATTTTGAAGCCAAGATTATGTAGAAATTTAATGTATTTTTTATTAGTTAATATTTCTTTTGGATAAAGAGTAGATAGCTCCAAAAAAACTGCACAAAAAACGGCTAGCGCTGCGTTTTGCTCGGGGACGCGCCTTAACTGATCTGGGTAGTTTAACACATTGAATGCCAACTACGCAATATTACCTATTCGCAATATTACGTATGCGCAATATTACGTACCACGGCATACTTCTATATATTTTTTGTTTACCGTGATGCCAACTACGTATAGTATTAAGTAGCTGGCCATTCGAAGAAGGCCAATGATTGTGATTTGACGGTTAACGTGAAGAACGTGTTAATTTTGTATTTTTATTGACGAGATTTTAAAGTTTTTTTTTTTTTTACTAAATGATCGCTAAAATTACTAGTTAGGGCTTTAGGTTTATAATTATATAACTATATTATCAGTAAGTATACAACTACTCAAAGGAAACGTCTTATCGCCAGCTGGGATAGATCAAACATTTAATTGAATGCCTAAGTAGATTTAAATTATAATTAGATACACTATTTTCGTTGCTAACTAAACAATTCTGTAGGTCTCTCCAGGACTAAATCATAATTCTCTTTATAAAGGTACCTGCGTATTCTCGAGTCCTCTAAACCTTTTGTCCTTACACCTTTCAAATATGAACAAGAAATTAATTAGGCCCCTGGAGCATGGTCGTTCTAAGGACTGTGCAAAGTGCCCTATCACAGATGCGTAGAATTCCCAGGCGAGGTCTAATGGACGCCGGGTACAAACTAGATGGGTATATACAAACTAGATAGGTATAATAAGTTACAAAGTAAGGACTCTGACGACCTCTCCTAGTTGAATTTGGGAATATAAATCAAGTAAATAGTTTGTTTTTTTTTTTGGATGGCTCTGTATTAACCTGAGATATTATGGTAGATCGCCATCGCCGCTTGCATATTTCTAATTCATTAAGGGCTACTAATATAATATTATTATTATAATTCCCAGCTAAAATACGAGAAGTGGTGACATTACATGTTTAATGAGCCCAATAACGTCGGTGGTATCGTTTTTGGTTCTAATGGCCACCTTTCGACAGCATCATTAGACTGAATCCATGGTACCGTATTATTTGATTGTTTCCAAATTTAGGTATATACATAAGTAACCAGTTTTAACTTGATCGAGTCTCAGAAAATACATAGAAAATGGATATATATATATGGGCACATCTGAAAAAAAAATTACAACCGACTTCCAATAAAAAAACACTACAAAGTAAAGTCAGTTGTATTTTTTTGTAAAAAGTTTTTTATTTTTACACTTTTTAGTGGTACCCCAAAATACGCAATTTCGATTATTTCAATTACATAAAACCATCATCCAAGAAGATGAATTCCAGCTTATTCGATTTAAAATCCAAAGTTCGTAACCGATTTTGATAAAATTTAAATGGGACCAATCTGCAAGTAATATTCAGATAAAACAAGATTTTTTCAAATTGGTTCATAATTTGTCGGAGTTATGAGGTAACAAACATAAAAAAAAATTACAACCGAATCGAGAACCTCCTCCTTTTTGGGAAGTCGGTTAAAAAGCCATATGATTGATAGAGACAATTTACTGAAAAATCATTCAACATGACCCCTGGCTAAACAGCGTAACTAGGATATTTTTACCTGCCAAAATATAGGCGGTATAAAACAATTTATGCCGTAGTAATAAACCGCGTTACCTAATTGCAATCCCGCTGCCCAGGTATACGCGTCGTGGTTCCGATGGGCATTAACTCAACCTGGTTTATGATTATATAATTGTGTTGCGGTCACAGACAGCTATGCCCACGCCGCGCAATATGCCGCGGTGTCGGTCTGATGTATGTGACATTAGTGTGAGATATTGAAATGTTACGCAATGGGACCCAGAGGACGGGTGTCGTCGCCGAGAAAGGTCTAGGAAACGCTGGCGTGATGAGTAGAGGCTTTTGAAGCTGTTTGATCAGAGCATAGAAGGAAACTGAGACGAAAGGAAGGCTACAGGGAAGGTCGAAGAGTTCGGAAAATGTGTGCCAGTGCAAGTGTGGAAATGAGTTAGTTAAGAAAATAGTCGATTTTTTTGGTACATATTTGATTCGTGTAACTTTTAGGCCCAGAATCGGGTTTCTCCTTTAATGTTTGACTGGCATTTAGAATTAACCGAAATCTGAGAGAATTTTTAAAATCTTTGAGGCGCTGTCCTCAAAAGTTACAAAATTTGAGTTACAATGTAATTCCTTGCAGTTGTCGATGTGAGAAAAATAAAAAATTATTAAAAACCCCTTTGCCTGGTAATTATTAAACTTTGGTAAGAGATGGTGCCTGTTAAATTTGTACCATTATTCAAAAAGCTACGATACGACGAAATGCAACAAGAGTAGATGGGTAATACGGTACGCCCGTATTTTAACGCAAACTTTCGCGAATTCTGATGCAACTAGATAAGGCTGTCGGCACCACACGCTATATAGCGCTACACAAAACTATACAAAGGCGATACAACACCGCTCTATTGTACACTGGAAGCGGTTTTGTTAGCTTTACTTAGAACGTGGTTCACTAAAGCTGAATTTGAAACTAGTTTAATGTTTTATGGACAAGGCTTCATTGTGGAGTGAATTAGATGGTGACAATTGAAATGGGAATATTAGATAATATATTTATAATGATATTACTATGCGAATTGAAACCTGTTGACTAGGTTCTTGATTGGTGTGAAGTATTAATGATACCTATGTGTTGTGGGTTGTGACGATACTTTTGTCGTTTGGCTAATGTCGTTTCTAGCTGACGAGTTTTCGACAAAAGGTCATAAAAGAGCAGGAACTATCGCAAACGACGGAATGACACTTTGTGCAGGACTAAAACCGTAGAAGTATAGGTAAAGTTTTATAATATCACCTATTATGCTTTCATCGAAAATTCAAAATGGAAGGGACTTACCCCGTTAATACACTTTTTGATAATCGATATTGCTATTAGAATTTAACATTATATTATTCATAGAATTTTCAAAGCATGGATGCAAATATACATAGGAGCCACTTCATAATTTTCTTATTAATAAAATTTGCTTTTAACAACAGTCTATCTTTTTCCTTTTTCTTAATATCGAGGAAAACTTGCTTTACATTGCCGATAGCCATGATAAGAACTTAATTATGTGTTGCAAACTCTTTGCTAATTAATAGTTTTCATAACTCCCTTTTTAGTTTGCCTTGGGGAGTTTTATAGACGAGCCGAGATAGAGTGATTATTCTTTGTAGATACTTCTTACTTGTTTTTAGTCTAAGAAAGTTTAGTTTTTACTCCACTGCTAATTGGAATTATCTTCTATAATTATTAAAGTGAATCGCTGAATGTGTTGCTAAGCGCAAATTTCGAGAACAGCTGAACCGATTTCGCTAATTCTTTTTTTGTTGTGTTTGTATATAAGTAGTTTATCAGCCATATCGTTACCATAACACAAGCATTAGGTTGCTTAGCTTGGGACTATATGGCGTTGTGTGAAATGTCCAAGGATATTATTATTTATTTATTATCAGGAGAAGGTTTTTATGTAAAAAAGAAAATTAAGAAAGTTACGAGTTGATGGGTCTGTCTACGATACATCTTTTTCCAAGCATCACCTTCACGGAATTGAAACAGCCGGTCAAATCTGTAGACATCTCATCATGTTCACTTAGTACGAAGTACTTACACGTAATACAAAGTGCCAATGCAGTTATAATCTGTTGTGAGTAAAGTATAGTTAATTCATCTTGTATAGCTCCGATTCTCTCTTACACCGGAATCATGAAGGGTTGAAGACTTGATAGGGCTTATGAAAACTTATGCTTGTGACATATCTGGATGAGGACTTTTGTGATACGGTGGAGTGAACAACAAGTGAGCTGTCATGCCATCTTGTTTGTATGGTTTAACAGCTCACTTGTCGTTGACTTCACCTAAGTGTTCACATCGACATGTTAACGGGATCGCACTGCTGGATTAGTGGAGTGGTAAAATAACCCCCCTGATGCAGTCGTGTAAAAGAAACGAGATTCTCGTAGTTTTAATACGAATAATAAAAAAGAAAGTAGGTACCATTTTTATTTCGGCAACCTTTTAGTTTATTTTCTGTCCGAAGTCGGGTTGTGGATGATGTTGATGATGATTTGTATTTTAAAATCTTAAGGTGGAAGCTCCAGGGTAGACCGCGAAACTCAAATATTTTTATGTTTTTTGCAATTTGCCGGTCAGTGTGAAGCTATATTGGAAGGATTATAACCATTTGAATCATCAATATAACCTTCAAAGTTCACAGAACTCGATTGAATGTTATTTCGTGAAAAAGTCATTCAATCGAGTTGTATGAACTTAGACGGTTATATTGATAGTTAAAATGGGTATAATTCTTTAGATGTGCGTTACGGTCGCGAACTGTATTGGTGTACTGACCGGCAAATTGCAAAAAACATAAAAATATTTGAATTTCGCGCGCTACCCTGGCGCATCCACCTTAAAATCATTTTTTTTTGTAGTTAATAACCTAAAGGTTGACTGGCAGAGAATCCCTTGCGGCATTTGATCCGTCTTAATACTAAGGTACGAACTATTTATCAACCACACATTTAGACCATCACCCGCATAAACTTTTAATTCAATATCCAAGGTTCATATCCTTCCATATATCAACAAAGTTAATCCATGAGTGAATTAATCCATTAGAAGGGTGGCACCTGATGCGAGACATCCTCAAATTGCGAGTGTCACCCCATGAGAAGTAATTTAGTGATGAATAATGCATGAACTGCCTGTACAGCGGGTCTAAATAGGCCACTTTAGCAGAATCATAATATTAATCACACAACAATGTGTCAAATTTCATGTTCTTCTTTATCGCTAACGCTTAAGGGACTAAACACATTTATTCAGCTGCAGTCGCGTTTCGCTGAACGATTTTGGTCACACTTATACATCTCTGCTTCTATCAGCCGCGTACAGCGTCGTAAGAATGAGAAAAGCCGTCATAGTATGCTACCTCCGCTGAAACACTTTTATCTGCGTACGACGCTGAATGCGGCGGAACAGAGCTGTACGCGGCTGAACAACGCTGTAAGCGGCTATAGCACTCGCATGATAATAACACATTAGTCCTCATTTTACACTTGTTTTCCGCGAAAGCTGAATAGACGCGGAAAGCTGAACGGACGCGCACGCGTCTTCATACAATATTGTTGTTTTCTATGGGCAAAAGCTGAATGGAGCTGAATAAATGTGTTTACTCCCTTATGCGTTAGTTCAAGGTTGATTGGGAAAATTTGAAAGTGAGTGCGCGTAGCGTGATGTGCTTTCTGATTCTGCTAAAGTGGCCTTTTAGACTCGCTGTACCGAACTATACGTGCCCAGTATAATCTGACCGGGCATTGTAAAGTCTTTCCCAAGTATGAGACGTTAGCTTATTATGTAAATTAATATAGATTTAGGTGACATTTATCAAGCTATGTTTTTCCAGTTTACGTTGAGTCAGAGAACAGCAAACGCAGGGGTTAGATTCTCATTACACAAAATTAAAACATTTCATCACACATGCACATCTTCCAGGAATTGACCACACTGTATAAAAGCGGCTCCTTTCTTTTATGTGCTTTTTTTCTACGCAAACTTTGATCGTTGTCTGTAGCCCTAGAGACGTTGCGGACTAGTTAAGTAAGTGGGCAAGTACACTGGCACGGTAACTGCCCCAAGAGGTAAGCCGAGTTGCTAAACCGCTAGGTAATTGTATGATATCTCAATGAAGGAAAATGCTATGGTGCGGAGGTTCAGACGTGCTTAAAAAGCACTCAGTTGCGACTTTCAAGCTAGTCTATGGGTGGGCTACATTCTGTCTATCTTGCCCAACGCTAACTAACAGTAAATAAAACAGCGCAGTAAATGTGGCGACCAGGGGGGCTACTCTCTAAGCCCGAAGTCCGTAGTTTCGGCATTAGTTGCGGGCGTATTCTACTCCTTATCACTCAACCACTGAGAGTTAATGACAATAGAATTGATTACAACTGTAAAATCGTGTTGTCTTTCATTCTCACTTCGAGTTCGGGACTAATCGTAAGTCCTAAGGTGGTACGGAGTAAAATACGCCCGCAACTAAGCCCGAAAGGGCCGTAATACGAAGTGCCAATGCAGTTATCTGTTGTGAGAAAGGAATAGTGCCAATCATTCATCCCCTGTATAGCTCCGACCCTCTCTCACACCGGAATCATGAAGGGTTGAAGACTTGATAGGTCTTATGGACATATGCTTGTGACATCTCTGGATGAGGACTTTTGTGGAACGCTGGAACGGACTGATTAAAAAAAAAAATCGATAGATTTCACTTTTCTGAAAAAGGGTAGCCAATTTTAAATTACATTCCCCCATATTTTTTCATTTGCACCATACCTAATACTGCGTATGTTATCTTTCGACAGTCTGTACGCAGCACAATAGAGTAAACAAACTTAATGCAACACACTTAACGCAAATTCAGAATTAGGTTTCATCGAAATCCTAATAAAATAACCCAAAATGTTATGCTCGATGTGTGGATTAAACCAGTATATAGAGAATGGTTTTACTTGTTCCTCAATATTTTATTCAAAGTATTGAAGTTCGTATCGTAGACTAGCCTAGAGTTTCGCCGCATTTGGATCGAATGTAGAGTGCCAAACATATCTCAACACGGGATGGGACGTACTACTACTTACGGATAGGACTGTCACCCACTCAGTGGCTCGGTTTCTAATCTGATCCGCACTGTTTGGATTTTGCATGTGTTGGAATGATAAGCTTCTTACCGCTTTGTTGCAGATACCTAGAAACACTTGGTATAGTATTGAGCTATTTGACAATATTGCTTAATTATCTCAAAGCCATCAAGGCAATGGTTTATTTATCTGTATTACATATTTCACCAAGTAAGTATATGGCCATATAAAAAGGTGCGATATGCCAACAATTGGCTACAAACGAGATACTTTGGGATGGGTTGCCAAAAAAAAAAAAAATCTTAGCCGCTACTAAGACATTTCATAATTATGGAAATGCCACCGGGAAATGGCAAACTCTGTAAGATTTTAAAATAACTTGAGATTGTAATCAGAGTTATAATTTGTAATTTTATGATTTCATATTTATTATTGTATGTCTTAATTTAAGTTTAATTTTAATATTGGGACTTGGTGCCTTCATAAAGTGTATTTTTATTTTATTTTATTTTTATTATTAGGTATAATATAACAAACATTCAAGTTTTTAAAACGTAACGGACATATATGTTGCTGGGTAGTTTGTTGGCCACTTCTTCTCCACAGCTGAAACACTTGGAAGTGGTGACGGGCGGGCATTTTGAAGAAACTTGATCTTTAAAAAGTGCTAATGTGAATAAATTACTTTTGAACTTTTCTATCTTATCTTTGAATTATTCCATAGCACAACACCATAGTTAACTCACAAAAAAGTTCACTGTGTTGGCTTAAAACTAACACTAACTTTTCAATAAGCGTCCTCAAATAGCTTTGGGTCTCCCATTTTGAGGGTAGATGGCATGCAATATTGTAGTTATCATCCATATTTGTAGTCGACTAGCTACCATTATGTCAAATAGTTATTGCATTCCCGGGTACCCGTGCTCATATCGCGGTTTAAGTACCTTCTGGGTATCCAATATGTTCCTGTGACACAATATGGCATAAGATTATTGCTTCTTACGTCGCTTATTGTGGGAATGGGCGTTAAAATGGTTGAAAAAGAAGATTTTCAAGAGAGGTTTTTGAAAAATATATATTTATACCGGGTTTATTCACTCCACTTTCTTTGTCCTTGGAAAAGCGTTCCACTGGACATCAGGACGGCAACAAGTCGGTTGACTTTTAAGGTGAAGGCAAGGTGAAGGCTCGTGAGCATATTCGCAAGAAGTTGAAAGAATCATTACAGCGGTAAATCGTTGGATTGGTGTTTTCTAAATAACTTTGCTAATTTTGTTTAATATTATATGTATCTATGTATTTATTATAGATTGTATTTTTTTTCCTCTCGGTTTGTCTTTTCTTTATGTTGCATCTAACATGCTGTCTCTGCACCACCCTAAGGTCGACTGGTAGAAAATGCCTATGGCATTAAGTCCGCCTTTGTACAGTGCCTTTACTTGTGCATAAAGTTTTAGTAAATAAATAAATAATGCTGAATTATCTATACTAATACTATAAAGAGGTAACATTTGTTTGTAAGTTTATTATTTATTTATTTAACAATTTATGTACACACACACACACAAGTAGATAACAAAAAAGGAGACAGAAAAATAGGTAGGTACAAAGGTAACGTAAAGTAAAGTACGTAAAGTTTGTAATCTATACCTACTAATATTGTAAAAAGGTAACATTTGTTTGTAAGTTTGTTAGTTTTTAAGTTTGTATGTAGGGGGTAATCTCAGGAACTACTGGTCCGATTTGAAAAGAGACCTTAGTCTGTCATTTCTGACCAAGACTAAGGTCAAGAGCAAACCCATCACAAATAAAAAAAAAAAATCTTTCTTTATTAGATAGCCGTGTATCGAGGCAGGATATAAGGTACATATACGCTAAGACTAAAAAGAGCCGAGCATTAATGGAAAATGTGACGCAGACGAAGTTGCGTGGGACAGCTAGTGATAAATAAAATGACTCCATTTCAGGTATTTCGTTCATTTTGTGGTACGTTTTTATATGAAAAAATAAAACTCACTATTGTTACCCACAAAGGATTTAGGCCAGTTACCGTAGACAGATTAAGCGCGTTAGGCCGCAGTAAATTGCTGCCGCCAGTAGTGTCCACCCAATTTTTCAACCTCGAAAGACCTGTACTAACTTAGTGGTGCTCAGCAAACTTCTTAATTTTCGATAATTTTTAAGATTTAAGCCTAATTTTTCTAAACGGTTCGTTCTACGAAGACAGAAAATCAAAATAAATTAGACAAAATTGAGTGTAACGGTTATTCTGTAGGTTGAATAAGTGTTTATAGGCTAGTCACCGTAGTCAGATTAAAAGCGTTAGGTCGCAGAAAATTGGACCATCCTGATTTTTTGGGTGATCTTTAGCATAGATGCCAGTAGTGTCCTCCCAAATTTTCAACCACGAAAGTCCTATGAAAATAATAAACCTTTTGTTTAGGAGTGTGTGTACAATTACAATTATACACCCAGTTTGCAGCAAAATAAAATACAGCGAGTAAATTTCCAAGTAAAGGTTTTTCCATTTCAATCCACTCCGACATGGAATTAATAGTTCTGATATCAGCTTTCACTCCATGCTGTTGACGTATGTAAATACATACACCTCACTGTTAGCAGTTCATCAACAAAAACGCTCAATTTTCAACGTATTTTCAAAAACATTGCATACCTCGCGAATTTGTTTTATATTTGTGGCTCACATAACGAACTTTTATGTACAAAGCTATACACTGACATTTAAATAAAAGCCCTTGAATTAAGTTTTGCTGGAATTTCAACCTCAAAATCGCGTATACCGTGTCATTAAATAGTTGGCGCGAAATAAAACAGAAAATGTCAGCCATGTTGGCGTGGTCGCAGATTCTGCTGTGTGGTCAGCGATCGCGGGCTGTGGTCACACATGTCTCATGTGGTCGTAAAATGTCCGTTTGCCGAGCCACATACACAAATAGAGTTATTTGTCATATGAATATAATTATACAATTGGAAAAGCAAATTGGAACATTCGGTTCCGGTCATTTATTGTTAAATGAATGAATACATTTTTATGTAACATGAAATAAGGGCGTTTAAAATTAATGTAGCTTTTAATTTGAAATGAAATTTTCGAGCTCAAATTGTCGTGTTTGTAGCTACAATTATATGAGCCTGTTACGGTTTATTACATCACTTGAGTTTTACGTGCTCGTGATTTGATTGTGTTTTCATATCTTATTGAATGTTTTTGGATCCATGATCGAAGCGTTTATAAACTGGAGTTTTGATCATGCATCGTCATGAAATAAAATGAAGTCTCATTTTTGACTGAAGATTACGAATGAGATACGATTGCGAATGTTGTTTAAAATTATCACAATTGTCACTTAGATGTTTTTTTTTAAATTGCAACGAAACTATTAGCGACATCTAGTCATTTTCAATAGTAAAACGTCGTTCCTCCGCCACAGCCAATCGCATTGGCGTCGCATCGTGAGTGCCAGACAAATTATTAATTAACGCTTTCCTATCTGCATTAAGGTGAATTTCGGTTAAACTATAAGGATTCTCCTTAAGTGAATCAACTCGAACACCTTTCCCCTAATTGTTTAACAATATCACTAAAAAAATAGGGCAACTTCAAGTCTAGCTTTTTCCCAACTATATTGGGGTCGGCTATCAGTCAAACCAGATTCAGCTGAATACCAGTATTTTACATGGGGCGGCTGCCTACCAGACCTCCAAAACCCATTAACTGGGTAACACGGTACTCCTTGGCAAGACTGGTATCAGATTGACTTCTGACTATCCATAATTCCATATCGACTGCCAAAGATCTCCAAATGACAGCCGGGACCCACAGGTCCCGGCTGTCATTATGGCTTGACGTATTTTCCGAAGCACGGAGGAGACTCGGTATGTTAGGATGGTCACCCATCCACAGACCAACCTCGGCAAGTGTTGCTTAACCTTGAAGATCGACCTATCTGGCTGTTATTATTTAGCCACGAGCTCCTATTAGGTAATAATATAAACAACAATAAGGTAGGGAAAGGAACCGTTATCATCCCAGTCATCTGTTCCCAATCTGTATTCTCGACCTATGTAAAAGTATTCACATACGTATACACAGGTCGAACTCGAAACTCAAAGCCGTGTTCCACTATCGGCATCAATCACGAAATAGATCCACTTTGCCAGACATCCGCTCCCTGCTTTTATATCCGCCATCCAGTTCCCTGTTTCCACAGTTGAATAAATAAATACAGATACTGCGTGTAGGATGACTGAATAAACTAAGGACAAACCTAATACTTAGGTCTTTTAGTGGTCGATTTTTCCGTATCCTTTTTAGGGTTCCGTAGCCAAATGACAAAAACGGAACCGTTATAAATTCGTCATGTCTGTCTGTCTGTCCGTCCGTATGTCACAGCCACTTTTCTCCGAAACTATAAGAACTATGCTGTTGAAACTTGGTAAGTAGATGTATTCTGTAAACCGCATTAAGATTTTCACACAAAAATAGAAAAAAAAAACAATACGTTTTGGGAGTCCCCATACTTAGAATAAAACTCAATTTTTTTTTCCATGGATAGGATGTGATTGATGATGGTCTTCAAAAATGATATTGAGTTTACAAATATTTTTTTTTTCTAAACTGAATAGTTTGCGCGAGAGACACTTCCAAGTGGTAAAATGTGTCCCCACCCTGTAACTTCTAAAATAATAATTAAACAAAAATTGAGTACGCAAATTCCTGTTTTGTTAACCGTTGCCATTTTGTCCATCATTGACATTCAACGTTCACTAACTTAATAGATACATATCCACATTACTATAATTGAAATTTTATTGCTCCCAACATAGTTGGAGTCAGCCTAACGCAACTGCAACATAGTTGGGGTCAACCTAACGCAACCCCAACGTAGTTGGGGTCAGCCTAACGCAACCCCAACATAGTTGGGGTCAGCCTAATGCCACCCTAACATAGTTGGGGTCAGCCTAACGCAACCCCAACATAGTTGGGGTCAGCCTTTTTTTTTTTTTTTTTTTTACGGGGGGAAATCCTCATGGATGTCCTCCACCCTGGGGCGGGCGGAGGGGTCTGTCAGACTCTTACTGACTAAAACCACCCCGGTGTTCCATCTTTCACCTGCGCCGGGGATCGCGGGAACTGATTAGACTTCCGTAATCCCCGGCTGGTGCCAGCCCGCTTCTGCGGGCCACCTCGGGTCAGCGGGGAGAGTGAGGTGTTTGACTCCCCCCGCGACGTCAGAGAGGGGCGCACGGGAACACCACGCGCCGCCGCCTCGGGTCTAGATGTATGCGGGGCGACAGACGTAGTTGGGGTCAGCCTAACGCAACCCCAACATAGTTGGGCTTTAATTCTAAACTGATGCAGCTGAATACCAATATTGTATACGAAGCGACTAACTATCTGGCCCCCACAACTTTTGTGCCACGATACTTGTTGGCAAGACTGGCGTTAGATTCCTATCTGATCGTCCTGTCTTTCTTTTCGTGTAATATACAGTACGAATAATTCAAGTTTACCCATGGGTAGTACGTCGCAATCGATTGACAAGAAACTTATGTAGGTCGCGTATGCAGTCTCAGTCCCTCGTATACGTTCGATGCATACTTGTGTCCCAGCTTACTCGACTGGTGGTACGAAAAGTGTTAATGTTTTAAAATATTTATTTTGGTTTTTCTTACTGTTTCATTTGTGTTTTGTGTGTTTTTGTGGTGTATATGTTTGTTGTGTTACTTTGTGACCTTGTTATTGTTACTGGTTGTGTTTCTTACTTGTTAATAATACAAAACGTATAAATCAGAAAAATATTCCACGAACGAAACACTTTTTTACGCGATGGGACCTGCGCGGTCGTCACTAAAAGCTAACTTCGCATGGGTAAAGATAAAATATTCGTTCTGTAAGAGAATTTATGAAAATGTAACAAGGACAAAGTTAGAAAGAACAACTCTGAAATTACAAATGTTTCCAAACAGCTAGAAAAAAACCAAATGCATTGGACTTGGCACTAGCACGCTTTCATCAAGTGCTCGTCTCGTATAGACATTGCGACATCTATCTCAACAATATAGGCCCATAGTCCGAGCACCGATGGCCGTGACACCTAATCTGGTTGAAATCGACATTCATTAAATTTAATCAAAGCTGTATCCAATCATTTGAAAGCATTGTTGCATCACTAACAGCATACGCCCGCTATGCCGCAAAAGGCATTCCACTATCAGGAATGCGAATGGTTCAAAAGACTTGAAAACTGGGAATCGTAGAAATGCGTTTGAAGCCCGAGATGGTCGAATGTCGTTTCAAAGACACAATAGGTGTACAATCTATATCTATACTTATAATAAATCTGTAGAGAGGTCAATTCTGTACATGAAATATATTTCCAAAATAACTATTAGGGGGTGATTAGGCATCGATACTGATGCCAAAAATGCAATCAGTACAATTTTTGTCTGTCTGTCTGTATAACCGTTATAGAAACAAAAACTAATCGACGGATTTTAATGAAACTTGGTAAAATTATTATTCATACTCCTGAGCAGGTTATAGTATACTTTTCATCACGCTACAATCAATAGGAGCAGAGCAGTGAAGGGAAATGTTGGGAAAACGGGAGAAGTTACTCCATTTTTTAAGCTTCCGTCGCGTGTGCAACCTTAATGGTGAAAGCTACACAGAAATCATGTATGACGGAAATGTTTTCCTTAAAATTATATAAAAAATATCCAACGACAGCATTATGTCTATCTTTTATGATAGACGAATAATAACACGTGTAACTCCCGATAGCTTAGCAGTTCGAAGCTTTCTGATTGTATTTGTCTACTCTTACGTTTATAAAACTCTCAGTTGTCCCTAATTAACATTAATAAAAGTTAACATTATTAACTATTCCATAAAAAAAGAATCATAGAAATCGGTATAGAAACACCAATGTAATACATGAAAAACGCTAATAATAAGCCATCGCGCGTGAATACTGAATCATGCTATAAGGATTATTTTTGTGGTCGCGAATGCACAGGCAGGCGGCTAGCTTGGCGCCTAGAGGCTAGCAAGTAGCTTCGGAAAACGGCTTACGACAGTTTGCAATATCCTTTAATAATTATAATGTCGAGGGGAAGATGGTTATAATTTCGCTTTACATCAAACGAGTAATATTATAAATGTGAAAGTTTGGTTGTTTATTACTCAATCACGCCAGAACGGTTTAACGGATCTTAATGAAATTTAGAACAAAGATAGTTTATAGTCTGGAATAGCACATAAGCTACTTTTCATCCCGGAAATATGTTCCCTAGGGATCACGCGGGCGAAGCCGCTGGCAGAAGCTAGTACTGAGATAAAGCAATACCTCTGAACTGGTCCGTTCACTTTATGTGAGGTTTGTATTTACTACTAGGTACTGGATGTCCATGTTTCGAAAGTACCGAACATCATGCTATGGCTTTGATAAAGTATACACAGAGCCATTTAAGTCGACTTACAAAGGCAGCCCACTAACCGATATAAACTACCTCTGGGCACATTCTTTACGCGCCTTCCTACTTGCGAGAACGCTTCTTTCTCGTCCCTCAGATGTGCCTTGCAGGTCGCATCTTAGAAAATTCCTTAAGTCCCCTCCCTACTCTTCAGTTTACTCCTATTCCTTTACAGTGCACGCGGTAAGGTTGTGGAATTTACAACCGCCTGATATTAGGGACTGCAAAACTTTTACAGTTTATTAAAGAAGACTACCTAACACTACCTTTCTGTACCGCCATAGTTGCATATAAGTGTTAAAATAACAACACGATTTGATCATTTCCCTAAGCAAATCTGGTGATTTGACAAATCCCACAAAAGAAATCTAGTGATTTGAACAAATCCCAAAATTGGTTTAGTGAAATGACAAAAATAACTTTTCTGTGGTATTTTCAAGGTTTATTTTGAAGTTTACCTACATAACTATATTAATCTGGTGTAGTACGATGCAATATTGATCTCAAAAATCACCACTAGAACATAATTATTTGACAAAAATGAACAAAAATTTCTTAAAAATGAAAAATGTAACGTATGATATCCCTATTTGTAACATACACGTAGCAGATTTGTGGCAACGTGAATTACACAGAACATTATTTTTCTTACAGGCACATTGGTTTTGCATCGTACTTTTGACTCTTGGCAAGAACACTATTTGAATCCTTGACCTCCAAATAAAGATAATTTCATGCAATCGGGACTTTAGGTCACTCCGACTCGGATAGGTTAGGTTAGAAGGCGATGGCGGGGTCGTGTGAGCGAGCGAAGCGAGCGAATAGACCCCGCCATCCCCTTCGTGGTTATTTTTTTATAAACGGCTTAAAAAAAAGACTCCGTCGACTAAGCCAACAAAGTAAGTATGCTTAAAAAAAATATGCGCAATCATTATTATGGTTAGAGAAATTATGCTTAAATAAATTATGCGTAAGCTGTTATGCGTAAATATAATTATGCCAACCAAATTATGCTAAGTTATATTAGGTCTTAAAATTTTATGCAAATGTATAGGGAACCCATGTTTTATTATCATTTCACTGAATCATAAATTGATTTGTACAAATCACTAGATTTGTTTAGGGAAATGATAAAATCGTGTTGTTATTTTAACATCCTCCGTGATTTGATCAAATCCCTTAGGGAATTGACCAAATCCCAGTTTTTATCATATTCCTGCGACATACATATTATTATTTACCTTAAAATACTATTTATTATATATTAGAATCATATTTATTTTAGTAATATTTATGTATTGTATGCTAAATAAAAAAGATAAAATTAAAGAAAAATAAAAAGTAAATAGAAAAAATTAAAGTGATTACTATACACTTTAATTTTTTCTATTTACTTTTTATTTTTCTTTAATTTTATCTTTTTTATTTTGTAACATTTATTGATTTATAAGTAAGTACCTGTAACTGTTACACGCGGTATCTACATCTCTTTTATTTGGTTCTCCTTTCGCAGGTATGCTGGAAAAGATTTCTTTAGAAATAAGCATCACCTTTGTATATATTTTTCTGTTTCCTTTTTTTGTTTATTTGTATAATGTGAGTACATAAAGTGTTACATAAATAAAAAAAAATAATTGGAATAGATGATAGGTACAATTAAAATAAAGAATGCATTAGAATTATGAAACAGGCTGTTAGTAACTTTTACGTATCAAAAAAATGTTGCTGATCCATTTCACGCCGTCCCTGAAACACAAGGCTCGGACTGCACTCTACTCGATCCTGCGCCATTTTAATTTTTTTTAATTTAATATTTCAAATGTTCATAAATATCATTATTTTTTAATGAATGTGTAGTAGTAATTGGATATATTATAAAGTGAGCTGCCGTTGTAAGATGACTAAAATGGCAGCGTGTTTTTTTTATTTTTATTTTTTTATTCGAAACGGGGAAACTCTTGGCCCCAAATCTCACCTGACGGAAAACGATCATTAGGCCGAAGATGGAAGCGAGTTTCACCTGGAAACCTCTTACACAGAGGAACTGGCTATCATACCTCTAACTGCCGGAACACAACAACGCTGTTAACATTGTTGTTATGGCGACAGACTTAGACATGATGGTGGTAGCTTGCCAGGCGGACTTATAACAAGAGGACTTGTTCTAAGTCCGCCTGGCTGTCCTACCACCAACCAAACCGAGCAAAAAATTTGCCCCCGCTGGGAATCGAACCCGGACCTCTGGGTCTGAATCAGGTGGTTTAACCACTAGACCACGGAGGCGGTTAGTGTCACCTGTTTAGCACCACCCGGGGATCACGTAAGGATTAGAAAATAATAATAATGATTTGTACTTCGGTGAGTGTGCCCAGGAACTCCACGACCTCATCCCACCGGCCCCCTTCTGCCATCGGACATTAAGACGCACTGCAACTTACCATCCCTACCTTATTGCTATTCCACCAATTTGCATTAAGCCTTTCCAAACGTCTTTTATAATGCGCACAGCAAAGGAGTGGAACTCTCTGCCTGCGTCCGAACGCTTACAAACCTAATCTATTCAAAGTTAGTGAACCCTTCTGGGTAAGCTCGCTCCATCGTAGACTTTGTCTCAGTCATCTCTGACCAAGACTAGAGTCAAGAGCAAACACAGCACAAATAAAAAAAAATAGTAACGTCAGACTAAAAAAATAGTAACGTCAGACTAAATCTGTCGAGAATACATTGATTTTCAAGAGCTAAGCATTTTATTTTGAACTAGCTGACCCGTGAAACGTCGTCTGCGTAACATTTTTCATTACTGCTCCGCTCCTATTGGTCTTAACGTGATTATATATAGTCTATAGCCTTCCACGATAAATGGGCTATCTAACACTGAAAGAATTTTTAAAATCGGACCAGTAGTTCCTGAGATTAGCGCGTTCAACCAAACAAACAAACAAACAAACTCTTCTGCTTTATAATATTAGTGTAGATAAGTATTGATATTGATATGTTTTTGGGATATCACGTCTTTTGCATAAGCTATTTCCACATAAAATGATTAATATTACATAAAAAAATCGTTTCTGATTACGAGAAGTCGTTCGGACTGATTTTCTAGGTTTAGCAACTCCTGCCGAGAACGATCTGTAGGTGGGAGACCATTTTTACATATCGAGACTCCTCTGTGCCTCGAAAAGCATCTTCCTGGTTATAATTTGAAAGCCTTTGGCAGTCGTTATGGAATTTCAGAGCCAGAAGCCAGAAAATCTGATCTAAGTCTTGCCAAGAAGTACCGTACCATCCAGTTACTGGGTTATAGAAGTCAGACGGGCTCTATGTCAAATTCAGGTATTCAGTTGAATCCAGTTTCACAAGCAGGCGACGCCAATGTAGTTGGGTAAAAGGCTAGGCAGATGACATACACTAATTTCTTGTTATTCTTTGTTTTTTAAATCTAAAGAAAACACATCCACAAGGAATAAATACCCAACTAATACCTTAAAGTACCATCCAATGAAATGCAAACACATTTCAGCATTCACTGCGGAAACAAAGGAACATAAAATAAATGTGTGGTATAATACCACTAATCGATTAGATAAAATCGAATGCATTTCAAAATGAAATCGTAAACAACTCGAAACGATTGCTGCGGTCCAGCCCCGGGCTAGATACACTATGGGATTAGATTTTTATTATTCACAACGATAAATGATTTTAGGCTAGATACCTTACGTGTTTATGTTTTATTCAAGGCGTTTTAACCTTTTTAAATTCGTATAAGCAGACTCTAGAGGGCAGGTTAATAATTTAGCAGTTATTTTTCAACCTATCAGCGGTAAAATAAAGGATACAAACCTAACGTATAAAAAAATAAGCAACGTTTTTAATTAGTTTTTTTTTACCCGTCTGTTCTAGACGGAGGGTAATGTTTTCCCGAGAGTATGTATGTTTGTTTGTATGTCTTTACCTTTGGCACGCCCTTTATTCCAAATGGCTAGATAAATTTTAACAAATGAGGTATTATTAGATTCGTCTAAGTGCCGAAGTAACACTGGAGGGCTAATACCAATTCTAATCATTTTTGAGCAATGTTCGTATTCGAATCACAGTCGCAATCTGTCAAAAAAGCCCCAATTTACAGTGTGAGTCTTTTTAACACTTAAGGACTCGCACCCCTATTTGCGACGCGAGGAGTCGCTACTGGGTCCGCTGGACCCAGATTACATTGTGTGATATATCCAAAACTGGTGTATGTTAATGAGTATATTTTATTTATATAATATTATTACTCTTAAATCAAACAAATAATACTATGCAAAAATAATTATTTATTATTAAAACATTAAAAAAAAAAATACACAAAACATGTTAAAATTATGCATAGTTTTTGGACCCATGTTACATTCAGGACGTTTTCTATTTTTATTTTCTTTTATATTCTAATGGCACATATTTTTCCATTACAACTTAAAAAATATCTATTAAAAAAAAATAAGAGAGATCAATCGCAACTTCTGCTTTTTTTATAAACTAACTCTGAAAATCAACATTTTTTAAATAAGCTTTTTGTAACATGTATAGTTACTTATCAGATTTATTCAATATTTTTTCAATATATTTTTGTAACAATTCACATAAATTTGTTTTGTGTGGTCTCCACAAATAGCGACATTGCATTTGGCACAAGAATTTTTGGTGTTTCTGTCCTTTTTCCAAGTACAAAGACCGCAACGAAATTTTCGTCCACTTACTGGTTGTGTTGGCTCAGGCGGTGGTTCGACTTGAGGTATTATGGTCCTGATTCGATTTTTGATGTGCTGTGGAATATTTATAAAAACCAATCTTTCACTTCAGGTTATTATATTGGGGCTCTGAGTCCTAACATTTTGCGCAGATTATTTTTGATCCCATTTTGTTATCTCATATTTACCGATATAATAGTCTCTCAGTAAATTCGACAAAGGCACACATTCTAAGTCTGGACAAGAGTAGTCAAGTACAGGTCGAAAAAAGCCATCCCCTGGTTGTGAAATTGGTTGCAACGTATATTCACTTTCAGAGACTTGCATTGAAAGTGGCTGCACAACTGGATTCTGTGGTATAAGCATGTCGTCCTCTTCATCACAATCTTGTTCAGAATCTGATTCATGTTCACTTACTTCTAAAGAGTCTTCTCCGTCTATTTTTTCGTTCAAGTAAACTGTTTACTGCAATATCTGTGTCGCTTATTGTGTTACTAGACGCTATTTTTTACTATAAAACAAGAAAAAGAACACTTACGTATATGGTCGCTACTGGGTCAAACGAACCCATACGCACTTTTTACGTCCATAGCACTCAAGCACGGCGCTCTAACTGGCATCTGTGCGTGTTACTCGCTGCGACGATGTGTCGTTGAAAGGTATTAAGAGCGGCAACGTCGCAAAGCGCTGCATTCACAAGTATCCACAAATTTACCGAGGCCTGGGTCCAATAGACCCAGTAGCGAGTCCTTAAGTGTTAATTAGCACATCCGAAAATGAGAGAAACTATACCTAATTTCGTTTGTGCACATTATAAAGACTCACACTGTATAGGTATAAAAACGAATAACATACGTTTGTTTTGTCAGTAATTTTAAGCACGCATCTTAGTCGCAATCGGTAAAAGAACTTAATTTCTGCGAATGCCTAATGCGAAAGTTGCTTAAAATAGTATAATTAGCACTCTCAGTGAGTAGATTAATTTAATGTCGGGACAAAGGAGACAGCGAAATCAAATTAAAATGATGTTCTTTGTTTTCAATTGCTGGAAATTGAAAACAAAGGATCACAGATTTGAAGCCACCAACTTGATGCAGTCGATCGCATTTATGTTGCTTAAAACCTCACACTTTTGAGACCTCTTTTGACAAAAGGGAAACTTATTTATTTTCTACATTTTATTTAATTACATTTTAGAGATCGTCTCCTTGAGCCCTATATTTTGATATCCCACTTGACTATGTCACTATATAACCTCCTTCTTTTTGGGAAGTCGGTTAAAAATTACAACATCATTTACCTAACAGGCGGCCGCCATCTTGATTATTTTTTCAAATTCAAATAGTTTTTTTGCTAATTTTAAGCAACATTTACATTTGCATGTCAGTCGCAATCTGTCACAAAGTCATTTTAGTTTGTGTACATTTTTTTTCTTATCAGTTACTTCTATGAAGTTTCTCCAATCAATAAAGTATTAAATGCGATTCAATAACGTCACAATAACGCTTGTGAACTCTTTGTTTCTAGTGAGTTATAGTAGTGCAAGGAGTGCAAGGACTATCCTAGTAAAGCTTCCATTTCGACCAATTAGAAAGCGCTCAAAACGTCTCCGTCCGCAGCGTAACGTGTTGTACGTGATCACGTTTGTTCTAGAATTGTTCGGAGACCACTTCGAACCCCAAGTAATAGGAGCATGGAACATAACGCTTAACCTACCACACAAACATGGCTTCTGGAGCAAGATCTGACACTTTTCGTAAAGATATATATGAGCAGTATCCGCACGTCTACAAGGCAGGATAAACGTTTTGCTGTTGAGACGAGCACTTTGTACTACACGTGCACATATTTTATTAGAATCATAATATTAATCACACAACCAATTTTAATTTTCATCTTTATCGTTAACGCATTAGGTTCAAGGTTGATTGAGGAAATTTGACAGTGACGGGTGCTAGTGATTCTGCTCAAGTAGTTTTTATAGACGCACTGTTACTTACAGTTTTCTTCCATTCTAAATTTTTGTAAGGATAAGCCGACTTAAAAAAAGAGGTGGTTCTCGATTCGATTGAATACTTTTTGTTTTTGTATGATTGTTCAGCATAATAACGAGTATCGACATGTGTGAGTATTTACATTTGAATTCAATATGACAGATGCAATACAAAATTCAAATTTCGTAGCAACTCATTCTTTTTTTAATAGTAATGGTCAATCAAAAAACAACTTAAGGTACACAACGGTAAAGTCGATACTTCATTTGGTGACAATGGTCTGAAATCATCTCGAATTACAAAATCAAGTATAAGTATGTATGTACTAAGTTGCATAAGCAAGATTGTTTGAAAGTCAGGTGGCATACACGTGGCACATAAATTAGTTACCTGAAGCAACTGTTTCCTTCAGCAATTTGAACTTTACTTGAGACTTATTGTGTTGGTGTGTTGAACTGAAATTAATACAGGTTGGTTAATATTCCTGTAACATGGGCATGCAACGGGAGTCTGTTAGGATGAGTAGGAACTTCCATGATTTTCAAAACTTGTACAGCCAAGTCAAGGTACGGTTGTAATTTTGACAAATACCGTAGGGACAAACTATGTGTGAAAGTTACACTCGACCCTTTTTCGTTTTCCGAACTTTCGAAGGGAGAAACAAAAAAATTACGACATGGATGGGTAATTATGCACAAAATAATAATGGATAATACGTTCTATCTATCGTTAAAAATACAAAATGTTTGGAAGTTAGTCTACGTAGACATTTCGGTGACGTGAGTCAAATCCAATTCAGTTTTTATGAGAATCAGTATCGCTGATTTCATTCTGCCATTCATCATTCATTCACAAGAAGATGAAAGGAATACGCATCGTGATTATTATTTAAAAACTTACTTTGTATCTAGGTTGGTTGTCTGCAGGTTTGTTACCACGAAAAATAAATCGGAAAATTTAACAATATCAAAAGAGGGCATCTATCTATGAAGCCTGTGGTCAACGGATACGCCGAATACGTTTCAGAAACAGGCCAAACTTGGGTCCTTCGGCTTTTCACGAGAGCAATTCCTCTTTTTTATGTGAAAGTCGGCGACAATGACAAATCGCCGCGGAACTGTTCAACGTTCATCTGTCTCTTGACCTATTTCACGAATGAGTACCGAAGCTTGCCGAAGCCTTTCGAAGTGACCTTTGTCAAGTTGTGACACTATGTAGTTCAATGCTCTGCCGTTCAAAGAAAACAGGGTGTATCTGTCGTTTTAAACATTATTGAGTTATTTTTTAAAACTTTTCATGGTCACTAACATTAGAATATAGGAAACTCGCAAATAAAAAGGTACATGGTAGCAATCCCGATATGAACTGTTCTAATTATTGAGTTATTTTAGGACGAGCTCGCTGCTTCATAACAACTGCCACATTAGTCGATCTTCGAGCAACGCTAGAGTCGGTCCTTGGATGATGACTAAGTCATTGATCTCGGCTGTCATTTGTGGGTACATCTTTGTCGTTACGGCTAGGCAGAAGTCAGAAAATCTGATAACAGTTTTGCCAAAGAGTATCGTAGTGAGCTGTTACTGGGCTGTGGAGGTCAGATAAGCAGTCGCTTGAAGTAATATACTGGTACTTAAATAGTTGCATCTGGTTATACTGAAAGCGGACTTCAACTTAGTGGTAAAAAGGATAGGTTTGATTAAATTACATCCTAAATTAGATTTGAAAATGCATATATTTCTTATTACTTTTGACTTTCCTTTCTAGATTTATACTAGTGATGAGTGTAGTTCAAACAACATTTCAGACATTTTTTATGTATTTTGTCTTATTTTTTTCCTTTGTTGAGATGCACCCTTTTTACCTTTGGCTGAACTGCTTACGTACGTAATAAAGTTTGTAATACACTCTTGTGTTACGCAACTTACGCATAAAACGAAACTACTTAGGAATGATTTTATGATTATAGTGTACTCAAAGCTTTGATGGGTCTTCGATTTGGCGCACGGATTTAATATCATAGACTTATTATTTTTTTACTGACCCGATCATAGCCGTGAAATGTTTCAATTGACCTACTTACCTAGATTTTTTTTGCAGTTAATTTTTAGGGTTCCATACCTCAAAATGAAAAAACGGAACCCGTATAAGATCACTTTGTTGTCCGTCCGTCCGTCTATCTGTCAAGACCCTTTTTCTCAGGAACGCATGGAGGTATCAAGCTGAAATTTATATTAAATACTCAAATCTACTGTCCCTTGGAGCTGTGAAAAAATTAAACTTCTAAGCTAACGCAATCAAAAGATACAGCCGTTTATGCCGCAAATTTCCGACACTGGCATGGGAATCAAAACCTACAGTACTTCCCGTGAACTCAGAATCTTGAAGTTTGGTAGGAAGCAACGTCTTATTGCACAAATAAAGGAAAAAATGCGTAAACCGTTAATTATTAGTAACATCATATAATAAAAATATTTTTAATAATTTTAAACTTTCTATCCTTTTCCTCATGAACGCGTAGAGAAATTTATATCAAATACTCATATCTATAATACCTATAAGCTATAACAAAATCAAACTTCTATGTCAACGCAATCAAAAGAAACAGCAATTTAAGCCGCATATTTTCAAACTCGCAGCTACTCGCAAGGGAATCAAAACCTAAAGGGTAGTTTCCAGTTGACCTTTTCGGGGCCGAGTCACCCGCGTCCGTAGGAGAAATACCCTTCAGCGAATCCCTACACGTAGTCCTGGGTGGTGCTAAACAGGTGAAACTAACCGCCTCCGTGGTCTAGTGGTTAAACCACCTGATTCAGACCCAGAGGTCCCGGGCTCGATTCCCAGCGGGGGCAAATTTTTTGCTCGGTTTGGTTGGTGGCAGGACTTGTTCTAAGTCCGCCTGGCAAGCTACCACCATCATGTCTAAGTCTGTCGCCATAACAACAATGTAAACAGCATTGTTGTTAGAGGTATGATAGCCAGTCCTTCTGTGTAAGAGGATTCCGGGTGAAACTCGCTTCCATCTTCGGCCTAATCATCACTTTCCATCAGGTGTGATTTGGGCCAAGAGTTTCCCCGTTTTGCATAAAAAAAAACCTAGAATCTTGAAATTTGGCATGAAGCAATGTTTTATAGCACATATAAAGGAAAAAATCCGAAAACCTTTAATTTTCTTTACTCGATTTTTAGTTATCGTCATGGGTGAAAACCTTAAATTTTTAGGTATTCGTTTTTTAGTTATCGTGATGGGTCAACTTTTACTTATACTTCTTAGTCCCGGCGGATTGTTTGGAATTTAAAATGAATCGTATTATACATTAAAATAAAGTATCAAATCAATTGCGTCGGCCGTGACGCAACCGGTGTAAACTGTGACGTTCAAGTGTGTCCTTGCCTTGGGATGCTCTTATGTGTTCCAGGTTTATATGATTGGCGTTGGCCATTTGTAAAACTTTGTAACGGTTAGTTAAAATGTATAGCTTAGGTTTCAAAACTGAAGGACAAAGAATTTGATTGTTTTTATATATAGGAGAACTTGTATTATTGTGAATTCCGGTGGACCTCGCCAATATAATGATTTATTGAACCTCAATTTATCTTTTACTAGCTGACTCGCGCAACTTCGTTTGCGTCACATTTTCCATTACTGATCCGCTCCTATTTGTCTTAGCGTGAAGATATAGCCTATAACCTTCCTCGATAAATGGTCTATCTAACACTGAAATAATTTTTCAAATCGGACCAGTAGTTCCTGAGATTACCCCCTACATACAAACTTACAAACAAATGTTACCTCTTTATTATATTATAGTATAGATTTCCCGTACCTTCTGAGTTACCCCACCACAATACCCACAGGTTTATACGGAACCCTCGGTATGCGAGTCCGACTCGCACTTGGCCGGTTTTTTTTTTCAGGGTTCCGAACGCCAGTAATGTAAACTGTAACCAATATAAGACCACTGTGTCTATCTGTCCGTCTGTCACACTGTATTTATCCCGAATCTACTAGACCGTTTTTTAATTTAAGAACTATTAAAAAAAAAAAAAAAAAGCAAAGTCAACACAAACATACAGAAAATATAAATGCAGAAATATTCATAAATCATTGATACCTACGCATATACGCATTGAGTGATACTGATTACACGCTCACATTTATTTGAAATGGATAAAAGTGTACATGAAAATTCACAGAATTTCTATTTGCATTTAAAATATACATAACTATTTTAATAAATGCTGATTTTTAAGTAAAAATGTACACCTACCCGACACAGCACATGTAAAATGAAAAACGCTTGTTTTTTATTTGATTCAAAGTTTTGGAATACATAAAAATAATTGTTAATTCTGTGGTGTGTTTCAAATTCTTGTTCTTCATCTTATTTTTTTTTTTTTGCAAGGTTTATTATTTTATGTATTGTTACTATTAGGTACTAATTGGTCACGTTTAATGTAGCGTCAATGGCGTTTATCTCTTGGTTAATATTTTCGCTATGTTAATGTAAGATAATTAAAACCGCAAAGTGATCTTTTGATCGCTATCCAAACTCGTAAACCAATGTTTATGTATAAAAAAACTAATCAAGTCAAATTCTACGAGATCTCAATCCATGATTCCATCTGCAATTTCAAATCGGACTCTGAAATCGAATAGTCCAGTACCAGAGCAAAAAGTCGCCGGCCTAAAATGGCGTTCCCATAGCCCTTCTCCAGATTAAGTAGGACGATCCGATTTAAGACGGGACCGTTGTGATCCGAGATCCGTTGGCCCGATAGAGCACGTCCGTTGTGCGTCTATGATGTACTGTGGACTTGGAGCGATGCCACGGTGTTTATCTAACCAGTGATAGTTGCTATTTCAGCCAATTTTTGAGTAATTGCTTTTTCGATTGTTGTACGGATTTATCTGAACGTGAGATTAGGTTTAGGATTTAGTTTTAGTGTCTGACTTGCACCGAAACTTAATCCTCGACGCTTAATGGTCTGGTCATGATACAGCGAGAATTTAGGGTAGGTGTGAAATTTACTGAACTGTAAGAACCTACAAAGCTTTTGCTGTTTGTTGATTTTAGTCGCAAACGGAAATATTTTGTAAAATCGATCGTTGTGTTTGAATTTTTTAACTTTGCTGGAATGTAACCAGTATGAATCTTGCATTAGAATCAGCAAGGAAAGAAAGAGTATTGAAGTAAGCAGAATATATGGAGTGCTGAAAACATAGATATAATAAATAACATTTTTATATGGCCGAAAACAACAAAAATAATTAGTTGCCTCTATTGGACATCTCGAACAAATTTCTCTAAGTCCATTGATGGCAACTTGGTGGTTCAATGAAGGTGCTCATGGTCCAAACAAGGCAGCAGCTCAAGATTTAGTTTTCTTCGTTTATATCATTTATGCGTTTGATTATCACAAATAGAGGTCCTACGAATTAAAAATAATAAACCGTTTTCATTTTAACACTTATACTTTTTGAGATATGAGGTCGTCAAGTTAGGTGGTCCATTCATAGCAATCTTCCATCAAACGACCGGTTGGAGTCTGAATGACGTATATATCTTCTGCTAGTATATAAAATCTCGTGTCACAGTGTTTTTTTTCGAACTCCTCCGAAACGGCTGGACTGATTTTTATGATTTTGTTTTGTGTAGGTATGTAGGTCTGAGAATAGGTCGTAACCTATTTTTTTATATGGCAAAACAACGTTTGCCCCATCAGCTAGTTTGCCATAATATAGCGTTTCTTATAACTAGCCAGTACTAAATAACTATTTAAAATTAGGTACGAGTCATATAAATATTAAATCATTGTTTTTTTTTTAATAGACTTTTAACAGTCGTAGCGGGTTGTCAGAAGCCAGTTAATCTGTCATAAACAATACCGAAGAGTGGGAAAATTCTATTCAGATTTAATGATGAAGTTGAACAAAAGGGATGTTATATATATCTACGTTATGAATGAAATGTTTATTTAATTCATCGTAAATTCAAATTGCAGTCGGTCCATCTTCTTTTAGTTAACGAAAATGTCGTTTTATAAGATATATTATTGAGGATTTTCAAAATAAACTACAAATTGTTTCTCTGAAAATACAAAGATTTTGTTTTATTACACGCCTTTACAATATTACAACAATTATCGTTTAATTATGACAATTACTCTTAAATCTCACCTGAAAATACAAAGAAACGACATTTAAAGTTCACTAATATCGCCTTCTCAATTATATCCTTTTTATCAATGCCTCTACAAGTTTCTTAAAACAATAAAATACACCAAATAAACTAAACATCATCCGCCATTAACCGCGCGTCACTCCGATGCGCCCTCTACCTACTTCCACACACAACTTATAAAAAGCGCGAAGCAAATTTGAATTAGTGAAATGTCATTTCATTACATTTATATAAATAGGGAAATCATATATGGCACGTGTAAACTATATTATAGACATAGTCTACACGCGCCAGAACTACATTTGTAAGTATACATTGTTTTGGCACAATGGCACATGTTAATTAACCAAAGCTTTTATTTTGGGTACGTTGCACTTAATCCGGTTATCTGAAGTCCATTAACCGGAACTTATGAAACAAACGAACGGGTTTTGTTCGGATTACGGTTAAATCTAAAACATTTTCCATACGAATACCTACAAACGTGGTAATTAAATGTTTGGTTACTAACGGTTTGTAGGTATTAGGATTTTATATATTGCTAATTTTACTACTACCAAAGTTTGTGAGCCTTGACAAAGTGACAATCTATCTTCGAAAGCGATTGTATTGTATTGCATTTATTTTCTATCCGGTGATATTGTGGTTAAATTACAAATTCAGTAACCAAATTGTTTATTTTTTTCACACAAGAAAAGTGATAGAAGCAGTTTTGTTTTTCTGTTACCTATTAAACCAAGCAACAAAAAGTCCTAGCAACACAACAAAATGATTTATATTATTATATGTACAAATATATCATAACATTCTGGCTCCGTTTGTATAAAGGGGTAAAAGCTCATATATCCAAATAAATAAAACAGGTGGCCATGCAATACCGTGTAATACCGGCAATAATCCGTCTGTAAATAAATGTTACGGTTTATTTGCATATCCACCGTCTTTTATGAAAATATATTTTACTCCTTTTTGCGTATGGAGCGAGATAATACCGGTTTATTTGTCAGATTGAGGTTGCATTATTGTAATGATGGAAAGGTAAGTACAATCTTGCATAATAGCGTTATATCCACGTCTACTTACCTAAACTTCCAAGTTTTGACTTGTTAATGCATTTTGGCAAGTCCAATTTTTTTTTGCATGGGTTTGCTCGTAACTATACTTAGTCTAGGTCAGAGGTAACAGAGCTAAAGTCGAAGATGGAGTGAGTTTACCCAAAAGAAGCGTGTTCACTCTAACTTTGAAGAGAGCGTTCGGATACACAGCCTCAGGTAGAGAGCTTCACTCTTTTGCTGTGAGCATTATAAAAGACGTTTAGAAAACCTCAGTGCAAATAAGAATTCTGTAGGAGGAAAATAGATACCACTGTGCCAGTGCTCCGAGATGCATTAAGTACTAGATATCAATATTTGTGCCTTTATGAATATGAGCTGGGCACAAGTTTCAGCCACCATAGTCACCATAGAGCATTTGACAGATTTATTACCCGAGTGCCAAGGAAGGGTTATGTTTTTCGCGCGTATCTTGAATGTAGGTATGTATGTTTGTTGATTTCTTTATTACCTCCTACCTTCCAAACGGTTGGATGAATTTCGACTATTGAGGTACCGTTAGAAGTTCAAGAACCCAAGTGTTCTTAGATAAGTTTAAAAAAAGCAGTATGGCGGATTTTTGGCGCTTAATTGTGACTCGGTATCATTTTTATTTTAACCAAACTATCGAGTGGGGTATCAAAATAAAGGAAATTAAATGAAGGTTACAAAAATATAAATGAACCATATGATTAGTAAACAGTTTTCGTTTATTAAAGTTTTGCAGTCACGTTTTTTGATTTTTATAATTTGCGACTTGTTTTATTTAATGCCGTAAAACCTAAATACCGAGAATAGTCATTGTTTTAAAATCATAATGATTAACAGACGCAGCACTAATTGAGTGTTGATGCATTTCAAAAGTGAAACCCTTAGGTAGCTAAGTGTAGATGCCTGCCATGAAAAATCAATCTCGAAAAAGGGATAAATTCTCAATCAATTTATTCAGATTATTTTCAAACCAATCTAATCCTTGAAAGTTTCGCGAGCCGCTATTTCGATAACGTGACAATAATAAAGCAGAATAATCAAGATTAATAACTTTTGTTCGGAAATCGCAAAAGTGGGGCTGACTTGAAGGAGTTAGAGATTGACAACTTTTGTTAGAAGTTTTCAGCAGTTCACCAATATTGTTATTTTGGATTTTGAGTTTAAAATGCCGTAATCTTTGGAAACCCAGAGCATGATTGTAAACTTCAGCGTCCCCCCAACCAAGAAAAAAAATCACCGTATTTCTTTTTTGTCACAGATTTGTAAAGTTGGCTTACAGGGTTAGATTCGGATGTCATACATGTGACAATGGCGTTTTGGGGAGTGTACGACGGAATTGCATAATTTAATTCCGCAAAGCCCGTTCCATCATCGGACCACAAGACGTACTTCGACGCGCCACTGTTACGTGGTGGGCATCCCACCTATACGCACAAAACGTTTTGGGAATACATTTATTGTGCGTACAGTTAAGGAGTGGACTTCCCTGCCTGAGTCTGTGTTTCCTGATAGTTACAACCTGGGATTCTTTAAGTCAAGAGTGAATAGGTTACTTCTAGGCAAGCGTGCTCCATCTTAGACCGCATCTTCGCTTAACATCAGGTGATATAGTGGTCAAAGATATGCATATCAATAGTAAAAAAAATAAGTAAAACTTTCTGAATGTTGCTAAACAACACTACAATTTTAGTTGGGAAATCGTAGTAAGGCTCTTTCTTACATGCATTTCAGTCATCCATTATCAGTATTCACCTTCTTTCAAGAAATATAAGCCTTTTTTAAACTTTGTTTCACTTGTCCCGTTGTCAGTCTGTAATGTAATCTTGCAAGTTAAATTTGACACACTTCCCGGTTGCCTATTGAGCTGAAATTCACGCACATGTATATCGCGTAACAATGCAATAGAACCAAAGACTATTAAACCACTTGACTGCGCATAGTGCCCCGACGCACGAAAACTATTAGTGTTTTTGCTCATATGTTAGGCTGCAGCACTAGTAACCATTTTAGTTGTAACCAAGTGTTAGACCTGTGGGCACGCTAAGTTTTTACAAATTGTTTTAATTTTTATGCAATTTATAACGCATAAAAATGCCTTCATACCCGGTGAGTTTGTGTGGGAAACATTCCAAGACATCTTGTTACAAAAAGGATGGCATAACTTTTCATTGGATAGTAAAGACTACGCAAAATATTTCTGATTTAATCAGATAATGAGCCACCGCAGGGGTCTATATAAAATGGTGGTTAGGTGAACGAGCACACTGTGAGAAGCGCGCGTTGATGTCTTTTGGAAAAGTCTCTTTCTTTCATTATGAAATACTTGTTTTTTTATCCCTTTCTTCCCCTTTGTATTTTTATCGTAAAAATCTGTGCTGTTACGTTTAATTATTGAAGTCGATTTATCGATGATCATAAAATTACACTTAATACAATTTTTAATCAATTAACATACTTACATTAAACACTTAACTACTTTTAAACGACTTTAAAAATAGAAGGAGGGTCTCAGTTTTTCATCTGTGCGTTTGACATACATGTTTTCATTTTAGATTTTCGAAGATTTCCGAATTAAAATAAAAGTGGAAAGATAAGGTTAATAAGGAGACTTTGTTTAAGCAAGCTATAGCGCTGTTTGTTTGGATTGAGTATTTTTATAATGTTAAAATCCATTTTATCGATATCGACTATTTTCCTTTAATCAAGTAGTGCCACCACTAAGCATAGGCTACCTATGCAACTTGACCTTGAACGGACCAATTGCAGCCGCGCGTTGTTCCTCGTCCCCCGGCCCGCTGAAGTGAGCCGCGTACTTAGAAGAAATCGGCCTATACGCTCTCTAGTGGTTATATACTCTATGAATAGAACTGATTTGATTGGATTGTGAAGCTGGAAGGTGGCCATAGGAACTTAAACAAAGCAACCCCTTCAAGTTTGAACTCGTTTGATTTGTATTGACGAGTAATTAAAATCAAATTAAATATGAGATTATTGCATAATCTCATTTTTTATTTGATTTGATTCAATGCTCTGACTGTGTGTTAGATTATTGTACTTTGTTTTTTGTTCTACATCTCTGACATTTTTAATTTTCAATTATTTTATATTCTGACAATGTATATTTATATACTATTTCTTATTTTCAATTACAATTTAATGAATACTATCATAATGAGAGTTTACACCGCGTCATGCGATACTTGTTTATTAAATGCTGTGATTGTCTGTAAGTGTTGCAGCACTATGAGATTTTTTGTTAAAAATGCTTGTTATATTTTAATGTTAATGATCCTAATAAATAAAGTAAATTGTCTTTAGGTGGTAACTAGGTCT
This sequence comes from Ceramica pisi, assembly GCA_963859965.1. Taxonomy (NCBI): domain Eukaryota; kingdom Metazoa; phylum Arthropoda; class Insecta; order Lepidoptera; family Noctuidae; genus Ceramica; species Ceramica pisi. The sequence goes on along the minus strand of OY982544.1, from coordinate 7,865,600 downwards.
GAAGATGGAATTGGAAGGTGGCCATAGGAACTTTGTAACTAAACAAAGCAACCCCTTCAAGTTTGAACTCGTTTGATTTGTATTGACGATTAATTTGTTTTTAGATGGTGTCTAGGTCTGATGATGGAATTGGAAGGTGGCCATAGGAACTCTGTAATGGAACGAAGCAACCTCATCAAGCTTGGACTCGATTGATTTGTCTTGGACGAATAATTTGTCTTTAGATGGTATCCAGGGTCTGATGATGGAGTTGGAAGGTAGTCATAGGAATTCCGTTACAAAACGACATAACCCAGCAGGTTTGCAATCGTATAATTCTTCTTTACGAGTACTTTATCTCTAGATGGTATCTGATGATGTATGGGGTCTAATGATGGAGCAGGAAGGTTGCCATAGGAACTCTGTAATGAAACAGTCATCGGACCCTGAGGTCTGATGATGTAGAAGACTTTAATTAAACGACAAAACTACACCGAGTTTGGGCTCGTATGATTCGTTTTGACGAGTATCGATATCTCTAGATGATATTCAAGCTGTGATGTTGGAGCTGGAAGGTGGCCATAGCAAGTCCGTAATAAAACGACACAATCCCATCGAGTTTTGGCTCGTTTAATTCGTCTTGACGAGTTATGAGTACCTACTTTGGTACTGGATAATATCCATGTGTAACCCCATCAGATTTGGGAAAATAGTCTGTTTCATTTGTTAAAATGTGAATTCTATTTGATTAGTTGGATGACCCAATGCCAGGGTGAACACGTGCCGCACCTAAATGGTATGAGAGTGTATAAACATCTTTAAATCGATTTAGGTTTTTAGCAGGTCTTCAAATCGTTAAATTGGACTGCTCTAAGTTGACTTCGAAGAAACTTTTTAATGTTGATGCATTAAACGAAAAAGATAGAATGAAGAACGTTCCAAATAATTAAACAGTAGTTATATAACTAATCTAAACATGTTTTTTTATAGCTTATATCATCATATCATATTATCAGCCGAAAGACGTTTACTGCTGGACGTAGGCCTCCCGCAAGTGTCGCCACAACTACCGTTCCTGTGCGTCTGGCAACAATCGGCCGCGACCCTCACCAGGTCATCGGTTCACCTTATTTTATCTTTTATTTGTTGTTTTATCTTTTATTTACCGATTTAAATTTTTACAAGTTGAGGTAATGTATAAACATACCAACGTAATAATACAAACTTCCAACATTGCCTCTTTCGGTACGCAGTCGCCACTCCAAAACTTTTCGGCACATCGACCATCTGTTTTACAAGCAATGTGCCCTGCCCACTGCGATTTCAGTTTGGCATTCTCTGTATCAATACTCTCCATTGACATTAATGCCTGGCCTTCTCCAGACCAAAACCTTAAAGACATCTTCCATTGCGGCTGTGGACGGTTTCAAAGAAATGAGGTCTCCCTGCCTCACAAGCCACTGCAAGAGGATAGATAGATTTTGATGTCTGATCCTGAAGTCGGACTGAGATGATGGCGTTTTCGTACAAACATGTCAGCACCTTGATTTACCGATAGTCGATCGGCACCGTTCGGGAGACTGCAGCACAGCCCAAGTCTCCATCGAGTCGAAAGCTTTCTCGTAGTCCACAAACGCGAAGCAGAGAAGCAGATTATACATCTATCATAGCGTGTGTTTGTGGTCTATGTTGCTGAAAACTTTTCACAATCTGGCATGTTCGGGAGGCTGAAAGTCGTCCAGCCTGCGCGAGAGACGGTTCGTGATGACTCTGAAAAACTGCTTGTAGGCATGGTTCAGAAGTGACATGGGCCTGTAATTCTGAAGCTGGGCACTGTCGTTTTTTTAAAGAACAGTACCACTACTACTCTGCTCCATATGCCTGTGGCGTTTTCTCCTCGAGTATGACGGAATCGAATAGTTTCTGAAGGGCCTTAAGGACCGGTTTTTCATCCACCTTCAGGAGTTTTCAGACGGACTGACTTTATCTCTGTCAACTCAATCATCATTTTTTATCTTATTCGTGTACTACGAATTACTATAGGATACGGAAAACGCCGCTATGCCCTACGTTAAAAAAAAACAAATGTGTTTTTTAAAACGAACTTTTATTACCTACTTGTTCATAATAAAAAAAAAACGAAAGTTAAAAATAATGTAATTCTTGATTTAAAAGCTTGTTGAATTTTAAAATAAGCGAGTGATACTGATAAATTTACTTGATTTAGTTAATGTTGATTATTCAAAGAGAGAACTTGGAATATGAACTAATAATGTTTATTCCTACCCTCAATATTTATGTATGAAAATGTTATAATTGATGATTAAACGAACTTACCAAGTGAAGTTCTATCATAATTATACGTAGCACTCCGTCCAAAGAGATAAGTATCCTGAAATAAAGTATTATTCACACAATGTAGTACCGCATAGGTGCCACCGTTCATGCACTATGGTTGAAAGTATTAAAACAAAAAAACTTCTTCCTGTCACTGTCAACGTCACCCGATTCCCGCGCTCTGCAGACCCGCTTGTCATTTAGTTTAAAGTCCATTAACTTGATGTTACCAGTATTCATGGGTTGTCCAGCTTTGCTGTGGGGTTGGGTGGGTGATTGATACTTATCTCTTCGGACGGAGTGCTACGTATAATTATGATAGAACTTCACTTGGTAAGTTCGTTTAATCATCAATTATACTTGCACTCCGTCCTCGAGATAAGTATCCTGAAATAAAGTATTATTCACACAATGTAGACGTTGAGAGTAATTTTTGGGAATATCACAGATAGCCCTTAAGAAAAAATAAATGTTAATTAATCTTGTTTATTTTTCTTTCTTAATTATTTAACAATAATCAGTAGGAAATTATAATTCGACGTAATAATTATTATCACCTATAAGTACACTTTAAAAAAAAAAAACAAGAAATACAATAGACTGTGTATCTTGACATAAGAATCCCTTAGAAATTATTATTTATTATGGCTCTAGCTAGGGAGGTGTGATCATCATCTCTTATAATCAATCTGTTATAGAATCGCCCGAACATTTGTGATGTGCCGCTCCAGCCAGCGGTCTGTCGGATGGTATCGATGTTGACGCCCAATTGGTGAGCTTTAGAGGTAGCGGCATGGCGGGTGCTATGTGCCGTGAATGTGTTAACATCAATACCCCCGTCTTTTAATGTACCCTTTATCCACCGACTAATGGTTTGTGTGGTCGCAATGTTGTGAGGTTTTTTAAAAGAGATGAATAGATTGTCTGTCTTGCGTAAAGCGGCGGTTTGGTTAATATATGCGAGTAAGGTAGTGGCTGGACATATTTCCAGTCTGTCTGTGAATAAAGGTATATGAAGAACGGGCTGATTGATACCGACTTTTGAGGTCTTTAAAAGATCAGGTATTTTTATAACTAATTTGGTAGGTTGTGATTCTATGTTACTCAATTTAATTTTTTGAAGGGTTTGTACCCGGTGAGCTGTCGTGAGCGCTAATAACGTGATGGATTTCTTTGTTAATCTTTCCAATGTGAGAGATTCGTTAGGAAACCAAGTATTTAGGAAGTCCAGTACCTTAGAAGTGTCCCATGTTACGTTATACTTAGGAACAGGGGGACGAAGCCTGAACACACCTTTAAAGAATCTCTTAATCCGGTCATCTGCTGAGACATGAGAGCCGATTATAAGAGATAAAGCTCCCCTATAACTATTAAGTGTTCCATATGAATACCTGATTAGAATACTTGAGTAAGAAAATAAATGATCCTAGGTACTGAACTTTCAAACACATTGTAATTATTATTACAGCAAAAGTTGTACCATCGTTTTAAGCATACATTATATTGCTTGATGGAGTTACTACTTAACGATGCCAGCATGATGTCAATAGCTGATGGTGGCACACTTCGTCTCAACAGCGCCGTCCGCACAAGACTCCTGCAACCAGGGTAAGATTCCGATGAATCTGGCCTTTGCTGGAATGGGAGATAAAACATTTTTGGTAGGCTCGAAAATGATTAGCTCAGATACTAATAATTTCCTAAATACTGGGTGGGTACCATGGCTGCGTGGGCCACATTGGGACCACGACAATGCCTTTGGCTTGGTCTGTTATTATTTTACGAAGGGTTTTTAGAATGACAGCAAACGGAGGGAAAGCATAAAAGTAAAAACGAGCCCAATTAATAGTAAACGCGTCAATAGTAAATGCATCAGGGTCTTGTTTCCATGAGACGTAAGTGTGACATTTCTTGTTTATGCGGCTGGCAAATAGGTCAATACTAACAGATCCAAACTTTGTTGTTATTCTTTGGAAAGCTGTATCTTTTAGTTCCCATTCGATATCGGGATGGGAACGACGTGACTCCGCGTCAGCTACATCGTTATCCATAGATTTTATATATGAGGCGACTACAAAGATTTTTCGTTGTTCACACCACTGCCAAATGGCTTTTGCGACTTCAGTCAAGTGAGGAAATTGCACACCGCCCATCCGGTTAATGTAACTAATAGCGGTAGAATTATCTATGTGTATTAAAACTTGGCAATCTGAACAATTTTTTGCAAAAGTCTTAAGAGTGATAAATGCGGCTAGACGTTCTAGTTGGTTAATGTGAAGTTTTTTCTCGGCGTTGGACCATGGTCCGCTGGCAGTGTCCTTCCCACAGACAGCGCCCCACCCCGTAGTTGAGGCGTCAGAATATAACTCCAAGCTGAAGTTGTCGTCCCTAATCTTTTTTACAGAGTGAGGAAGGGCTTTGAGCCACCATTCGAGGTCTGACCGTAAAGAAAAAGGAATTTCCATGACTTTCTCATAGTTTTCTTGACCTTGGGGGTTTAGAAATTTACAGCGCTCTAATTGTTTTGTGTAAAGCCAACCATATTCAACAGCTGGACACGCAGAGACCAGTAGTCCAACAAGTTGAGCAAACAATCTTATTTTGCATTTTTGTAACTTTATAAAATGTTTTATTTCACTAATGATGCGATTTCTTTTATCTGAAAGTAATTGTACATTCATCACATGGGTATTAATGACATAGCCAAGGTATTTACACTTGTAAGAGGGTGTGAGGACGCTCTTGTTTGTGTTTATTATGAATTCTAGACTAGTAAGAAACTTTTTGGTTATGTTTACATTTTCTATGCAGCTTTCCTGTGAGTCAGATATCAAACAAAGATCATCAAGGTATATACTAGATATACAGTATGTCTACGACATATATGCAATAATTGAAACCACAAGTAACACTTGTCCACAGAAGTATAAATAAATTGTTATAAATTTAAAAAAACGTAAATGAAAAAATTTAAGTTTTCAAACAAAATAAATATGAAAATAAATTTAGTAAAAGTAAATCACCCTATTTAGAAAACGTACCTTGACCTCGACTGACCTCGAGAAGTGCGGCAACAATGCTCGCGCGGCGGCGTTTTGATTTATCTTTGGCAATTGCGATGAAATTCACTATGGTTATTTTTCACCCGTTCTTTTTTACTTCGTGATAATTTGATTACTGAACTAATCTAAATAAATTCTGTCATAGCACAAGATGGATTAAAACTTAAATTTTCTCATGTTCAAAATGTCCACTACGTTTCAACCAGGATTCGAGTGTTTATTTCACCGTAAAAAAAAGTACCTAGGTATGTACAAATAAAATTAAAAACACAATTTACACACACAAAAGTCCAGTACCTACTCAGTGTCTATTTCACTGTAAGAAAATAATTACTAATACATACAAGTGAATAACAAAAATCACGTAAAACAATGCGTGTACTTAAGTACCTATCAAATCTTTGCGAAATGCACACACGCTATCCCGGAAGACTCGCGGTGAACTGACAAAACTTACATCCGTACTGGCAAAAAATAAAAGTCATAGGTAAATAGGGTAAACAATGTAATAATTATCTTTTATCGATACTTTTCTACAATTACTTATCTAATAAAGACTTAATACGCAATCAAGGCATTACAATACTAGTACTATTTTTAATAACCGTATTTAACAGTGAAGTGATAGTTAAATTTATTGGACTTTTAAAATAAATTTTAATTTTTGTACGTTTCGACTTACGAAACTACCGTAGGTACTACCTAGATAGTGAGTAATGTAGAAAACGGGTGAGCACGTTTTTTTAATAGGATGTTTCTTCCTAAAATGTAAACATTATTACATTATTTTTTATCTCTAAATCCACTCAATTATAGTTTTTAATCAGAATAGGTAGGTAGGTACATAGTGGTGCTATAATAATTCTAAACTAACCATGTCCATTAAAAATAGAACATCTTTTTTGCTAACCGATCATTATTCTCTTCAAAAGACAATGAGAGAAAGCTGATAATATTGTCGATAACTGTGTCCAACCCTACGCGTCGAGCGCGCGCGCAACCCGCTCCCCGCGCCCCTCCTCGCCAAAAGCCGAAGGCCTTTGAAAAAGCCGACACACGCGTGCCGCGTCTTTTTGTACTAAGCCGACAAACGAACCGCGCCGCCGTGACTCGCAGTGTACACTTGCAGGTATTGTTGGAGTGTCTCAGTGAAAATGAATTTGAGTAAAAATAACAAAATAAAATAGGCCGTGACAGGTCAAGAACATTTCACAAGGAGAAATTTCACGTACGAATGTAACGAAAAACAAACAATATTAAGATTTTTAATAGTTGGTCCTACAATGTTCCCTCTGGTTAGGGACAAATGCCTCTTCTCTGTGAGATGGAGTGGGTTGCAATCCACTACGCGGGCATACGGGTTGGTAGAAATCACATGTCTTCGATTTTTTTTTTCTAGGACATCTTTAAACTTAAAGTTTTCTTTCATTCACCGTTTTGAGAGCAGTGATGATAAATAAATTACACAATGAAAAGTGCTTGCCTGGTCTCACCCACGACCTTCAACTATGCCACAACAGCTTTGTTCTGTTTTCAATTAAAATGCAATACAAACACATTAAAGTCCCGCCTGTCGTTTAGGTGTACCGAGTTCGCATTTTAGGTAAATAGGTAAAATGAGTACAACTGCGTAGGTGAATGATTGCACAGCGTGGCAACGTCGCTTTTCAATGTTCAAGGATTCAAGTTCATTGTACTATTAACCTACTGTTGCAATTCTACAGAGTGTTCAAATTTGCTTTAAATTAAAACTCGACTTTTTGACAAAACTACTGGACCGATTTCGTTACTTTTTTGTATAGCGTTATCAAATACCATAACTAGTATGTGGTTTCAAGGATTGCATATATGTCGTAGACATACGGTATAGCCAGCTGATCTCAGTATTTTTACCACAGGTTTCATGATTTTGGTAAAGATGTATGGAGCTGTGTTCAGACCAAATGGCAGGCAATTAAACTGGTATAGAATATTGTTGTAAATAAATCTTAAATACTTTTTGGAATCGTCAGCTATTTTAACTAAAAAGTAAGCATCCTTCAGGTCTATTGTTGCCATGAGGCTTTCTCTAGATACTAGTTTTAGAACTGTGCGCAGGTCTTCGAGTTTGAAATGATTTGTTTGGATGTGTTTATTTAGGTTTTTAAGATTAAGAATGAACCTCATTTTTCCGTTTGGTTTTGGTCTTAGGAAAACGCTAGAGTTGTATTGGTTTTCACATGGTGTACATGGGGATATAGCTCCTATCCTAAGGAGATCTGATATAGCTTCCTCATACTGTGCTATTTCTGTTAGTGAGTAGCTAGGAATTGTAGGTAGTATCGATTTTTCTACAGGATTAGAAAAATTGATATTATAGCCAGAGATCCATGATAGGATCGTTTTATCTTAAGTGATGTGTAACCATTGTATATAGAATAAAGATAAGCGACCGGCATATTTTACCATTTCTACGATCGACGATAGTTGTTGAGCTTCTGCGGCTGTGATGACGTCTTGTATGTTCTGCTGGGCTGATTCTGGTGAGTGGCAGTCTGCCGCGACTTCTGTGTTGTGCCCGGCGGTTTCCGGTTTGGGGCTACCGGGCCCTTCACGTTTAAATGATTGCTCTTAGATGTCGACGGCTGCGGTTTCTTATTATTATTGTTAGTGTACGTGCTTTTTATTTCGGCACTAGACTTGGAAACGGCCTTTGCTGTTTTGAGTACATCCGGTAGGTTCTCACCAAATAAGAGTTTGTCAATCTTGGAATTAAGTATCTGGGTTTTCACATCCTTTTTTTAGTATGGATGTACAAAACATTCTTCTTGTAATGGAATCAGAATGCTGTATATCGCATAGTATTCTATTTGAATCCATGAGTTTTTTTTAAGAGCTCATGATTCTTATCTTGGGATCCCAGCATCTGAGATGTAGCCGATGCAATGCAAGTAATAGCTGAACCAAGAAATTTTTGTTTAGCTTCTATAGCCTTGTCTCGGTTGGATAGAGATTCTGGCAAGGCAGCCTTTATTTCAGCATTTATTGCAGGTGCGCCTAGAAGAACACCATTTGACGGCAATGAATATCTTTGTTGGCGTTCTTTTTTGCTTTCTTTAGTAAGACCCGAGGTTGCAATATGTTGCAGTCGACTTGCCAACTTTTTGTGTATTTCTGGCCCATATTGTTCTTTGTTGGAAGGATCATCTCCCAGAATTTCCAATATTTCTTTGTCGAGGGTTATTTCCTCATTCTCTTTGTTTTGTATTTTACTTGAGGGTTGGTCCTTGTTTGTTATGTCAACATCAGGAATTATTTCCGTGTTTGTCGAAGGCGGAGGTACTTCTAATGTCTCCGGATGGATTTGTTCTACAGGTAGAACATCATCATAACCTGAGGGGTCTGCCATTAGTTCTTCCAATAAGTTGTCTGGAATGATTTATGCAGTATGAGTATTGTTATACGTATGGGTAGGTAGGACCTAAAAATCACATAATTTATGTGGAGCATACTACTACATAATGTAGGTATGTGTAAAATAATAAAAGTTTTTGAGTGCATTGGAAAAGCCCATAAGCAGATCCGATCGCATTTATGGCTGCATAGTTTTATTTAAACTACCGATTCCAGTCATATATTAGAATGTAATGTGACAGTCCAAGGAACAGCCCGAGCACATTCATAACAATAGTTGCAGTGAGACAGTCCATAGATCAGCTCGAGAATGCGTTTTGTTTTGGTCCAGAGGACAAAGAAAAATAAGGGGGTAACTTGGCTTAACTTTTCGATGGTAGGTACGATAGTGTAATGCGGTGAGACAGTCCGATGATCAGCTTGATTGCATTGTATCGTATTCAAAGTAACTAAGTAAGTAGTAAATATCTACGTACCGTCCTTGGTAACGTTATTCAGTTCCTGTTCACACGAGTTATCACTAGAACTTGAGGAGGAGTCCTCCTGTTTACGAACACGTTTTATTTTCCTTTTAAGCTTTTTCAGTTGCTCACTTAGATAATCGTAACTAAGCTTGCGTTTTGGCATATTGACAATACTTGTTTATACTAGAAAGTTTTTTGGTGCGAAAAAGTTTATGCAGAACGGTTGAGCACTAAAACGCGAATGACAAGCGGGTCTGCAGAGCGCGCGAATCGGGTGACGTTGACAGTGACAGGAAGATGTTTTTTTGTTTTAATACTTTCAACCATAGTGCATGAACAGTGGCACCTATGCGGTACTACATTGTGTGAATAATACTTTATTTCAGGATACTTATCTCGAGGACGGAGTGCAAGTATAATATTCTTATTTATTTGTTAATGCAGCTATTAATTTAGTTATTATTATTAATGTAGTTATTTTTATTAATGTATTATTATTAATGTATTATTAATGTAGTTATTCTATTATATATTTGTTAATGCAGCTTGTAATAATGTTTTTGGAAAATAAAAGCAAAAAAAAAAAAAAAAAAATTCCTTTTGGTACGCGAGTCGATCCACTATTCAAATTTAACTGTTATTTGGTACTAACTTAAATGTTAGTAGATCTGTGTTTGTGTGTGTTCATCAATTTTCATAGTATGATTTGTGTTTTCAGAACTCCACCAAACAAGCGCGTGATTGAATAATATGTTTTTGATATTTATTTATTGATATTTCATCAATTTGATAAAAAACAAATATATTGATAAAATTACAAGACAATCGTATTTTTTTGTCAATCTCTAAATGAACAAAAATATTCTAAACAATTTGTTCTCCATTTCAGAGTTAAAACCATCCCAAAATTTTCCTTCCACTGTACCAATACATAAAATTACAAATCTTAGTGCTGATTTTTCAACAGTCCAATAACTGTTACCCGATCAATAAAAATGGCCGTTTGACAGCTTTTGTATGGAAAATATATAATACGAGTTATTTATTCTTCCAATAAAAGTTATCTGACTAATGAAAAATCGGCCCTTAAAGTCACAGAAGTTTTTCTTAAGGATGGTAACAACGACCTTTTAAGAGGTATTCAGTTATTTCAATATCACCTTATACAGGATGTCCCAGAACTCAACGTCAAGCCGGAATCGGGTGATAGGACAAATCATAATAGTTAACAGAAAAATATAAGAAAAATCTTAATCATGTAATTTTATTTTAAATAGCAGTAATTTCTTTTTTTTTTTCGAAAAATGTACACCCTATGATGATGGTTTTGAGCTCCTTTAGTTGATGGTTTTTTTTTTTTATTCTGAGTTCAAAGTATGCTCACAGAAAAGGTCTCAATCGTGTGGATCCACTATAACACAGCGAAGTAATAACTGGTTTACCTTACTAGCCGACTTAAGGGATACATCTGCCTACCATTCGAAAAATACAGACTGATGTAACGTTCGCTAAGGCCAGGCTTTATCTGTCACCAACTTGCGTGCAAGTTATTAAGAGTGCGTATTCCGTCCACTAGCGCCGCCAATCGTTTTTTATTAATTGTGGTAAATTTAAGACACGTAGATAAAAAACCGCTCTGTAGTATTCTGAAGAAATGTATCTATTATTTTTGAGAGCTATTTTTAATACATAACTCATGGCTAAATAACCAAAACGGCAATTATTGCTAAAAGTGGCCACTTTTAGCAAAAATATCGACCTTGGCAACTATTTAAGTTCTAAAGTACAAAATAACTCTAAAAAAATAATAAATACATTTCTTCAGAACACTACAGAGCGGGTTTTTATCTACGTGTCTTAAATTTACCACAATTAATAAAAAACGATTGGCGGCGCTAGTGGACGGAATACGCCCTCTTAATCGTGTATTTTGGGTTATCGTTGCTCAATCGTGCCTCATAATGGAATAAAACTTGCATGCGAGATGATTGCAGGAGGAAACGCGGTGTTAAGAAAATTGTAAACAGATTCGCAAGCCATGATATTCCCCAATAAAAGGCCACGGGTTTACGGTAAACCACAAAAACTCTCTTGATAGAGTCCGGCCACTAGTGGTTATTGACAGACAATAGAAAAGGTATATAGATGAGGCATTACGAGCATTTTACGACCCTTTCTTGCCTAACGTCGATTTTTAAGGCTCCAGCGATCTATTTCATATCATTCCTAGAATAATTTGTCGATAAAGCTGTTGAATATTATGTATGGCTTCGCTGAGGCCCGGAGTTGATAGTAGGTAAACATGTAATTTTATATGGAATACCTACGTGAATAGTTGATCATCCATATCGAGTTGGATGGCCAATAAAATGAAATTTTATTTCGGGTATCAGAAGGCTTAGTGTGAGTTTTTAGGGTTCCGTATCCAAAGGGTAACCAACGGAACCCTATTACTAAACCGTAATAGTACGTAGTAGACAGTTGACATTTTCACAGAGTCTGTATTTCTATTTGCCGCTATGACAATAAATAAATAATAATGACCACCCTTATACAACGTGTTTTTTTTTTATATCCCATAACTCTAGGGTATGATTGAGGCCATATCAAAGAATCAACTGGCATATGAGTTATGTTCCAATCCTTCGCAATTTTTTTTTTTCATTTTTACTACAAAATAATGCGGCAAAGTCACGATTATTAATGTAAAACACCCTTACGTGAAATATGACAACGTCGGATTTTCTTAGCTTTAAATATGAATGATTGGTTTGAATAAAAATGAATTACTTGTATTTATCAATGAAACTTAGATACCTAGACACATCGAGGGTCTATTTTGTACGGTAAGCAAACAAGTAAAGATTCGTCATACGGGTGTCAATTTTTGACCTAATGATTGATGATATCTCCGAAACGATGCATTTCTGGACCACCTATTCTAGGAGTTTTAGTATTATTTTTACCTACAGAATATAACCCTAGAGTAAAAAAAAACAGTTTCTATATAATTTTTTTCTGTTACTTAGTAATCGACAGACAACGCACAGCCTAAACTGCCGGTCGTAGAAAGTTGAAATTTGGCATGTAGGTTTCGTGAGGAGTGTAGAGGAGCACTTAGGAAGGATTTCCCGAAATTCCCAATTCCTTTATATTTTTTCATATTGAAATATTTAAAAATGTATTAAGAGGGCGTATTCCGTCCACTAGCGCCGCCAATCATTTTTTATTAATTGTGGTAAATTTAAGACACGTAGATAAAAAACCACTCTGTAGTGTTCTGAAGAAATGTATTTATTATTTTTTGTAGAATACATCTTAATAAGTTTAAAAAAAATAATAAACAGACATAATCAGTACTTATGATGTCTTTACGGTTGGTCACGTAATAACAAGATACACGTACGACGTAGCCACCTATATCTTATTTTTTATCGTACAAGTAATTTCGGTTAGTAAATAGATAACTTCTATTATAGGCAAGTTTACTCTAAGATATTTGAATAGCCTAACGCACAAAATATTAAACTCTAAGAGAAAAGTGAGTAGGGTTGGCAAAACAAATGATTCCTTCATTTGTTTTTAATGACACTGTATGCGTCTGCATGACATTGCGGGCTTTGTCTACGACGAATTCATTGTATTCATTTAATGTGAATGTAATGAATACCAAACTATATTGTTGCATTATTGTTGTTGTTTTGTTGTTTATTATTGTTGTTTTTGCCGCAATATTTACGTAGGTACCGCTGAATTTATAAATGTATTGTATCAATAAAGCTTACACCGTTGTAAGCTGTCACAGGTACCATTCAAACAAGCCGCAATTTTTCGGCTGGTTCCTGTGTAAAATTATTGTTTGAGTGTCGAGCTCCGGTTGTGATGCCGGTGGTCTCGACTAAATGAAACTGCTGCTTTTCGATATGAAGACTGTATTTTCTGGTTTTACAATTAAAGTAATGGCCGTTGTATGCGCACGCTCAGAGACGGTGAGCGAGTCCAAGTGACGGCCATTACTTTAATTGTTGTGTTGTGTTTGTTGTTTCCTTCATCAATTTACTAACTTCATTCCACTAGCACAAAACAAAAAACTAAGTCCAGCACCTTGAGCAAATGAAGCAGATTATACGCAGATATTTCAGAAGAATTCTTTCACTAAAACATCCTTTTACAAAAGTATGCGAATTTCACGAGACCGCTGTCTCCAGTTAAACACGTAAAGAGAAATGCGCAAGTCGGACGAAGGCGAGAAACAAAGAATGTAATATGTCCACTTAAACTCAACCTAGGGGCAACCCTAGCCAGAAATATTACATACCCGAGCCGCGCGGTTTGATAAGGTAAAACTAGCTATAACTAATATATGAGAATTTTTCCCTTTTTATATCATTCACATAAATAGTACATGCCAATTTTCGAGCTCATATAGTGTACGATGTATCTCCCACAAAAGTTTTATATTAGCATAAATTGACTTTTCGTAATACCGCGCCGGAGGGTAGTATTACATTTCTGTAAATATTTACCATACGAGCTTTTTACAGCAGCCAGTTTTGGGAGATACTTGTTTTAACCACATTTACTTTGCACCGAGGGCTTTATGTAATTTTGTGTGGTTTGTTCTTGTATGCCCAATATTTCTTCCAAAGTTGGTGACAGAATGTGGAGGGTCTTGTTTATTGCATATACGATATTTACCATTCTCCATTTGACTATTTTTGTCTTCAGAATATTTCCTGTTACTCTTTTTTATTAATCTTTCTACATGAGCGGATTGTGGACACTCAAACAAAATTGAGCATGTGATGTGAATAAATGTGTTATTTTTTCCTTTTTTCTATTTGCCAAAGAGTACGTTTCTTGAAGCTTGTGGCTCTTGAACAGGCCAATACAATTATGACAAAGAAAAATGTATATATTTCTATCAATTTATACATATTTTATTTCCTAATAAGGTTGATATGCGGTGGATGTCTTATAAGACCTACCTTTCCCTTCCTTTTCCTTTATTTTACCATTCCTTTCCTTTTCCTTTACTTTTCTTTTACCGTTCTTTTACTTTATGTTTACCTTTTTTACCTTCCCTTTGCTTCCCTGCGTGCTTACACGCGGACGGCGCGCTGTAAGCACGCAGGCTGCGAGTCAAGTTGTATTGAAGCGGTTCACACGCTAACTGCCTGCCGTTGGCTTTTTGACATTGACATTATAAAATGTATTTTAAGACACACGAATTAAGGACTAATTTGAATGACAAGATAATTGCTGGGCTGGAGCGGTGCCGTTGCGATGCTGTTATAGTGTGCCATAACCTTTAATATTTAACTTGAACCAAATGAACTGTCGGTTGGTTGTGGTTGTTGGTTAATCGATCTCAAGAAATCCTTAAAATTTTAGCAAGCGTCACTCATTGACAAACAACTATAAAATATCAGCACAAAGTTTATTGAAAGTACTATCCCTAATGTAATAGAGCAGACAACTTGTTATAACGAGATGATCATTAAGCTTCAAAGCTCACACAGGTTAGATGTCAAACAACAACTTAGGACAAGTTACGAGAAACCGCCACAGAAGATGGTGTTCAAAAACGTAGCTATTTGCGGGAATAACACAAATCAATGTAATTATGGTTGGTTGTGTTCGCTTTATATCCTTGAGTAGTTGCACATTTGACTTGAGTTGAGCTGGAAATTTGTGTTTTAAGTTAAATAAGTTATTATATAAGTCAGGTCAGGCCCGTTGTCACAAATCAGTGTTATCTTTGAACTCTTAATACAGAGTTAGTTGCTAAAACAATTTAATCACATATTATAATATTTCGTACATAATGCCCGTGGGTTAGCAACTAACTCGGAGATTAAAAAGAAATCCACGCTATCTCTATACGCAAGTAGACTAAAACTTACCCACAAAGAAGTAAAAATCAATCAAGATTCAAGATTCATTTATTGGTGTGATTTTTGGTACATTTTACATGAGATCTTAATAATTAACAATTCGTTCCTCAAAAAAAGCAATGAATGTATTCACAAAACGTTTTGGGAATACATTCATTGTGCGTACAGCTTAAAAGTGGAATTCCCTGTCGGAGTCTGTATTTCCTGATAGCTACAACCTGGGTGACTTTAAGTCAAGAGTGAATACTCACACAATACTCACAGGAATTCTAGCTGGGCGACTTCTAGGCAAGCGTGATCCACCTTAGACCGCATCATCGCTTAACATCAGATGAGATAGCGGTCAAACGTTTGCCCATCAATAGTAAAATAAAAAAATAGCAAAGTATTTTATATGGAGTGACCCTGCCTATCTGAACATTATATTCTACCAACTGGGTTATACAATATCTTGGCAAGACTGGAGTCAAATTATCCGTATTCTGATATTAACGACTGTCAATAGGCTAGTTTCCACCATCAATAAATTGCAAATCCATTAAGTCCGTCACCTACGTATTGAAAATTTGAAAAGCGTCGTATCTTCGTCAATTTTGGTTTACGCAAGAAAAGAAAAAAAAAACGGGTCAAACATTTTTTGATAATCTAACTGACGGACTAATTGGATTTTTTCGGTGGACAAGCCTATTGTGATTGTTTCATTCACACATCAAAGCCATGCCCTGCAGTGCTATTCTGTAACAACATTTTCGTGTCTCGACAGCGGAATCCGAGGTGAGTTTCAAATTCGTATAAATATAAGACCTTATGATGTGTGAAATAAAGTTCACTTTGTAAGCTTAGTCACTCAGGTGAAGTCGATATCGAAATGGTTATTTACAGAATACACTAGCTGGGCGTGAATGAACTGGTCTCGGGTAGGACCCGGACGCGGCCCTGTGTGTACAAGTTCATAAAAATGTACACATCTATATATTTCGTGCTCCTAACGGACGACGGTGGCTTTGACATTAATTTGTGGGTTGATCCACAAATTAATGTCAAAGCCACCGTCGTCCGTTTAATGTACTTGCCCAGGCATGGAAAAGTCTCGGCATGAACTGGATAGTCAATCGAAGAACGGCTCAGCATCTGCATAAATTCACTCAACACGTCACGACCTGCTGCATCTAACAATCTATATTCGTGAACATACAGGGCAATGCTTATATTGTGTGCGGCGAACTGTTGTGGTGTGGATAGAATAATAGGCCGCTGCGATGTAGGGTTAACGAGATATACTCAGCGGGTATGTGTAGGGTTAACAAATATAGAGGCTGTGTTTGCTTGCCCAAAGGATGAGACATTGGACTGGTGAGAATAGGTCATAAATACAAACCACTTTGTTCAAACTAAGGCTGTTTTGTTCATGCAGTGGTCACGTAACTACTGCTCAGTGTTTGGTTCTGGGTTCAATTCCGGGTCAGCCAAAGTTTTCTGATTTATGTTGAAAAAACGTCGTTTGATACACGTGAGCAATTTTTATTACAGCCCTTGGCGCTCCAACGGCCTCTCCTTTGAATTGGATGTATATTCCGCCGCTGCCCTATTTGAAATAGTCTGAAATAAACACATGTTACGAAGGTAGGTACAAAGGTAAATCCAAATAAAATATTTCTCCAGTTTGTTTAGGATAGTTTCAATACTTCAAATAAATATTATATTCGACGGGCAGGTACTCCGATATTATTATGTTTACACATTGTAACAAAGGGAAGAACATGTTATTTACATTCAAATAGATTGAAGGAGTATGGCTATTATTGTATAATATGTATAACTAGCTGTCCCGCGCAACTTCGTCTGCGTCACATTTTCCGCTCCTAAATAATATTGCAACAAAAATTGAGATTTCAACTATCCTATCTCTCAAGTTGGATCGAACTGCACATGGTGTGCGAATTTTATTATAATCGGTTAAGTGGTTTAGGAGTCCATTGAGGACAAACATTGTGACACGAGATTTATATATATTAAGATAATCCTTGGACATTTCACACAACGCCATATAGTCCCAAGCTAAGCAACCTAATGCTTGTGTTATGGTAACGAGATGGCTGATAAACTACATAAATACTTTTTTTTTGTAAATACATACATATAAGATATAGATAGAAAACCACCCAGACTCGGAACAAATACATGTAGGTCGTACAAATATTTGTTCCGTGCGGGAATCGAACCCGTGACATGCTGCGCAGCAGTCAATCGCTCAACCACTGCGCCAACCGTGTCGTCAATTGTATGTTAGTAGTTCCTATTTAAGTTAACAATATAGAAATGAATATAATTATCATGTTTAGGGTGATTAAATTCACCCTATACATGATAATTATATTCATTTCCTTTGTTTTAATAAAAGCGTAGGTACTCAGAGTCGCAAAAAAACTGGAAAGTTCTGAGCGCAACATTTGCGTATTAATTTTATTATGAACTCACTTCTGTACTGCAAGTATGTGGCTTTCCCATAATCTTTGCACACATAAACTTTAGAAAATTCACAAAGATTCATACATTATCAAAACCAATTACAAATTGTAAATACTGCACAGCATACGCAAAAGACGAACCGGACCACAAGATATACGGTGGACATCTCACCCACACGCACATAACGTTTTGGGAACACATTCATTGTGCGCACAGGTAAGGAGTGGAATTCCCTGTCAGAGTCTGTGTTTCCTGATAGCTACAACCTGGAAGTCTTAAAGTCATTGGTAAATAGGTTACTTTTAGGCAAGCGTGCTCCATCTCCGACCACATCATCGCTTACCATCAGGTGAGATATAGGCACACAAAATAAAATAAAAAGTACATAGGTAATAGTAAAAAAAGACACAAAAGAGGTCATACACAACAACAAAACGCATAAGCTACCAACATCTGCCCAAAATTCCGCTGCGTCAAATCAGGTCAGGTGTCAAATATAACTCATGAAAAACATGACCCTCCTTCGAACTTCGGCATAGGGTAAAAAGTTGATGAAGCCGCGCAAGAAGTGTGGCCATCAGTCATACTCGGCTGTGGGTTGGACGTACCATTTGTCAAAAGCTCAAAATCTACATGACTAGGCCTGAATTCGGACTTTTGGTTTGTGAAATTATATTTGACTAAGCCGAGTTTGGTGTTGAAGTTCTATTTTTGGACTGCAATAACAATTTCGTTCCGCATCGATGTTAAAAGATTTTAGTCAAGTGTAGTACTTTTGTCACGTTTAAATCTTGCTGAGTTCGGTACCATAAACCAATATAATATTATCGTTGTAGAGTTATCAGCTACGATGTTGCTACGCCGTAGCTATGATATTGCTACACTAGCTACGCCGTAGTACTACATGCGCTTCGGTCGAGATCTCAAAACAAAGTGTTGACAAAAATCGTCTCATTATTTTCAGTCATTGTTTGTTAGTAATTTTGTTGCTTAAAAACTAAGTAACATAACGCCTGTAGTAATTGGCAGACTTCTAAAGTGAAATAATACAACGGAAACAATTGACGGGGGTAAGAAGGCTGCCAGGCTCTAGTGGGGTCAAGTGGGTCACGTCAGCACCATGATGACTGATAAGCAAAAGTTTCCACATAATGTGTCCTGAAGATGGACGGCGCTACAGAGGCCGGCTCAGAAAGAGGTGGGGAGACGATCTGGGCGCGTACCGTGAAGATTGATTTGACGTGGCGCCGCGGAAACAAATTCCTGAAAGAACTTGGGGAAAGCATTTACCCAACAGTGGGACAGGATCCGCTATGCATTCATATAAAAATATAACGTAAAATAAAATAAAATACACACCTAGCGGTTATTAACTCTCATATATTATTATAGATGGCGAACTTATTCTTCATATGTAACTCGATTCCTTCTTCTCTTTTCAATTTATCTATTTAATCATGTTTATGAAACAGTGTGCTTTTAATACAAGACAATTCAGAATTTCAGCTAACAAGTACGTTGTTGAACGAAGGAAATAATAATTTCGCATTAAGACGTAAATACACCGTTTATTTAGTTTTATACAAAGAGCTCGAGGCTTAATAATAATAGCCACACAGTTCAATCTTCAAGGTTAAGCAACACTTGCCGGGATCGGTCCAAGGATGGGTAACTCACTAACCATCCATTAGGCTGCCTGTCCATTATCGCGGAGCGAGTTTAAATTTAAATAAATCATTGGGTTAAAATTTCTCCGTTTCTCTGCTCCCTTGCCACGCACCGCGTCAAGGCCAGCCTTACATTTATGTACTCATATTCCTCTGTGCCTGTGAAAGCAAGTACAGCTTTTGCGCTTGACTACAATTGGTGATCTTTGACAGTTACGGATAGTCAGAAGCGAGGATATCTGGCACCAGTATCGCCAAGGAGAATCGTGTGTCCAGATACTGGGTTGTTGAGGTCAGGTAGTCAGTCGCTCTAAGGGCTGATTTTTCCAACGCCAGATAGCTTTATCGGAGGAATAATTTTGAATTTTTGACAGTTCTTCCATACAAAAACTGTCAGACGTTAAATTTATTCCACGAGTAAGGGCGAGGCCCCATTAGTGCGTTGCGCTGCGTTGCGTCGCGTCGTCGCAACGGAACAACGCATTGTATGCCATACCTGTGTTGCGTTGACGCTGCGCCAACGCAACGCAAGAGGGTATGCACGCCGTCGCAGCTGCGTCTCAATTCAGTTTTTTAATTGTATGTTCACTAGACGATGACTCGTGACGTACTAAGAGCGATCAGCATGGAGTGCAGGTGTGTGCCTGAGCGTGTGTGTTTACTTGCATCAGCACGGTTTTGTGGCTTCACTGTTTTGTTCGCGGTGCGCCGTCTTCCTTTTTTTGTTAGTCTGAGGCAGTGGATAACTGTCCGTCGACGCAGCGGAGCTCCGACAACGCAGCGCATCACCCTCCCTCCCGCTTCGTCTCTTGTCCGTCGATCCGTTGAAACGTCGCGCGCGACGACGCAACGGTCTAATGGGGTATGTCATAAAAAATATATGGAAAACGACGCAGCAATGACGTTGCGACGACGCAACGCAGCGCAACGCACTAATGGGGCCTCGTTCTAAGAGTTATCTGGCGTTGGACAAATCAGCCCTAAAACACTGGTATTCACTGTATTTGTTAGACTTGAAGCTAACTCCGACATAGTTGAGAAACGGCTAGTTTTGATTACTACTACGCTTAGGTTTTTTGAAATAAATTATTTATTTTAGTCAAATCAATTTGCCTAGCCTTTTTCCATCTATGACGAGATATTAACCTAACCCAGTACCTAAGTTCTCGTATGCACTAGCGGTAGAATCGCGTAGGAGGCGGTTCGCTTGAGCGGCCAGCGGTTGGAACAGTTTTGTGGCGGTTAAGTGCGTACAATGACAAATTAAACTGACTTTAACAAGACGTACGGCGATGTGCCACCGGTACATGGTGGACATCCCACCTATACGCACAAAACGTTTTGGGAATACATTCATTGTGCGTACAGCTAAGGAGTGGAATTCCCTGCCTGAGTCTGTGTTTCCTGATAGCTAAAACCTGGGAGTCTATAAGTCAAGAGTGAATAGGTTAGTTCTAGGCAAGCGTGCTCCACCTTAGACCGCATCATCGCTTAACATCAGGTGAGAGCGGTCAAATGCATGCCTATCAATAGTAAAAAAAAAAACGTTGTGGTTGAACCGCCACTGCTTACGTAAGCTAACTAGGTAACACGATATTAACCCCTTGGGGAGACTGTGCCAGATTTCCTAGCTTTTGTCTACCCGTAACAGCCTACCTATCTTTGACAAGGTATACAAATGATAGCTGCGACGAACAGCTTAACGAGCTTTCCATGGCATGGATGGTGTTATCTCGGTATGTAAAAATATTCTCACATCCACAGAACGACCTCGGTCAGTGTTGCTAAACCTTGTAGATTGACCCGTGCATCTGTTATTACTTATTCTCGAGCTCATTACGTTGTTAGTACATAAATAGAATTGAAAATATACGGAGAATAAAAATAAAAAGGAAAACGGTTAACAAGATCTAATTTACTTACACTTAAAAGGTACCTATTGCGTTTTTATTTTTTTTAATTCAGTTACTGTAATTTTCTATGCGGTTTGTCTCGACGTTTATGAAGAAGTATCATTATTCTAGGATACAATTTATTTCTATTACAGTTAATTTCATCAGAAGTTTCTTGGAAACTATAACAGACATATCATCATACTTGTGTTCCCTGAAGGCAGCCAGGGGTATAGCGTAAATACAGTCTTTATAATGTGCACATACGAAAATGAGGTAAACTATGCCTAATTCCACCGACGGAATATTATTATAAAAACCTTTTTTATGGTTTATTTTAAAGGTTTGTACACATCTGTGACCCCAGTGCAAACAAAACTGTGTAACTTTTCAACTAAATTCCATAATAATCGGAATTAATTAGCCATCCTTTTAAAATGAAAACAATGTTTATAAATTACCCTCAATTGAAAATAAACTTGATTTATTAGCAATAATCTGTATTAGGTATTTATTTCATAATTTAAGGGGTAGTTTTGCATCCTACCAAATCTTGGCAGGCTCTCGTTATTTGTACCTACTAATTGAACTATTTTCAAACAGCCTTGTGAATAGGATCTCAATCCGGGTGACGACCAGAATCCGCTGTCGAGACACAAAAATGATTTTACAGTACAGCACTACAGCTCTTAGAACTGTATCAATGACTTATCAGTCGTTAGAATACTGCATTTTTTGTGGGCTGCACGCTGCAGCTCACAAGATACTGGACACCTACAATCACAGTGTGGACAGCTAAGATGATCCGAGCTACTGGCATACAAATAAGCAATCCGAGTTTACTGTCTAGACAGCAGCTCGCATTGTGTAAACTACCCATAAGTACTAGTAAAACACACCTTGTAACCAAAATATCAAAAACAAAAGACTATCTAAACATAATACATCTCCTGTCTGCCCTTCACGTAATACAACATCTTCTAAGTAATGTTTTGGCACGAAGTTACAAGACTAGGGGTATTACTAACAATGTTATGCTACCGGTACTAAACAATATATTTTACTAAGTTACCTAATAATGTCGCCTGATGTAGCCGAGAAAAAACAATGTAAGTGACAGTTTTGGGGTGTATACATATTATGTTGCAGGTGTCTAGATGACGTAAAAGATTAGTTATTTTTGTAAATTCGAGGAAATAGTTGAACAAACAAGTATTCCTTAGTAGGTACTTGTTAATGTTTTACGCAAAAAGGCGTTCCTCAATGGGTATTACAAAGCTACCGGCTTCTGCCAATGGTTTCGCCCGCGTGAAAGTTATAATATCAAGCATACTCCCGGGAAAGTAAAGACAGCGTTCATTCAAAACTAGCTCCCATCACAAAACTCAAAGCCTTTATTTATATTATTAGTAGGAATGATACTTACAAGCAGTACACAAATTATCATATATTTTATGAAGAAGTTTAGCGGTAAACCGACGAGCCAACTTACGAACCCATATCTCTCCCTAGTTACGACCCAACACGTAAAATAAAGTACACTTACCTGTTCATATTAGTGCATATTTTCTGCCTCGCTTTATGAAGTGTACTCCGCTCTCGCTTTACGTGTATAGATGCATAAATAACAACGAAAGTGCCTGCAGTTGACCTTAAGTGAGCACACTACGGCATATATTGTATGCAGCCTTTACAGCGGTTATTTACTTTGTTGGAATTTTCAAAGCGATGAAATAGACGTGAGTGTAAGTATATTTTTGAAAGTTTTCGTTCAGTTGTAAAGAGATAAAAGAAGATGCTAGTGGTACTGTTTGAGCTGTATTTTAAGATAGTCTAGTTGGTGATTTAAGGTTAAATCTTGTTAGTACATGAGTCTAACACAGCCTTATTCAACCTGTTTTCTTCTTGGGCCACATAACGCTTCAACTTTTGCCATGAGGCGACAATAACATGCAATAAAATAGTATTCTACATTTATCAGGAGGTATCAACATAGGCCAACCTTTTCGTTTTACTAGAGCGGTTGTCTATAATGTGTACCTAAATAAATTCGCGCAGTTAAGTTCACTAAGTAATATGGCACCAAAAATATAATTAATCCTGAGCTACGGGGCCACACAGAAAACTATGGCGGGCCGCAGGTTGAGTGTAGCTGGTCTAACATATCATCCAACTGTATTCCTTAAAGCAGGGGTTCCCAAACTGTGCGTCGCGACTCCCCGCAGCGTTGCGTTGCTCGTGGTAGTGATTGAGCTGTATTTTAATAAAATATAGTTGATGATCCAAGATAAAATATTGTTCGTACATCAGTCTAACATATGATCATATGACTGCAGGGGTTCCCAAACTATGCGTCGCAACTCCACGGGGCGTCGCGTTGCTTAGATAATTTTATATAACATTAAATGTTTTTATATAAATATTTTGGGATTTCAGCCTAACCCGTCTCTGTTTAGGCTCATCACATATTACATGTAGACTTCGTGCTGTTCCTCTAACTAAATTATAATGGCGTAAATATAATTTAAATAGATATATAACTTCTTTTTATCTAGCACAACTAGATACTTGGCCAAAATCAATCATAAAAACTAAAGACTTTAACACCGAGTACAATAAAATAACGGTAATTTCATTCCGTATCAATAAACCAATATTTTCAATCAAAATACTTCTGGGAAAAATTTGAATGTTTCAATTGTACTCAATTAGAATGTAATCGAGTTCTTCTTAATTGAACAATACTTTAGTTTCCAATACTTTCTCAATTTCTCGATAATTTATTTCAGTGAATTCTTCAATTAAGTTGGAATAAGTAATTTAAGTACACTTAATCTAAATTACGAACACTTATTCAAAAAATAAGCTTGGATATAACAAACTTTATTTACCTACTATAATTTTCAGTGATTCGCTTCAAATTGATTAAACATTTTAATTTAAAAAGAAAATACGTAGGTTAATGGAACGAGAATAATTTATTAAGCACATTAAGCCTTATAAAACTTATTAAAAGAAAATATTTAACTTTTTTTTCAGTTGAATTCCTAGTCTTTTGAAAATTAAGGGCAAATAATCACGCTTTTACTACATTAATATTCTTAAAAGCGAAATATTTCGGTAGATTGCGTGCCTTTCATTAACTTTACGTATAAAATAGTTCGTTTAGTAATGCAAGTAAGCAACCTACTCTATATATATCACCCTCCTCACATAGAAACATTTAGTTTATATTCAAACAACAAAAAATGAGGTGTCGTCGCAAAATGACGGAGACGCATGTTCCCGTCAAACTGATAATTATGTCAATCTATAACTTGACATCCGACGTCGTTCCTGCAACGTTTTATGCCACAGAGCATGGAAACGCCCAGGTTGTGACTCTTATGGTGCGTTTACACGGGTTATGAAAATTGACCAATTTATTAAGCAATAATTGTCGATTGCGACGTCACAAAAATTAAGCAATTCGCGGCAACGGCAGCAAGGGTCAATTTGGTGAAAATGTTTTACAACTTCAACATAAAGAAACTGGGCAATACTTTCATAAGCAGCAAAGACAAAAAACAGAGCGACTATGAAATATAAGAAACAATATCGAATCAATTAACTCATTCTATTGAAGTTGTAGTTGAAGCAGATTGATACTTATACGTGTTGACGAGCAATAAATGCTCAAACAATTTACCGTGTAACCACACTTTTATAGACCGTTGACAAAACTTCTTGTACTAACCAAAGTACCAATACTACTAATTTTCAAGCAAGGTTCGCATTTGCATGTCAATCGCTATCTGTCAAAAATGTTCGCATGTGCGTGTATTGCCTTAATTTTCATACCTTTTTGACAGATTGCGATTGCGCAATCTGTCAAAAAGGTATGAAAATTAAGGCTTTACTTAGAGTTTTCCATTAGACGAATATTTTAGAGTTTTCGATTGACATGCAAATGCGAAAGTTGGTTAAAAATAAGTAGAATTCGCAACGTCTACTTATAGAAATTGCATAACTCTCGCAGTCTTCGCTGAGCCGTGCGTTGGTCTACCTTGTTCAAGGTCTTCTTAGGCGGTATTTGGTCGCTGTTGCGGAACTGCTGCTCAGTGTCATCGGCAAACAAAGTAAACAGCAAGTAAGTCGATGTAGTGACGCTTGAGGAAGGGAGGGAGGCTTGTATCGAGGTGACATTTTTCGGCTGAAATGATTATGATAGTAGAATATACTTTATTGTACACTTTAATGCTCAGACCACTGAAAAATTGTACTTACTCGCATATTGCCCCGGCAAGAATATTCTTGGTGGCGTCTCTATTCACTGCCACCACGGTGTTTCGATGTTCTGTGGTGCGTGCAGTCGACTGTGAAAGAGATAAACATACGTGTCTATATTTTGTACATTTATAAATATTATGGAGGGAATGTGGAACATATAGATAAGTAAGTTTCGAGCGTAATTTTGGACGGTATTGGTAGTAGAAGATAAAAAAAAGAACTGTAAAAAATAAAATTAAGAAAGGATGTGAAATGATAATCCATACAAATGTTCTCGTATTAAATCACAACATTTCTGAGTTTTCGATCTATGACCAGTTCTTGAAATAAGTAGTGACAGCTTCAGTAATGAGTAAATCTATCTAAAGAGTAATTAATAAATTATTTAGCAAAAAAGTGCCATTCGTGCAATTTATAAATTAAGTCCTAGACACACCCTCAGAAAAAAAATTAAGAGATTAATATAATGACTGTGCCGTCTCAGTATACGAGTATTTATGACAATCTCCTGTGTGCACATTAAAATATTAATATTGTTAAAAAAAATAGATATATTCATAACGTGAATACTATTAACAAACACAGATATGTTGTTCCTAAAACCGGGCTCAAAAAATAGGTTATTCGTTTAAATGTCGTATACTTTGACATTCGTATTTACCATGTCAATTACTATAAATATTTAATAAATTTTTACTTCTGGTGAATGTTGGGACGCTGTGAGTTATCTTCTTTTTATTCAGTTAGTTATAATTATTTTTAGCGTTGGTCTGGCAGTTTGAGTACATTTTGCGGCCTACCCAAATGTCCTCTTTTTGGTATTGTTCGTTGAGTTGTTGAGCTCCAGTAGTTCGGAGTTGAACTGTACTACTGACAAATGCTTGCACTGACTGGACAGGTCCACTCAAATCTGTTTAGTTCTTTCTTCTAAAGACCATCTCAGATACTAATCTACATGGGTCTGAAATGACAGCAAATTATGGCCAACCCAAATGTCCTTACTTTGGTATTGTTCTTCGGAACGTTGAGCTCTTCAAAGATATGAGTTGAGCTGCATGATGACTAACAAATGCTTGCACTGTCTGGACAGGTCCATTGCAATCTGTGTGGCTCTTTCTTCAAAATACTATCTTAGACTTAAACCTAAAAGTTTCTGACCGACCTTGACAGTTCAAAAGTTCTTTTAAATAGTTTACTTGAAAAAAAAAGGCTTTGACTTTGAAAATGTTATAAGCTCAAATGGTGGTTACACTTTGAAAATGCATTTCATTACAATAATTATTTTCTAACAAATCCATTGAACGATTACACAAGCAGTAGCTATCTTCCTTGTACGTATTGCAATAAGTATACGAATTTGTTACCGTCAAATGTGATTTCAGACCGACTACTAACCGTATTCACTCGTATTTGGGTACCTACCTGTATTATTGTGGTGACTTGAGGTAGCAACGCTACGATTCCGGAGTATACTGACTGCTTGGCTGCAGGAAATTGAAATCCTTGCGACCTGAGTCGTGATAGTGGTCTTCTGAACAAATATATATGCTGTAAGAGAGCTTACAGTACGAGGTGAAGTTTTTAATGCAGGTAGGTGCTATATTTCAGCATTAAAAACATCGATGTTTAACTCTGTCAGAGCCCGCAAATTGAAAGAACAATAGTAAGACAAAACCACTTGGTTCCAAGATATTCTGTCCACTAATAAGAGCGAGTGGATTTTAAATGGTTCAACCAATTGGCAAAACTTCACGTCTTCAGTAAAACTATTATAGCTTATATAGATAAGTACACAATCACGCATATAATACGCAGTAAGAGATTTTAACACATTGGTCAGATATTTTTTCAAAAGGTTATAAAAAAATACAATAGAAAAGATTGAATAATTGACATAAATGTAAGTAAAAGATTCCAAAAATAACACTTATTTGAACTAAGGGCTGTCAAAATGCCTGTGAGGCCAAAAAAGCCAATTTATATCAAAACTATTGTGTAGTAAATTTCTACGACACGTTCCTTCGTACCTCTGTTATTGTTGTTATTTAATAACTGTCAACGTCACTCCGAACATTATCGGAAATCCTGTAAACGGACGGTTCAGGAGTTGTAGTAATATTTAAAAAACCGCGTTTGCCAATGTTGAATAACTTGCTTCAAGGACTAATACACAATTGTTCAAGTTTGGTCATCTGAAGATAATTTCGTATGAACAATATTACTTTCTTTTAAGTATTGACCATGTTTCTCGAAGAAACATGTTAATCTACATATATTATGCAGAAGCAGTTCTAAAATATTCTAAACCTTTCTGTTAAACTCTGTAGAGTTATTGTTAGTTGTGAGTTATTTTACTTTTTGTTTGTCTTGTGAGAGTCCCAAATAAACATTTTTCTTTTTAGAGGAAGCGAGAACGCTTATACAGTAAAATCTTAAACAAATATTTAGAAACACGTCTACAACTCACTTAAATACTGTTAAATAATGCCATTCTGTAAAAATTTCCCCGTGAAAAGATAAGTGGAAGGAATAAACTTAAGGTGAACTAAATTTACCTCTATCAGCAGTGCTATTCTGTAACAACATTTTCGTGTCTCGACAGCGGAATCCGAGGTGAGTTTCAAATTCGTGTAAATATAAGACCTTATGATGTGTGAAATAAAGTTCACTTTGTAAGCTTAGTCACTCAGGTGAAGTCGATATCGAAATGGTTATTTACAGAATAGACTAGCAGGATATCAACCTATCTATCCTTCCAGATAGAATATACTTTATTGTACACCCAAATAGTAACACTTATGCTGCTTGTTCATTTTCTTAGAGCGAGGCAGCGGAGCGGAGAAACGGAGAATGTCTTAAAAGTCAGTGACTGAACTTTTAAGCGGTTCCGTTGGTTGAAATCTTAAATGGGTCAGTGGGTCATCTTTTAATGCTTAAAATCTCCGCACCACGTGAGTCACTGAGATTTTATACGATTCTATTGGTTAAAATTTCTCCGCTTCTCCGACAGACAGGCAGCCTTAGGGGCCGTCTCCATGAGCGAGAGAATCACGGCGACGTGAATACGTGATCATGGTGCCACTATATTTCTATGAACACTATATTATATTCACACATATTTCTTTGAACGTGTCTCCACACGGCGATATTATTGCGGCGATTCGACAAGTGAAAAAAATTCAACTCACTGTTATTCTCTTGTTTTCTGTCTGTGCGATAGATATTTACGGAGTAGACCGCCAGATTACACATATTTATTTTTATTTTTACATATCTACCTCCAGCTGTGGCCTGTCAATCTATTAAGGTACATCTATACTATAATCTATACTATAATCTATACTATATCTATACTAATATTGTAAAGAGGTAAAATTGGTTTGTAAGTTTGTATGTAGGGGGTAATCTCAGGAACTACTGGTCCGATTTGAAAAATTCTTTCAGTGTTAGATAGCCCATTTATCGAGGAATGCTATAGGGTATGATATCATTACGCTAAGACAAATAGGAGCGGAACAATAATGGAAAATGTGGCGCAGACGAAGTTGCGGGGGTCAGCTAGTGAAGTATAAAAATACGTAGGCTTATTTTTCTTACTGAAACGGACGCACAAAGCAAAAAATAAAATTATTTTATTTTGGTACAGATTGTCACCGCACTTCCTACAGCGGCATTTTTCCGCAAACCTATGTACAATACAATAATTCGCGCCAACATACATGTTTAAATTTTTGTTCTTTTTGCAATTTATTTCACGCGCACCGTAATCATTGAAAAAGTGCTGAATACTTTTACTTTCACCATTTTTCATCACGTCCACCAGTGGCACTAACTCTTTGCTTGATATAAAAACTAGAATGTGCTTGCTCTTTTCGTTTTTGCCTAAAACACTCTCAAGGGCATAATTGCAAGATAAGAAAAGCAACCGACTTCTAGGGGTCTCTGATAACACTTATTATCAAACATCAATAAAAATGTACACTTGTGTCTTATATTTTGACATAAGTCTTCATGAATTTTCCATTTCTACGAACGAATTACCTTTAGATACTTTTATATAATACTGCCTGTCTGTGAAACGAAGCCACAGCAATTTGGAACACATAAAAGTTAACAAAAGAGAACGTAGTTGAGAAAAAAATGCACCCTTTTTGGCTCGTTACATATTCCGGAACCCCGGAGCAATATAGCGAACTTGTAGGATTGTAGGGTACTTGGTCTATAACATTTTCCTTTTGAATAATATACTAACGGACTTCGTCTTTTCTCTTTGATTATAACGGACTGGACCACGACCCTGTGTTGTATATTTTGTTGCTGACACAAGTTACATACGGGCTCTAAAGTTAGAAGTAAAATCGGTGAAGCTCGTTAGGCTCTTGGGGTCTCTAATGTCGCAGTTACAAAAGTTTGCAGAATTGTGTTTCAGGCTTTTATTAAATTTTATTTTATTAACCTTATTATTAAGCCTCCGGTGTTCGTCCGTCCGTCTGTCAACCAGTGTGCCGTATTATTAAAACTGTGACAGGTCTGACAGTTGAAATGTTTTACTGATTGTGTAATTCTATTGCCGCTTTAACATCAATTATTAGTCAAAAATGATTTAATTTAATATTTAATTTTTTGGGGGCCGAGTCACCCGCGTCCGTAGGAGAATACTCTTCAGCGAATCCCTACACGTGGTCCCTGGGTGGTGCTAAACAGGTGACACTAACCGCCTCCGTGGTCTCGTGGTTATACCACCTGATTCAGACCCAGAGGTCCCGGGTTCGATTCCCAGCGGGGGCAATTTTTTTGCTCGGTTTGGTTGGTGGTAGGACTTGTTCTAAGTCCGCCTGGCAAGCTACCACCATCATGTCTAAGTCTGTCGCCATAGCAACAATGTTAACAGCATTGTTGTGTTCCGGCAGTTAGAGGTATGATAGCCAGTTCCTCTGTGTAAGAGGATTCCGGGTGAAACTCGCTTCCATCTTCGGCCTAATCATCACTTTCCATCAGGTGAGATTTAGGCCAAGAGTTTCCCCGTTTTGCATTAAAAAAAAAAAAAAATTAAGGACCAACCGAAAATACACGTTTCTTATATGGCAGCCATACAAGACCCGAAAATACACGTTTCTTGTATGGCAGCCATACAAGAAACGTGTATTTTCGTTTTATGTTACGGATATAAAACTATCCTTTCCATTAAAACACTTTTCGAATAGAACATAACAGTAGTTTCGTTTAGTTTTTCCAAAACCCTGTCATCAAGTTTACGACGTGAAATGTAAGTACATATTTTAACTTTTTGCAGTTTTAGCTTATTAATGTTTGATATAAAAACTGGTATTGAACATACCTCTGATTCTGACATCTCTGCTTTGAAATATCAAAATGTTTTGACACTGACATTGACAGCTGTCAACATGTTCGAAACGAATAGCTTGTGTGAGTTTTAAAAATAATGCATATAGATTTTTGTGAACAACAGAACAGCATCCTATGCCAGGCTTTTGTTTTTGTCCGATATAATAATATCTGTCCATGTATCTTTATTTATGGGGCCATAACAATATTTTGTGAGTTTTAGGGAAACAACGGCTGCATATTACTGTTATTATTATTTGTACCACTATAACTGTATGGCTATAACTATGTGCCTAAATATAGCGTTTAATTTAATTATTTCGGTAAACGTTGTATCAAAACATGGTTTCGGAATACCAATAGCGAGACACAAAGGGCTTACATACAAACACAATTATTAAATGTTGTACTCTCAGGCTTATTAATAGCATAATTTTAACCGTATGATAAATTTAAATACTAACTAACAGTTTCTAAATTCATACGTGTAACAGAATAAACGCAACACCTCTTAAGGGGTCATTGTAAAAAAATAGGGGTCATTGTACTCATCATTATTTTATTTTATTAATTTTAGGAAAACTTACAGCTAATACATAACCATATTAGGTAACAATATGTAAAAATGGCCATTTACAAGTTTTCATTTATTTTTGTGTGAATAATAAAAACAAATTTGCGAAAACACCTAGCATGCGAATACTCTCATTCGACGCAATAACAAAATACTCAAAACGGTTATCAAACACCAAAGAAGTGATTAAGTCAAACTTTAACGCTGCTTTTAAACAAATCAAGCTCGATGTCCTGACACACCATATTAAACGTACGACGAGCTAATTATAAACAACTTGGGGTAGTAGTTTATCGCTTTATGAACTAACAATAATGTGCGCAGTCGATTTTTTGAGGACCTTAATGATTAAAAGTTCAGTAATACAGGTTACTTAATTCTTGATATATTTCACACAAATTTAAAAAATATCACTTGATAAGACTGAATAGGTACAAGAAAAATATTAATCTTATGCTGGAAGGTAAGTAAGCGGACCATAGAAAATTACTTATAACCATTGTCTTGTTTAAACTGTAGCCAAATTCTACAAGACAAATGTCTTGTAGAATTTGTTTTCTTTGTGTTGAAGTTTTCTTGTTTAATATGTGTGTAACAAAAATTTGTTACACACATATTATACAAGAAAACGGTCAGCCGAACAACTACATACCTTTCTTTATTTTTGTAATGTGTCGCCTACGCTCTCCTTTTCTCCATTCGTCAATCCGTCCGTCTGTCTGCCTGTTAGTGTACTTTTAGAGAACCGTAAAAATTTTTTTTTTTTAAAACGTTGCCCAATCTACGAATTTCTCCAGTATCGTGGGTGCGTTTACAAACATATAAAGTCACATACACATACAGCCAGACGCGGAACAACTATTTGTAGGCCATGCATATATTTGTTCCGTGCGGGAATCGAACCCACGACACGCGACGCAGCAGTCGATCGCTCAACCAATGCGCCAACCGTCAAAGTTAGACCGCCAATTGAAATTTTTACAGTGTGTATTTCTATTGCCGCTAAAACAACAAATAATAAATATTACAATTTTTTTCCGTTTATGGTACCAAGACCCACAAAACTTTGTCTTCTGATAGACTACACAACTTACACCGACGTTCAACCGCCAGCATATCAAGCCACCCGAAACTGACAAATTTTCGCAATCAACTTTAAACCTTATCATTTTTAGGGTTCCGTAGCCAAATGGCAAAAACGAAACCCTTATACCTACATAGATTCGTCATATCTGTCTGTCTGTCTGTCTGTCCGTCCGTATGTCACAGCCACTTTTCTCCGTAACTATAAGAACTATGCTGTTGAAACTTGGTAAGTAGATGTATTCTGTGAACCGCATTAAGATTTTCACGCAAAAATAGAAAAAAAAAAACAATATATTTTGGAGGTCCCCATACTTAGAACTGAAACTCAAAATGTTTTTTTCATCAAACCCATACGTGTGTGGTATCTATGGATAGGTCTTCGAAAATGATATTGTGGTTTCTAATATCTTTTTTTTCTAAATTACTAGTTTGCAAGAG
Source organism: Ceramica pisi (assembly GCA_963859965.1). NCBI lineage: Eukaryota > Metazoa > Arthropoda > Insecta > Lepidoptera > Noctuidae > Ceramica > Ceramica pisi. The sequence continues at coordinate 7,832,727 of OY982544.1, read as the reverse complement.
AGACGCTTCCAAAGTGGTAAAAAGTGTCCCCCCCCCCGTAACTTCTTAAATAATAGCATGATAAAACTAAAAAAAAATATATGATGTATATTACCATGTAAACTACCAGCGAAAATTGGTTTGAATGAGATCTAGTAAGTAGTTTTTTTTTAATACGTCATAAATCGTAAATCGCAACTTTTGCTTATAATATAATACCTACAGGTTTGTACGGAACCCTCGGTGCGCGAGTCCAACTCGCACTCGCCGGTTTTTTTAATAATAAAGTTGAAAATCTTCATCAATCATGTTTCTAGTGTTATGAGTTAATGACCCTGTGCTTTTGTGTGTTGTGTTTCTTTCCTTGTTCCAAATAAACAATCTATTTATAAATCAATCAATCTATAGGGGTCCTGTTCCATTACGTTAAAAATAATTAAGTATTTTTGACGCCATATTTATGTTAGGATTTTTTATTTAAATTAGTATTTAGAATATAACATATAAGTACAGGGTTCTACTAAAATAAAGTGTTTTCAATGAAAGTGAAAATTAAATTTTTGAGTTTTCGTACTTTTCAACAGTGCATCTCTAATTTCGACGCTGGCTACCCGAGCGTGTTAGCTAATGCCGAGCCAAAGAGATTAGCGACTCAGCAGACTCCGGCTGGTAGGGTGGCTGACTACACACTGCACAGCAAGCGACGGACGGCTTAGCCCCGTTATTCCTGGGAGCTTTATTAACCGAGCTTAAAAAAAGGAGTTTATGCATTTGTAAGTTTTCATTATTGCAACAAGAACAACACAAGTTCCCACTCCTAAACCTTGATGTGTGTTATCTTTTTAATTTTAAATGATGGAGCAAAAAATGCGTACCTATTCAATATTTTTCCTACGCATTTTTACCTATCTGATGGATCAAACAGAGTCATTTTTATCGAGGTAGCATCACTGTTGTGAGTGTCCTAGATATCGAATAACCCTTTGGTGCGTTTTTTTTTTCACTTGATATTTCTGTGGATTCAGGAATGATGCTCCTTTAGCATCATTGTGTCAATATGTTCAGTCTGTTGTTTGAAACAATGATTAAAAGTCTGAAATAAAATTGAAGGTATTGTAAGATTTCACTGGTGAAGAAGAATTAATGTTGAGATGACTGTTTCAACATACGTAATTAGATATGCCCAAAACTATTAACTTGGCATAAAATGGCACTAAGATAATATTTTTTAATTCACTACTGCCTCTTGGCCTGGTATTTAACTTATCCACTTCATGTAAAATACAGGTATCTAACTGTATAGGGTTAGACTAAGTCCATCCCAAGATAATTTGAAAGAGTCAAAGCAGATTTTGATGATGATAATCAACCCGAGATCCCCATATTCTAGTAAGTTTACTCGTAGAATCACCTAAAACACTATTTCATTACAAAGCAACTAAAACTAATCTACATAAACTAGAACAGGGTTTCCCACAAAATGATCATAAACAAAATTGTTTGGACAGGACATTATTCTCCCACATGACTGCAACTTTCAGCCGACCTACTGAAAAACGTCTAAATGTGCAATGCAAGCACTTTTTGCTTGTTTGTTTATAAAATAAAGCTGACCGGAGCTGCTTTGTTTTATTCAGGTTTGAGTTGCTATTGTGGTAGTAAGACAATCATTTTGGGAAGGGACTACAGTCTATTCGTATATCCGATAACATTTAGGCCGGATTTCACTGACAACTCTAGAACGCAGCTGATCGTGATCAAATTCATTGGTGAAATCCGCTCTTAGTGGCTCACAAACTTTTTGGGTTACGATTCTGCAACCTTTCTCTGACAGTCGTTTCTCCTTTGGACTGATCACCGACAGGACGTTTCGTTTTTAAGAGATTCGTCGATAGAACGTTTCACCTATGGACGTTTCGCCGACAGAATGGTTCGCATTCGTTTGTTTCGACGACAGGACTTTTCAACTATGGAATATTCGCCGACATACCGATTTGTCTTCGACTGTTTTGAAATGGCTTTTAACTATTTAACTACAAAACCACCAAAAAGCTACTAACAACCCCCCTGAGAAAAAATAAAAAAGCAAAAATAAGGTAAAGATATAAAAAATATAAAGGGTTAATTAATAAAAGAAAAATGGTTAGGATAGGTTAGGTTAGAACTGTGACCTCCTACACACGAGCCGAGCGAGCGAAGCGAGCGGTGCCGCGGCAGCGGCCGGCGAGTGCCAGGAATGACTAAATTATATAGAAAGAAATACGAAAAAAAAAACTGAATACCTACAAATGGTAAATTGAAAACTGACGATGACTATATATTTGCCTTATTTTATTTTGCGTAAAATGTGTTATTTAAACTGAAATATTTGACTAAGTATAAAAAAAAAAATACAACCGACTTCCAAAAAAAAAACACTACAAAGTAAAAAATAACTTTAATTTCGGAAGTCGGTGTTTTTGTTAGTTTCTTCGTATTTTGACACCGACTTTTTACTTTGTAGTGTTTTTTTTTGGAAATCGGTTGTATTATTTTTGTAAAAAGTTTTTTATTTTTCACTTTTTAGTGGTACCCCACACATAACGACACCACTGCAAAGTCGCAAAAAAGCAAAATACGCAATTTAGATTACTAGGATGACATAAAACTATCATCTAAGTAGACGAATTCCACCTATTTCGATTTAAAATCTAAAGTTCGTAACCGATTTTCATAAAATTTAAATGGGACCAATCTGCAAGAATTATTCAAATCGGTTCATAATTGTCGGAGTTATGAGGTAACAAACATATAAAAAAAATTAAAAAAACAAAAATACAACCGAATTGATAACCTCCTCCTTTTTGGGAAGTCGGTTAAAAATTGGTAAAAGTACTAGTTGGTAAAGTCTTGATGAACGTTATCGGGTCGGCGAACTGTGCGTCGGAATAATGTTCCATCGGCGAAAAACAGAACAGAAGAGTGAATCGGTCTGTCGGCGAATATTCCATAGTTGAAAAGTCTTGTCGTCGATACAAACGAATACGAACCATTCTGTCGGCGAAACGTCCATAGGTGAAACGTTCTATCGACGAATCTCTTAAAAACGAAACGTCCTGTCGGTGATCAGTCCAAAAGAGAAACGACTGTCGGAGAAAGGTTGCAGAATCTTGGGTTACGCTATAGTTAAGAAATCTAGTGCAATCAGACCGGATTTACAAAACGTTTCTTGCATATAATTACGTTCTTTCTTTTGATATCAGTAGTTTTTGGGCGTTTATGTCCGTTAACCACTAACCAAACAATGACGATACGACAAATAGCGTAAACGGACATATAAACGACTGGTAAAGTACCTTAGTAAGCGGGCATTAGCTAGTCAAGAAGAAGAAGGAAAATATTTATTGTTGTTGTTTTTTTGCTCTGCACTGCACTGCACTAGGTCCGAATCCGAGAACTGTCGGTCCGAAGTAACCGTAGTACTACTTCTAGTTGGCGTTACGCACTTACGCACTAGATTCGAACTCCTAAATCTCGGAACTCAAATTCGAGTTCGGATTGGATGCAGAGCATAAACGCCCTTATCAATATAATCTGGGAACGGGATTATGAACTTACAATATGAGGGGCAATCTCATTTTTGTACTCATAATCAAACACCCATTCGCATCTCACCTCTTTTATTTCCCTACATTTTGACAGGTAGTGACTGTTTTCGGACTTTCCTTAAAATTACGGGAATTGGGCCTTTGATGAACAGGAATGCATATTACTCTAGCGATGTGAAATCGCCCATTACAATAATGCTTTAAGGCTCCGAAGCGAGGCGCCAACTCGTTTCTATAGAATATGATAAAAAAAAATTATTTCAGACCGGAGTTAATTACAATTTTACTGAATTATTTTTATAATAAATATATTTTTATAAAAATTGATGCATGGATTTAAACGATTTCTATGGAAATTTTAGGTCTCATAGTTGTCGCATTATTGCCTCACACTGTAATCTTATTCTTTCTTCCACATACAAATGTCGTAACAGTTTTATCTGAGACATTCGAAGTCCTTTGGAAGCCATTTTGTTCTCAACTTTATCAGTTAAAACAAGCACTTGTAATTAAGAAAAGAAGATTACATTTCTCGTTTTAATGAGCAGCGAACTCATAACTTGCCCAGTAAATATTTACTTTGGACATTATTTATCTTTTTTGTATTTTTTTTCTGAAAAAGACGTTTCCTGTGAACTTTTCCTCTGTGATTAACTATGAACGTTTATTAGTAAAACACTAATAAACTCGATACTCAAATAAAATGTCAGCTGTTTCATATATTTTCACCAGCAAAGTATTTATATGAAACAGACTCGAATATAATTTTGTATGAAACAGCTGACATTTGTGAAAAAAACCAATAACCCTGTATAAATCTACTGCTGGTTTAGTTAGCCAGCCAGTCGGGGGACCTTTAAGGTAATGTTGGAGAGTACCCACTGTCCCTCGACTGCTTTTAAACATTTGTTTTTCAGTTTTAAATTTTTGGGCAAGCGTGTTTATTTTTTATTTCATACCTTTTAGTACCAAATTACATGTTGACTGAATAAATAATGCAAAACTTATTCGTATTTTGATTGATACCATAATATTGATATACTTAAATAGTGCGCATTTAAGCAGTCCCTAAGCAAACGTGGTAGAGCTTAGATCTGCGACGACTTTGAACAAAGACGTTCCTTACAGCTTCTGCACTGTCATAGCCTGATATGATCTGGGTGGTAGTATACGCCACTCGACTTTACCTTGACCATGTTACATCAACTTCTGCCACTGGAACTGCACAACACACATGACGAATTGTACCTACGTGATCTGTAGAATTGCCAGCGCCTTTGTGTTAGCAGATGAGACTTTGACTGGGAATGGCATCCAACTGAGGCGACGTGGTGGATTTTACCTAACTGAGGCGACGTGTGGACCTTGCTTCTAGCATGGGTGGTATAATAATAATAATAATAAGCCCCCTAAACAACCACACGTCCTGATTGACCATCTAATCACGTGGGGGGCGGACACACGAACGAGAAATTACTGGCGTGGCTAACGTGGCTCTGGAAACCCATACAAAATGGAGACACGTTCAAAAAGAAAACGTATAGGACCGCTGCCCGGGGGCGATCGCCGGGGCGCACCTGGAGCTGACGCTGGGTGTCTCAGTATACGAACCGTCAGCGGTGAGGAGTTGAGCAGGCGGACTCCCACCGACAAAGATACTACAGCCGAAATCATTGACGATGGTGACATACTTACAGACAGGACAAACCCCCGTGAGGAACCGTATAGTCCAAGCACAGTATCATACACACCTTCAAGGCCATCATCACCATCCACGCCATCGTCATCTCCTTTACCAACATCACCCCCTAGTACTAGTTTAAATGCAGTCCCACCTACTCCAACCTTGAATGTTGCGCGGGAGGTATCTACCTTCTTGCCCGCGTCCACCAAGGCTGGAAAAGCAAGAGTTCGCATGAAATGGAGCAAAGAAGTTAATGTATTTATCATGCGAACATACTTATACATTACTAAATTAGAGACCGACATGACCACTTACCGAAAACAACTGCATGAACATTTTACACGCCAGTACCCAGAGATTACCGTTACAGAACAAAGGATTTCAGATCAGAGAAGAATAATAGTAAGAAATAAACTCCTTTCCCAAATAGAAATAGATAACATAAAAGAAGAAGTACGTACACAACTACAAGTAGAATCAGAAAATATAGAAATTCAAACTGATATCACTGTGGCAGTAACACAACATTCAACTGAGTATACTCAACAAGAACAATTACAACCGCGCAGTCAAATACAACCTATCACACAAACTCAATCATGCTATCAATCACAAACAAATTCTCAAACTACGCATACATCTACGCAAACTGAGAGTATAAGTATAGTATTAGAAAATGAAATCAATACCTTTAATATAAGTCTCGATCAAAATCATCCCACAGACACTTGTATCCAAGAATTAAACGATAAATTCAAAACAGCTCTCACCCAATATTCCGGGATGGACCCGGCAGCTCGACCAAAGCTGCCCAAACTTAGGTACACACCTAAACTTTTTCAGCTCGTTAATCTGTTTAATGCAACTATTCTCAATCAATATATCAGTGAAGAAACCCAACTTACTGACGTACTTACCCTCATATATTGCACAGCATTAGTTATTTCTGAAGAACTTCATTTTAAAATCACAGAATACACAGGTAACACAAGACCACGAGATATTAACAAACCAGCATGGCAGCAGAGGCTTGAAAAAGAAATAGATAAACTTCGTGCAGACTGTGGTAGGCTTACCCAGTATATTAATAACAACAGGTCTAACAAGGTAGTTAAAAGAGTAGAAGCAATATTTAGAAACATGAGCACACACACTAGACACGAAAACGATAACAGAAATCCGGAAGAATTCTTGGATACACTTAAACAGAAATTAGCCTTAAAAGTACACCGATTGAAAAGATATAAGAAAGCACAAGCACGCAAAAATGATAACTGTCTGTTTGCCACGAACGAAAAGAACTTTTACAGAAATTTACAGAAACCACAAATTGACACTGACACACCGATAACCGAAAACAACACAGAATTACCAACAGCAGAACAATTAGAAACATTTTGGTCTGGCTTATGGGAAGAACAGGTTCAACATATGAAACGAAACATCTGATTGGATAAAAGACGAAGAAGTAAAATGGGGTTCACTAGAAGAAATGGAATTTGTTGAGTTAAATGAGTCAGACATAAGAAACATAACAGCAAGACTTCACAACTGGAAATCCCCGGGTATTGATAAAGTACATAATTTCTGGTATAAAAAGTTAGATTCATTGCATAGAGTTTTAGCAAAAAATTTAACAGAAATTATTTTAGGAAAGCAAATTATTCCTGAGTTTATTGCTACTGGAATAACTTACATGTTACCGAAAGCCCAGTATTCACCACATCCTTCTCATTACAGACCAATTACATGCTTACCCACGATATACAAGATTCTAACGTCAGCAATCACAACTAAAATTAATAAGCACATAGAACATCACAATATTATAGCTGAGGAACAAAAAGGATGTAGGAGAGGCCATATGGGTTGTAAGGAGCAACTAATAATAGATTCAACAATACACAAAAATGCCGCCACCAAAAATAGAAACCTACACTGTACATATATTGATTACCAAAAAGCATTTGATAGTATACCACACTCCTGGCTGATTAAAATATTACAGATATACAAAATAAATTCAAAAATAATAGACTTCTTACAGCATATCATGTCCCGCTGGAAAACAACCCTCCAATTAAATTACCAACACAACGCTGTCATAACTCGACAGATATCCATAAAGAAGGGAATTTATCAGGGAGATTCTTTAAGTCCCTTATGGTTTTGTCTTGCCCTCAACCCTCTATCTCACCTATTACACTGTTGTCAAGCCGGTTATACCCTTAAAAATATCCCTGATGAAACTACAATTTCTCATCTTATTTATATGGACGACATTAAACTATACACAAAATCTGAAAAAGACATGAAAAAACTAATAGACACCACGACTAAATTTAGTAAAGATATCAACATGCAATTCGGGTTAAATAAGTGCAAAACAGTTCATATAATAAGAGGCAAAATAAAACCGGGCAACTATCTTATTAACAATACAGAGGAAATCACAGCTATGGAACCAACGGAGTTATATAAATATTTAGGGTACAGACAACTCAAAGGTATAGATCATTCAGCAATTAAACACACATTAAACACAGAATATAAGAGGAGAGTGATCGCAGTATGTAAAACACAACTCTCAGGAAAACATTTAATAAAGGCACTAAACACCTACGCGATTCCGATATTGACATACTCTTTTGGAGTGATTAAGTGGTCAAAAACTGACATCCAGCAAATAGAGAGAACAACACGCACTATACTTACCAAACACAACAACTTACACCCTAAATCAGCAATAGAAAGACTGACCATCAAAAGGCAATACGGAGGGAGAGGCCTAATAGACATCCATCACCTATGGCAGAAACAATTAGTTAGGCTAAAAACATTCTTTCACTCTAAATCACAAACAAGTAACATGCATAAAGCTATAGTAATGAACGATATTAACTGCACCCCCCTCAATCTAAACGAACAGAATACAATCTACGATATCAACAACGACCCTCAGAAACAAAAGATTGAAGAGTGGAAAAAGAAAATGCTGCACGGACGGCACCCACATGACCTAGAACAGCCCCACATAGATACAATAGCTTCCAATAAATGGCTCAAGATAGGAAATTTATTCCCGGAAACCGAGGGATTTATGATTGCAATTCAGGACCAGATCATAAACACCAAGAACTACAGGAAATTCATAATAAAAGACCCAACTATGGCAAATGATAAATGCCGTAAATGCCATAGTCAACCAGAGACTATACAACACATCACAGGGGCATGCACAACACTGACACAAACTGATTATACTCACCGACATAATCAACTAGCAAATATTATTCATCAGCTCCTAGCATTTAAACATAAACTCATACAAGATACGACCACTCCCTATTAAATATGTACCACAAACAGTTCTAGAAAATAACACCCACAAACTATACTATGACCGCGCCACACTGACCGACAGGACCGTTCACTACAATAAGCCAGATATTACTCTTCAAGACAAAGTCAATAAAGTCACTTACCTGATAGATATAGCCGTCCCTAACACACATAACTTACAAAAAACAATAAGTGAAAAAATAAGTAAATACACTGAACTTAAAGAAGAAGTTGCTAGAATTTGGAGGCAAGAAAGGGTGTTCGTAGTACCCATTGTTGTCTCCACTACAGGTGTCATACCAAATCATCTCCACCATAGCCTCAAACAAATAGACCTGAAAGACTCAACCTACATAACACTTCAGAAAGCGGCAATTCTTAACACCTGCAGAATTGTTAGGAAGTTCATGCAGATAGAAGAAAATCTCATAACATCAATCCTACACTTTAGATTTAATTGTACACACGCTGCATTGACTTGGCTTGGCCCGTTAATGTAGCTTAATACTAGCCTAGAGCTAAGAAAACTGCACGTTTACCCAAAATAATAATAATATCCTTGGACATTTCACACAACGCCATATAGTCCCAAGCTAAGCAACCTAATGCTTGTGTTATGGTAACGAGATGGCTGATAAACTACTTATATACATTTTTTTTTGTAAATACATACATATTATAGATAGAAAAACACCCAGACTCGGAACAAATACATGTAGGTCGTACAAATATTTGTTCCGTGCGGGAATCGAACCCGCGACATGCTGCGCAGCAGTCAATCGCTCAACCACTGCGCCAACCGTGTCGTCAATATATATATCGTCGTATAGCAGTTCCATGCGGGATGTTTAGCATTGAGATTGTCTACTCATATAACGGAGTCATGCATTGGGATTGTAGCGGTTTATTGATCGGCTTTTTTTATTTCCGGTTTTTTTTTTCGATAAAATTATTTTACTATTAATTTTGACTTGTTTCAAAAGTAGGTAACATTGTACTGTTCATGTGAAATCTAAATGCCTATTCTTACTTCCTGGGCCACCAAGATACAGGCTGTGCCTAGTTTGGGGCCCATGGCCACATCCGATGTTTTTACTTCATATTTAATTATATTCTTAACTGTGTAAATGCATAATAACTTGTGTGTATGCCAATAAAAATAAATAAATAAAAATAAATAAATAAATGAATCCGTTACAATCCCATTTTCAAAAATCAACGTATCGTAATCTAACATCGCAACAAAAAGAACCACTACGCTATCCAACTAGCAGAACTACTGACAAAATCCAGCATCGCGATGTCATAATTCTTCGTGCGATTTGAACATAATATACAACAGTCGGAATATTATACTATTGGGTAGTTGCCCAACGGACACGACAACCGTCCGGTCAGAGAATCCTCCCTTTTCAATGGTGGTTTGCAGGACTTGACACTCTGTTCTGCATACCTCTATACTGGTGACCCTCGACATTGAATGTCAGCGCAGCCTTTGTGTAGCTACTTCATCATGATTTCATGCTCTCGAAAAGCGAATTATACAGCCAGCCAGTACCCACAGCATCTATGGGTATCCTGACCGCATGAAGTGGACGCGCGCATTCCTGGTCAGTATTCTCAGCCTTTTTCATCACTCCCAACCTCATCAGCGACTTTGGATTACCTCTAAAGAATTGTTTGTTACGGTTGATGCCAAGTTACACCCAGCCCAGCTAGGCACGGTACTTAAGGTAAGACAAGGGCGTGGTAAGGTGCAGATAGGCACGGCGCAGATGCCATTGGCATTAAAAAAAAACCTAGTTCAAAGGTTCAGGTTTTGTAACAGCTAATCTATTTTTGATCCATTGTCACTTAATCCAGGTCATGTCCAACCGCGTTTAGAAAGGTCTAGACGATGATAGTATACGTAGTATTATTGATTAATTCATTGTTTTTCTATGGGTTATTGACTAGTCCAACATTTATTTAATTTCATTTGTTAGTTGTTGTTTCAGCGAACGAATGCATATTGAATACTACTGTTATATATTTTTAATATTTACTAAGCAAGCTCTAGACGATGATAGCAAAGGTAGGCCAACTTTAAAGAAAATAAAATTTTGATAGAGATATGGCATGATATTGTATTTAATTTAATACTACAAACATTGAAATCGGTTAAGCCGTTTCGAAGTTATGGTGGAATAAAGAAACTTACATACATACATACATACATACATACATGAACCCTGAAAACTTCACACTCCTTTTTTAGGCAGTCGTGTAAAAAGAAAGGTATTTCTGTTAAAAAAAACCTGCATAATGGGGTATCTACTTTTGATCTATCGAAATGTTTAGTTTATTCTACAAATATTGACGTTTCAGATGTTTGAAAACTAATAAGTAAAATCAAGATAAAGTTTTTCCAAGTAGCTTTACCATTGAAATCTGTGACCTACTAATGAAACCAAAGTAATTATTACATGTACTTGAAAATACTGTTAATTACAGGTTGTCGTTAGTAGAGTGGAAACCGAGATTGCCAATTTAAATTAAACTAAATTCCAAGAAGTTATAATTTCATCTCATTTAGACAATACCTGTAGGTAATACACATTATAACATTTAGAAATGCTACCCTATCTGCACGGTTAAAAGGATTGTGTAAATGCGCTCTAAAAACTTTTAAACGAATCAGATAGGAAAATATGCAAAAGAAGTCGAGGCCACCTTTTATTCAGTTGTAAATCGTACTCCTGAACTTTTTAATATTGTGAACCTTCATTTTCGCGAGTTTTTTTTTAATAAAAGTGTAATCTAAACGTGAAAGTTGTCGCCATATTTTAAAATTTCGGGCATAAAAAGTTGAGCTAAGTGATAAATTATTATTCTGGCTGGATTTAAGCGGGATATTTATTGTTTTATTTTCTCTAAAGGCTGGAGACATCAATTTTATTTTACTTGGCATCTGTACCACGAAGAAATTAATGTCAGATGGAATTCCTAATGCGTCCGTAATCGTTACCAGCATTAGCTAGCAATATTGCATACTAATAGGTATTGCGAGCAAGCTGACGTCACAAATGCACCAACTTAGGCCATTGTGTAGAGACCTCATTACCATATAAAATTGCAGTAATCTCCTTTCTTGGCGGGAAAAATGGCACTCCCTTTTCCACTCGCATATTTTTTTCTTTAAAATAACTTAGCATAAGTAATAGCCTTCCCCAGAAATGCATACTGGCGTTAATTCCCATCGTCTTTGAAATCTATTAAAAGAACGCTTAGAAAATATTTTCTTCGAGAATTTTCTTTGCAAAAATTTGTTACACGGAGTTTAATACATTTATATCATCGAACGAAGTTAATTTGAGCGTCTACGTATTTTGGACTTCAAAAATGTCTGTCTTTAAGGTAGAAAAGTATTACTCTAGGTACGAAGTTTAATGAAATGATAGAGACGACTCCAAGACGAGCTCTTAAAGCTCTTCATTGGTGCTTCATGAATATAAGAGCATCATTAGCGCAGAATTTGTGAGCTCTGTTTTCATTTTATGTTGATATGAAAAATATGGTTTGAAATTGAAATGTTTCAGAGGAGTAATCGTGTTTGACGGCATCGTCAAAGCAGTGATAAATTGTGTAAGTGGGTTCTGTAGCATTGCATCTAAGTTTATACTCGCCGAGTACATGAATATTTTATGATTTTATCTATGCGTTGATTCGCTTCTTTTAGAATAATAATAGGGAATATGAAAAAAATATTTATTATCTATGCAGTTTATCTAAAAATATACTAAAATATAATACTAACAGTGAAAATAGAATCAAAATTACTCGAAGAACAAACGAGATTTATTATTTTAAAGAAATATATCTGTCCCTCTCGCGAAAACGCTGCTTTGTATGGCAGTTGTATAGGCGTCATGGACTTTGACGTCAAAGTTCATATCGGACTTCTCTGTCTAATTGTAATGTTTGAAGCTTTATAACTTCATCACTGATGAAGGTATTTAAAAAATAGTTTTATGATTGTTAACTAGAGCTAATAAATATTTCATTTAGCAAATTAAAAAATGCATGCAAATTGGCTATTATACAACACACATAGTTTTCTGTTATTTTTTTTTATTTTTCTTTTATTCATAACGGGGAAACTCTTGGCCCAAATCTCACCTGATGGAAAGTGATGATTAGGCCGAAGATGGAAGCGAGTTTCACCCGGAATCCTCATAAATGATGGTGGTAGCTTGCCAGGCGGACTTAGAACAAGTCCTACCACCAACCAAACCGAGCAAAGAATTTGCCCCCACTGGGAATCGAACCCGGGACCTCTGGGTCTGAATCAGGTGGTTTAACCACTAGACCACGGAGGCGGTTAGTGTCACCTGTTTAGCACCACCCGGGGACCACGTGTAGGGATTCGCTGAAGGGTATTCTCCTACGGACGCGGGTGACTCGGCCCCCAAAAAAAATTTTCCATTAGCATATCCTAATATATAAAATTTATCCTAATATATAAAATTTATCCTAATATATAAAATTCTTCCGTTACTGACTGATTGAGTGACAAGAGAGTGACTGACAGACACGCACAGCCGAAATTCCTGGTCGTAGAAAGCTGATTTATTTATTTATATACTTTATTGCAAACCTCATATTTAACAGGATAAACATTTTACAAAACAAGTGTACAATTGGCGGTCTAATCACACAAGGCCATCTCTTATAGACAACCTATGGATGGACGGAACGAAATACAAATACAAAACCCTTTTTCCAAATAGACCAGTGACAGGCACTTTTAAATAGTCAAGGTCTGTCAGTCAAATAGATGAAGCTAACTCTGCCACGCAAGTGACAAGGCCAGCAAGTTGTTCTGCGACAAACCTCACTCACCGACCATATTTTCAGTGCGGCAGTTGCAGGTTCCAAAGAGTAGATCCTATGGAGAAGAACGTGAAAGAAGACAGATTTAGGGTTGTCAGTTGTAGTGTCTGTCTTATTGTTTGTACTTACGCTCTCTATAAACTTCCTAGATAAATTAATACATAGCTGCATAGCCATGACTTGATTCCTAGGATCTTTTTAACTTGTATTTTCTAAGTTTTTCTGCAAATTAACTATCTTCAATGCTTTGTTTACATTTCTTGTATTATGTCAGTTAGACAAGCCTAGTTTTCTTTTTAATTCTATTCTGAAGTTAGCTAGGAGTTTTAGGTCGCATATGAAATTGTCATCAGACCTTAAAGTCCATTTTTCTTTTCCATCAAATTCTAGAAACACTTCTCATATCAAATTCAAAATAACAGCGAGCCTTCATCTGAGAGCCATCGTAAAAAAATGGTCAGTCTACGTTTGGAGCTGAGATCAGCAACAAGTCGGGAAAAGTTCCTAAAGAGTAGACTGAGAGGACAGTTTACCTCCTTGGATCCAGAGAAGTCGGCCTCTCTCCTTTATTAAGAGTAGACTTAGAGGACAGTTCTAAGTTTACCTCCTCGGAACTTGATAAGTCGGCCTCTCTCCTTGCTGCATTTAAAGGACACCTTGATGCCTGGGCTGAACGAGCCTGGGATGAAGACGTTTCTCGGCCCATCCTCTCCAGCCCTCTGAAGAGTGACGACCCTCCAGTCCTCCGGTTCTCCAACGGAGACTTCATTCTCATCTCACGTCCACTCATCCCTTTTCATTCACCAGCCGTTCTAGTATAAGTTGTGTTTAAATCATTAAATCTAATAATATATCCTTGGACAATATAATATCCTTGGACATTTCACACAACGCCATATAGTCCCAAGCTAAGCAACCTAATGCTTGTGTTATGGTAACGATATGGCTGATAAACTACTTATATAAGTACATTTTTTTTTTGTAAATACATACATATTATAGATAGAAAAACACCCAGACTCGGAACAAATACTTGTAGGTCTTACAAATATTTGTTCCGTGCGGGAATCGAACCCGCGACATGCTGCGCAGCAGTCTATCGCTCAACCCCTGCGCCAACCGTGTCGTCATAATAAATCTATACTAGTATTTATTTGTCCTTTTTCCTTTTAGCACGCATTCCCCTCCTAGGTATGGGAGTGCTATAATTATGTGACCTCACATTCTACAGGCTCCCCCTGTAAAATGTAACGTTACACAGTGTACGAACGTGTGTGCTTCTCTACACTCCGCAAGGGAGCACTAAGAGAAGATTTCCCGAAATTCCTACGGGAACGGGAACAACCGGGCTATGTAAGAACGAAGTCGCTGACAAAAGCTAATTTTTGTACAAAACTTGTACTTATTAATGAAAATAGATTCCCATATTTTTTTTAAGTTCGAACTTTTATTTTGTGAATGGGTAATTAAGTATATACCATAATTGGAAACCGTAAACTAATCTAAGCGAATATTATAAAGCAGAAGAGTTTGTCTGTTTGTTTGGTTGATTGGTTAAACGCGCTAATCTCAGGAATTACTGGTCAGATTTGAAAAAATCTTTCATTGTTAGATAGCCCATTTATCGGGGAAGGCTATAGGCTATATATCATTACGCTAAGACAAATAGGAGCGGAGCATTAATGAAAAATGTGACGCAGACGAAGTTGCGCTGGTCAGCTAGTGAAGTTATATTATATTAAACAAGTAGATCAAAATATTATAGTTTCAGTTTCCGAAAAAATATCCTTTCGTATGTAATCACAATCTTAATCTTTCTCAAGTACAAACCAGCTTCTAATATTGACAATGAGTCTATTATCGTTCGGGGTATTTTTAGAGCATCTTCAGACGGACCGTGCCGCTGTACAACAAATCGCTGCGATTGCGTGCTCACCGCTGAGAGGGCTTCACAATCAAGCCGGTGAACCGTTCCGAGCGATTCAATATTATAGTGATTTCGTAAGAGATTCTTTATTTTGCTTTTTAAGTAGCACTTTAGAAATAATTTCCTTCGTACATCTATATCAACTTTGTTTATCTATATAACTGCTAATCGGACCTTAGCCTATGTGCGCACTGGTGACTTTTGTCACCGTGACAGTACATTTCTGTATTTCGCAATTGTGAAGTGCAACAGAGAGATATACATATACATATTATACTGTTACGTTGACAAAAGTCACCAGTGCGCGCATAGCCTTAGATTAAGAATTAGGGCAAAGACCCTATTCTTAAACTAAGGGCAGATTTTCAATGGTTAGATTACTTTTACCTGAGAAACAAAAATGGCAGTTTGACAAGATACGGTGATTCAGACATTGTTTGTCTGACCATTTAAAAACATGGTTGGTATTTAAGTGTTAATAAAAAAATCTTCCGTTTTTAATCCCGCCTCCGTGGCCGAGTGGTTCAGGTGCTTGTCTTGTGACCCGGTGGTCGTGGGTTCGATTCCCACGGGAAGCTTACTTTGTAAAGTTGTTTCCAGTTTGGCTAGGACATTGCAGGCTTGAATCACCAGATAAAAAGATAATTCCGTGCTTCGGAAGGCATGTATAAGCCGGTGGTCCCGGCCGCCAAATGGCGGTCGTTAAACCATGTGGCCTTTGAGACGGTTTAGAAACTGTGACACTAGGGTGTGTGGGGTCGTTAGACCTTATTGCCCACACGATAAAAAGAATAATCCAAATCCTAATAAAAATATTGATTGCACAGCAAAACAGTTACCTCAAAATATAATAATATTTTGAGGTAACGGTTTAGCTGTGCAACCTCAAAATATAATAATACTAGCTGACCCGCGCAACTTCGTCTGCGTCACATTATTCATGAATAATAATGCCAAAAATTAAAAAAAAAAATTAGGGGTGGACTACCCCTAACATTTAGGGGGATGAAAAATAGATGTTGGCCGATTCTCATAGATACCGGATAAGCACAAAAAATTTCATCAAAATCGGTCAAGCCGTTTCGGAGGAGTATGGCAACGAAAACTGTGACACGAGAATTTTATATATAATAATATTTTGAGGTAGCAGTTTTGCTGTGCAATCAGTATTTTATTAGGATTGGGATTCTTCTTCTAATTTATTAATATTAGCAACAATTTGAGCTCGTTCCTCTACTTGACTAGGCAAGTCATTACCTAAACGATATTGAACCAAGACATTGGCCTCTGCTTAATTTGATGAGCAATCAGTGTATTTGATGTGTAAAAATGTTTAATTGATTTTGATGTGCTTTTACTAATAAGTCTTTAAAATTAAGGAATGGTTCTGTGTTATTTTTGAAAAAGGCACATTTTTTCAAATCGATACTTAGGGTGGATTTCATCAATCTGAAACTGAATGCGATCAACATATGAACCAAGTTTACGGGTCCACCAGTGACATTATTTTCTATCGAATATTAACACTGACAACTCTTGAATGCAGCTTGATTGCGATCAATTTCATTGGTAAAATCCGCTCTTAGAGACTTAGGCACTTTCAAGGATTCCTAGCGAAATATAAGGTTTAGATTAAAGCTTCTGCCCGCGACTTCGTACGCGCAAATCCCGATTATTCCCGTTACCGTAGGAATTTTTAAAAATCTTTCGCTTTGTGCTCCCTCACCCCAAGGAACCTACATGCCAAATTTCAGCTTCCTGCGACTAGCAGTTTCAGGCTTTGCGTTATCTCTCAGTCACTCAGTAACAAAATAATTTTATATATTAGGACTTTTTCTAAATAAAGACAAGAGAGTATCTATATACTCCCTAGTATGTATTACTTAGAAAGTCTTTAGTGCGTGTCCATTACCTAAGACCGTCTGTTGTATTAGCTTTTTATCTAGAGAGTTTGTTTTCTACTACGATTCACAGTGGAATAAAGTAAGTAAGTATCATCAAGAGCAGAAGTCTTAATACCACTCTGTGAAATATTAAAACTTTTTGACGCTGCATAAAAGATCAAACCCTATTTAGAAAAAGTTAGGTATCAGCTCGTTACAAATAAAATAGGTACAATTCAAGTAACGACTTGCTCTTATTTTAATTTGAAAGTTTTTTTTTTTTCAAATCTAAGGATTAGGTAATACCAACAACAATATCAAGTAATTAATAGAACCTAACTCGCATTTAACAATTTACAACATTTATTTTACAACTATTCCCATTCCGGTAAATTGGGTTGAAACGGATCTATTGCATTCAATTTACGATGCAATCCATCGCAAAAACCTAGTGGCGACGGTAATGTTTCGAAAGCGAGAATACCGCACATAAATAACGGTCATGATATATGTAGGCAGTCTGCTGAGACCCAATATTCGGGTGATTCGGGAAGCACGTCCAAGGACGATTCATATTTCATCCCCTAACTCTTCGGTCCCAAGGGATGAGCGGGTATAGGTGCTCGTAGATTTGCTCAAGTTTAAGGATATCGAGTGCTGCTGACCTGATAAGGATAAATATTTGTAGCCAAGCAGTGAAAGCAGAAAAAGATACTTAGTATTTTTATGTTGCACAAATCAAATCAAATTAAATACGTCAGAGTATGTAGTTCAAATTTTCTTGAATCAAAACTTGCTCTTTTTCGGCATCGTCAGTGAAGTCCCTTTGGCCGTATGTTTTGGGGCATAGACGGCGCGCGGCGAGAGAAATTAATAAAAAGATGATTTTCAACGATCAATTAAAAACGCGTAGATAATCATATTCTTATTATACAGTTACTCTATTTTTCGAACATATATCAATCGACAAAAATCGAGCAAATCTCTAAGAAACCTTAACACGAAACACTTGTCACGATGACTGTACTCACTGATTGTGTTATCACGGAAAATAAAATAACGAAACATCGGGTAATCTCGTGATTCGTGCTTAGACAAGAAATATATTTGCGAGTGAATGTTAGTTTAGTACAGGGTTCTCATATAAAAAGTTTGTTTTAGTCTTATTGCTGTGTGCTCTGTTTCGTTTTCATTACTCTGTGACAACTATTAGTATGTTAGTTTGTGAGTAAGTATGAGAATTGCTTGTAGTGAATCTCATGTATATTGAGAGGTTGGAGAAATTAATAAAACAGTTGGTATGAGGCCAAATAAGAGCAGAAATTATTTTCATTCCAACTTCATTTCTTAATTAAGTTTAAATGAAAATAATATATAATTATATATTTGATACTTAAATAAACGAACAGAGAATCCATAAAAGTTAAAGGTTAAAATGGAGTCAATCAATCAATTCGTTTATTTGTGATACATAGGTTACATAGGTTCATTACATAACTTTATGCTTAATAATGTTCATTCCATGATCAGCCACTTAGGCATACAAATTACATATAAATTAAAATTATATTATAAAATTATTCAATTCAATTGGTAATAAACATACATTCTATTATTAAATATTACAATAGGACATGCATGACAGACACAAGACAATCAAAAACAATAAAATTAAATTATCGTCAAGCGAACATGTAACATTTAAAAAATTCTAGTTGATAAAAATTCAGCAACAAAGTAGTAACATTTTTCTACTAGAAATTGGAACAATTTATTATTAAAAACATGAATAGTGCTACATTTTTTTTGTAATCAGGAATTTTATTCTGGATCTTTGTGGCCATTAGCAAACACACTTTTCCCAAAGAGTGTTATTCTATACCTACCTAAACTACCTGGTGAGGTTATTATATAGGTGACTTCTATTTCGTCGTAGTTAATATTCAATAAACCAGTTTTCAATCCCATTCCTAAAACCGAACGAATTTTAAAACTGAACGAATACTTTTATGTATATAAGCTCTATAATATCTGACATATTTATACTAAACTAGCTGACCCACGCAACTTCGTTTGCGTCACATTTTCCAGTAATGCTCGGCTCCTTTTAGTCTTAGCGTGATGATATGTAGCCTATATCCTTCCTCGATTCATGGGCTATCTAATACTGAAAGAATTTTTCAAATCGGACCAGTAGTTCCTGAGATTACCCCCTACATACAAACTCACAAACAAATTTTACCTCTTTATAATATTAGTATAGATACATTACGACTTCAAATGAGACTTTCACCTCTAAGTTGGTTCAGTGTTTCTTCCCAGGATAGACTCCTCTAGTTTAAACTGACCACAAAATATTCGTCGTGTAGAAGAGTTTTTTGTAACTTAAATAGCTGATGTCCGCGACTTTGCCCGAAAGACAAATTATAGATTTAAAACCTTCCTCGAGAACCATTCTATCGATTGATAAAAACAGCATGAAAATTGGTGCAGTGGTTATTGAGTTTATTGCGAACAGACAGACAGACACGGCGAAATACTTTGTTTTATAATATGTAGTGATAGTGATGCACACAGCAAATTAGTTCGGTTTGCAGGGGCACACTAACATAATGTTTGTGTGCGTAAAATAACGGGTGTATTACTTCGCCTATTTATTAGTGCTTGCTTCATAATATATATATGACGCAAAGAATATGAAGCTTTAAATTTTTCACATCAATCGCCTTTAATTTAGACCATAAACCAGGCAGACTCCACAACTTGCCGCGTGTCACCCAACTTTAGATTGGGACAAAGGGAGGAAGTATTCTGAAACGTTTCGAATCGCTGTTTGTCTGTTTTATATAAATGAGACGAGTACTTGATCAAATCAATCGTATTAATATTAAAACTTGTTATTTAATAGGTTACTGAACATTAGTTTCACATCAACCGCCTTTAATTTAGACCATAAACCAGGCAGACTCCATAACTTGCCGCGTGTCAACCAACTTTAGATTGGGACAAAGGGAGGAAGTATTCTGAATCGTTTCGAATCGCTGTTTATCTGTTTTCACTTCGTTTCACTGAGATCTTTTAACAAGAGTATTGTTTCAGACTCCAACGTTTTATTCGAATACTTTGAAATTATTCGAAACAAGAAACTGTGTGTATCACGATGAGATGTAATTGGTGAAATTTTACTCAATAACAGTAAAATTTCATCAATTACAACTCTTAAGAGAAATTTAGAATCTTAACTTTCCTGATAAAATTCGAACCTGAAAAGGGTTCCATATACCTACTAACCTACATTTCATTATGAACATTTATTATAAAAGGAACGAATAAATGGAGCCCGTGACTAAATAATAACAACCGCACAGGTGGATCTCCAAGGTTAAGCAACGCTTGCCGAGGTTGGTCTGTGGATGGGTGACCATCTTAACATACCGAGTTTCCTCCGTTCCTCGGAAAGCACGTTAAGCTGTTTGTCCCGGCTGTCATTTGGAGATGATTGGCAGTCGTTCTGATAGTCAGAGGCCAGAAAATCTGACACCAGTCTTGCCAAGGAGTACCGTGTTACATTTAATGGGTTGTTGAGGTCTGGTAGGTAGCCGTTCCACGTAAAATACTGGTATTCAGCTTAATCCGGTTTGACTGGAAACCGAACCCATTACAGTTGGGAAAAGGCTAAGTTGATGATTATAAAACGAACCCCAAAAACGGGAAGAAATCTACTTGTGAATGTTGAGTCACACGAACATAAATGCCCTATAGATTTATGTTCGCGTAACTCGACAAAATTTGATAAACAACAAAACAAAATATGATGAACAGTAGAACAAAATGTAATGAATAGTAGAACATAAATGTTTAGGGCAGTCGAGTTTTCAGTGACGCCTCTTCAGGATTTGCGTTAAGGTAATCTCTTACACGTTGTGTAACCAGTTCTTATTCATATTTCAGGGTTGTTGCAGGGGGTAATTCTCATATTGTAAGGGGAGTTCGCATTCATCACAGTTGCAAATTATTAAAACACACCTATAACATCTCTACATTTCGACAAGTTTTGGAACGAAGTTCCTTATTGCGCGTTGTGAAAGGGGGCAAGACGGAAAATATTCTCACGAAAAGTTGGTACGACACTTTTTGCTATAGTATGCTATTGTAAGCCGTGCGGCGTGCGCACGTTACTCTGTCTGTCTCTCTCTCTCTCTCTCTCTTAGCATGCCAGTATTCAAATTCGTTAGTCGAAGTCAGAGTCAGAGTCAGAGTCCAAAGTCGATGCCAAAGTCGATGCCAAAGTCGATGCCAAAGTCAAAGTCAAAAATTCATAGGATATTAGATTCTAATGTGTTTTTGTTGAGTGTATAAAGGTTTTTTGTACATAATAAATAAAAGGAACTTCGTTCCATCCGGGTGTCCCTTGAAATCTCTCAAGTTTTTTGTCATTGTTTGTCGCTGAGATGATATGGCGAGGACTACAATTTGAACGCTTTTTAATAACAAAAATTCGCAATCAATTCTATTAATTCAATGCAACAATATTTATACGCTATTTATACGCTGATGACACAGTCATACTAGTACATGGCAATGATTGGGCTG
This sequence comes from Ceramica pisi, assembly GCA_963859965.1. Classification (NCBI taxonomy): domain Eukaryota; kingdom Metazoa; phylum Arthropoda; class Insecta; order Lepidoptera; family Noctuidae; genus Ceramica; species Ceramica pisi. The sequence goes on along the minus strand of OY982544.1, from coordinate 7,810,860 downwards.
AGGCACAAAATTTCGCAGAGTCGGCGTTAAAGACTACTTTGAGGTGGCTTGCACAAAATTTGCTTACCATAAATTTAGACAAAACTGGGTTCGTAACATTTGGTCCGAGGCCCAAGTCACAGCCAACAACCGATTTCTCTCTGACAGCTCACAACTGCAATGCTGCCACGAATAATGACTGTGGTTGTGCCCCAATAAGGCGTATGGACTCCGTTAAATACCTCGGTGTCCTGATTGACAGTGCGATGACATGGGCTGGGCAAATTAATGCACTAGTATCTAGGGTTAGAAAATTAATATTTGTTTTTAAAAACCTTAGAAGTTCTGCCGATTTTTCAACTCTGAGAACCGTGTATTTTGCTCTAGCTCACTCCATTATCACGTACTGTGTGTCGGCCTGGGGTAATGCTGGGAAGAGTCATCTTCTACGTCTTGAGAGGGCACAGAGAGCTGTGCTTAAGGTCATGACACATAAACCAATTCGTTTCCCTACCGTTAAACTGTATGCCCTCTGTAAAGTACCCTCAGTGAGGCATTCATTCGTGCTAAATATTGTCCTACGTAAACATGCTGAGCTTTCGTTTGATCCTGAGTTAAATAAAAATAAACGTAGGTCTGATAGAGTCTGTCAAACTTACTCCTCTAATCTAAAATTAGTACGTCGACAATTCAAGTTCTTTGCCCCTGCGTTATACAATACAGTGAATAGGGTTCTGAATATTTATCCACACACTTCCCGAGAGTGTAAACGGCTCACTAGCCAATGGTTGTCCACTCTCACATACGAAGAGCTGGAAAATATAGTGAAACCCTAATTATTTTCCACACCTCCAACTCTCACGACATCTTCCTCTCACACGTTTAGGTAAAGCCACACACACTCACACACACACACACACAATCACCCCCACACCCTCTTATTCATACAGTAGAAATCGTTCACCTGCGGTCCTGCGGACGACGAGTATTGGGTGGCTCTCTAAGCCCGCAGTCCATAGTTTCGGGCGTTTCACCTACAGACTTACAATTAGTTCCGAACCCGAACTAAAAATTAATGACAACACAATTTTATAGTAACAGTCAAATCGTATTGTGATTCATTCTTGGTGGTTACACCTTACACACACTCATACATAAATTCACACACACTCACTCACTCATACGCACGCACACTGACACACTAGATTTTAAGCGTAGTTATAATAAAGTAGATTGATAAAACCTCTTAAATTGGAACGTTGATGTCATCTCTATCCTGGAGGTGGGCGTTAATAGCCACGACACAGTTTTAACTAATGTGGCTATTATCGAACACAAATAAATTGTAACATGTGTTTTTTTTTTGTTCTAATAAATGAAAAAAATGAAAAATGAAAAATGAAACAACGTTCACATTCGCATTGCAGTCGCAATCTGGCAATTAGGCTTCAACTTCCATAATTTTTTTACAGATTGCGACTGACACGCGAATGCAAATTTTGCCGCGTTGCTTAAAAATTTGTAGAATTAGCACTCTTGAACGTTCGTACACCTATGAATGTTCAATTGTGGTTTCCTCCGAAAAATCCATACTAAAACCCGTTTTGTAAGCAAACAACTCAACACATCGTAAACTAAGCTTTAATTATTAAAACCGCAACACTCTTGAGCCAACAGTCAGTGGCTTACTTTAATTAAAATATTAGTTTGCCTAAGCATATTAAACATTGACGCGTTCTCCAATAACGTAAAATAACCATCCTTAGGGCGGGTTGTATCAAACAGTTGGTTAACGTAACATACGTACGTCAAAAAGTTACGATTACGGACGATGTTTGACGTTCGTTAAATTAGAAGCGTTGTTTCAAAACATTCTGGTATAAATTCCTGCTCATCCCAATAGCTAAGTTATTGACACGGGTCCTGCCTAAATAGCTTTTTTTGCATTCCACCACTTATTTGTGTCATCAGAAGAACTGGTATTGAGGAATTCAAAAGAATTTTCACAATATTGTTCTATTTGACGCAACTAAAGTTACGTTTACGAGTGCTCAGACCATCTGCTAACGTAAACGTTATATTTTACGTGCGTTAACACTGACATTTTGTAAAACAACCCAATTTTTTGATTTGACGATAGTTAGCACCATTTTTAACGTTTACGCGTGCGTTAAGTGTAGTTGAAACAACCCGCCCTTAAACGTACTGAGTGGTGAGGCGAATGTTAGATTGTTAGACTGATACGCCAGTATTCCCACTGTGGGACCACGTTCTCTATGAAAATACACTCACTGGAACAATTAGTGGGACACAAAAGAAAGGGTTAATTGCAAGGACTTTTAATTGCGCTGACAAGCTGTAGATTTATATTGCGCTAGCAAAATATCCAGAATTTATATTGCGCTAGCAAAATATCCAGAGATCCTTGGAAATTTTTGTAACCTGTTCTTTAATTTTAAAAGATTTTATGACTCTTTGTGCACTAGAAACACTCTGCAGCATATTTATATATTTTCAGATAAAATCTCAGGGTTCACAAATATTTAGCTATTGTATTTGATTGCTTCTTATTTAATCAAATTCCATTTATCTTAACATAAATAAAATAGCATCTTAGGCAACCAACATAAAAACTAACCTAATTAAAGCATGTTTCTCGGAATAATTTATTATTTATTTATTTAAACTTTATGCACAATAGTGTTACATGGGCGGACTTAATGCAACAATGCATTCTCTAACAGTCAACCTTTGGGTTAAAAAGACTCAGCAATAATCAGCATTGCTTATTATTATAACGCATCGCACGGAATGAGTTGTTCAGTTGTTTTATACCTAAGTTTATTACCAAAAATATGTCAACTCAAACGTACAACGCGTCGTGTCGTATATCTAAATTAACACGTATCCAGCTCAGAATCCCTATACCTATTTAGTATAATTGAATTAAATACGTTACACATTTCGTCGTTCCTCTAATTTTGCTCGTATGTGTATTGAACAATTAATTAACCAAAATGTTCCGTACCATTACCAAGCATGTACCACACGCTAATAAATTATTAGTAACTACGTTTCGTACTTAGGCAATGAAGAGCGTGTTTTGGGTTAATTCGATGTCCTAGTTAAAAGCTGTTACATACATCTAATAGGCGAATCATTAAGCGAGATTTACTGAAGGGGAAATGAAGACAAAATGAGGATGATATCAATTAGACTGAAAATAATAATGTATTAGCCGGAAGTGAGTCAATGGTGTGCGTAGAGTAAGCAGATGACACCCACTTTAAGCTCAGTAGGTAATGTTTAAGAAATTGTCAATTTGATGAGGTGGTTTTGCCAGGGTTGCGGCATTTGTTCGAAAGAGTCACCGCGGCCTTGAATGTAAAGGGTATTAGGAGGAACACGGATGGGTTTTAGTCAGTAAGAGTCTGAAAAAAGATTGCTACTGAGTCCTTCCACATTTCATTTGTTGGCCCTGGAAATCGAATTGAGGACCTACTACTCAGCAGTAGATCTTGCGACCATGAAAGCAGTTAGATAGAAAAACTATGAATTTTAATTGCCGAGTATGGTTTAACGAGTCTGAACTAAAAGTAATCAAAAACTATTGGAAACCAATATGTTAATATAACTTGAATTCAAATTGAATATTTTAAAGTGTATTTGACTACAGTTGAAAGAATTTCAATAAAAGCAAAGTACTCGATCGAGTACTCCAAAATGAAATACGATAGCAGAACCGACTCGAATGTTATTTTACTTACGTCGAATTGCTCACACAATGCTACTCACCAGATTGTAGGCAATTGGTAAAGATACAAGTTCGCTGTCGACGAAATAGCGGAAAGTGACTTGTCGCTAGCTACAAAATGTATAGAAATCCACAGAAACCAGTATCAAATTGACAAGCCTGCAGTCACTTACGAACTTATACCTTAAGACAATGTTTATACCTTATAAGGCCACCGGAAGAATAATCCCAGCACCAGGCGAGAGCTCAATAAGATACGGCCGACATCGAACATGCTATAATGGTATTTTAACGTATCTGCACTGTGCACGTTCCTCACGGTGAAGATAAGCTACATCTATACTTATGTTATAAAGCTGAAGAGTTTGTTTCGTTTTTTTGGCTGCACGTGCAAAACTGGTTTTGATTGAAAAATTATTTCATAGCCATAATAGCCCACTTATCGAAGAAGGCTTTAATAGGATATATATCATCACGCTGCTACCAATAGGAGCATTAAATAAAAAAAATGTCGCAGAAAAAATTGCAGGTCAGCTACATAGCCATTAAGAACACATGCTTGTAACCTTAAGTCGACCAAAAAATTGTCACCGCAGCCGAAATCGGCATGATCGACCGGAGGACACGGTGGAGCACACTGTGCAGTACCTCTACCATGAGTTTACGCAGCCAAAACTCGCTAGCGTCTCTGTAAATTATTTGTATGAAATACTGTACAGCGCCCCTAGCGGTCACTGAAAGAATTAAAATTCGTACCATGAGCACTATAGATTTCGATAGGTTAAAAACCTCACGTAATCTATTCGATAGTCACTAACGTTTTTGAGCTGTCATCATTCAAAACGGTACCATGAGTCACCAATTCGACAGACGCTATCGAACAACACGCTTACGATAGAGTTACGTAGCTCACTAGCATTTTGACGAGTGAAACATATGTTTACACTAAAATTATGTACGTTTTTGAGTCTAAGAAAGTCAAAATACTGTCTGCAAGAGCATTATTATAGTATATATACCTAATTATATATTATACTTTAGCTACTAGCCATTATTTTTAGACACTTGAGCTTAGCTGAATTATTATACTTTCAAAGTTTCAACTGGCTTGGTATATCTACCTGCGTTGAGGGGCAACTATTTAGGAACTTTGTAATTTTATAATACGAATACATAATTTTATAGAAAATAGAAACATACTTCCATGAACTTCACCAACAATTGAAACTGTGAGACACTGGTTCGCATTGTTTAATATAATGTAAATAGGTAATAGTCTATACTTAGTAAACTTTCAAACCACACAACCTAACGCAGCTCTGGGCCACAACGTCAACAAACAAAGTTATAATTAATTAAATAGACGACATTGACCTATTATAAGGAATAAAAATTCAAAAACCACTAATTAAGTTACGTTGTCCACTAACCGTAAACTTTTCTATTTAGTCGGTTTCATTTTATGATATTGACTGTCTTAACATTTTAAGCATAGCAATAACAATACATCTTGAGCTTACAAGCCGTCCTCTCTTCTTATTAGTGAGAAAGAAAGAAACAAAACATAAGTAGTGGAGCATTCTAACGAGTAGAGTGAAGTTAGCTAGACGACGCGATCTATCGAGCTTACGTTAGCGCCTGCGTAAGACTCCGTAAAACTCATGGTGCGAGCATTATCGAATACTATTCGATCCACGTTATTACGCTAGCGAGTTTAACGCTAGCGAGTAAGTTTTCGATGACATCTCATGGTAGAGGTACAGGTGTGCCCCGCTTGGGCGGCGCCCCGCCGTGTCCTCGAAACGGCGATCGGCGGAAACCTCTCGCGTCCGGCCTTGGTCCAAGCCATGGTCCGGAGCGAGACGGAATGGGACGCCGTTGCCTCCTTCTGCGAAGCAGTCATGCTAGCGAAGGAGGTGGCGGAGAGGGAGAGGAGACCCTCTCGTCCCGGCCGCCGTGGTAGACGCCGCGGGCGTCGGGGGTTGAAAAAAAAAAAAAAAAAAAAAAAGAAGAATAAATATGGCTGTCTGACATATTTATATGCAAAAGCTGTCAAACCGGAATTTTTATTCCTCTGGTAAAACTTATCTGACATTTGAACAATCGGCTCTTGATAGAGCTATGCAAAATCAAAGAGACTTATGTGGTGTATATGTATGTTGCCGCTTAGTCCAATTAAAATGAAAAATACATTTGAATTTCATTTGTTTTTCGTTGCCAATTCGGATGAAGAGGCGTACATATCGGGTGAATTACGTCAAGGTGTGTGGAGTTTGTGTGCAAAAAAGCTTTGATTAATGTGTCCATACTAAAAAATGCTTATTTCCATATTCTGAGCATCGAGTCGAAGTTTATGTATATCGTCCGGAACACGGTGTATAAATATATATTATACAAAGAGAAAGAGTGAAAGTAATACAAAAAAGTTTTTAATAGCAACTTGTTGCTGAAGTAAACTTGCTGTTGGACAAACTCGCAGTTACAAAGTAAAAACTGAAACTTTAGACAAAGCTGGTTCAGTATGCAACTGAGAATCGCGAAAGGCCCTTGAGGAGTGATAAATATACGTTTTAAAGTTACAGCTCTAAAATAAACGCGTTTAAAGAAAGATGAAGTTAGGGTTTGTGTCCATTGGCACCTTGATCGAGATGAGGCTTTTGAAGTAGCACAGCATTTCATTATGACTATACTATGACGTACTTAAGTGATGGCTAGTTTCCACAGTGCGAGATAGAGTGCGAGTCAGACTGCCGACTAGCTGCACTATAGTTCCTCGCATCGTATAGACGTACCTTACGAACTACTGCCGCGTGGGAGTTAGATAGTAGCTCGCATCCGAGCTACTTCAGTATTTTTGTTTTCATTCAATACTCAATACTCAATCATTTATTTCAATTAGACCATTTACAGGCACTTTAGAATTGTCAAGGTCGGTCGGTCCAAAAAAAAGATGAAGCTATTTGCACGTTCCAAAGCGTAGATCTCTATAGAGACGAACGTGCAAGAAACTCCACGAACACTCTTTTAAATCAATTGATGTACTTAATACAAAAATCATGGTAACATTATCTTTGATTGCTTCTATATGTGAGGACAATGCAAAGAACAAGAAAGTATATAAAACAATTAAAATAGTACAGATTAAAAAATTAGCTAGTGGCAGGTAAGAGATGACCAGTCTCAACTGACGGCGTGCCCGTTCACGAACATGACGCGTGTATCAGCACCATCTAGCACAACCATTTTGAAGGAAACCACTCGCCTGAACACCTGACGGTAATTCACACATGGCAGCAGCTCGGACATCGCTCGCATCGATAGGACGCGTCTGGCACATACAGGTTCCGCTTGCCAGTGTCAGCCAGACAGTTGCGAGCGGAACCTATATTTTTATGTGCTGCGCCTCTCAAGAGTCCGAGCAGCTACTATCTAATCATCGTGAAAACAGCTAAGCCACGCCAAGCTACTACCATACGAGTTGACAATCCGAATATCTGTCTACTGTCTAATCAGCAGCTCGCACTGTGTAATCTAGGCATGAGATATGGAGTTTCACAAAACGAACAGTAGTATCCCTATTTCACAACGGAGTCATCAGGATCATTATGGCAGTGGCAAAAATGGACATGGTGAGTAAGCCAGGCCCTAGGTAGAACTCTAGATTGATACTCTAGCTAGGTGATTATAACAGGGTACATTTTTGTTTGTTTGTAATTGCGAAAAAAATCTCGAACAGGACAAATAGTACAATGAGTGCCAAAGGCTACTTTTTAGGAAGTATGAAAGGTAAAGGCCACAGGAAAAATGGTCCGCAATAATCTCGTCTCTCGACGACAGCGTCAATGTAACAAACAGCCTTATTTAGAGCTTGTTCCAAAAGGGGAAGGAACCGCGCCATCCGAGGGAGCGCAGAATAAGCTGAATTTTGAAACAGGTGAAGCGAGGAAACTCGAAACAAAAGTTTAGTTGAATCCTCAAGGGAAATGATGTCTGCTATTTATTGCTGCACGTAATTATTTAAGCTATTTAGCTTCCGCGTAGAGCTGTGAGTTGTTATTTATTTTGTTAAATGGATGTTTAAATCGAGTTTGTAAAGTTTGCTTGCCAACACACACAACTTATGACTTTCATAAAGGTGAATATTAACTATACAACACAGCAAAATGGTTTTTGTTGTGGCTACGTTTACTTGTCTATCTACACGGTCCTCTCATACTTTTCTATTAGATACAATAATAATATGTAAAGATTGTCAAAAGAAATATAAATGCCGGTTCTACTAAATAAAGCGACCGATTGGAATCGTGCCGCTTACCCTGACGTTTTACTGGTAGAAGTGCCTTTTGTAGGCCAATGTATCTTTTTGGAATTTGTTCTAAAGATTCACCGCGGCCCTGGAACCCAAAGGGCATTTTTTTTTAAGAACACGGGTTGGTAAATAAATTCCCTTGTGGAAAATATATTCCCTTTGCTTTATTAAGGGTTAATCAGTAAGAGTCTGACACTCCGGCCACCACAGTGGAATCATTTGAAGATTTCCCTTCCAAAAACAAAAAAGCCTACCTATGTTTGTGAAATAAAATTCTTTTTTACTTTTCCTTGAGGCTGCCGTTACTTCTCCACTTTCAGTTCTTATCTTCAGACTTGTACAAAAACGTCTGTTCCTTTGATTTGACTAGTATGTACAGTCACATGTCAGACACCCGATGATTGGACTTGCCAGCAACTAGTAAGACACCTGAGGGCCAATTATTCTACTAATTTTTAAACAGCATTCGCATGTCAATCGCAAACTGTCAAAAAAGCCTCCATTTTCATACATTTTTGACAGATTGCGATTGAGATGCGAATGCGTTGCGAATATAAAAAATTGGTAGAATTGGCCCTTTTTGATAACTACGTCTTCTGCATTATTTATGTCTGTATCTGCATGTAAATAATTATGATCAAAGCGGGTGAAAATTTGAACTCATTTGAATATTTTTGTTATACATATAGTTGTTTCATCTATCTGAATAATCATAAATAATTAATTTAGACTGTCGTATTTAGCTAAGTAGTAACAGCCGCACGGGTCGATTCAGGGTTAAATGAAATGAAAACGAAATGAAATGTATAATATATTCATTTATTTCTCGCCAGAATACACATTAGATACAAGGTTTCCAAGGAACGATGGTACATAATAAGTATATTGTGGGAGACTGGTGCCTAAACTAGGCTTGGGGCCTGTATGTCAGGACACCAGATATAATGATTTTATTTCTAGATTAACATCCAAATATAACAATATATACACATAGATAAAATAAAATAACACTAAAATAAATACTAAAATTTAAAAGCCGCAAATCATGTTGTCGGTTGTGGCGGTCAATCCTTAGATGTGTTATTTAAATAATCTTAACAGTACTCCGTGCCTCAGAAAACGCGACAAGCTGTCATTTTTAGATATTTGATGGTCTTACGGGTATTCAGAAGCCAAGAAACCTGACACAAGTGCTGCCAAGGAGTAGCGTATTACCCAGTAACTGGGATGCGGTACAGAATTTTTATAAAGAGTGAATACCTACTTAGTTTTTTTTTTTGTTAACTTTTATATACAAAGCACCAGTACGATCCTGCATGGAGTATTGCAGCCACCTTTGGGATGGCTCAGCTAAGTACCAGCTTGCCGCACTTGACTCGGTGGAACGCAGAGATAAGAGGCTCATCGGCGACGAAAAACTGGTGGATGCCAAGCTTCACAGCTTGGCTCATCGCCGCAAGGTTGCCTGTTTGTCGGTCTTCTACAGATTGTACTTCGGTGAGTGTGCCCAAGAACTCCACGACCTAATTCCACCGGCCCCATTCTACCATCGGACATCCAGACGCACTACAACTAACCATCCCTACCTTGTCGCTATTCCAGCAATTCGCACTAAGCGTTTCCAAACGTCTTTCATAATACGCACAGCAAAGTAGTGGAACTCTCTGCCTGCGTTTCTGTTTCCGAACGCTTACAACCCTAATCTTTTCAAAGTTAGAGTGAACAGGCTACTCCTGGGTAAGCTATCTCCATCGTAGACTTTGTCTCTGTCATTTCTGACCATGACTAAAGTCAAGAGCAAAGCCATCACAAATAAAAAAAATAAAAAAAACATATGTAAAGAAATACAGATCTTATGTTTCATTAACTGGTGAAAATGGTGTTCAGTGCATTTGGTTGGACTAGCAGCCAATTCCAACAAAGTTTGGAAAAAACTAGGTAGATGAACTAACTTTAATTTCGACTTCTATTTCTATTACGTTGTTTGTGCGAACTAGAGAACAGCAGTACGATTCTGTAAACATGTCGAAGTGAACACATAGGCGAAGTGAACGACAAGTGAGCTGTCAAACCATATGAACAAGATCGGATGATAGCTCACTTGTCGTTCACTCCACCAATTGTACACGGTGAGATATCGACAGAATAGACTAGCTGAACCACTAAACTATCGTTCAAAAGCTAAACATGTAACAATATCGTATTGTTACCGGCAGACATCGGGCATCATTGTGGAGGTCAGGTAGTCAAGGAGCGACTCCTTGTAAAATACTTGTACTCAGCTCCAGTTCCCACAGACAGACAGATTCCTACATCGTTTAGAAAAGGATAAGCAGATTGATTTGATGTTTTGAGAAAATCAATATTTCCTTCTGGGCAAACGACTATTAAGGTAGTTAAAACATTACTTAAACAAAGGTTAACTGAATTTACCCACAAATCCTCTTTCAAAGATTCCACGCCAGTGTTTCGGTAAGGAAATACCTACGGAAAAGCACTTTCAAAGAATAATAAATTGTAGGTACGAACGTGTATGCAGATATCTGCAACGTGCCTACAGTTCAGCAACGAATCCGGCTATGCGGAACTCTTTTGTCTACAACTCGTTCGGTTGGATATGGTACGGTCTTACAACAAGAATCTACCTACCTTTTGGTTTTGTTGGTGTCGGCATCCAGTTAAACCAGATTCAGCTGAATACCTGTTTTTAGGGTTTCGTACCAAAATGGTAAAAAGGAACCCTTGTGGCTCATACCTTTTCTTTGACACCTCTTACGGTGTCAAAGAAAAGGTATGAGCCACAAGGGTTCCGTTCATTGTCTGCACTTGCTGGCAAACAAGTTATTCGTTGGAGTTTTGGATGCGTCCGGCAAAAGTATAAAATAGTTTTTTTAAATAGGAATGGTTATACGATAATATTTGTTTTAAACATCAGTCTTGTAGCTCGCTTCTAAGTGAAAATATATTTTTTTTATTTGAGATGGGTTTCTTCTTGACTCTAGTCTAAGTCAGAGATGACCGATACAAAGTTTACGATGGAGCGCGCTTACTCAGAAGTAGCTTGTTCAATCTAAACAGATTTTTACTTCTAAATATATAAGTAAGGCGATACTTTGGGCCTATGCGTCCTGAATCCACAGCACCATGTTTCCCAGTTACTGGGTTGTGGAGATCACATTCAGTCGATGTAAAAAAAATATCCACTCCACAAGAATCCACTCAGCTGCAGCCGTTTAGAATGAAAGACCTAGAATTTGTTGAGAAGTCTATGAGCAGATTGATAGTATCCTTCAGTTACACGTGCTTTGACATTAATTTGCCATTCAAATATAAATTCGGTGGCCTTTAGTCAAAACAATAGTGAATTAATTAGAGGGCTCACAGTTGAAAATATAAATGAGCAACCAACAGATAGTCACAAATAGATATTATTATTTTAAATATTGCTATTATATATATATATATATATATATAGTTGAAAGAATCAGAGATTGATTTCCAACAATTTCACCTATACCAGTCAGTATAGGTGAAATTTTATTTGACTTTTCGCATACCATTGTGCTTTATTAGCTTTGTCGCTTATTCAGCATACCGAAATATAAACGACCTACCCTTTATGTTACACTAGTTATTGCCCGCAACTTCGTACGCACCTTTCCCTTTATCCGTTTTTTCCATTCCTCTCCTTCCTCCAGGAATCTCGGGAAATCCTCTCTTAGTGCTTCCCTACATTCCTCAAGGAAACAACATCTCAAATTTACGACCAGTGTACGAATTCTACTAATTTTCACATTCGCATCGCATTCGCATCTCAATCGGAATCTCTCAAAAATGTATGAATATTAAGGCTTTTTTGCCAGTTTGCGCTTGACATGCGAATGCGAACGTTGTTTAAAAATTAGTAGAATTGTCCCTCTGTAGTTTCGGCTGTGCGTTGTCTGTCAATCACTCACCCAATCAGTCAGTAACGGAAGAATTTTAAATAATAGGATTAGCAAGGTGGAGTGGTGGCGGTGGTGTAGTGTAGAACCATTTTATCAGGAACTAGCTGACCCGCGCAACGTCGTCTGCGTAACATTTTTCATTACTGCTCCGTTCCTGTTGGTCTTAGCGTGATGATATATAGCCTATAGCCTTCCTCGATAAATGGGCTATCTAACACTGAAATATTTTTTCAAATCGGACCAGTAGTTCCTGAGATTAACGCGTTCAACCAAACAAACAAACTCTTCTGCTTTATAATATTATACTTATATAGTCTAAATTACTATATCTTCTTTACGTTATAGTAAATTACTGCAGCGGTCAGCAAAAGAGACATTGATGATCCAATGTCGAACAACCAACAACAATAATAATTCCCGCGTAAAAGTGTTCATTTTTTATTTCTATATAACCAGCTTTCTATTTGCAAGCAAGTTCGAAATTTAAATAAAATCTTTGATAAGTTAGGTCTCCTTGGTTGCCATGTTTCGAAAATAAGATCGTTCCATTTTTAACCGACTTCCCAAAAAGGAGGAGGTTATCAATTCGGTTGTATGTTTTTTTTATGTTTGTTACCTCATAACTCCGACAATTATGAACCGATTTGAAATTTTTTTGTTTTATCTGAAAGGATATACTAGCAGATTGGTCCCATTTAAATCATATCAAAATCGGTTACGAACTTTGGATTTTAAATCGAAATAACTGGAATTTTACTATTTAGATGATTCTTTGATAATCGAAATTTTGCTTTTCTGCGATTTTGTAGTGGTGTTGTTAGGTATGGGGCACCACTAAAAAGTGAAAAATAAAAAACTTTTTACAAAAAAATACAACCGACTTCTAAAAAGTTTTTAAATTACACGATAGATATGATTTTAGTATGTAATTTATTTGGCAGCAAAACACGATACATGTGGATTTTCATGCAACTTTTGCCGGCCGCTGCTCGGCCAGTACGGCAATTTTGATTTATCTCGAAGAAGGTTGTCAAATTAATGCTCAGATTTCCAAGCATGTTTGAGAAAATTAAATTTATAAGATAAATTAAAACATTGAAAAATGTTTTCTATAACATAAATATTTATTTAATTATAGCTATGTGCAAAATAGTAGTTCATGGGCGGACTTAATGCAAAAGAGCTTTAATATATTTAAAGATAAAAATTATCTCCTTTGTATCTTCAATATCAAGCTCTAAATTTACCATCTTTAAAAATAAAATTCAATTAACAGTCTGTTTTTTTAAACTGTCTTTTTTATTGTCAGGACTAGATTTTATAGTGGGGCGGGTCACTGGTTTATTTATAATACTACTATTCCAAAGAACTTGATTAATGACTCCGTAATACGATCTTGGAGTGTTTTATTCAAATCAAAAGAGTATTTTTGCTAAAAGACAATATTCAATTGACTCGCTTTGTTTACGATCTAAATTAACGTAGCAACGTAAGACAGTTTATTCCAAGATTAGATTGGATCGAATTAACACGAGTTTTGGTTTTACGATTCGATTTTCGTCGCTCCAGCTATCTTGGATCTAATTATTTCCTCGTTCAACTCGTGTTCCAGTTTTGCAAAACAATTAATTTATTTTAGATTTCAGTTTATTTATAAAATTACTGAAAACATGATCATAATAAGAAAAGGGTTAATCTATTCGCCATGTTGTTCTTGTGTTATCAGAATACTTGGAAGTTGGTGGTAAAAGAGTAACTATGGAGTTTCTTGTCCATTCTTCTCCATCAGAATCTACCTTTCCGAATGGACAGTAGAGTCACTTTTTATGTTAGCTGACCCGCGCAACTTCGTCTGCGTCACATTTTCCATTACTGCTCCGCTCCTATTTGTCTTAGCGTAATTTTATATAGCCTATAACCTTCCTCAATAAATGGGCTATCTAACACTGAAAGAATTTTTCAAATCGGACCAGTAGTTCCTGAGATTACCCCCTACATACAAACTTACAAACAAATGTTACCTCTTTATAATATTAGTATAGATTTTAACTGTAACGACGAAGTTCAAAAGTGCCGTTTAATGGCCTTATTGAAATAATCATTTTGACTTTTGCCTTTTTTTTGTCGTTTCGAAAAGTTGGATGCATTTTGTGAAAAATTAAACTTATGAAGAACTTTTCTGGTAGAAGTTCTTCCTAAGTTTAATTTTGCCTCAGCTTTAGCCGCATCTTCTTCTACATATTGTGTGGGCATTAAGGTCAAACGACCCCACCACACACTCTAGTGTCAATGTTTCTAAACCGCTTCAAGGGCCTCTGACATGACATTTATTTGACGATCACTACTCGGCGGCCGGGACCACCGCCGGCTTATACGAGCACGGAAACATCTATTTTATTCAAAAAGTCTGGTAATTGCCTACAATGTCCTAACCAAACTGGAAAACCACTTTACGAAGTATGCTTTTCCGTGAGAATCGAACCCACGATCACCGTGTCACAAGGGAAACGCCTAAACCACTCGACCACGGAGTTCATTTGAGACATTTTTATTTTTTTATTTTTATTGTATTATTTGACATGGGTTTGCTCTTGACTCTAGTCTAGGTCAGAGATGACCAGCACGAAGGAGTTTCAGCGGGTTGCCCGAGCCTCTAAGGGCATCACAGAACTTGAAATAAGCAAAAATACTCATAAAATCAAAACTACTGATCTAAATATTTTTTTTAAGGGACCAAATGGCAAGTATCGAACTAAAAAAGAATCACACAAATCGGATCAAAAACCACGGAGTAAACGGTAAAAAAAAAAAACAAACAAAAAACACCCGCTGAAATGAGAACCTCCTCCTTTTTGGAAGTCGGTCAAAAATGGAACCTACAAACTTTTAACTGACTGGCTTTTGGCTAACCAGGAGACGAGAGCACGCGTCCTCTATTCTTGCAACTGACTGTGTCAGATACGGTTTTACCCATACCCTTGAGGGATACCAATCTCACTGAAGGTTTCACTTTGAAATGTGATTTTTTGCTAAAAACATCTCTAATCTGATGTAATATAGACGTAAGTAGGTACTGAAACCTGTTATTTTACAAGGAGCTATTTTTCTATAAGCCATTAAGTAAATGGCTCTCTGACTAAAACCGGGTGGGAAAGAGTTTGACATTCCCTTCCGCCTCAAAAAACTGTTTGCGTTCCAGAGCCGCGGCAACTTTTTCGTAAAAATCCTGCAATGGAGCAAATGCCTCCTTGAACAACCCAGTTCCTTCGTATTTCCTACGATATTCCGTGGCAACACTGGTTGTCAAACTTCGTAACGTTGTTTTCATGCCCCAGAAGTGTCTCAATATATGGATGGATACTTGGACAGCCACCAACACATCCATGAAGCGATCTCGTCAAGCTTTGCTTAATCTCGAAGATCGACCCATCCAGCTTTTTATTCAGCAGAGTAATCAATAGTTGCACTATTTTCATTCGCTACTCCTATTCTACACGAGTCGCTCAGCTCACGTAGGGTACGTGTGCGCTCGACTAACGATAGCTTTCGCTTCAAAACACATTATAATTAGCCAACTATTGCTACATTTATTAATTTTAAGATCATCGTACCTACATCGTCTGCTACCAACGACATCATCATTTCGAAGGCGTTTCCTTCTTGACGTGGACCTCCCATAAGTATCGCCAGATTATATTGGCCCTGTGCATCTCGTAATCAGAAGACTCTGCAATCCTCACCAGAACATCGGTGCACATCATGTGAGGTCATCTGACTAGATCCACAACTATTTTGGATTCTACAACGAAATTAATGAGAAAATATCAGCGGTGCCGAAATATTATTTCCACATCTAGGAAAGTGGAAAATTAATATTTTGTTTCAAGCAGGCAGGCAGAACAGAGCTAGGCCAACAGGCACCATTGGAAATTTTCAACTTGGGTAAGCCCAGTTGCCAAGCACCACGAATGACTCAATCAGCTTCATGGACTTGGCGTTTTTCAGGTGGTCGGTACAGATGATTCTGGCTCTCAAAAATTGCAGTGGTTGAGAATAATTGTAGTGCGGCGGGCTTTACAAAAATACTCCTTCTCTTTGACTAATAATACAGGAAGAGTAAATGTATGTACCGAGAAGCAGTTATTTGTTTTACTTATTACATAATTTATTTTCAAGTTAGCAATACAAATACAGTTTTCTTATAAAACATTGCTAGAATTTTATCCACTAAGGACATGAATGCTTACTTCGCCAGTCACAGATAAATATCTTTTGCGAGTCCAGGCTTCGAGCATTCAGATTAGGCATATTAAGAATTTCGCGTAATCTATCGCAAGTCCACAGTACTGTTTATAGGCACTATATCTGCACTGTACCTATAATACTATTTTTCGGATTTGGCAAAAACATTCAATAAATTCAGGAGTATGTCCCGACAGACTTGGTGGCGAAGAAAAGATTACAATCCAAAGATTCAAAGATTCATTTATTGGTGTGATTTTTGGTACATTTTACATGAGATTAGGGAAGGGGGGGGGGTGAAGGGTTGATTATTTTAAATTAGATTTTCGAGTAAAGTAATTATTACGCCGTAATTATGTCACTAATATGTCATAAGAAAAACTGACCAAGTACGATTTTGACTCTCACGCGAAGGGCTCCGTAGGTACTATTAATCATTTTTTAGTTTAATTGATTTTTATTACTTCTTGGTAAAGCGGCAATTAAAATTTCAACTGTCCACTTATTACGGTTCTTAAGATATAGCCCACTGGCAGACAGACGGACAAACGGATGGATGCTGCAAACCCGCACAAGCATGATATACATAGGTCGTGGGTTGCAAAATGCCTACATATGATAAACATATTAAAGTAATTGCCACTAAGGGCGGGTTGTATCAAACGGTTGGTTAACGTAACATACGTACGTCAAAAAGTAACAATTACGGAAGATTTTTAACGTTCGTTAAATAAGAAGCATTGTTTCAAAACATTCTGGTATAAATTCCTGCTCATCCCAATGGCTAAGTTATTGACACGGGTCCTACCTAAATAGCTTTTTTTGCATTCCACCACTTATTTGTGTCATCAGAAGAACTGGTATTGGGAAATTCAAAAGAAATTTCACAATATTGTTCTATTTCGACGACACGGTTGGCGCAGTGGTTGAGCGATTGACTGCTGCGCAGCATGTCGCGGGTTCGATTCCCGCACGGAATAAATATTTGTACGACCTACAAGTATTTGTTCCGAGTCTGGGTGTTTTTCTGTCTATAATATGTAAGTATTTACAAAAAAAAAATGTATATAAGTAGTTTATCAGCCATCTAGTTACCGTAACACAAGCATTAGGTTGCTTAGCTTGGGACTATACGGTGTTGTGTGAAATGTCCAAGGATATTATTATTATTATTATTTGACGCAACTAAAGTAACGTTAACCAGTGCCCCGACCATCTGTTAACGTAAACGTTATATTTGACGACGGTAGTCGTCACGGTATAATATTCTCTGCTAGAAAATATTTAAAATAAAAATACTTTTAATGTGCATAAGTGAATAAAACTGAGTGAACCAGGTGAAGCATAAACTAATACCTAAGAGACATTGTTATCTGCGTGTATTATAGACAAACTGTGAAGTTAAAACAAAAAAACCAAGATTATAAACCACAACACTACAAAACAACATCAGTGACAATACGACTTAAATAAACAAACAATAAACAAGTGTACCGTGTAAAGTGTAAACTGCAAAGTGACTTCTTTTGCAAGTACTTGAGACTGCAAATAATACCAAAAACCAAGTTAAATAATGCTAATTAATTGTGGACCAAAAAAAAAAAAAAATATACGGCGGTTGTTGTATCTAATAATTTAGATCACTAATACCCACCGTGTTGCATAGTCTTATAAACCCATTTTTGAAAATCACAACCTAATTTCGACTCCTAATAACTAAGTTCAATTGTCTTGGCGGTAATGAGACGCCACTGACGTACATGAGTCTCGAGTTCGAATCGCACACAACCCAAGTCTTTTTGGATTTGTCTCTTCGAGGTTAAATATTGTTGCAATTGGAACTAAGTTGTAAGTTTAGCGACTCAGAACGAAGTTCAAAATTATAATTAAAGCAATAAAATGGATTGCGAAGCATGTAAAAAGCAAATAGCACGCGGTGAATTACTACGTTGCTCAGCTTGCAAAACTAATGTTTACCATTATCGATGCTTAAATATGACGACATCGTTCTACACCGAAAACAAACATAAACTAGCAATGTCCTGGAGCTGCCCGTCATGCGCAAACACAAAAAAGCGGCTTAAAAATGATGACACTCCCGCTCGGCGCCAACCACTGCCTACGCTTAATGATACTACGATGTCCATTGACGATAACATTGAAGACGATCACAGTTTATTAGGCCATACCATGGGCAACATCTCTCCTGCTCGCACAGCAAACTCGCAGTCGTACCCACAAACTACTAACTCTTTCACCTTATTACAAATAAGCCAACTGCTAGACGAAAAACTGGAAAAAAATAAAGCAGCCATTTTGAACGAAATAAAAGGAACAGTACAGAGTGAAATAAATACAGCAATACAAAAACTACAACAAAAAATTACCCAAAAAACAGAGACACTACACCTGGAGCAGACTTCAATAAAAACTGACCTAGGAAATGTGACCGAAAAGATACGGAAACTGGAAATAGAAAACGACAAGCTAAAAAAGGAAATAGAAAAGCTACAAAACCAAGGCTCACGAAAAGACGACAACACAAAAAGATTTGTTATTTATGGCCTAAACGAATACTATCCAGAGTCAGAAAGAGAACTTGAAGACAGAATAATATACGCATTCAAAGACACGTTGAACGTAGATTTAACAGGTTATATTGAGGAACTGCGGCGCATTGGTAGAAACGGCTTAAAACGCCCAATACTAATAGAACTCATCAGCAAAAGAATGACGCAATATATTATAAAACAGGCAAGATTATTGAAAAGGCAAGGAATTTATATTTCAGAATACCTCAGTTCGGAAGCACTGAACGAAAGAAGAAAATATAGAGAAGAACAAAACAACAATAAAACTACATATAAAAATACATCCTTGACCCACAACTTGACTTCACAAACCATATCTGCTACAACGGAATCCGCCACTCCACAGCATAAAACCAAACAAGTAGATGTAAGCCATAAAAATCCCGCAGACCATACATTTCGACTTTAGAATAATGATCCAAAACGTGCAAAGTCTCAAAAATAAGACTCACATTATTGACAGCCTATTGGATAAAGAACCATGTAATGTAGTCTGCCTTACCGAGACATGGATACGAAATAACCAACAACAAGTAATTGCAGTCAATGGATACGACTTTAGTGCAACTTACTGTAGACAAAATCACCGAGGCGGTGGGACTGCCATTCTGACACGAAATGGTATGAATTGCAGAGAACTGTCCGACATTACCAATCTATCTGTCGAATATGTAGTGGAATGTTGTGCTGTAGAATTAGAATCACCAAAATTAATTATTGTTCTTGTATACAGACCTGACCGAAACATAGAACAGTTTTTTGACTTTTTAAATCAACTCCTGAAGCTTATTAAACTAAAATATAAAAACAAACGCCTCATAATTACCGGAGATTTCAACATAGATTACTTTAAAAAATCAAAAGAATACCAAAGACTTATCAATATTATGACTGAACTAAACCTGTATCAAATTATCAAAGCTCCTACAAGAACTACAAAATCAACATCCTCATGCATAGATCTTTTATTTACAAATGATAACAGCACAGAATATCAAATAACGGTTAACAATAATGGTATCTCCGACCACAATAGCTTAATATACAGACTAAGAAATGAGGGCGCGCAAACTATTCAACGGACACAGTACATCACTAAAAGAATTTTCAATAACACTAATTTGACTAAGTTTCAAGCGGCAATAAAAAAAATAAACTGGAATGACATTTTTGACCAAAATTTGGACTTAAATAAAACTTACAATAGATTTCATGACATTTTACAAACAAATTTGAATAAATACATACAAAAAAAACGGATAAAAATAATTTTGAATAAAGTTAATAATTATCTAACTAAAGGACTAAGAAATTCATGTAAAAATAAAAGATTGACTAAAATTATCTCCGATCAACTCGATAGCACCATATTCAAAAAACATTACAATGAATATTCCAAAATGTTAAAAAGGTGTATTAAAATTTCAAAAAAAAAATATTACATAAAAGAGATGACTGCCTCTAAGAATAAAACAAAAACAATGTGGTCAATTATCAATAACATTACTAAACCGAACAATACTAAACAAAAGCAAAAGAACATAACCTTAAAATTAAATAACATGGAATTAAAATCACCACAACAGGTCAGCACCACATTTAACCATTACTTTGCATCGGTAGGTACAGAGAACAAAGGTGCGGCAGTACATGGCCCATCGGTACATTCGGTGCACACGCCCGCAATAAACTCCATGTATCTTGAACCAGTAACCGAGAGAGAAGTTTTTAAAATTATACAGGGTATGCAAAATAAACGCAGCTTTGGAGTGGACGATATCCCGCCGTTATTAGTTAAGACATGCGTAAAGGAACTAGTGTCACCTCTAACGAAACTTATAAATATTTCTTTTGACGAGGGACGATTCCCAGATAAGCTTAAAATAGCAAAAATACGCCCAATTGCGAAAAAAGGAGGAAGTCCAGAAAATCCCTGTGACTATAGGCCCATTGCACTACTTCCTACTTTCTCTAAAATCTTCGAAAAAGCCATGGCGATTCGAGTCAATAAATTTTTAGAAAAATATAATATTTTAAATAAAAATCAATTTGGTTTTAGGAAAAAATGTTCGACCACCTTAGCGGTATACAACTACCTACAAGACATTTACAGCTGTATAAATGAGCGTAAATACGCCATAGGGCTATTCCTTGATATGACGAAGGCATACGATAAGGTGTCACATAAAATTTTATTACAAAAAATATATGGATCGGGCATTAGAGGGCAAGCTTTTAACTGGTTTAAATCATATTTAAAAGACAGAATGCAGTTTGTAGAATTAGAATATTTCGATAGCACTAAGTGTGAAACGTACAACGTAGGATCAGACATGATCACGATAAATGCTTCAATACCTCAAGGAAGTGTTGTAGGATGTACCCTCTTTTTATTATATGTTAACGACTTGCCAAAAAATATAAGTTCGTCGTGTATACTGTTCGCTGACGATGTTTCCTTATTATTTAAAACGCCAGCAAATATAAACCAGCTAGCTATCCAAAAAACATTCACTGACACTGAACAGTGGTTAAAAGACCACAATTTGGAGATAAATCTATCTAAAACTAAGATAATTATGTCAATTCAGAACTTATCAAAGATCCCCGCTAAACCTAAATATACTAACGCAACAACTTAAATTAGAAGAAGTAAATGAATTCACACTTTTAGGATTAACGATAGACTCAAATTTAAATTGGAAGAAACATATAGAATGTACTAGTGCTAAACTGTCTCAATTTATATATGCATTAAGCGTGTTGAAACGTAACACAGATTACAGAACCGCCCTATCGGCTTATTATGCGTACGCCTACTCTTGGCTGAACTATGGCATTATTTTGTGGGGAGAAAGTATCGACTTTCTTGACCTCTTCATTCAACAGAAGAAATGTTTAAGGATACTAATGAACATAGATCAGCGCGACAGTTGTAGGCCACATTTTATCAAGCAGCGAATCCTAACATTGCCAGCTATTTATATTCTCCAGGGTTGCATATTTGTTCGGAAAAATCGGCACCTTTTTAAATCAAATGACGAAGTCTACGCAAACTATAACCGACGAAATAAGAATAGACTAATATTACCAATGACGACGTTAAAATTCATCGGAAAAAGTCCATATTCAAGATTAGTAAATATTTATAACAAGTTACCGGAAAATTTAAAATCCCTAACAAAGGACTCAATATTTTATAAGCAGTTGAAATCTCTGTTAATAAAGAAGGCCTACTATACCGTTGACGAATTTAAAACTGACAAACTATGAATTATTTGACATTGTAATATGCTGACGTAGGTAATTATGAAACAAAGAATAACTGTACTGTATTAATAATATTTTTAAATTAACTACTTTGACTAAAATATATGACAATTGTATGACATTAATAATCAAAATATTTTTAATGACATGTTTTAATGTATTGTAAATTTAAAATTGAATTGGAAATGTAATGTAGAATTGAGTTTAAAATTGAATTGAATTGAATTGTATCGAGAATGAGTATAACCTACATATTCTTACCAACTTATCATTATTTGACAAAAAATTTGCAGTGCCCTTACAGGGTGCATGTACAAATACTTTGACATGAAATTTTAATGCATGCCTACTAATTTGTATTGTGTATATGTAAGCAAATAGATAAATAAATAAATAAATAAATTTTACTTGCGTTAACGCTGACATTTTGTGAAACAACCCCATGTTTTGATTTAACGATAGTTAGCACCATTTTTAACGTTTACGCATGCGTTAAGAGCGTGTATTCCGTCCACTAGCGCCGCCAATCGTTTTTTATTATTTGTGGTAAATATAAGACACGTAGATAAAAAACCGCTCTGTAGTGTACTGAAGAAATGTATTTATTATGTTTTGAGAGTTATGTTTTGTACTTTAGAACATAAATAATTGCCAAAGTCGATAGTTTTGCTAAAAGTGGCCACTTTTAGCAATAATTACCGTTTTGGCTATTTACCCATGAGTTATGTATTAAAAATAGCTGTCAAAAAATAATAGATACATTTTTTCAGTACACTACAGAGCGGTTTTTTATCTACGTGTCTTAAATTTACCACAATTAACAAAAAACGATTGGCGGCGCTAGTGGACGGAATACACACTCTTAAGTGAACGTGAAACAACCCACCCTAAGGCGATCAAAGGAACTCGAGCAGGCTAGCAATAAAAACCGAGTAATAAACATAAACACGTTTGCAATTAGATGGTGTTAATTGCGCCAATTAGCACTAAATTATTGGATTGGGTTATTATGACAGTTGATTCCGGGTGGTTTCTGGGTCTTAATTTTAATGAGCACGATGTAGTTCAGTACAGACTACGGGTGTCTGGGTCAGTATACAGTTTGGCAATACGCTTCCGGGTCGAGTTTAGAAAGATCTATTTTTGATTTGCGTATATTATTCCAGTTAAAGAATGCCGTTTATTGGATAGGAAATCATCAAATGCCCATCAAACGATATAAAAGACAATGTAGGTATGTTATACTAAGCATTTGACCGAAAAAGCACTCGGTATAAATACGCCCCTGTTTCTTGGAAGTGGCTGTAATAGCCAATTAGTACCGTTTTTTTTGTATAAAATCTGTACCAATTAAATTGTGTTTTACGAAATAAATTATTTTTACTTACACGTGTTTAATATTTTAGCCTGTGGGGCTAAATTTCCAATCCGCCAAGTTCGACGAATCGTGCCACAAATTAATAAAAATTTTTGTAATCGAAAATCTGAAATTATTGTATTTTAATTTACCTGCATGTTACGTTTTTACAACCACAGTGAAATTCAGCATAATTAACTGTGTTTATTTTTTCAGTTAACATCAGTTATCCAATGCTATCAAGAAGCTTGTGGCCAAACATCAACAGCATCACGGGTCGATCTTCCAGATTAAGCAACGCTTGCCAAGGTTGGTCTGTGCAAGGGTGACCATTTCAACATACCAAGTTTCCGCCGTGCCGCGGAAAGCACGTTAAGACGTTAGTCCCGGCTGTCATTTGTAGAAGCTCTTTGGTAGTCGTTACGGATTGTCAGAAGAAACTAAATCTGATTTCAGTCTTACCAGTAAGTATCGTGTAACCCAGTTAACGGGTTGTGGAGGTCTGGTAGGCAGCCGCTCTACGTAAAATACTGGTATTCAGATAAATCCATATTGACTGGAAGCCGACCACAATAATATAGTTGGGAAAAGGCTAGTCAGATGATGATGTCAGCGATCCAATGCAAGTTTGATGATTCTCATTTGCTTGAGAAAGTCACTAGGTAGGTATATTAGTTTTTTATATCGTTGAGCGTAGATACTCGTACTAGTGTAATTTATATAGCGTTGGGTAGGCTGTTGGGGTGGTCTGAAACACTGCATGTCTATTCATGAGCTGTTTATTATCTCAAAATAATCACTGTGCATGAAACCATGCTAATGCTTAGCCAAACAATAGGCTTGTCCACTAAAAAAATCGAATTAGTCCGTCAGATAGGTTATCAAGTATTCATTTGTGCATCAGCTAGTCTTAAGTAATTTGGGGACGTATTCTCAACCATAATATGTAATACAAGTACAATAATTGAAGTTCAGAATTCTGGTGTATTGAAATCAAAAATTCTATGCCGATTAAATGCAAAATTCAAATCCCATTGCATCCCATACTTTTACGGGCCTAATTTAAATGCTGACATCAAAATCAACTAAAATACAAAACTCTAAAGTTGATACTCGAGTTACTGGCGATGGATTCTGGGTGGAAAATTATCTGGCATTACAAATTAAAGTATATATAAAGTACATACAAACTAACACCGCATAATTATTATGTTACCACAAAATATGAATACCATATTTAATTTCAGGCATTAATTTGTAGTAAAATGTTCGCTATATTTTAGTGTCGGTTAACTGTGACTCATTTGTTGGGGCAAATAGGTGCGGTCCAACCACACCGGGTCTCGTGGTTCGTGGCTAGTGGCTGGACATAGATACGAATGACCTGTAAAAGGCCCTGCCTAGAACTATTTTTGTTTGTTTTGTTTTCAGGCCAATTTGCCTAATTGTGTCCAGTGTTTGTGGAATAATGGTAAAAAGGTATTGACGCTATAAGCAATTAAAAAATACCTATAACAATGTTTAAGCGCGCTATGGATTTTTATAGACAGTGGTAATTTGTGAAGTGCAGGGGGAACGCAATTAATAAACTTTGAGGGCATATCTGAATTAAATGGAGAAGACAAGATGTATCTTGGTCTATGAAAGAGTAATTAGTTCGTATTTATCTGTGTATACTTGTTATTAGCAATTTAGATATTATTATTGTCATTATGAGTATATATTAGTCTGTAAGTCTTCCGAAAAAAAAAAATTGCGAAAGAGATGTTGTTTTTCAAATGCATTTTTGTCACGGAGGATATCAAATATAATTATTATAAAAAAAAATTGCGTACCTTCTTCTCTTCTTCAATATTTTTGATGAATGCTCTGCTACTATTGGTCATAGTGTGACGTTATAAAAACCTATAGCATTCCTAGATAAATGGGTTATCTAACAAATAAATAATTTAAAATCTTAAATATTTTTTCGATTCGAAGTAGCAGTTCTTGAGATAACATTACGAGCGGGTTGTCCTGCCTACAGTGCCATCTGCCGGGCTGATTTGTGAATCTAAACCATCCAGGGCGTCACCCAAACGCATACAAAAAATTCATTCAGAGTTCAGTTACATACACACGTACAGTAGAATTATATATAAAGATAATAAAGATTCTTCCGTTACTTAGTGACTGAGTGATTAATGACTGACAGACCACACAAAATCGAGTCGTAGGAAGCTGGAGTTAGTTCCTTTGGTATACCAAAGGAACTAACTCCAGCTTCCTACGACTCGATTTTGTGTGGTCTACTGTAGGCGAGCACTAAGAGAGGATTTCCCAAATTTCCTACGGGGACAGGAAACACAGGGTATGCGCGTTTGGAATTGCGGCCAAGAACTAGTTATTTATACAAATGTGAGTGGGAGGTAGAGGAGCTCGTGCCACAAGGGTACTCGTGCGAATGTTATTACTTAGCCTTAAGACCTTGACGAAGTCTTCAAGGTTAAACACAGGCACCGAAACTTGTCCTCCGTTATATAACACGTGCCTTGGAACTACGCTAAGCTGTCGGTCCCGCTAATCATTTGTAGACCATTGACTGTCGTGTACGGCAAAAAATCTGACACTACCACTTTTTTTTTAGGGTTAGGAAATCATCCAATGACTTCCCCCGCTCTGGGCGGAGCGGGAGGGAGTGCCAGACTTCTACTGACTAAAACCAATCCATATTCCTTCATGTGCCCTTTGTGTTCCGGAGCCACGGTATCTCTTTGGAATAGTCCCACGACTCCGGCAGGCGTCGGCCCTTTCGGGCCCCTCTGTGTGCTGACTCTCTTTGAGGCGCGTGTGGAACACTAACGCGCCATCGACACGGCATCCGACACTACTACTCAGGTGAGTAACTCGGTAAATATAAAATACTGTATTCAGCTGGATCCGATCAGACAGGGCAAAAGCTAGGCAGGTTTTGGATGGAGAGGGAGAGAAAGACCGAACAAATGATTGAAGTATGATGTGAGGAATGCTACGGAGGAAAAAGCGTCAGTGCTGGCATGACGTTTGACAGGTCGGAATGGAGGAGAAAAACACACCAGGGTAGGAAGATAGTGATGTATTATTTATTTTCAAGCCTTCCGTAGGGCGAAGACATATGGGTTTGCGCACGACGTGCGATGGATAGCCGTCCGACAAGGACTGGCTCGCATAACTCATTAACGCATTGTGGCCACACGCGCCTCAAATACATGTCAGCATTACTGCTGGGGCCGTCAAGGACTAGTGCCTGTCAAGTTCAACGGACTTTTCCAAAAGAGTCACCGCGGCTCTGGAATGCAAAGGGCATTTGGAGGAACACGGGTGGGTTTAAGTCAGTTAGACCCTTTCACTCCCTTCCGCTCTGCCTAGACCGAGAGAAGTCATTTGATGATTTCCCATACAAAAGAAAAGAGCAAAGAACTCCTGCTCTTTTTTCCATACTTTCCAGCTTTGGGTCCGTATGGACCTATCGATAGGCATTGTGGTTGATTTAGGTCATGAAATATTCGTCATGTGTGTTTAATCTTTTGTTCAGCATCGTTACAGCCGAGTCGTTAACCTAACAGTCCACAAGATAAGAAGCATATCAGCCGAAAGACGTCCACTGCTGGGTACCTTATACCTTCCTCAAGTGTCGCCATAACAACTGGTCACGTGCGTCTCGCATCCATCGACTACCCGCAACCCTCACCAGGTCATCGGTCTACCTCGTAGGAGGCTTTCAACGATGTGTCTTCCGGTTCACGGTCACCACTCCTGAACTTTTCGACCCCATCGACTATTTGTTCTGCGAGCCATGTGCTCTGCCTACTGCCACTTCAGTTACTAGTTATCTATACTAATATTATAAAGCAGAAGTGTTTGTTTGTTTGGTTGAACGCGCTAATCTCAGGAACTCCTGGTTCGATTTGAAAAATTATTTCAGTGTTAGATAGACCATTTATCGAGGAAGGCTATAGGCTATATATCATCACGCTAAGACAAATACGAGCGGAGCATTCATGGAAAATGTGACGCAGACGAAGTTGCGTGGGTCAGCTAGTAGTATATAAAAGGTTGGCGATCAGAAATGAGAATTTGGAATAATTATGTCTATTAAAAACGAATAGGTACTTTTGGCTGCCCGTTCCGAAATTTGGAATAGCGTACATGAATAAAAAATCTAATTATTCGTTCAGATAGATTTCCAAAAAATATTGGATAGGTACGTATATTTTCTTTCTTTTTCTTCAGCTCTTGTGATGTCACTTGTTAGTACACTTTTTTACAGAATAGAAACGCCGCAAGCCCCCTGATCTTTCAAGCGATTTATCTTCGTCAATTTTTATTGATTTGATAAATCACAAAACACGAGTCCAATATTTTTGATAATCGAAGTTACGTGCGAAGGACCGAATTGAATCATATTTTTTAAACTCAGGAATCAAAACTATTACTGAATTTTCAATCAGCTTTTCTCCATGAAATTACCAAGCAGCTATTAATATTTTGTCTCATACTAACTACATAGGTACATTTGTTCATATAATTTTGGCTATTCTACTTTCCCCAGAGACAAAACGTAGTAAGTGTATAAAAGAAGCAATCTTTCACAAGGCCGCCTTCTATCAGCTACCCTTGGGATGACCCACGTCTTCGAACTGTTCTGTTTATTTAATCAAATGGTCAATACTAAGGTAGATCGGGTCAGCTAGTCTATAATATAAAAATGAATCGCTGAATGTGTTGCTAAGCGCAAGTCTCGAGAACAGCTGAACTAACTTCGCTAATTCTTTTATTTTAATATAATTTTGTTGTGTTTCTTATTATCAAGGGAAGGTTTTTATGTAAAAAAATGCCAGTTGACGGCAAAGCCGCGGGGGCAGCTAGTTAATTATAAAACAACTTCAAAACTTGCGTTAAGTGGCCTTACAAACTGACAAATCACATTCAAAACTGCCGACCATTACGAATATTACATTAAAATATATTCAGTAAAATTAAATTTGAATTAGTGCTCGGTTTGTGGTTCTAGTACTGTACGTAATTACAAGTATTTGTCTACTAATGCTATGCAATAACAGTAATTTGCGCGGTTTTTGAAAGTGTGAATATTGGATTGCTTTTTATTGGCACTTATGGGTATAACCAACAATAAACGTACCTAGGATTTATTTTCATAGTCTAAAAATACCATAAAAAAATCGACTTCCCCACCACTGATTCATCTTTTCTCGATTTCGGGGTTAACTACGATTGCAAAAACAAAAACAAGAAAGACAGACACATAATATGTAGAAAGATGAATCAGTATATACTACGATACTAGCTGACCCGCGCAACTTCGTCTACGTCACATTTTTACATTATTGCTCCGCTCCTATTTGTCTTAGCGTGATGATATATAGCCTATAACCTTTCTCGATAAATGGCCTATCTAACACTGAAAGAATTTTTCAAATCGGTCTAGTAGTTGCGGAGCCTATTCAATTCAAACAAACAAACAAATCTTTCCTCTTTATAATATTAGTGTAGACAGAGATACACACGAAACATAATTCAGTAATTTAGGCCAATTAAAGCTATTTGGCCTTCGCTATTTACAATTGAATGAACCATAAAATTTGCTTTAGAGATAAATACCAAAATTTAACCAAAATGAAATTACATACCAATATTTCAGGGTGAACAGCATGGTTTATACAACATTGTCAGTTAATCTAATTTACTCATCATCATCTGTCTAGCCTTTTCCCAACTATACTGGGATTAATTAATCTCATTTTCTAATTAAGGAAAATTATGGTAACAATCACTTGTTTGTAGGTACGTAGATAATTTACAAAATCTGTGAGATGAGAGTTTAATAATTAATATTTTTTCTTCGGTCAAAGAATCAACATAGCCACTCAATGTGGCAATGTTGCCAATTTTCTGGGCTCTTTTCCCATTCACAACGATGTTGATAAATGTTTGATGCCAAACGAATTCTTTCTTTATCTTTTTATGCGCTTGTAGATAATTGATAAATACACAAAATAAATCGAAAATTAGAAGTATGTTTGAGATGATAATAAAGTCCATGATTTACACAAGATAAGTAGGTTAGTACCGAGTGTTTTCTTTAGTTAGAACTATGGTGAACTTTAGGCCATTCTTTTTCAAAGTCACCCAATAAGTGAACTTTACTATGTGTAGTTTGCCCGAATAAGTACCTAAATTTACAAGTTACAGATAAAAAC
The DNA here is from genome assembly GCA_963859965.1 of Ceramica pisi. Lineage (NCBI taxonomy): Eukaryota > Metazoa > Arthropoda > Insecta > Lepidoptera > Noctuidae > Ceramica > Ceramica pisi. The sequence continues at coordinate 7,781,172 of OY982544.1, read as the reverse complement.
TTCAAAAACATCTTTCATACCCTTTATTTAGCTGAAAGTCAAAGAGAACAAAATAATGTTTACGAATGTATCTAGATATATTTAAATTGTACATAATAAATAGTATTCAGCCGGTTAATTCTGTAAACATGTCTAAGTAAAGACTTTGGTGATGTTATAATCACGAAGTGAGCTGTCAATTCATGTTATCAAGATGGAATGACCGCTCACTTCGTGATCACTTCACCCAAGTTTTCACTTCGACATGTTTACAGCCGGTCGATTCTGTTAACATCTCACCGTGATCACCTAGGTGGAGTGAACGACAAGTGTGCTGTCATTCTTATCTTGTTTGTATGGTTTGACAGCTCAATTGTCGTTCACTTCGCCTAAGTGTTCACTTCGACATGTTCACAGAATCGCACTGCGACTGGCAGGTACCTATAAACAGGGTGAATAGGAATGAAGACGTGAATCGAAACAAAACTTTAAAGGGGATTACGTTATTTAAACATTGTTGGCAGCGTTTACGGTTTTTAATTTTAATTTTAATTTAAAAAAAATAATATATCTCAAAGCCTAGATTAAAGACAAGACGTAGTTAAGAAAATGTTTCGAAAACACGGGTAGTGGACATTTTAAAATCTATGATGTCGTTTCCAAGTCGCACCATCGTTTTTTATACCTAGTTGTCAAATACCCGGTGGAGTGAAAAACTTTGGTAGGAATTTTCAAAGTAATATCATATTATCGGTTTTATTGAAAATATATTTGATTATTATTGATATGCCTGTAGGCGTGAGACAGAAGGCTAGCAAACATAATGGCCTCACTCGCATTTTTCGCGAGCCGTCACTACGTCCTTCCAATTCTAGCGAAATCTGTTTAGTTCGTCCTCCCATCACCTTCGTATTTCTTAGATATAAGTTTACAAGTACTTGGTTATTTTCAAATTACCCATATTAAAGAGATGAAGATATTTTATTTTTCTCATCGGCAACACGACGGTCAATCCGTAAATGTGACCACTTTTTCGGATCACCTTTGCATAAAAATCTTATTCTTTAGAAAATGTTTTATAGAAAACATGTTTCATGAGTTTCCAAGTATTTAACTCCCTGTTTTCCAACTACGTAGAAGTGCTTTATTATTGTTACCTTCAAAGAATATTTGTGCAACCGAGATGCATTCTTGCTTTTTACCAAATACCACCTTTCTTAATAAAACCAAAAAAATAAAAAACTGCTGCTTGCGCGGTAGAATAGTCTCTTTTTCAAGAAAGGTTATATTCGTTAGATTTTATCTCTAGTTTAAACGATTTAATTTCAATGCAAACTATTAAAGAAGTGGCTTTCTACTTTACCTACTGAGTAATTAATACCTCGTAACCTACCAAGAGTAGATTGAAGTTTAATTTTATTTAAGGCGAGGTTGCAGTACTGTGTGTTTTGACGAACAACAGCGACTGTCCGGCGAGCGAAATAATGCCTAAATTTTGATTGTTTTTTCTTCTTGGCGAAAACTGATAAAGAAATTATACAATATGGTTTCAACATTTACTTCAAAATAAAAAGCTCTATCTATTGATATAACTTTTATACATTTAAAATTGTAATTTAGTGTCATGTTTGATTAAAATAAGTATCGAGCCAATCATTCTAAATCGCGTTTCTATCTTTACGATTTACTTGAGGGTATGTTCATTTTTTATGTAATGATTTTTATTTATTAAAAAACTCATAATTAATAAGATTTTCAGACGTTCAAAAATCTTAAAAAGTACTGCAACCCCGCCTTAAATTGAGATTTAAACTTGCACGGGGCGTAGTTCGGGTTTGCGACTAATCGTAAGTCTGTAGGTGATACGGAGTAGAATAAGCCCGAAACTACGGACATCGGGCTTAGAGAGTAGCCCCCCAGGTATGGATGTCTTTCGGCTGATATGATGAAGAATTTCATGCTAGCTACACAAGAAATCGACCATGCGAACCAATCGATGATAATAAGCAGTATAAAATATACAAAAAAAAATTATTCCAGGTTGCCTGGAAGAGATCGCGAAATGCGATAATACCGACCATTGAATGTTTTTGTTTTAAGTTTCCTTTTGTATTTAATTTTTGGTGTACAATAAAGTATATAATAATTATAAATAAAATAAAATATTCTACTTTTTTGTTTAATTTATTGAAATTGTTAATTTGCCGTACACCTACTACAGTTTAATTCAAATATTGCTACTAGAGCAATACCTTGTTGCATTTAGTTCACCTATGTGCCGCTACTGTAAATAAAGTTTAAATAATTAATAGCATTTTTTCTACATATTACTAAGGTATCAGGCACCCATTGTTCCTTTATCAAAACCAATGTATTTACTTAATTAATTTACTTATCAAGTTAAAAATTTTATTTCCATTAAGATTTCAGTATCTGTTTATTTACTGTCGAGTTATGTTTATTTTCACTTTATCAAAGCTACAAAAATAAAAATAAAATATTATGGTATTCGCATTACATGAAGTCTAAAGTTTAGCTCCTTACTCGATAGATGGCGTTGTACGTTTTTCTGGATCGCGCTATGTAATGGGTGGTTTGGTGGGTGGTTAACAATTTTGTATGTATCATTGTCACCGTACATCGCGTAAACTAACAGAATTTTTTGCAGAAAAAAACCTTTGAAAATAGAAGTATTCACATTCATTTTAGTTTATTTATAATGCAAAGTTAGGATGTAAAACCATATTTTAGGGTTCCGTACCCAAAAGGTAACCAACGGAACCCTATTACTAAGCCTCCTCTACCCGTCCGTCTGTCCGTCCATCTGTCTCTCAGCGGGCTGTATCCCAAGAACTGTTATAGGTAGACAGTTGACATTTTCACAGATTGTCTACCTATTCCTATTGCCGCTTCAACATCACCATCTGCCTAGCCTTTTCCCAACTATGTTGGGGTCGGCTTCCAGTCAAACCGGATTCAGCTGAATACCAGTATTTTACGTGAAGCGGCTGCCTACCAGACCTCCACAACCCATTAACTGGGTAACACGGTACTACTTGGCAAGACTGGTGTCAGATTTTCTGGCTTCTGACTATCCGTAACGACTGCCAAAGATCTTCAAATGACAGCCGGGACCAACAGCTTAACGTGCTTTCCGAGGCACGGAGGAAACTCGATATATACAACAATAACACATAATAAAAATTAAAGATAATCATACGGAATCTTTCTTTAGAAAAATTGATAGACTACTTCATATTTTCTCAACGACTTCGCTGCCGTAACGGTCTATTGTTATTAGTGTATCAACTTTTCTGAAATAACCTTCAATAAATTACCAAAGAGTCGTTTCGTTCTGAGATGGAAAAGTTCTTTTATGTTTCCTAAGATGGATCCGGTAAAGAAGTCGAATAAAAAAGTTTGTTTTGTATGTAAATTGCACGGAGAAAGATGAATAGATCGCCTTGCAGTTTAGGTTTTACCTTTGCCAAGTTTTCGAAGGAGCGAAAAATAAATATTCGAAGAAAATGTTGAAGGAAAAGCAATCCTGGTTCCGAAAAGCTTTAGAAGCGGAGAAGCAGTATTAGAATAAAGTTTTTTTTAATACAAATTGTAGATAAGGCTACTGATATTGGCACGAGTAGGTTGGAAACTAGGGACTATTAGTGACGTTCAATTATGAAATAGCCTGAAACAGTTGATTGATATTTTCAGTAGCTGGATATTTAAATAAGTGTTAGAAATGATTTCTCTGAGCCTTGAAAGCCAATTTCATGCTTATCTCTAAAAGTTTTTTGGACGATACTGTTACTGGTGGCCTAGCACTTTTTGACGTAAATAAATAATATCTTTTACTTCTGACCATACAATATCCATAATTATGTACATTATCAAAATATACGTTCACAATAAAAAAAAAATAACAGAAAATAAATACGTTAAAAATGAGAATAAAAACAAAAATTCAATCTAATTCAAATTTATCCAATTAAAAATGTCAGTGAGTTAAAGTAATTTAACAGTATCGTTAACGTAATTCAATTTAGAATATACAAATCTAGAGCCCCATAGTATTTTAGTTTAATTTTATGCGACACACACAATTTGTGTCAAACCAAATATGAGCATGGTATCGAAAACAAATAGATGTTATTTGCAAAACGAATATTATAGTTAAAGTAAAATTTTACGTTACGTTACTATACGTTAAAAATATTCATTATAGGCCCTCCGATACAGTTGTTGCTAAATTTTGAGCTGACATTTCTGACGCAGTTTTAGATTTCCATCGACACTCAAAAATACGAAGATAGAAAAGAAAGGCAATTAAAATTCCCAAATATTGTTATCAGCTACTTTTAAACCCATCCCTAATGTGTATTATTCAGTCACCAACACATTAAAATCAAATATTCATACTACATACACCCTTAACACTAAACTTGGTAATATAACTTGTACTTCATATTTATTCGCGTCACCTTGACGCGCTCCATAATAGTGCAAGAGTCCAGAGCCACCAGACGTAATTTACTATATCTACAGGGTTATTTGTAAACCACTAACAACCTTGACTTTCCAGCATTAGGGAATGCAAGTACATATGTTTATAAAAAACTTTGACTACAAGACCAATCCTTAAGATTGTCTAAAAATCAGTACTCAGACTTTAAGGAGCTCGTGACCAAATAATAACAGCCGCGCGACGGCCGCGTCGCCGCGTTGATCTTCACGTTTAATTAAAGCTTGCTGAGGTCGGTCTGCAGAAGGATGACCATACATTGCATATCGAGACTCCTCCGTGATCTGGACAGTACGTTAAGCCGTTGGTCCCGGCTGTCATTTGTAGATCTTTGGCATTTGATACAGATGGTCGGAAGCCAGAAAATTTGACATCAGTGTCGCCAAGAAAAACCATGTTACCCAGATACTGGTTATGAAGGTCAGATAGACAGTCACTCCACGTAAAATACTATTATGTATCTGAATCCGGTTTGAGTGTAAACCGGTGCCAATATAGTTGGGGAAAAAGAAAGGCTAAGCAGATTACGACTCAAACTTTAAGAAAAGTGATTAAAGTTTTTATGTAACTTCAGCACTTGATACCTGCAAAGCTAATGACGGCCAATTACGACGACCAATATAGACTATAATAAGACTTTTAAAAAACATACTAACATATTCTATCCCCAGCTTTCAGCTGATATTCAGATGAATCCGGTTTCACTAGAAGCCGACCCCAATATAGTTGGGAAAAGGCTAGGCAGATGATGATACTCTATCCCCAGTAATTTGGTTACTTCTTCTTTATTTTGTTACTGAGAAAATAAGTTAGGTCTGGCGGCTCTGGGATCTCGGACTATCATGGAAGCAGTCGCGGGTGTCACTTACGAACTTGAAGTAACCTCGTTATAACAAAGGAGGGAAGTAATGGCCTCTTCTTCTCTCAAAAAAGGGCAATTTGGAGGATACAGAAAAATATTTTGTTACAGCAATTTTTTGATGGGTGTGCTGTAAAGTTTTATTTTTTTCTTTGATATTAAATTGCTGTTTTCAGAGAGGTTTTTTCGTATTTATGAGGAAGGTATAATAGCATTTGCATCGCGGTCGCATTTGTGAAAAACACCTTTAACTTTAATATGTTTATGCTGTATTTTTTTTTTACTTTTGACATTGACCGTCCGTCGCTGCGATGCTATTTGAGCATGATTTGATCGTTTTTAGGGTTCCGAACCTCTATAGGGAAAACAAAATCTTTATACATATATATATTCTCTACCCCCCTCCCCCTATAGATTACAGGAAAACCTATAAGAAGTGTATGATTTTAAAGTAATATTGAAATACTAGCTTCTGCCAGCGGCTTCGCCCGCGTGATACCTAGGGAACATATTCCCGGGATGAAAAGTAGCTTATGTGCTATTCCAGACTATCATCTATCTTTGTTCTAAATTTCATTAAGATCCGTTAGGCCGTTCTGGCGTGATTGAGTAACAAACAACCAAACTTTCACATTTATAATATTACTCGTTTGGTGTAAAGCGAAATTATAACCATCTTCCCCTCGACATTATAATTATTAAAGGATATTGCAAACTGTCGTAAGCCGTTTTCCAAAGCTACTCGCTAGCCTCTAGGCGCCAAGCTAGCCCGCCTGTGCGTTCGCGACCACAAAAATAATCCTTATAGCATGATTCAGTATTCACGCGCGATGGCTTATTATTAGCGTTTTTCATGTATATCTTTGGTGTTTCTATACCGATTTCTATGATTCTTTATTTATGTTTATTAATGTTAATTAGGGACGACTGAGAGTTTTATAAACGTAAGAGTAGACAAATACAATCAGAAAGCTTCGAACTGGTAAGCTATCGGGAGTTACACGTGTTATTTTTCGTCAATCATAAAAGATAGACATATGCTGTCGTTGGATATTTTTTATATAATTTTAAGGAGAACTTTTCCGTCATACATGATTTCTGTGTAGCTTTCACCATTAAGGTTGCACACGCGACGGAAGCTTAAAAAATGGAGTAACTTCTCCCGTTTTCTCAACATTTCCCTTCACTGCTCTGCTCTTATTGATTGCAGCGTGATGAAAAGTATACTATAACCTGCTCAGGAGTATGAATAATAATTGTACCAAGTTTCATTAAAATCCGTCTAGTAGTTTTTGTTTCTATAACGGTTATACAGACAGACAGACAGACAGACAGACAGACAGACAGACAGACAGACAGACAGACAGACAGACCGACAGACAGACAGACAAAAATTGTACTGATTGCATTTTTGGCATCAGTATCGATCCCTAATCACCCCCTGATGGTTATTTTGGAAATATATTGCATGTACAGAATTGACCTCTCTACAGATTTATTATAAGTATAGATAGACAGAAGATAAATTCTTTGGAAACCTTTTCAAGTGAGCCCGACTCACACTTGGTCGGTTTTTAAATATCTGCAACCTAATTGCTTAATAAGAACACAACTTCCCGTTTCTTTATTTTTCCCTAACCACCAGTGATGTGCAAGGAAGCTAAGAAAATTGGACCAATAAGATGGATTCAATTTTCAATCGTCTCCGAGCCAGCCCCTTCGGAAAAGCAAAAGCCAATAGCAAAAGATCCGGATTAGCAAATAGAATTCTCCTTGAAAATACTCTTATCACCTTTTCACCATTCCCACTGGAAGAGCCATTTTCTATCAGAATAAATAGTTTAGTTTATCAACTCTACCTTAGTATTGACCATTTGATTAAATAAACAGAACAGTTCGAAGACGTGGGTCATCCCAAGGGTAGCTGATAGAAGGCGGCCTTGTGAAAGATTGCTTCTTTTATACACTTACTACGTTTTGTCTCTGGGGAAAGTAGAATAGCCAAAATTATATGAACAAATGTACCTATGTAGTTAGTATGAGACAAAATATTAATAGCTGCTTAGTAATTTCATGGAGAAAAGCTGATTGAAAATTCAGTAATAGTTTTGATTCCTGAGTTTAAAAAATATGATTCAATTCGGTCCTTCGCACGTAACTTCGATTATCAAAAATATTGGACTCGTGTTTTGTGATTTATCAAATCAATAAAAATTGACGAAGATAAATCGCTTGAAAGATCAGGGGGCTTGCGGCGTTTCTATTCTGTAAAAAAGTGTACTAACAAGTGACATCACAAGAGCTGAAGAAAAAGAAAGAAAATATACGTACCTATCCAATATTTTTTGGAAATCTATCTGAACGAATAATTAGATTTTTTATTCATGTACGCTATTCCAAATTTCGGAACGGGCAGCCAAAAGTACCTATTCGTTTTTAATAGACATAATTATTCCAAATTCTCATTTCTGATCGCCAACCTTTTATATACTACTAGCTGACCCACGCAACTTCGTCTGCGTCACATGTTCCATTAATGTTCGGCTCCTTTTAGTCTTAGCGTGATGATATAAAGTCTACCTTCCTTGATAAATAGGCTATTTAACACTGAAATAATTTTTCAAATCGGACCAGTCGTTCCTAAGAGTAGCGCGTTCAAACAAACAAACTGTTCAGCTTTATAATATTATTATTATAGATATGAATATAATTTGAATAAAGACGATCTCAGGTGGCAAGTAATCTGGGGAGACAGACCGCTTTATCAAATTCATAAATATCACGAATTATGTAATTCTAAACTTCGAGCAATAGACTTCCCATTAGCATTGGGACAATGTTGTGTTCCGTGTAAGCCCACGAGTGTATGACAAAATATCTGGGTGACAAGACGATGAGGACATTGAGCGGAAGCGCAGGGCTCTGGCGGTGAGAGCTAATATGCTCGCCCGCAGGTTTGCACGATGCATGAGAGAAGTGAAAGTCACGCTATTCAAAGCTTATTGCCAGTCCTTGCACTCAAGCGGCTGTGGGTGCGATACAAAGCCTTTCGCACTCAGTACAATAATGCTTTCAGAATGTTGTTGGGTCTGCGGTTGGTGGCGGTGCGGTTTGCTCAAGCGCGCAATGATGGTTTCCAGGCCATCATGCGCAAAAATCACATTCTCTGCTGGCCCGTATGCGGGGTAGCAACAACGGCATTCTGAACGCAATAGTTGTAAGTTTCGATTGTCCCTTCCAAAATCACTGGGTAAGACTTGTGTTGGTGTGGTGAGTCATAGCAAATAAGTGTGTATTGTATTGACTAGGTTAAGTTTTCTATAGGTCTATGCCACCCGAAATAAAGTTTATAATTATTATAGCAGTATCATAGTGCGCCGAAAGTTAGAAGACTTATACAAAATGGCGACGGGGGACTGGCCTAATATGGTTCAATGCCCTTTCCATTTCCTTGATTGTCATCAACGCAACAACTTCTTCAAAATTAGGATATTAGGAGCAATATTTAGCGTCTCGACAGACGAGATGAGTTTTCGTAAAAGTCCTTCGAAAAGTAATTTATTGAATAAGCCAAAGTAGGAACCTTAAAATGTCTGTCTCCTGAAGACATTTTACGGAAAAATATAAAACTTGTGATAAAATTATTTGCGACAGGTCTTAATGTGTTTTAATCTTAATATTTTTCCGGATATTAGAGCCAAGCATTAAAGTAAACAAAGAATTTAGACAACGAGGGAATTCATAAAAGGGCCAGAATTATTTCAGTAAGAAATATAACCCTAACTACAACATTTAGGGCCTTAATGACGTCATAAACGTATGTAAAGCATGAAATAGGGCTGCGAAAACATACGCAGATATTTTCACCAAAAATGTTGTTATATATTTATCTTAGCAAAGAAATATCACACAAAAGTAAACTAGAATAAATTACCAGCATTTCGTATTACTTCCCTTCGCAGCCAATCCAGTGGGGTAAAGAATCAGAGGTGTATAAAAAGAGGTTCTTTTTAAAACAAGGCAGCGCGTCACAGGGAGGCAAAGCGTTTGCAATTACGTGGACAAATGATCTGAGATGAGCAAAACTCGCTTATAAAATACTGCTGAGAAATACAGTCCACGGTTTCTGCTCGGGTTCCTAGCGATAGTCGTTTTTCACTTTTATGTAACTAGTTAATTTAGCCTCTTTACTTTGCCCGCGGTTTTGGGGTTCGCTGTAACCAAATAGGAAGATAGAAACCTATTTGACTGTCAGGCCTTGTTCGCACTGCAATTTTTTTCTCGCAATTTTCTCACACATTGAATGTTATACACGTGGCCGCACTGGCGGTTAAAAAATCACGCGTAAGAAATCTGTGATTTGATGCAAATTGAATGCTATGCGGTGTGGATTATTTCCGCGCCAATGTTTTGTAAAGTAAAAAGTAGTAAGGTATACCCAGTAGTAGTTCGCAGTGCTGGTATACCCAGCACTGCGAAATAAAATTCCCGCGTTTTGGTCAGTCAGATGATGATTTTACACATAATATATATGCCGACAGATATAGCCGAGAACTGCATCGAGTTGACAAAAATCTTACGAAATTTTATTTGCAGTGCAATAAAGTGATTCAATATGGTAATCTCGATCACGGAATTTAATACGGAAGAATAAAAATCGCAAAGTGAATTATTATATTACTAAATTAATACTTTTTCCTATAGGTACCAGTAGTATAGGAAAAAGTATTGTAAGTGTCTAATGCTACAATGGTATTCATAAAATTTAGAAATCGGTACATTGCAAAACGGGTAGAGTTTATTGTCTCCACACGGAAATAGAATATTTTATCACTGTATATGTCTCCATGGGCTTATTTTAAGGATAAGAAATCATCAAATGACTCCTTCCACTCTGGGTGGAGAAAGAAAGAAAGAAAGATGTTGGGAAGATCTGCGTCAAATCCGCGCAAAACGGCCATATCTCAGCATAATGCTGGGACTCGTGTGCGAGACAGAGCCACAGGAGACTGTTACTGAGTAAACCAACCCGTGTTCCTCATAATGCCATTTGCGTTCCAAGGGCCGCTGTGAGTCTTTCGAAGCGATACGGAACCAATAGAGCATCTCTTCACATGGCCACGTATTTTTTTACCTCCTTCTGTGCAAATAAAACTGGTGCTATACGTCATCATCTTCCTAGCCTTTTCCCAACTATATTGGGGTCGGCTTCCAGTCAAACCGGATTCAGCCGAATACCAGTATTTTACGTGCAGCGGCTGACTACCAGACCTTCACAACCCATTAACTGGGTAACACGGTACAAGTTAATGGGTTGGCAAGGCTGGTGTCAGATTTTCTGGCTTCTGACAATTCGTATCGACTGCCAAAGATCTCCAAATGGCAGCCGGGACCAACAGCTTAACGTGCTTTCCGAGGCACGGAGGAAACTCGGCATGTTAAGATGGTCACCCATCGACATGTGACACAGAAGATCGACATGTGCGGCTGTTATTATTTTGCCACGAGCTCCTTCCGAGCGAAAACTGGTGCTATACGTGGAAACAGATAAATAGTAAATTATGTTTCACATTCGTGTTACTCTAAAATGTACTTAACTTGACGTTAATGTTGCTAATTGGATGAGAAGGCACAGTTGGCGCTCGGTCTAAATCAAGTCTGGCTTAATTTTATGGCTACAAAGTTGATAACATTATTATTTTACCTAGTAGACCTCATTAGCTACGTTTCGCATTTAAAAGTTTTAATGGTCGGTCTAGAATTGGGATCGCCTAGGTATTGTGTAAAATATTGATAGACAGCCGCATCGGTTTAGACGGGAAGCCTACACATCTATTGGAAATCCTACTCCTATTGATGAGGTAAGATTACCAGTCGACCTTAGCACGTTGCAGAGACAAGCCACATCAGCTGGCGTTACCATAGCTAATCTAAATGAAAATCTTTAAACATACTCCACACTCAAGGTGGAGGTCTTGCAGGCTCGTAAAATACTGGTGATCAGCTGTCTCCAGTTTGACGGGAAACCCGACCCAAATATAGTTAGAAAAAGGCGAGGCATACTATGAGGAGATTCCACATTCGCTTCGAAAAAGATTCCATGTAAACATTATCCTCGAACATTATTGAACAAAATGAAGAAGATTTCTGTTACAGGGGAGTATCTCAGAAGTATCTATTGCAAAGATTGTATCAAAGTGTTGTTAAAACTTTCGGTATAACAAGGACAGTTTGGTGTACAAGTCTCGGGAATTTATACTTAATAGAAAACTGAAACCAAATGATACTAAGTTCAGATATCGAATATTTCGTGTTACTTTATTTTGAACACTACAAAAGCGCTAATTTAGTTGGTATGTTAGGAAAAAAATGTTATTCGCTACATGTAAAATTCTAGAATTCAGCTAAGTTAGGCTAGCCACCACTTCACACAACACCACTAGCCACCACCTCGGGTCCGGATGAATGAGGGGCGACAGACATCCCCAAGTCTGCCTCCAGCGCACCGGGCCTTCTTCGACGCCCGGTGCGCCTACTGCGGGCCGGGAGAGCGGTCGAAATCTCCCTCTCTCTTTCCGCAGCCTCCTTCTGGGCGATAACTGTTTCGCAGAAGGAGACCACCGCCTCCCAGGCCTCCTCGCCGTCGACCATAGCACGGATTACGGCCAGCAGCGAGAGGTAAGTTAGGCTAAAAGCTGAACCAACATAGGTATGTAGTTGGAAAAAGGCTAGGCACATTACATGCGTGTCAAAAGTTTTTGCTTTGTCTGTGGTTTGACCAGAGACTCGTTGTAGTTAATGGTCCCGCTCCTAACGTGGCTTGACAGTGAAACGGGTTTTTACTAGTTAGTTGATACCTAAGTCATTTTATCTTTGTGTTTTCTTTCTTTCTTTTTAAAGACACAATCAACAAGTCCGCGTCTCCTAAGTGTGGCTCCGTAGAACCGACCTTTACGTCTTGCATACAGTGGATTCTCGCGGCCTTCACCTAGTTGGTCACCTTGTTGGCCTTCTAACGCTGCGCCATCCAGAACACGGTCTCCACTCTAGAAGCTTTCAACCTAATCGAAAGTGACGTTCTGCGAGCAATGTGCCCCACCTGTGATTCTTCCAGCTATTTCCTTAAATTATAACCTTGGTGCTTCTGCAGATAAAAAAAAAAACAAAACTTGTTTAAGGATAGTACAATTTCTTCAAGAAGTATACCTGCACAATAACAATAACCTCATTCTACTCTCTAATGTCGCCTCCTTACTAAAATTCATGTTTATTTTTCGTCTTTCATTTAATTTCTCTTCAGTACCTACCTATACCCATTCCATTACATCATTCCATCCTGAGCTGTAAGGTCAGCAGAATTAAACTAATAAAATAAATTACGTTCAGCCTGTTGTTTTATTAATTCATTTTCACGACTTAAGCCCTCTATGACGGCAGCGGTCACGCATTCGCTTTAAAGCAAAATGCTCCGAGCGGAGCGCTGTAAAAACAAAAATAAAAACTTTTAATTTGATAATGGAACTCAACACTGAACGAGCTTTGTGTTGGTCTTTCAAAGGCCACTGTAACAAAATATCAAGGCTGTTTATCCCGAACGGTGGGCGAATGAGTAGGTGTAATAGGCTCACATTTCAGTAGGTAAATGAAAATGAAAGGTATTTAAGCTGTTACAGGTTAAAATTAACATTTTAAATAGTCAAAATTTTTACCCGACTGCGACGAAGCTCAATCTTGATATGTTCATCCACCCACACGTACATATTGTTTGGGATCACATTCATTGTGCGTATAGCTAACGAGTGGAATTCCCTGCCAGAGTCTGTGTTTCCTGATAGCTACAACATGGGAGTCTTTAAGTAACTAAATTACTTCTAGGTAAGCGTGCTCCATCTTTGACCTCATCATGGCTTAATAAGTATCAGGTGAAACATTGGTCAAGCATATAATTATGCCTATCAATAATAAACAAAAAAAGTTTAAACTAGATTACTGAGAAAAAACACCGAAACAAACTCAGAGGTCTAAGTCTATTTGTACAACGAATGGTCATATAAGGAACCATGTCAATTAATGTCTGTGGTGGTCTTTTGAAGTACCATACAGATTTGAGCGGATCTGTATAGGAAGTACAAGGTGTTTGTCAGTTATCGTGTAACTCAACTAAAAGCTGTTACCTTATATGGCCACTTTATAGAATCGGAAAGCATATCACGCAAACCGTCACTGTCAAATGTTCCCAATCAACCTTGAACCTAATACGTTAGCGATAAATATGAAAATTAATTTTGACAGATTGTTGTGTGATTACAGTATTATTCCAATATGCATCTACTAAATTCGCCGTTTTAGACCTAGAGGACATCCACCATACGGTCCTCTAGGTCTAGGCCAGTATTAATAGGCTTGATTAATAGATAGATGGTTAAAATCCGTGCTGTGATTAGGAAATTCCTGTTCGAAAGATCCAATTACAATCACTATCTCTCTTTAATCGTTTTTTACTTAGGGTTTCTGTTTCATTATTTTTAACCGACTTCCCAAAAAGGAGGAAGTTCTCAATTCAGTTGTATTTTTTTTTGTTTGTTAACTGATAACTTCGTCATTTATGAACCGATTTCAAACAGCTTTGGTTTATCTGAAAAGATATATTGTTGATTCGTCCCATTTAAATTTTATCAAAATCGGTTTGGAAGTTTGGATTTTAAATCGAAATAGCTGGAATTCGTTTACTTGGATGATGGTTTTGTGTCATGCAAGTAAACGAAATCGCGTATTTTGCTTTCCTGCGATTTTGCATTGGTGTTGTTAGGTGTGGGATACCACTAAAAAGTGAAAAATAAAAAACTTTTTCCAAAAAAACACTACAAAGTAAAAAATAACTAATTTCGGAAGTGGGTGTTTTTGTTAGTTTCAACGTAGTTTTTTTTTAGAATCTATTTATCTAGTATAATTTTCGTTTCTGTTCTATTTTACACAAGAGTCTACTTCGAAATATTATAATAGGACTCAATATAAAACCTGTGGAGAAGGAACGGTATGATCAGCTGTACCAAAACATCGATGTGTGCTCTTACTCTCTATACTCTATCTATCTTCTATATACTTATAATAAATCTGTAGAGAGGTCAATTCTGTACATGAAATATATTTCCAAAATAACTATCAGGCGGTGATTAGGGATCGATACTGATGCCAAAAATGCAATCAGTAAAATTTTTGTCTGTCTGTCTGTCTGTCTGTCTGTCTGTCTGTCTGTATAACCGTTATAGAAACAACAACTACTCGACGGATTTTAACGAAACTTGGTATAATTATTTTTCATACTCCTGAGCTGGTTATAGTATACTTTTCATCACGCTACAATCAGTAGAAAAAGAAAAAAAAAAGAAAATGAAAATGTGAAAGTTTGGTTGTTTGTTACTCAATCACGCCAGAACGGCTTAACGGATCTTAATGAAATTTAGAACAAAGATAGATTATAGTCTGGAATAGCATATAAGCTGCTTTTAATCCCGGGAACATGTTCCCTAGGGATCACGCGGGCGAAGCCGCTGGCAGAAGCTAGTATTTAATAAATTAGTGACTTTTTGAATATTTTTTTTTTCGGCCAAAAAACGTTTTATTCCTCAACATAATCGATCTTCTTTTAACTCGACACATTTAGTCCAGCGTTTTTCAGTTTTTAATTTCTATAAAAAATAGTTTTTTTTCGAGGCTTTCAAAATAGGTGTTTGATTTGATTATGAAAACTTCGTTCGACCCAAATCTCTCGCCACCTAGCCATTTCTTGAGTGACTAAACACGTGTGCTCCAGTGTATTTTTATGATAAAACAACACTTTTTATTTCGCCAAATGCGGTCGTTTTTGCTTCAAATCTTAAGTTAATTGATATGAATTTTGGGGTGGTTTGGGATCTACCTCCAACCCCGGGCAACGGCACCACAGGCTTGTCTGTGGTACGGCTAAACGATCCCACTCAAGCGGTGGTAGGCTCCGTAAGGAGCCGCCTGGCTCGCGACCACCCTCCCGCCGGAGTCCGGCGCCAAGCAGCTTGCTGTGTTCCGTCGGTGCGCGGGAGTCCCAGTGCCTTTGGGGGAAAAAGAGATTGTCAGTTGCGCTGTTCAGAGCCGGTCTTGGTTGCTTGGCAAGGCTTTCCGGGTGACTCATTTTGGAGGGTAGCGGGATCCGAAGCACGGTGCCAGCCGTTGGCCGACCGCAGTCAGTAGGGGGCCCGAGTAGCACGCCAGCCACGTGCCAAAGGCTGCCCCGCCAACTTGCGAAAAATCCCGGTATGCTCCACCGTGCCAGCCGGCGACTGGATGGGAGGACCCGGTGGCCATATCCGGGGGGGTTCGGGCGTCCCCGCAGTCTCCAAATGAGTTCCCCATAGGTTTGATTAGCTTTAGTATTCCACTTGGTTTACTGAGCAGCGCCTCGACAGTTTGATTTTTTCCCCACCCACTCACACTACATCTATGAACAAAGTTAAGAAAAATATGGTGAAACAACGGCTGCACTTCCTCCCAATTAAAGTGCACCTCACTAACATCAGGGGGTTGCACTCCAATCTCGATCCGGTTCATCACCACCTAGAAACCGAGAAGCCGCACCTGTTTTTCCTAACGGAGACGAAGATAACAACCCCGTCGGACGTGGCGTACCTCAACTACCCAGGTTACTCTCTAGAACACAAATTCAAGAAGCAAGCTGGGGTCTGTGTGTACGTCCGCGATGACATTTGTTGTCGTCGTCTCCGTTGCTTTGAGAAATCGGGTTTTTCTGCCATTTGGCTGCTTGTGGACACTGGCGTGGAGAAGTCAATCTACATCGGCGTATACCGATCGCACAGCGGTGATCAGGAAACTACTGCGCTATTTAATTCCCTCGTGGAGTCGACTGACGTAGCCCAACAACGATACCCAACAGCGAAGCTCATTTTTCTGGGGGACTTCAACGCCCACCATAAAGAGTGGTTGTTCCCGTTCCAGAAAACTGACCACGCCGGGTTAGAGGCACGCAAGTTTGCTTTAACGCTAGATCTAACCCAGCTGGTGAATGTGGCAACGCGGGTACCGGATGTTGACGCCCATACACCCAATTGCTTGGACCTTCTGATGACAACTGATCCGGATAGTCATTCGGTATCGGTCTCAGCTCCGCTAGGAACGTCTGACCACTGTCTGGTGAAATCCGTATCGTACTGCTCTCCTCCCGATGAGAGCCCTAGGGGCACTAGACGAGTATGGCGATACGAGTCAGCAGATTGGGATGAGATGCGGCACTTTTTTGCGTCTTATCCTTGGCGGCAAGTGTGCTTCTCCTCGGGTGACCCCTCGTGCTGTGCTGACGTGATTTCGGACGTGATTCGGCAGGGGATGGAGTATTTTATTCCATTCTCCGATATTCCTCTCGGTCACAAATCGCGGCCTTGGTATAATGCAGAATGCGCCCTCGCTGAGGCCCGTAAAGAGTCTGCTTACCAAGCGTGGATCAAGGCCCGCGACCGAAAGATCAAAGCACGTAGGATTCGCAAGAAGAAGGGAGCCTTCAATTCTGCCACCAAGTTCTGCAAGCGGGTTCTACGAAGGGCACGTTTTGACCATGTTGGACGTATTGGGGCCAAACTAGCATCACACCCCCCGGGTAGTAAGCAGTTCTGGTCCCTATCGAAAGCCGTCGAAACGAACTTCTGTCGACCCACTATGCCTCCAATGTTGAAACCTGATGGGTCGCTGGCTCACTCTGCAAATGAGAAAGCAAATTTGTTTGCATCTCTTTTTGCAAGCAATTCACGTCTGGACGCTGGCTCTAAGCAACCACCAACTTTACCTCGTTGTGATTCTTCGATGCCGGAGATCGCAGTCCACAATATAGAGGTCCGAAGAGTATTGTGCAGTCTAGACGTGAATAAGGCCAGCGGGCCTGACGGCATTCCAGCAAAAGTGTTAAGGCAATGTGCGCCAGAACTGTCTCCTGTGCTGACACGCCTGTTCCGCCTCTCTCTTGAAAAAAGAACGGTGCCAAAATCCTGGAAGCTTGCAAATGTGCAACCGGTGCCCAAAAAGGGTAACCGCGCAGACCCTGCTCATTACAGACCAATCGCCATTACCTCCATCCTTTGCAAGGTTATGGAAAGGGTATTGAACAGTAAGTTGCTGACTTACCTTGAAGACAATGATCTCCTCAGTGACCGTCAATATGGCTTTCGCCGGGGACGGTCTACTGGCGATCTTCTTGTGTATGTCACGCACTACTGGGGCGAAGCCATCGAGAGACACGGCGAAGCACTTGCTGTGTCTCTCGATATCTCGAAGGCTTTTGACAGGGTCTGGCACGCAAGTCTGCTCAGCAAGCTTCCTGCATATGGCATCCCAGCTGGTTTTTGCAGCTGGATATCGGACTTCCTTAGAGAACGGTCGAACCGAGTAGTTGTTGACGGCTGCTCCTCTGACCTCATGGCTATTGATGCCGGTGTTCCTCAGGGGTCTGTTCTCTCTGCAACTCTTTTCCTGCTGCACATCAATGACCTACTTCAGCCTGGTCTTGTTGGGTACGCAGATGACAGTACGGTTACAGAGAGATACTTGTCCGGCGCCACAACCGGCGGAGATGAAGTTCGTTCCTTGAGAGAGGCCATGGTAGAGCAGACAAATTTGACCTTAAGCCTTGTCTCCCAGTGGGGTGACGACAATCTGGTCTCTTTCAACGCCACCAAAACACAGGCGTGTCTCTTTACCGCAAAAAGGAGATGTTTCAACCAAACTCCTATTTTTCGGGGTGCATCTATTCCAGTGACTGATCGGCTCGAGCTCCTAGGCATGGAGCTGTCATCCAGTCTCAACTTCGGCGCCACCATTGAGTGCAAAGCCCAAACTGCGGCCAAAAAGCTGGGCATCCTAAATAGGGTGAAGCGATACTTCAAGCCTGAGCAGCTTTTGACTCTTTATAAAGCACAAGTCCGATCCTGCATGGAGTATTGCAGCCACCTTTGGGATGGCTCAGCTAAGTATCAGCTTGCCGCGCTTGACTCGGTGGAACGCAGAGCTAAGAGGCTCATTGGTGACGTAAAACTGTTGGATACCAAGCTACACAGCTTGGCTCATCGCCGCAAGGTTGCCTGTTTGTCGGTCTTCTACAGATTGTACTTCGGAGAGTGTGCCCAGGAACTCCACGACCTCATCCCACCAGCCCCCTTCTACCATCGGACATCCAGACGCACTGCAACTTGCCATCCCTACCTTGTTGCTATTCCACCAACTCGCACTAAGCGCTTCCAAGCGTCTTTCATAATGCGCACAGCAAAGGAGTGGAACTCTTTGCCTGCGTTTGTGTTTCCGAATGCTTACAACCCTAATCTTTTCAAAGTTAGAGTGAACAGGCTACTTCTGGGTAAGCTCGCTCCATCGTAGACTTTGTCTCTGTCATCTCTGACCAAGACTAAAGTCAAGAGCAAACCCATACCTACAAAGTAAAAAAAAAAAAAAAAAAAAATGAATGACACCGTGTGCATCCCAAAAAATACTGGTCATGACTTTAATGGCCGACAAACACAATTTGGCCTTCTTTGATGTACGTTCATCTCGAGAAACCCACTGTTTTGATGGTTCTTTGGTCTCTGGTGTATCTACTGTGGTGCATCCATGTTTAATCAACGGTTATGAAACGGCGCAAAAACTCCTTCGGATTACGGCTGAACATCGCCATACAACTCTTTCAAGTGGTCACACAGTTACGCTTATGGTCGAGTGTGAGCAATCGCGGTACACATCGCGCGGATAGCTTTATCAAATTCAAACAAAAAAATTAAAATATGATGTACTCGCTCAGTTGAGATGCGTACAGCCTCAGACAACTCATGCACTAAACCATCTTAACCATTCAAATTGATGGTGCAGAGTCCCCATAGTATTTATCTGGACTTTGCTTGATGTCAGTGATGGTCTTTTTACGCAAAATAGGCTGAATAGCCTATTTTGCGTAAAAAGACCATAATTATAGTATAGTATAGTATAGTTCAGTCGTATAGTTCAGAATAGCTGAATCAGCACACGAACTTCACTTTTTCTAATTTTGTTAAGATTCGAGAGATTATATGGTTTCGATGGCAGTCAAACACAAAATAAATGACGTAGCTTGCTAAAAATTTCTCAGTAGACTATTAATAGATGGCAGTTGATGGCAGCCTGCGAGAAATTCAAAAAGTCACTGAATTATCAAACTGCCATACTACATAGATTTATTGAACTAAAATACAGTCCGTATTGCCCAGTAATTAATTGGGTTTTGGTATTTAAATGGCAGTCTCTGCACGTAAAACATTGATATTCCTCGGCTTCTATCGGACTGGGAGCCGACCGTAATCTAGTTGGGAAAAAGCTAGGCCCACGTTTGATTTATATTCTGAGGCGGATAAATTTGTTGACAATATCTTTAACGAAGCTTCATCTTCCAAGCGTTTAGTTTTTTGAGCAATTTGTACTCCCAACAAGAAAGGTATACACTCAAAGAACGCTGGCTGTCGCTGAAAACCAGTGCTGTGGCACTGTCTCGCTCTCAGCATTATGCTGAGCTATGGCCGTTTTGCGCGAATGTGACTAGGTATCTTACCAATTTTCATAAAATTGTAATTTTGTCTATTTTGGTATGCCTCATGCTTGGTGCAAATAAACTCTTTTTCTTTCTAAATGCGCTTTCACTAAAAGAAATCACCGATGAATTTTTATTTTATATTAGTCCTAAGAATTATTCAGCCTCAAAATTAAGATTGATTGGGAATCGCATGCCCTGCGCTATTTCAAGGTATTTTTACTGGGATGAAAAATAGCGCAACAAATTCGAGGAACAAAAATTCTGGATGACTGACAGTGGAAAATAAAAACTGAAAAATGCGCTTTGAATAACTGAAAGTCCCAAACAGCAGTAATACTCGACCACTTCCGAGTATTCTTGCAATAAATCACTCTCCGATGACAACTTTACCATATAGAAAAAAGGATGAAGTTTTCTACATTTTCTTTAACATAAATAAAAGTGAAGGACATAATGTCGCAAATGGAATCCGACTGATCTCGAGAAATATGGTCGGATGATGTAATATGGTGTCAACCTACTGTTAGTCACTGTGCATAGTGGTACAGTAGGTCAGGTCCTTATAACAGGCGAAAACGCACGCACATATAGACACGCTTCACGTAGAACGAGTGCAAGTGCACTCACGACCTTCATGTGACAATATGCTTATCATTTTCCTTACTATTTTGGAGTCGGCTCCCAGTCTAACTGGATATACTCGTAACTGAGTACCTACCAGCAGTTTGAGTTTAGTGACTGCCTATATCACCTCAACAGCCCAATAACTGAGGAATACGAGTACGGTACGCCTTGGCAAGACTGTCCGACGACTGCTAAAGATCTAAAATGGCAGCCGCGACCAAAACGGTTCAACGTGCTTTTCGAGGTACGGAGAAGTTTCAGAATCTAATGGATGGTTACACATCCATGGACCTTCTTCGACAAGCCCTGCTTAACATCGAAGATAGAACCATGTGGCTGTTACTATGAAGTCGCAAGCTCCTCGTTCTACGCTCTATTTCCCATCGGAATATGGGAGTGATGGAAGAGGGAGTGCACCCCACCTGTGTCGAAATCGGTAAGGAGGACTTTATATATGATGAATTTATGTGTGTGTGTGTGCCTGTTTTCACGTTGTACGAAAACAACCTTCTGCACTGTCCTTATTTATGTGCTGTTCAATGTGAAGCCTTATTTTCCGTCGAGATGCGAAATGAACTGAGAAGGTACTTACTACAACCTGCAAACCGTTCGAAGGTCTTATGACACCGTTTTGCTTAAGCTAGCAAATGTTTTGTTGAAGAAAACCTGCTGAAAAAATTCAAAAGAAAATATTACTTCAGTAGTTCTTCTTTATAACTTGAATTTAACGGACTTCTGAAAAGTAGGTTCACACTCTTTAGCAAGGTATTTTTCGGGTTTTCTAATTTGCAGTTTTATGTGGCAGCTAGTTTAGAAAACTGTAGGAAATAGCCTTCTACAACATAATACTTAAAACACTTGTAATAGTTTTAAAAAACAGGATATCTCAAACAAATCCTCAATACATGCAAAATTCCCTACCTATTATAATATGACAGTACGTGCCCACATACATGGATTTTTATTTACTTAAAACCAGCAAAAATTTGGAAATCCTCGCGTCAACAGACTAATTAAGTAAACCATTAATGAGCGTTGAGGTGTAAATAATATCATTACGGTTTACGACCCATAAAATACTGATATTTTATTTCTAATTTACCTTCAATAATATGGAAGATCTCACTAACGAAACCCCACACACTGTATATTTTGGACGTTATTAATCACGATAAAAATTGGATACTGTAGCTTCACTAAAAAGTACAAAATCATAATCATCTATTTGTTAAAAACACAGCTAATATCCTTTGATAAAAATCGCTCTCGCAATTTCGCTCTAGAAAAATCCATTTAACATATTCAGTAGATAAACAAGCAAAATGTTCTGAACCAACAGTTTTATAGACTTTCCAATAAACTAGTCTATTTTAGAAATGGATACAAGCACAAACGGTAGTGGAAAGCTATCAATGCGAAGTAAAACGAATGGTGCATTAGACGAATTGAACGCGGTGGCTCTATAGATGACCCAGTGTCCGCTTTCATACCGAGTCAATTAAATGATTGGCAAACTTGCGTTCGTGGAACATGACGTAAGAGTCATTCACACCATGCAAAAGGGACAAAATAATACTAATTTAATAACAGAAATGTACGGTGTACCTACAAAATCTAATCAGGTTAATTTTAGAGCTGTTTTGCAGGTGTATTTTTTTATTTCTGTTTTTAACCAAATCAATTAAATTATTGGCAAGTTTTCGTTCGTGGAACAGGGTGGTATGAGTCATTGACAATCTGAAATAGGGACAAAATAATACTTATTCAATAATAACCGGAATGTACAGTGTACCTTTAAAACCTAATCAGGTTAATTTTCCAGGTGACACATTTTCCGGTACTAAATTTGGGGTGCGTTTTATTTTGATTTCACGTTTCAAAGTGAAAGCACACCAAAACTTAATTAAGCATAGTGAGGTGTCACGTCTAATTGGTTTATGTTGGGTATCATAACCATCTGTACAGCGCATTCAGATTTGTGTATGTAGGTTATAGAAATCTTGTTAGGAGCTAGATCTTTGACTGTTGTTACAAGAAGTCAGAAGCCAGAAAATCTTACACCAGTCTCGCCAAGTCATATCGTGTTAACTAGCTTCTAAGTTGTAGAGGTTAGATAGAGATGAGTGTAGCTCATGTAAAATACTGGAAATTAGCTGCATCAGCTAAAATGGAAGCTTTTACCAACATTTTTGAGAAAATGGCTGTAGCAGATTGGTGAAATAATCTATTCAGTACATTTGTCAAGTTATGCGCACATGGATGGGGCAAAATCCGTTTGAAAGTTTGGCTTTTAAATCAAAATAACAGGAATTTGTTTACTTGGATGACGGTTTTTGGTCATCCAAGTATACGAAATTGCTGATAATAGCTGTTCATTACCTTCAGATTACAGGAAAACTATAAGGAGCCTATAGTATTAAAACAAAATGTAAAAAAAATAAAATTGGGTATCAACCCTTTGCAGGCGAGTCCGACTCGCACTTGATTAGTTTTCTTTTATATCTTTTGTTCGTACATTATTGCAATTTAAGATTATTTTCAATAGACTAAGCCATTCAATAGAGAACGGCTTTGTTCGTTTATTCACATTTAAACGCATAGGTATACGAACAACTGCAGTGCAATTCTGCATCGCGATTCTGGTAACATATATAAATATATAATACTAGCTGACCCACGCAACTTCGTCTGCGTCACATTTTCCATTAATGGTCGGCTCCTTTTAGTCTTAACGTGATGATATATAGCCAATAGCCTTCCTCAATAAATGGGCTACCTAATACCGAAAGAATTTTTCAAATCGGACCAGAAGTTCCTGAGATTAACCCCTACGTACAAACTTACAAACAAAATGCTACCCCTTTATAATATTAGTATAGATATATAATATAATCTTTTATTTTCTCATCCACAAATAAAACAAATGAAAAACTTAATACTAACAAAATAAAGGAACTTATCTCCAATCATGATGACTTAAATTGCTCGGTAAGTATTTTTCATTTTATTTATTACATCTCACCGTGTATGTTTAGACGATGTGAAAATGAAATTCGATACACACATGATGGAAGAATGACTTCATGCTCATTCCACCAGTTTACAAGGTGTATACATACTGATCGTAACCCAATTTTATTCAATATTTAAAAATGGACCACAGATGTTAATTTGCAATATTTACATTACATTTTTTTTAATCCATCCGATACTATTAGTGTGATGTGTTTTAAATGCAAGCTATGTATTATACAGTTGTAAACCAGTCACAAATGGTAGATAGGCTATGAAAACCGAACTCAAATTTGATCAACGGTTTATGCAAACATAGTTTGAAAATTACATATTATAGGAAATACACCAAAGCATATATTCCAGTTTAGAATCTAAAAACCAGCATCACTAGACTCTTCCTATTCAAAAACCTCCCAAAGAGCCAAAACTTAACGAATACTGGTCCATTTTCAAATGTTTCAAGTATATGTTTTCACTCGCCTGAAGTAATGTACGTTTTGACTAATAGCCAATTAGCCTAATAGAGTACCTCAGCCTGAATAATGTTTCACACGTGACGTCAGAGCTCATTTGATATAACGACAATTATTTAAATAAATAAATAAAATAAATAAATAAATCTTTATTTTCAGACCAACGATCCATATAGAAACAATAATACTTAAACACAAAGACAAAACATTTACACACACTAAATAAACAACAAAACATTGTCATCTCACATATCTGAATGACGGTCTGTGCGCCGCCACCCAGTGAGACAATATCGGGCCATCCACCCTGCCGGCTACAGTAGCCACGAGGCTGTTGGGGCTGCCGCGCACCCGACGCATCAGTGATGCGATTCGCAGACGCAGTAGTGAGCCAAAATCCGGAACACGTGCATCCGCAAACATCCCCGATGCGCTACAGAAGCGCGGCAGCCCCAGCATAACCCGGAACGCATTATTATATTGGACTCGTAGAGCATTGTACGAGCGCTGCGTATAACTGACCCACAGGGCGCACGTGTATAGCGACTGGCAGTAGGCCCTAAACAGCGTAATTTTAACCTCGCGCGTACACCGCGCGAACCTGCGGGCCAACATGTTACACCTGACAGCCAATGCTCTACGTTCCCTCTCTAAATCGGCGTTATCCGACAGCCCATCTGTAACCCAGTGTCCCAGGTACTTAAAACGAGTGACTCTTTTCAGCGGAGCTCCGCACAAGGTAACCGATGGAACTACATCGCACATTTTACCCTTCGCCCTAAAGACTAAAAGCTCGCTCTTGGTCGAGTTGTACCTGAGACCATGAGTCACCGCGTAGTCTTCACAGATTCGGAGGAGCCTCCTTAACGCACTGATCGATGGGCTCAGCAACACCATATCATCTGCATAACTAATATTGTTGACACATTGTCCGTCAATGGAGCAACCGATTTGAGTGTTGCTGAGCTCACTCATCAGCCGGTTGACATACAGGTTGAAGAGCCTGGGTGAGCTAAGCCCCCCCTGCCTTACACCGCACTGCAACCTGTACGCATCAGACATAGCACCTGCCCATCTAACGTAGTTGGACTGGTTGCTGTACCAGTACTTCAATACAGCAACCAGTCCCCTAGGAAGGTCAGTGTCATCGGAAAGTTTCTACCAGAGGCAGTCATAAGACACCAGGTCGAATGCCTTGGAGAGGTCCAAGAAACATGCATAAACAGGTGTTCTCCTTGCTGCATAGTATTGGACGGTGTGCTTGAGACAGAGGATCGCTGTTTCAGTCGATAAATGTGGCCTAAACCCAAATTGGGCGTCATGTAGGGTGATATATTTATCCAACTGCCCGTCAATCAGACCGTCCAACACCTTTGCAACGATGGTCGCCAAGGAGATTGGCCTGTAGTTGTTCTTGTTACTCGCATCTCCAGTCTTGTTCTTTATTATAGGAACGACAATCGTTTTCATGAGGTCCTCTGGAAGATACGAGTGACTCATACATACATTAAACAAGAGAGCCAATACAATATATTTAATACGCAAATAGATCATGGATTGGTTATTAATGTGAACGGTAACGCAAACTCGCCATATGTTTTGGGATCCGGTTACCTTTTGTTTCAATAATGTGGAGGATTTATCAGCCTCGCTGGTGTAATCGCGGCGAGTACTGTGATCGATTTCAGGGTAAAACTGAATGTTAATTTGAATTTGTCCATTTGAAATTTCTTAGTAGTATCTCAGACTCTGGATTTGTACCCGATTAATAGCTAGCCCCTTAAAATAAATATAAATTATATTAAATTTGGGTGTGCTAGCCAAAAAATCCACCTCTGCCTAGCTCTTCGAGGAGTACAAGCGTGATGTACCATCTCATACGTCATATTATAACAACCGTTTAGGGTTTTAGTGTATGGTAATCGGTTAAAAAGGTTTGCAGTAACTAATCCTTGGATGTGTACCTACATAAAAATTCCGCCATCGTCCTTGCTTTCAATCTAGGAAGATAGTGCACCTGCAAAGTTACACCTGTAGCTTTGCTGGCACATTGTCTTTGACATTATATTCATTTTCTTTGATACCTATTAAAGATTTCCGGGATAATAGTCGGAGCTCTGAACATCAAATGGGCGGGAATGGCCCGTTTAATTCTGAGTAATATGAAATATTCTAAGTCCACAATTAACATACTTCTTCTCAAGTCGATGGCAAATTAATTTAGAATGTTTGAGCCCATCAGGTGGCCACGTTTATTGGAACATCGTTTGTCGGTTTATGTTTATTGGTTTATGTTCTGAACAGGGGAACCTCACGCACTAGTAGGTATCCGATGGATCTATAAAGCCCCATTTCGATAAGTTATGTTTAAAAAATAATCATGTTGTTTGTAAACCCAATTAACATTAAAAATACTTGGGAATGTATACGTGATTCTTGACTAATAGTAATGGTTTTTCTGAATCTGGATCACACATAGTCTTGTGTAGCATACATACGTAGTTCAATCCCCTGCTGATTGAATTCTATTTCTAAACCGTAGGCACACGCAGATAAATTGCATCAACCTCCATATCATCTGAAATACATCCACCACAATCCATTTACGTGCACTTTTGACACCGAAGAAGATTTTATAGAGAAACTAGATGACCCGCGCAACTTCGTCTGCGTCACATTTTCCGCTCCTAAATAATATTGCAACAAAAAATTGAGATGTAAGCTACCCTATCTTTCAAGTTGGATCAAACTGCACACGGTGTGGTTAACTTGCTTAGGAGTCCATCGCGGACAAACAACGTGACACGTGATTTATATATTAAGATGTTAGAGCATAGTGATGTACACCAGTGTCTTTCAATATTCTGAGACGGTTACCTTCAAGCTATAGGTTTTTATAAACATCTTTCAAACATGTTTGATGCCCAATGATGTATTTTCTTTTAATACGCATTGGTACACAATTTCGCGAATTTATTAGTCTAGTTCTTTATTAGTAGTTACGTTAACCTTTATAATTAATTATACATTATTTTTTTTTAGGTATGATTACTGATGAATACTTACATGGATAATCGTGAACTAAACTGCGAGCTCAAAATCACTAACCAGCACAACAAAAATCAATCCACAAAGGTGTTTTGCACCTTTTTGACCAGTATGAAAATAGGAACTACCTCAATATTTCAAAGTCTACCAGACTAATTCAGTTTGAATGACACTAACATGGCCTATACCGGACACTGATTTGAATGCTACCTCGAGCCCACTGGTTGATAAAGTGAAATTTCAATGAGCGCAATGAGAGTAGAATCGAAATGAGTTCGATACAATTGTTATTCGGACCTGTTTTTGGTTAGGCCACTCAGGTGTTACCTACGAGTAAGTATATGTTGTGCGCAAGGTAGCGAGATTTGAAATTAAATATGTCGTGGCGTGGCTGAGTTTTTCTCGAGAAATATAAATAATCTAATAACCCTAAAATTACCCTAGATAATTTACTATTCAAGTGCAAATTCGGAATGGGGGAATCCGGAATCCTAATCCCAAAGGCTTTGCACTTTTGCCAATTGTTGGCGCTGATAGTTCGTCACTTTGTCTACAGCCAGCACGGTTTTAAAAGAAAACATTCTAAGTCGAGAGTACCCACACGAATTCCAATTGAATACGATCCCACAGCCTTCTAAATCTTACAAATGCCGGCTGTCGCTGAAAACCAGCCGGTCAATTCTATCGACATCTCACCGTGATCACTTAGGTGGAGTGAACGACAAGTGAGCTGTCATGCCATCTTGTTTGTATGGTTTGACCGCTCACTTGTCGTTCACTCCGCCTATGTGTTCCCTTCAACATGTTTACAGAATCGCACTGCAGTATTGTGGCTCTGTCACGTGCACCAGCATTAGCAACATAAAATCTCCGCACAACGTGAGTTACTGACGTTTTGACTGACATGATTGGTTAATACCTACATCTCCGTTTCTCTGCTCCACTGCCTCGCTCCGCACAAATGGACAGGTGACCCCTTTTGCTGAGGGATAGCCGTTTTGCGGATGCCTAATGTATATTTTCCCGTCCTGCATTTTTTGTCGTAGATATACTATACCTACATGGCGCATATTCATCAAATATATAAATGTCACGTGTCACGGTGTTTGTTATTGAACTCCTCCGAAATGGCTTGACCGATTTTTTTGTGTACACTCACTAGGTCCGAGAATAGGTTGTGAGGAGAGGTACTTATTTTTTATTTGGAAAAACAATGTTTGCCCGGTCAGCTAGTAAACTTATAATTTCTTCCTTTTTGTCTTAAGAAAGAGGCAAAGTTAGAGTGAACAGGCTACTTCTAGGTTCCTAAGCTTGCTCTATCGTAGACTTTGTCTCTGTCATCTCTGACCTAGACTAGAGTCAAGAGAAAATTTATTTATTTCAACCAACCAACAACCAACAACCAACCCAACCACAACCCAACCATTTCATTGCAAGGAAGCGATCACTCTAGATAATGAAGAAATTAAGAAAATAGAAAGTTTGACAAAGTACAGGAATGTAAGGCTTATATCTAATGCTTTTAATTCCTGATGAACTGGCTCTAGACCTTGATCTCGACTGATTGAAGTCACAGCAGTTGATGACGTCTACGATTGAACCAGCAATTGTAAAGCACGAGTACGAAGCTTGCTTTACCTAATTGAGGGTCAGAAAGTAATACAAACAATTGCTTTAATGAAAAAAAGAAACAAAAAGAGTTATTTATTTGCGGCCAGTATGACGCATACCAAAAATACGCAAAATTACAATTATATACATGAAATATTGTGAAGATATGTCTCAATTAGAATATAAATTATCGCTATTACATTTCGTGAAATCGACACCTCGTAACAAAACAGTTATTTAAATAAAAGAGAGTTCCGTGAATCCTTGAGTGCTCATAAATTATTTATGTACGTAATAATTCTGTTGTTATCCTATATCCTACAGCGGGTTTAAAATAATACTAGCTTCTGCCCGCTGCTTCGATCGCGTGAAAAGAATTTTATTTTTGCTAGGGACCTGTCTTATGGGAGGCGCCAGGTGAATTTGCAATAACTGTCACTAACCAACATATATTTAGTGACTTTTTTACTGTCATAAACAAAAATAAAGACAAAAACCTGTCCGAATCGACTTTTATTGTGATCCTTTACGTTCTCTAGTAAATAAAAATGTTTCATAATTTTATTTATTGTTCGGGTATCTACAAAGGGATGTCAGGGAAAGGTCAATGTACTTTATTGCAAGTTCATCTGGCGCCTACATATATCCCTATACAAATCATTGTCTATCCATGTGCCAATATTTATCAAAATTTAGTGGTTTAGACGTGGAAATGTGACAGACAGACACACTTCCGTATATTAAAACATTCGTAGAGATAGGTAGAAATGGTTTTTATTATTGAAGTTGTACACGAGGTATCATAATTATTCAATTTGGTTGAGCTTAATTAATATACCATTTAATTATGATGAGGTCGTTCATCGTTTATGAAATGAACGTCAACATTTTAAACAAGAAATTACGCTTGTATTCCTCGATGGCGTAATCAGATGCATTAGATACGTATAAATACCTAGTAAAGATAGCCGCCCGATCGTTTGAATTGACGCGTTCACCGAACAAAGTACGTCACGGCATTTTTAAAGTCTTGCGCACGCGACCGCTCCCGAAGTTTGCCGACCGTGTGGTGAGTTCACTTCAGTAAAAACGGGCCAATAGGGAACGTGGACGGCAGCGGCGGCAATGCCGTCTACTATTGCATATTAGAGGTGGGCTGGAACAGATAAAATTAGAAACCTGTTTCTGTTCCAAGAAGGAAACAGTTTCAAATTCCTGTTCCGAAATAACAGCCTGTTCCACTGGAACTAAAGACTCATTGATTGCAACAGATTCAGAAATAGTACCTGGAAGTAGCTTCAGTACCTGCTACTGAAATGAAATAAAAACCACCCTTCATGCTTTTGCAGGCTTAGGACTGCAGCAAAATCCCCAATATTGTTTAAATTAATTATTATTTTCACAAGAGATATTATAAAATTAAATAATTTGTTTTTCGATATTTTGTTCAATGTTAAGTTCATTATTTGTATGTGTATTCGAAAAGGTCAGAAACCGTGACAGGCGGGGAACAGGTTCTATCTCTTTCTATTACAATGAACCAGAGGAGCAAAGAGCTTGTTCCAAAGAAAAGATGTTGTCTCTTTCTATTATAATAAGTCAGAAGAGAAAGAAGCATGTTTCATTTGTAACTGTTTCACATAGCTGTTCCAGGTCGTTTCGTTTGTATCTCTCAAAGTTACGGCTACTACGGTTGTTTGAGGAACAGGCGAAATAGGTAGGAGCTGTTATTTCGGTTCTGACATACCTGTTTCATGTTGTAACTTTGAAATACCTTTTTTTTTTAACTGTTTCGATAAATACGGCTCACTCCTATTGCATATTCGAAAGTTTAACGTAAAGACTACTTGAATTGAAGCTTTTGTGCTTTGCTATAGCTCCTGCACGCTCAAATTAGGGGAACGTGCACGAAGTAGACTATGCTATCTAGCGTTGTATATTCGAAACCTATAAGTACCTAAAATATACTTGACAATGTCACTGCACCTATAGTTTCTGCACGTTCCCTATAAGATAAAAAAATGTTCGGTGAGTCTTATTCTTACAAAATGTTCTTTTTGAAAAATTTGTTCGTTTCCAAATCAAATAATGCTTCTAAATTTAGATTTACTCAAACCAACAACTCACATCATGGAAAATCGACGTCAAAGTAAACACTGAATAGTTTTGTCCAATAAAGCTAATGTATCGAATAATGGACGCTGTGCACACACTGCCCACTCGGTGAAGCTCGCCAATCGCCATTTAATATCGAAGCCAACGGTTATCGTTTAATCGTTTGTTTTATAGATACTTCATTGGCTGTTGCGATATTGTAGAAATGGGTTTGTCAATGGTTGAATGATATGAATAGCGCCCGACGAGTGTAGGGTTCTGGGGTCAATGTAAAAGCCGGGAAAAATGCGATTGGATTTTAAAAAACTACGGAGACATTACCAATTAATAGTGAGAGCGCCCTCCGTCGTGGCGACAACGCATCCGCATTTGCCATCCAAAGGCAGATGATCGCTTTGTGTAAGCACGATGCAGAAATAGCTTATTGTGCTAGCAATGCTACTGCTATAGGAACACTCATGCGATTTAAAGTACGCGGTTTCGGTCCAATCGCTTGTTTCATCGATAAAATACCGATATCTACTTCATTAAGAGCTCCGTAATTGATGACGTAATTGCCAGGTGAAGAAATTAACATGCATATAGTGGTTTTGAATCATATGTAGTCAGCTGGAAACATTTAAATGAGGTGGAAAGTTTAAATTGGCCGAACATTTTCAGAACGGGAATGTTTGGCATCGAAAAAGTAGGTATGTATTTATTAGTAACTCACACAACAGTAGGTACAAATACAGTGAGTAATATTGTAGTTGTTCAACTACAATATTTTTATAAACGTAGCTTTTGGCCGATAACAGCCACATTGTTTGATCTTCAAGCAACGGTTGTCAAGGTCTAACCGTTATTGGTATTCAGAAGTCAGAAATGGTTAGACCCTCCTTTTTCCAAGTAGACGCCCCAGTTGACCATCTAATGAGTAGTTGAGTTCAGAGAGGCAGTTGCTCCATGTAAAATTATTTTTATGTAGCGGCATCAATAAGTACCAAAGCGAAAATAATGCAAAAAGAAACTCAGCGCCATCATCTATGTACTGAACGAAATCCTGCATAGCAGTAGCAGAATTTTCCGTGTGATTTGAACAAAAATTCATCGGATCACCGGACACAACGATCGTCCGGTCGTAGGATCCTCCCTTTTCAATGCAGGTTTCTCTGTTCGTCATGCCTCCATAGTTAGTTCAGCTGACTCTAAGCTGAACCGACCTTCCTCTACTTGGAAAAGACTAGGCAGATTAATTCATTGAAGGAAGTAATAATGGGCTAGATTCCATCATCCACAAATTGCAAAACTATTTAGTCCGTCAGTTAGGGTATTGAAAAATAATGGACACGTATTTTTTTGGTTTTGTAGATCAATGAATATTGACAAAGATTATACGCATCAAAACTCGGGAGTGGGGGCTCGTGACGTCACGACTCACTAAAAATTATGCGAAGGTGTGACGTATTGAGAATTTTAAAAGCGTCGTAACTTCGTCAATTTTGGTTCCCGTAACAAAATAAAAAACACAGGTCAAACATTTTTTTGATAATCTAACTGACGGACTAGTTAGATTTTTTCAGGACACAAGCCTATTCAATTGAAGACGAATTGATTGAAGTTAGAATTTAGAACAGGTACCTTTGTATAACCTATGATTCCATAGCAGTCGTGGCCGAGCGGTTAAGGCGTCTGACTAGAAATCAGATTCCCTCTGGGAGCGTAGGTTCGAATCCTACCGACTGCGGACACTTTTGCCATTTTAGAAGGTATTATTTTTATCTATATAATTAGTTTGTACTTAATAACTTTTGCCTGCAGCTTATGTATTTTTGCAAAAACGTGCGTGAAAGCGTAACAAAAAAACTCGCTTTCGTATTTAAAATATTAAGGATTAGAACGAGAAGAATAATGTTTTATCTTCTTTATTTTATTAAAATTCGACAGATGCCCTTTCTATTTTGAAGGAATAAACATTTTTTGATAGATACGTAATAGGTACACGTCTGATAAAAACCAAAAAATGGTTATTTAGTGCGACTTTTGGCTGTGCAGTATCTCGACCCTTACACACGCTGTCAAATGAATTTGATTCGGCACAGCGGCCCGCTTCGTGTATAAGCCGCTTTAGGAAAATCATATTAGAATTACAACACAACAATCTGTTAAATTTCATTTTCATCTTTATCGCTAATAAATAAGAATCAAGGTTTATTGGGAAAATTTGACAGTGATGGGTAGAGTGATTTGCTTTCTGATTCTGCAAAAGTGGCCTTTTTAGATCAGTTGTGCCTCCGACTGCATCTGCATTAAGTTTGAATTTACCTATAAGTAGGTAAATGAAAAAATATGGAGAGAAAACAAACATTATGCATTATTATAAAATGCCTCAATAAGCTTTGATCATGTTTCCTTCGTCTCATTAAATATTACATTAACATTATCAATATTTTATAAGAAATACACAACGTGTACTTATTAATAAATTCCTCACGCTAAAGCCTCATGTTTATTGCAACGAATTGAATATTATTTCCTCTGAGTTGTTTCAATAATTTAATTAATTAATTTCCTTTCGGTCGCGATCTGCGACCCTGCCACAGAGTAGGTATATAGGTACAGAAAGCTCACATCATTATCTGCCTAGCTTTTTCCCAAGTATATTGGGGTCGGCTTCCAGTCAAACCAGATTCAGCTGAATATCTGTATTTTTCTTGTGACTGCCTACCAGACCTTTACAACCCATTAACTGGGTAATACGGTAGTTCTTGGCAAGACTCTATGTTAGAGGATTGCGGGTGAAACTCGCTTCCATCTTCGGCCTAATCATCACTTTCCATCAGGTGAGATTTGGGCCAAGAGTTTCCCCGTTTTGAATAAAAAAAAAGACTACTGGAGTCAAATTCACTGGCTTCTGACAATCCATAACGACTGCTAAAGACCTACAAATGGCAGCCGGGACCAACGAATTAACGTGCTTTTCGAGGGAAGGAGGAAACTCGGTACGTTAAAATAGTCACCTATCCACAGCCCAACCTTGGCAAGCGTTATTCGACCTGTGTGGCGGTTATTTTTTAGCCACGAGCACCTCAGTAGGCGCCAATCATTTTATGAAAATCCATTATTTCAAGTAGACCATTTACAGGCACTTCTGAATTGTCAAGGTCTGTCAGTCAAATAAATAACGCTAGTGAAAAGAGCAGCAATACTTTTCTTAGCAAAGACACTCAGCTACACCTTTCAAATACTAGATCCCATAGATATTATAAGAAAAACTACTTTTTGATGGTAGATCCGTTGGAGAAAAACGTGCAAAAACTCCATGTACACTCTTTTAAATCAGTGTAAAGTTTTCATTATGAGCGAGTGCACTTGCGACCGGAATTTGTCTGAGATCGCCGTACGTGCGCATCTATATGCGCATGAGCCTGCAGCACAGACCACAGTTACCTAGTGAGCCTGCAGTGCGATTCTGTAGACATCTACCCGTGTAAGCTTAGGTCAAGTGAACATGAAGTTAGCTAAGAATCCTTAAAATATTTAAGACGGAATGTCAATTCACTTTAGTACTCCACCTAAAATTGCACGGCGATGGATTGACAGAATAGATCTGTCACCGGAAAATAGCAGAACACGTAAGATTGTAATAAATCTTGACTAGATTATAATTTCTCGATAAATTATGAAAAAATGGTTTTGTATACAAAAAATCCCATCCAAATTCAATAGATTCCAATAGTATTCCAATAATTTAGAAAAAATAGTTAACAATTTCACGCGATATTTTATAATCTAATGGCGTTTGCCATTTTCCGGTGACAGATCGATTGTTTTTGCTCGTTGTATGGAGCTGGTCTTCTGTGCGTACCTATTCTGTGGCTTTAGGTTCCGTAATCCGTAAAGTAATTTAAATAGTCACAGAGCCGTGATCGGCTGGGACAGGTCTGAGTAAGGCATTAGCCTGTGAAAACTTCAATTGAATCAATCAATTGAAATTCCAATATAATACCTATTTATTTTTCTCGTGTTTGGGTTTTTTTTTTTTTTCATTTAAGTAAAATGTTTTTGAGCATTCTTACGACGTCCGCTCCCGATATCATACTAATCCATATTTTATTTATTATAAAGAGAAAAGTTACTGTCTGTCTGTCACTTTTCACGTCGTACCGGCTAGGCTAGCAAATGTTTTATACGGAATGAGCGGCACCATATTTATCGCTGATGGAATTTAATTTTTTCCGAAGCCCCTTTACAAGTGACCTACAATAACATCTTTAAACTATCATGAATCCTGTGTGGGAAGGAGAGGGAACTATGCAAGACGCATAGCACTATCCCTTCCGTACATCGAAAGCATAATGCCATTGACGTATCATAGTAGAGCCTCAGATTAGACCTGAGAGTCTTTAAGTCAAGAGTGAATAGGTTACGTTTAGACAAACGTGCTCCATCTTAGACCGCATTATCGCTTACCATCAGGTGAGCTAGTGGTCAAACGCGGGCCTATAAAAAGTTTAAAAAAAAAAATTACCATACCCTGAGGCTTTAGATAAATTGTCATTCTATCAGCGAATGCGATTTTCGAAATTTCAAAATATAAGGGATTGATCACGTGACATTTGAACAACGTCTGTCAATTCTAACATTTTTGACGTTTTGACAATCGCCTTCGACACGCTACGGCTGACCGGATGTCACTTGTCTTAAGTTTATGCATAGATATAAAGCGTACATAAGTACAGACGCCAGCACATCTAACTATAACAATCTGTCTTTCTATAATAGCTTTTCAACTGCATCGCCGAAGTGATTGGGTTCAAATTTGATTGGGAAAATTTTACATTTTTGGGTAGCCTCATAGATAAAATCTTCAGTTGCTTGTCAAACTTTATATTAGACATCTTGAAGGAACAGATTCAGTGGGAGGAAAAACGTGATAAGTTCAGACGTAACATGAAAATAAAAACGTGGGTTGAAACGGGGCCTCGTTTGTACCCACGTGGTAATTCATTATTTAGGTGTAAAGTTTATTAATGAAGTAACACGATAAAATGGGAACCTACTTGTGTAACTCAGACCAACAAAAAAGTTGCGTAGGCGATAATGTAGGTTTTACATACAGGTAAAAGTTATTGCCTGTGTAGGTGGTAGCTCAGGTGTGTCTGTAACTACGGCAATTGCCGTACTTTTAACGATGGCGTTGAGTAAGTTGAGGTAGAGACTTAGGGCGGATTTCATCAATCAAATTGAGCGCGATCAGCATATAAAGAATGAATCCAGATGTCTGCAAAATCAATGAGTTTTACCTTTAATTAGCTGACCCGCGCTACTTCGTCTGCGGCACATTTTTAGGGTTCCGTAGCCAAATGGCAAAAACAGAACCCTTATAGATTTGTCATGTCTGTCTGTCCGTCCGTATGTCAAAGCCGCTTTTCTCCGAAACTAAGTAGATGTATTTCGTAAACCACATAAAGATTTACACACAAGAATAGAAAAAAACAATAAATTTTGGGGGTCCCCATACTTAGAGTGGTATAATGTGTGTCCCCCCCCCCTTAACTTCTAAAAAAAACAATTTATGATGTACATTACCATGTAAACTACCAGCGATATTTGGTTTGAACGAGATCTAGTCAGTAGTTTTTTTTTAATACGTCATAAATCGTAAATCGCAACTTCTGCTTCAATTTAATACCTACTGGTTTGTACGGAACCCTCGGTGCGCGAGTCCGACTCGCACTTGGCCGGTTTTTCATTACTGCTCCATTCCTATTGGTCGCAGCCTGATACTATTTCGTCATATCATAATATCATCTATACTAATATTATAGAGGTAAAATTTGTTTGTAAGTTTGTATGTTTGTGTGTAGGGGGTAATCTCAAGAACTACTGGTCCGATTTGATCTTTCAGTATTAGATAGCCTATTTATCGAGAAAGGCTATAATATCATCACGCTAAAACTAAAAGAAGCCGAGCATTAATGGAAAATGTGACGCAGACGAAGTTGCGTCAGCTAGTATCAAATATACCTGTAGCCTCCCTCGATGAATGGGATATGCAACACTGTTTTTTTTCTAATTCGAACCAGTAGTTCTCGAGATTACCGCGTTCGAGCAAACAAACTCTTCAACTTTATAATATTGAGTTGCAATGCGACTGACGGCATTGTGAGTAACGGCTTCGATTACATACATAAATAGGCAGAAAATAACAAAATTGACGCACCTATTATATTTCAACTATCATAATTATTTTGGAACGTAACAGTCAGCTGTGCAAATATTTTTCCGTAACTTGATATTATCAGATAAAATGTATAAGCAAAATCCGCCAAACTACATAACATAAATATGATATAAGTAAGTATAAGGGGCTACCTTCCTTATAAATAAACATAGCATACAAAAAAGACGGACCACTTAATTTTCTCACGAAAAATATATATTCCTTATTCTTCTTTACGGACGAGAAAATACCCGAGAACCAGAATAGAAAAAGTGTCCGACATTTTCTTGATACACAAATTCATGGCGACGTCGTTTTCATAAAAGAAAAATAGGTTTGTACAGAGTGTTAATTAGGGATATTTTATGGAAGTCGTATTTACTGAGGAAATATATAAGAAGGTACTCATGGAAGCAATATTACGATACAATTCCAACGTTGTATAGCCCTTAATCAAATACTTAAATATTCTGAAAAGAGAAAAACTAAATTCAGGAATAGTTTCTAGGTAAGATAGATCAGTAGATTTCGTAAACAAAAAAATTATAAAGTTTAAAAAAAAATGAGTAAAATTTCATTTAATTATTTATAATTTATATAGCTTTTGCCCGACTTCGTACGCGTATATACTGCTTTTTCCGTTCCCGTAGGAATTTCAGAAAATTAGTGCTGCTTAACACTCCAAAAGGAACCTAACTGCCAAATTTCAACTTCCTACGACAAGTGGTTTTTTTATGTTAAAAATTAATAAGATCTTTTTGATTTGGACTAAGTGGAAAATCACTAAGGGATAGCAAAAAAAAAATCTTCAAAAAACTGCCGTTTCAATTTTAGTGCGACTTGAGTAACTGTGTTTCCAAGAGTCTACAGTGAAAAGACCCTACTTTTAAGCTAGCGGCCAACCTACAAATCAAAATACTCAGTATGCATTGTCAGAACCAATTAGTAGTCTTAGCAAAATTAATCACCAGTTGAGTGTACCAAGAACTACTGCAGGAAATGCTAGGCAAAATCGCGACGAACGAGACTCTTACCTTAAGAATTGGCCCGCAATGGCAGAGGACAGACGTGTATTGAAAAGTGGGACATATAGGGTTAGATTACATTAGTACCGGGAACCACTCAATCTGCCTAGCCTATTCCCAACTATGTTGGAGTCATATTTCAGTCTGTTTAGTTGCAGATGAAAACTAGTACATAACATCAACAGTTATTATTGTTTAATGACCTGTAACCGAAAGTAACTGATTTAAAATTACAAGGTTGGTCTTACGATTGAAGTAATTGATGTCCACGGCTTCGCCCACTTGACAAATTATATACTAAAACCTTCCTCAAGAGCCACTCTATTAATTGTGGAAAACAGAATACGAATCGGTGCAGTAGTTTTTGAGTTAATCGCAAACAGATAGACGCGGCGGAGGACTTTGTTTTATAATATGTAGTGATAGTGATTAATAGTAAGTGCATCGATGTAAGAAGGCAGCAAATAAACTTCGAAGTAGACCGACTACTATTCCATGTCAACCGACCGAACATCGATGAAACCTTTACACCGTGTCCAACTAAACCCAGCATTTGTCAACAGCTTAATAATCGTAACAGGTAATCTGGGATATGTGTCGGCCAGAGCTTAAGGGTTAAGCTTTGAAACATGACGGGTTGAGCGTGCGAGAAAAATCTCGCTCTTATTTACCCTGACAGGTAGGGAGGTGACGGAAAATATTCGCGCATTAGAGGTGTAGCTAAGGAGGGTAACAAAAAGTATTCGGGCATTAGGTGTTGGAATCGTTTTGTCGCGATGTCGTTACCTTATCGTGTTAGTGTTATGTGATTCTTGGTTTTACGGTTAGTAGTTAGTAGGAAGCAGTACAGATAGACAGACTTTTTTTCGACGCAACAAAAACATCAAAAAACATCATACAATACACAAAAGCACTAAAATAAATATATCGAAAGAGTTGTAATTTGAGATAAATTGAAACCACCGGCCCCAACTTTATTTGTGTATTTTAATTTCGTTTTTAAATAAAATTGCCCTAAAAATAATTAATTGTAATGGAATTTATCTTTGACATGGTTTTCATTGTTGGATAGTATTCTGGCTTTTTTATGGAAAAATTAGATAACAAGTAGGTGCGTATTACTTCATGCATAGGTATTTACTATTATTTTCTAAGTATATAATAGGTATAATAGGTATCACATACGAGTATTACGTGGCTTACCTACCCTATGTAATGAGGAGCTCGCGCCTAAATGCTAACAGCCGCACTGGTCGATCTTTAAGGTTTAGCAACGCTTGCCAAGGTTGGTCTGTGGATGGGTGCCCATCTTAACATACCTAGTTTCCTCCGTGTCTCGAAAAGCACGATAACCCGTTGGTCCCGGCTGTCATTAGTAGATCTTTGGCAGTCGTTACGGATTGTCGAAGAAGCCAGTAAATCTGACTCCAGTCTTACCAAGAAGTACCGTGTTACCCAGTTAATGGGTTGTGGAGGTCTCGTAGGCAGCCGTTCCACGTAAAAAACTGTTATTCAGCTGAATCCGATTTGACTAGAAGCTGACCCCAGTATAGTTAGGAAAAGGTTAGGCAGATAATGACTTACCCTATGTAATGATAATACCTACCAAAAGCTCAAATATTGAAACAAGTTCTAACATACACGCCCTAACTAAATTGCTGTTGTTACCAACCCTACTTTTAGGCAGCCACGTTCAGAAAAAGTACGACATAAAAGTACTTTCCACAAGTTACTCCGGTACGTACTCATTCTTCAACTACAAGTTAACATAAGTTTTTGTGTCGGCACGAAACGTCTACGATCTTTACGTGACTTCATAAAAAGTTAAACACTAGAGAAGTCGTTTTATTTGAAAACTTATTACCATTTTGTGGGAATTTTCAGTAGGTACAATAAGACCTAAGGATTTTTTTAATAAGATTAGAAATATGTC
Organism: Ceramica pisi; assembly: GCA_963859965.1. Taxonomy (NCBI): domain Eukaryota; kingdom Metazoa; phylum Arthropoda; class Insecta; order Lepidoptera; family Noctuidae; genus Ceramica; species Ceramica pisi. The sequence goes on along the minus strand of OY982544.1, from coordinate 7,741,173 downwards.
TTATTTTAAGTAAAATCTGCCGAGCTTCTTCTTTGCTTTGTTGGGATTGGTTTTAGTATTTTACATGGAGCTTCTACCGAGCTTGCTTTCACAACCCAGTAACTGCGTAGACAAGACTTGTTTCGAAATTTTTGGCGTCTACCCGAAAGACTCATAAATCTAGAATTGACAGCCAAGAGGCCAAGATCTAAAGGAGCATTCAATGGCATGGAGGAATCTCCGTATATAATTCTGATTACTAGACATCAATTAGGACACTAATAAGCGCAAGCTTCCCTTGAGATTGTTAAGTAAACATGGATGAAGTTGCAATCAAATATTAGTAGTTACGATGATTTTATCCTAATTGGCAAGCAGAGAGCTGATGAGACATGTTACATATTATTAAATTATAATTTTAGTACAAATAAAAATGATGACCCAGTGGGGAAGCTAAGGGGAGCTGGTGTCACCCATGCTAACTACACCACTGTGCTCACTCTCTTAACTTGAGCCTTGATCATCCACAATGATGTTCACAAAGATAACCTGTGAAATATTTTTAAATGAGTATATTGTTTATTTGTAGGATGTAGAAAATTTTAGACAGTCGCAAATAATAGCTCTACACTAACATAAGGGCCACTTCCTATAGTCTTTTCCATCCCATAAATAATTACGGTCCCTGTGAAACAAGTGTCGATTAATACCTAGTGTCGCATACTCCCTTCGCTGGAAACTAAACAACACAGCAATATAAAGCTTAACTCTCAGAAACAATCTTCAAAATGTCAGTTTAATGAGTCTCCAAAACCGAGTAAAGTGGAAGGCGGTCCTCTGGCAATTTGCCCTGTTAGCACTAAGAAGAAAATATTACAGTTTAATTACAAGAAGTGCTGCTACGTAAGCTTGATACTGACCAACGTTCTTTAGATTAATTTAGTGGGGAGGAAAATTATGAGAAAATATATGTAGTAGCATAGAAATACAAGGCAACGTGCAATGTTTTTAATGAGATTAAAAAGAGAGAATTTTATTAAGTGGAAAAATTTACAGAAAGGCTGAACATGAAACGAAAAGCAGAAATAGAAATTGTAACTGACACCGCACAGCCAAAACTACTGGTCGTAGAAAACTGAAATTTGGCATTTACAAGAGTATTTCCCGAAATTGAATGGGGAAAACCGGTATATAAGCGTTCGAAGTCGAGGGCAGAGCTAGTTAACACCAAGTTCTTGTCATTAGTTTTGTTTTTCTTGAAATAAACCCTCGTACTTCCTAACCGTTATAGAAAGTTCTAAAAACCAAGCCTCCATGAACAATAGTTATAAACACATTCTAGTTCACACTTTCGACACAGCTCAAAGTCTCAAACTTACCTATCCACCAAGCCCTTATTTGTATCCATTTCCGTTCCAATGTTTAAGTTGCCAAAGGATTTACCGCTGCCGAACTAATTAGACACTTATTAACAACAAAGAGGCCTCCGGGAAGCCCAAGGTATCAGTTTAGCCACTAAAACGTGATGAGATTAGTTCCAGTGTAATTGGTCTCGTAAATAGGTCACCTACATTTTGTTTGAATGCTGAGAAATGCATGTATTGGTCTCGAGAGACGAATAAGTTATTAGGAATGCTCTCTAGAGTTGATGTAAATAAATTGTTGTGTTTGAGTGGTTTATTTACAGAACTCATGGTATAGTGGATACCTACACTTTGTTAAAAATCAGCATCAGGAAGTAGTTTGCATATTTAGCTCAGCCTCAAAGCGTAGAAACTCTTTTTCAAAACAGAATGGTTTTAAAAACAAAATGGTTTTGAGTCACCCGCGTCCGTAGGAGAATACCCTTCAGCAAATCCTTACACCTGGTCCTCAGGTGGTGCTAAATAGGTGACACTAACCGCCTCCGTGGTCTAGTGGTTATTCCACCTGATTCAGACCCAGAGGTCTCGGGTTCGATTCCCGGCGGAGGCAAATTTTTTACTCGGTTTGGTTGGTGGTAGGACTTGTTCTAAGTCCGCCTGGCAAGCTACCACCATCATGTCTAAGTCTGTCGCCATAACAACTATGTTAACAGCATTGTTGTGTTCCGGCGGTTAGAGGTATGATAGCCAGTTCCTCTTTGTAAGAGGATTCCGGGTGAAACTCGCTTCCATCTTCGGCCTAATCACGACTTTCCATCAGGTGAGATTTGGGCCAAGAGTATCCCCGTTTTGTATTAAAAAAAAATGGTTGTATTTTTTTATTTTTAACCGAATTCTGAGAAGGAGGAGTTTCTGAATAAGGCGGGTATTTTTTATATATGTTACCGGCCAAACCCGATTTCAGGACAAACTAGTTTTGCCTAGGCTCAACTAGTTCTTACTATATATGGGATAGGATTAACTAGTATAGCCTAGTCCAAATGAATGCGTCCTAATCCCGATAGGATAATCCAGTTTAGGCTAGGCCAAACTAGTTTGTCCTGATATAAATACGCACACTCCAGGATAAACTGGTATGGCCTAGTCTAAACATTAAATTATACCTATAAAACCAAATTAAACAGATAAACTGAATAAAATACGCCGTAATTGGAAAAATAACCATTTTTATTATTAAAACGTCGTCGTTAAAACTAATGGATGGTAATAAACAATCACACTATACCAAAACTAATAAGTGTTATTTTTCTCTCCTCCCGCTCTGGGTGTAGCGGGAGGGAGTGTCAGACTTCTACTGACTAAAACCCATCCATGTTCCTTCAGAAGCAATAATTATACCTCAATTATTACATTTTTTATTTATTTTTACATGGTGTGCTTTGGTGGCACTTAGAATTGAAGAGTATCATTGCCTTCTTGCAGTTGCATCTGTTTGTGTAACAGTTTTTGTTGCAGCTGCATCTCGCAAAACCTTGGCCTGATCCAACTGAATCTCTCGTAGCTGCAGTCCTTAAGGATATTTCAAAGCCTTGGTTTACATCTGCTACCTCTAAAACAATTTTTATTGCGAATTCTGATCTGAACCAAAAAAAACATATGAGCTACTTTAGAATATCATTAATGCTCCAGAAAAATAGATAAATAATCAAGTAAGAAAAAAATAAACCTGCAATATAGTTTCTGAAGTACACATGTTTGGTGCCAACTTTGTAAATACCTCCGTCAGTTTTCTGAAGAATAACTCCAATGATGTTTCTGAGATTACCTTTGCCTTTATCAACATCTGGAATCGGTATTGTCACATTATCTCCAATGTTGGCAGGTGGATGAGACTTGTCAGAAGTAGTTTTCATTTTTTTAGCCTGTTTCACAAGATTTTCTGCAGCAGTTTTTCTAGCTGTTTTAATGTCATTTTGGTTACTAACTACTTCAACGTTATCGTCACTGTCTTCTGTCAAACACTGCAATCATCTTCTATTACCTTCCTTAAGTCATCTTCATCCTGAATATCATTTATGATTTCTTGCGGCAAAAAGGAATTCGAAAGTCCTACTCTGGGGTCTATTCCAAATAATGCCTTGTATGGTGATTGTTTTATCCCTGAATGGTAGCCGCGGTTTTTCATGAATTGAACACATCTTAAGCCTTCTGACCGTTTCGTTGAAACGTTTTCCTTCATCCAAGAACCTATCATATTCTCAATATCTTGATTGGCACGTTCAACGGAACGTTTTGACTGTGCTTGGGATTTCCGTGCACAATTTTAAGTTCTGGCCACAGACTGGCAAGCTCACTTATAACGTTATTGACAAATCCCTGCCATTGTCAGATTGAAGAATGCAGGGCGCTCCTATAGTAAGAAATATATCATTCAAATGGTAAACCACCTCAGTCGCTCTCTTAGATTGTAAAGCGCGTATCAGAACAAATTTTGTTAGATAGTCTTGATTGATAAACCATAATACATTTAAAATTACCATCCGGTTGTGTCTGAAAATTAATCAGATCTACTTGGCACCTACTATTCATTTCCGAATGAAGAATGGTAAATCCCCTTTTTTCTTGTTTATTTTGTTTGATGACAGACACTACACATAGATAAATACATGCTTATCATTTCTTTTGTAATATTGGCATATTTTTTTGATGTTTCAGCTAACATCCTGTCACGACCACCATGGCTGACAGCCACATGAGCTGCGTCAATTACATCATAAAGTTCATCGGATGGAAGATAGTATTTTATATTACCTTCACTCCGTGCAATCAGTTTTTTTCACATCCCCGATTTTTAACACAGCAAATCGTTTCAATCTTCTTGGTTGTAATGGTGTCTTTTTTCAGATTTTCCAAATATTGGTCTGATGATAACATATTATAATGAGAAGACTTATTGCTTTCACTTTGTACAATTTCAGTCAAAAACTTTTCCCTCCATTGTTTTTGATCTGTTTGTCGACTTGACGTACATAGGTTCATCTATATTAAAAAAGGAAAATTTGTAAATTTAAATAATACGTATATCTTTATCTTTAAACTGCATTCATTAACTAAACACGTTACGCACGGCTAGCAACTAGACGCATAGTGAGTGTTAAAAATGACGTCTAAGGGCGAGCGAGGAGCGGCGCTGGGTGCTCGTGGCTTGATTTGGGAATTGCTGCATGTATAAGTCCTGACATGTGCGCTCTATTACTTTCGACTCGGCTAAATTGGTTTAAACTAGGCTGCACTAGTATATCCTGGAGTGTGCGTATTTATATCAGGATAAAATATAGTTTGGCCTAGCCTAAACTGGTCTATCCTATCGGGCTTAGCACGAATTAGTTTGGACTGGCTATACCAGTTAATCCTATCGTGTATAGTTGAGCCTAGGCGAAACTAGTTTGTCCTAAAATCGGGTTTCGCCGGTAATATATATATATTATATACACTGTTTAATTGTTTATCAGATATTTCTGATACGAATCTTTGATTAGTTTTTAGTTCAATGCGGTATACTTGCCATTTGGTCCCGTAAAATAATTATTATTGAGTTTGGATCAATAGTTTTAATTTTATGATAATTTTTTGCTTACATGGATGGTGTAATTTAAGTTACCTTACCACAATATTTGATCACTATTAAGTTTTTATTTTGGGGGCTATCAGTAGTAAAAAAGCTACAAAATCCTTAGAAACCGGGAACACAGTCACCAATTTATGTTACTTATAACAAACACTCTTTCGTCCCTCGGATCACTTTTCCATCCACCATCAATATACAAGCAGCATCCACATCATGTATACTGTTTGTAGTGGCTAAAGCTCGAAGGTCTTGTTCGGCCTTTATGCTAATAGTGCAAAGTTTGGCACAAAGGGTGGTGGCAGTTGATCTGTCTTGTTTGTGTTGGCGGTAGTGGACGTGGCTATCTGTCAACCGTTTAGCTAGTTGCTATGCCCAAATATAACGGGGAGGATGCGGGCTTGGTATGTGAAACTAAGGAGAGGCGAAAATATTTATTTATTTTATTGTTTCTGAACAAACAGAGTAAAGTAGAGCAGCAAAAGGAGTGGAACTCTTTGCCTGCGTCTGTGTTTCCGAATGCTTACAACCTTAATCTTTTCAAAGTTAGAGTGAACAGGCTACTTCTGGGTAAGCTCGCTCTATCGTAGACTTTGTCTCTGTAATCTTTGACCTAGACTAGAGTCAAGAGCAAACCCACTTCAAGTAAAAAAAAAAACAAACAAGTTTGACTAAAAAAGAACTGCTTGGTTTTAAAGCTTCCAGGAAACCTGCGCAGGGAGATATGGAAAAGAAATTAAGACCATTTATTAGCTTCACTGACTGTGAATGTGTGAAAATTCCACGTTTCAATGTAACAGGTAGATTTAAAGGATTGTTAATTTTTTCGTGTCGATTGACTCATACTTTAAGAGTTTCGTAAGTCTGAAAGAATAACTGGAACCCAAATAAGATCACTCGTGTGTCTGATTGTCTGTCACAGGTCACAGCCAGTTCACTCCAAATCTTTCTGCTGCCCGATACTTTAGTTAGTATGTGTAAACTTTTGTCATTTACCACGCTCAGAATAAAAAAGGAGGAGTCATTGTGAATTGAGGAAACAGATAGGAAACGCGGTCGTATTGACAGGGGGTAGGAATGCTTATTGCATTCAGCTAGCGGTTTTCACCTCGATTTTTCTGTGGCGGTATTCGTCTGACGTGTTATACAAAGAATCGAAGGAAACAAAATACGAGACCACACCGCGTGAACGAGTTTTACGTACGAGCTGCAGAACACAAAGGTGTAAAAAATCCCTTTGACACCAAAGCACCACGGGTGGTACCTAGGTACGTTTATAATGCCACAAACGAAGGTTTCAGAGGTATGAAAACTAACATTGGACTTATAGAGGTCCACACGATACAGACATTTGTTTGTAAACAACCTTTGAACTTTGAATAAAAATAAAAAATTCACAAAGACATTTTTTGCCATTGCTTTGTTGCACAAACTGAATTCTATAGAAGTTTATGGAAATCTGTATGGAAGTCTGTATTTTATGATGCAACATTAAGGGTACTATAAAAGCGTTTCTAAACATCTTTTATACTGCAAAAAGCAAAGGAGTGGAACTCTCTGCCTGCGTCTGTTTTCAAATCTAATATCATCAAAGTTAGAATGAGCAAGCTTCTTCTGAGAAAGCTCACTCTATTTCAACACTGACAATTTTACTAAAAACAAGTTCCTCGTTGCCGTTCAACATGGTGAGAGACATGTTATGCATCATGTCACAATGTTAAATTAGGGCGACGCCTAAACAACCACAATGTGTCATGGCGTGATTTATAACACTTTAAACCTCAGTAAAGACAAATGTTAGATACAGAAACAGCTACATAAATATATAAGGTCTGCTATATCGGCGTTTCGTTCGGCGGCCGGCTACGCGACAATTCTAAGGCATCGTTCTAACTGGCAACAATCGTACGAGCAAACGATGCGTCCATCGTCGTGCGATGAAAATTATTACTGTGCCCGCTCGATGATTTGCAAGCTTTAATTAGGACACTCTAAAGAAAGGTGTGTGTTTAATCTCGTCGTGCGACGAAATCGCATCGTTAGCCATTTAAGACGACGACGCCGACACTCCGCTTCGTGTGCAATAGATTTTAAGTTTTTTTTTTTTTTATAAATTATTAAATCGATTATAGTTACTTTTTTATGTGTATATACGTGTTGTATTTTATGGGCCCCAGTTGCCTGAAATAAAGCATAAATAATGTAGCTACAGTAAAACCCTACATAATATACCCTAGGTATATGTCAGTGAATTCAGTTAACTTTATATTGGCCTGTACAGCCTATCGGGGTGTCTCATCGAAAAACCCTTACGCTGAAGCTAAACCTCTTTACCCACAAGCCAAGTACCTTTCTAAGTGAGTCAGCCACTTATTAATTTATTATAATAGCGACAAAATATTTTTCCTAAAACACCTAACAAGACATTATGCCTGTGCCTATTTACTACCCGAAAAGTTACACAGGGATGTACTCTACCTACCGACATCTAGCTAACCCGCGCAATTTCGTCTGCGTCACATTTTCCATTACTGCTCCGCTCCTATTTGTCTTAGCGTGATGATATATCGCCTATAGCCTTCCTCGATAAATGGGCTATCTAACACTGAAAGAATTTTCCAAATCGGACCAGTAGTTCCTGAGATTAGCGCGTTCAACCAAAGAAACAAACAAACAAACTCTTCTGCTTTATAATATTAGTATAGATAACCAAATACAACCAAATTTTTTTTATAGGGGGACAAACCTATCGCCATCAAACAGCTTCAAAACCAGCAGAAACAACATAGCAAACGTCGTTAAAATTTTCAGTCTCAATTCAAATTCATCACTGTATTTCTTCAACTTCATTAACCGACTTATTTCGTATTGTATTTTCAATGCAAAATATTGTAACTGCTTGATAATGATAATATTTATTTTATTTTATTTTTTTATTCAATGACTTTCCCATTTAACAAGTTCTTTCGCAGAGAGTTGGCCTGAAACACAGGTTTAAGTAAACCTAGATCTAGACTACATTCAGAGTTCTATTTTTGACTGTAAACTCATATTTGTCATTCCATAGTTTAAAGGATCATGACCAACGATGTATGGAAATCCGTCTTAAGTTGAAACTCAATAAATCTTTATTTATTATAGAGGCTTTTTTTATATAAAATAAAAGTGTTAATTTTCATACAAGTATCCGAGTTTTAAAGTAATTAAACAAATTCGGAGATAACCTATAAATTGTGTCTAAACTACTCGCAACTTATAAAATGTCCACAGATCACTCATGTACAAAACAACAAGGTTAGTTATAACAAAATAAGAGAACAGCGGCTAATTGAAAAAAAAACGTGAATAACGTGCTTTTTATGGCCTCGCAGCGTTGATGTGGCATTATCGAAATAAAACAACCTTTTTTTCAACCTACCGTGCTTTTTAGGATTCAGTACTTTGAGGAAACCAACGATTTTATCTCGATAGGAAATCGATCTATCAGTAGTCAATTTATTGCTGAATCGATTCACTTTCCTGCGGTATGGAGAGATTTAAAAATCGATCTTGTTTAGGAATAATCGCCATCCCTACCGGTACGTCTGTTATCTGCCTTGACAGTTGCATTTGCGTGAGACGAAACACAAAAATAAATATTTTCACAACGGTACTATGAAATACATATTATACAGTACCTACGTTATGATTATGATATTACTAATTATTTATGAGTTTAATATCATTTTCGTGATGTTTTTTATGTAAAGGCTCATACTTACGTGACTCGTACAAATGAAGAGAACGAAACGTCCATCATGACTATACGGAAATATACCTAGCAATCGTTAATTTACTGTTTATTTTAAAATCATAATTCCGGATACGAAAACAAAATTTATTTATTTTAGGTGATTTCAATGCTCACCCGTATGAATCTTTCTTTAATGAATTGATAAATTTTTGTTCTGATCAGTCTTGGACTTGTGCTGACGTTGAAAAGTTAGGCTTACAGGGTAATACTTACACCTTTATCAGTGAGGCTCATGGGTGCAGACGTTGGCTGGACCATTGTGTAGTGTCTTTGTCGGCCTTGCAAACTATCATAGACGTACGAGTTATTGAAGATGTGTACTTATCTGATCACCTACCTTTACTTGTGAAATGTGATATTAGTGTTTTAAGGTCTAAACAAATGACAGTAGATTGGCGGCGGAGCTCAGTTGTGTGGGGTGAGAGAGACGAAACTCAAATAAATAAGTACCGTAAATTATGTCACATAAAATTACGCGAAATAGACTTTCCCAGTAAGCTCACTGAGTGCAGTCGTGGGTTATGTAGTTTGGAAGGCCACAAAAGTGTGTTGGACAAATTGTATGACAACATTGTGCGAATCTTGAGTGATGCCGCTGTGGGGTCTAGTGAGAAGCGCGGCAATGGAATGGGCAAGAGCAGGCACTTATGCGGCTGGAACAAACATGTCCGTGAAGCTCATCGGGCGGCCAGGCTTAAATTCATGGTCTGGGTAGAATGTAACCGGCCCTCGGCTGGCATTATTTTTGATGAAATGTGTGAGACGCGTAAAATTTTCAAAAGTCATTTGAAGTGGTGCCAAAATAACCAGGAACAGCTTAGAATGGATATGCTGGCCAAACATAGATCAGCAAAAGATTTCAACAAATTTTGGAAGGCTACTAAGAAGCTTGGGATTAGGCCTGGCCTTCCGGTGAGTGTAGATGGGAAAAGTGAACCAGCCCATATTGCAAATATGTTCAGTGATTATTTTAAGGTGCGCTCCCCACTGGGCCCTTCAGTGTCGTCTGTTAGCTCTGAGGCTGGACGTGCGGGAGGTGAGTCGACTGTACATTTTACTGCCAGTCAAGTAAGACTTGTCTTAAAGAAAATGACAGGCGGTAAGTCTCCCGGTCATGATGGTATTAGTGTTGAGCACTTGAGGTATGCGGGGGTTCACCTGCCGAGGGTTCTGGCCATGTTTTTCGCAGTGTGCATGAGTCACTCCTATTTGCCGCACGACTTAATGAAAACCATTGTGGTGCCTATTGTGAAGAACAGGACCGGGGACATCTCGGACAAGGGGAACTATCGTCCCATATCTCTAGCGACTGCGATTGCTAAGGTTTTGGACGGTATGCTTGATATTTGTTTGGGTAAATACATAACATTGCATGACGCTCAGTTTGGGTTTCGGCCTGGGCTATCCACTGAAAGCGCGATCTTGAGTCTCAAGCATACTGTCCAGTACTATACTGACCGTAGGACGCCGGTATATGCCTGTTTCCTTGACCTCTCCAAGGCTTTCGATCTTGTGTCGTACGATGTGCTCTGGGGAAAGTTGAGGGACAGGGGTGTGCCGGCAGCCGTGCTCAATGTGTTTAAGTATTGGTATAGCAACCAGACCAACTTTGTGAGGTGGGCCGATACACTTTCCGAAGCATATAGGCTGGAGAGCGGGGTGAGACAGGGAGGGTTGACATCTCCCAAGCTCTTCAACCTATATGTAAATGACCTCATCGTCGAGCTCAGCAGCAGGCGCGTCGGTTGCTCAATAGATGGCGTTAGTATCAACAACATTAGCTACGCGGACGATATGGTGCTGCTGAGCCCGACGGTGGGGGGTCTCGGAGAGCTGCTAAAGGTGTGTGAGGTCTATGCTCATACGCATGGCCTTTTGTATAATGTACAAAAAAGTGAATACATGGTCTTTAAGGCTGCCGGTAGATGTCCCGAACACTCACGTAATATAACGTTGAATGGCTTTAATATTAATCGTGTCGCGAAATTTAAATATCTGGGGCATTTCCTTACCGACGGCCTTGAGGACGATGTAGACATCGAGAGGGAGCGCAGGTGTTTAGCAGTCAGAGGTAACATGCTGGCCCGCAGATTCTACCGATGCTCTGAAGAAGTTAAGGTTACGCTCTTTAAAGCATATTGTCAGAGCATCTACACTGGGAATCTGTGGACCAGTCACACCAAAAGGTCGCTGGATAACCTGCGTATCCAGTATAATAATATTTTCAGGATGATGTTGGGGCTGCCTCGTTTCTGCAGTGCATCAGGGATGTTCGCGCTGTATCACACTGATGGCTTTCATGCAGTAATTCGCAAAAAAACGACATCCCTGATCCGCAGAGTGCGTGGCAGCCGCAATAAAATCCTGATGACTGTAGCGGACAGGATCTCATCCCCATTGTGGAGGTCCTTAATTCGGAGAGTAATTTAATTTTAATTTTTTGTTTAATTTTTCCGTTTTTTTTTTTTTAATTACATTTCCCATGTGAGTACTATGGATTTTTGTTATCCGAAATAAAGAATATTTTATTTTATTTTATTTATTTTATTTTATTTAAAATTCCTGAAGTGAAAAATCTTGTAAAAAATAAGCAAATAATTTGTATATTAATATGGTTTTCATACGTGCATGAAAACTCATTTTGGTCATGATCCTTAAGATAATTGTAATCCCAATGTAAACCTAGATTAATTTATACTACTGCACCATAACAAAACCACTTTATGTAAAAAAAATTATTTTAATTATTTTATTTTCACCTAACCTAACACATGCCCTAGAGCTGTTACATAAAATTTACGCACGAGTACCTTCCTTATAGTATTAATAAGTTGGCTCTTCAAGTTCAATTACCCATCTAAAACGGCGGGATTGCTTCGGAGCAATTACCTAGTCTATGCTAACACTTGTCTAGGGTTGGGGACACGCTTGAGCTAATGCGATGTTTCACACACTAACGCGCATCAGAACGCACGGGTCGTTCAGGCGATTTTGGCAAACTTATTACTAGAATCATTAGCTCACAATTTATTTACCCATTAGTTTCAGAGTTAATATACAAGGTTATTTGTAAGACACCGACAACATCTCCGGACTATTTTACCAACATCATAATCAACAACTTTTATTCTATGACTTTTAAAAATTAATCATATTTTAGTTCATCAGGTTTTCATACAAAAAAGTAAGCTCTTTTTTTTTCTTTTTCTCTTGCTTCAGATCTAATAGACTTCGTAACATTTAGAGCGTATAATGAAAATATTTTTTATTTTGTCGCCCAGTTGTTTATGTCCCTTGGTGCCTATTGGCCTAGCTCTAATCTGTCTCCTGCTTGATAAGGAGGGAAGTGGAAATTATATTTATTTTTTCCAACTCCTCCGCTTTACTCTTCTGATTAATTGCGGGATCCAAGACAGTTGAATCGTTTCTCTGGGACTCGTCGGGCTTTATAAGCTCGGCGTTTTTCTGGTGGTTGCCACTGCTCATTCTGGCTTTCAGAGTTTAATGGTTGGGAATGTGTGGCGGATTTGTCCCTCAACGCGCATCACTATTTTATCTATAACGTAAATTACCGCGAAATCATTCTACTTGATGACAAGAAGGTAAGTGACACTTAGAAAGGGTCCCGGTTATTAAATATACCTGCGCTATAATTAGAAATTACCTATCACTTATTTTATTAAGATGGTCTTACTTTCCAATTTTCTATGCCACTAGAACTAACGATAAATCTGGAGATCATTTATTAAGCCTCTTAGGCCACTTAAGGTAGTCATTTGTAACAAAAATCCAAAACTCAACACAATTAGGGCCACGACCACAGCTAGCCTGGTTAATCCTTATTTATATGGTCATTAGTCCGCAAAACACAATCTGTGTAACTCAAATTGGACCGCTGAATTAGTATATAAGCACAACTACGATATTTCAATTACTGCAACCAGAAATACCCATTTGCTAACATTCAAAACTTAGTCTGTTCATAAATCGTCTATGTTTTAGGGTCAGTAAGTCAATTTGTGCTCATAAAACGGTCCTGTAGCAGTTCGGCATTTATTAGATCCTCATAAACGAGTGAAAACGATCCAACGCACACGCTCACATTTCGAACATCAGGGACCCAAATTGTCTGGGGTGGTGTGCGGGCCAGATGGTTCAGACTTTATAGTCCGACTATGCAATTACCACCCCTTGTAAAGCTAGCATACACTACCCTAACGCAAGAGATAATTTCCTCTGGGTGTTACTCTTTGATCGACGATAAAAGCGACAAAGCGATGTGTAGACATCCCTTAATTAAATTCTACTTGAAAATACATAATTACAGAATCATTAATCATTGTATGAATTAACCCAAGAGCGGAATTAATAAATAAATTATGGCACAGGTGGGTGGCCAATGAATGAGTTATTATTTTATTAAATTCGAATGTGCCTGTCCGGTTCATTTAAAATTGAACTTAATACAAGTTAAAGCTAACGTAACATCAAAGAAAAACGTCGGTTACTGATCGCTTTATGTTAGCAGTAATAGCCCCTAATAAAGTCCATAAAAACATACGATGCGTATTATCCTATCATTTCCGACCCTTGATCTTCCTTCCCGACAACTTATTCTTTCAACAAAATTGCTCATTGTTCGTAGAAGTGGGCAATAAGGAGGCAATTTCCTCTGCTCCTAAAAAAGCTGGCCACAATTAATTGAGGAAACCTTGCTCGGATGAAGATGAATTATAAACATGACAATGATGAATTGCTACGCGGATGAATGTCACCTTTTCATTAAACTGTGGTGATCAATTGGAGAACGCGCGTTGTACCGAGACTATTAATTAAATATTCATTACTTAAATATCCTATTGTATCTCTTTGTGTTTGCTCACGAAAGCGATCGTTTGTAATGAATCCTTTCACTGATCCAAGTAGGAGGTCCTTTGGTATTTGTTTAATTATTTTCGTCGTCTAATTTTATACATTATCCGTCTTTTGATACGTTCTATCTGGAATTTCTATTGTCTGATTTGGGTCTTCCATTAAATCTATTATTAGAAATACTTGAGTAATGTTACCTTAATTTAGAATTCCAGTGGAAATTGCAATATATGTCTGTCTGTTTTTTAACTACTGACTACTCTTATCTTTCATTAATACGTTAGCTACAAAGATCATACAAAGATATAATGAAAATTGTTGTCTTGTCCACTGAAAATCTCAATTAGTCCGTCAGTTAAATTATCAAAAAATATTTTAGCCGTTTTTTTTCTTTTTTTACGTAAACCAAATTTGACGACGATACGACGCTTTTAAAATTTTCCATACATCACGCCCGCGCCGTGGTAGAATTTTTTATCTTTGTCAATAATCATTGGTTTACAAAAACAAAAAATAAGTGTCCGTTATTTTTTAGTACTCTGACGGACTAAATAGATTTGCAATTTATTGATGGTGAAAACTAGCCTATATCAATGACCGCTATGATAAGGAAAATACAGTGTTATGCAATATTTACTAATACCCAAATAAAAACATGCGAAGCCTAAACTATTTAAGAATGCAAAAAGTATGCTATCAATATTGGTCTTAATTGACTTAGGCTGAGTTGTACCAGAAGAAGTTATAGTTAAAGTTTGCGTCAAATTTAACACTAACAGTAGCGGTGACTTTAACGGTTATAGTGAAATGTGTTGCACCAGCGAATTCATTAGCTTTGTTAAAGTTAAAGGGAAGAGTCAAGTCAAGAGATTATATTCAACGCGTTTGATAGTTGACGGATAATTTAACACAAACAATAACACTAACCAGCGGAAAGTGAGCGGTTACAGTTACGGTTAAAGTTATGACGTCATTTAACTATTTGTCAAATGGTGCAACTAATTTTTGGCCTAATCGATACTTTAACTGAAGTTTCGATGTTTGTTATTGTTAAAGTAAGATGGTGCAACCCAGCCTAACTGAAGTTTCGATGTTTGTTATTGTTAAAGTAAGATGGTGCAACCCAGCCTAAAAAGTATTGATTAGGCCAAAAATTAGTTGCACCATTTGACAAATAGTTAAATGACATCATAACTTTAACCGTAACTGTAACCGCTCACTTTCCGCTGGTTAGTGTTATTGTTTGTGTTAAATTATCCGTCAACTATCAAACGCGTTGAATATAATCTCTTGACTTGACTCTTCCCTTTAACTTTAACAAAGCTAATGAATTCGCTGGTGCAACACATTTCACTATAACCGTTAAAGTCAGCGCTACTGTTAGTGTTAAATTTGACGCAAACTTTAACTATAACTTCTTCTATGGTACAACTCAGCCTTATTATACAAAAACACATTTCCTATTCATACTGTATTGTCACTTGTTTTCCCTGTTTGTCAACCAGGAACAAACTATCATCTGACACAGTATGTACCGGGGCTTAAAGATCAAAGTGTACGTAAATAGTGACAGCTTGCTGCTACCTCGTTTTCGAGCACCGCAAATATCCGTGTTGCTCTATAGGCCTCCTGAACGTGCCTGGAATGAATATCAATTGCCATTTAATCATGTGCCATCTTCTTATCGTGTGGGTAGTAAGTTGTAACGACCCCACACACCCTATGTAGGGAAGGACTTCGTATTAACTAACTGCCGTTTTTTTAGAATGTACCTTTTCTCTAGTAAATTTGAAATTACCAAAACGCGCCCACCATAGGTGCTGAAAATAAAATCGCCGAAACTTTATTTTCGGGATTGGTGGGATAGTGGGAGTATTAAGTGTGTGGAAGATTACGTGGCGACTCTATATAAGCTTTCAATCTAAATTAAGGTCAGGGGCATCTTCAAGGTCAAGGTCAAACTCGTAAAGGCCATGGTCAAACACTTCAAGGTCAAAATATGCCTAAAATCGTAGAATATTGCCCCCTATCAAACTTCAACGTCAAGAATATCCTAAAGGTCATACTCGAACCTCTCAAAACTGTTAATTCGAAAGAAAATGTCGACGGAGCCCCGCGCAGTCCGACTGTGAGTACAAACGATGAATGACAACTGTCAAACGTAAACGTCGCAAATATTCCGAAATTACGTTTCGCTACCCACAATCGCTAAAATATATAATACTTTTTTATTTAATTAATTCTATTATTTGCTTTTTATTTTAAAACGCAATAATTGCGCAAATATTTAAAAATAAATTAAAGTAAAAAACTATAATATTCATAAAAAAAAAACATTTAAATATGTGGTCACTTAGTCTGACCGTAAAACGAAACGACCTTGGACCGATTTTTTTAAGTTATCTGTGGCAAATTATGTCATTTTTTCGTAAATAGGTTAGAGGAAATTGAATTTTTAGAATTTTTTTGATATAAAACTATGTGGTTGCGCGCTATGAAACTTTGTGACAGTGTTCTACAAGAAAATTACTCTACCTAAAAAAATAATCAAGCTCCAAAACCACAGTTTGTATTACGAAGTTGAGCCCTATGTAGTGTCAGAGTATCTAAACCGCCTCAAAAGCCTCTGACATGTTTTAACGACTGCCATTCGGCGGCCGGGACCACCAGCTTATACGTGCTTTCCAAAGCACGGCATCGTATTTTTATCAGACAATTAGGTGATTCAAAGTTGTTTCCAGTTTGGCTAGGATATTGCATCCTAGCCAAACTGAAAACAACTTTAAAAAGTATGCTTCCCGTGGGGATACCACCACCGCAACGCCTAAACTACTCGACCACTGAAACAGCTTAGTTCCTTTGGTGTATATTTACCTAATCGCATGGCCATCCTCGTGCAAAAATAAGACATGTTTACAGAATTATTTGCTGCTGTTGTCGCTAGCGCGGCAGAACTAGCTTTATCTATTTCACTGACAGACCTTGACAATTCAAAAGTGTCTGTAAGTGTCTGTAGGGGCTAGCACGAATATTTCGACGTATAGGTTGTAACGTTAACGTAAATGAATTTTGAATGTGAAAAACCACAACCCCCTACCCCCCCCTATTTTGGTTTAATTTTGTGGGACATACACAATTAATATCATTTAAAATTATGAATATGGTATCTAATTCAAATAAATACTCAGTGCGAAACGAGTATTGTAGCTATGGTAAAATTTTACGTAACGTTACTATACTTCAAAATATTCGTGCTAGGCCCTCAGGTCTATTTGAAATAAAGAATTATGGTATTTGTATTTGATGTTTTTTTGGATAATTTGATGTTATCCATTCTAACGCCATCTTGTAGCATAATTAATGAACCGTAAATCTATCTAAATAATACGCCTAATTAAGGTTGTTGTAACTTTACAATATCAGATCAACGATTACATGAGTTCCAACTGAGGTTTTGAAAACCCCATCCAATTTGTAAATACTAAACTACCTCTTAAGTAACAATTTTTTATCGAACTACCTGCAAGAGATTGAGGACAGCTTTTAGTCGAACTAAGTAGATGCTCCATTCACGTTCTCTTGAAGGCGTTCTGATATTCTATGAAATATTGGAAAGGACGTTTCTTGGAAAAACAAAGCCCCTCAAAGAAGTAAAAATATACAATTCTACTAAACGTACAGGTACATTTTTATTTTATGATATTCAAGATGGACTTGTGATTCCTTGAAAGAGCGCTTTTCCATTACTGGGCAGCAGTAATCTATTCTGTAACAACATTTTTGTGTCTCGATAGTTAAATCAGAGGCGAGGTATCAAATTCATATAAATAGTATAAGACTTATATTCTGTGTGATAAAGCTCACTTAGGGGAAGCTCGATATCAAAATAGTTATTTACAGAATAGCACTGCAGTTTTTGATGGCTTATTATTTTGATCGTAGGTACAGACACCTGCACATCAAGCTACAACAATCTGTCAAATTTCTTTATTCGATTTTCAACTTTAAAGCCAAAGAGATTGGGTTCAAATTTGATTGGGAAAATTTTACAGTTTCGGATAGCCTTATGTGCTGGCGACTGTACAAGCTTTATGTGTGTACCTATATCATACTCAAGTGGAATATATCAGTATTTATGTACGCACACTTGAATCAATCGGTATCTCGTGTGATTGCTATTACCCCGATTACAAATCTGTGTTCTGTGTGTTACTTAAAAATTTCGAACTGAAAACGCGACCCTAACCCGAAACCACGCTTTGCAGTGAAACTTGTGGACACAAAAACCAACGCGGCACTCTTCATTCATTTTATTACCAAGTTTAAAATAACCACAGCAACGCAATAACTAGTTTGTGGAGAATAAAAACTTACAAAAATGAATTTCAAACTTATATTAGCTTTCAGAAGTTTGAAAGTTGAGTATAAACCTATAAACTATGATTATCAGAGATACTAATAGAATAAAGAAATATTCATGTGCTTTTCGATACTATTTTGTTAGTGTGGTCAGATGGAAAAATACGTCTAGCCGATATTTTGCTGCGTATGAAGAACTAGCATCTGCCAGTGGCTTCACCAACGGGGACATACTTTAGGGATAAAAAGCCTATCTATACTAATATTATAAAGATTTGGTAACATTTGTAAGTTTGTATGTAGGGGGTAATCTCAGGAACTACTGGTCCGATTAGAAAAACTCTTTCAGTATTAGATAGCCCATGTATCGAGGAATGCTACATATCATCACGCTAAGACAAAAAGGAGCCGAGCATTAATGGAAAATGTGACGCCGACGAAGTTGCGTGGGTCAGCTAGTGTGCTAATAACTATAATAAAAAAAATCATGAAGATTCTTTCAAGCGTCCTGACGTGAAACAGTAACAAATATCCATTCCTCACAAACTTTGGCATTTATAATATTTAGTAGGATTGTAGGAAGAACTGTAAATTACGACAAACGGTTTCTAACCGGAACTGGATCATTGATCTCGCGAATTTCAACGCTAATGGCTAGTTTACACAGTGCGATCCTGCGTGCGAGTCAGCCTGCCGAGTAGATGCAGTGCAGTAATTCGCATCGTTTGGACGTATATTTCGTGTTACTGGCACGTACGAGTTGGAAAGTAGCTCGCATCCGATGTGCTTAAACATTTTTGTTTTCAGTCGCCGCCCGCCGACAGTATCTCGCATATCGTCGGGGATAGTGCAAATCCGCGGAACTAGCATTGGATAATTCAGCGTATCTGCACTCCATGTAGGTTTACAGGGGAAGGTTATAAGTTAATATTTTTCTTATATACACGGCTAATGACCTCATTTTTACATGGAGAGTAATAGCTTGGAGAGTTTTAGGTACTGTTCATAGTGAAAATCTATTAAAGTCTATATTGTATATTAGTAGAAATCCATTAAGAGTGTGTATTCCGTCCACTAGCGCCGCCAATCGTTTTTTATTAATTATGGTAAATTTAAGACACGTAGATAAAAAAACCGCTCTGTAGTGCACTGAAGAAATGTATTATTATTTTTTGACAGCTATTTTTAATACATGGCTACAACTCATGGCTAAATAGCCAAAACGGCAATTATTGCTAAAAGTGGCCACTTTTAGCAAAAATATCGACTTTGGCAACTATTTATGTTCTAAAGTACAAAACATAACTCTCAAAACATAATAAATACATTTCTTCAGTGCACTACAGAGCGGTTTTTTATCTACGTGTCTTAAATTTACCACAAATAATAAAAAAACGATTGGCGGCGCTAGTGGACGGAATACACGCTCTTAAACTCCATACTGTATTGTATGACTACATTTTTCAGATACGCGGAATTATCCAATGCTAGTTCCGCGGATTTGCACTATCCCCGACGATATGCCATGCAGCTCGGATACCACTCGAATCGTTCGGACGCATTTGCCAGTAGCTCGCCAGTGTCAGCCACGCAGTTGCGCGCGGCACGTGTAATTTTTGGGTGCTGCAAGAGATTGGGAAGCTATTATCACCGTGTAGACAGCTGAGGCTAGCCGAGCTACAGCAAAAAAGTAGACGATCCGAGTCTATGGTCAAGTCAGCAGTTCGCACAGTGTAAACTAGCCATAAGAGCAGTGTAGTCGTGTAACACTGACAGCAGTTACTTGTCACTTTGACAGTGACAGGAGGAGGTCCCTTCGGGCCTTCGCGCGGGAATTGATATTTTTAAGAGTGTTTATATTAATATTTATTCAAGTTTTACTAGGTAGGTCAATTACAATAATTACTGTCTCTCTAATAGTTGTGAAGTGCAACAAAGACGGAAGTGAGTAGTTATCGTTATCACCAATATCACCATAAAGCAGAAACAAGCTTTTCATTATTATGAAGATCTTGAGCATTGTGGCCAACTAAAAATAAAATAGACCCCCAAATCTGAACTGAATTCGGCAGTCGAATTCCTAGGATGGATCGAGTCAATCAGCTTCAGTGATTGACACCTTCATTAATTGTTGATCTTTTCTTTGCAGGAGCAAGCAGAAGCGATAGACTACGATTAAGCTATGAGCTTTTGAACTATAAGTATACCTAATTTACTGCTTAATTGAAGTAAGCAGTTACTATACCCATATTCATTTCGAAGGAACTTCCTCAACTCAAGTTCGATTAAGGTCGCCAAGACAACGCCGTCAAAATTGTAGATATAGTTTAATACCTATTCGAAATCTCGGTGAAGTACATTTCCTCCACTCCAATCGATTGAGTCGCCTTGACAACGGAAAAAACCCTGGATTAATTTCATTAAATAATCTATACTAATATTATAAAGCAGAAGAGTTTGTTTGTTTGTTTGGTTGAACGCGCTAATCTCAGGAACTACTGATCCGATGTGAAAAATTCTTTCAGTGTTAGCCTTCCTCAATAAATGGGCTATCCCATTTATTGAGGAAGGCTATAGGCTATATATCATCACGCTAAGACCAATCGGAGCGGAGCAGTAATGAAAAATGTTACGCAGACGACGTTACACGGGTCAGCTAGTAAGTTATACGTACAAACAGGCGATTCAATCCAGTTATCCAGTCCAGTGTTGCCCGCGCATCGACAGAGACGTAGTTAGCGCATCATTAAATTTTTTGTCTTCATTGAAGCTTATGCCAGCAGGCTCTGTGAATGAGATTAAAAACGAAGAAAACATAGAAAGGTAAAAATTAACCAGTCATGGGGAAAAAAGGTATATTAAATGCGGTTTCGTTACGTGATTTTAGTACCTACCTACGTTAGTCAAAAGACGTTGTAAAATATTATGTTATTGTTGCTCTCGAACAAGACAAACATTACAATACACCGCTCCAATACCGCTCCGAGACCGGAGCCTTACTGTCAATTTGTTTGATTTGAGTCGTGGAAAACACTAGAGTTTAGGGGTCATATTTTGAGGGCGTTGCCATACCACCCTGAGTCGAGTGAATCTCGAGGTTGCGCCGAGCAACGCGCGTGCGCGGCTTCATTGGCCATGAAACGAACTGTCGCGTCAGTGGCGACGCCGACACGGCGACGACGGTGACGTGTCAGACCTCCCTCGACGGTCACAGATGCTCTAAAGCCGTAGCCGTGTTATAATATTTGATTAAATCGAGCGCCAATTGCTTTACAAGTGTGTTGATTCATAGTAGGTAAACATTCAACCACAATCACAAAGTTGGTTTTAGCCCAGTTATATACGCAGAATATATCCGAACGCCCCTACCGGCACCGAAGCGAGTAGCGAAGACGCCCGAACGTAGATCGTGTGCGATCGGATTTCTTCAATTTGCCAGTCGTCCCCAGCCATCGACGCCGGATAGCTGCGCGGGCGCTCCAATAATACCGTTACTATTCAAATGTGCTCTTTGTTACGGTTGATAACGGTTTCTTCCGTCGTATCTCGTGCTGTGGAGATTTTCTAAAGAATTATCGTTATTTCTATAAACTATCTGTTTTCTCTTTTTCGTTTATTTGATGTGCCTGTGAATAATCAATATATGTGCTGTATCTTATTTCTTTTAAGTGATATCTTCGTTTTTCATTTTAGTTACTGCTTTATCTTTGCCCGTTATAAACTATAGAATTAATATTATACGTCAAGCACAGAAACTAAATATAGGTAGATCCACGAACGAGAGATGTCACGAAGACTTATTTATTCCGATAGTGAAAAACTGTGCTTGCAGAGGCTTATCCGCAAGTACGGCTTATTTCGAAATTCAGCAGTATTTGGCAACCTATCTGCCAAAAAAAATGCATGGGCTCGCCTCACTCAAGAATTCAATTCTATAGAATCGAATTCGCGCGTAAGTAATCAAATAGTTATACATTATTTACTTGCAGTTTTATGCCTAAATTAATAAACGTAATAACGTAACCTTTTTTACTTTTAGAGAACCGAACCCCAGCTAAGGAAATGCTGGGACAATTTAAAAACAAGAAAAAAGATCCTTTTAAACGAAAAAAGGGAAAGAATAAGGATTACGAGCGGCCCTTATCCCGGTTCATCGTCCTCGCCAAACGAGCATCCATCAGCTGCAGACGTTTTAATTGAAGATCCATTGGAGACCAGCGTCGTTGAGCTGAAGTTCTCGGACAGCGACACTAAGATTATGCCTGACGAAACTCCTATCGACGGTATACTTACAGTTTAATTGGCTCAAAAGCTCTAAGCAAGTGACGTTCTGTCAGCGGTAGCGTGACGAAGGCGATTGTCAAAACGTCGAAATTTTAAAACGCTGTCGAAATATCACGTGCTACTATATATTATACTAGCTGACCCACGCAACTTCGTCTGCGTCACATTTTCCATTAATGCTCGGCTCCTTTTAGTCTTAGCCTGATGATATATAGCCTATAACCTTCCCGGATAAATAGGCTATCTAATACTGAAAGAATTTTTCAAATCGGACCAGCAGTTCCTGAGATTACCCCCTACATACAAACTTACAAACAAATGTTACCTCTTTATAATATTAGTATAGATATATTATATATTTATATATAATATTAAAAAGCAGAAGAGTTTGTTTGTTTGTTTGGTTGAACGCGCTAATCTCAGGAACTACTGGTCCGAATTGAAAAATTCTTTCAGTGCTGGCGGGCTATCTAAAGCCCATTTATCGAGGAAGGTTATAGGCTATAATATCATCACGCTAAGACAAATAGGAGCGGAGCAATAAAGGAAAACAAATTACGTAGATTGCGTAAGCGTAAGTCAAGATTTCTCATTACATAATATGTGTAATGTCAACACGCATTCCTTCGTTTGGCAGCCATTGTGGGCGTGCGCGCCACAGAGTACATTGTGTGCGCGCCATTGCAATATTGCATAGATTTAGATATTTTAGTTTTGTTGTCTGTGGTACGCAAAGATAATGACTGTATTTTAGCTTTGTGCGCACCACTATTGGTTGCCAAACAACGTCTGCGCAACAGTCGTCAATTTTATCACTTATGTTTTTATTTATTCGTTAATTATTTGTTTATTTATTTATTTTAATTATTATTACTTTTTATGTGAGACATATGTATTGTATTTATTTAATTATTTTTTACTTTCTATACTGCTCCGATCGACGTCAAACCGTCAACGCCGGCTGTCACTGAAAACCAGCGCTGTGGCTCTGTCTCGCACACGAGTGTACACGAGTCCCAGCATTATGCTGAGAGATGGCCGTTTTGCGCAGATTTGACGCATATCTTCCTAATTTTTTTCATATATTAACCTAATTAGTTCTAATTTTTTTGTGTAGTTTTGGTATGCGTCATGTTGACCGCAAATAAACTCTTTTTCTTTCTTTCTTTCTTTCTTTTTCTGAAAATGTGACGCAGACGAAGTTGCGCGGGTCAGCTAGTCAATATATTATATAAAATTCTTTCGTTACTGATGAGTGTCTAACAGACGACGCACAGTCGAAAGTAGGAAGCTGAAATTTAGTATGTCGAAGAGGAGCCCTAAGAGAGAATTTCCGGAAATTCCTACGCGTACTAGTAGCCGACAATCACCGTCACTTACAACAGCACTTTGTCTAGACCCACTGTTGTGTAAGTATTCGAGTAATTGGACACAGGTACTTCTTATAAATCTTTTACTTTTCAGATCCACATGTAAGTCCGCCGGAATTATTGGTAGAGATGTCACGGTCACCACATCTCACCACTCGGCAAAGCCCCATTCACATTACAGTGCCATCACATCGGATTGGTATGTTCCAAGATTTAAAAAAATATTTTGTCATTGCTATCTACCAAAAAGTAAGGAACAGTGAAAAATCTCCATAGATCAAACCAATCACTGTGCAGTGCCATAAAAATAGGTATCTACAGATGTAAACTCTGTGGATTTTCAATAAAATTTTGACTGAATACCGATGTTTTCATCTTTATATGATTTAACAGTGGAACCGACTATTGTACTGTAACATTAATTTATTTCAAAATAGTTTCATTATTCCACAGCTTTTTAAGGTTCCTCATTACTTCATACCTGGCTTACTAAACTTATTTTTCTAAAGGTAAAAATGTTTGCACGCAAGGAATACCTCCACAATTCGAGCTGCGGGCGAATACACATAATAATACGACTACAAAAAATCACAACCAGAGCGAAGAACGAGAGGAGGAACTGCATCGGCTTAAAGTGGCAGAGAGGCAATGGCTGGTGAAGGCAGCTGAAGAGACCTACCTGAAGGCAAAGCTCGACAGACAATGTTCCGAAGAGCGGCTTCGATTTGCTAAAACCATCAGGGAAGAGGCAGAAAAACGATTAAATAATGATTAGATTACAATATATTGGTTTTATTTTTAATGTTTAGCGCGTCAGTCGGACAAACTTACCAAGTAACATACGTCACATAATAACTCGCAGGCCTGTAGACGGTGAGCTATGGGCTAGCTCGCCGTCCGTCCGTCTTATGACGACAGGCCGTGTCGACGGCGCGTTCTTGTTCCACACGCGCCTTAAAGAGTGTCAGCACTAGGAGGGGCCCGAAAGGACCGACGCCTGCCGGAGTTGTGGAACTATTCGAAAGAGATACCGCGGCTCCGGAACACAAAGGGCAATGAAGGAACATGGTATCTAATCATGTGCCATGTTGCATTCAAGTCCGTTTAGGCGTTAAGGCGTGATTGACAAATATACAAAATACGATTTGTTTCCAGGGTTTTTTTAAGGGGATAAATATAATGACCACCATAAAATGCTTTGATACCCTTAGTTTTGTAACCAAAAATATCTACTTAACACCAGAAAAATTGTCACGACTCCACTTTAAATTGTATTCGACCACCAAATTTAGTAAATGATCACCAAATCTTAGCGAGCAAATTAATATTCAGTTAGTATCATATTCAAATTCTATAGTAACGTGTCTGCGTCAGATCCCCTCTATGGCTGGTGAAACATGTGGGTTAGGTAAGGTTAGAACCATGACCATTAGCGCGCGAAGGCGAGCGAGCGAGGCTAGCGTGCCGCGGTAGCGGCCGCCGAGCGCCAGATTGGTTTAATTTTGGTGATCATTTACTATTTTTGGGTTACTCATGATTTACTTGGAGTCATTTTACTTAAATAGGATAGCAAAGTGTTAAAACTTTGGTTATAATTTTACATTAAAATGCGAGTTTCATTTTGGTGATCATTTACTACTTTTGTCTGCTATTTGTTACTATATCTGGTGGTAAGTTAAACATAAGCCTTTTTTTAATACGCTGCCGCTAGTTACAAGTTCCGCCACAACCATTTATGAGTTGAGTTGAGCTAAAAATTGTGACAAGTCCGTGTCTAGCGTTGGTCCGACCAGCTGAAGGCAAGATGGTAGAATATGGCTGACCCGCGCAACTTCTGCGTCATATTTTTCATTAATCACTCCTATTGGTCGTAGCGTGATGTTATAGTCTGTAGACCATAACAGCTTTCCTCGATTAATGGGCTATTCAGCACTAAAAACAATGTTTCAATTCAGAAGTTGCTAAGATTCAGCGTTCAGAAAAAAACAGGGAAATTGAAAAAATACCCGAAACCTCTTAATCCTCACTTCGTTTTATGACCCTGAACAATATTTGTGAAAGACTACAAAGTTATGATCTAGAGAGTAAAGCCCAGTAGTACCGTTATCTGAATGAAGTACTTGAATCATCTGCCTTCAGAGACTGTCATTACGTAGGTAATCATTATTTAGTACATATACGGGACGAAGCTATTAATAATTATTACTTACTGTAATGACTATGTAGATTGTGCCGTGTGTCATCGTGCCATAAACTTACTTAAGCCTCAGGATTTGAGCAAAATACGTGAGATATTGTGTTTGTAGGCGCTTAAAATTATGTGATGTAGGTGCGATTAATCAGACATCATCTAAGTACAAAAATTCTAGAGGCGAGTCGCTATTAAAATACCGAGTAATCCAAATAGGTTGCGGCATTGTTCAATATTCGCGACCCTGGAACGCAAAGGGTTTGTAGGAACACGACCGGGTTTCAGTCATTCAGAAAAGACACTCCAAAAGTTTACAACGACCTACTTACTGGCTTAATAACTGGGGTCAATACACCAGCAGGTAAATAAAAAAACATCGACCTTTGACTAAGATCTCAACACCATTCTAAAATAGCAGCAACAAAAAGTTTTTCGTTTATATAAAAACCTCCTTAACAAAGCGATCGACAAGTAGTTCCATTAAATCCAATGAGGGTGTTGATTTCTGGATATAGTGGGAGGGATTACGATCCCTCCCTTTTGCTCAGTAAATACCGTTTGTGTCGAACATTCATTCGCGTTAGTCGGTATTGAAAAGAATGGATAATATTGCCTAAACAGCAGTAGTTTGGTTGTGCGTTTTGTAAGTAAATTCAGACGTCTTTGCCCGTGGTAGTGAGGAATTAGGTTCTGCTTCCCTCTTGAAAAGGTAGGTTAGGGATTAATGTTTCAGGCTTTTGTCTTCCGTTATTAAGACATAACATAAGCATTCCTAATTTTTCATGCCTTGATTGAGCACGCTCTTGTACGAAGTTCTGTTTGGACTGCATATCTTGTTAATATCTAAAGCCCATTGTAGACCACCTCCGAACCAATTTAAACTTTGACTCTGGTTATTTTTCGGCGCACTTTTTAAAGTTTTGATGACAAGAGATGCTAGACAAAATGCAATTCTGTAAGCGAATTCGAGTGTCGAAATCACTACATATTATAAAACAAAGTCCCCCGCCGCGTCTGTCTGTCTGTCTGGTCGCGATAAACTCAAAAACTGCTGCATCGATTTTCATTCTGTTTTTACTAATGGATAGAGTGGTTCTCGAGGAAGGTTTCAGTATGTAATTTGTCAAGCGGGCGAGCCGCGGGCCTCAGCTAGTGTCAAAATATAAGGACGATCACGTAACACTACGGCAGCGTTTGCCATAGATACTTTTTTGACGTTTTGACAATCACCATCGCTATGCTACTGCTGACAGAATGACACTTGTCTAGGATCTAAAGTTATGGCTCAGCATACTATACCGGTACCGCAAAGGCACGGCTCCAACCTAGCAATTAACTTGTCATTCAAATTAGAGCATTAAAACGAATGTCGTATAATTTATTTCGTAATGACAATATAAAAAGCCGATGGCGGGCAGTCAGTACGCTTGCCGCTACCATACAACTCGACTCGCAGCTCACGCGTTACAAGCGAGCGGACCGTGAGCTTACAGCGCGCCGACCGCCTGCTTAGCGCACCGACTCCAAATCACAAGTTTTGTTCAATCACAAATGCCAAGTAACAATTGTGTTCGTGGCGACCGCAAGCTTTTGCCTCGCGGTTTCCGCGTGGATTGCGAGCTTGCACCTTTCAGACGTCGCGTAGTAAGCGCGCTAGCGGCTAGCCGTAGCCTAAATTCGAGGCAACGCCGTGCTGTAGGTGAGCAAATGCGATGCCGATGACCTTAAGTCGAATACCCACATCCGAAATTGTAGACGACACCCATGTACATAATAAACTAGCGAGTCTTAGCCAATATGAAGTAGGTACGTATGTATATTATAATTAGATACAAGCTATTTATCCAGCTTTTCTCCGGCCTATACAAATATTGCTCTAGTGAGTAATTAACAAGGAAATATGGCCGAAGTTTTATAGGCAATAAATAGTCTTGTTATGTACGCAATGTTTACCGGATATTGCCTCGGTAGTCGTACAAACCAGATAAATAAAGGAAGAGGAGATTGTATCAAGAATCTTCTAATTTATAGGTTAGGGAATGTACATGACATGTAATTCTACGTATATTTGGCTTTTATTTCAGTACAATGAAAGCGTCTTAAAATATTTTAGTCATTTATTTTGGGTACGGCTAGAATATACTTAGGTACTTTTTTATGAATTCTTGGCAAGCAACATCATACCTAAAGTGATAAGTATTAACAAAATATGGTTGTTATTTTACATTAATTTTTATTTCATATAAAATTTTATAATTGAAAATTGTTAAACCCTATTAATTTCATGATATTTTAATTTTATAATTCAATTTTTTTTTATTTGTGATAGGTTTGCTCTTGAATCTATAGTCTAGGTCAGACTAGTTGTGCATACTGAGTGACTTATTTACACAGGACCCTTAACGTCACAACTTACAATATTAATTTTATAAATATGTTGTTGGTGTGCTTTAAATATAAATAAATAAAATAAATAAATGAACTGGGAGAAGAATTGTGGGTCGTCCAGCAGCGAGATGGGCAGACGACATTGTTGCCATTGCGGGTAGTAACTGGATGAGGCTGGCGTTGCTCTGATATCGACCTGTAGATGACGATGATGAGGTAAATATATAGAAAATTCTAATAATTATATTTATTCAATCAAATCAATCAAATCAAATGAGCCAACGCCAAAAAAAAAATAATAATATTCACATACAGTACCAAAAGTTAATCAAGGCTGCTTAAAAATTTTGCTGCAGTACTTACAATATTAAAAAAGATCGTCGATTAATAATAATTCTTTCCGTACATCGTCATTCATATCGAACGTTTTTAATGGAACCAACCAGGCAGCTTGAAATAGCCGCGTCAATTCCACGTCATTGTACGAAATTATTATGCTCTCATGAAATTACTTGACTGACAAAATGGCGGGTTTATTAATATTTTAAAGTTAATTTATCACTTTGTAAGCGTATGCTTTGCATAAACCTTGCAGCAAAAAAACTTCAGTTGACTGCTTTTGGAAATTTTTTAGGACTACTGACTCATGTTATCCACCAAATCTTTAAGTTAATTCGTCACATTCTGTTATTACCTACCAATGCTTACCTTACCATACAAAAGTGGTAAGATTTTTTTTTTTAATTTAAATATTTTATTTAAAAATATGTTTAAAAACTCACTTTGAATGTTGGTTGACCTATTATTGACGGCTGTATAGGTCTAATGCTTGTGTTACTAACTATTCTTAAGAATTGCTGTATTCATAAGCTGTTGATTACCTGTAATAAATAAAGTAAACACTAAAAAAACATCTAGACTAATAAATTTGCGAAATTCAACAATAGCACTTGCAGTATTGCTGCGATGAATGTCAATGCTGATTTTTTGGCGGAAGAATAGCCCAGCCCTTTGATCACGTGAACAATCGACTAGCTGTTTGCTTATGTCCCGCCATTTAAGATTTTATGTAAGCCTTTTTCTGTAGGGCGACGTGATGAACATCCCACCTATGTATACGCACAAAACGTTTTGAGAATACATTCATTGTGCGTACAGCTAAGGAGTGGAATTCCCGCCTGAGTCTGTGTTTACTGATACCTAAAACCTGGGAGTTTTTAAGTCAAGAGTGAAAAGGTTACTTCTAGGCATCAGGTGAGATAGTGTCCAAACGTATGCCTATCAACACTAAAAAAAAAGCTACGGTGAAAAAACAGCTATGTTATCATGATAAAAGAGTCCTGCAATGCGATCACTGCGGAACTATTAATCGTGTTTCTGGTTTCTCTTTATCTTTATATTGCACCTACCACTATTATTCTCTGCATCACCCAAAGGTTGACTGGTAAGAAATGCCTATGGCATTAAGTCCGCCTCTGTACATGTGTGTGCGTAAAGTATTTCTATACAAATATTATAAAGAGGTAACATTTGTTTGTAAGTTTGTATGTAGGGGGTAATCTCAGGAACTACTGGTACAATTTGAAAAATTCTTTCAGTATTAGATAGCATATGTATCGAGGAAGGATATAGGCTACATATCATCACGCTAAGACTAAAAGGAGCAGAGCATTAATGGAGAATGTGACGCAGACGAAGTTGCGTGGGTCAGCTAGTATTAAATAAATAAACTCACTCAATACAAGTATTTATCTAAGTACTACCCATAGGTACCATATTAACTAGTTCTATTATCTGAGGCTATGCCACATGCTCAAAGCGAACCTCGATTAAGAGGTCGCCAACCTTCCTCCAACAATGCCTTTCGGAAGAATTCTATTAGTGTATACTAGTAACGATATCCTACATACGATATAAAAAGTAGTGAGCAACATTCTTCGTTTCCACATGAGGCGTTCTCGTATGAATCCTGAAAGCCTGTCCGTAGCAATTATTCCGAGTGATGAAGCAAATTGTGGGCTTGCTGGCCGGTACATTCCTTGGGAACGATTGTGGAAAGTTTATTTCGGCGTGAGCTCTAGTTTCTTCGAAGAAATTTTCTTGATATGATTTTTTCTGGTTATCATCGTTATAGAGGTTTTGTTTTGTTAAAGTAGGTATGTACTGTGGTGGGGTAACTCAGTAGGTACGGGAAATTAAAGATATTTTATCATTCAAGGAATAATTATATTGGCGAGGTCCGCCCGAATTCACATTAATACAAGGTCTGCTATCAAAACAATCAAATTACTTATCCTTCAGATATCGAAACCTAAGCTAGACTTTTTAATTCACCGTTCCAAAGTTTTACAAATGGCCAATACGAATCAGATAAACCCGAAACACACAAGAGCATTATAAACCAAGGACACACATGAGTGTGACGGTACCTAATTGTTGCGGAATTTGTTCGAAAGAGTCACCGCGCCCCAGGAACGCAAAGGCCATTAGGAAGAACACGGATGGGTTTTAGTCAGGAAGAGTCTGACTAGGAGTGAGTCGTATTTATCGAAACAGTAAAAAAAACAGATATTTCAAAGTAACAACATGAAACAGATATCTCAGAACCGAAATAACAGCTCCTACCTATTTCGCCTGTTCCTTAAACAACCGTAGTAGCCGTAACTTTGATAGATACAATTTACAAACGAAACTACCTGAAACAGCTATGTGAAACAGTTTCAAATGAAACATGCTCCTTTCTCTTCTGACTTATTATAACAGAAAGAGACAACATCTGTTCTTTGGAACAAGCTCTTTGCTCCTCTGGTTCATTGTAATAGAAAGTGATAGAACCTGTTCCCTGCCTGTCACTGTTTCTGACCTTTTCGAATACACATACAAATAATGTAATAATAAAAATATTTGGGGATTTTTTAAAACCATTACATTAAATTTAAATAGAAGCATAGTGAAGCTGTCAGTCCTAAGCCTGCAAAAGCATGAAGGGTGGTTTTTATTTCATTTTAGTAGCAGGTACTGAAGCTACTCCCAGGTACTATTTCTGAATGAGTCTTTAGTTCCAGAGGAACAGGCTGTTATTTTGGAACAGGTTTTTGGAACTGTTTTTGTCTTGGAACTGAAACAGGTTTCTAATTGTATCTGTTCCAACCCACCTCTAAGTCTGACACTCCCTTCTGCTTCACCCGGGAGGAGTCATTTGATGATTTCCCATCCTTAAAAAAAATTTAGGTACCTATTTAGGATCAATAATTCGTAGACAGTGTTATAAAACTGCCTGCACATTCTAGAAAAAAATCACCGTGTTAACTTCAGTGACGTGAACATGAAGTGAGCTACCAATTCATACAACTAAAATGGAATGACAGCTCACTTGATGCTCACTTCACCTAAGAGATGCAGGCTGAATAGACAGGCGGGTAGTTTCTTTAAAAAAGTTAGGCAAATAAAACTACGGTGAAAAAATTACAACAGTAAGGGCCATTCTGAGCGGAAAAACGGAGAATTAATTAATATACAAGGCAAAGAAAATTACCTGTGGAATTGTGATGTATACCAGCAGACAACATAATTTAAGTACGAAATAGTTAAGTTTTTTACTGTTCTAAATGCCAAATCTCAATTCATATTCATTATACGCACGTTCAGGAGGTATATAGAGCACGATATACGAATATTTGGTGTGTTCGAAAACGAGGTAGTAGCGACTATTTACGTACAATTGCTGGAAGAGATTTCACTAGAAATAAGCATCACCTTTGTACCTATTTTTCTGTCTCCTTTTTATTGTTATCAACTTGTGTGTGTGTACATAAATTGTTAAATAAATAAATAAATAAATAAATTGTGATGTTTAGGGTGCCTGTCCATTACAGCGGAGTGAGGGAGCGGAGCCGAGAAATGGAGAAATTTTAACCAATGGAATTGCATAACATCTCCGTACCACGTGATACACTAATATTTTCACTGACATGATTGGTTAAAATCTCTCCGTTTCTCTGCTCCGCTGTAATGGTCAGGCACCCACCAAAATTATATGAGATGAACGTTATACTAAATGTCATTAGAGCAAAAGAAGTTTATATGAAATGTAATATTAGATCACATGAAATTAGGTTATTTGTTTTTATAGCATATGAAAATTATATCATGTGAACGTTATTTCAAGTGATAATATATTATCTGTTCGGCTCATTAATTTCTAGATTTTCAATTTAATGTCCGGGTTCATGTAAGTAAAGTAGTGTGACAAAAAAAAGTACCAACTCTTCAAATTCAAGAAACGAACACCCGCAAAAAAAAACAGTCAAATTCAGGCGAAAGCACCCAATCAGCTGAAAATTGTAACAGAAGTTTGCCATTTCGAAGGATGCAGATGCCTGCATTCCCGTAAAGGAAAATAAAATAGCGAAGAGCTGCGGTTTCAGATCGGTTGCGGCGTCGATACATCACGGTTGGTCCCGTGGGACGACTAAGAACGAGTGTTCTTTTTCAAGTTCGTTCGTTCATATTACCGAACGATATATCTTTGATCTGCAGTGGATATATTTCTGCTCACTAGTACGTCCAGTTTCGGCTCGTGGCTAAATAATAACAGCCGCACAGGTCGATCTTCAAGGTTAAGCAACGCTTGCCGAGGTTGGTTTGTGGATGGGTGACCATCTTAACAAACCGAGTTTCCACCGTGTCTCGAAAAGCACGATAACCCGTTGGTCCCGGCTGTCATTAGTAGATCTTTGGCAGTCGTTACGGATTGTCGAAGAAGCCAGTAAATCTGACTCCAGTCTTACCAAGAAGTACCGTGTTACCCAGTGAATGGTTTGTGGAGGTCTGGTAGGCAGCCGCTCCACGTAAAATACTGGAATTCAGCTGAATCCGGTTTGACTGGAACCCGACCCTAATATAGTTGGGAAAAGGCTAGGCAGATGATGAGTACGTCCAGTTTCGATAAAAAAATAAGAATTTAAAAAACTCCCTGACAAAAAATAAACTCTAAAACTAACAATTAATAATTTAAACCTATTATAATAATATTATTGTCACATATATTATTATGTACATTTTCCAAGCGTCGTCGCGTCGGGGGACCGCTAAAGTTCGTCGTTTTTGCGAATTTTTCGGAGTAAATTTTTTTGTTGCCATCTGCGACTACACCCGTTTTTCTCACTCCAACTCGACAATGCTTGTATTGGAAAATTTACGTAATGTATGTGGCTATGAAAATTTACGTAATAATAATTATAATAGGTTTAAAATATTATTTGTAAGTTTTTAGGGATTTCTAAAATTTTTAATCTTATTTTTATGTTGTCCTTTTTAAAGTTGTTATAAATATGAGTAAGGTATTTATAGTGATTTGTTAGTAGGTAGGTAGTCAGATCCCCTCATCAACTATTAAGGAGCTGATGGTCTTCAAACGGCTGATCAGGTCATGGTTACTTTACCATACACTTTCAATATCATTGAAGTACCACGGACCAAATTTCGAATCGATAGAACATATGGAAGGTAGTCAGATCTCCTCATTAAGTATTAATGAGCTGATGGTCTTCAGACAGCTGATCAAGTCATGGTTACTTTTTTATATACTTTCAATATCATTGAAGTACCACGGTACCGAATTTCGAATCGATCGGACATAAGGAAGTTGGTCAGATCCCCTCATCAACTAGAAAAGAGCTGATAATCTTCAAACGGCTGAACAGATTTTTACAAAAAAAATATAATCAACTACCAAATAAAAAAAATAAAAAAACTAAAAAATTACTTAAATTTCGGTAGTCGGTGTCAAATGCGAAGAAACTACCAAAATCACCGACTTCCGACAAGTCCTAGTTTGTAATTTAAGTGTAAAACAACCAATTAATGAAATTAAGCTGAAAGGGCAATGAAAAGTGCAATACTTGGTAATCCGCAAGAGAACCAAGGTTACCGATACAGCCCGAAGGAACGTCAAACTAAAGTGGCAGTGGGCTGGACACGTTGTTCGCAGAACAGATGGTCGATGGGGGCGAAAAGTTCTGGAATGCGACCGCGTACCGGAAGACACAACGTTGGAAGGCCTGTCACAAGGTGGACCGATGACCTGGTGAAGGACGTGGGTAGACGATGGATGCGTGCGTAACATACAGGACCTGTCGTTGTGGCGACGCTAGTTGAAGCACACAGCACTTTCCAGCAGTTAAAGTCTTTCGGCTGATATTTTTTATACAAAACTGGGAAACTCTTGGCCCAAATCTCACCTGATGGAAAGTGATGATTAGGCCGAAGATGGAAGCGAATTTCACCCGGAATCCTCTTACACAGAGGAACTGGCTATCATACCCTCTAACTGCCGGAACACAACAATGCTGATAACATTGTTGTTATGGCGACAGACTTAGACATGATGGTGGTAGCTTGGCGGACTTAGAACAAGTCCTACCACGAACCAAACCGAGCAAAAAATTTGCCCCCGCTAGGAATCGAACCCGGGACCTCTGAGTCTGGTGATATGGTGATGATGATGATGATGATGAGCTCAAATAAAAGAGTTTTTATTTAATTTGACGCTTTTATTTTTATCCAATAGTACTTACTACTACTTTTCGCTTATCAGTACAATCACAAAACTACCTAACGCCAAAACCGACGAGCTACCTATTCCGTTTATCGAATACGTTAACATTAATTTAACTTTGTTTTGAACTGTTTGGGACTCCGCCAGTTTTACCCTCTGAGGGATCCAGAAATAACATTGCGAATAAACAAAAATATAAATTGAGAGTGAAAAGTTAGGACTTCGATATCTATGTATATTTAAATATGGTACCTATTGATACTTTGTAATCCCTGGAGCAAATCATTTATAGTTTTGCTAAAAACAAACATGTGCTTTTGAACTTCTACCAAATTTGTTTTATATACCTATAGACATTCATTATGTAAGTTATTTAAACAGGCTCTTCCCATATAAACAGGGTATCTACAAGTAGTCAGCTATATCGGGTTAGACTGTACCCGTACCTACCCAGTTTTTTTCTGCCGGTGTTGGGGAACTTTCCTGAAAGAAGTCAATTCCCAAAATCTAAATTGAACTTTCCAAACAAAGTGTGAAAAGCTTTTTAGGGTTTTTGATACATATGCGATACAAGCTTCTTTGTTAAAATGTTTCTTCTTCATTAACTTATTGTAATGGGCACTCAACGCTCTGCTATGTCATCAACAGCCGATAAAAAATAGTATGGTATAATTTCGTTCCGCTACACCTGTATAGCCGGGAAAAGGCTAGGCAGAAAAATAATTAATTGTTTTGAGAAGCTGACATGATAAGGGGTAGCATAGTTCTATTTTAAAACGCAGCAAGGAAGCAAAACTGAACTTACGGTGTTACTTCAGACTTCAATGAAATATATTTTATTAGGTACGTGGTATACTTAAAGACCTTTTTACTGGGGTGCGCTCACACGTGCGACTAACGATTGTTCTTCGGATGCAATATACAAGCTAAACTTTGTTTTATTGCATCGTTTGTATGCTGGATTACTGCGCAGTCTTTTGTTTGAAACGTATTTGATGTAGGTGGAATGTGTGATTTACTACCTGGATACATTACCATGAGCCAAGTACCTGAAAAATATTCGACTTCACAACAATGCCATAACAGCTGGCTTCGTGAGGATTCGTGCAACTGTCTTTCGATACGTAAATCCGCGCTTAGTGTCTTTTGCGCAAAAGTTCGTTCGGGCAAGTGTTTTCCACAAGTGTCCTGTTACCACTTAGGTTTCAAAGGCAAAAAAAATAACAAAATTAAATTAATTATAAAAGTACAAAATCTCATAAAATACAATGTCAGCATAATACATTATGTATATACATATTATATAAAAAATCTTTAAATTATAACCAAAAATAGAACTGTCGAAGTATTAAATTCTACAAAATGATAATTTCATTTTTTTTTCCCTTTCTTTTTAATTGTTTTTTTTTTTATGACTACGCATATTGCCTTGTCATTCAATAATTAAGCATTCATGCGTTTATGGAGTAATTTGGTTTTTGTGAATAGCAAGTGCAACTTATTTGAGCGTCGTATACTTTCGACAGGTCTATAAAGATGCATATTATTATTTTTTAAATACGAGCCTAGTAGATATAATACTTTTATTAGAAAAATATTTTCAAGTTCTGGAAATGTGGCTTGCATGAGGCCGTCCCTTTTATTTTACATAAAGCCCGAATGCATTTTTTCTGTGCTATAAGTACTTGCTCAACTTTAGCACTATTTTCCCCAAAATATCAGGCCAAATCGAAGGGTGGAGGCAACGTAACCATGATAAGCTGCTTAGAGTGTGGTCTTGTTTGCAACTTTACCCAGCATCCTAAGAGCATAGGGGAACTTACTACATAAATATGTTTTCCACACATTGTCAATTTCCGTCCTCCAAGACATATCGTTAACAATATTTAGGCCAAGAAATTTTGTAACATAAGATTCAAGTATTGGTTCTCCTTTATTTTTTTATTACTACCACTATTATATGTAACTGCACTATCGTCTGCAAATAAAGACATCTGATGTGTAGTTGCTTGGGCAAGTCATTTATATAACAAATTAATAGCAATGGCCCCTAATATAGAACGTTGCGGAACACTGCAATGGAGTATTCTAGATTTAGACGAATATACTACTTCGCTTTTTGTGTTTATATCTATTTGGCTGGGTAATTTGTTTTCTAACCTCCAAGTAGGATAGTATGAGATTGAGTACGTTACATCTGATGCCAAATCTAGAGAGCATAGCTAGCAGCACTTTATGGTTAACAAAGTCAAAAGCCATTGTCATGTCTATATAAATTGTCATGTTGTAATGTAGTTTTGCAAGGTTTTTTTTTCCTAAATCCCATCTGTTCTTTTCAAAATACTTTTTTTCAAGGAAGTTTTAAACACTGCTATAAATGACTTTCTTAACCACTTTCGAGATATAGATATTAACGCCACCAGTCTGTAGTTACTGATTTTGTTTTATCATCTTTTTATGTAAGGGTTTGATAATGGAAACCCTTAACTTTTTGGAAAAACTCCATTTTGGATCATTTTATTTATTACATCACTTAGTATGGGTACCTACTATAACAGGCGCTACTACTCGTGTTTTTAAGATTGCTTATCATTGTGATTACATCTTTTGGTGTAGTTGGTTGCATATTAATATCGATTTTTATGATCCTAAGTACGAGGGGCCGGAACTAGCTCGCAGAGGCCCCGTTAGAAATTTCAAATGTAATGGGGCACCAACCGGGGATTATCCCTGTATGCACTGTGAAAGTATTCCCAAGGACAATCCCGGGTTGGAGCAAGACTATTGCAGAATATGGAAACAAAAGGTGAAACGCTATGGGTTTGGGCGGTTTGGTAGACTGATAATCGTTTATTATAGAAGAACTATTGGCCCCTGCCTGACCACTAACAATATACACGGCTTTTAAATGGCAGGGAGTGACTTGCACACACACTCAATGAATGGGCCCCCGAAAACGGTCGCTAGCACAAAGTGACGTAGCGCCAAGGTGGCAACATAGCCTGAGGTTGTCTGTTTTATTATTATTAATCATTGGCAAATTGTAAATGTCTGTTACATGATACAATGCAGAGAGCATTCAATATTTAGACCAACTATTACAATTAGAGCAACATAGACGTTTCCAAGAGATAGATACTAATCAGCAATTAGGTATTAAGTTTAATCAAGTTCGATTTCGCTTCTCCGAAACTAGCTTGATTGGACTGGTAATTAGCACAAAAGCATCTCTATTTATTTGAATTGATTCCATTATGTATGTATTGGTATTCCGTAGTGACTTCAAGGAAAACATCCTGAAAATATACATATAGACACTGACTGGTGTTTTCGCTGTTAGAAAACGTTGTTCATGATTATTTTGAACAATATTTATACCTGGGAAATCCTAATATTTCATTAGTATCATTTTAATACTATTAAAAGGTTCTTTTATTTTATTGTTCTTAATTTTTTTTTGTACCTATAACAAACTTTTAAATTTTTTCTTAGCGAGAAACAGACGGAGGTGAAGGCGTAACAAAGATATTTAGTAGGTAATAAAAACACCACATTCTATCTCGACACCCAAGTTCACCCAACTACTTAGGGGTAAAATCAAATCGGGTTGGAAAACTTCGCGAGTCGCAGCGCATTGTCAAATTCTAAGATAGCTTCAGTGAGGGGTTTGCACATCATTGAAGTAATGCACAGCATTAGGTTTGAACTATTCTTTAAACCACATATAGTAGCGACCAACTAGAAATAACCCCCTGATCGCATACTTTCGGGAAATTCGGGGGAGACGGCAAATAGCGTTACCAGATCCAGTCTCAGACCAACAAAAAAAGGCAGACGTTGTGCCACCGAACATCAAAAATGAAGCCACCTTTTTATCTGTGTGTGTCGAAGGGTTGCCATTTGTTAATTTTTTCCCTATAACTTGGGGAATAATATTAGTGTGGGTAGGTTATATTTTACGAGGAAGATATTGTTTAGTATGGTGTTGTACCATAATTGTTTAGAAAGACTTCTATTCCTAATCTAAGACATTGAATACATAAAAAAATAAAACTGGAATATAACTCGAAGTAAAACTTGATTAACCGAATGAGGAAATTTTTAATTTTAAATCTATTTACGTATGGGTGTATATTGCCTGAAGTAGATATAAATATACATAGTATATATTTAAATCATATTATGGCAGCCCTCGCACTTTACGTCACTGCTTTATTTCTTTGAGGTTTTGTATTCCAAGTAACCTAAAATTGACAGTACAATAATTAAGAAACGATGTTATTTTAAGACTTTTTATGTGATTTGCTGCTGTTTTTACAAGTTTTCACTACAGGCATAATTCTATTTTTAAATTTTAAGTTCACTAGACGACGATTCGTGACGTATTAAGAGCGATGAGCATGGTTTTAGTGTAGGTGTGTGCGTGAACGTGTACGTTTACTTGCTGGCGCACGGTTTTGTGGCTTCACTTTTTTTTTCGCGGTACTTCTCTTCCTTTTTTTTTTGGACCAGGATACAACAAAAAATTTAAAAAATCTGTAGGTACTACCAAAGTGAAAATAATATTTCGCATAGGAGCCTGCGTTATCAGTCACCGTATTCCGCAAGCGTGGTTGCAATTTATCAATGTATAGTAAAACTTTGTAACGGGACGCGTCGTCGTCCGACCACCCTCTTTCAAATTCCAATAAGTAGCGCCCAACTCGGGAATTAATCTTCATCACGACTTTATGAAGTTGTTAAAATTATAAATCACTGGGACGAGTTTTGTTACACACGTTAAGTTTGTAGGATGGTATTTTTTTTTTGATAGTTTTCCTTAAACGTGGGTAATAAAACCAATTTATGAAAAGTTTTAGTATAAAATTGCCATATGTCGACGTCACCCAAATAGGAGGAAAAGACTAGATGAAACTGCAAAAGATAGAGAGAAATGGTTATCACAGGAGAGGTTCTCACAGAAACTTGTCTAAAGATTAAGTTAGTCAAAGCAATAAATTTCAATAACAATGTATTTAAATAATTAAGAATAAATTTACTGAACTTAGGACAGACATACATGGATTAAATTAATATTGCAATTAATGTTACTAATTATTAGAAATAACAAGATATTAAGTAATGCATTTTATGTGAATCGAAAAATTTATTATATAGAAATAATAAGATAGAATAAGATAATAAATAATGCAATTTTTCTTTTTTTGTCATACGTGAGACATAAAGTCTTTTTATTTTTTTTTATTTATTTATGTATGTCAACATCATCATCCCACAATCTGAATTTTTGCGCAGACGATGGCACTTTTATGGGACAGCTTGCCCCCTGTTTATGGGCCTGAATACGGATGGAATATACTATAGTATGTTCCATCTATCTTAGTTTTTTTATTTATTTATCTTAGTTTTAGTTATTTTTAGGCGCTATAATTTTATGTTTAACGTATTACTGTTAGCTAATAATTGTACACTTTTTGTAAATGTTTTTGATTAAATAAATTTATTATTAAATTTATTATTATTATAGTACACCTCTTTATCCAACCTATCGGGGAATATTTAAGGTCCCATTAAAATAGATGGACAAAATTTAACACAGCGTTCAATACGTCAAGCTAAAGATATTCAAGCAAAAGAAAACACTGACAAATGTTATTTCATTTTGACCTCAATTAATAGATTGCCTTAATTTTTAGTGTTTTTTCGTGAGCTGCGTTCAAATGCGTTTTTCTTACTATTATGTTTTACCCTTGTCCTTATTTTGGTGATCTGAATTTATTTTTAAAAGTTTGTCCATTCAGTGAAACTGTGAAACTGAATGTAACTTTTAAATGTTGAATGACACTGAAAAACATATTTGCACACTTTAGTAAAAGTTACAAAAAATATTGCGCGGTACACAGCCCTAAGTAGGTAACTCAGTTTGCGCATAACCTTAAAAACGGTTACTAAGGAAACTAATTAAAACATTTCCAATTCACCTAATAACTTAAACATGCCGTTCATGCTACGTTACTTGGATTTCAAAGTTTTCTGTGTATCTATATATATGTACAAAGTAAACCATTGGAAATGCAACGCTTTTGCCAATTTGCTCCGAACTTGAGCATTGAGCAAGCAATGAGACTGCGGTAAAGTTTTGTTTAATAATAGTTTACCTCTTTGCTGAAGTTTTTCATGGAGAATTTTCAGAGAAACTTCGCTAGTTGTTATCTACCATTTAATGACTGTGGAGGTATCCTGCCTTTTCGTTGAAAATTTTTTGGCAGATTATCACTTACCAACCAACGTTTCGCCAATGTTTCTCTTTGACAACTAACAATTAGCATATTTTTTGTATGACAACGTTTCATTTGGTAGAATTATTGTTAAGAAATATTATAATGCCACAAAACGTTTGGGACATTTATCATTTGTCAAACTTTTCACTAGGTCCCACAACTATTAGACTAATTCGTGTAATACGATAGGTTAGATTAAGGTTAGAATATGACAAAAGACGCAAGAGCCGAGTCTTTTGTAAAAGAAAACAGTTAAGTTAGGTTAGAGTATGAATATTACGCAAACTATAACATTCTGCTACTTGAAAGTTGGCATTTTAAAAAGTGTCACATGAAAAGCAGAGCAAACGTAAAATTGGTAACTGTGGCGTTGGGAAATAGAACAAAATTATATGATAAGTTGGCAAATGATTATTCGGCGAAATACATTTCTGCGAAACAGTTGGCAAGTGAAAATCTGGCAAACAATTTTCGGCGAAAGGGCAGAGAACCCTCTGCGGGTATCCACTTTCAGACTAAAAGATTGGAAAGAATTTTTACATTGCTGAATTTTAAGACCACCACACACATTTATGGACCTACTAGCTTTCGCCCGCGACTTCGTACGCGCATATACCGTCCCGTCTAACATACATCATTTCCATATGATTTGACCATAGATTGAAAGGACTTTTCTTAATGTCGGAAATCAGTTACCTACTTCGTTTTGTATAGATACAATTAACTTAAAAGACACTTTGTTCTCTAAGTTTGTTTCGTTGTTTCTTCTCAGGGCGGTCAGCCACGATAGTGGCGATAAGTCCCCTCTTTGAGGAGTGGCTTGGCGCCACGGCGTCCTCACCTTCCGCCTGACGCAGGTCCTCACCGGACACGGATGTTTCGGGAGGTACCTGCACCGAATCGGGCGGGAGGAAACGCCCGGGTGTCTCCACTGCGAGGACACGGTGGAGCACATTGTTGAGGTGTGCCCCACTTGGGCGGAGCACCGCCGTGTCCTCGAAGCGGCGATCGGCAGCGACGTCTCGCGTCCGGCCCTGGTCCAATCCATGGTCCGGAGCGAAACGGAATGGGACGCCATCACCTCCTTCTGCTAAGCAGTCATGCCAGCGAAGGAGATGGCGGAATGGATCTTGTGGACGGTGAGCTATGGGTAGCTCGCCGTCCGTCCGTCTTATAACGACAGGCCGTGTCGACGGCGCGTTCGTGTTCCACGCGCGCCTCAAACAGAGTCAGCACAAAGAGGGGCCCGAAAAGGCCGACGACTGCCGGAGTTGCGGGAGTATTCGAAAGAGATACCGCGGCTCCGGAACAGAAAGGGCAATGAAGGAACATGAATGGGTTTTAGTCAGTAAAAGTCTGACACTCCCTCCCGCTCCACCCAGTGCGGGAGAAGTCATTTGATGATTTACCATCCCTAAAAGAAACGGGTGGTCAGCTAGGAAACAACTGCCTCATTTAGCTTAAAAGTACCAAAAAAGATTGACGTTAAAAAGCGTTTTTAATCCTCATATCAA
This sequence comes from Ceramica pisi, assembly GCA_963859965.1. Lineage (NCBI taxonomy): Eukaryota > Metazoa > Arthropoda > Insecta > Lepidoptera > Noctuidae > Ceramica > Ceramica pisi. Next base: position 7,698,594 of record OY982544.1, on the reverse strand, counting down.
AATAAATATCATCTATACTAATATTATAAAGCTGAAGAATTTGTTTGATTGTTTGGTTGAACGCGCTCTACTCAGGAACGGTTCGAATTGAAAAAATATTTTAGTGTTGGATAGCCCAGGCTATTTATGCTATACTAAATCACGCTAAGACCAATAGGAACGGAGCATTGAAATATGTGACTTAGACGGAGATGAGCGGGTTAGTTTATCATTAGAAAGTTTTTGTTGTATACGGTCTAAAAATGCAAAAAAATGCCGTTTCGAGACCCACTCACAAAAATGAAGAAGCTAAATAATGACCGTTTAATTAGTAAGAACCAAACTAAGCTGACTTTTTATTTTTGAACCGACTTAATTCAAAAGTTAGCAAAAAGCGCAAATTACCAAAAATAAATCTTTGCCAGAATATTTAACGTTAAAAACGGACGTTAATTTATTCGATAGCGTTATCTTTGTGCAATTAACGGAGTTTTTTAAGGAAATAACTGGTGTTTGGTACGAAAGGTCGGTGCCTCGTTAATCTCGCTTTGTCATCACTTCGTCTGTCTGTCCGTTTCGGGATTACTCGGAAGTAAATTTGGAGCGAAACGTCTTCCCAACTCGTTATGGAGATTGGCTCGAGAGGTTTTGGTTGTTCTTGGTGACACCTCCTGAAACTATCTACAGTTTAGTCGTTTTCTTGGTAATATTCAGCGATTGCTTGAAGGGAAGATGATATTAGATTAGATTTGAATTTAACGTATACCTCAAAGTTAAGTAAAGAATTGGTTAAAAGATACTTGCTTTAAAAATAATTTACATGCGATATTCAATTTTTTTAGTTATTTTAAATCTTTGACCGCTTTCATAAAAACACATACATTTTCCTCACCTACGTTTTCGTTACATTGAATAAAAGGAAACTGAAATTACAAACACAAATATATATTTCCCCTAACCCAGATCATTATCACTGTACTGGTAAAACAAATTCTGATAACCACAGCAACCGCTATTATTTCGGCCCACAATTCCCCCTATAAAGGTTTTCAACAATAGCCGTAGCACTACTACGGAAAATAAACTGTCCATAACGTCAGTCCATCCCATAGACTCTCGGAGGTATTCCCGTCAAAATTATCTGAACAATTGCTTCCCTCTTCCTTTGTTTTACGATGCGGCTGCTGTTATACACGAGACCAAGAACAGGCACGTATAAAATATAATGAAAAGTAAGGCAAAACGCTTATCCTTATAAGCGCTGTCGAAAATTAGAACACAATGTAGGTGCGTATTTTGTTGCGGAATTTGTTCGAATGAGTCACCGCGGCCCTTTTTTTTTAGGGATGGGAAATCATCAAATGACTTCTCCCGCTCTGGGCGGAGCGGGAGGGAGTGTCAGACTTTTACTGACTCAATACTCAATACTCAATCATTTATTTCAATTAGACCATTTACAGGCACTTTTGAATTGTCAAGGTCGGTCGGTCCAAAAAAAAGATGAAGCTATTTGCACGTTCCAAAGCGTAGATCTCTATGGAGAAGAACGTGCAAGAAACTCTACGGACACTCTTTTAAATCAATTGATGTCAAAAATCATGGTAACATTATCTTTGATCGCTTCATTATCTTTGATCGCTTCGATTGACTAAAACCCATCCATGTTCCTTCGCAGCGACAAGAGCTATCAAAGATTGTACTCGCTTAGCGACACTCGCTCGGCGATCCTCGCTTAGCGGTCAGAACTAAACAACCAGCGGTAAATTCGACCTATTGTGCAAGCCGGAGCAAGTATTGCGAGTAGCCCGTCTCAAAAATCGCTAAAAGCCTAGCGTCAAAACTATCGAAACTTTTCACTCGCTACTCGCTGCTTGCTAACTCGTTTCGAACTTCAAGCTTTGTTTGCTGCTCGCTGATCGCTGGCGGTGAAATAAGTCCCTTGCTGTGTATCAACTCATTTTATTGACATAGCAGCGGTTAGTCGCTTGCATGCGACAAAGTTAACACGTGAACGTCACTTTTCTATGCACACAAAAAGCAGTGGCTAGACAGAGCCACTATGGCACCGCTCTCTTGTGGCTCGGACGCGACACCTCAAGTGCCAAGTGTGCGATGAGTTGCCGACATCAAAGAAAATGTATAAATAAATTCGACTGCACATTTTGTGGTGGCCACTGAGGGGTTACCCATTCTGCTTTAGTGTAGCGGTCACTTGTGGCCTTAAGTGAGGGCTGTGAGGTGTGACTTAACAACGTTTTAATGTTATTTTGAAGAACTATTTCTCGCTACATTTCCCCTGTATCGTAAGGCGGGAGGCATTGAGTTTTTACATGTCTTACCAAAAATTCAAAGACATACAAAGAGCCGGATTGGTAATAAGAAAAACACTAAACTTACGATAAATTAACAAATATACTAAACTAACGAAAGACTAAATTATAGAATCAAAAAATTCGCACTCAACGCTGTCAGCTGGGAATGTACCCAAGAGACTGGCGGCATTGCCACATTGAATGGTAATGCCCAAAGTAAAAAAGTACTTATTAAAACCCAGAAAATTAAGGAATGAAAGAAAAAAAGACTTCGCTTAATGCATGTTTAATAAGCTAAATAATTACGCAACAAAAAAAATAAGACTCAAAATGTACCTAGATAAATTAAAGACGTTTTGTTCACTTGGTTGGTTTTGTTATCCCTACAATACGGTTAATTACCTACCCACTGTTATGCAAATAGTGGACTAGATTTGTTACTGGGTGGATACACTTGACCCAAATGGTTGAACAGCGGAGCATCTGCCCTTTGTAGTGTTGGGGTTCGATTCTTACATAATTTACGTGTTTGGCGGGGCTGGTAAATTCGTAAATGATGGGAGATGACTTTAATGTTATGTTGCCTTATGAATAATTCCTAATTGACTAAAAAAATATGTAGATATTTATGGAACTAGCAGTTAACTTTAATAGAGCTTACAAGCACATTAATCTAGTTAGTAAAGATTTTGTTAATAAGGTTCTGTAACCGAAAGGTTACCAACGGAACCCTATTACAGTTGCCAGGTGACATTTTCAGAGTGCGTATTTCTATTGCCGTTATAACAACAGATCCTAGTAAAAAAAATAATTTCAATAACAATTAAAGGAAGCTTCCATACAAGAAACGTATTGTTTTTTTAGTTCTCCAAAAAATCAATTTAACATGATTTTCTATGCTACAACCGTTGCTTTGCTTCAGGAATTCATTTGTGTGGTTCAGCCAAACAGAACTACACTTAGAAATCATTGGAGATAGACTACAACAAACAGTCTCCTTTAAATATGCTGTAGACACTGGTGGAGACATATCATCTACTCCAGATGCAACCCTGATGCTGACCACGATCCTCAGTTATGAGGGACCGACTCCAGAGAGAGACGCTGAAATACCTGTCGGTATCACAATACTTTGATAAATGAACCACTCTAAATGGAAGGCGAAACTTGAGCATACCTTCAGTTATTCGTGACAAAATCTCGCCGAACTTCATTACCAACAAGTTTGAACTTCCCAACTTAATTACGTGGCTTTATTACGATGGTAAACAGTGTTTGTCTTTATTTATGAAATGTAGCTGGTACCTGTATAACAAGGCAAGTTACCCTGTACCTTACTTCCTTCGTATCTAGAAATTGTAAGGGTCTTTGTATACGGCGTTTTTAAAGTTCCGTACCCAAAGGCAACCAATGGCTTAGTAATAGACTAAGCTTCCACTGCCCGTCCATCCGTCTGTCTGTCTGTCTGTCTGTCCGTCTGTCTGTCACCGGGCTGTATCTCAAGAACCGTAATAGGTAGACAGTTGAAATTTTCAGAGTGAGTATTTCTATTACAACCAATTATAAAAATTTAATTAAATAAAAAATTAAGCCAAGAACAAGCAACAAGAAACGGCTTTTCCGGTTTCGGGCAATTAACCCTTCGTGTGAGAAATGTGAGATTCCAACTCGCTCTTGGCCGGCTTTTTGCACCAAATGTGACTGTTCCTAAGTTACCCTAGGCTGATAAAATTTTCGTTTTTCCTAAATTAGCCTAATACGTTTGACCACTATCTAACCTCATGGTAGGCGATGATGCGGTCATAGATGGAGCACGCTTGCCTAGAAGTAATTTATTCACTCTTGACTTAAAGACTCCCAGGTTGTAGCTATCAAGAAACTCGGATTCATGCAGGGAACTCCACTCCTTAGCTGTAAGCACAATGAATGTGTTCCAAAATGTTTTGTGCGTGTCTCCGACTTCTTTCAATGTATCCCATGACTGGAAGCCAACCCCAATATAGTAAGGAAAAGGCAAGGCAGATGATGCGATAGAATAAACTTTATTGTAGACAAAAATACTAATGGCAGTTACTGTTTGAAAATTAAAAAAAAAACTATCGCATTGTTTACAAGATAGGAAGCGAGCGCATAACATCAACGATACCAACTATTTTGGATAGAGTGTTATAAGACAAAGCCGTTAAGAAGAGACAAAGACTAAATCCTTTTAGCGATAAGACCACGCATGTTTTATACAGCCTGTTATTTTTTCGGTGAACACCACACTCCACCACTTTACTACATCTTAAATGACTTAATTATTTTGTTTTTAACCGACTTCCCAAAAAGGAGGAGGTTATCAATTCGGTTGTATGTTTTTTTTTATTTTTTTATGTTTGTTACCTCATAACTCCGACAATTATGAACCGATTTGAAAAATTTTTGTTTTATCTGAAAGGAATACTTGCAGATTGGTCCCATTTAAATTTTATGAAAATCGGTTACGAACTTTGGATTTTAAATCGAAATAGCTGGAATTTGACTATTTAGATGATTCTTTGATAATCGAAATTGCGTATTTTGCTTTTCTTCGATTTTTAACCGACTTCCCAAAAAGGAAGAGGTTATCATGTAGTGGTGTTGTTAGGTGTGAGGCACCAGTAAAAAGTGAAAAATAAAAAACGGTGTTTTTGTTAGTTTCTTCGTATTTTGACACCGACTTCCGAAATTAAAGTTATTTTTTACTTTGTAGTGTGTTTTTTTTTAGAAGTCGATTTTATTTTTTGTAAAAAGTTTTTTCTTCTTCTTATAGTGTGGGCAGTAAGGTCTAACGACCCCACACACCGTAATGTTACAGTTTCTATACCACTTCAAGGGCCTCTGATATGATTTATCGACCGCCATTATTTTGTTTAGTTCTATAACTAGGTACCAACTTCTTTATTAAAATAAACAACCACTGAAAGTCTTACTTAGTAAAAAACAAATAGAAACAGGTTTCCAAATTTCGAAGTCGATAAAATAATAAGATTTTCAAATAACAAAGCGAATTGCCAATTTGACGCCACTCAAAACATAAATGGGGAACAATAATTTTCGCAGAAAATTCAGGGAGAAGTGTTTCGATTGAAAACTTCATTAATATTTAGGTACGTGTTCAACTATAGGTAGATAGTGACGCGACGAAATCTAGGGATGCTACGGAGCTCCAATTTCGATTCCAGATCAACATATAAAAAATTCAGAACGTTTTTTCATACAAATTCGTATGAAAAACGTTCTCATATCTGAAAATATCGTCTGTCATAACAGAAAATAAGGTTTTGCCGGAATAAAGTTATCATCACTTGTGTTTTTTTCGGCTGATACTATGAAAACAAAAACTTGTCTTAAGATTTTAGTTTGGATAGAAAGCTGTTACTCCAGAAAATGATAGGATGATACAGTTGAAGAAAAATTAAAGACCATAAATATGCCTGCGTCTGTGTCTCTTAACGCTTACAACCCTCATTTCTTTAAAGTCACAGTGAACAGGCTTTCTGGGTAAGCTCGCTCCATCGTAGAATTTGTCTCTGTCATCTCTGATCTAGACTAGACTCAAGGGCAAACCCATCTCAAATAATACAAATATAGTTTCAAATCGTTTGTGGCGCGTGTTCCAACTCATCAGCTCAAAACGTTCCTCAAAGCAGAGTTTTTGTCGAAGGGTGTCGTGTCCTGCCGGAGTCGCGGGATTATTCGCAAGAGACACCGTGGCTCCGGAACACAAAGGGCAATGAAGGAACATGGATGGGTTTTAGTCAGTAGAAGTCTGACACTCCCTCCCGCTACACCCAGAGCGGGAGGAGTCATTGGATGATTTCCCATCACTAAAAAAAAAAAAAAAGGGTGTCTTGTATCGACGATTCCGCGACCGTCTACGCGGCACCAGTCAGTGAAACACAACGCCGTCGTTTTGTATGCAGTAGTTCCTAGTTTTTTGTAATATTTATTAAACTTAGTCATTGTTTCATGCAGTAGTTTCCAGTTACAATTGATTGTTACACTAGCTTCTGCCAGTGGCTTTGACCGCGTGATCTGTTCCAGATGTTCTATTCCAGACTTTAATCTATCTCTGTTCTAAATTGTATCCAGATCCGTTCAGCCGTTCTGCCGTGATTGTGTAACAAACATACATCCAACTTATGTTTGTGTAATTATGATATTAGTTAGATCAGAAGATCTATTTTTATATTTTATGGACCCTAGATTCTTGACATAAATATTTAATTAAGTTTAGATTACGCCAACGTTTTTCTGTACGCAAAGATAGTTTTTTCCTGAAATACTATTCCTGTGAAAAATTTGCCTCAGTTAAAAAAATAATTACGAAATTGAAATTGAAACGGAAAAAAATATATTTTATGTTATGTGGGAACTTCACTAATCTAACTTGCAGAATTCGTTTATCTATACCTAACTAGTTTTCGACGTAGGCGTACCGAAGGCATATAAACATTCTAACTACCATCCCTTTTAACTGTTACATTTTAATGACTACCCTCCCGATTATTTAGTTGTGACTTCAATTAAACAGTACTAAAGTCTGTTAGAACAAAGTTAATAATAACTTTTAGTTGCAAATTAACATTAGGAAAATTATACAAGAACGTATTGTGGCCAGTTGCAAATTTCTATTGAATTATATTTAGATTAGTATTTAGTATGATCACAATTTAAATTTATAACAAACTAGCTGACCCGCGCAACTTCGTCTGCGCCACATTTTCCATTATTGTTCCTCTCCTATTTGCCTTAGCGTGATGATATATAGCCTATAGCATTCCTCGATAAATGGGCTATCTAACACTGAAAGAATTTTTCAAATCGGACCAGTAGTTCCTGAGATTACCCCCTACATACAAACTTCAAACAAATTTTACCTATTTATAATATTAATATAGTATAGATAGTATAGATAACGCGATTGTTTACGTTTTAAATCGTCTTATAAAATCTGTTTTGCAAAACAGCTGCCTATTCTATGGATTGTGAAAAGGGTAAGCAAGGGTTATTTTAAGAACTAATAATGTTTGTAGTTGCTTATTTCAGAGTCAAAATTAAGTTTATTTATTTCAATGAGACCGTTAAAAGGCACTTTTGAACTTCACCATTTACAATAAAAAAAACTCTGTTAGGCTGTACCTAAATTCGCAAAGGTCTTAAGAAGAAGGAACTGTTAATGATGAATAAAAACTATAGAATTGAGTTTTTCGAAGACGCAGCGTTGGTTGGCCTCCCACAAGGCGGACCGATGACCAGGGGAGCTACTCTCTAAGCCCGAAGTCCGTAGTTTTGGGCTTAGTTGCAGGCGTATTCTACTCCGTATCACATAACCATTAAGAATTGATGACAACACGATTTGATAGTAACTGTCAAATATGTTGTCGGACTTCGGGTTTAGAGAGTAGCCCCCATGGTAAGGATCGTGGGTAGCCGACGGATGCGAGACGCTCAGAGTCGGTTTTCCAGCAATAGACGTTCACGTTCAGCGTGTTCCGGATGATAAGATGATGATTTTGATGAAGATAACTTTCTGCCAAGAGCACCTTTTACTTTCTACTCAATGGTGCAATACCATAGTCTCATTAGTAAAGCAACGAGGCTGCTTTCATATAAATATTCTTTATTAATTCCTGAAATAATATTTCTGTGTCCAGCTTAGAGGGTAATAAACGATGCTCATCTGTTTCTCGCCACATGGGACTCACAAGAGTTGAGGAAAAAAGGCTTCTCACTTAAGAGTTATAAAATGTAAGAATAAAAGGAAACTTGCACAGTGTAGAAATTGTTTTATGACGTTTATTTTGACCAAGAAAACGTGTAGGAGCTTGTGGCTAAATAACTTCGAGAATAGGCTACGCATGCCGAGATACAGATGGTCGATGGAACAGGCATGTGTTAGATTGGAGACTGCGTATGGGCAAACGTAGTGTGGGACACCCTACAGCACAATAGATCGATGATTTCAAGAAGGTGGCTGGCAGCAAATGCGGACTGCTCAAGACCGGGATGGTTGACGGCACTATTTAGAGGAGACTTGCGTTCAACAGTGGACGGCAATTGGCTGAATGATGATACCGTACACTCATGTACTTGGCTTGAAAAGTAAGTTCAGCCGTTGGTCCTGGCTATCATTTTACAGTTGTTACGGGTACTCTGATGCCCGATAATCCAACACCAGTCTTGCCAAGAGGTATCGTATTATTCAGTGATGACCGGATGATGGAGGTCAGATAAACATTTGTTCTTAGTAAATACTGGTATCCGGCTAGAGATAGACTGGAACTTACCAGTATACCAGTATAAAGATACCAGGTTAGCGTCTAGTATAGAAGCCAAACTCAACATAGCTGGGAAAAGGTTAGGCAGGTTGAATTCATAACCACTGTGCGTTAACCATATCATTGAAGTTCTTCGTATCAAAAAAAAATGAAAAATAGAAAATTGTTGCAGAATATCGAACCCGCAAACATTACCTACCTACATACGACAAGCTACCACACATCCGCGTTCTCCTCATAATTATTGTATAACAACCTACCTAATACTCATTACTATTACTAATTACTAAATTTTTTTTTTTTTTTTTTTACGCAAAACGGGGAAGCTTGGCCTAAATCTCACCTGATGGAAAGTGATGATTAGGCCGAAGATGGAAGCGAGTTTCACCCGGAATCCTCTTACACAGAGGAACTGGCTATCATACCTCTAACTGCCGGAACACAACAATGCTGTTAACATTGTTGTTATGGCGACAGACTTAGACATGATGGTGGTAGCTTGCCAGGCGGACTTAGAACAAGTCTTACCACCAACCAAACCGAGCAAAAAATTTGCCCCCGCTGGGAATCGAACCCGGGACCTCTGGGTTTGTATCAGGTGGTTTAACCACTAGACCACGGAGGCGGTTAGTGTCACCTGTTTAGCACCACCCGGGGACCACGTGTAGGGATTCGCTGAAGGGTATTCTCCTACGGACGCGGGTGACTCGGTCCCCACCATATTTTACTAAAATAATAAATGCGAAAGATTGCGGATGGATGTTTGTTACTGTTTCACGTCAGAACGACTCAAAGGATCTTTATCAAATTTGGCACAGAGGTAGATTATAGTACACATAGGCTATAAATATCTCAGGAGTAAGGTTCCCTAGGGACCACGCGAGCGAAGCCGCTGGTAGATGCTAGTAGTACACAAAACACAGCTCCCTCTAGTTTTAGCTACAATAGCACTTTTATTAGATAAGTACTGTGTTGAAAGTTTCTAGTTCACGGTACCGTCGCAGACACTGGCTGTTCACTACTTTTCAACCTTATTACTGAAGGCATAAAGGTGAAAAGTCAAAGTGGTTCACGGATGGCACGTGAGTAGCAAGCGATGAAGTTGAAGACGGTGCATCGATATCCCAGTGGAGTTTAGTTATGCAAACCGGAGTCTTTGAGTTTGACCGTTATAGAGGAATTTATCTTTGTAGTTAGAATAAGTTTATACTGAGAGAAGTGTCTAAGGACCAGGTATTTGGTTTTGTTAAACCCGCAACCAAGTGGCACGATGGAGAAATGTGGCCAGGAAGTCTACTTTTTAACCGACTTTTCAAAAAGGAGGAGGTTCTCAATTCGGTCGTATTTTTTTTATGTTTGTCACCTCATAACTCCGACAATTATGAACCGATTTGAAAAGTTTTTGTTTTATCTAAAAGGATATACTTGCAGATTGGTCCCATTTAAATTTTATTTAACTCGGATACGAACTTTGGATTTTAAATCGAAATAGCTTGAATTCGTCTACTTGGATGATGGTTTTATGTTCTCACACGAAGGGTTTCATATTACAAACCGAAAAAAAAAACTTTTATGAGAGCCTTTTAATTTAATTTTTATTAATTTTTGTCATCGATCGCGGCAATACACTGTGAAAATTTCAACATCCACTTATTAAGATTCTTGAGATATTGCTCACTGAAAGACAAGCGAATGATCAGACAGCGATCAGATTGTACTTCGGTGAGTGTGCCCAAGAACTCCACGACCTCATTCCACCATCCCCCTTCTACCATCGGACATCCAGACGCACTGCAACTTACCATCCCTACCTTGTTGCTATTCCACGAATTCGTACTAAGCGTTTCCAAACGTCTTTTATAATGCGCACAGCAAAGGAGTGGAACTCTCTGCCTGCGTCTGTTTCCGAACGCTTACAACCCTAATCTCTTCAAAGTTAGAGCAAACAGGCTCCTTCTGGGTAAGCTCGCTCCATCGTAGACTTTGTCTCTGTCATCTCTGACCAAGACTAAAGTCAAGAGCAAACCAATCTCAAATAAAAAAAAGCGAAGGTGGATTGCTAATAATACGGCTCCGTTGGTAACTTTTTTGTACGGAACTCTTAAAACCGACCTAACATCCACCCCTTCGGCAATGTTATCCAACAGACCATGCAATCATCCAGCTAGCAAATAAAACAGCCAAATAAAAATACGTGTGTTCTAATAAGAATTCCTCTCGACCACAGAGTACTCTGCGACGGTAGTCTAAGTTCTGAACATAGGAATGACAACCACAGTCTGACGTTAGGAGTATTCGCAACGCGTTTTTATACACCGAACGTGGTCAGAATAATGAATGTTCTGTCTATCGGCATTCTTTTTTATACTACCAAAGTCTGAATGTCGCCAATCTTTCGGCAAATGCAATTTAGAGGGTATACTTTGAAAATAAAAGACTTTTCTGCTTTGTGTGAATGGCAGCGGAGAGAAACGTGATTTATTATGATTTTGTTATACTTTGAGCAAAATTGCGTTGCTTATTTTTTTGCTCGGTGTCTCTTTCGACGTAAATAATTGAATCGCGAGATGATTCGACAGCTTTTTTGGTATTTATTAACGGAAAAGTTCCTTCTTAGTTTACTCAATTATGCAAATAAAATATGCTTAGCATATTTTTCACGGAAATATGCTTCGCAATAAAATGTGCTTCTTCACAAGAAAAAAAATCTTACCTGAAAATAGACGTTGTAGCTTTATTTAAAAGCTGCACTGCTTTGTAATTAAACTTGTTTTAATATGGAACTACTAGCGAAACCGTCTTACGTTCTAATTTATAAAATTAGCCTTTATAATAAAGTCACCTTTGACCTACCGCACTGAGGACCGGCTGCACTGAAGGCGAGATTTCATGAACGAGCAGGGAATAGCAAGCATGTAATGGGTATAAGATATTCAGCCTGATTTATAAAAAAAAAAACACTTTAATACTGTTAGCAGATTCTTAAGAAAATTTTAATGAATGAACCATTCGTTGATTGGTAGAGAATGCCTACTGCCAATCATCATTTCTGTTTCTGAAACTCCAATTCAAATTAGGAATCTCAAAATTATTTTTATAACTTTTAGTTATAAAATTGAGAGTTCTCCTTTTCTGTTTTCTGAAATACGTTTGTACCGAAACTACGGTCCTATCAATAAAAGTAATATTAATTTTTATCGTTTATTAATTTGTATGTTACAATCTCAATTTAATTTAAGTCAGGAGATCATTTTATAAATTCTATTTTATTTTTATTTTTTCAATTTTTATTCATGTTAATTAATCATTACAATAATTTAATTAGACCTCCTTAGAGAATGATGTGCATTCAACGTGATGTGATTGTAAGTGACTTGTTTACAGAGAATCCTCTCGAAAATGTTTTTTTTTTTTTTTAATTAATATAGATTTGTAAATAAGTCGTTGGTGTGCCTAAATAAATAACAAGAAGAAAAGAGAAAAACAGTTCTTCACACTTTATAATTATAATAGCTCATCTGCACTCTCCACTATCACGAGGAAACATTTGGTCGTTCGTCGCCCCTATTATGACAAAAGCTTTACAAGTTATGGCGGAGCCAGGAGCAACGCGAGCGTAGCCCGGTATTACTTGCAACGATCTGCACGGTCCTCATATAACGTATTGTGAACATGAGGACCATGTAGATTGCTATGTTAGGGGTTCATTTCATTTAATGTTAGTCTGGTGGTTTGAGTTCTTTAAGCTGCTCTCAGACTACGCTATAATATAATAGCATGAAAAATAGAGCTCATAGCAAGGCAATACGCGCACCATACATTGTTATGGACACTTTCACACTGTACTATACTATATATTATTAACAATGTATAGAGCGTGATATTGTTGTGCTATGAGATATATACTCTATGCTATATAGTAGAGCGTAGTCTGAAAGCAGCTTTCTGCGGCCTACACAAATGTCCTTACTTTGGTATTGTTCGTCAGATCGTTGAGGTCTTAAAGTTCTAAGTTTGAGCTACACGATAACTGGCAAATGCTTGCACTGTTTGGACAGGTCCATTCAAATCTGTGAGATACTTTCCTTAAAATACCACTCCAGTCATTGACCTACATGGTTCTCATATGATTTGGCCAGTACGGAATTTAAAATAGACTCTGAACTCTGAGTCTGTTTCGGTTTTTCTTCTCATAGCGACTGCTGCAGCTAGAAAACCAAAAAAGATTGACGTGTAAAAGTGTTATTTACAACCTACTCACAAAATAAATTTCATTTGTCAATTAACACTGAAAATCAAATTGGAAACTTCATAATTTCCACATCAGATTCTAAATCGGTGAGTCATAAACGCAAAACATCCTCTGATGTCCATAGGGCTCCCCCAAGCGCTGCCGCTTTGAACAGTTCTGTGCTTCCCTCTACCAGGGCCATGACTAGGTTATCAGCCTTCGCTTTCCAAAAGAAATCTGTACTAATATTATAAAGCAGAAGAGTTTGTTTGTTTGTTTGGTTGAACGCGCTAATCTCAGGAACTGCTGGTCCGATTTGAAAAATTCTTTCAGTGTTAGATTGCCCATTTATCGAGGAAGGCTATGGACTTTATATCATCACGCTACGCGGACGAAGTCGCGGACAGAAGCTAGTATCACATAATCTCTAAGAATAATTGGAAAATCGATTTGAATTTTTTGTTCGGGTTTGGGACTAATCAGAGTAGAATATGCCCGCAATAAAGCCCAAAACTACGGACTTCGGGCTTAGAGAGTAGCCCCCGGGGTCATCGATCCACCTAGTGGGGAACTTCCAGCGCTACTTCATCTACAGAGCTATTCTGTAAACCTCTCATCGGATAAGCTTAGGTGAAGTTATCATGAAGTGAGCTGTCGATCCATTTCCAACCAACAAGACGGATTGACAATTCTCTTATGTTCACTTCACCTAAATTTAATCGGTGAGATTTTGACAGAATAGACTGGCTGATACTCGACTGCCACGATTAAGTTATGCAAGCAATGTGCCCTGCCTATTTGTTTAGGCAATTCTTTGGGTTACAATCTCGAACCCATCATATGGGTTTCGATCTCGCATCGTAACTTCCAGCGTACCGCAATTTTACAGATGATACCTACTCGTAAAACTGAATACTATATAATATTAGCAGCTTCAAATGACGCTCAGATACATTTGTTTTACTCTCATGAATTTCTTAATCATAACATATCGTAAAGACTAAATCTTCCACTTCTATTTGTAACGTAACGCTTTATGGCACATAAAATATATGAGAGTTAACACTGGGTTTAAAATGAACCGACCAATTCCAAGCCAGCCATAAAACTGTAGTAAATTTAGATGATTAAAACAATAAAATGTGCTGCTAATCTACCTCGCTTTAAGTTTTAGCAGAACGCTAAGTTTAAACACTAGATTAAGTGCAGAAGCTATAAAGTTTGATGACGTCTGTGTTGGCAAACAAAATGTATTTGATGGCGAGTGTTTTTTTTTCTTATAATTTGTATTAATTTTAACTGCATATGCGTCCATTTTTGTCGTGCAAATCTGTGTGCAAATTCTACTAATTTTCGCATTCGCATCAACAATAGCAAACTGTCAAAAATGTATGAAAATTAAGGCTTTTTACCCACTAAACCCGCATGCGGGTTATCCACATAGGAAAACGGACCTAAGCGTGAGTACTTAATTAATTTATGGACAGCATTGGTTACGTACCTTTAAAACTACTGCTTCAATTTATACAATACTAGCTGATGCCCGCGGCTTCGCCAGCTTGACAAATTAAATACTAAAACCTTCCATTACTCTATTCATTGGTGGTAACAGCATGAAAATCGGTGCGGTAATTTTTAAGTTTATCGCGACAGACAAACATACGCGGTGGAGGACTTAGTTTTAAAATATGTAGTGACAAAGATGACTAGCTGACTTGGCAAATGTTGTATTGCCAAATAAAAAAAATAAGTAGGTACCCTACGACCTATTCTCAGCTCTACTGAGTTTACCCTAACCCTAATCTTTTCAAAGTTAGAGTGAACAGGCTACTTCTGGGTAAGCTCGCTCCATCGTAGACTTTGTCTTTGTCATCTCTGGTCTAGACTAGAGTCACGAGCAAGCGCATCCTCCACCTTAGACCGCATCATCGCTTAAGATCAGGTGAGATAGCGGTCAAATGTATGCTTACCAATAGCAAAAAAAAAAAACATAAAATTCGGTCAAGCCATTTCAGAGGAGTTCGATAACAAACACCGTGATACGAGATTTTATATATTAGAAGAAATAAGATATACTTAGATAGAAACTTCATTTGTTTAACTTCCAGTGCCTCTGCTCCACAAACGAAATGCTTTACCGTATTAATATTTTAATTGTATTTGATCAAAATTGTTATTTATTTGATAATGTTACAAAAAGTTAGTTAACAAGTCTGCAAAGGCTTTTTCACTTTTAAAATATCCTTGTTTTCGTTTGAGTTTCTGAAACACAATCAAAATAAATAATTAAAACATTCCTTTGTGCCGAGTCTTTCTGTAATGATTGTAGGTATGTGAAAAAACAATTATGTCACAATTGGTAAAATATTTTCAGTGTGTGGCATGAAATTGCCCTGAGCAACTGGACTAAACGATTTTGAGTTATTTGTATCTTCCTCGTTGCTCAAGTGATCATTAGCACGACTGCTACGCAAAGGGTTAGTGAGTTCGCCGGGTTGGGTCTAAACTTTTTGAGTTTACCGTTACAAAATAATAAGTATTTGTACACCAAATGGCAACACATAGAAAAACTTTAATATAACAATTGTATAATCTTGCACACTGTTGTGCTTGAGAAATAGAAAGAAGAATTTTGCCTATCCCTTTGTCACTTACCGCAGTACACAGTTTATACTATTTACAATCAATTAGCTTCAGCACGTGGCTGAAATTGTAGACCACAACGTATGACAATGCATCTTTGTTTCATTAATTCAATGCTCTACCTTTTTTTAACGAGGTGAAATCCTCATGGATGTCCTCCACCCTGGGGCGGGTGAAGGGTCTATCAAACTCTTACTGACTAAAACCATCCTGGTGTTCCATCTCTCACCTACGCCGGGGATCGTGAGAACTCACACAACCTCCGTAATCCCCAGCTGATGGTCTACGTCTGTTATAATTTTCACCAAATCGTTCAGCCATTGAGGCGTGATTATCTTACATTACAGACATGTAGGATTGTTAAATTCTCATAAAATTATTTAAGCACTTCTTCCTACGGTACGGCTTAATTAGGAGAGTATTCACTGCCCTTCAACGTCCTATTTAGTTCAGTTGACACTCAAAACTGTCGCAAAATAACAAGCACAGTTTTCTTTTCATTACGAAGCGAGGATTTTTTATTTTAAATTAAAATAGAGCTTAAAATTTAGAATATAAAAGTGTTTTCAACCTTACAATAATAACGTCAACTTGGAAAATGAAGATCTGCTTTTTAATTCTTTTAACTACTAGGTAAGTATGTTCGATGTGCTGTTTTGTAGGCATAAATACTGTAATAAACTACCACTAATAATATAAAACAAGTTTTAGTTTTATCTTATGCGTAAAAGTAAAAGAAGCCAAGAATACGTACAACTACAAATAAAAAAGTAAAACGCTAAGAAGTAAAAAAATACTGGAATTGCTTTCAATGTAAGCACACTAAAAAGTAAAAATTACTCGAATTACTTTCGATGCACTTTTCCACACACTTTTAGCTATACTATGTGTAAGAAACCTGTTAACTTTTGTATACAATTCTACTTTATCTCATAGTAAAATAAACGTTATTAAAACTTGCTCATAAACTTTGTGCTACAAAGTCTCGCAAAGCAATCGTCGCTACGGCGTAGCAAGCTGTCTACGACGTACTACGTCTACGACGTAGCTCGTAGCATATAGCTACAAGCTACGATTCTCGATTCGGTTCGCAGTAAAACCTAGCTCAAACTAAGGTTTAGGTGATGTTATCAAAAGGAAAATGAATTCGAGTCGAACTTTAATGGCCTGTAATTTTCATACGTGCACAATTTTTCCGCTTACTTTAAATTAGTTTTCTTTGTGTGTACTTTACGCTAAAACATGTTTTTCAAAAAAAATACTGACATCATATCTGAAATTGGGGCCATTGATATGAAATAAAACTTGTAATAATCTCTTGAGATAGCTTTCTGGAAATAACTAAAACCTGTGACAAATTAAACGCAATCAAGTGATGAGACCGGTTGTTGAAAACTCATTTAAACAATCACAGCTACATAACGCACGTTTGATAATTTTCCATTATAATTTTGAGATAATTTTCGTTCGAGAAATTAGCCCTTTTCAAAAACATTCCATAAAACCCTGCAGAACAGCTATGGAATAATGTTACAAATATAGCACAGCTACTTTGTGATTCCGTTAAGGTTTATTTCTCTGTCATACACAGTAAGTATATAAGGCGTGTTACATACGCGCGCGCGTGTTATTTTCACGAATTCACCGCGAAGTCACCACTGGTGACATGTATGTAGTTAATATGTGCCAAGCTACACCTAATTGCTAGTCTCTACTCAAAGCCTGGCATGGTCTTCCTAGATTTATTTTATATATGAAGGCTTGAACACGCGTTTTTTTCATTTTATAAGATAAAAATAAGAACGCGTTTTTGGTTGCCAATAATTTCAAGTAAGTATAAAAAAGTTGTTACGCAAAAGTAATTGTACGATATTTTACTAAATGCGTCTAAATAAAACTAGATCTCAGAATTACAATCGTAAGACGAAATAATCGCTTAGGCATTATGCTGTCGGACGCTGTGTGATCAAGCAAATGCGTTCACATACGCACCCCGAATATGCAGGCGAATCAGCGAGCGGACAATTCCGCAAACATAGTCCTGGCACGCAATAGTAAACCTAATTGCATCAGAATTGTATGACGGTGTCCGGAATCAAGACAAACCAAATACAGGGTGTTGCGGAAGTGAGGTTACTAACGTCCTATATCTGATAAACAGAAAGGAAATAAAAACAATAATTAAACTTTTGGACTTTTCCTGATCGCGAAGAAATTCTTTAAAATTATAAACAAATTTTAGTTCTATTATAGATTTGATGCTACCAACTTAATCGGACTGCTTGAAAAGTCGAAGATTATTTCGAAACAAATCGTCGCATTAAAAAAAAAGAGAAGTAATATATATTTTTCTATTAAGAGTGTTCTCGGTAAAAAAATTCAATAATCATAAATTTGGGGTTTTTTAAAGTTAAATTACTTCACATTGCCTGGACTTTATGAAAAACTAATTATAGTACCAAAATAAGCATATCTTAAATTTGGTTTTGTATAGAAAAAAACATTGAAAAATGTTGATAATTATCAAAATAAGTGCTTATTTTAAACACACGTTTTTGAAATTTTGCGGGATGGCTGAATTTCGGAATGAAATTGTGAATTAACAATGAGTCGTGGAAGTCTGGAAAAAATACGTGACGAAAGGCAAGATACAGTTCATGTTTTTGTTAAAAATAGAAAAGTAATTTTTATTCATAAAGTCCCTAAAAAAAAATTATTCCTCAACTTAAATGCATTCTAAAAAGTCATTTTTATATTATATTATGGCTGAAATAGCTAAAAAAAAAAACATTATTTGTAAGTGGAGTTAAGGCAAATAGAAATCAGAAAAAAAAATAATACATTTAACTATAATTTCGACAATATAAAATTCCAAAGTTACTAATAAATAACGCAGCGCAGAGCAGTGTCGGCCAGTCGCGCTGTGGCGCTCTCTGAGGTAGGACCTATGTCGCTCACGCTGCCGCGCTGACAATAGAAATAAGTAGTTGCACCGGGGATTCATACTACGCCTAATCAGTTTTGATCCGTAAGTTTTTTTTTATAGAATATTAGTTTTGGTGTGTTTTTTATATTCTAATTAAGAACGAAATAATGTAGTATGTTTTATATTTATGTGTACTTAATGATTTTATGTTGTAGAATTTGAATTCAGCACCACTTCTGAAATCCATTTTATATGGATACTAGCTGTCCCCCGCGGCTTCGCTCCCGTCAATTAAGTATTCATTACACATATCGAATTTTCATTGTTTTTAAGATATATTCTGCTATTCGGGTCGGAGACAAATCCAACGAATCAATAACCATGAAAATTGGTTCAACAGATCTCGAGTTATAAGTGTTGTAACAAACCCGTCTTTGTTTTATATATATATATATAAAATACAACCGACTTCCAAAAAAAAAACACTACAAAGTAAAAAACAACTTTAATTTCGGAAGTCGGTGTTTTTGTTAGTTTCTTCTTATTTTGACACCGACTTCCGAAATTAAAGTTATTTTTTACTTTGTAGTGTTTTTTTTTTGGAAGTCGGTTGTATTTTTTTTGTAAAAAGTTTTTTCTTTTTCACTTTTTAGTGGTACCACCTAACAACACCACTGAAAAATCGCAGAAAAGCAAAATACGCAATTTCGATTACTTGGATGACATAAAACTATCATCTAAGTAGACGAATTCCAGCTATTTCGATTTAAAATCCAAAGTTCGTAACCGATTTTCACAAAATTTAAATGGGACCAATCTGCAAGTATATCCTTTCAGATAAAACAAGAATTTTTCAAATCGGTTCATAATTGTTGGAGTTATGAGGTAACAAACATAAAATAAAAAAAAAACAACCGAATTGATAACCTCTTCCTTTTTGGGAAGTCGGTTAAAAATGAGGGAAAGGCTATTGAGCAACTCGCCATTCAAGAGGACATAACCATCCAAAAATGTGGTCTTTTTATCGATGAGACCCATTGCTTTTTAGGTGCTTCGCCAGATGGACTTCTTGAAGAAGGAATAATAGAAATAAAATGTCCCATTTCCATACGCGGAATTGACCCTGATACAGCAATTCGTCAAAAAAAACTGAAATGTTTTTATTTGATGGTGATAACGTCATTATGAACACCAACCATGACTGGTACTACCAAGTTCAGGGCCAACTAACTATTGCAAATAAAAGTGTGTGTTTGTTTGCGGTGTACACTGGTCCTGAATTACCAATTAAAGTATTTAAAATTTATAAAGATGATCAATTTTGGAAAGAAAAGATGATCCCTCGTTTGAATTTTTTTGATTACGAGTGCGTTCTTCCCGAAATAATTGATCCAAGAAAAAGTCGATCAATGCCACTGAGGGAAATTATTTTGTAATTTAACAGTTTTTTATATTATATGTTTTACTATACAAAACATGATAAACTTTTATTTAATTTCCCACCTACTCATCCTATGCGCAAAAAGGAAAAAAACTATATACCTACCAGTCCGTTTTTTAATTCCAGTTCCTAAAATTACATTTACAAACGTAGAAAATTAATATAACGTTGCTTGTATAAATTGCTCTGTTGATTAAAATTCGATACTGGTGGTTACACAAGGATACTCAAATCCTCTAATTTCAAATAAAAGATTTTTTTTTTTTTTTTTTTTTTTATTCAAAACGGGGAAACTCTTGGCCCAAATCTCACCTGATGGAAAGTGATGATTAGGCCGAAGATGGAAGCGAGTTTCACCCGGAATCCTCTAACATAGAGGAACTGGCTATCATACCTCTAAATGCCGTAACACAACAATGCTGTTAACATTGTTGCTATGGCGACAGACTTAGACATGATGGTGGTAGCTTGCCAGGCGGACTTATAAGTCCTACCACCAACCAAACCGAGCAAAAAATTTGCCCCCACTGGGAATTGAACCCGGGACCTCTGGGTCTGAATCGAGTGGTATAACCACTAGACCACGGAGGCGGTTAGTGTCACCTGTTTAGCACCACCCGGGGACCACGTGTAGGGATTTGCTGAAGGGTATTCTCCTACGGACGCGGGTGACTCGGCCCCCAAAAAATAAAGATACATTAATTAAAACATTTTAGTTTATTACAAATAACTAAATGTTGTGTGAAGACGATTTTACGTAAGAAAGGTTGTACTTTATGGAAAGGCAAAAAAAAATGTTTTGTTTCAATATTCTAAGGATCAAAACGGGTTAGTCGTTCATAAAATTCGCAATGTGCACCAAGCGCGCGTGTGTGCCGTGCGGATACACACAGACACATCGGGAGCTAGTCTATACCTAAATTACGGGTGGCCCGTTTACCGATAACGCTCTTAAATTTTGACTTAATATCAATTTCTCTGATTGCACCCCTACGGAGTGTAAGGAAGCTATATGCCAAATTTAGCTTTCAACGACCAGTAGTTTCGACTGTGCGTTGATCGATTGGTCAGTCAGTTTCTGCTTTTATATATAGACTAGATGACAGGTAACACGTTATTTTGCAATATAAA